>CP136056.1:188420533-189640348 GCA_032464435.1 Aegilops umbellulata
TTCACCACACAAAGCATTCAAATCATGCACAACCCCGATGACAAGCCGAGCAATTGGTTCATACTTGTTAACGCGCTTCAGCCTTTTCAACCCTCACGCAATACATGAGCGCAAGCCATGGACATAGCACTATGGGTGGAATAGTATATGATGATGGAGGTTTGTGTGAGAAGACAAAAAAGGAGAAAGTCTCACATCGACGCGGCTAATCAACGGGCTATGGAGATGCCCATCAATTGATGTTAATGTGAGGAGTAGGGATTGCCATGCAATGGATGCACTAGAGCTATAAGTATATGAAAGATCAAAATGAAACTAAGTGGGTGTGCATCCAACTTGCTTGCTCATCAAGACCTAGGGCATTTGAGGAAGCCCATCATTGGATTATACAAGCCAAGTTCTATAATGAAAATCCACACTAGTATATGGAAGTGATAACACAAGAGACTCTCTATATGAAGAACATGGTGCTACTCTGAAGCACAAGTGTGGAAAATGGACATTAACATTGCCCCTTCTCTCTTTTTCTCTCATTTTTTATTTTTTCTTTTTTTCTTTTTTTTGGGCCTTCTCTTTTTTTGGCCTTTCTCTTTTTTTTCGTCCGGAGTCTCATCGCGACTTGTGGGGGAATCATAGTCTCCATCATCCTTTCCTCACTAGGGCAATTCTCTAATAATGATGATTGTCGGTGTCAAAACCGGCGGATCTCGGGTAGGGGGTCCCGAACTGTGCGTCAAGGTCGGATGGTAACAGGAGACAAGGGACACTTTATTTTACCCAGGTTTGGGCCCTCTCGATGGAGGTAAAACCCTACTCCTGCTAGATTAATATTGATGATATGGGTAGTACAAGAGTAGATCTACCGCGAGATCAAGGAGGCTAAACCCTAGAAGCTAGCCTATGGTATGATTGTGTATGATGATGGTTGTCCTACGGACTACAACCCTCCGGTTTATATAGACACCGGATAGGGTTAGGGTTACACAGAGTCGGTTACAATGGTAGGAGATCTTGAATATCCGCACGCCTAGCTTGCCTTCCATGCCAAGGAAAGATCCTTCCGGACACTGGACGAAGTCTTCAATCTTGTATCTTCATAGTCCTGGAGTCCGGCTGAAGGTATAGTCCGGCTATCCGAACACCCCCTAATCCAGGACTCCCTCAGTAGCCCCTGAACCAGGCTTCAATGACGGCGAGTTCGGCGCGCAGATTGTCTTCGGCATTGCAAGGCGGGTTCCTCCTCCAAGTTCTTCAAGAAGATTACAAACACCAAAAATAATGTCTGGCTCTGCAAAATAAGTTTCCACATATTGCCATATAGAGAATAATATTAACACAAATCAAATCTGCTAACGTATTCCGCAGTGCGTCATAACACTGCGGCCAAGCTCTTTATATAAATTGTTCTCATTGCTCCACCTCAGCGTGTTTTAGCGAGGCGGGATAAGGATTCACCTTTTTAACCTACGCCTTCTTCCTCCTTTGCCAATCCATCTCTCGCGCACTCAAGCTCCAGCGCCCAAGTCCGCTCTTCCTTCCTCAACCTTCTCCAACAATGTCCGGAGCGGGAGGCAAGTGGATGGCCTCCTCCGTTACGGAGGCCCAAGTAAAAAAGCTAAGGAAAGCCGGATACTTGTCCAGGGACATTCCGCATTGGCTTCCTGAGAAGGGACAGCTTCTTCCTACCCCAGGGCCCCATGAGAGGGTAGTTTTTCTTCCCCCACTTCCTCCGCGGACTGGGCTTTCCACTTCACCCATTTGTCCGGGGGCTCATGTTCTACTACGACCTGGATTTCCACGATCTGGCCCCGAACTTCGTCCTCAACATCTCGGCGTTTATCATCGTGTGCGAGGCTTTTCTCCACGTCCGCCCCCACTTCGGCCTCTGGCTCAAGACCTTCAACGTTAAGCCCAAGGTGGTGTCCGGCACCCAGGCGGAGTGCGGAGGCGCTATGGCCGGCAAGATGGCCAACGTCCTCTGGTTTGATGGCTCCTATGTGGAGTCCCTAAAGGGGTGGTAGGCCGGGTGGTTTTACATCACCGAGCCACGCGATCTGAAATGGGTCGCGGCCCCCGAGTTCAGATCCGGACCCCCCACGCGGCTCATGTCCTGGAAAGAGACGGGCCTGTCGTGGGGCAACGAGGAAGAAGTGACTGGGTTGCAAACATGCATCCAGTCCCTGGTGAACAGGCCAATCCGGCTGGTCAATGTGATCCAGGTCATGCTCGTTCGCCGGATCCTCCCGTGCCAACAACGGGATTTTACTTTGTGGGAATTCGACCCGGCGCAGCACCAAACCCTTAGTAGGCTCTTCGACACGACGTATGAAGACGTCTGGAAGGTGCTGACCAAAGGCGCCGAGTCCCCCACATCCGCTTTCGAGGACCGCGAATACAGCTCGCAGCATCATGCCAGCGAGGTAAGCTATTTATACCCTTGATAGATTTGTTAAGCTCTTCTTCATAGATGAACTCTATGCGGGATCTAAACTCCCTTTACCTTTGACAGGCTTGGCAGGCTATATCCGGACCAATTAACTGTCCGGCTCCCCTGCCTGAAGACCCGGCCCCAGCTCTCCTAGTGAAGTTGTTGACTCCGGCACCTTATGTGGTGCCGGAGAAGAAGGCCAAGAAGAAGAAAACCACCGGGACTCGAAAGAGTTCCCGCAACATGGTGGTGTCGGATTCGTCGTCTGACGAGTCCGCGGCGCTCTCCTCTCGGGAAAACGAGGAGGAGGAACAAGAAAGCTCTCCCCCCACCAGCGAGGGGAGAAAGGAAGAAGAAGGCCGCCCCAACGGGGGAGGCCGAGGGGTCGAGGAAAAGGAAGACCCCTCCGTCGGACTACTCCCACGATGCCGAAGAGGGCGGAGAGGAGTGGCCGGACAGAACCAAGCGTCTGGCAAAATCGTAAGTATTTATATACCAGAGTGACTCATGATATTATTTTAATGCGCGGCTTTCCCTAATGTCGCTCGTAATTTATGCAGTTCGCCCCAGGCCGAACTCGACGATTTGTCGAGCGGCTCCCTGGATTCGTCGGACGTGAACTCTGTTCCGCCCGCTGTCTCCCCCTGCAGGATGGACGACGCCGAAGTGGCGTCCTGCCAAGCTCCAAGGCAGGAGGAGATAGTCCTGGAGGAGCCGCAAGGCAATCCTCCAGACCCCAGGAGTAAAGGGGATGAAACCCCCCAGGGCTACAAGTCTGGCTTTGTACCGGACACCGCGCCAGACTCGACAGTCCCGGTCTGCGGTGGGCAAACTCCTTCCAAGAGGAGTAAGCCGTCTGAGCCGGCGACCTCCGTCCAACCAGAGGCGCCGGACAATCTGCTGGAGGTGCTTGAGGGCGTCGCCGTCGACAAGGAGCACCATACTGTTATGAGTACGGTGATCCAAAGGGTTCAGTCCGCCAAGAGCGGACTGACTGAAGCTTGCGCTAGCCTTCTAACAGGCTTTGAGGTAAGTAAAAATATGTCAATTATTTACCGCATAGACAGTAGCCCCTGATGCTCTGTTCGGTGTTCGGAAAGAAAAGCCGAATAGAGGCTCTAGTAATTTTCGCAGGAGTCTAACAACAGAAAGTCAAATATGCGTATGCAGGCTTCGCTGCTGTCCACCGCCGCACTGACTGCGCAGGTGGATGTCCTTAAAAAGGACCTCGGGCGGACCGAGCAAGAGCTCGGCCTTGCCAAACGGCAGCTCGAGGAGAAAGAAGGTAAGAAATACCCTAAAAAAGAAAGGTGCCTATAGAGAGGCTTGATTGCAGAAAGAAATAACAGGATTGTACTGCTTATTGTAGGGGCCACAACTGAGGTGGCAACCCTGAAGCAGGCGCTGGCTGAGGCCGTAAAGAAAACGGTCGAGGAGCACGCCGAGCGAGAAAGGCTTGGGGTTCAGGTGGGCGAGATGCAGCAAGAGCTGCAAGCTCTCATGAAAAACATGAGAGTTTGGAGCTTGAATCAAAAGCGCAAGCATCCAAGCTCGCGTCGGCCCTTGAGACCGCCAAGAGTGCCAAGGCCGAAGCCCAAAAGGCCCTCCAAGAGTTGGAGGAGGTGAAATGCAAAGTAGGAATATAAAAGTAAACTACCTGTTACTTACCCGAATCCGGAGTTCTCCAGGGGCGTTCGCCGATCTTCCCCGCAGTGTATCCGCCGCCGCCGCGTTCTACCGAGCTGAAGAGGGCAGCTCGACGGAGAGTGTGTTCTGGTCTCAGTATTCTGAGGCCGGACACCCTGTGCCTTTGAGCGATCAGCTGAAACAGCTGGTCGAGCTCCACAAGGCGGCCGAACAGGCCATGAAGGGCTTACTAGTTTGACTGTGGCCTGGAGAGGCCCTGCCTGGGAGCTATTTCGGGCTAGTGCGACGGCTGGTGGAGGCATGTCCACGGCTTGAGGTCATCAAGCGCTCCACCTGCATTGAAGGTGCCCGGAGGGCCCTTGCCCATGTAAGGGTACACTGGGGTAAGCTGGACGGAGAGAAGCTGGTGAAGGACGGGCCGCCGCCGGGGAAGGAGCATCGCAAGCCCTAGAACTACTACAAGGAAGTTCTTGCTGGAGCCCGCCTTGTCGCGGATGAATGTACTAAAGATGTAGTATTTGAATGAACTCGCTCGTTTGTATCATGTGCGCTGAAAACTTGTTCATATGCGCTAAGCAATGCTTATTGAATTTAAAATATTATTTTCTGTGCGGCCGTTTATCAAAAATTGAGAGATGGCCAGTCGTCGGCTTCTGCCCCCATGCCACTAGTGCTGGGGTGTTCGGGATAAACCTGAGGGCTCTTTTTCCCATAGTTGGGTCCTTCGAGGGAGGCGCTCAGCACAACAAACCAGGCGATTAGACTATAATGCTTGAACACTCTCACTTAGCCATAGAACGTTATAATTTTAAATTTCGGCGAAGCCCCTAGTTCGGAAGGCCGAATTCGGGGCGCTATCCACGCCTTTGGACGGACATAGCCAGCTCTTCGCTCGAAGCGGCATAAGTCTTTAAGGACTCAAAAACCTCTCGAACAGCGACCGGTCTCACGCCTTATCATGACAGTCTGTTTTAGCTTTCTCCACTGAGGTGCTTGACCCAGCTGAACTGGGGCACAATCGAAGTGGTTCTCCTAGTGAAACCTTAGCCGATATAGCGGAACGTAAGGCACCAAAACATAGGAGTCGGGCAAACCCAACATGTGACCAAAATCATGATTCGAAGCCGATGCATATAGTGATATAAGTTCGGGGTGCCGCACTTGTGAAAGTGTACGGACTTCTCACACCAGATAGAAGGGTAATGAAGCCCCTGGCGTGTTTTGCCGTACCATGGTGTACGGTTGCGATCATGTTTATTTAATGAACATATATATTAAAACAGGACAACACAAAAAATAGGCGAAAAGCTATGCATTGTTTATAGAGAGGCTATTTATCAAAGCCGAACGATACAAGTAGTGCGATAAGCAAAAAAGATATTAGACTATTTAACATGTCCCGACCAGGGGCAGGCCGCGGAATTTAGAAACAGATATATCGCTTGAAATAGAGACCACCTGAGAGTTCCGTAATGCGGCGTAGCTTTGTCTGCTTCCCTGGGTCTTGCATCGTCTGTGCGGCAGCAAAGCCGAACAGGTTATCCAGAGTGTGGAGTCCTGAAATTAAAAAAAGAATCCGGCAGCCCCTAGTACGTTTGACGCCGTATTGTAAGCATGCCGTTAATGTGCCCCTCCCCCTGCGCCCATGGAATTTCGAGGGCGTAATTTTGTACTCGAGGTACTAGCTCCGCTATGTTGCGATGGCTGGGGTTGGGGCCGTATTGCTACGCTTGCTACGAAAGTGCCAAGCGGTCTTGTTGCAGGTTACTCCGGGCGCGCTTTGCATTGTCCAGCTCTTTAACGGCCGGACTGGAGAGTTGCCTTGAAAGGCTTCTTTGTACTTCTGCTACGAGGGCCGCCGTATGCTCCTCCGTACGGAGTGAGCGTTCGGTGTTTTCGTTGACCGTAATTACTCCTCGAGGGCCTGGCATCTTGAGCTTGAGATATGCATAGTGCGGCACCACATTGAATTTAGCGAATGCGGTTCGTCCGAGCAGGGCGTGATAGCCGCTGCGGAATGGGACTATATCGAAGATTAACTCTTCGCTTCAGAAGTTATCCGGAGATCCGAAGACCACATCAAGTGTTACAGAGCCTGTGCAATTGGCCTCTACACCTGGTATGATGCCTTTAAAGGTCGTCCTTCTGGGTTTGATCCTTGATGGATCTATGCCCATTTTCCACACTGTATCATGATAAAGCAGGTTCAGGCTACTGCCGCTGTCCATGAGGACTCTTGTGAGATGATATCCGCCAACGATTGGGTCAAGAACCAATGCGGCAAAACCGCCGTGACGGATGCTAGTGGGGTGGTCCCTTCGATCAAAAGTGATCGGGCAGGAGGACCATGGGTTGAACTTTGGGGTGACTGGCTCCATCGCGTATACGTCCCGTAGCGCACGCTTCCGCTCCCTCTTGGGAATGTGGGTCGCGTATATCATGTTCACCGTCCGCACTTGTGGGGGAAACCCCTTCTGTCCATTGTTGTTCGGCGGCCTGGGCTCCTCCTCGTCGTCGATATGCAGCCCCTTTGTCTTTGTGTTCGGCTCTTAACTTGCCTGCCTGCTTGAACACCCAACAATCCCTATTGGTGTGATTGGCTGGCCTTTCGGGGGTGCCATGAATCTAGCACGCGCGGTCGAGTATCCGGTCCAAACAGGACGGGCCCTGGGTATTCTTTTTAAATGGCTTTTTCCGCTGACCGGATTTATAGCCTCTGAATCCGGCATTTACTGCCGTATCCTCATTGCTGTCGCTGCTAACGTGGCACTTTTGCTTATTTCGACGTGTCCTGCCACTTTTGTCCTTGGTATCCGAATTACCAGGGTTCTTCGATAAGTTGTTGCTGCGAGCTAGCCAGCTATCTTCGCCCGCGCAAAAGCGGGTCATGAGTGTCGTGAGGGCTGCCATAGACTTCAGCTTTTCCTGTCCCAGGTGCCGGGCAAGCCACTCGTCGCGGATGTTATGTTTAAAGGTTGCTAGGGCCTCTGCATCCGGACAATCGACTATCTGATTTTTCTTTGTTAGGAACCTTGTCTAGAATTGCCTGGCCGATTCTTCTGGCTGCTGAATTATGTGGCTTAGGTCGTCAGCGTCCGGTGGCCGTACATAGGTCCCCTGGAAGTTGTTGAGGAATGCGGCTTCCAGATCTTCCCAAGAACCGATTGAGTCCGTTGGTAGGCTGTTAAGCCAGTGCCGGGCTGGTCCTTTGAGCTTAAGGGGAAGATATTTGATGGCGTGTAGATCGTCGCCACGTGCCATGTGGATGTGAAGGAGATAATCCTCAATCCATACCGCCGGATCTGTCGTACCATCGTACGACTCAATGTTGACGGGTTTGAAACCCTCTGGGATTTTATGATCCATTACTTCATTCGTGAAGCATAGTGGGTGTGCGGCGCCCCTGTACTGGGCTATGTCACGACGCAGCTCGGAAGAGCTATGCCTGTTGTGTTCGGCCCGGCCGGATTTATTGTTTCCGGAGTGAAGATCATCCTCACGTGTCATCGGGCGTCTGCGCGATCCATAGATCGATCTTGTTTGCCTTGCTTTATCCTCCAGTACGTCTCGCAGGTCTGGCTCATTTTCCCGTGCCTTAGTTGAGCAGCACCGGGGCATGGCTTGTTTATAGGTTCGACAGGCCTCTCTGTCACGGCCGCGAGGTGGCCGGTCTGCCATGTCATGCATTGGTAATGTAGGTGCTTCCCCCTCTGATTGGGGTAGCGTCCTGCGCTTATGATAATTTTTGGAGGGGCGCTCGAGTTCATACTCTTCGGCCGCAAGGACTTCAATCCATCTGTCAGCTAGCAAATCTTGATCAGCTCTAAGCTGTTGCTGCTTTTTCTTTAGGCTATTCGCCGTGGCTAGAAGCCTGCGTTTAAAACGCTCTTGTTCGGCGGGGTCTGATGGTACGACGAATTCCTCGTCGTCGAGGCTTGCCTCGTCTTCAGAGGGAGGCATGTAGTTATCATCCTCAACCTCTCGCTCTCCCGCTCTCTCATGAGGGCTGGCTTCTCCATCTTCCTGCGCCGAATCTTGCTGGATTAGGTGTTCTTCGGCGCTATCCGGGGTAGTATTGTCTCCCGTGCCGGAATCACCGTTTCTGCTGTGCCGGGATTTAGAGCGGCGCCGTTGACGCCAGCGTTTTGGCTGTTTTTTCGAGGTGTCATCCTCCGCTGTTCCATCGCCATCTCCATCCTTTGGAGCGTCCACCATATATATGTCATATGACGAGGTGGCGGTCCAGCACCCTACAGGTGTTGGTTCTTGTTCGTCTCCTCCTTCGTCGTCCATACCGTCAAAGTCTTCGGAGCCGAAGTCAAGTATGTCAGTTAAATCATCGACAGTGGCTATTAAGTGGGTGGTGGGTGGGCTTTGAATTTCTTCGTCGTCCGTATCCCAACCTCGCAGACCATAGTCCGGCCTGGGCTCTCCTGATAGAGAGAGAGACTTGAGAGAATTCAGGATATCACCGAAAGGTGAGTGCTGAAGGATGTCCGCGGCGGTGAACTCCATTATAGGAGCCCAATCGGATTCGATCGGCAGAGGCATGGGAGGCCCGGAGTTCGGAGAAGAATCCGACTCCTTGGAGTCATGGGCCGTGCGGAGTACGGGGCTGGCGTTCGGCTCGATCGCCTTCAAGATCGTAGCCCCCGAGGTGACGTCCAACCGTTCATCCTCAAACAAGGCAGCGGGCTCCGAGTCGAGGATCGGGGCCGGTGCGTGTGCGGCCTCCAGGGCATTATTCGGAGGCAGAGCTATATCATGCCCCTCGAAATAGTGCGGTGCGCTTGGCTGTGGCTCGAACCCGTCGAAGATCAAGTCTCCGCGGATATCTGCCGTGTAGTTTAAGCTTCCAAACCTGACTTGATGGCCAGGGGCGTAGCTTTCAATCTGCTCCAAATGACCAAGCGAATTGGCCCGTAGAGCGAAGTCGCCAAAGACGAAGATTTGTCCGGGGAGGAAAGTCTCACCCTGGACCTCATCGTTGTTGATGATCAAAGGAGCCATCGGGCCTAAAAGCGACGACACAGAGGAACTCCCAATGAAAGCACCCAATGTCGGTGTCAAAACCGGCGGATCTTAGGTAGGGGGTCCCGAACTGTGCGTCAAGATCGGATGGTAACAGGAGACAAGGGACACTTTATTTTACCCAGGTTCAGGCCCTCTCGATGGAGGTAAAACCCTACTCCTGCTAGATTAATATTGATGATATGGGTAGTACAAGAGTAGATCTACCACGAGATCAAGGAGGCTAAACCCTAGAAGCTAGCCTATGGTATGATTGTGTATGATGATGGTTGTCCTACGGACTACAACCCTTCGGTTTATATAGACACCGGATAGGGTTAGGGTTACACAGAGTCGGTTACAATGGTAGGAGATCTTGAATATCCGCACGCCTAGCTTGCCTTCCACGCCAAGGAAAGATCCTTCCAGACACGGGACGAAGTCTTCAATCTTGTATCTTCATAGTCCTGGAGTCCGGCTGAAGGTATAGTCCGGCTATCCGAACACCCCCTAATCCAGGACTCCCTCAATGATCATCACACTTTTATTTACTTATAACTCAATATTACAACTCGATACTAGAACAAAGATATGACTCTATATGAATGCCTCCGGCGGTGTACGGGGATGTGCAATGATCTAGTGTAGCAATAACATAAAAAACGGATAAGCCATGAAAACATCATGCTAGCTATCTTACGATCATGCAAAGCAATATGACAATCAATGCTCATGTAGCGACCAGACCTCAAACAGTCTGATCTCTGTGCTCAGGTGTCATCCCTGGATCAATAATGCTGACACCACACAATACTTGAAGGATTTATAACAGAGTAGCAATCACACACTTATTACATCGAATGTCTCAAAAGAGAACTTATTACAATAAATATGGCTTAAGGCCATCTAATAACGATAACAGCGGAAGGCTTGGAAGATAAGTCAGTCCATCAACTCCAACGGCATCACTGAGTATAGAACCACGACCTAAAGACACCTTACTCGTCGTCCGAAAAGTCTGCAACATAAAACGTTGCAGCCCAAAAACGGGTCAGCACATGGAATATGCTGGCAAATGTAACACACAGAGAGTAATGGAAGAGTAAGCTATACTATATGCATATATGGCTGGTGGAAAAGCTCTATGGTTACAGTTTCGCGAAAAGCCAATTTTTCCCTACTGTAAAGGAAGAAATTTTATTTCACTATCATGGTGGTTGTTGAACATTGAGAATGGTTGACAACATCCTCAATCCCAATTAAGCATCACCGTTAAAACCCAACAAAATTAATTAAAGTAACATGATGAGATTCACATGATAATCCAAGTACTAGATACTCAAAACGTCCATAACCGGGAACACGGCTAACCATGATTAGTTTACACACTCTGCAGAGGTTGCGCACTTTTCCCCACAAGACTCGATCTCCTCCGTTGGAATTCTCGCACTACATGGTGTTTGAGAAATGGATGACCAAGACATAGTCTTTCAGAAGCGCTAGCACCTTACGATCGGGTAGACCGTACCAACCTACATCCCCTACATCAGCTAGTCTACCACTGTAAGAGTTCGCACGACTTTATCAACTATGCTAGAGACCATAGTAGCCTGTGGCTGCACACGGAAGTTTCTAGTATGAATAATCTCATGATCCCTTTGAGCCTGGGTGGCGGTCCATAAATAAAAACAACAGACAATCCTGGAATACCCAGGTACCTCAATCCACCCAGATGTGTGTTTAAGTTGCCACCTTAAATAAACCATTAATTAACAATCTCACATCTGTCATGGATATCACTCACCGAATCCACGTCTACTAGCATAACATGGCATAATAAGCAAACGTAGAAGTAACTCCAAAAGGTTTGATAGAAAAACAGGTAATAGGTACTACCTCAACTACTTCCCATCCCACAATTTAATTAGATCCTAATCATGCAATGTTTGAGGATTGATCTAATGCAATAAAACTGGGTAGTAAGAGGTATGATCAAAGTGTTACTTGCCTTGCTGATGATCCGCGAAACCTAGAGATTCGAAGTAACAGGCGGCGCACTCCGAATACTCTATCGCAAACAGACAAACAAGCATACAATAGGTACTCATCTAATGCACAGGTAAAACTCAAATAAGAGACCTAACCAGAAAATTCAACTTAAGAACTCCAGTTTGCAAAAGGAATCAAATCAAACGAAGCAACGAAAGTCAAACGGCGAAAGAAACAAACTTCGTTTTACTAATCTGGACCTAAGTCAAATTTTATAGAAGCAAAAACTTGTTTAAGTTGCTTAAACGGAAAGAGGGTTTCGAGACGAAACTCCAGGCGCTTGAATCACCTGATTCCGATAAACGAGCGAAAAGTTATACTAAAACGAAAATCGGATCAGAAATCGCGATCAGAAATAATCGCGGAAAATCCGAGAAAAAGAAAAACGACGAACAGATTAACGAACGAACGTTCGTTATCTGGATCCAAACGATGAACGCATTTGTTAAAACGAACGAACGAGCGAACGCTCGCTAATTAAACTAAACCAAGAAAAAACCGATCTAATAAAAAAACGAAAACAAAAAAAATCGACGAAAACCGACGGAAAAACCGAACGGTTTTCCTAAAAACGACGGCGAGATCGAGGTCAACCTCGGGTGGTGGGTCCAGCGGGCAGCGGCGGCGGCTCCTGGCGGCGGCGGCGGGCGCGGGGTTCGAGGCGGCGGCGGCTAGGGTTTCGGGCGCGGGGCTCGAGGCGGCTCAGGGGTTCGGCTAGGCCTCCCCCGGCTCTTAAAGCCGGCCGGGCCAGGTGTCCGGGTCGGACACGGCCCGTTAGGTCGGTTCGCGTTTTTTTAAATAATTACGCGCATAAAAACAAATAAAAGAAATACTAAACGGACTTCAAAAATCCCGAAATAAATTTTCCCCGACTTATAAAATCAAGCCGAGCAAAGTGAACATTTATTTGGGGCCTAAATGCAATTTTGAAAAATGCACATTTTTCCTAAATTCAAATAAAATAGCGAAAAACTCCGAAATAAAATCTTATTTGACTTTATTATTAAACCCTCAATATTTCTTTATTTCAGGAAAGTCATTTTATTCCCTCTCTCATATTTTTGTACTAGAAATAATTGAAGATAAAATAATTAAAATCAAATGATCCTATTCTCAAAATTTGAAAAAACTCAAATATGAAAATAACGAAATCCCCAACTCTCTCCGTGGGTCCTCGAGTTGCATAGAATTTCTAGAATCAAAAACAAAAGCAAATAAAATATGATATGCAATGATGATCTAATGTATAACATTCCAAATTGAAAATTTGGGATGTTACAAACCTACCCCCCTTAAGATGAATCTCGCCCTCGAGATTCGGGTTGGCTAGAAAATAGGTGAGAGTGGTCTTTCAGCAAATCTTCCTCTCGCTCCCAGGTGGCTTCATCCTCGGTGTGGTGGCTCCACTGAACTTTGCAAAACTTGATAAACCTGCTGCGGGTGACTCGGCTGGCATACTCCAGAATCTTAATTGGTTTCTCTTCATAGGTCAAATCGATGTCCAACTGAATCGCTTCCAACGGCACGGTATCTCTCAGTGGTATATCAGCCATCTCCGCATGGCACTTCTTTAACTAGGAAACGTGGAACACATCATGAACTCCTGACAATCCTTCGGGCAATTCCAACTTGTAGGCCACTTCTCCCATACGCTCCAAAACTCGGTATGGTCCTACAAAACGTGGTGCCAACTTTCCCTTTACTCCAAAACGCTTAACTCCTCGAAGTGGGGATACTCAAAGATAAACTCGGTCTCCGACTTCATAAGATGTCTCCTTGCGTTTAGAATCTGCGTAGCTCTTCTGCCTGGACTGGGCTACCTTGAGCCTATCGCGAATCAACTTCACCTTCTGTTCAGACTCTTTAATCAAATCAGGTCCAAACAACTGGCGGTCTCCAACTTCATCCCACGACAACAGGGTCCTTCACCTCCTTCCGTACAAAGCTTCGAAAGGGGCCATTTTCAAACTGGATTGATAGCTATTGTTGTAAGATAACTCTGCATATGGCAAATTATCGTCCCAACTAGATCCATAATCTAGCGCACAAGCTCTCAGCATATCCTCCAAAATCTGATTGACTCTCTCGGTCTGTCCATCTGTCTTTGGATGAAACGCTGTGCTGAATTCCAGCCTGGTACCCAAGGTTTCGTGCAACTGATTCCAGAACTTTGAGGTAACCTGGGTTCCTCTATCTGATACGATACTCCTTGGAACTCCATGCAGACATACTATCCTGGTCATGTATATCTTTGCCAACTTAGCACTGGTGTAAGTGGTCTTTACTGGGATGAAATGAGCTACCTTCGTCAATCGATCGACTACCACCCAAATCGAGTCATAGGCTGAATGGGTCCTGGGTAATCCCGTGATAAAATCCATGCCTAGCTTATCCCACTTCCATTTGGGTATCGACAATGGCTGTAGTAATCCTGCTGGCTTCTGATGCTCTGCCTTTACTCTTTGACATACATCACAAACTGCTACGTACTTCACGATATCTTTCTTCATTCCGGTCCACCAGAAAGTATCCTTCAAATCCAAATACATCTTGGTATTTCCTGGGTCAATCGAATATGGTGAATCATGGGCCTCTTGCAGAATTAACTTCCTGATCTCTGGATCATTTGGCACATAAACACGATCCTCAAACCATAGTGTATCATGCTCATCCTCACGAAATCCTTTAGCCTTTCCCTTGCTCATTTTCTCCTTTATAGAAGCAATCTCCTTGTCAGTCTTCTGAGCTTCTCTGATCCTATCCATCAAGGTAGACTGAATCTCCAAAGCTGCTACATAGCCTCTCGGAACTATCTCCAAACATAGCTCACGAAGATCTTCGGCTAACTCCTTCGGTAATTCTCCCGTCATTAGTGTATTGACATGGCTCTTATGGCTCAATGCGTCAGCTACTACATTAGCCTTTCCAGGATGGTAATGCAATCTCATATCATAATCCTTGATGAGCTCCAACCATCTCCTTTGTCTGAGGTTTAACTCGTTCTGCGTGAAAATGTACTTCCAACTCTTTTGATCTGTGTACACCTCACAATGGTTTCCAATGAGTAAATGTCTCCAGGTTTTTAACGCATGCACTATGGCTGCTAACTCCAAATCATGCGTGGCATATTTCAACTCATGAGGTTTCAGTTGTCGTGAAGCGTACGAAACAACTATTCCCTCTTGCATAAGCACTGCTCCAAGTCCTCGACGAGAAGCGTCGCAATACACCTCATAATCCTTTGTCTGATCTGGCAGAATCAACACTGGTGAGGTAACCAAACGTTTCTTTAACTCCTAGAAACTGGCCTCACATTCCTCAGTCCATATGAACTTGGTATCCTTCTTCAACAACTCCGTCATAGGTTTTGCAATCTTCGATAAATTCTCAATAAATCTCCGGTAGTATCCTGCGAGTCCAAGGAAACTCCGGATCTCTCCAACTGTTGTTGATGCTTCCCAATTTGTCACAGTGATAACCTTTGTGGGGTCAACTGCTATTCCTTCTCCGGATATAACGTGTCCGAGGAATCCTACTTCCTTCAACCAAAACTCACATTTGCTGAACTTGGCATACAACTGATGTTCTCTGAGCTTCTCAAGTACCAATCGCAAATGTTCCTTATGTTCTTCTTCATTCTTCTAGTAAACCAAAATATCGTCAATGAACACCATGATGAACTTATCCAAAAACTCCATAAACACCTTGTTCATCATGTTCATAAAGTAGGCAGGTGCGTTAGTCAGACCAAATGACATAACGGTATACTCATACAGCCCATACCTGGTGGTAAAAGCTGTCTTAGGTATGTCCTGCTCTTGAATCTTCAACTGATGGTACCCCGATCGCAGATCGATTTTAGAAAATACCTTAGCTCCTTGCAATCGATCAAACAGATCATTGATCATCGGTAGTGGGTACTTGTTCTTGATTGTTACTTCATTCAGCCCACGATAGTCAACAACCATTCTTAACGATCCATCTTTCTTTTCCACTAGAAGTACTGGCGATCCCCAAGGTGAAGAACTTGGGCGAATATAACCTTTATCCAGTAGCTCCTTAATCTGCTTCTTAATCTCTTCCAAATATTTTGCGGGCATCCTGTATGGTCTCTTTGATATTGGTCCTGTGCCTGGCAAAAGCTCAATCAAAAACTCAATATGTCTATCCGGTGGCAGCTGGCAACTCTTCTGGAAATACGCCAGGGAAATCCTTTACCACTAGTACTTCCTCCTGCACAACTCCTGATAAGGAATTTACTTGAGTCCTCTTCGGCACATGCCGGGATACATACTTGATCCTTCTTCCTTCTGGCGTCGTAAGCAAAATTGACTTACTAGCGCATTCAATGTTCCATTCATACTTTGATAACCAATCCATGCCTAATATCACATCCAATCCTTGAGATTCCAATACTATTAGGTCCGAGGGAAACACATAGTTACCAATCCTTAATGGTAACCGATAACACCATAGACTAGCCATATATTCTGCTCCAGGCGAGGTTACTAACATGGGTGACCTAGGGGCTTGGGTTGGCAGTTTATACTTATCCACAAATCCCTTTGAGATGTATGAATGCGATGCACCAATATCAAAAAGAACGAGTGCGGTAAATGACTTAACCAAAAACTTACCTATTACTGCATCAGGTTGAGCTTCAACCTCCTCCACGTTAACGTGGTTCACCTGTCCCCTATTGACAGGGTTCGGCTTCTTCCCAGAGCTTCCATTGCCATTCTGACCTTCAGGACATTCATTCGCATAATGTCCGGTCTTCTAACACTTAAAACAGGTGACTTGGCTCAGGTCTCTCTTGGCCGGGGTTGATGGGGTGGTACGGTTCTGGCCGTTGCTTCCTCCATTCCCATTACCATTCTTGGGGCCATTATGGTTGTGCGAGCTACTTCCTCCATGAGTATGCTGAAAAGGTCCTCCCGGTTTAGGGGTAAAATGTGGATTCTGCTAAGCTCCAGAATTATACTTCCCTTGTCCATACTTCCTCTTGCACTTTTCAATCTGCTGATGCTTCCCTTCAATCATAAGAGCACGATCTACCAACTCTTGGTAGTTGTTGAAGCTTGCTACCATCATCGGCATGCTCAGCTTATCATTCAGTACTTCCGGAAACTTCTCCTGCTTAGCTGCATCCGTAGCAAAGTCATCTGGAGCATAACGTGCTAACTTACTAAAATAATCCACATACTGGCCAATTGTGCGTCCTCCTTGGCGCAAATTGCGAAACTCACACTTCTTCATGGCCGTAGCTCCTGCTGAAACATGGGCAGTACGGAAAGCTTGCTGAAACTGATCCCATGTGACAGTGTCCATAGGGTAAGTGGCTGTAAAATTCTCCCACCATGCTGCTGCGGGTCCTTCAAGCTGATGGGCGGTAAACTTCACCTTTTCCGCATCTGTGCATCCTGCTGTGGTCAACTCCCTCCCTGTATTATGGAGCCAATCATCTGCAACAATCGACTCGGTGCTACTGGAGAACACCGGCGGATTCAGCTTAAGAAAACGGGTTAAGTGATCAACAAGTGGTGGTGGTGGTGGGTTGTTGTTGTTGTTGTTGTTGTTGTTCCCCTGATTCTGGTTCTGGACTAGCAACTGCATCAAAGCATTCTGCTGCTGGATCAACTGAGTGAGCTCCGGTGGGAAAGCAAATCCATTGTCACGTCTCGGAGGCATCTGAGGGTTTTAGAAAAGATGAGAATTAAGAATATAATGAGGTCTAGAGAGAAAACACTACCCAAATGCACATGAGGCAAATGCACACAAAATCACTTCATTCAATCAAACAAGGCATACCATCGGTCTAGAACTATCACAAAAAGTGCTTGGACACTACTACTGTTATGCATGGTGGAACACTACTACTATTATGGTGGAACACTACTACTGTTTGGAGCTATATACATGGTGGAACACTACTACTGTTATGGTGGTCTACTAGAAAAACTGCTCCGATGAAGACTCCATGATATCTGCTCCAGCTTCGTCTTTGAAGTCATCATCACTAGGATCAGAATCGGTGTCGTCGATTATGATGTAGTTCTCCGGGCAAGTGGAATCGTCATCTTCTCCTCCAGGTGCTGGTCCTCCCATAAATACTCCGATCTTCTTAACTAGGTCATCATTCTTCTCTAGTAGTGTCTTGATTTCCTCCTCATATCCATCGCGTGTAGTATTTAGTTCTTATTCTAGCTCCATGATCCTAGTCTTCGCCTTCTTCAAGTCCATCATGTCTGCGCACATCTGGTTCTCCTGGCGTCGAATGTGTTGGTTTAACTCCTGGATGAAAACTGCAACTAATCGGTCCTTCCTGGTGCTGATCATCTCCCAATGCTCATCTCGGCGCCCACAAATCTGATAGATAGTATCCTTGAGATCATTGCTGTAAACTTCTCCAATGCGTCCCATGGTGATGTGTGCTGCCATAATCTTTCCCAGGCTCCAGGTTGGTGCATCAAAGGAAAACTCTATGGGCTCAGTGACTGGCATGAATGTCCTACCTGGAACTTGAACATGAATCATCCAGCGCTCTTCTACGGGTAAAGTGGCGTTGTAGGTCCTGGTGAAGCTTGGTACTCCGATATTCAGGTACTTAGTGACTTCCTTCAGGTGGCGTCCAAAGGGTGTATCCTCATCAGGTGTCATCCCTGGATCAGTAATGCTGACACCACATAGTACTTGAAGGATTTACAACAGAGTAGCAATCACACACTTATTACATCGAATGTCTCAAAAGAGAACTTATTACAATAAATATGGCTTAAGGCCATCTAATAACGATAACATCGGAAGGCTTGGAAGATAAGTGAGTCCATCAACTCCAACGGCATCACTGAGTATAGAACCACGACCTAAAGGCACCTTACTCGTCGTCTGAAAAGTCTGCAACATGAAACGTTGCAGCCCGAAAACGGGTCAGCACATGGAATATGCTGGCAAATGTAACACATAGAGAGTAATGAAAGAGTAAGCTATAATATATGCATATATCGCTGGTGGAAAAGCTCTATGGTTGCAGTTTTGCGTAAAGCCAATTTTTCCCTACTGCAAAGGAATAAATTTTATTTAACTATCATGGTGGTTGTTGAACATTGAGAATGGTTGACAGCATCCTCAATCCCAATTAAGCATCATCATTAAAACCCAACAAAATTAATTAAAGTAACATGATGAGATTCACATGATAATCCAAGTACTAGATACTCAAAACGTCCATAACCGGGGACATGGCTAACCATGATTAGTTTATACACTCTGCATAGGTTGCACACTTTTCCCCACAAGACTCGATCTCCTCCATTGGAATTCTCGCACTACATGGTGTTTGAGAAATGGGTGACCGAGACATAGTCTTTCAGAAGCGCTAACACCTTACGATCGGGTAGACCGTACCAACCTACATCTCCTACATCAGCTAGTGATGCGGAGCATCGCACGATCATCCCCATGGACCTACAACCGTCTCCTCAAGAGCCAAGAGGACCCATGACACGAGCACGAGCTAGAGCTCTTGAGAACGAGGTGACTTCTTTCCTTAGTGATATCACATATGATCCACTCGAGACATGGCTACTACCTAAGTCTGATATGCTATGCATGATCAGGTGTCAAGAGGAGCCTCCCAAAGATGTACGTGAAGACGGACAAGCCGCCAAGTCCACGGATGAAGAAGATCACCGGAAGGAGGTGAAGAAAGCTACAGGGCCCGGACATCCGGCCTCCCAGGAACCCCCGGACATCCGGCCCCCAGCCCGGATATCCGGCCTAGACGACCAGGGACACCCGTGGGTTGGCCACCTCAGCCCGGACATCCGGACTCCCGCCCGGACATCCGGCCTCCCACGACGCCCCAGACATCTGGCCCCCCAGCCCGGAAATCCGGACCCCGCTATCCAGAGGACCCCGAGACCTGCCCCTCCAGCCTGGACATCCGGGCCATGCCCCGGACATCCGGCCTCCCGCGAAAGCCCGGACATCCGGCCCCCAGCCCGGACATCTGGCGCCTGTCTGCGCACAGTGAACGGGCCAAGGGCCCATGTACCCCTTCCACTCGTCCCAACTTGTACTAGCACTATAAATACTCCTCCCCCTCCTCCTAGTTAGGGTTAGCGTTGGTTTAGCTCATATGTGAGATAGAGCTTCGCTCGTCCATACGGATCTCCTCCTCGAGAGAAACTGCGGCCCCTCTTCGGAGAAGATCATTGGATTCAAGACCCCCTCTTGGGCAGCCCCCTCAAGACCTCCTATTGGAGAAGAACCGGTTACTTTGTATCGTACTTTGTTGACCTTGGATCATCGTGTATCTCTTTGTGCTCATCGATCTAGCATATGTGTGATCTATTTTTTGTTAGTTGAGTGTTTCTCCCGTGTTTCCCCTCGTTTTCCCCTTGTGTTCTTCGTGTTCATCGTAGGGATCCGCTCCTTTCGTGAAAGATCGACCATCTAGGGTTCCACCCTACATCATCTTGGTATAATGATCCACGTTGATCACGATTTCGGAGCCCCCTCTCTTTGTTTTCTAGCTTGATTTTGTTGTTTTTCGTCCTAATCCGAAAATTGCCCCACAAAAATAGCCCCAAATTTTTTTGTGATTTGTTGGTGTGATGAAGTTTTGTTGGATTTGATCCGCGGATTTCGTGTGTTGCAGGTAGATCTAGCATTCCCCCACCTTTTCCCCAATTTCCATCCACAAAATCGTCCCAATTTTGCCCGAATTTGACCTCTCACGCGGTGTTCTTTGAAAAAGTCCTCGGGTCACGAACCCGGACATCTGGTCGGACCAGCCCGGACATCCGGCCATCACCCCAGACATCCGGCCCCTGACAGCAAAACCACCCATCCACCATCCCTTTCCCGACCAACCCTCGCCAAATTTTGTCCCGGTGCCACATACACTTCCGCATAACTCCACCACTTCCGCATAGTACCACCATAACCTTTCCCACTACCAACTTCAACAATTTTGCCCAATTTTTGCTTTGAGAATTTGAGTTGTGGTTTCCGTGTCCTTTTGTGTTTCGGCTATCTAGGTATGGTTCAACATCAACATCACCACCGCTCATCTTCGTCAAGGACTACTACGAACGGCTACATCAACATCACTTGGGTATCACCTTCACCTTGGATATCAACTTGGTACCGTGATATCATCATACTCTTTTGCAATTGCATTGATAACCCCATGACCTTACTTTTGCGTCACTTACCCATCGAGACTAGCCATTGAGTATTGCTGGCAACGTGACTTGTGCACATTAGTGTTCATACATCCCATAGCATACATACTATCATCGTGCTGCATATCTCGGCATCATCACTTGTGTCACAAAGTTGTTGTCACATACACAATTGCTATCTTGGTTCGTGAAGCATTGCATGAGAGAAGAGCTCAAACATCGAAGAGCCAAACAAGCTTTTAAGCAAAAGAGGAAAGATAAGCAAAGAGCTTATAAGCAAGAACCATAGCATCTTACAACATTAAGATTGTCATACTCGATCATCTTGGATCAAAGCATAGGAACATCATACATATAGCATACTTGGGATAGAAGTCGTTGCATTTTTGCTAAGTAGGTTGTGCACAAGTTCATATCCGCCTATTGTGCAATCGTGCTAGCGTCTCTCTAGTGTTGTGCAACAAGAGCATCTTGGTGAATTACACATTTTGGCACATCCTTGGTTGCATAACCCCATCTTATCTATTTGCGTGTGTGTTTCCGTATACCATATCTTGCAATTGGTCTACTTGTTGCATTTGCAAATTTGTGAATCTTTTCCAACATTATTGAGTCTCACTTAAAATTGCATCAAATTTTGTGCCACTATCCTAACCGAGCTCCACCATAAGCTTTTACTTGTGTAGGTGTGAGAACCGACAAGAATTGGTACAAATTGTGCTATTTCCTTGCTACACATTGGAGTCATCTTTGATCCATTGTCAACATCGGTCAAGGTACATTGGATATTGGTTCTTTCCTTTCTCCCACTCACATATATTTGTTTGAAATGATGGATAGGACAAGTACTTCTACCAACCCTCTCTTATTGGAGCAAGATGGCGACATGTCTTCTTTCGTCACCAAGAATCAACTATTTGGTGCACAATGGGCTTTGCATCAAGAACAACTTGCTTTGGGCGACCGCATCGACAATCTCGCCACCGACCTACGACAATCCGAGAATCGTACAAGGGACTACTTCGACAACAAGCTCGACGAGCACAAGCACGAGAATGACGCAAGAATGGACGAGATTCGAGCTTTGTTGCTTCGTTCGTCTCCTTCGACTTAGTCAAGAAGGAGCCATTCAAGTCGACACTCCGACGACACCATCTCCGGTTCAAGTACACCGACATCGAACACTCTTCGGCGTGCCGCGCTTCAAGATCGTCAAGCAAATCGCAATCCTCTACATGACGCCGACTCTCAAGAGCATCGACATTGCCAAAACCAAGCTGCTTTCACACAAGCACAAGAACGACAACGTCAACGACAACAAGAACAAGAGGAGCGAGCGCGACAACATCAAGATGCACAAGACGCCGAGGCGGAACGCCAAGAACAACAACTACGGGAAGCTCAAGCACTTGAAGCGCAATGTGCCCTTCAAGAATCAAGTCGTGCCGTAGCCAATCGAGGCCGACAAGCTCGTCTTCATCAAGAAGCACTTCGCGATGAAGCTCAAGAACGAATTTACCAAGCTCGTGTGCATCGACAAGCTCCTCGTCAAGATCAACAAGTTCCTCCTCAAGCGCAACAAGAACGTCAAGTCCATCGAGAGCAAGAAGATAATGGACCCAATCATCGCCAAGAGCAACATGAGGATGACAACCCTCCTCAACAAGAGCAACATGAGGTCGACAATCCTCCTCGTCAAGAGCAACGTGACAATGGCAATCCTCAACGACATGGGCGTCATCATCCCCGACCCCAACACAATGAAGAACAACGATATGGCAAGCTTAAGTTCACCATGCCCAAGTTCAATGGAAGCAATGACCCCGAAGTGTACATCTCATGGGCATTGAAGGTTGATAAAATCTTCCGCTTGCACAACTATGAAGAAGAGAAGAAGATCGCAATCGCATCCCTAGAATTCCAAGACTACGTCCTCATTTGGTGGGAACAAGTCATTGAGCGCCGAGCAGCAAGAGGTGAACCACCCATCACCACTTGGAGACAAATGAAGGATGTCATGAGAGCACGGTTCGTGCCAAACTACTACAACCGCGACCTCTTCAAGAAACTTCAACAACTCAAACAAGGAACCAAGAGCGTTGAAGAGTACTACAAGGAAATGGAGATTACCATGATACGAGCCAACGTCAAGGAAGATGTTGAGCAAACTATGGCAAGGTTCTTGAATGGACTTAATCATCCTATCAAGAAGATCGCCGACTTCCAACCATACTCGAAGCTCATTGAGTTAGTGCACCAAGCTACCAAAGCGGAACGGCAAGTGCAAGACGACTTCAAGTATGCCAAGTTCTCATCCAAGTCCTATGGCCTCTCCAACAATCAAGTTTCAACGACGCCAACACCTTCTACCACTACCAAGCCTTCTACAAGCAACGGCGACAAGTCAAGTTACAAGAAAGCTTCGACAAGCTCAAGTCGTCCTCCTACTACAAGCAACTTCAAGAAAGCTTCATCATCATCTACTCCAACCGATTAGACCGTCAAGACAAGTTCTATCAAATGCTTCACATGCGGAGGCCGAGGCCATAAGTCCTTCGAGTGCACAAACAAGCGCACCATGATCCTCAACGACGACGGAACCTATGACTCCATGAGCGAAGGAGAAATGGAAGCTCTTGAGCAAGTGGCCATGCACCGACAAGTGCACAATGAAGATGAAGATGACCAAGTGTTTTGCGATGAAGATTCAAGTCCCGCACTTGTTGTCTCCAAGGTTTTGACTCTTCAACATCAACAAGACGAAGATCAAAGATGCCATATCTTCCACACAAAGGCCGGCATCAATGGACGTTCTGTCAAGGTCATCATCGATGGAGGTAGTTGCCACAACTTAGCAAGTGAAGAACTTTGCTCCAAGCTCCAATTGGTCAAGATGAAGCACCCTCACCCCTACAAGGTTCAATGGCTAAGCGACACCGGCACCATACAAGTCGAGCATAGAGTACAAGTCTCTTTCAAGATCGGCGCCTATGAAGACACATTGGAATGTGATGTCCTCCCGATGACCGTTTGCCACCTCCTCCTTGGACGGCCATGGCAATTTGACCGAGGTGTCATCCACAATGGGCGTACAAATCACTATAGCTTGAAGATGAAAGGGAAAGAGTTCGTGCTACGTCCTATGTCTCCAAGCCAAGTGCTCGCCGACAAGCAAGCCACCCATCGTGGAGAGAATAGTGAGAGAGCGAACCACCAAAAAGAGAGTGAGCGCCACAAGCCCAAATTGAGCGCCTCCACGATGAGCGACAAGAAAAACTTAGTTCTCTTTGCCACCAAACGTGACATGGGAGAAGTGTGTGAGAACCCATGTGTGTGAGAACCCATCAAGTGTCCTACACTATGTCCTACTATGCAAGGACGAGGTGACAAAAACTAACAACTCTCACGATCTACCTTTGGTGTTATCTTCTCTATTGCAGGAATTCCAAGATGTTTTCCCCGATGAGCTACCTCCGGGTCTACCTCCACTACGAGGCATTGAGCACCGAATTGATCTCATCCCCGGAGCGCCGCTTCCCAACAAAGCACCATACCGCGTCAACCCCGAAGAAACCAAAGAAATACAAAGGCAAGTAAAGCATCTCATAGACCATGGACATGTGCGTGAAAGTTTGAGTCCTTGTGCCATACCGGTCATTCTTGTACCAAAACGTGACGGTAGCTTTCGCATGTGCTCCGATTGTAGACCTATCAATGCTATCACCGTTAGATATAGGTACCCCATTCCACGACTTGATGATATGCTTGATGAACTTAGTGGTGCCACTATCTTTTCCAAAATTGATCTTAAAAGTGGTTACTATCAAATCCGCATACAAGAAGGTGATGAATGGAAAACCACTTTCAAAACAAAGTTTGGTCTGTATGAGTGGCTAGTCATGCCTATGGGTTTATCGGAAGCACCCGGTACTTTCATGCGTCTCATGCATTACGTCTTTCGCCCTTACATTGGTGAATTTGTTGTTGTCTACTTCGATGATATCCTTGTGTTTAGCAAATCTCTCAAAGAGCATGTCACCCACATTCGCACCGTGCTACAAACTCTTCGAAAAGAGCAAGTTTATGCTAATATGGAAAAATGCCTATTTGGTGTTGATAAGCTTGTTTTCTTGGGTTTCGTAGTTTCTTCTAAGGGTGTTCATGTTGATGAAACTAAGATCAATGCTATTAAAACTTGGCCCCAACCAACCAATTTGCAACAAGTGCGTAGTTTTCTTGGTTTAGCCGGCTTCTACCGTAGATTTGTGAAGGATTTTAGCACCATTGCTTCACCTTTGCATGCTTTGAGTAAGAAAAATGCACCGTTTGTTTGGGGAACATCTCAAGATATTGCTTTCAATGAGCTTAAAAATTTGCTTACTCATGCCCCCGTGCTTGCATTACCCAACTTTGACAAACCTTTCGAAATTCATTGCGATGCTAGTGGTAATGGCATAGGAGGTGTGTTAACGCAAGAGAAGCGCCCCATTGCATATTTTAGTGAGAAACTATCCCGAGCGCAACTCAATTAGCCCATCTATGACAAAGAGCTATATGCTTTAGTGCAAGTTTTGCATGAATGGGAACATTACCTTCGCCCACATGAATTCATCATTCATACCGACCATGAAACACTTAAATACCTTAAGGGTCAAACTAAGTTGAACAAGCGTCATGCTAAATGGAGTGAATTTATTGAGTAATTTCCTTATGTCATCAAGTACATTAAGGGTAAGGAAAATGTTGTGGCGGATGCGCTTTCCCGTATATGCATGCTTGTCACTACTCTTGAGTTGAATGTCATTGGTTTTGAGCATATCAAAGCATTGTATGAACATGATTCTACATTTGCAATACCATATGCCAAGTGTTTGATGCACTCTTCTTGGGATCGATACTACATCAAAGATGGATATATTATGAGAGCTAATAAACTTTGCATCCCCGAGTCCTCTTTGCGTTTGTTGCTTTTGCAGGAATCTCATGGCGGTGGACTCATGGGACACTTTGGATGCGACAAGACATTTGCCACGCTCTCCAAGAACTACTTTTGGCCCAAGATGCATCGCGACGTCAATCGTTTCACCAACCGGTGTTCTACATGTCGCAAAGCTAAGTCCAAAGCACAATCTCATGGCCTCTATATGCCACTTCCAATTCCATATCAACCATGGGAAGATATTAGTATGGACTTTGTGCTTGGTTTGCCTAGATCGCGAAATGGCAAAGATTCCGTTTTTGTTGTTGTGGACCGTTTCTCCAAAATGGCTCATTTCATTCCTTGCAACAAGATAGACGATGCTTCACATATTGCAAATTTGTTTTGTAGGGAAATCTTGCGCATTCATTGATGCGGAGCATCCTATGGACATCACCATGTCAAGAGTCCATTCGGCGAGTGACACGTGCAACATCTACTTCACATACACAAAGGTGAATCATCTCCTTTACACGTGCTCACTTGACCCCTTCGAGGATGGTATACTACTTGACACTCCACTCGTGTGCATGCATAGGTATTGTCGGAACACTACGGACGACGAGGAGGAGTGCAAGCGCCAAGGAACAACTACACCATCCGCGAGGGAAGCATGGAAGAGAAGGAGGAAGAAGACCCAGGACGAGCGGTACTACCGCCCGGTCCAAGCGGTACTACCGCTTGCAAGCGGTACTACCGCTCCAGAACGAGCGGTACTACCGCGCCTCCAGCGGTACTACCGCTCCCCCACTACCGCTGCAAGCGGTACTACCGCCCTGAGGCCGGTACTACCGCCCTGCCTGCGCGCAGAGAGCGGGCCTAGGGCCCATGTATCCACCCTCTCACTTACCCCTTCGTGGATGTAGACTATATATACTCCCCCACCTCATTCTAGCTAAGGTAGCAAAGTAGTAGCTCATTAGAGATAGAGCTTTGCTCATCCATACCGGATCGTCTCTTCGAGAGTGACCGCGGCCCCTCTACGGAGAAGATCCATCTTGGATTCAAGACCTCCATGTGAGCATGTGAGAAGATCCTCCGGGATATCAAGACCTCAACTCCTCCAAGGATTGGGATGAACACTACCTTGTATCTTTCCCTTTGTTGTTCATGTACCTTGTGGATCTTGTGTGTTTGATTGTCTAGTGGATGTGTGATTGGACTTGTTCTTGAGTGTTTCCCCTTGTGTTTTCTCTCCGTTCTTCCCCGTGTTCGTCGTGTTCTTCGAGGGATCCCGCTCCTTTCGTGAAAGATCGGCCATCTAGGGTTCCACCCTACATCATCTTGGTATCACGAGCCACGTTGATCACGATTTCGGAGCCCCCTCTCTTTGTTTTCTAGCTTGATTTTGTTGATTTCGTCCTAAATTCGAAAATTCCCCACCAAAAATAGCCCCAAATTTTTTTTGTGATTTGTTGGTGTGATGATGTTTTGTTGGATCTGATCCATGGATTTGCTTGGTTTCGAGTGGATCTAGCATCTCCCCAAGTTTCCCCACTTTCCATCCACGAAATCTCTCCAATTTTGACCCCGAAATCACCCATTTCCGCCCCAAAATCGCGTCCCGATTCGATCTGCGAAGAATCCCGTCACGAGCGGTACTACCGCCCACCCGAGCGGCACTACCGCTTAGCACCTCCAAGCGGTACTACCGCCCTTCCAAGCGGCACTACCGCCCCTCCCAGAGCCAGATTTTGCGAAAAAACCCGACACGAGCGGTACTACCGCCCATCCCAAGCGGTACTACCGCTTACAAGCGGTACTGCCGCCCATCCGAGCGGTACTACCGCCCATGCCAGTTTCAGCATTCCGAGTTTCACCGTTTTGTCCATAACTTTTCACTCCGAACTCCGATTTGAGTGTTCTTTGGCTCGTTTTGAAGCTAGCGACGTGCCCGAGGTCCTCATCTTGGTTTCACCACCTTTTGACTCCATAATTTTTTTGGAACTTTGGCATCTTTGCCTAGGGCTTCCACCACATCCTCCGCATAACCACCACCGACTTCCGCAACCTAACCAATTTTATTCCCCATCACATTTGAGGTTGTTTGAGTTGTGATTTGAGTCTCCTAAGGTGTTTAGGCTACTTAGGGACGTGCTTCCAACTCCGACACCGTGTATAGTACACCGCTTTACCCTCGACTTCCGCATTGCGTCTCAAAACCCCATCATTGCATTTAGGCAATCCCATTGAGCTTCCGCAACCACCACCACATTCCCGCTACCACCGTTTGACTTTTGTCCTTGAGATTTTGAGTTGTGGTTTTTCCGTTTCCTAAGGTGTTTCGGCTACTTAGGGACGAGTTTCCATCATCTTGGTATCTACATCAAGATCATCGCCACTCATCATCACCAAGGACGGTAACCTCGACGACACCATTGTATATTCCCTTGCACATTGCATTGATAACCCCTAGCCCATTTTGCGTCACTTACCTATCGAGACTAGCCATTTGAGTATTGCCCGGCAATGTTACTTGTGCACATTAGTGATCTACACCTCCCATTGCATATATACCATATCATATTGGTATCATCATATCATCTCTTGTGCCAAAGTTTGTTCCCGCATATACACAATTGCTATCTTGGTTTGTGCGTTTCGCAAAGTGAGCATACAAAAAAACAAACAAACAAAACAATAAGCTTTTAAGCAAAAGAGTGAACAAAGAGCTTGTAAGCAAGTGCCATAGCATCATACCACATTGCATATAAGATTGTCATATCCGATCATCTTGGATCATCTTGAGAGAAACACCGGGAACCATACATATATAGCATACTTGGGATAGAAGTTTATCCATTTTGCATATCATAGGTTGTGCACAAGTGTTGTATCCGCCTATAGAGCAATCGTGCTAGCGTCTCTCTTGAGTTGTGCAACACGAGCGTTTTCCGTGGACTCCACATTTTGTGCTCATTCCTTGGTTGCACGACCCCATTTATCTATCCGTGTGTGTGTTTCCGTGTGCCATTCTTTGCTATTGGTCTACTTGTTTCACTTGCGAATTTGTGAATCTCTTTCAACATTATTGACTCTTGCTAACATTTTGCATTAAATTTTTGTGCCACTATCCTCACCGAGCTACACCATAAGCTTTAGTTTGTAGGTGTGAGTGAACAAGTCCGGTACCAATTCCACTATTCTTTCATCTCACATTGAGTGAAACGAGATATATCCTCAACTTTGGGAAAAGGTAACTTGGTATTGTTTATCTCATTTCCTACTCACCTCTACTCGAGTCTTGTGATGGATAGGCAAGGCATTTCACCCTCGGTTTACAACAACAACAACGAGTTCGATGCCACGAACAATTCCAACGACGCCAAGATGCAAGATCAAATGGAGGAGATCAAAGCCCTCATCAAGTCCTACAAGCGATCTTCCTCATCTTCAAGAAGACGCTCAAGAGCACATGCTTCCAAGCTACCATCTCTGGCAAGATCACATCGGCATCGACACCATCACCACCAAGAACGTGAAGGTCAAGAGCTCAACACCAACAACCGCTCAACGACTTCACCATCTCCCTTGGCATCTTCGCCAAGCGACTTCAAGGCATCTTCGCCTTCGGATATACGGCATCTTCGCCAACAAGCACCTCAAGACTACGCTCAAGAGAAGCTCCCCAAGCTCAAGTCCGCGACCTCCACGAGCTACTACGACCTCGACACCGACCATGAGATTCCTTTCTATGGGACTCTAGAACCCGAGGAGTATCTCGAGTGGGAGCGTTTGATGGACGAATACCTCAAGCTACATCAAGTTCCTCCCGAAGATCAAGTGAAGTGCGCCACAAGAAACTTCCACGACTACGCGTCCACATGGTGGTTTCACACACCTTCGGAGAGCTACGACATGAGTTGGCCCAAGACGAAGAGAGCTTTGCGGCGAGAGTTTGTGCCTCCAACCTACACGGAACAACTTCTACGCCAATTGGAGAACACCATCCAAGGATCCAAGTCCATCGACGAGTACTTCAAGGATATGAAGATTGCCTTGCGACGAGCCGGCGTGGACGACTCCATGTCAATGAAGTTCCACTTCATGATGGGACTGAACAACGACATCTCCAAGACTATCTTCCTCGAGAACTACAAGTCCCTCGACGACTACTACATTGGTGCTCTCAAGGCGGAACAAGAACTCATGAAGGCCAAGGCTTCTCCACCCCAAGCACACTTCTCGAAGACCAAACTCAAAGACGATGAGCATGAGGCTAGTACCACCAAGATGTCCAAGCCCGATGAGCTCCAAGACGATGCTCCCAAGTTCGACTTCACCGCCATCCCTCTTTGTGGCATTGATGATGCCGAGTCCTCCACGACTCTTTTTCAAGATGGTGCGGCGATAAGTACGACTATGGAGACCTTCAAGGACCACGCTTTGGAGGCGAGCGACTTGGTGACGAGCAAGGATGATGCTTCCATCTTAGGAGGCGAGAGCGATGATGTGCCATCTTCGGCCTTCATCCATGGCGACGACTATGAGATGGTTGAGCATGGGACTTTCCCTTCGACCACGGCGACGTATGATGAGTTGAGTGACTTGTGCCACCATATTGAGAGTTAGAGTGACTTCACCACTAGCCACATATGTGATGAGTTGCCCCAATTCCCATGTGAGGAGAGCCACAACCCCCACCACTTGAGTGAGATGAGTGACTCCACCATACATGAGATTGAGTGCACCTACATTGAGGGAGTGAGTGAGCCACCACATAGAGAGAGTGAGGCCACTATGATTTCTAACGACTTAACCTCTACCTCTATTGTGTCTTCTCATTTGGTGCTAGGTCCCATTTATGATGACGCGCCGATCCTCGACGACTTCGTCCTTCCTATGGACATGACGATGGCCATGGTGGAATATGATGCACCCCCCACATGGTTCCATCAAGATGAAGATGACCACCATTTGGTCTTTGCCACCTCACCTACACCACTTGAGTGGAATGAACAAGGTAACATAGGTGAAGGTGATGCTCTAGTCCCACTAGTGGACATTCTTGACATTGATTGCTTGCATGATGTTGATCAACCTATTTCCATGCTTCATGCTAGTGCGACTTCCTCATGTCTTGACTTGCCAATTTATGATGAATATGATGATGAGCATGTTGAGTTGCCTAGTTGTGATGCCATGTTACATAGGATTTCTTGTGACAATTCTTTAGGTCACATCATGTTTGACAACCCACTTGACTTGTCATATGCTATGCATGAGATCAATCATATGTCATATTTGCAATCTCATCTTAGTGACTATGCATATGCCATTAAAATTAACCCAATTTGCACATATGGCATAGATGACAAGCCCATGGTTATTGGCATTTGTTTTTCTTGTGATGATATTGATATGCTCCCTTTGCATCATTTATCTCATATGCCATGCCATGACGACCTAGCTTCGGGTATGCATTGTTTTGGATGTTGTCCATTTTCTCCATGTGATGTTTCCATTAATGCTCATGAGGAGACCCCCATAGTTTCCTCATACATATTAGGAGATTTTGATGCATTCCATACTTTGCATGCAAGTATGCTCAATTTGCATCCCCATCGTGTCATACATAACAACTATTCTTTCATGATGGATGACATGTTCTTATACCATGCATCGAATTTCTTTGAACGATGCTTATCTTGTGCTAACTCACACATGAACATGCACATCATGATGGATGATGTGTACATTTACCACGCACACAATTTCTTTGGTTTATGTCTCTTTTGTGTAGGTACTCACGTATACTCGTCAACCTCTCAATCCCAAGAGTTGACGAAACGAGCTCTTGAGAGCAACGACGATTTGGGATCCCGTGGACTATCCTTACCACCATTCCCTTCGCGCAAGGACTACGCGCATCTCTTCTACTTGGCTCTCACACGGCTTTGGGCTATTTACCACTTGTCACATTATGCCCATTCTATCGTGTTCACTTTGCATGTTATGCCTCTTTCTATGATTTTGCCATGCAATTGTGACCCATGCTTTGCATTACACATGATGATTGATTCTAGTACTTGTATGTGTATTTGCAAGCGTGGTGGAGATATTGTTTGTTATTGCCATGATTGCTTTGTGCCCCATGCCTATGATGATACTATGATCTTGATTTGTGTTCGTGCTTGCGATATGTCATGTACATTGCCTATGCCCATTCCTTGCTCACATGACATGATTGCCATGATTCCCTCTAGTGTGTTGCATCTTCGCTCCACTAGCTTGCACGACTTGATTACTATGCTTGCTTATGTTGTATCACCAATGATTTATACTTGCTCACTTCATGCGGTTGATGAAAACTATTTCCATGCTTTGCACATGATTGTTATTGCTTCTTGTCATTTATCTCCATGTGTTGCCTCTCTCATGCTAGATGATTTGCCATGTATTGAGTGCAACAATGCCCTTAGTCTTGATAATGAGTTTGCCCCCATAGCATTCTCACATATAATTGGAGATTTTGACATATTCCTTGTGAAGCATGCTTGTCTTACCTCTTTGCACCATATACCTCGTGCCATGAATATAGCCATTGTTGCATCATATTATTCATGCACTTGTGCTTCTAATGGTTATGTGCAAAAGAAGAAAACCATCATGATGGATGATGTGTTTATCTACCATGCACATACGTTCTTTGCTTTGTTGTGTGCATGTGTAGGATACTTGGACTTTGTGTCGACTTCCACGTCACGTGAGTTGACCATTCGAGCTCTTGAGAGCGAACCACCTTCTACCACAACGATTCTACATCACACTTGCTTGTGCTTCGGCATTGTGAAGGATGCACAAGGACACGCCTTCAAGGTGACATCTTTCTTGAGCATGGATATTGCGGATCATACTACTTGTGTTGCTTGCACAATGAGACTTATTGTTCATCTTGGATCACTTGCTTGCCCACTTGTTAGAAATCTTGTTTCGACTTGTCATTTTAACCATTCCATGCATCATGATATATATGCCTTGTGTGTTGCATCCAAATCTTGGATTACTTGCTCCTATCACATGTTTGGTTGCAATAATGTCATTCCTTCACATATGCCATGTCTCATTGATTGCTACATGCTTGACTTGATTGCCTCGCACATGATGAACAATTGCTCTTTCTATTGTGTTGAGTGCCACACTATATTCACCACACCCCATGCATGTTATGCTTGGATTGCCTTGCACTTGACCCATGTGTGTAGATATCTCATCTTATTTGGTGTTGTGAATGATTCATATGCCTACCATAGACCTTTCATTGAGAAATTTGTGAATGCTTGCTATGAACTAGAGGTAGATGTCTATTCTCTTGTCAAACATATTTGCATCTCTACCTCACATTTACATGATTGTCCCCATGCCATATTTGCTTGTGCTCAATTTATGTGCTTACATACCATGTCACAATCATTTGTCAAACCATATGCTTTGCATGATGACGACACTTGTTGGGTGAATCACCACTTGAATGCTTGGTTTTGCACTAACGCTTACCACATTTGTTTTTCCAAGTGTTTGTTGTTTTTGCTCCTTTTGAAGGAATCACTACACGGTGTGACATTGGAGAGTGCACATTTCGAGCTTCAAGATGACAAGTACTTGGTGAACGTCCACTTCTACACGGCGAAGCCATCTCTTTCCCATGGTGATTTGGTTTTCGATCCGAGGTCGGATCTTTCCCAAGGGAGGGGAGATGATGCGGAGCATCCTATGGACATCACCATGTCAAGAGTCCGTTCGGCGAGTGACACGTGCAACATCTACTTCACATACACAAAGGTGAATCATCTCCTTTACACGTGCTCACTTGACCCCTTCGAGGATGGTATACTACTTGACACTCCACTCGTGTGCATGCATAGGTATTGTCGGAACACTACGGACGACGAGGAGGAGTGCAAGCGCCAAGGAACAACTACACCATCCGCGAGGGAAGCATGGAAGAGAAGGAGGAAGAAGACCCAGGACGAGCGGTACTACCGCCCGGTCCAAGCGGTACTACCGCTTGCAAGCGGTACTACCGCTCCAGAACGAGCGGTACTACCGCGCCTCCAGCGGTACTACCGCTCCCCCACTACCGCTGCAAGCGGTACTACCGCCCTGAGGCCGGTACTACCGCCCTGCCTGCGCGCAGAGAGCGGGCCTAGGGCCCATGTATCCACCCTCTCACTTACCCCTTCGTGGATGTAGACTATATATACTCCCCCACCTCATTCTAGCTAAGGTAGCAAAGTAGTAGCTCATTAGAGATAGAGCTTTGCTCATCCATACCGGATCGTCTCTTCGAGAGTGACCGCGGCCCCTCTACGGAGAAGATCCATCTTGGATTCAAGACCTCCATGTGAGCATGTGAGAAGATCCTCCGGGATATCAAGACCTCAACTCCTCCAAGGATTGGGATGAACACTACCTTGTATCTTTGCCTTTGTTGTTCATGTACCTTGTGGATCTTGTGTGTTTGATTGTCTAGTGGATGTGTGATTGGACTTGTTCTTGAGTGTTTCCCCTTGTGTTTTCTCTCCGTTCTTCCCCGTGTTCGTCGTGTTCTTCGAGGGATCCCGCTCCTTTCGTGAAAGATCGGCCATCTAGGGCACCCTACATCATTCATGGAGTGCCAAAGACGATTGTCTCGGACCGCGACGTCAAGTTCTTGAGTTACTTTTGGAAGACCTTGTGCGCCAAGCTCGGAATCAAGCTCTTGTTCTCTTTGGCATACCATCCGCAAACCGACGGCCAGACGGAGGTGACCAACCGTACGCTCTCCACCCTCCTACGCGTGTTGATAAAGAAGAACATCAAGGAGTGGGAAGAGTGCCTACACATCGCCGAGTACGCCTACAACCGAGCAAGACATTCGACTACCGGCAAGTCCCCCTTCGAGGTCGTCTATGGCTTCAACCCATTGTCCCCATTGGACATTCTACCTCTCCCGCTTCAAGAGCGCACAAACTTGGACGCGAGTGCCCGAGCCAACTACCTCAAGAAGATGCATGAAGATACAAGGAACACCATCGAGCGCCAAGTACAACGACTCGCGACCAAGCTCAACGTCAACAAGCAACCCATGATGTTCCATGTTGGAGATCTTGTGTGGCTACACCTTCGCAAGGATCGCTTACCCAATGAACGGAAGTCCAAGCTACTACCCCGAGCGGATGGACCCTTCTAGGTGCTTGCACTCTACAACAACAATGCATACAAGATCGACATCCCATGCGACAAGTACTCCGTGAGCGACATCTTCAACATCAAAGATCTCTCCCCGTACCCTGGTGATGAGGATCTCGATCCGAGGTCGAATCTTTCCCAAGGGAGGGGAGATGACGCGGAGCATCCCACGATCATCCCCATAGACCTACAACCGTCTCATCAAGAGCCAAGAGGACCCATGACACGAGCATGAGCTAGAGCTCTTGAGAACGAGGTGACTTCTTTCCTTAGTGATATCACATATGATCCACTCGAGACATGGCTACTACCTAAGTCCGATATGCTATGCATGATCAGGTGTCAAGAGGAGCCTCCCGAAGATGTACGTGAAGACGGACAAGCCGCCAAGTCCACGGATGAAGAAGATCACCGGAAGGAGGCGAAGAAAGCTACAGGGCCCGGACATCCGGCCCCAAGCCGGGACATCCGGCCTCCCAGGAACCCTCGGCCCCCAGCCCGGATATCCGGCCCAGACGACCAGGGACACCCGTGGGTTGGCCACCTCAGCCCGGACATCCGGACTCCCGCCCGGACATCCGGCCTCCCACGACGCCCCGGACATCCGGCCCCCCTGCCCGGAAATCCAGACCCCGCTATCCAGAGGACCCCGAGACCTGCCCCTCCAGCCCGGACATCCGGGCCATGCCCCGAACATCCGGCCTCCTGCGAAAGCCCGGACATCCGGCCCCCAGCCTGGACATCCGGCGCCTGTCTGCGCACAGTGAACGGGCCAAGGGCCCATGTACCCCTTCCACTCGTCTCAACTTGTACTAGCACTATAAATACTCCTCCCCCTCCTCCTAGTTAGGGTTAGCGTTGGTTTAGCTCATATGTGAGATAGAGCTTCGCTCATCCATATGGATCTCCTCCTCGAGAGAAACTGCGGCCCCTCTTCAGAGAAGATCATTGGATTCAAGACCCCCTCTTGGGCGGCCCCCTCAAGACATCCTATCGGAGAAGAACCGGTTACTTTGTATCGTCCTTTGTTGACCTTGGATCATCGTGTATCTCTTTGTGCTCATCGATCTAGCATATGTGTGATCTATTTCTTGTTGGTTGAGTGTTTCTCCCGTGTTTCCCCTCGTTTTCCCCTTGTGTTCTTCATGTTCATCGTAGGGATCCGCTCCTTTCGTGAAAGATCGGCCATCTAGGGTTCCACCCTACATCAGCTAGTCTACCACTGTAAGAGTTCGCACGACTTAATCAACTATGCTAGAGCCCATAGTAGCTTGTGGCTGCACACGGAAGTTTCTAGTATGAATAATCTCATGATCCCTTTGAGCCTGGGTGGCGGTCCATAAGGAAAAACAACAGGCAATCCTGGAATACCCAGGTACCTCAATCCACCCAGATGTGTGTTTAAGTTTCCACCTTAAATAAACCATTAATTAACAATCTCACATCTATCATGGATATCACTCACCCAATCCACATCTACTAGCATAGCATGGCATAATAAGCAAACGTAAAAGTAACTCCCAAAGGTTTGATAGAAAAACAGGTAATAGGTACTACCTCAACTACTTCCCATCCCACAATTTAATTAGATCCTAATCATGCAATATTTGAGGATTGATCTAATGCAATAAAACTGGGTAGTAAGAGGTATGATCAAAGTGTTACTTGCCTTGCTGATGATCCGCGAAACCTAGAGATTCGAAGTAACAGGCGGCGCACTCCGGATATTCTATCGCAAACAAACAAACAAGCATATACTAAGTAGTCATCTAATGCACAGGTAAAACTCATATAAGAGATCTAACCAGACAATTCAACTTAAGAACTCCGGTTTGCAAAAGGAATCAAATCAAACGAAGCAACGAAAGTCAAACGGCGAAAGAAACAAACTTCGTTTTACTAATCTGGACCTAAGTCAAATATTATAGAAGCAAAAACTTGTTTAAGTTGGTTAAACGGAAAGAGGGTTTCGAGACGAAACTCCTGGCGCTTGGATGCCTAATTCCGATAAACGAGCAAAAAGTTATACTAAAACGAAAATCAGATCAGAAATCGCGATCAGAAATAATCGCGGAAAATCCGAGAAAAAGAAAAACGACGAACAGATTAACGAACAAACATTCGTTATCTGGATCCAAACGATGAACATGTTCGTTCAAACGAACGAACGAGCGAACACTCGCTAATTAAACTAAACTGGGAAAAAAACCGATCTAATAAAAAACGAAAACTAAAAAAATCGACGAAAACCGACGGAAAACCGAACGGTTTTCCTAAAAAAATGGCGGCGAGATCGAGGTCAACCTCGGGCGACGGGTCCGGCGGGCGGCGGCGGCGGCGAAAGGCGGCGGCGGTGGCGGCGAAAGGCGGCGGCGGCGGGCGCGGGGTTCGAGGCGGCGACGGCTAAGGTTTCAGGCGCAAGGCTCGAGGCGGCCGAGGGGTTCGGCTGGGCCTCCTCGGCTTTTAAAGCCGGCCGGGCCAGGTGTCCGGGTCGGACACGGCCCGTTAGGTCGGTTCGCGTTTTTTTTAAATAATTACGCATAGAAAAACAAATAAAAGGAATACTAAACGAACTCCAAAAATCTCGAAATAAATTCTCCCCGAATTCTAAAATCAAGCCGGACAAGGTGAACATTTATTTGTGGCCTAAATGCAATTTTGAAAAACACACATTTTTCCTAAATTCAAATAAAATAGCGAAAAACTCCGAAATAAAATCTTATTTGACTTTATTATTAAACCCTCAATATTCTTTATTTTGGGAAAGTCATTTTATTCCCTCTCTCATATTTTTATACTAGAAATAATTGAAGATAAAATAATTAAAATCAAATGATCCTATTCTCAAAATTTGAGAAAACTCAAATATGAAAATAACGAAATCCCCAACTCTCTCCGTGGGTCCTCGAGTTGCATAGAATTTCTAGAATCAAAACCAAAAGCAAATAACATATGATATGCAATGATGATCTAATGTATAACATTCCAAATTGAAAATTTGGGATGTTACAGCTCAAGTCATGTATATGATGATGATGGAAGTCGCATGGCAATATATCTCGGAATGGCTATGGAAATGCCATGATAGGTAGGTATGGTGGCTGTTTTGAGGAAGATATAAGGAGGTTTATGTGTGATAGAGCGTATCGTATCACGGGGTTTGGATGCACCGGCTTAGTTTGCACCAACTCTCGAGGTGAGAAAGGGCAATGCACAGTGCCGAAGGGGCTTGCAATGATGGAAAGGTGAGAGTTGATAGAGGCAAAGGTGTCCGGATGTTTCAATGAGATGGTGGCTATCGTTCTCTGTGGGAGTCGACCTTGATGATCTGACTACGAACATGCGAGACGTCGCGCCTTAGCAATCGCTAAACCAACTTCCGAGGGTTATTAACCACGCCGGAGCATGATCAACCTAACCACGAGGGCCTGTTTCCTGCAAGCAAACGAAGAACAAGCAAGAAACTAAGATTGCAATTCTGGATATTGCGAATATAAGAGGAAAGCTTTATTAATGAAGGTGGGGTTCTGAGATTGCAGCTATGGCGAACTTTTTATCTAAACAAAACCCAAAGTCTAAACGACGCCCTAAGGGCTGTATATATGGAGGAAGAGGAGGGAATTTCGTGGCCCTTGAGGGAGGGGTCCGAAACCAACCCTAACTCTTGATTCCCCACACATACGGACTCTAAAAACAGCCTATACTTAAGTATTTCGAAATTACATGGGCCTGGCCCAATAATAAGGTGACGCAGCACCTAGAATAGCCTATGGACGAATATTATGAAGTGTCATCTTGTATATTTCGTCCAAGGCTTCATGCACTCATTATGGTGGCTTCAAAGTCCTCAAATCATCACTTGTAACTCCGTTCTTGTCCCCCTTGCGCATGCCATCAACTCCATGCGTGTTCTTGCTCCAATGTTCATCCCTCTTATCCATGCCAGGCCCTTCATTTGTAAGCAAAACAAATGTATCCAATTTAGGCAGCATCATATTCTCATGAACATTAGAATCATTACAAGGAAACGAAAGTACCTGATAATTTAATTGGCGTGCGCGAGCTCTAGTAATTGGTCCAGTATATGTAGTAGTAGGGGCTGTGTGTGTAACAATGGTATTGATGTCCTCATCATCCTCCCCTTCTTGAAATGAAGTCGTCCTCGACGGAAGCTCATCTTCCTCACCCAAATAAGGCTTCAAATCTGCAATGTTAAAAGTGGGACTAACCCCAAAATTTGCAGGCAGCTCAAGTTTATATGCATTATCATTTATTTTCTCTAACACCTTAAATGGACCATCAGCACGTGGCATTAGCTTTGATTTGCGCAAATTAGGAAACCTATCCTTACAAAATGTAACCAAACAAGATCTCCAGGTGCAAAGACAACATGTTTTCTACCCTTATCTCCAGCAAGTTTATATTTAGCCTTCATACGCTCAATGTTGTCCTTAGTTAACTCATGCATTTTTAAGATCAATTCAGCATGTTGTTTAGCATCAAAATTAACCTTCTCCGAAGATGGAAGAGGCAACAAATCAATGGGTGTACGAGGTAGGAAACCATACACAATTTCAAAAGGGCACATCTTAGTAGTAGAATGCAACGAACGATTATAAGAAAATTCAATATGAGGCAAGCATTATTCCCACATTTTCTTATTATTCTTCAAAACAGGCCTAAGCATAGTAGACAATGTTCTATTGACTACTTCAGTCTGACCATCCGTTTGGGGGTGACAAGTAGTACTAAAGAGCAGTTTAGTCCCCAACTTAGCCCATAAACATCTCCAAAAGTGGCTAAGAAATTTAGTATCACGATCTGAAACAATAGTATTTGGCACACCATGCAAGCGAATAATTTCACGAAAGAACAAATCAGCAACATTAACAGCATCGTCATTTTTATGACATGCTATAAAGTGTGCCATTTTCGAGAATCTATCCATGACAACAAATATGCTATCCCTCCCCTTCTTTGTTCGACGTAAACCTAAAACAAAGTCCATAGATATATCTTCCCAAGGAACACTAGGTACAGGCAAAGGCATATATAAACCATGAGGATTGAGTCGTGACTTAGATTTTTGACATGTAGTGCAGCGAGCAACAAAACGCTCAACATCCCGTCTCATCTTTGGCCAAAAGAAATGTGTAGCAAGTACGTCCTCCGTCTTCTTCACGCCAAAGTGTCCCATTAATACTCCTCCATGTGCCTCCTGCAACAACAAAAGACGAACAGAGCTAGCAAGAATGGATAGCTTGTTAGCACGAAACACAAAGCCGTCATTAATAACGAACTTGTACCATGTTCTTCCTTCTTTACAATTCTGCATTACATCTTTAAAATCAGCATCATGCAGATATTGATCTTTGATGGTCTCCAAACCAAATATTTTGAAGTCAAGTTGTGAAAGCATAGTATAGCGACGAGACAAAGCATCAGTAATAACATTTTCTTTACCCTTCTTGTGTTTAATGACATAAGGGAAAGTCTCAATGAATTCAACCCATTTAGCATGTCTACGATTCAGTTTAGCTTGACTTTTAATATGTTTCAAAGATTCATGATCAGAATGTATAACAAATTCTTTGGGCCATAAATAATGTTGCCATGTCTCTAAAGTCCGAACAAGAGCATATAATTCTTTATCATAAGTAGAATAGTTCAGACTAGGCCCACTCAATTTTTCAGAAAAGTATGCAACATGTTTGCCATCTTGTAATAACACACCTCCTAATCCAATTCCACTAGCATCACATTCAAGCTCAAAAGTCTTATTAAAATCAGGAAGTAGGAGTAAAGGAGCATTTGTCAACTTATCTTTCAATACCGTGAAGGCTAGGCGCGGCGGCGTGACAGATAGAGATGCAGGAGAGAGAGGGGGGGAGGTCTGCTCACCCTCCGGTGGTGAGATGAGGGGCATCAAGGCGTGAAGCAGATCACCGAGGATGAGACGAGGAGGACGGCGGCGAACGACAACGGGGTCGGGGCGTCCATGGGCGGGGCGACGCGACGGCTTCGGGCGCGAGCGGCGCATAGAGGGGGCGATTTGGGGGGTTGGCCAGGGTTTGGCGACGGGGGGGAGGGCATATGTAGGCAAAGGACGCGATGCATGGGCGTCACGGCGATGGACGTGGCCATGGCGGCCATCAGCATTGTCCACGCGGCGCGGTGGGCTGGCCTGGCCAGCTAGCTGGGCCAAGGCCCAGGGAAGGGGGAAGTTTTACCCTTTTATTCTTTTATTTGTTTTCTTTTTTTTCCTTTTCTATTTTGCAAATTTTTAGGCCCCAAAAAGACTTTTGTAAAACATGGAATTGTGCCCCATAAATAAGTTGCAATAATTAGCACTGGCACAAAATGGTTTGGTATCTAAATAAAATATTTCAATATTTTATAATTTATAAAAGGCAGTTAATTAATTGTTTAAGCCATTGTTTTAATTATTTTAGTGCATTTGTGGTTTCTTCACGAATATTAGTTATCAAATATTAGCAACATTATGAGCATTTTAGTTTTAACATTTTGAAAACTTTAAATTTTGACTTTAATTTAAACTTGAATTTGAACCGGATGGAATCAAAGGGGGATTTAGCAACAATGGAAATGATGACATGGTACCATTTGCTAATTACTATAGCTTAATTATCCGGGTGTTACAGTGTGCCTGTTCTACTCCACCTTCACGATGAGGATTAGGCACTATTAAGGAATGGGCACGCCCAGCGCGTGTTTGATGTTCGATTTGATGTGGTTGGTGGTGACCGTGCTCCCGATGCATAGTGTGAGGACGTTGTTGGCCATGGTGGCTGACCTTGTTTGACTGATGGTGGTGGTGGTGCTCGAACCTAGCAGTAGCCGCTTGGCCACCTAGAGGTCCAGCACATCGACGCCGTCGGTCATCGTGTGCTCCTCCTCCCGCTCCATCTGCAAACGATAGTGTTCGGACATGGCAGTAGCGCCATCTCCCCACGGCACCATGCTTCACCCACACAGCTGGCTCCTCTGTCTCGACCTCCTCGGCCATCCAGTCCCCTTGAGACCCCTCTTCTCCACGCCACCTCCACCACGCACGCCACCTGGAATACCCCGCCGCCCCTCCTCCTTCTCCTCTACCTCCGGGAACATCCTTCTCCCTTGATCTACCTCGCATCTCTCGGCGAGAGCGGTGACGAGGCTGCAATGCGAGCCATAGAGAGTGGGTGAGATGGGGAAAAACGACACAAGGGATTAGACAGAGACACGCTCGACATGAAGGAGGCAAAGCGGTCGTTCGCGTGTGGCTAGTTGGTAGCAAACAATTTTTTTATGTGGCAACCCAGCCGTTGTCATGCAAATATTTTAACCGCAACGACAGTGTTCGATCTGAAACATCAAAATATGATGTCAGATTTTTTAACGATTGGGTGAGCAATTGGCCCACTTGGCAACGCAATACTCCCTCCGTTTTTATTTAGTCCGTGTATTAGCTTTGGTCAAAGTCAAGCTTTATAAACTTTGAAAAGTTTATAGACAAAAATATTAACATATCCAATAATAAATCAATATCATTTGACTTATTATTGAATGTACTTTCACATCATATAGATTTGTTATGATAAATCTTTATATTGTTTTCTATGAACTTGGTCAAAGTTTACGAAGTTTGACTTCAATCAACTCTAATATGCAAAGTAAATAAAAATGGAGGGAGTACAATTTTGTTGCGAGCAGGACCCGGGAGCAACTAACTGAGGATCACTCGTTCCCAGCCTCCACAAGGGTCACTTGGGGATGGGCCACCGCCAAGTGTCGCGCTCTGGGCGCTTCCTCCATATATTATTTTTTTTATTTTTCCGCATGCGTTTTCGGCATTTTAGATATTTTTTCTTTTTTTCCTTTCGGTTTTTCACCGATCTTTCTTAGCTTTTTGACTAAAGTTTTTTTTCCAAATAACGTTTATTTTGCGCAAAAACGCGTTTTTTTCTTCGACGAGAGGCGCGGTTTTGCTTTTACGGGAGGGATGATTTTGCCTCTCGAGAACGAAAAGAAACATGCTTTCTCTTTTTTCTTTCATCTGCGCGAGACATGATTTTGCTTCCGTGAGAGGCACGGTCGTGCCTCTCAGAAACGAAAAAACACCTTTTTTTTCTTTCGTGAGAGGCACGATTTTGCTTTCGCGAGAGGCATATTTTGCTTCTGCGAGAGGCGCGGTCGTGTCTCTCGAAAACGATGTTTTTCTTTTTTTTCTCCCGTGAGAGGCATGGTTTTGCTTCCACGAGAGACACGGTTTTGCTTCAGGAGAGGCACGTCCGTGCCTTCCGGAAACGAAAAAAACATGTTTCTCTTTTTTTTCTTTTGTGAGATGCACTATTTTGCTTTCGCGAGAGGCATGGCCGTGCCTATATAAATGACTTTTGAAAAGGAAAAAAAGTGATCCCGGTCCGGTTTTTTTGTCCTGTTTTTTACGTGAAAAAATTTCATCAAAACCTATCCATATGAGATCTTGTTTTGAAGATCTGACGCGAGGATTCAACGGTGAAAACAGTTTGAGATTTGGACACACAATTGAAGGGATAAATCGTTTTTTCAATAAACGGCTCTACAAGAAAAGGGAAAACTCTCCGGTCACGACAAGTGGCGCACGTGCAACGCGCCACTTGTTGCTATCTGAAAAGGTGGAAGCGATCTTTTGAAGGAGAATATCTTTACTATTAAAGGAGCATCGAACTTTGTGATGGTTCGACCTCCTTTGATGGTTCGACCTATCGCTAGCTTTCCCGCCCAAGTTCTCCCACCATTTTTTCAATCCCTCTAAAAACAAGCACACGATCGACCCTCTAAAAACCAAAGACAAGTAAACAAGGGAACCAAGCGGTTCAATCAACATCTTCCTCCCCACCTCGTACGTTCTACACACAACATGGGCAAAGAAAAAAAATGGTTCGACCTCCCGTCGCACGATCTATGCAGCAAAACCAGCACACGATCGACCCTGCTTATTTTGCATTCAATAGGCCCTTTTGCCCACGATCTATCCACCCGAAGCCCATGCACACCACATCCGTCTCTCCCACCCTGTACTTCTTCCCAACCCCGCCGATCTGCTCTCATGCTGCCACACCGATCAGCTCTCCCACTCTCCCACTCTCCGTTGATATGGTGTCGAGCTCCTCTGCACACCTGCTCCCCGTGCCGTTGCGGCACCGGCAATGTATGCTACTGCTGGGTTCGGGTACGCGACGCGACCTTCGCTGGTGTGCCACCAACGACGAGCCGGCGCATTGTCGTTGTCCCCTTCTGTTGGGGATATAACTATTTGTGTAAGCCGCCCTTAAGGGGCCGGGTTACGCAAAAAGGGATTCATCTGAAGAAGCCCAAGACCAAGCATGAAGATGGCGGTTCAATAAAGGGTCTAAAGCCCACTGGCGACTTCAGGCCCATAGTAGTAAACTGTCATAATGGCATGACTTGTATCGTAAGGTAGACATAACTAGTCACCGAGTCGGACACTGTTTATGAGCCGGTCGGGACTCTGTAGACCGCAGGGCGTCGCTCGTGTATATAAGGGGACGACCCGCTGGCGGCTTAGGGCAAGAAACAACTCATCGAGAACCGGGCATAGCGTATCTTGCTCCCTGGTCATCGAAACCTCATCAATACCAACCCAACTAGACGTAGGCCTTCCTTCACCGTAAGGGGCTGAACTAGTATAACTCTCTCGTGTCCTTTGTCCCGATTAACCCCTTTAAACTTCCTAGTTGCGATGGCTCCATGACTAAGTCCTTGCAAGAGGACATCTGCCGTGACAATTCCACGACAGTTGGCACCCATCGTGGGGCTGGCGCACGGTGGATTTGAGTTCTTGAAGGGCAACTTCGAAGGGCTCAAGGGATACGCAGTGGGCCGGATGACCAAGAGTCGTCGCGGCAAGATCTACATCGACGACGAAGGCTGGGGCCCCGACGCCGGCTCAATTGAGTACGGGTACCGGGTCCCCTTTGATGGAATCCACGTCTTCATCGGCCGGATTGGTGAGCCAGGCCCTGAGTCGGACAATTGCACCGACCTCGTCGAGACGGCTCAGCGTGCAAGACCCGCCCGAGCTCAAACCGTCATGAAGCATGCCTTCGTGGGCTGCATCCACGGAGAGGAACTTTTTGAAGGGTCTGAAGATGGTGGTGAGACGGCCGTCCTCTCTGACGGTGATTCGTCCGCCGGTTCAACAGATTCGCTGTATCAGGTGCAAGATGGCGTGCTTGGGGTTGTTCCGATGGCTCCAGTATTCCGGACCCCTATGAGCCACCAAGCTGGGCAGGAGTCTTTATGGCTGGGACTCAACCTGGCCAAAACTCTACAGCCGCAGCAGCAATAAGTCTGGGTAAGGAGCGGCCGGGGCAGGAGGCCCTGTGCGCCCGCCGGCTCAGGTGCTTATGGATCTCATGGATAAGGTTATGGCCCTGTTAACCGCCACAGTTATCCCTGCGAATCAAGATGAGCATAACACGAAGGTGGCACAGGTGCGTGAGGAGATAGCTCGGGCCAAGGAGGCCTTGGGAGCTGAGGACACCAGGTTAGCCACAGAACGGGTGGCTTTGGATGCACGGGCGCAACAGCTACAGTCAGAGGCCTTCCAGCTTACGATGAGCCAGAACGCGTCTAACGAGGTGATGAGGAGGAGACATCAGAAAACCCAATCCCGTTTGCCTCCGGTTTATGATCCTCAGAATCTTTTCGCTACACCCGGAGCCGGCCCAAGTAACCCGGCAGATGCGAACTAGTTAATGACAGCTGGAACAGGAGGACCGGCTCAGCTTCGGGAGATGGCACCTCCTCATGGGAATATGGCACCGCCCCGTTACGTACCTATACCACCGGGTCACTTTTCCAACCCCATGGAGAACTTGATCGCAGCATCAGCATGTTTGGCGGCTCTCCCAGTGGACGGTGACAACCCAACAGCAGTAGAGACCCGAAGAATCAGAGACCTCGTCCAGACAGCTCTGGCTCAGCAAGAGACTTATTCTTACAGCCGAGACAGGATTCATTCAACTCCTCCGCCTTGGTTAGCCCCGGTTCGTCCAAACCGGAGTCCGAGTTACAACAGGCACATGGAGTCAGAAGCTTTGTCAAGCAACGCCCAGCGCCGAAACCAACCCGGTGGTTATAACCCGGTGCAGGACCGAATACGTCAGGAGGACGAGCGGGCGGCTCAGCTAGCGGCTCAACAGACGGCTCATCAGGACTTTCCAGATTATCCGACGACTTCCGTTGAGGCGGGAGTGGCTACCAGAAGCGGCGGTGTCCCTTGTTTGGTGTCGGCTCTACGTAATGTACGTTTACCCAAGGACTTCAAGGGACCTCGAAAGGTGCCGAATTACACGGCCGACTTACAGCCTGGAGCGTGGATCGAAAGTTATGAGATGGCCATGGAGCTGTTGGAGGTCAGCGACGCAGCAATGGCAAAGTACTTCACCATGATGTTGGATGGAACGGCCCGGTCTTGGTTAAAGGGCCTGCCACCCAATTCCATTAGTTCGTGGGCAGAGCTAAAGGCCCGATTCATCCAGAACTTCAAAGACACTTGGAAGCAATTTATGTCGATTGTGGACTTGACAAATTGTAAGCAGGAGGAGGATGAATCCACAACTCATTGGGTGCACCGGGTCAAGGAGATAATACATTCGTGAGAACTGGGACATCTTTGCATGGAAGCCTTCTGACATGCCGGGTGTACCGAGAGAACTCGCTGAGCACACTCTCAATATTGATCCTAAGTATAAGCCGGTCAGGCAGTTTCTTCGACGGTTCAACGAAGAGAGGCGGAAAGCTATTGGAGAGGAGGTCGCCCGGCTCTTAGCGGTCGGGTTCATTGTTGAAGTTTTTCACCCGGAGTGGTTGGCTAACCCGGTGCTCATCCTCAAGAAGAACAGCACCTGGCGGATGTGTGTGGATTACACGGACTTAAATAAGGTTTGTCCGGCTGATCCCTTTGCTCTCCCCCGTATTGATCAAATCATTGATGCTACGGAGGGTTGCGAGCGTTTGAGCTTTTTGGATGCTTACTCTGGTTATCATTAGATCAAGATGGCAGTTAAGGACCAGGAGAAGACGGCTTTCATCACTCCGTTTGGAGCCTTCTACTATGTATCTATGCCATTTGGGCTCAAGAGTGCCCAGGCAACTTATCAGCGATGTGTACAGAACTGTCTCCACGATCAAATTGGGCGCAATGTTCACGCTTATGTGGATGACATCGTGGTGAAGTCCAGAGAGAAGGAAACCTTGATATCTGATTTGAAAGAGACCTTTGATAACCTCCGGGTCTATAAGATGATGCTTAACCCGGCCAAGTGTGTATTTGGTGTACCTGCAGGCAAGCTTTTAGGTTTTCTGGTCTCAAACAGTGGCATTGAAGCTAATCCGGAGAAGATCAAGGAAATTACCTCTTTGGCTAAGCCGGCGTGTATCAATGATGTTCAGCGATTGGCGGGTCGTGTTGCTGCTTTAAGCCGGTTCATAAGTCGGTTAGGTGAGAAGGCCCTACCGCTGTATCAGATGATGAAGAAGACGGACACTTTTGTCTGGAGTGATGCTGCTAACACTTCCTTTGAAGATCTAAAGAGACAGTTGTCTGAGCCGCCGGTCCTTGCGGCTCCCATTGATAGAGAGCCATTATTGTTATATGTGGCTGCTAACTCACGAGCCGTCAGCGTTGCCATCGTGGTGGAGCGCCAGGAGGCTGGCAAGGAGCATCCGGTTCAACGGCCGGTTTACTACATCAGTGAGGTGCTCATTGAGTCTAAACAAAGGTATCCACATTGGCAGAAACTTGTTTACGGAGTGTTCATGGCAAGCCGGAAGCTGAAGCAATACTTACAAGGTCATCCCATCACCGTGGTAAGTTCTGCCCCCTTGGGAGATATCATCCAGAATAGGGAGGCCACAGGGCGAGTCGCCAAGTGGGCCATTGAGCTTGGGCCTCATGGTTTGAAGTACATGCCACGTACTGCTATTAAGTCTCAAGCCTTGGTGGACTTTATCAATGATTGGACAGAGTTGCACGCCCTGAGGAGAAGCCAAATAACACATATTGGACTATTCACTTTGATGGGTCCAGGCAGTTGGAAGGCTCGGGGGCTGGAGTTGTTTTAACTTCCCCTTGAGGTGACAAATTTTGTTATGTGCTCCGGCTTATGTTTCCTTGCACTAACAATGCAGCTGAGTACGAGGCCTTTCTACATGGTCTCCGGATGGCCAAAGAGATGAATTTGAGCCGGGTAAGGTGCTTGGGGGACTCAGATATCGTGGCTCAACAGGTGTCAGGCAAGTGGGACTCCAAGGATCCCCTTATGGCGGCTTACCATCGTGAAGTTGATGCTGTGGCTGGGCACTTCAAAGGTTATCAAGTGGAGCACATTGATCGAAGGAAGAATGAGGCGGCGGACGCCTTAAGCCGTTGGGATCTCAGCGCAAGCCGGTGCCGCCTAACACCTTTCTCGATATTTTGCATAATCCTTCTGTTAAAGTGCCCACAGAGGAAGATCTAGCGGTGCCTGACCCGGAGGCACAACTGGTAGCGGCTCTTCACGTCATCCCGGATTGGACAGTGCCATATTTGGCCTATATGACCCGGGGAGAGTTACCTGAGGATGAGACTTTGGCAAGGCAAATCATCCGGCGGTCCAAGTCCATGACAATTGTTCATGGTGAGTTACATCACCGCAGCGTCACTGGGGCATTTCAACGTTGTGTATCGCCTGCGGAGGGTCAGGAGATACTTCGTGAGATCCATGAAGGGGATTTTGGTCATCACGCTGGCTCAAAATCTCTTGTGGCCAAGGCTTTCCATCATGGTTTCTACTGGCTGACGGCTCATGCTGATGCGGAGGATCTGGTCAGTAAATGCGATGGATGTCAGAAATTCTCACGATGAGCTCATGTGTCGGCTCAAGAGTTGAGGATGATTCCAATTACTTGGTCGTTCGTAGTCTGGGGGCTTGACATGGTTGGACCTTTCAAGAGGTCTAAAGACAAAAAGACACACCTCCTGGTGGCAGTGGATAAGTTCACAAAGTGGGTTGAGGCAGAGCCGGTCAGTAAGTGTGATGCAGCCACGTCGGTTCAGTTCATGAAAAAGGTGATCTTTCGTTTTGGTTTTCCACACAGCATCATAACTGGTAATGGTACCAATCTCTCCAAAGGTGCCATGGAAGAGTTCTGTCAACGAGAACACATCCGGCTTGATGTTTCGGCTGTTGCTCATCCTCAATCCAATGGTCAAGCAGAAAGAACAAATCAGGAGAGTTTGAAGGGTATCAAACCCCGGCTCTTGGTCACCTTACAGCGGGCGTCAGGTTGTTGGGTGGAGGAGCTACCCTCTGTGCTTTGGAGCATCAACACTACGCCTAACAGATCTACGGGTTACACACCTTTCTTCATGGTGTACGGAGCAGAGGCGGTCCTGCCAAGTGACATCCGGCATGACTCACCTCGCGTGGCGGTTACGTTGAGGCTGATAACGAAAAAGCTCGTCAGGATGCGCTTGACTTGTTGGATGAGGAGCGAGACTTGGCAATAGCCCGCTCGACGATTTACCATCAAGGCCTGCGCCGCTATCACAGCCGCCGGGTTAGAAGCAGAACCTTTCAGGAAGGTGACTTGGTGCTCCGGCTCATCCAGGATCAGTCTGATATGCACAAGCTATCCCCTCCTTGGGAAGGACCCTTTGTGGTCAGCAAGAATATGAACAACGGGTCATATTACCTTATCGATGTTCGAGAGCACAAAGACTCACGTAAGTCGGAAGAGGAGACCCGCCGGCCGTAGAATATCGCTCATCTTCGGCCTTACTATACTTGAGCCACCGGCTCTCAAGATGTATATATTTTGACGATGTATATATTATATAAAGCAATAAAGTAGGATCTCTGTCCTTTTTACCCTCGAAGATTTACATATTTTCTTTATTAGGTGATGGAAACAACCAATAGGGAGCGGATCATATCTGAATCCGGCTTTCCCTTTGGTCCAGCTTATGATCATATCTGAATCTAGCCATGATCACTTGGGGGCTTCCTGTTCAAACATAGGTCATATTCGAACCAAAGAGAACATAGCTATCGATACCCACTTGATCGGCATACTACCAAACCCACTTGGGGGCTTCTTGATCATATTTGAATCATAGCTTAACCCCTTTGGGTCTGACGTGGATCGTATTCGAATCAGCGTCATTAAACACCTCTTATGGTCACTTGGGGGCTTCCTGTTCAAACATAGGTCGTATTCGAACCAAAGAGAACATAGCTGTCGATACCCACTTGATTGGCATCGCCAAAGCCACTAGGGGTTATATGATCGTATCTGAATCTTAGCTTAACCCCTTTGGAATGGTTCACTGATCGTATTCGAATCAGAGGCCTTTAAATTTTGTTTGTTATTCATTATACTTTGTAAGTGTAAGTATTTGACTATCTTGAGGCCCTCTTGAAAGTACTATGGAGTGATTCTTGTTCCACCGGTTTAATATTGGTCACCTCAGGCTATCAAGTGCCAGGCGAACATTATATGTGCCAACTTTCAGGAGTTAAATTTACCCTCATAGGTTTGGGTCACATAAACCGGCGAGATTACCAAAAGGATCGCAGGTATGCTGTTATGAGTATGTTTAACAGATGTAATCATAACCCGGCCTTTATATGATATTTTGGTTCACACTCCGGGTTATCAGCACCTTATGTGACCCCAATGCGATAAGTCGCCAAGGGAATTCTATTTTGTTTTATATGCAGGACAAGGTAAGCAATTTTTTGTTTAAACATAAAGGAAATAGAAGATCAATACAAGATGCAAGTGTATAGCGATGGCGGCTTAAGAAAGTATTGAGCGCCATAAACATGCGCGAAGGCATGACAAAAGGCGAGAGGTTTTTCTACCCTATTACAAGACTCCCGAGTCTGAATAATGAAGCATTGTTTTTCATAAGGACACAAACATATGACGCCTGGCGGTTCACTCCTTTGGTTGGCTTGAAGATTCTGGGTTATCCTTCTCCGCCTCTCCGTCGGCTGCCCTGTCCTGGAAGGTGGACGACGCCCGGTCAATGCCACTCAAAGCTTCAAACTCAGCTTCGTCATCTATTAAACCGGCCGGGTCGACTTCAGGGGCAAAGGTATGCTTACGGATTGGAGGGATCAGGCTGACATCGTCATAGAGAGGTGTTGGGATTCTCCGATTCTCGTCGTCATAACCCGGCTGATACTTGGTAAGATCAGTATCGTTCCCAATAAGAGTAGCCACAGGGCGTATATCTTTGACACAGGCGGTGAAATCCTGTTCATCAAATAAGGTCCCATCCTCCTTCAGACTCGGGTATCCAAGAGCGAGGTCGGCCAGGTCTAGTTTTGGAATCCATGATTTAGCCCGGCTCAACGCGGCTATGGCCCCGGCTCTTGCAGACGCCCGCCTTAGTTCTTGGACACGCTGAGGTAACATAGCAAGCCGCTTAAGCACGTCTTGCAGGAGGTGAGGAACATCATTTGATAAAGCTACAACGGCCAAAGCACGTTGTGACCCGGTATAGAGCTGTTCCACCAGAGTGTAAACCGCCTTCAGCTTGATCAGCATGTTCTGCTTGAGGTTTGTACTCCTGGGGCCTGCATTATTAAACATAAGGTGAGCCGGAGGTGTCAATTGAAGTAATCATTGAAAGAACGTTTGCAATATTTAAAGTTTGTCTGAGTAACTTACCAAAGATTGCTGAGACCATTTGAGATATCTCGCGTTTTAAGCCGGACAGCTCGCCTGTTGCTTCGGCGAGCGATGCCTCTGCCGTCTTGGCCCGGGTCACCAGTGAAGCCTTTTCATCAGCCCAGGTTTTCTTATCCGTTTCAAAGTTTTTCTTCAACTTCTCTTGTTCAGAGACGCTGAATTCAAACTTGGATTTGGCCTTTTGAATTTCAAGTTCTTGAGCTACCAGGCGGCTCTTCAGGTCAGCAATCTCCGACTCAAATTGACTTATGGTGGCCTGCGTTGATGCCGAGTTATAGTCAGGATCATTGTAAAATAACATTAAGTCCCAAGCACTTTACAAGCAAAGGTACTTGACACTTGGGGGCTAATGTATGCTGAAGAACTCTCAATTACTACGCCGGCTCATGATAATAAGTCCCAAGCACTTTGCAAGCAAAGGTACTTGGCACTTGGGGGCTAATGTGTATCACAAGTTCAAAGTATCATGCTACAACCGGGTTACATATCTTCTTTCTAAACCGGACAAGTAGTGCTAAGCAGTTTTTTAAAGTCTATAGCATATTTACTTATAAGCAATAGACTTGGGGGCTGGTACAGTAAGTATGGTTAAGGAAAAGTCATACCTCATATTTTGTCTGTATTTGCTTCACCATGTCAATTTCCAGGTCACGGCTGCTATGCACTTGACTGATGTAGCCAGAAACGATCTCCCCAATACTCAAGTGAGTGTAGTCAGTGATGAAGTTATGTACCTAGGGTAGGGGCATGGACCTGTCCTAAGTACCCTACCCAAGCACATCCCTAGAAGAAGTCACCTTTCAATCGACTCGGAGGTATCCCACTCGACGGATTCAAGACACTCGACCATGAAGCTATCACTCGACCACGTAGCAAACCACTCGACTGCCAGGAGATCTAAAGTCACTCCGCACGCAAACGATCGGTCATTAAGTAGCTTTTATGGTCATCATAGCACTTTATTAGGGGCGTTACCAGTAACGCCCAGTCTTGATGTACTTTAAACCCTGCACTACGGAGGGCTGGAGGGGCCTGGCAAACTCTATATAAGCCACCCCCTCCTCAGTATCAAGGGTTCGCACCCCTATTATTCATACGGATATAATCCAATCGACCGCCTCCGGGCACCGAGACGTAGGGCTGTTACTTCCTCCAAGAAGGGCCTGAACTCGTAAACCTCGTGTTCTTACAACTCCTCCATAGCTAAGATCTAGCCTCTCCATTCATACCCCCCTACATTACTGTCAGAGTTAGAACCACGACAGTTGGCGCCCACCGTGGGGCAGGAGTCTTAGCGCCTAGTTGGAGAAGTTGCGATTTTCCCGATCTCTTTGATCATGGTTTCGGGCGGAGCTTTGGTGGAGGGCCGCGAGATCCGTCTCGGCGCGCTCACGTTCATCGCCGACGATTCCGCTTGGCTTGAGGAGGCTCCACTCGACATCAACGCGCTCCCCGTCTGCGGGGCGACGCACTTTCGCGCATGCGTCCGTGGTGTCCTCCTGCGGCAGCCGTCGACTCAGTATCGAGCGGCTCCCATGGCATTCCTCCGCCCTGTCTCTCACCGGCGCAAGCGCTCCGGTCGGTCGAGGCTTCGGAGGTGGGTGAGGCATGCGGTGGCCCGCCAGTCGGCCACCCCACAAGTCGCGGCGATCGAGCCCGACGAATCCCTCTACGGCCTGTTCGACCTATCGACTGGCTCCACAGAGACCGCGTCCGAATGCGACAGCAGTGACCCAGCGGCAGAGGTTCTGGTGATCGATGGGCCACGCGTTCCTCCCAGTTTCCCTCGCACTGACGAAGGCGCAGAAGGAGGTGATCCGTCGCATCTCCATGAAGAGTATCTCCCTGAGCCTCTCACGTCATCGCAGCGAGAGGAGCTTCGCCGCCGGAACATGGATGCACTTCACACTCCTATCGTTGGAGAAACCCCCAAGGCCCGGGCCTTGGAGGATGCGTGCTTGGCTAACTTGGCCGAGCGCACTCGACTGGAGAATCTCCAGCGAGTACTCGACGAGTGAGTGCGTCAATGGGCTCTAGAATCCAGTCGACGTCAGCTTTTTCCGCCCCCGCAGGTATATCGAACTCCGATTCTGAATTTGGCGGCTGCGGCCCGTATAGCAGAGTCGATTCAGCCCTCCCAGTCAGAGGCTGGCAAAGGCTTGTTGCAAATCAGAGCGTTGCTCCGGGCAGCGGGAGACCAGAATTCCGCTGTTTCTCAGTCGCAGAACAGGACCCATAGTCGATCCGTTGCAGCGGATACAGTCCAGTCGGCTCACAGCCCAAGATCGCCCCCGAGGCGTGAGGGACGTGGAGACCGGCGTGATCAGTATAGAAGGAATGAGCAGTATGATCACCGATTCGATCATGATGATCGACGTCGAGTGCCAACCCCTCCCCCGAGGAGTGCATCATATGCGCCTCGATAGCAGGATGACAGACGCCCTCATAGTGTTGGGCCGAGAATTCCAGTCGACCCCAGGGAACCGGGCTTTGATGCGAGATCCATTCTCGTTCAAGGTTTGGTCGACATGAACAGAGCTCACAGAGAAGGCCACAATAGAGATGCGCCTACCAGTAGCAGAGTACATGTTTCAGGGCCGGAGTGTTTCAGTCGAGCCATCAGAGCCGCTGTGATTCCTCCCAACTTCAGGTTGGCGACTGGAGTTAGTAAGTTCACCGGTGAGTCTAAGCCCGACACTTGGCTCAAAGATTACCGAGTGGCTGTCCAGATTGGCGGTGGCAATGATGAGGTAGCTATGAAGCACCTGCCTCTCATGTTAGAGGGCTCAGCCAGAGCATGGCTGAATTAGTTAGCACCCAGCAGCATCTACACTTGGGAGGACCTCTCCCGAGTGTTTGTCACAACATTTGAAGGAACATGCAAGCGACCTGCAGGTCTTACTGAATTGCGGTCTTGCGTGCAGAAACCGAATGAAACTCTGAGGGATTACATCCAGAGGTGGATCACGTTGCATCACACAGTTGAGAATGTACCAGATCATCAAGCGGTTTGTGCCTTTAAAGAAGGCGTTAAGTACAGGGAATTGAATCTGAAGTTCAGTTGAACCGGAGAAATGTCTCTGAATCGGATGATGGAGATTGCCACCAAATATGCTAATGGCGAAGATGAGGATCGACTCCGGAGTGGCAAGCATAAGTCAGTCGCCCAGGAAACCGGAGGAAATTCCAGTCGGAAACAGAAGCGGAAAGCAGAGCCAGCGGCTCCTGGGGAGGCCCTGGCCGTAACCCAAGGAAAGTTTAAGGGGAAACCCAAAGGGCCTTGGAACCCTAAGAAAGTTAAAGACCAAGATGGCAACGATGTCTTGGATCTACCATGTCACATCCACACCAAGAAAGATGAAGAGGGTAAACTTATTTACCCTAAGCATACCACTCGACAGTGTCAGCTCTTGATCCAGCAGTTCCAGGGAAAACAGTCCAAAGATAAAGAGAAAGAGCCAGATCAAGTGGAAGACAAGGAAGACAGTGATGGATACCCCCAGGTTAATTCCACCTTGATGATTTTTGCCGATGTCGAAAGCAAAAGTCGACTGAAAGTTATCAACCGGGAAGTAAATATGGTTGCTCCGGCAACTCCCAGTTATCTGAAGTGGTCTCAGACTGCCATCACATTCGACCAGTCTGATCACCCCACGCACATTGCCACCCCTGGGAAGCAAGCTTTGGTGGTCGACCCGGTTGTCGAAGGCACTCGACTGACCAAAGTCCTGATGGATGGTGGCAGTGGTTTGAACATACTGTATGCGGAAACATTGAAAGGGATGGGCATTCCGATGTCCAGGCTCAGTACCAGCAACACGAGTTTCCATGGAGTCATTCCTGGGAAGAAAGCCGAGTCACTCGGCCAAATTGCTCTTGATGTGGTTTTCGGTGATTCCAAGAATTACCGCAAGGAAAAGTTGACATTCGAAGTTGTGGATTTTCAAAGTGCTTATCACGCTATTTCGGCCAGACCAGCTTATGCACACTTCATGGCACGACCATGTTATGTGTATCTCAAATTGAAGATGCCTGGTCCCAAAGGTGTGATCACTATTACAGGTAATCGGAAGAAAGCAGAAGAGTGTTTATAGAAAGGCTCAAAGATTGCTGATGCTCAGATGGCAGTGGTCGAGCTCCAAGAGTATCAGAAGACTGCAGATCCGAGTGAGTTGTTACGAGCCAAGAAGCCCGCTTCAGAATCAGCTTTTCAGTCGTCCGGTGAAACGAAGCCAGTTCACATTCACCCGACCGATCCGAATGCTGCTCCAACTCACATCTCAACGACGCTCGATTCCAAATAGGAAGAAGCGCTCATCCAGTTCCTCCATGAGAACTGGGACATCTTCGCATGGAAGCCTTCTGACATGCCTGGAGTTCCCAGGGGACTGGCTGAGCATCGTCTACGAGTCGACCCGAAAGTTAAACCTGTCAAAGAACATCTTCGACGGTCCGCCGTCCAGAAGAGGAAGGCTATTGGGGAGGAGGTGGCTCGACTCTTAGCAGCGGAGTTCATCCGAGAGATTTACCACTCCGAGTGGCTCGCCAATGTTGTCATGGTCCCCAAGAAGGACAAGTCACTTCGCATGTGCATTGACTTTAAGCATATCAATTGGGCCTGCCCGAAAGATCATTTTCCTCTCCCTCGCATCGACCAAATAGTTGACTCGACCGCGGGGTTTGAGCGATTGTCTTTTCTAGACGCCTACTCCGGGTACCATCAGATCCGTCTGTATGGACCCGACGACATCAAAACTGCTTTCATCACTCCATTCGGGTGCTTTTGTTATGTCACCATGCCTTTCAACCTCAAGAATGCTGGAGCCACGTTCATGAGGATGATTCAGAAGTGTTTGCTCACTCAAATCAGTCGGAATGTGGAAGCATACATGGATGATATTGTGGTAAAGTCACGGAAAGGTTCCGACCTGCTGACTGACCTAGCTGAAACCTTTGCCAACCTCAGGAGGTACGATATCAAGCTCAATCCATCAGAGTGCACATTCGGAGTTCCAGGCGGAAAGTTACTCGGTTTTCTCGTTTCTGAACAAGGAATCGACGCCAATCCTGAAAAGGTTGGAACTATACTTCGGATGAAGCGTCCTGTGCACGTGCACGATGTCCAGAAGCTTATAGGTTGCTTGGCCGCTTTAAGTCGATTCATCTCTCGACTCGGTGAAAAGGCTTTGCCTCTTTACCGACTGATGAAGAAGTCAGACAAGTTCGAGTGGACTCCAGAAGCTGATGCAGCGTTTGCAGAGCTCAAAGCCCTGCTCTCCACCCAGCCGGTGCTTGCTGCCCCAATCAGCAAAGAGCCTTTGCTGCTTTACATTGCAGCCACGGGACAAGTTGTCAGTACAGTACTTACGGTCGAGCTGGAAGAAGAAGGAAAGGCCTTCAAGGTTCAGCGCCCAGTATACTATGTTTCTGAAGTTTTGACTCCTTCAAAGCAAAGATATCCTCATTATCAGAAGCTCGTATATGGGATTTATATGACCATGAAGAAGGTTGCACATTACTTCTCTAACCACACCATTACAGTCGTCAGCGACGCCCCACTGTCAGAGATTCTGCACAACAGAGATGCAACTGGTCGAGTGGCAAAATGGGTGATTGAACTCCTTCCCCTAGATATCAAGTTTGAGGCAAAGAAGGCTATCAAGTCCCAAGCAATTGCAGATTTCGTCGCCGAGTGGATTGAACAGCAACTACCGACTCAAGTTCACTCGGAGCACTGGACCATGTTCTTCGATGGATCTAAGATGCTGAATGGTTTCGGTGCTGGGGTAGTATTGGTTTCCCCCCGAGGAGATAAGCTCAGATATGTTCTCCAGATTCACTTTGACTCCTCCAATAACAAAGCAGAATATGAAGCACTTTTGTATGGGTTACGCATGGCCATTTCACTCGGCGTCCGTCGCCTCATGGTCTATGGCGACTCAGATTTGGTGGTTAATCAGGTGATGAAGGAGTGGGACGTTAGGAGCCCAGCTATGACTGGTTATTGCAATGCAGTGAGAAAGCTAGAAAAGAAATTCAAGGGGTTAGAGCTTCATCACACACCCCGACTAAAAAATCAAGCAGCTGATGATTTGACAAAGATGGTGTCGGATTTCGGGTTCCGACAAACCCTTAAGGTTCGAACTCTGGGGTGCGCGCGGAGATTGTGCCCTCTACCTCTCCGTCTCGCAAAGATCTAGACTACCAAAAGAACAACACAAGAGACACAGAGTTTATACTGGTTCGGGCCACCGATGCGGTGTAATACTCTACTCCAGTGTGGTGTGGTGGGTTGCCTCTCGGGCTGGTGATGATGAACAATACAGGGAAGAACATCCTCGCGAGGGTCTGTTCTTGGCTAGGGGATGAACTGCTAGGAGGGGTTCAGCCGCCCTTCTCTCTCTCTCTCTCTCTCTCTCTCTCTCTCTCTCTCTCTCTCTCTCTCTCTCTCTCTCTCTTTCTCTACTTGCTTAGATTCTCGACCTCTAATTCTCGACCACCCGATCGCTCGATGCCTCTACCCTGGGGGTGGCTAGTCCTATTTATCGGCAAAGGCCCTGGGCCTCTTCCCAGATATTGAGCGGGAAGGGCGCCAACAATTGGCCAATTTGAAGGGGAACATCTGGTACACTTATCTTGACTAAAGTTGGTCCTCGCCTGCCAAAGGCCCTGTGGTGACGCCGTTCTGGGCTCCACGATGACCTCCTTCCCACTGTTGGACTGGTCTTGGTCTCGTTGCACCGAAATGGATGCCTTTGCTTGATCCTCTCGCCTGCGCTTGCCCCCTTTGCACCAGAGGAAAGGGAGGACACTGCGCGGGCTGGCGCCCGCCTGGCGCCCTTGGTCGTCATGGCTTGCGTCATGGGCACCTCGCGAGGTACCCCGCCTTGATCTCTCCGCCTCCTTGTCAGCCAGCCTGACGAGGCCGCGCCTGAGGAAGTGTTGTGTCGTCCGCCCCGCGAGGCTTGGCCCCTCGCGAGGGTCTTGGGTCTTGTGTTGATGAAGACGGGCCGTGCTGGGCCTCCTTTGAGCCACGCCGCAGGCCGCAGGCAGGCAAGTCTGGGGACCCCCGTTCCCAGAACGCCGACAGTAGCCCCCGGGCCCAAGGCGCGCATGGACTTGGCCATGCCGAAGAGCGAAAGGGCAAGGGCGAAGCGCCGCGGGCCCTAATAGCCTGCGGCCTTGGGCGCCGCGTGGCGGTAGATTGGACGTGGACGTCTCCGCTTCCCCACAACGCCTTGGCAACTGCGTGACTTGACTAGTCCCTGCATGCATAGATATGGGTCATCATTACCTATGATCGTGGTGCTCGGCGGTTGGTCTTCTCCGGCTATAAGTACGGGGCCGCGCGAGCCCCGCCAGGGCGCCCCCTCCTGCTTCTCTTCTTCTTCTCCTTGGCCACTTGCCGCTCTTATGGCCCCGAAGAGGTTCTCAGCCGCAGAGAAGGGAAAGGCCTGCCGGGCAGGGCCCGACTCCCCCCCGGCCAAGCGCGGCCGGGGTCGTCCCCGCAAGCATCCCGTGGTCCCCATTGCGGCTTCCTGTGGCCACAGGGGTGGTTCCCCGCGTGGTGGTGAGCGCTCTGCTGCCAAGGGGAGGCAGGCCGTGACTGCGCGGTCCCCCAGGCCGCGCTTTCGCTCGGCGGAGGTGCCGCCGGAGTTCGTCGTGTGGTCAGCGGACCCGACCAACACCTGGCTCCAGCTCCCCCGCTTCTTCATCGGCGAGCTGCCGGCCAGCGCCCGGTGCGGCTTCTGGCTCCAGGCTGATGGTTGTTGCAGCAGGGCCTCCTGGGTTTCGCTTGAGGTCTCCCCTTCTGGAAACGGGGCCCTGACTCGTGGCTGGCAAACGTTTGCCCACGAACGCGGCCTGAGTCAGCGGTGCACCCTGCACTTCAAGTTCGACGGCAACGCCACCCTCTATGTGAGGGTGTTTGGGGAAGATGGTCGCCGCGCTGGATGCTGCCCCGAGGGCCACGACCGCGGCCAGGGGCCCTGCCCCGACGACGATGGAGGAGACAGTGCCCGCGCGGATGGCGGCGCTCGATGCTCCCCAAGCTTCACCAACTCTTCTTCAGGCGACTCCTCCAGCGGTGGCTGCAGCCAGCCCCCATGCCGTCACGCTTGCTTGGGTGGCGGCGATTCGTCCGCCCGTCGCCGCGCCCCGGTGAAGCGCGAGAGGGAGTCCGCCTGAGCCCTGGAGGCATCCCAGGTCACCTCGGCTGGCCGGAGCGAGGCGAGCCGCGCCGGGCTCGTCCTTTCTTTTCCTTTTGTTTCCTCCATAAAAGAGAATAGCTGCATGGAGCCCCGTGGGGGCGTGTTGGAGGTCATTGCTGTTAACAACTACCTTGATTTAGCTTTCGCGCTTTTCAGCTGTGTGTCTGCACGTAAATAGTTCCCGGCCCCAGCCGTGGGGGGCGACCGACCCAGGCCCTGTGCGTGTGTCGCGGTGCCCGAGGGGCACGGACTGGAGGGGTGCTCCCGTAATGGACCCGGGTCGCGAAACCTTAGAACGATTAGAACAGGAACCCTCGCGAGGGCGTTTGGCTGCCCCCCTCGTGAGACTTTTTGCAAGAGGAATCGAAATGGGGGAGTGAAAATCAACGAAATATAAACCAATGCCGGCAATAATTTCAATAAAACTTCAACTGCAAACAAAGCGAACCAACTGCGGAAAGCAAATGAAAAAGCCGGGTCCGGCACCTAGTCTAGTCTTCGACGTCTTCTCACCAGCGCGGAGCTAAGTGCTGCCACTTGGCGTGGGAGGGAGCCCCAGGGCCTGAGGCCGGCGCTCCTGAGACTCCGGGATGTGTACAGCCCCACTCATAATTACGTGAGAGTGTCACGGGCGGCGAGCTTCACAAGCATTGGCCTTCTCCACACGCTCCGGGCCTTTCTTCTTGGGGTAACGAGCTTCACAGGCACTTGCCTTCTTCACAGGCTCTGGGCCTTTTCCAAAAAGGGTTAATCTTCACAGGCGTTTGCCTTCTTCACAGGCTCTGGGCCTTTTCCAAAAATGGATAGTCTTCACAGGCGTTCGCCTTCTTCACAGGCTCTGGGCCTTTTCCAAAAATGGATAGTATTCACAGGCGTTCGCCTTCTTCACAGGCTCTGGGCCTTTTCCAAAAAGGGATAGTCTTCACAGGCGTTCGCCTTCTTCACAGGCTCTGGGCCTTTTCCAAAAAGGGATAGTCTTCACAGGCGTTCGCCTTCTTCACAGGCTCTGGGCCTTTTCCAAAAAGGGATGGTCTTCACAGGCGTTCGCCTTCTTCACAGGCTCTGGGCCTTTTAGGGGTAGAACCTCCGAAGGTGCTGGATGTTCCATGCGTTCTGGATCGGCTCCCCCTCCTGGGTCTCCAAGCGCACGGAGCCTGGCGTGGAAACATGAGCAACCTTGAACGGGCCCTCCCAAATGGGAGAGAGCTTGTGCAGCCCCTCCCTGGAGAGGACCCGCCTGAGCACGAGGTCTCCTACCTCGAGAGTCCTGGGGCGGATGTTGCGGCAGTGATATCGTCTTAGCGCCTGTTGGTACCTCACCGCTCGCAACGCGGCTTCTCGGCGGCGTTCCTCCCCCAGCACGAGGTCCATCCCCCACATGGCGTCCTGCTGCGCCTCATCGAACGCTAGGACCCGCGCGGAGCGATGTCTGACCTCGTGAGGGAGGACTGCTTCGGCTCCATAGACTAGGAAGAACGGGGTTTCCCCAGTCGGCTTGGTCGCGGTTGTGCAGATGGACCACAACACGGACTGGAGCTCGTCGTACCAACCTCTGCCGTAGGCCTCCAGCTTCTTCTTGAATGTCCTGGTCTTGAGGCCCCTCAGGACCTCCGCGTTGGCTCGTTCGGCCTGGCCGTTGCTTCGTGGGTGCGCCACCGAAGCGTAGCATATCTGCGTTCCAAGGTTAGCACAATATGTTTTGAAGAGGTTACTGGTGAATTGCGAACCGTTGTCTGTGATGATGCGGTTCGGCACCCCAAACCGGCTCACGATGCCCCTGATGAACTTGACCGCGGAACCCACGGGGATGGTGCGGACAGCCTCCACTTCTGCCCACTTGGTGAATTTGTCAACGGCGACGTAGAGGTAGCGGTAGCCCCCTGGCGCCCAAGGGAACGGGCCCAGAATGTCCAGCCCCCAGACTGCGAACGGCCATGAGAGGGGTATAGTCTGCAGGCCTCCCGCCGGCTAATGGATCTGTTTGGCGTGAAATTGGCAGGCTTCACAGGCCTTTACCAGTTCGACAGCGTCGTTGAGTGCGGTGGACCAATAGAACCCACTGCGGAATGCCTTGCCGACGAGGGTTCGTGATGACGAGTGATGTCCACAGTCCCCGCCGTGTATGTCCTCCAGCAGTTCCTTTCCTTGCTCCCTGGAAATGCAGCGCAGGGATACGTCGTTCGGCCGCTTCTGGTAGAGCTCTCCGTCCCTGATGCAGTATGTCGTAGCCTGCCGCGCCACACGTCCGCTTCTTCCTCCTTCTCCGGTAGGGACCCTTGCGTTAAATAACTCCGGAGTTCCATGAGCCAGCACTCCTCCTGAGGTTCCATAGTTAGGAGCAGGCGTGCCCCTGAGGCGGGGCCGCAGGCCGGGGCTCCTGAGGCAGGCGGCTGGAGGAGTTCCTCCCGAGGCTGGGCAGTGTTTGATAATGACGGCTGGGCCGAGGGCTTGAAGAGCCGCTCTTCAAAGACGCCAGGCTCCTGAGGTAACCGCCTGGATGCCCGTCCGGCAATCTCATCGGCTTCCTGATTGGTGCCGCGGGGCACATGCTTCAATTCCAACCCCCAAAACTACTTTTCCATCCTGCGGACCTCCGCTAGATAGGCCTCCATGTGCTCATCCTTCGGCTCGTACACCTTGTTGGAGAAGTTGACAAGGAGTTGTGAATCACCCTTGACAGTGAGGCGCTTCACCCCGAGAGCTGTTGCGGCCTTCAACCCCGCTATCAGACCCTCATATTCTGCTATGTTGTTGGAGACCTTCTCACCTTGCTGGAAATAGAGCTGTACGACGTAGTAGAGTTTGTCCTGAGTGGGCGATATCAGCACCGCACCAGCCCCAGCGTCGTGCCTGGAGAACGCCCCATCGAAGTACATGACCCAGCCTTCTGGCGCCTCACTCCCTGGGGAGAGGGATCGATCCTCGTTGTCCTTGAGGCCTGGCGCCTTCGTCCATTCCGCCACGAAATCTGCTAACGTTGCTCCTTTGATGACACGGGTCATGCTGAACTCGAGTTGAAATGCCTGCAGTTCTATGTTCCACTCGGCGACCCTTCCGGCTGAGTTGGTGCTCCTCAGCACTCTCTCCAAGGGGTATGACGAGACGACCTTGATGGGGTGACCCTGGAAGTAGTGACGCAGCTTGCACGAGGCCACCAGTAGCGCGAGGAGGAGCTTCTGAGGCATAGGGTACCGTGCCCTTGCGTCCTGTAACACCGTGCTGACAAAGTAGACTGGATGCTCAACCAAGCTGAGAGCATCAGTGTTCGTGGCACCCTCCTGAGGCAAGGGCGCCTCGCGAGGTGACATGACTTCGAGAGGCGGCCCGTCCAGGCGAGTGGCCTCTCCTACTTCTAGTGCGCTCCTCGGCGGCTGATCTTCCTCAGCCACGGTTACGTCTCCTGTGGGCCTTCCCTATTCCTGCTTCGTCTTGTCCCGAGCTACTGACGTGGCTCTGGTTTGGCGCTCCTCCCTAACCGCCACCAGGGCAGCGCTGGTAGAGTAGGGTGTGGCAGCGAGGTAAAGCAGCAGGGGCTCTCGAGGGCACGGAGCCACCATGACTAGGGGACTGGTTAGGTACCTCTTGAGATCTTGAAACGCCTGATCTGCCTCTTCAGTCCATTCAAAAGGCCCCTTCTTCTTCATTAGCTGGAAGAAAGACAGTGCTCGCTCCCCCAGTTTGGAGATGAAGCGCCCTAGCGCGGTCACGCGTCCGGTGAGCTTCTGCATTTCTCTGAGGGTTTTGGCGGGCTCATGTCCTCGACCGCCTTGACCTTCTCCGGGTTAGCCTCGATGCCTCGATGGGACACGAGAAAGCCCAGGAGCTTGCCTGAGGGGACCCAGAACACACACTTCTCTGGGTTGAGCCGCAGGTTCACTGCGTCGAGGCTCGTGAAGGTCTCCTCCAGGTCTTGTATCAGGGTCTTGGCCTCCTGAGATTTCACCACAATGTCGTCAATGTAAGCTTCGACATTCTTCCCGAGCTGCGGGCCCAAGGTGATGTGCATCAGCCGCTGAAAGGTCGCCCCTGCATTATGCAGCCCAAATGGCATGCAGGTATAGCAGTACACCCCGCATGGGGTTAAGAAGGCGGTCTTCTCGACATCTTCTACCGCCATCTTGATCTGGCGATACCCAGAGAAGGCGTCCAGGAAGCAGAGCAGGTCGCACTCCGTGGTGGAATCGACGATCTGGTCGATGCGGGGGAGCGGGAACGGATCTTGCGGGCATGCCTTGTTGAGGTTGGTGAAGTCGACACACATGCGCTCCTTTCCTCCCTTCTTGGGCACAACGACAGGGTTGGCCAACCAATCCGGGTATCGGACCTCGCGAATGACCCCTGCGGCCTCTAACTTGCGGGTTTCTTGGACGATGAAGGCATGTTTCTCTGCGGACTGCCGCCTGGCTTTCTGCTTCATGGGGCGCACATTTGGGCACACGTTGAGGTCATGCTCGATGATGTTTCGGGGGATCCCCGCCAACTGATCAGGCTCCTAGGAAAATACCTTCTTATTTGCGCGCAGGAACCTGATCAGGGCCTCCTCCTGCTCAGGCTCGAGGTTGGCGCCTATGGTGAAGGTGGCACTGGAGGACCCGTCCTCGTTGACAGGTATCTGCTTGGTTTCTGCCTTGTCCTGGGTGAACAACTGCTTCTTCTTGGCCGGCGCAGCCCCCTTGGGCTCAGGGGTCCCTGTGTCAGCGGGCTGTGCCGATGCCGCCGTCTTGAAGGCGAGCTTGAGTACCCGCAGGGCGTCCCCGGTGTCCCCGTGCACGGTGAGGACACCGCTGCTTCCGGGCATCTTCATGAGGTTATACGGCGGGTGCGTGGCGGCCATGAACTGGGCCAGCGTTGGGTAACCAAGGATGGCGTGGTAAGGGAGGCCGATGGGAGCGATGTCGAAGTCGACCATCTCCGTGCGGAAGTTTTCGTAGGTGCCGAAGGTTACTGGGAGCCGGATCTATCCCAAGGAGCTAGATGACCCGCCCCCAACGCCCGAGAAGGACCGACTGGGTTGCAGCCGTTCCAGGGGTATGCGGAGGAGATTGAAGGTATCGACCGAGAGCACGCTGAGGCCCGCGCCGCCCTCGACGAGGGTTCTGGTGACGGCTACCTGGCAGATGGTGGGGGTGCACAACATGGGGAGCGCGCCCGAGCCGGCCAAGTTGGCGGGGTGGTCCTCTGAGCTGAAGGTCAGACCGACCTCGCGCGCCACCTGGTCCGAGGGAGCCCCCTGCCGTGCGGAAACGGCGCTGACCCGGCAGACAAACGGCTTGACATGGCGACTTGTGGGCGGCGCCTGCGAGCTGCCCAGGAGGGCCGCGACGACCGGAGGTGTTGATGTAGCGCTGCGGTCACCTTGTCGCACAGGCATATGTTGGGCTGGCGCTTGCAGCTCGTTCCCCGCCGGGCCGATGGCGGCGTTGACGTAGGGTGACGGGCAACGACGAGGATGCCCACCGACGGGAGCCGTCTGGGCGACATGGGAAGCGATGGCGGCCCGGCGCTCGGCGCGGGCCCGACGAGCGTCAGACATGGACGCGACGGTCGGCGGAGAGCGGAGCGGTGGAAGATAAATTCCGGCGCACCCCTACCTGGCGCGCCAAATGTCGGATTTCGGGTTCCGGCAAACCCTTAAGGTTCGAACTCTGGGGTGCGCGTGGAGATTGTGCCCTCTACCTCTCCGTCTCGCAAAGATCTAGACTACCAAAAGAACAACACAAGAGACACAGACTTTATACTGGTTCGGGCCACCGATGCGGTGTAATACCCTACTCCAGTGTGGTGTGGTGGATTGCCTCTCGGGCTGGTGATGATGAACAATACAGGGAAGGACAGCCTCGCGAGGGTCTTTTCTTGGCTAGGGGGATGAACTGTTAGGAGGGGTTCAGCCGCCCTTCTCTCTCTCTCTCTCTCTCTCTCTCTCTCTCTCTCTCTCTCTCTCTCTCTCTCTCTCTCTCATTCTCATTCTCTACTTGCTCAGATTCTCGACCTCTAATTCTCGACCACCCGATCGCTCGATGCCTCTACCCTGGGGGTGGCTAGTCCTATTTATCGGCAAAGGCCCTGGGCCTCTTCCCAAATATTGAGCGGGAAGGGCGCCAACAATTGGCCAATTTGAAGGGGAACATCTGGTACACTTATCCTGACTAAAGTTGGTCCTCGCCTGCCAAAGGCCCTGTGGTGACGCTGTTCTGGGCTCCACGATGACCTCGTTCCCACCGTTGGACTGGTCTTGGTCTTGTTGCACCGAAATGGATGCCTTTGCTTGATCCTCTCGCCTGCGCTTGCCCCCTTTGCACCAAAGAGGAAAGGGAGGACACTGCGTGGGCTGGCGCCCGCCTGGCGCCCTTGGTCGTCATGGCTTGCGTCATGGGCACCTCGCGAGGTACCCCGCCTTGATCTCTCCGCCTCCTCGTGAGCCAGCCTGACGAGGCCGTGCCTGAGGAAGTGATGTGTCGTCCGCCCCACGAGGCTTGGCCCCTCGCGAGGGTCTTGGGTCTTGTGTTGATGAAGACGGGCCGTGCTGGGCCTCCTTTGAGCCACGCCACAGGCCGCAGGCAGGCAAGTCTGGGGACCCCCGTTCCCAGAACGCCGACAGATAGGTTCCAAGAGAGAAGCCATTCCTAGCAATGTGTTTCCGGAACACATCCACTCGCCTTCAGTTCAGGAGGATCCTTTCATAGATGAAGCCCCGCAGCCAAAGAGTGCCTCAGATCCGACTGAAGTCGAAATTCCAGCAGTGGTCGACCTATTCATGGAAGTCTTGACAATCACCCCCGACTGGACGATACCGTACATCGCGTATATCCTGAGGAAGGAACTCCCGGAGGACGAAGAAGAGGCTCGACAGATCGTCCGTCGATCCAAGGCCTTTACAGTCATAAAGGGATAGTTGTATAGAGAAAGCGCGTCTGGAGTCAGTCAGAAGTGTATAACACCAGAAGAAGGTCAGATAATCCTTGATGATATCCACTTGGGGACCTGTGGTCACCATGCGTCCTCTCGGACCATCGTGGCTAAAGCATACCGAGCAGGATTTTACTGGCCAAGAGCAAACGAAATGGCAAAAGAGATAGTCGACAAGTGTGAAGGGTGCCAGTTCTACTCCAACATGTCGCACAAACTTGCATCGGCCCTGAAGACCATTCCACTCGTCTGGCCCTTCGCTGTTTGGGGACTGGATATGGTTGATCCACTAAGAACAGGCAGGAGCACTTTCACACATGTGCTTGTGGCAGTCGACAAGTTTACCAAATGGATTGAAGCTAAGCCTATCAAGAATCTTGATGCTTGCACTGCTATCAGTTTTATCAGGGAGTTAACAATCAGATATGGAGTCCCACATAGCATCATCACTGTTAATGGGTCAAACTTTGATTCAGACAAGTTCAGAGCTTTTTGCGCCTCGCAAGGCACACGAGTCGACTACGCGTCGGTCGCTCACCCCCAGTCGAATGGACAAGCTGAAAGGGCAAATGGTCTGATTCTCAAAGGTATGAAACCTCGACTGATGCGCGATCTCAAGCATGCAGAAGGCGCATGGGTCGACGAGCTTCCATCAGTTCTTTGGGGATTGAGGACCACCCCGAATCGGTCGACTGGAAGAACCCCATTCTTTCTGATCTACGGAGCAGAAGCCGTCTTGCCGAGTGATCTGCTTCACAATGCACCCCGAGTCAAGCTCTACTCCAAAGCTGAAGCTGAACAAGCCCGGCAAGACGCAGTTGATCTCCTGGAGGAAGAAAGAGAAATGGCTATGATCCGATCGACCATTTACCAGCAAGACTTGCGTCGATTCCATGCCAAAAACGTGAAGAGTCGAGCCTTCCAAGAAGGAGATTTGGTCCTCCGAGTGGATCAACAGAAACCACACAAACTCGCTCCTACCTGGGAAGGCCCCTTCATCGTGACCAGAGTCCTCCACAATGGAGCGTATCACCTTTACAATGTCGATCGCCAGATTGATGAGCCACGAGCTTGGAATGCGGAACTGCTCCACCCCTTTTACACTTGAATTCTCACTCGGATGAGATGTAATAAGAGAAACTTCTGTAGTCTATTTATCAAAGACAATAGTGTTACGGCTTTCGCCTCCACTTTCGCCTCCACCTGCCTCCCTGTAACGCCCTCGATGCGGCTATATCTCCCACGTGTCGAAGCACGACTTAGAGGCATAACCGCATTGAAAGCAATGTCGCAAGTGAGGTAATCTTCACACAACCCATGTAATACATAAGGGAAAGAGATACATAGTTGGCTTACAATCGCCACTTCACACAATACATGAATAAAACATTACATCATGCAGTTACAATCAGGGCCCGTCTACGGAGCCAAAATAAAAGAAGAAACCCCAAAAGCGACAAAGGTCCTGATCGACCCCAACTGGGCTCCACTACTGATCGACTAGAACGAAACAACATAAAGGACAAGATCTTCATCGAACTCCTCCTTGAGCTCGGGTGCGTCACCTGCACGGTCTTATCGGCACCTGCAAACTGGTTTGGAAGTATCTGGTGAGTCACGAGGACTCAGCAATCTCACACCCGCGAGATCAAGACTATTTAAGCTTAAAGGTAGGGTAAAAGGTATGAGGTGGAGCTGCAGCAAGCGACTAGCATATATAGTGGCTAACATACGCAAATGAGAGCGAGAAGAGAAGGCAAAGCACGGTCGAACAACTATGATCAGTAAGTGATCCTGAAACTACTTACTCCAACAACCGTGTTCACTTCCCGGACCCCGCCGAGAAGAGACCATCACGGTTACACACGCGGTTGGTGTATTTTAATTAAGATCAACTTCGGGTTTTCTACAACCGGACATTAACAAATTCCCATCTGCCACATAACCGCGGGCACGGCTTTCGAAAGTTCAAACCCTACAGGGGTGTCCCAACTTAGCCCATGATAAGCTCTCGCGATCAACGAAGGATATTCCTTCTCCCCGGGAAGACCCGATCAGTCTCGGAATCCCGGCTACAAGACATTTCGACAGCAATAAAACAAGTCCAGCAAAGCCGCCCGATGCGCCGACATCCTGATAGGAGCTGCACATATCTCGTTCTCAGGGCAACACCGGATGAGCTGTCCGTACACTAAAACCAAGCCTCAAGTTTCCTTGAGGGGGCGCTGCAAAGCGCTCTAGTTCAGACCAACACTTATACAAGCATTGGCCCGGGGGGGGCTGAATAAATATGACCCTCAGGTTGATCAGACCCAAGGGAAAGGGATAGGTGGTAGGCAAATGGTAAAACCAAGGTTGGGCCTTGCTGGAAAAGTCTTATTCAAAGCGAACTGTCAAGGGGGTCCCATAAATCACCCGACCGCGTTAGGGACGCAAAATCCGGGAACGTAACACCGATATGACGGAAACTAGGGCGGCAAGAGTGGAACAAAACACCAGGCATAAGGCCGAGCCTTCCACCCTTTACCAAGTATATAGATGCATTAATTAAATAAGATATATTGTGATATCCCAACGAGTAAACATGTTCCAACAAGGAACAACAAGTCCATGTTCCAACAAGGAACAAGCTTCATCTTCACCTGCAACTAACAACGCTATAAGAGGGGGCTGAGCAAAGCGGTAACATAGCCAAACAACGGTTTGCTAGGACAAGGTGGGTTAGAGGCTTGGTTTAACAATATGGGAGGCATGATAAGCAAGTGGTAGGTATCGCCGCATAGGCATAGCAAAAGAGCGAGCAACTAGCAAGCAAAGATAGAAGTGATTTCGAGGGTATGGTCATCTTGCCTGAAATCCCGCAAGGAAGAAGAACGAGTCCATGAAGAAGACAAACGGACGTAGACGAATGGATCCTCACAATCGCAACGTTATCGGAACTAACCCGAAGAAGCAACACCGGAAAGAAGCAAACAACAAAGTAAAACAACCATCACATAAACATGGCATGATATGCGAGATGTGGTATGCAATGCATATGCATGCTCCGGAAGGAAAAGATGAACAAGGCATAATCTTGGCAAACCAAGTATTCCACTGGAAAGGTGAGGTGATTTCGGTTGAAATCGATATAAAGATCACCGGAATCGGATGCACGGTTTGCAAATGACAAGCAAAACAAGAATGACAAGAATCTGCCATTAACAGCATGATGCTACTTAGCAAGCAACAAGAAATTAAGCTACTGCACCCAAACATATCAACAGAGCATATTACAGTAATCTACTCAAGATTCTTGACAAAAGATGAACACTGAGCTATGGCTAAATCACACCACAACAGGTTCAAACAAGCATGGCAAAAGAGCAAAAGATAACAGGTTCACAGACTTGGTGAAAATACTATCATGCCAGAAATTAACATCAGGATGACATGTTTAGAGCAATGAAACAACATGCTACAGGAACAGGACATAGCAAAGCAAGGCATGGCATGAATCTAATCAAAGCACTTAACAAGAGTCCCTTACTGACCATAAGCCAAAAAGGATCAGAAGATATAATAACACCCATGTCAATTAAGCAAGTTATGATACAGGTTTCAGACTTAGCAGAAAACTGGACATGTCAAAAACAGATAACAAGTAGGCATGTTTACGAGCTCGATGCACTCGCTACAGAGCATTGCATGATAAACTAAGCATACATACATCAAGAAGACATGGCATAGAAGCTAAACATGGCAAGAACAACATCATAGAATGCAAGGATCAACTACAACAAGCTTGGCAAAATCGAATAACATGTAAACAATCTGCCAGTAACATTTTATCGCAAAAGTAGAGCTCGAATGAATCAAGCTATGGCACTCCATAATTACAAACAAAGGTATGGATGGATAGAGAAAATCCATATGCTCAAAACACTCTTACTGAACATGCTCAAAATAGTCATAGATCTCTCTGAAACAACAAGAACACATGGCATAAAAATAACAGCAGGCAGGGACTTAGTGAAAATACTAAGTCTCTGAAATCAGCAACATTAAGTAACCTAGTTTGCATGCTTGTGCTAGTCACCACATAGATCACAAAAATACATGGCATAAATCTCTGAAAAGATAGCATGGCATATTACAAAACACATGTAGGACTCAACTTCATAGGATGCACACCTCAATCATGGCAAAAATGACAAAAGTGCATGATCTGGTAAGAATCAGAAACTAACATCACATAGCCCTCTTCTAACAGCATTTCGGGCATCAAGATGAACTCAAATGCTAATGATGCAGTGGAACGAAATGATGTACTCTTCGAGGCGAACAATTTGACATATTATACGCCCAAAACGGAGCTACAGAGACATGATGCGATGAACATGGCATGATAATGTCCAAATGTCGGGGACTTGGTGAAAATATACCCTCCGAATCTCAGATCTAGGGTTGACTTGGCACGGACGTCGATGCGGGGTCGGGGATTCGCCGGAGAAGACGGGACGGCGGCCGGAGCGGCGGATCTCGCCGGAGAGGGCTCGGGGAAGCCGGCGACGGGGGCTCGCGCGGCGGCGGGCGCGGGATCCGCGGCGGAGGCGCGCGGGTGCGGCGGTAGCGGCCGACGCGGGGGCGAGGCCGGCGAGCGGCGGACGGCAAGGCAGGGCGGTGCGGGGCGATGGGGCAGGCGCGGGCTGGCGCGGTGGACGGTGGCGGTGGGCGGCGCTCGGGCGCGCGGGAGGACGCGGGCCAGCGCCGGCGAGGAGAGGCGAGCGGCGCGGAGGAGGCCGGCGGAGGCGGCGCAAGGCGGCGCCGGCGGGAACGGGCGCGCCCACGGGCAAGCGGCGGCGGCGGATCTGGGCCCGGGCGGGCCCGACGCGGGCTCCGCGGGCCGGCGGCGGCGGAGGAGAGAGGAGGAGGGTGAGGTGGCGCGCGCGGATTGGATGCGAGCGGCGGCGCTGGTGACGTGGTACGCCCCCATTGGCTGGAGTGATGTGGCTGGGCGGGGTGGACATGTCCGGCGCGGGGTTGGACATGTCCGGCGCGGCGCGGAGGGAAGAGACTAGGGTTTGGACTGCGCGAAAAACCGAGGGAAGCACATATTTATAGGTAGAGGGGGCTAGGAAGCTCCAAATGGAGTGCGGTTTTCGGTCACGCGATCGTAATCGAACGACCGAGAACATGGAGATGACTTAGGTGGGTTTTGGGCCACTTTGGAAGGGGTGTTGGGCTGCACCAAAAGAGGCCTTTGCGGTTACCCGGTTAACCGTTGGAGTATCAAACGGACTCCGATTGACCCGAAACTTGACACGCGGTCTACCGGTGCTATACCAAGGCCGCTTGGCAAACCTCGGTCCATTCCGAGAAAGTTTAATACACGCTCACGGAGAAGGGCAAAAGGGGATGCCGGGGGACATCGGAGCACCGGATTGCAAAACGGACAACGGGGAAAGTGCTCGGATGCATAAGACAAACACGTATGCGAATGCGATGCACATGATGACATGATATGAAATGCAGATGATGACATGGCAAAGTGCAACACGCAAGCACATGACATGGCAACGACGGCGAATAACTGACGGACACCTGTCGCATCGAACCCGGGGCGTTACACTCCCCTTCCTCGGCCTGCTCCTGCGCTCCGTTGGGCATCGAGTACATCTCAGTAATAGGTTGAAGGACAGCAAACGAGACAAAAGTCAATCGACTGATTCAATGAGAACAAATCAAAAAGCAAGATTACAGTCGGAAACGCAAGGTCAGACCTTGTCCACTTCATATGTATGGTCGAGTGAAGGAATCCTCCTGGCTCCTCGGGGGTTGTCCTTGTTCCCCGTGATACTCGACAGCCATCCTTCCAGCATCTCGTCAGTGGCCTCCTCCGGATAAATCCGAGTGGTGTCATCGAGACCCGAGTACATCCACATCGGATGGTCACGAGCCTGAAGCGGTTGGATGCGCCTCCGAAGGAAGACTTCCAACAAGTCCATGCCAGTCACGCCCTCGCAGACAAGCTGAACCACTCGACCGACCAGCACCTTGACTTGCGCCCTTTCTTCTGGGGTCACTTTCAAAGAGGCAGGTTTTTGTGCTCGGTTCAGGGAGAAAGGGGGAAGCCCAGTCGACTGTCCTGGGGTCACCTGGTCTTTACAGTAAAACCAGGTCGACTGCCACCCACGGACCGACTCGGGAAAAGTGATAAACGGAAAAGAACTTTTCCCCCTCATCTGGATCGCCAGGCCCCCGCACAGCTGAATCACCTGCATCCGTTCGTCACTCGACTTGGCCTTCTTGATCGACTGAGAGCGACAAGTGAAGATGTGCTTGAAGAGTCCCCAATGGGGGCGGCAACCCAAGAAGTTTTCACACAAGAAAACGAAAGCAGCAAGATACACAATGGAATTGGGAGTAAAGTGATGGAGCTGCGCTCCGAAGAAGTTCAAGAAGCTCCGGAAAAAAGGATGAGGAGGCAGAGAGAATCCGCGATCGATATGGGTGGTGAGGAGGACGCACTCAGCATCAAGAGGCTGGGGTCCTACTTCCTTCCCCGGGAGACGCGCAGATTCGTGGGGAATGAATCCCCCCTCGACCAGATCATCAAGATCATCTTGCCGAATCGCCGGCGGCATCCAATCGCCCTGGATCCAATCCTTGGGCAGAGCGGTCCTTGAAGAAGATCCGCCCCGACTGGACTTCTACGCCTTCCCCTGCACCATCGCCTTCTTCGCGCGCTCCAGAGCCGACGTCTTCTCCTTCCCCATCATTGTCGGCGAAGCTCGAACAGACCTACGGCACCGAGGTGAGAGCGGAGGTGGAGGAGGATTTTGTGAAGGAAGGGGGAAGACTGAAGGCGCACTGTTCGGGGGTCCCGAGCCGGCAGCTTATAAGAGGTCGCTTCCGAGTGACTGACTGGTAGGCCTAGGCAATCCTGCCAGATCCCGCAACAGGCGCGTGTGATGTACGTGGTGAAAAAGGTGGCACGGAGATCGAGGAGGTTCCGTTCTATCCCATCCGATTACTGCGGCCGCCCCCGTCCCGCGCACTTCCCGAAATTCAAATCCCGCAAAATCCGCGGGTTGCAGAACAACTCGTCAAACAGAAGATCCCTTTCACACCATCACTCGGAACTTCACAAGTAAAGAAGTTCACTCGACAAGAGACCAAGAATGGATCAAGGCGACTGAAAGAAGTTGACGACGTCATCCGTGACAATTGATCCAAAACAAGACGTTCATATAGCACGAAGAACCAGTCGGAAAGATCCCCAACTCCTTCCCCACTCAAACCTCGATCCATTCGAGGGCTAATGATGAAGTTATGTACCTAGGGTAGGGGCATGGACGTGTCCTAAGTACCCTACCCAAGGACATCCCTAGAAGAAGTCACCTTTCAATCGACTCGGAGGTATCCCACTCGATGGATTCAAGACACTCAACAACGAAGCTATCACTCGACCACGTAGCCAACCACTCGACTGCCAGGAGATCTAAAGTCACTCCGCACGCAAACAGTCGGTCATTAAGTAGCTTTTATGGTCATCATAGCACTTTATTAGGGGCGTTACCAGTAACGCCCAGTCTTAATGTACTTTAAACCCTGCATTACTGAGGGCTGGAGGGGCCTGGCGAACTCTATATAAGCTACCCCCTCCTCAGTATCAAGGGTTCGCACCCCTGTTATTCATACGGATATAATCCAATCGACCGCCTCCGGGCACCGAGACGTAGGGCTGTTACTTCCTCCGAGAAGGGCCTGAACTCGTAAACCTTGTGTTCTTACAACTCCTCCATAGCTAAGATCTAGCCTCTCCATTCATACCCCCCTACATTATTGTCAGAGTTAGAACCACGATAGTCAGCAATGTCTAACTTGGCCTTTCGGCGCTCCAAAAGCTCCTCCTTGGCAGAGCACTTGGCAAGGACAGTGGGCTGACCCGGCTCAACAAACTGAGTTTTGAGAATCTCAACTTACGGATCAATCGTCTTGGCCGGGCTAGGAGTTTCCGGCATATCAGAACCACCGAGAGTTTCTTCAGCGGGTGGATCAGAGGTTGGTGCTGGAATGTCATAGACCGGTTCATGCGGCGGCTGAGGAGTGGAAGTGTCAGGGGCAGTTGTGCCAAGCTCCGGTTCAGTCACGATAGGGTCTTGGGCCGGCTTATTCTTCGCTTTCTTCCTGGGCTTAACTTGCACGCTGTGGACAAGATAGAGGAGTAAGTACAAAAGCATGAGTAAGGTAAAGCATAAGACACGCAAATTTACATTACCCGGGGGCGGTTTTGAAAGCCGGCATGTTGGATTGCATAGACTCGCCGGAGGAAGGAGAGGTATCCTGATAATTGGAGTTAGAGGAATTGAGAGGTTGACGAATTAAACCCGCCAAAGGTAAAACGGAACGTAAGTCGGAGATAACCTCATTCCGACGCTTCCTAGTTACGTCGGGTAAGCCAGAGGAGAGCTCTGCATCTTTGCTGGTCCGGGTCTGCCTCCGTCTTTCAATTTGCTGTTGCTTCAAAAGAAATTGAGGATCTTGGTAAGCCAAAGGATGTGAAAATCTTACTTTCCGGGTTACTCTTCGAATTTTCTGACGCGGCAGGGGCTCGGAGTCGGAGGAGATTATAGTTACCTCTTCCTCGCCGGCCGCCCCGCTGGATCCCGCGGCACCGCCCGGGTCCACCCCATCGGGCGCGTGGCGCCTCACGCCCATAACCGCAGTGCCCGAACCCGTCATGGCCCCTCTGGCCTATGACATGTGGGGCCCTGCCCCAAGAACGTATAAAAAAGAGAATGTTTTAGAAAAAATATATATAATAATAAACAATAAAAATAATTAATTAATTAATTAACTAATTAATTATGATTAACTTAGCTAATTAAGATTAATTAATCTAATGACTAATTAACCTAATTAACTTCTGTTAATTAGCTAGTAGAGTATGACAGTGGGGCCCACCCCCTCCTAATTAATACTAATTAGGTTAAATATTATGTCTAATTAAAATGTGTCACTGACCAGTGGGACCCACTGGTCAGGTTGACTAGTCAACCCCCGTTGACTACTGACGTCAGCATGACATCATGCTGATGTCATATATCCATTTTCAAATTAATTTAAATAATTAATTAAATTCCAGAAATTAATAAAATCTTTAGAAAATCATATCTTTTAATCCGTAACTCGGATTAAAATATTTTCAACATGAAAGTTGCTCAGAACGACGAGACGAACCTGGATACGCAGCCCGTTCATCCGCCACACACCCCTAACATATCAAACTCGCAACTTTCCCCCTCCAGCTCCTCTGCCCGAAAACGCGGAACCCCGGGGATACTTTCTCGGATGCTTCCCCCCCTTCGCTGGTATCACCTCATACCACATTAGGGCACCCCTAGCACTGGTACTTGTAATGTTATGCATCGCTATGCATCTGTTTGCATTGTATTCATTGTTTCTTCCCCCTCTTCTCTCGCTAGACACCGAGACCGCCGACGCTGCTACCCAGTACGACTACGGAGTTGACGACCCCTCTCTCTTGCCAGAGCAACCAGGCTAGCCCCCCCCCCTTGATCACCAGATATCGCCTACTCTCCTCTATAATACTTGCATTAGAGTAGTGTAGCATGTTACTGCTTTCGTTATTCCTATCCTGATGCATAGCCTGCCCTTGCTACTACTATTGTTACCTTTACCTGCTATCCTACATGCTTAGTTTAGGATGCTAGTATTCCATCTGTGGCCCTACATTCTTGTCCGTCTGCCATGCTATACTATCGGGCCGTGATCACTCGGGGGTGATCACGGGAATATATTTATATACATAATACATGATACATGTGGTGACTAAAGACGGGTCGGCTCGTAGGAGTACCCGCGAGTGGATCTTTATGGCAGAGCGACAGTGCAGGTTGGGGCCACCTAGGAGAGAGGTGGGCCTGGCCCTGGTCGGTGTTCACGGATACTTAACACGCTTAACGAGATCTTGGTATTTGATCTGAGTCTGGCCATTTGGTCTATACGTAATGACCAACTACGTGGGAAAGATATGGGCACTCGACGTCGTGGTATCAGCCGAAGCACTTCGTGACGTCAGCGACTGAGCGGCGCGCGCCGGATTGGACTGGAACGCCACTAGGCTAGGTCTGCTTCCAGCCGCCCACGCAACGTGAGGTGTGCTCAGGGCGATGGGCCCAGACCCCTGCGCGCTTAGGTTTAGAGCGGCGCGCTGACCTCTCTGTTGTGCCTAGGTGGGGCTGCGACGTGTTGATCTTCCGAGGTCGGGCATGACCCAGGAAAGTGTGTCCGGCCAAATGGGATCAAGCGTGTTGGGTTATGTGGTGCACCCCTACAGGGAAGTTTATCTATTCGAATAGCCGTGTCCCTCGGTAAAAGGACGACCCGGAGTTGTACCTTGACCTTATGACAACTAGAACCGGATACTTAATAAAACACACCCTTCCAAGTGCCAGATACAACCCGGTGATCGCTCTCTAACAGGGCGACGAGGAGGGGATCGCCGGGTAGGATTATGCTATGCGATGCTACTTGGAGGACTTCAGTCTACTCTCTTCTATATGCTGCAAGACGGAGGCTGCCAGAAGCGTAGTCTTCGACAGGATTAGATATCCCCCTCTTATTCTGGCATTTTGTAGTTCAGTTCACTGATATGGCCCCTTACACATATATCCATGCATATGTAGTGTAGCTCCTTGCTTGCGAGTATTTTGGATGAGTACTCATGGTTGCCTTGTTTCCCCTTTTCCCCATCTCTCTACCTGATTGCTGCAACCAGACGATGGAGCCCAGGGTCCAGATGCCACCGTCGACGACGACTCCTTCTACACTGGAGGTGCCTACTACTACGTGCAGCCCGCTAACGACGACCAAGAGTAGTTAGGAGGATCCCAGGCAGGAGGCATGCGCCTCGTTCGATCTGTATCCCTGTTTGTGCTAGCCATCTTATGGCAACCTTGTTTAAATTATGTCTGTACTCAGATATTGTTGCTTCCGCTGACTCGTCTATGATCGAGCACTTGTATTCGAGCCCTCGAGGCCCCTGGCTCGTATTATGATGCTTGTATGACTTATTTATGTTTTAGAGTTGTGTTGTGATATCTTCCCGTGAGTCCCTGATCTTGATCATACACATTTGCGTGCATGACTAGTGTACGATTGAATCGGGGGCGTCACAAGTTGGTATCAGAGCCGACTGCCTGTAGGAATCCCCCTTTCCAACTCCTTGGCCGAAGTCGAGTCTAGACATTGCAAAACTTTTACTAACATGGTTGTGTGTCTTACAGGCACACGTCGCCATCGGGTGGTAGTAGGATCTTTTACTCCTTGACCTATACTCTGGGACTTTGACATCTCTTCTATTCGGGTTAAATGATTTGGCTAAAATCTAACTCTAGGTTCTCGTTACCCCTTCATGCCGGAGAGCCCTTTAATTACGGATGATCGACTGCTTCAACAGAAGATTCGGACCATACTCTCGGATGTTCCCTCGATACTTTGTGCCATCCCTCTTGCAATTCCATTCCATCGATAAACCCCAATGGATAACCAAGTACACTTGCCATTCATGCAATTATTCCCCGTTGATCTTGTTATTACAAGATACCCCGAAATTCTCTCTAATGTTTTGAGAATACGTTGTGCCTACTGGCTTGCAGTTCTGCCACATGAATATCCCTACGGATAATTTCTCGCACTTACCGAGTATCCACTCATCCCCAGTTGATTCATGTATGTCCCCAATCTTTGAAATACCATTCGATCTTCCAAAAATCCTCAGGAGCCTATTGCCCTTGAAATTCTTGCTTGCTTACATTTTGGTTAATCCCATAAGTTTCATAATCTTATTGGCCTCCCTTGTCTTTATCATTTTAAGTCCGTTGATTCAATATGTTGAGGATGCTCGCATTCCTCAGTCGAATCCTAGGATTCATCCTTCCGGCCCAGACGTCATTTAGATATGAGCTGGTTCTTGACCAATCAATGCCTTGATCGTTTGTGCTTCCAAGTCTATTGAACTTATTCATTTTCAATCAGAATGATTGCTTCTGATCCCTTGATTTGGAAATCATAAAATTTCTTTGCATTAAGCTTTGAATTAGTCAGTTGTTTCTATAATCCGATGCCTTGGCATTCCTTCTTCCTTTGATTGAGTACCGATACTCACATCAGCCCCGTTGTGGACCGCCATACCCATTGCCGGGTTATTATCTGACAATGTCCTTCACAACCAAAATTCTTGTGAGTTCTTTACCTGATACATAATGCCCTTGGTAAATTGTATCATCTGCTTGGCCAACCATGCTCTGCTTTCGAGCTGGTGGTATTTACTATTGAAGCTTGTGGTATATGTTTCCACGATACCCTGACGGGTTGAATCTATGCCTTCCTTTATATGTGAGAACTCGGAAGTTTTCACGAGTCATGCTCATCTGGTATTTCACCAGGTAAAACTTTCAACACTAATGCCTTTATCAAAGCGAGAAGTGAATGGAAGGTTATACATTGAAGAAGTGGGAGTCGACCTTGAACCTTGCGTTCATGCCCATGGACACGATGTATAACTTATCATGGAAGCTGCTCGTAAAAATAATTACCCCCTTGTTATAAGTTCATCTTGTATCCGTGGTTCGATCCTTTATGATCGTGGATTCCGACCATGTTATCCTTTAAATACCATTTCTCGTGCAAGTTTAAGCACTTGTTTTCTGCAGAGCATTACCCTAGTCCAACCTCTACTTTGATCTGTTGTCGAGTATTACCCCCCTGGTATCTCGAGATTATCATGGAACTGCATAACTTCTTATGGGTTCTCCATCAAGTGCTACATTCTCACTGATTCAAATTTTTCACGGGCCCTGAGTTATTAAACACTCAAGGACATCAGTAACTGAATCGAGTCCACATCGTGATTAAACAACTATTGGTAATCTACTTTACTTACGAGTTTGAACTCGATCACGTAAGCCCTAGCCTGCTCGGCTATATCATTATCGTGCCGATTTTAACTGTGCTACCTGGTCCTTAACCCTGGAGCACAACTTCGATGATGAGCTAAGCTTACGTCGATCTTCCTTGTCATACCATTTCACCTTGAACAACAAGCTTGAATTCGAGTTTGTGTCGTACCTGTGGTTCCAATAACCTCTTGCTTCATCATCCCTTTGACTTGATGTGATCGCTGATCGATTACATCCTCATGAAATCTTTAGACAAAATTTGTTGTGATCATCATCAACATTTGACTCCTTCCATGATATCGATCGAATTTATGATGAGAAATATCATCCTTTGCCCTCGATGATTTGAGTTATCATCGACAACATTATTGCATTCCCTCCAACTCAAAAACTTGTTCTTGTTTTGTGTTGTACCTTGAGTTCCTTGCTATCCAACTTATGTTATGCTCTACCTTGGATTATATCATCTTCTATATCAAGGATGTTGTGAGAATTACTCCACCTCTTAAATAATTCTTGGTATTATGATACTTCACATTATCACCAAGAGTTATAACGTTGGTCTTTATATGACCCGGTAAGGTGATGTCGTGCCTAGCACACCTGGCTGGAGGGCCTATTGTTATAGCTTCCTTTTTATCAAGGATATCCATTTTTTTCATGAGGAAATTGTAAGACTTATTCTACAAGTTATTCCTGATGGATCCTTTGTGTTTCCAAGGTCTGATCTTCACCTGATGACCATGTCAATGCTATCTCGAAGCATGTCTATGGAACTCCGATTTTCAACAGGAACATTTGAAGCCCAATGCTAAATGTTTCCTGCTTAATTACCCAAACACCGATGTATGGTAATGTCATGAAAATCCTTCCCCTCACCTAAAGGGTTTTCTACTTTATATCCTGTCATGGATATCTTGCTCTGCTTGTCCTTGGGAAGGATATACCCCTGAAATATGTGTTTAAGCACATTTTCCTTTCCATTGTTTTGTTTAATCTGCTAATCATATTTCCTTTCCTTTGTTTGGTTTAACCTTTGTAGTGATCTATATGATCTAAGCACTAATATTTTCCTGCTTACGAGAAAACCTTGGTGTACAACTCTGTCAGTAAGACCCTGTTACTATTGTTGATGACATTCCGGTGACCACCGATGGACGAGAACTTTGCCTATTGGTCCGCCTCGTTCAACGAGCAGGAAAATGGTTCTCTTCGTCCCTCGCCCTTGGTACCAACGTTGTTGCCAACATAACTGACAGGCTATCCTCTGCCATGCCTTGCTACCATGACCGTGCATTATGTCGGCGTCCTTCCTACTTTTGAACCACATGGTGGGCCCATAACCCACAGGTCCCAGGATCGAAACCTGACTCTCATGCACCCCCTGTTCCCAAGGTTGTTCCTCGCGTGTGGCCTCGTATGTATTTCACGAGCCACCTTCCGAGGGATCATCAAATCTGTTACCGGACGCAATACTTATTCCTGATTGCTTTGAGCCCCTTTCACGCCCTGCTTCAGGCATCGAACGGTTGTCGGGTGGCTCAAAACTTCCCATGAAACCTCATTACTTGCTCTCGATATTTTCTTAAGTCTCAATTCGAGAGTTACTTTCTGCCACCTTCCCCGATGTTATCGACCAGATAGTCAACCTTGTAGAGGTTCCTTCTCCCAGAATACCCCCCTTGTTCTTTCGTAAGTACGATGGAACCCCTGAAGAAAGAATACCGACTTCATCTTGATGAATTGAAGCAGAAAAATGAAGACGTCAATATAATGGATCGACCACTTCGAGAAGAGCAACCAAGACCGAGAAGATTCGTTAGAATTTCGTAATCAGACCTTTCCCCCATCTTCCACCTCTTAAATCTCGGGACGAGATTTCTTGTAGTGGAGGAGAATTGTGACGCCCGGATAATCATGCTACAGTAATCTCACGTTAATGGTGCCACGGCACCTTTGTCACTGTAGTTAATCTCGGGTTAATTCGAAACCGTTTCAAAATTCAAATACAAATTATGTCAACAATAAAAGTTTTCAAAAGTTATAACAAAAATGTTCGGGTAGTGCCTAATATCACTTAGGTAGTTATAGTGAAGAGAACTCCTTTTTAGAAAATGCCTAAGTACTTTTAAATGAATTAAAACAGAAAAGAAGATAAATAAAAGAAATAAGAAAACAGAAAGAAAGAAAAAACAAAAACAAGAAAAGGAAAAAGCCCCCTGGCCAACTGGGCCAGAAGGCCCAGCTGGCCGACCCACTTGGCCCAGGCCGGTCCACACCCACCCCACCCTCCATAACCCCCACTACCCAAACCCTAATCCCCCGTCGCCCCACTCCCCCCTCCTGGTCCGATCTGGATCGGGATCGACCCCCCCGTCCCCCCTCGCCCGAGACGACGGCTCGCCGTGACGACCGCGCTGCCCCTCGCCAGGACGCCGCCGCCCGGAGCCCGCGCCACCTCGCTGGCCTGCCTCCTCTTCCTCGTCGGCCTGCATCCCGTCTCCGCCACGCTCGTCGTCGCCGTCGTCCTCCCCAACAACCGCTGCACCGTTCCCTACATCCTCCCGTGAGCACGCGCCCCTCCCTCCTCTCTCTCCCTCGCCCTGTCATGCTCCTCCGCGCGCACCCGTTAACGCCACCGCGCCGCTCGGCCCTCCGCTCCGCCTACACCACGCCGGCCGCTCCGTGCTCACCTTGCCAGACCTCGCCCGGAGCTCCCCGTCCGCCCGCACGCGCTCGCACTGCCGCTCCCGCCTCGTTTGCACGCGCGCCCGCTGTGGCCGCAACCAGCCCTCGCCGACCCCGCGCTGCACCGCCATGGCCTCGCGCGCCCCGGCCTCGCTCCCTCTGGCTCCGGCGACCCGCGCCCCGTGCTCCACGCCCCTCGCCCATGCTGCTGTGCCACTCCGCCGGGACCGCGCCTATCGCGCCCATCCCCGCTCCGCGCGCCGCCTCCCCGTGGCTGCCGTGGCGCGCGCCCCTCAGCTCCCCTCTGGCCGCACGGCCGTCGCCGCCTTTGGCCGCGCCCGCGACCCCACCCGGGCCCTCCGGTAGCGCCAGCCTTCCCTGGCTGAGCCCGCCGTGGCCTACGCCGGCCGCCCCGATGGATCCCGCAGCCCCGCGGCACAGCCCGGGTCCACCCCATCGGGCGCCTGGCGCCTCACGCCCATAACCGCAGCGCCCGAACCCGTTATGGCCCCTCTGGCCTATGACATGTGGGGCCCTGCCCCCAGAACGTATAAAAAAAGAGAATGTTTTAGAAAAAAATATAATAAATAAATAATAAACAATAAAATTAATTAATTAATTAACTAATTAATTCTGATTAACTTAGCTAATTAAGATTAATTAATCTAATGACTAATTAAACTAATTAACTTTTGTTAATTAGCTAGTAGAGTATGACAGTGGGGCCCACCCCCTCCTAATTAATACTAATTAGGTTAAATATTATGTCTAATTAAAATGTGCCACTGACTAGTGGGACCCACTGGTCAGGTTGACCAGTCAACCCCCGTTGACGGCTAACGTCAGCATGACATCATGCTGATGTCATAAATCCATTTTCAAATTAATTTAAATAATTAATTAAATTTCAGAAATTAATAAAATCTTTAGAAAATCATATCTTTTAATCCGTAACTCGGATTAAAATATTTTCAACATGAAAGTTGCTCAGAACGACGAGACAAACCCGGCTACGCAGCCCGTTCATCCGCCACACACCCCTAACATATCAAACTCGCAACTTTCCCCCTCCGGCTCCTTTGCCCGAAAACGCGGAACCCCAGGGATACTTTCCCGGATGCTTCCCCCCCTTCGCCGGTATCACCTCATACCGCGTTAGGGCACCCCTAGCACCGATACTTGTCATGTCATGCATCGCTATGCATCTATTTGCATTGTATTCATTCTTTCTTCCCCCTCTTCTCTCGCTAGACACCGAGACCGACGCCGCTGCTACCCAGTACGACTACGGAGTTGACGACCCCCTCTCTTGCCAGAGCAACCAGGCAAGCCCCCCCCCTTGATCACCAGATATCGCCTACTCTCCTCTATACTGCTTGCATTAGAGTAGTGTAGCATGTTACTGCTTTCGTTATTCCTATCCTGATGCATAGCCTGCCCTTGCTACTACTGTTGTTACCTTTACCTGCTATCCTACATGCTTAGTTTAGGATGCTAGTATTCCATCTGTGGCCCTACATTCTTGTCCGTCTGCCATGCTATACTATCGGGCCGTGATCACTCGGGGGTGATCACGGGAATATATTTATATACATAATACATGATACATGTGGTGACTAAAGACGGGTCAGCTCGTAGGAGTACCCGCGAGTGGATCTTTATGGCGGAGCGACAGGGCAGGTTGGGGCCACCTAGGAGAGAGGTGGGCCTGGCCCTGGTCGGCGTTTGCGAATACTTAACACGCTTAACGAGATCTTGGTATTTGATCTGAGTCTGGCCATTTGGTCTATACGCACTAACCAACTACGTGGGAAAGATATGGGCACTCGATGTCGTGGTATCAACCGAAGCACTTCGTGACGTCAGCGACTGAGCGGCGCGCGCCGGATTGGACTGGAACGCCACTAGGCTAGGTCTGCTTCCGGCCGCCCACGCAACGTGCAGGTGTGCTCAGGGCGATGGGCCCAGACCCCTGCGTGCTTAGATTTAGACCGGCGTGTTGACCTCTCTGTTGTGCCTAGGTAGGGCTGCGACGTGTTGATCTTCCGAGGCCGGGCATGACCCAGGAAAGTGTGTCCGGCCAAATGGGATCAAGCGTGTTGGGTTATGTGGTGCACCCCTGCAGAGAAGTTTATCTATTCGAATAGCCGTGTCCCTCGGTAAAAGGACGACCCGGAGTTGTACCTTGACCTTATGACAACTAGAACCGGATACTTAATAAAACACACCCTTCCAAGTGCCAGATACAACCCGGTGATCGCTCTCTAACAGGGCGACGAGGAGGGGATCGCCGGGTAGGATTATGCTATGCGATGCTACTTGGAGAACTTCAGTCTACTCTCTTCTATATGCTGCAAGACGGAGGCTGCCAGAAGCGTAGTCTTCGACAGAATTAGATATCCCCCTCTTATTCTGGCATTCTGAAGTTCAGTCCACTGATTTGGCCCCTTACACATATATCCATGCATATGTAGTGTATCTCCTTGCTTGCGAGTACTTTGGATGAGTACTCACGGTTGCCTTGTTTCCCCTTTTCCCCATCTCTCTACCCGATTGCTGCAACCAGACGATGGAGCCCAGGATCCAGACGCTACCGTCGACGACGACTCCTTCTACACTAGAGGTGCCTACTACTACGTGCAGCCCGCTGATGACGACCAGGAGTAGTTAGGAGGATCCCAGGCAGGAGGCCTGCGCCTCGTTCGATCTGTGTCCCTGTTTGTGCTAGCCATCTTATGGCAACCTTGTTTAACTTATGTTTGTACTCAGATATTGTTGCTTCCGCTGACTCGTCTATGATCGAGCACTTGTATTCGAGCCCTCGAGGCCCCTGGCTTGTATTATGATGCTTGTATGACTTATTTATGTTTTAGAGTTGTGTTGTGATATCTTCCCGTGAGTCCCTAATCTTGATCGTACACATTTGCGTGCATGACTAGTGTACGATTGAATCGGGGGCGTCACACGTCCAAATGAGGCATGTGATTGTAATATGATGTGTTTGTGAAATGCGAGTAGTAGCCTTGTGATTTTGATAGCTCGGTGATGGCGGGCGAAGCCACCAAGCATCGGCACACATCCTAACCAATTCGGTTTGGTGTCATCTTGGATCTGACTAATTTTCTTCTTACTCTGCATGAAGTTTTGATGGATTAATATTCTTGTAGGTTGAATTGAATCCCCGGCTATGTGGTTATGCATGAGCTGTGGAAGCAAATGTGTGTGTTGGCTGGAGCTGATTTACGGGGCTGTCATTTGGATGGTACAAAACTGTAATAATATAGACTCCCACTCAAAATTTCACTGCACCAAAGGCTCTCGTAAGTGCTTGACTTTGTTTCTTCATACTACGCGATATAATACATATGGGACATGAAATTAGTAATTACCCATAAATATTGTCTGTACTGGATTGCCAAAATTAGATTTATTTGTTTCTCTCTCCTAAACAAATTTTTATAACACTGCTACTCAAATATAACTTGTTTTCTCTCTCCTGCATTTTTTGCATCGTCCTCCATACGAAAACATGATGGGATTTGGTCCAGGTGACAGCATACAAGACCATAACAATCAGCCTGTTTTAATTTACTGAAACTGGGTAGACGCTAGACAAAGACATGATTATCCTTGGTATAGCTCCAAAGAATTTTAATGTGCCAATTAAATGTGATGCTTGGTGGTAGATTGGAAGCTTGCTACATGTTTTTCTCAATGGGCATACCTTCTTATCTTGCCAAAGCCCAAGTTTATACAATTATGCTTCTGTAACTACAATGTCAGTACTTTATGCTAGGTATGTGCCTCTTTAGTTGTCTCTTTCTGCTTTGTTCTGTGTTTTTTTTAGTTATGGGGTGCCTTATTCTTTAGTAATACTGCACTGTTGTGCAAAATTATGGCCTAACTTTACTGTACACTTGCAATTTTTCTCCTGCACGATCTACCAAATGGTGTTAAAATTTACTAGGCAGAATTATAGACTGATTTATGAAGGACACTAAACACCATACATGATTTAGCTGCAGCTCATGAAGTGCTGATCACGTTGCTTCACGAAAGGTTCACATTACAATTAGCAATCTGAATCAGTTTTCACAAACATACAAATGTTAATACCCTTTTCTATGAGCTTTTTACCATGTGAAGCTTGTCTGTTTAATATGTCCCATAATCCTGAGAAGAATCATGACCATTGATGAAATCCACATCTCTCTTTTTTTGAAAAAATGCTAGGAAAAACAGTTCAAAGTGATTTTTCCTTTTCCGCGAGAGCTGGCATAGTTTAAAAAGAGTGCAGTTCCGATCATGCTGAATTGTAGGATAAAATGACCACAAAGTTAGTCATGGTCAAGTTGACTGAAGCATGTGCATCCAAACTGATACATGTACTGCATTATGTCTTTTGTACGGAGATATGGACATGCTTTGTGCTTATATTTGTAGTTTAGTGAGTTTACTCCTGGTCTAGCTCGTAGGTTGTAGGGGTGGAAGGGGCTTGACGTGGAGGAAGGCGAGGTCATCGGCGATGGGGCGCCGTCGCGCGCGAGAGAGAGGGCGCAGGAGGCGGCGGCTAGGGTTAGATCTTCCGTCTCCCTTCAGGAAGCCGAGCAAATATGATTGCTTCTGCTTGACCTCAAACGAGTCCTTACATAAGTTTATATAATCTTCAAATACGATAACTGGGCTAAGCCTCTAATAACAATAAGATAACTGGGCCAGGCCCCTAACTGCCTGGACTGTAGTATATGCCGGCCATAACATCTCTCCCCGCCTGCACAAACAGCTCGTCCTCGAGCTAGAAGGCGGGGAAGCGCTTGCGGAATTCCTCGAGGTGATCAACAGGCGCCAAACACCTCCGCGTCAGCTGGGGCAGGCAGGTCGCCGAGCCCGGCGACGGCGGTGTCCTCCTCAATGTAGTCCGTAGCCTTCAGGTAGAAGAGTCGTGGGTAGACATGGCCGGGCACATAGGGCTCGTCGCAGTTGAAGCACAACCCTTGGCGGCGACGCTCGAGTTGCTCGGCCGAGGTGAGACGGCAGAACGGGCGCGCCGCGGTCGCGGCAAGGGGCGCTGCCGAAGCCTGAGCAGGGCGACCCTGCGCGGGAACTTCTAGCCAGGGTGGCGGCCTGGGGCGGTGACGCCTGGTGGATGGCCACCGTGCGGCGCTTGAACGCGCGGGAGTAGTACATGGCCGTCTGGAGGCCCTGTAGGCCGCCGACGAAGAGGTCAGCCCACTGACGAGCCAAAACGCCGTACGAGCCGAAACGCCGGGGGCGTGGCACGCCAGTGCCTGGAAGCGGTCGGCGAAGTCTTGCACTATGGTGAGGAACGGAAGGCGCCCAAGCTCCGCCAGACGGCTCCCGCGTATAGGCGGACCGAAGCGCAAGAGGCATAGATCGCGGAAACGCTCCCATGGTGGCATGCCGCCCTCGTCCTGCTCGAGGGCGTAGTACCACGTCTGGGCGGCGCCTCGTAGATGATAGGAGGCGATTCAGGTGCGGTCGAACGCGAGCTGTGACACCCCGATAGTTAAGCTACAGTAAGCCCCTGTTAATGATGTCAGGACATCGTAATTAAAATTTTGCTAAACCTCGCTTGTTTCAAAATTAGTTCAAATACAAATTCAAATAACAAATAAAATTATAGTTTCATAAAATAGTGAATTAAAATGTTCATTAGGTTCTAAATATTCCTTAGATAATTGTCATGCATCAATCAACATTTTCTAAAGGTTTAAAATGCCCCTAGATATGAAAACAGTAACCAAGACCACCACATCTAGGTCATTTCCATTTAATAAAAATACGAAACAACTACTAATCGCTCCCAAACTTTCTAGTGGCAGTGAGGTATGTTGAATACTAAATGTTGAAACCAGCCACGCATTTTACAAAAATAGATTATTGTTAAAAGTGCAACAGAAAACAAAACAAAAGAAAACAAACAAAAAAAGGGCCAGTCCCCCCGCTGGGCCGTGAGGCCCAACTGGCCAGCCAGCCGGCCCATCCCACCCAACCGGCCTACTTGGCCCAACCGGCCCCCTCCCTGGCCTATGCCCTGGTCAACCCCGACTGAAACCCTAACCCACTCGCCCCACTCCCCCACTCCCTCGATCCACCTCTCCCCTCCTCTGCCCTCCTGATTGGATCGAAGGGATCGACCCGCCGCCACCGCCGGAACCATGTCGCCACGCCCCATCGTCATCGTCGCTGCTTCCTCATCCCCGCCGTCGAGCTCCGTCGCCGGATCGACCCCGGCGTCAGCACCTTCCCCCCTGAACGGTGCCGCCCTCCGCTACCCCCGCTGGCGACACTGCCGGCACCTCCCCGAGCCCACCGCCTTTCCCCTGCAGCTCCCCTGTGAGGAACCCCCCCCCCTCATATCCTCCTCTCTCGTAGTCGTCACAGTCACCGCGTCTTGCTCGTCATGCCGCTCGCGCTCCCCGTCGTGGCCATCGCCCGCATCGCCGCGGCCGCGTGCCGGAGCTCACGCTCTAGACAGCACGCGCCCTCCCCCATGTGCCCGCGCACGCCGCTGGGGGCCGCGCCCCGCGCCCGCCTCTTGTTCCCCACATCGTCGTGTGCTCGCCGCTCCCCGACCAAGTGCTCGCCCGCGCCTCCCCGCTGCCCGTTGCTGCTACCTCCTTGGCCGACCCCCTGACCTGCTCCCTCCCCACGCGGATGCTCGCGTTCGCCGCCCATGTTTGCCGCGCCGGCGCGCCGCTCCTACCACTGCACCCGCCACCAAGCCACCATGCCACGCTGCGGCTCCACCCCCGCACGCGCCGCTTGCCGGTCGCGCCTGGCCGCACGAGGGCCCCGCCAGTCCCACCCCTGGCCTGGGCAAGTGGCCTAACGGGTGGACGCCCATCGCCCGTAACCGCTGCGCCCAGCGCCTGCCGCTCGACCCACTGGACAACGGGCCCCACACCCAGAATGTGTTAAAAAGAATAAAAAATAAAAATAAAAAATATTAACTAATTAATTAACTTAATTAATTCTGTTTAGATTAACCTAATTAACGGTTAGTTAGTTAATCAGTCAATGACATGAGGACCCCACATGTAAGTTTGACCCAGTCAACACCTTTGCTGACTGATGATATCATGCTGACATCATGCTGATGTAGAAATGCTATTTTCGAATTAAACTAATAATAGTAATTAGAAAAAATGATTAAATCCTAAATTAATATAAAATAAACCGTATCTCAGATGAAAATACTTTGAACACGAAAGTTGCTCAAAATGACGGGACGACTCCGAATACGCAGCCCGTTCGTCTGCCACACATCCCTAGCATAGCAAACACGCAACTTTTTTCCTCCATTTCATCTGTCCGAAAACGCGAAACACCGGGGATACTTTCCCGGATGTTTTTCCCCTTCGCTGGTATCACCTACTACTGCGTTAGGTCACCCCTAGCACCACGTATTGCCATCTTACGCTTTGTGATGCTTTGGTTGCTCTGTTTTTTATTTTGTTCCCCCTCCGTTACTTCTTTCCGATAGACCCCGAGACTGCCGGCGACCCCCGATCGACTACGGTGTTGACGACCCCTCCTTCTCGGCTGAGCTTCCAGGCAAGCCCCCCTTGATCACCAGATATCGCCTATTCCTTCTCTCTACTGCTTGCATTAGAGTAGTGTAGCATGTTACTGTTTTCGGTTAATCCTATTCTGCTGCATAGCCTGTCATTGTTGCTACAGTTGTTACCCTTACCTGCAATCCTAAATGCTTAGTATAGGATGCTAGTATTTCATCAGTGGCCCTACATTCTTGTCCGTCTGCCATGCTATACTACTGGCCGTGATCACTCGGGAGGTGATCACGGGCATATGCTATATACTTTATGCTGTTACATTACTTATGATACTGTTCGGAGATGGGGGCTGAAGGGGCAGGTGGCTCCATCCAGGTAGAGGTGGGCCTGGGTTCCCGACGGCCCCCGACTGTTACTTTGTGGCAGAGCAACAGGGCAGGTTGAGACCACCTAGGATAGAGGTGGGCCTGGCCTTGGTCGGCGTTCGCGGTTACTTCATAATAACACGCTTAACGAGATCTTGGTATTTGATCTGAGTTGGGTCGTTGACATTATACGCACTAACCACCACGTGGGACAAGATATGGGCAACCGGCGTCGCGGTATCAGCCGAAGCTCTTTTTGACATCAGCGACTAAGCGACGCGCGCCGGGTTGGACTGGAACGCCTGCTCTTGTATAAGGGAGGCTAGGTCTACTCACCGGCCGCGTACGCAATGTGCAGGTGTGCAATGGGCGATGGGCCCAGACCCCTGCGCGCATAGGATTTAGACCGGCGTGCTGACCTCTATGTTGAGCCTAGGTGGGGCTGCGACGTGTTGATCTCCCGAGGCTGGACATGACCCGGGAAAGTGTGCCCGGCCAGAGGGATCGAGCGTGTCGGGTAATGTGGTGCACCCCTGTAGGGAAGTTGATCTATTCGAATGGCCGTGTCCACGGTAACAGGCGACCAGGAGTTGTACCTTGACCTTATGACAACTAGAACCAAATACTTAATAGAACACACCCTTTCAAGTGCCAGATATAACCCGGTGATCGCTCTCACACAGGGCGACGAGGAGAGGATCGCCGGGTAGGTTTATGCTATGCGATGATACTTGCTGAACTTACCATCTACTCTCTTCTACATGCTGCAAGATGGAGGCTGCGAGAAGCGTAGTCTTCTATAGGATTAGCTATCCCCCTCTTATTCTGGCATTCTGCAGTTCAGTCCACCGATAGTGCCCTTTACACAAATACCCATGCATAAGTAGTGTAGATCCTTGCTTGCGAGTACTTTGGATGAGTACTCACGGTTGCTTTTCTCCCTCTTTTCCCCTTTCCATTCTTCTCGGTTGTCGCAACCAGATGCCGGAGCCCAGGAGTCAGACGCCACCTTCGACGACTCGAACTACACTAGAGGTGCCTACTACTACATGCAGGCCGCTGACGATGACCCGGAGTAGTTTAGGAGGATCCCAGGCAGGAGGCATGCGCCTCTTTCGAACTCTATCCCAGTTTGTGCTAGCCTTCTTAAGGCAAACTTGTTTAACTTATGTATGTACTCAGATATTGTTGCTTCCGCTGACTCGTCTATGATCGACCACTTGTATTCGAGCCCTCGAGGCCCCTGGCTTGTAATATGATGCTTGTATGACTTATTTATGTTTTTAGAGTTGTGTTGTGATATCTTCCTGTGAGTCCCTGATCTTGATCGTACACGTTTGCATGCATGATTAGTGTACGATTGAATCGGAAGCGTCACACGAGCGTGCGCTGCCCCCTAAATTTTTTTATTAGCTAAGCCAATTCAGGGGGTCGACGGTGCCGTCGTAGGTCACAAACTCCAGCTTGGAGAATCTCGGCGGTGGCTGGGCGTACGTGGACGACGGGTGGGTATGTGTCATCCGCGCGGCACCGCGAGGGCGACAGCGCCGAGTGTGCGGGCTGCAGAGTACAGGGGGCCGTCCACACCATCGTAGGGACCCGCGGCACCATAGATGTCTTAGTATTAATTTGATATGCCAACTAACAGTAGCACATCTCTAACAATGATACTGGAAGAATTGTTGTGTATTTGTAGGAAACACAATATAATGAGCATATAACTTTCTAGATGATTCGTTGACCCATTGTTGATTTTAAAGCGCGGAAATTACTGGCATTTGTTATGAGCAGTCTTAAATATCTTTGCTTTTCTCTCAAATAGAAAACTTTGTTCCATGCAGCATGTTGATGTCTACCTCTATGCTATTCCAAAGTGAGGATATGTATATGTCTATAATGACATGCACACATCTTTAGCCATAGTATCACTGAAGTGTCTATCAACAGATGATTATGAGAATCACTAGAAGGTTCACCGGATTTGAAGAAGATGGTGACACATGATGGTGGAGTACAAAAAAGGAGGAAGAATACATATTTGACTTCTTGGAAAGTTGTCACAGAAAAGGAGTTCCACTACATTAAGCGATTTCATGGGTACGATATGGTCGTAATTGGCAGAGTAGGAAGCATGAGCGAATAACATCATTTTTCATGTCGCAGTTCCCTGAAACAGCCATGTAATCAATAACGCTCTATCCTTTTGCTATTCTGTAGCCACCGGAGATAAAGAAGATGGTGGCTCAGTCTGTTTCGGCTGGGTGCTGGAGGCTATTGGGACTGAGATGAAACTAGCGATCCCCTGTTGCAGCTGTAATATTTAGTATCCTTGTTAAATTTTGCCCTATGCTTGATTGGTTTCGAGCCGGAGGTGAATTTGATCATTGCCCCAGCATAACTAAATATGTATTGACAGAGTTGACATTCATGTTAATGTGTTTCACTTAATATCTCTTGTTAGTTCTCAGGTCATAATGGAGAATCATGTGTTGTAACAAAGAGAGTGAAAATAGAGTCGGGGAGCAGACATGAAGGGTGAAATTGAGGAAATGAATTGTCCTATAGTGGCCGTTTTGGCTACTGTCAGATTTGTTCGTCAAGAAGATATTCCAAAAACCCAGCCCAGTTTTACGCCCTTTGACATTAAGCCTTCTCTGCCTGGGTTTGATAGTTGTGCACCATAATTGCATGGTGTTTCGGTCAGAATTTGATGCGAGCGGTATATGCGTTCAAGATGTGGCAAGAAGCATATAGTGGTGCAAGAATATGTGTAACCATTAGGAACAACAACTATGAGTCCATGACTAGCACCAACAATGCTAGAGTAAGGATGGATGAAAAGAATGATGGTGGGGCAAGAGGGAAGGGAGAAATATACCACTTTCGTTGCATGCAAGAAAAGGATGCCTAACGAAACACAAAGGCTGACTTGGAACAATGCAGCAAGTGGACATGAATGAAAATCATGTACTGCCATCTTCTGCACACATTTTCTAACTAAAACAAATATATAATCATACCATCTATATTTTATTTTATATCCGCGGCAACGCACGGACTTTCGACTGGTATTTCTTAATTTCAGCAGGCAACGTAACGCCCACCCGTGAAAATTGTGTTACAGAAGAGCCTGTCACTGACCGTCCGGGCCCGCTCCTCAGCAACCGTGCGTCCGCGCCTTACGTTACCTTCCTCTCTCCGCTGCGCACGCGGCCTCCAGAAGCTTCCGCCCTCCTCCTTCTCGGCCGCCACCGACCCGACGCGTCCATATATCCTTCCTTCCCTTCCCTACCGTCGTGGAGAAGAGGAGAACAAGGCGTACTCGGGCGGATCAGGGATCGGCGATGGATTTCGAGCTGCGGAGCGCGCGGGAGAAGCTGGAGAGGGAGCAGCGGGAGCGGATGCAGCGCGCTAAGGCCAAAGCCGACCGCGAGCGCCGCGCCAAGGCCGAGGCCGCGCGCCGCCGCGACGCGCTCGAGGCCTCAAACAGGGAGCGCCGCCTCGACGCCGCCCGGGCGCAGGAAGAGGTAACACCCCTCCCCTACCCTACCCTGCACACCTAACCCTCGTCTCATCCATCTCGTATGCTCGGAATCATGGCAGCTGTCTTCGTCTTCGGTGGTCGATCGCGATTACAAGTTTAATTTTGTCCTCTGCCAAATGAACATGGATGCTCCTCCCGAATCTGGCTCCTAAACCCAGAAAGGAAACCTTCGATTTGGTCCTCGGTTTTGTTCCAACTAGAATGTCAACCCAGATATCTGCCCACGTTCAGACAAGACATGGATTGTTCAATCGTGCCTGTTTCCTTTCCCTCTTTAGAAACCATGATCTCGACTCCCAACCACTTCGTTAATCCTTTGGGGCCTTGTCGACGATATGTTTTGATTTTGCATTGTTCAATTATACTTCTTGGTGTTCATGATAAGATTACAATTTCTCTCAAGTGTCTACTACTCTTACCTTATGATGATGTTTCACTGGGTGCTGATGATGAACTTCTTTCTATCTAGGCTGACCAGAAAATGGAAGAGGTGATGCAACTAGGAAAGGGGATCTCTTTTTCACACATGTTTGAAGCACTGCGATATGACGGTCCAGGGGATAAGATTAAGCTGCCACCATCTTCTTTCAAGGATTTATCCGATCAAGGAGCGCTTGACAAAGGTCCCATGTACTTCAGGCTGTCCAAGGTTAGGGACAGAGTTCCAGGTGCCTCTCCAGATCAAGACGCCGAGGAGGCAACCTGCTGTGGCGTTCTTGAATTCACTGCAAGGGAAGGCTCTGCACAACTCCCATCACATGTATGGAGCAATTTGTTTCAGAGTGACATCCCAGATGTTCCTTTGATTGAGGTGAGGTATGCAAGTTTGCCTAAAGGGACATATGCGAAACTTAAGCCGGAAGGAATGGGATTCTCAGATCTCCCTAACCATAGAGCTGTCCTTGAAACGGCACTGCGCAATCACGCAACACTATCTGAAAATGATGTTGTCATGGTCAACTACGGACAACTGCAGTATAAGTTGAAGGTTCTTGAGTTGAAGCCCGCATCAAGTGTTTCTGTGCTGGAGACGGATGTTGAAGTTGACATTGAGGAACCAGATTCAGTTTTTGACAATGAAGAAAATCAACATGTTCTTGTGCCGCTCGAGACTGGGAAGGTCGAATCTGGAGCTGTGGAAGAAGGGAAGTTCAGGTACTATAAATTTTCTGTCGAGGGAGGTGTGGCTGAGAAAGTTGCGTCTGGTTGTGCAAATATTGAGGTTAAGATAGAGTCTGATACAAGTGGCGGTGACACTGATATTTATGTTTCAAGGCATCCTTTAGTATTCCCAACTCAGCACCGTCATGAGTGGTCATCTCATGAGATGGGATCTAAGGTTCTTATACTCAAACCAAAGGATGCTACTTTGGTCAGTGGCCTTTACAGTGTTGGGGTTTACGGTTTCAAGGGCACAGCGAAGTTTCAACTTTCTGTAGCTATCAAGGATGTTATTGATAGCCAAAGGATTGGTGAGCGGGATAGTGTGTCATCAGCCGGCAATGGTGACTCAGTGGTTTGTAAGAACTGCAAACGACATATATCTAGCCGGACCTCAGTACTTCATGAGGCATACTGTGTGAGGCACAATGTTACTTGCATGCATGATGGATGTGGAGTAGTTCTTCGTAAGGAAGTAGCAGCAGATCATGTGCATTGCAGTAAGTGTGGACAAGCTTTCCAGCAGAGAGAAATGGAGAAGCACATGAAAGTCTTCCATGAGCCGCTGAACTGCCCCTGCGGGGTAGTTCTAGAAAAGGAAGAAATGGTATGCCTTAACTCATCCTATTTATTATCTTCTGCTCTTACAACAGATGAACTTTTCAGCTCTTGCATTTCTATGAAGATTTATCTATTTTCAGCAGTATATGATAATGGGCTGTTTGGTTCTAGGCCTAGCAGCCACATTTTGCCACACATTTTTGCCAAGCTTGCCTAAGGTTAGTTCATCAAAATGAGAGCCACAAGTTGGCAAGCCTAAGGGAATCTTGCCACACTTTTTGGGTGTATGTCATGTGAGGCCCAAGTGTGGCTTGACTAAGGTGTGGCTGGAACCAAACACTCACTTAAGTTGGTCAAACTTGCCTAACCTTAGGTGTGGCAATCTTTGGCAAAGTTAGTCAAAACCAAACAACCCTGTTATTTCCATCTTACATTTTCAATACCAATCTATTTTCAGCAGTCAACTTGTATCGCTGATATTCTTCACACATGTCGTACGGCAAAGCCTACATATGCCAAACGACTAACTTGCTTTGTTCTTTAATGTCAGGTCAAACACCAATCCTCAACCTGCCCATTTCGCTTGATTGTGTGCCGTTTCTGTGGCGACACAGTTCAAGCTGGTGGACAGCCGCTGGATGTTCGAGATCGGCTTCGAAACATGTGCGAACATGAGAGTATCTGTGGATCCAGGACTGCACCATGCGACTCTTGTGGGCGATCGGTCATGCTTAAGGAGATGGACATTCATGCAATTGCTGTCCATCAAAAGAGCTAATTTTTATAACCCTAGGGACCGAGCCTCTGTACTTGTACTGCATATATGTTGGTGTTCGTTAAATCTCCCATTGTTTGCTAGTCCATGGAAAACAGTGGCGCGGTGGTGTCCGTTATCTGTTTGTATCTTCCTTCTGTATGCATATTATTTATAATCTACTCCTTTTTTGACACTAGACTAGTCGAAAAACGTCTTACTGGGACGGAGGGAGTAGACTTAAACAACATTTTTGTAATTTCCTTCCCAGGAATAAATATCTACAAATTTGTGTAGCAACTTCAAATATAGTGGTAACTTTTGTGGCAAGTAGGCGGCTACCAATGTAGGGGCTGTTTGGTTCTAGGACTAGTATTGCCATACTTTGCCACATATTTTTGCCAAACTTGCCTAAGGTTAGTTCATCAAAATGAGAGCCACAAGTTGGCAAGCCTAAGGGAATCTTGCCACACTTTTTGTGTCTATGCCATGTGGGACCCAAGTGTGGCTTGCCTAAGGTGTGGCTTGAACCAAACACTCACCTAAGTTGGTCAAACTTGCCTAACCTTAGGTGTGGCAATCTTTGGCAAAGTTAGTTACAAACCAAACAGCCCCTAAGTCCCTCCAATGCCACAACTAGTCCAGAAATGAAAATGTGTCAGCATCCCAGTTAGAGCAACTCTAGTGGAGTCTCATGCAACACTTCATTTATTAAGTTATAGACTCATCTTGTCTGATATGTGTGATGTTACAGTAACTAGCTATGTTATCACATGCCCCTATTTCCTCATTAATTATTTGCCACATCATCTGTTTTGCCTAGAGATGTGACGTTACCATCTATGTTACTCTCACTGTGGGTAGTCTAAGACTAGCCACAGTGGGAATAACATAGGTGGTAACATCACACTTATCTAGACAAACTATATGACATGACAAGTAATTAATGATGAAAGAGAGGCAAGTAGTAACATAGCTAGTTACTAGTACTATGGGTAACATCACATATACCAATACAAGATGAGTTTAGGCTGGTCATAGTGGGAGTAACATAGATAGTAACATATATGCCACATGAGCAAAAACGATTATGTGTCAAGTAATTAATAGGCAAATAGAGTAACATAATATGTTATCATCACATAGCGCTTCCCAATACAAAATGAGTCTACAAAGTAATAAATAAAGATGTATATGTTATCATACTTATGCTACTACCCACTATGAAAATAGTAACATAGGCTAGTAACACGTGCATGTTACTAGTCTAAGTTATCCACGATTTCGTGATCTCTAACCGCTCTTTTGTGACTCGACGAGGAAACGCGATCATCCCGCAAGGAAGTTTTATATGGAGTCTTAGTGGCACAATCTGCACTAAGATTTTGAGTCCAACAAATAGCATCATTCAAGTAAGCATTGATAACGGGAGTATTCAAATATCATATCATTTTGGAGTTAGGTTGCCATCAAAAATCAAGAAACAAAGGACCTAGGGGAAAACCAAGCTCTCTCAGAACTCAGAGCGTCTCGATCGTCGGATGCGTTTGCTTGATGCGATTCTAGCCGGAGGATCTTCCCCCCAATTGATCTGGGCAGTTGGATCAGAACTTCAAGAAACAAGAACCTAGGGAAAACCAAGCTCTCTCAAAGCCTAGAGTGTCTTGGCCGTCGGATGCGTTTGCTTGATGCAATTCTAGCCGTAGGATCTTGCTCACAATTGATCCAGGCCGTTGGATCAAAACTCACGACTGTAGCAATTGAATAGTAGCAAAAATCACGTGCCACCGCGTGTAAAATTGAATGCCCACCGAGGGCATTTCCGACATTTCACGTAGTTGGAAAAATATCCAACAATGGCAGGGGTGACTGAGTGGGCACCGGGCCGTTCTCTTCCCCACCTGCCCACTCTCCTCTCTTCCCCGATCCCCTCCCAACCCTAGCCATCGCTACCTAGCGGGCCCTGTAGCCGCCACCACGCTCCCGTCCTCCTCTCCTCCCATTCCCCCTCCCCCCGATCTGAATTCTCCCCGGGAACCCAACCCATGGAGCCGCCCTCGGCCGTCAAGCCGTAGCCGACGACAAGCTCTCGTCCCCTCTCTCTTCGCCGAGCTTGCCACCGCCGCTGCTCCCCCCGCCATCGCTGAAAGGCGCGTGCAGGCCACCGCTCGCGTCGCTTCTCCACAGCCGCGACCGCCCCCTCTCCTTCCAAGCCCACCGTCTGATGAACAACGCCCTGGGTCTTCCCACCGTGCGATGAACAGCACCCCAGATCTTTGTTCGACGACCTCGCCGGCTAGCAAGGCGAGTCCGCTTCGCTTGGTCACTTTTGTTGCGTGCCTGTGCTAGATTTATTTTGGAATTATGCGGTTGGGCCTATCATGGATCTTTTGGGGGGGGGGGGGGCGCTGGGATATGATGTTGCTGCAAACGATAATAGAGTATTCGTTGATCCTGCTGATGTCTGTGTGTTTGGATGACAATGTTCACATTGTAGACATGATGGTGTGACTGCATTTATTAATTTGTACTAATATAAAGCTGCACACTTGTGTAAGTACTGCTTGATGTTGGCGATGATTAGTTCATTCTCATCTTTTCATTAAAACATATATTCATTTGCAATTTTGGATATTTACACAGTTGTATTTGTTGCTTTTCTAGATTTTGTTGGCACAGAAATTTGGTTTCTGGTGCATTCAAACATCAATAATCAAGAGCGACCACAAAGGTGAGGCGTATGAAGTGGATGGGTGACTATCTCCACACTTGATCTTTCTATTTGACATCGCATAACATATGATTGACTTATGTTTTTCAAATTTCTTTACCGAGTTCATTACATGGAGCTTCTATGTCTTTCCTGCTTTATTGTCCGTATATGGAATTGTTACTGAGCCCTCTAATATCCTTCAATTTTTGTAACTTGATGCATTGAAAATAATAGTTTACTGCCAGATCTTATATCCGTATACACATTTCTCATAGATATCATATATATGACACGATTATTTCCAGAACATGCAACATGTATGTTTACTCTCCTATCAACCATATCCTTGTATTTCTTATGCGCTTCTTAGAATTACAGGACCTTGATTTTACACATTCCTTTTAGGACAACAACTGTAATATTTAGTTCTTATGATCGAGGCCAGCTTGATGAACTGGAACTTGAACATTTCTGATGCTGTGTGATTAAGATGGTGTGTATCAACTTTTTGCTAGAAACCGTGTTTGATTGCCTGCGTGAAGTTACCTGTTACACGTTCATTGCTACAATTGTCTTTGTTAGGGTTATGCTTGTGTTTCCACTGGAAATAAGCAACTATTTAATTCGTATTTTGCATTTTCTCAGAAAGGGCTGAATGTAAGTTATGTGCTTCAAACCAATTAATATGGTGTGCGTAAGTATTGTTGTGGGGTTCCCGTGAGCTGCTACTGTTGCACTCTGTCAGTTGACATTCTTCTTTGACGTCGATGCTCTTCAGGCTCACTGGTCATTTTAGGTCTTTCACTTCAGAATTATTAGTTTGATTGCCTAAAATTATGTCTCATGTCTCCATTCTTCTAAGTTAGGCCCTGTTTTACCTCTTTGCCTCCAGAATTTATTTCATGATTCTCTCACGCTTCATTTATGCCACTCGATCATTGCTCTAAAAAACTCCCATATATTGTTTCTTCCAATTAGTCCCTGCTTATCCATTTTTTCTAATAGGGATGATATAGCTGAGTGACTTATTTTGACAACATCAACCATCTATGCTTACTGTGGTTGTACTTCTCTGAAGAATACTGTTCTATTTATCTGCTGCATTAATTGTATTATCCTGGTGAATCTCACTTTCTAGTTTATAATTATGTATGAAATATTGTTGCCTTATTGTTATGTTCTGTTTCTTTAATTTCATAGCCAATTAATTCGACCACTACTGAACTTGACATATGGTCATCCCATTATAAACATTAAAATGCACACAAAGACTACAAGCGCTTCAGCATTGGTCAAGCAGTTCTGATTTAGACTCCTATTTATTCTTTCACTATGACAAACAGTCAACCTGCATCTCTGGCTTTCAACTATAAACCTTCTAACTTGCATTCAGGAGCTCTTTTATTACCACCACATTTCTAACCACTAAGGGAGCTCCATGTCTTGGTTTGCTGCACGTGCGTTCACCACGGTGCCGCCAGCCACAAGCATCGTCGTGAGGAGGAAAAAAGTGAGCACGGTACCTTGACAAACCAATCCCATTCCCCCTCTTTGCGACACAGATAGGTCACACTAATTCAACAAGTATGTTTGATTTGTTTTGCACAAATTAAACATTTATTCAATTAGGATATGGATATTTGAGATATTCAACGTTGTATGTTCATTATGGATTTGCTAGTGAAAGATCAAGCAAAATAGAGGGAACATTTGTTAGTGGATTGTTTTCTATGTTTTTCACTTTCTTGCTTTTCACAGATAACAATCTGGTGGTTCTTGTGTAGGGAAAACTCTACATGGTACATATGCAATCTTTTGGCATACAAGCTGTCATTCTATTTGTTTGTGGAAGTTATTCAGTTGAAGAACCTTTATGCTTGCGATTGAAACATCTCCTAACTACATATATATTTGTAATCAGTGGACAAGAAAACATGTAGAACTCATCTTCCATACCATTTTGTTGTACATTATGACTGGATATAGATGTGTCATGGATGAAGCAGATCTAATATAAGAAGTTACTTTAAAACATATGGATATGAAATGGCTAATTTATTTTTACTGATTTACAGTAAGTGATTCACTACTAAATCTATCCGGTGTTCATGTTATTTCTTCCTTTTGGTGTGGTGTACCACCCCGGTGAGAGCCGACAGGAAGAATAGGAAGCAAAAAGGGGAGGTGAGGAGGACTCACGTACACATGATTAGGTGGGTCATGGATTTGTGTAGCTAGCTAGCTAGCTAGCATGGCTAATCTTGTGTGCCTCCTGCACAAATAGATCGAGTGGTACTTTAAATTTTCTCTACCTAATGATTTTTTTGTTATTTCCTTCCGAATACATAGCCAAACAGTCTTTCATTCATGTGAAGCTCAAGGTTTGATAGTGGAAACCTCAAAGAGATAGTGGTGCACGTACATAACTCACAATTTGACAAATAGTTAAATTCCCTATATCTTTTGTACATAACTCATGCCTGAGTACAACTGCATATAGATTATCCTTGGGATTTCCTTTGCAGCAAACTAAATAGATTGTAAATATGGTTACCATGGCCATTATTCTTTGTATGATGGATGCCGCAGTCCGCCGGTGTATGTAACTTTTTATTTATTATGTTCCTGCTCCTATTACTCGCTCTCTTCATGTCTGGCAGTGCTTTTGGCATCGAGCTTCATATCGAGTGGATGTGCTTTTGACATCAAGCTTCATGTTCAATGCTTATCTTTTGTGGTTTTATGAATGCACTGTACTCGATGCTAAACCTTTATACTAAACCTGGATTCCTACTAGCTTAGCATTATGTGCTTGACCAAAACGCCGGAACCGTCACCCTCGTGCCAAGGTGCGATCATGATCTAGTATATCATTATTAACCTCCGGCTAGGTCCCTCCACATCAGGCTTCAAGGTCATTTTGGAGTTAGTTACCATTAGCAATTTAGAGTTTGCAAGAGTCAAAGCATTTGATGTAGGACTCTAAGAGCATCTATAGCCGGGAATCTCAAACCCACCTTACACGCCCGAGTGGGCCGCCCGGTTGCAAAACTTAACCTAGACAGGCGCCTGAAACGGCCCTCAAATGCCCGGGATGATCAGCACCCCTCATATCCACCCGGGTGTGCCCTCCACGTCGGACTCGGCCCACTCTAGTCCACCTGACCCCACATATATTCCTACCCATCTATTCGCCGGACCAAACCCTAGCCACTTCACTCCACTCCCCTCCCCTCCGCCACCCAAGCTTGTCTCCGACGCCTTTCGGCCGTCTCCGGCATGGCGAGCAGCAGATCCAAGTCCTTCACCTTCAGATCCGTCGACCCTGAGCTCATCCCACGTGGCCCCGAGGCGGAGATGGCCGTCCGGCTTGTGCTCCACCGTGTCCGGGAGGAGGACCATCCACGGCAGTGCTCGGACTCCTTCCATCGGGAATCCATTGCGTCCGCCGAAATGGCACATGGATTCGACGCTAGGGCAGCTTTTGCTGCCTCAACGGAGGCGGTGTGGTCCGTCTGGCGTCCGAACGCTATGGTGGACCGCAACCCCCTGTTGGCGCGCCGAGCATCGGGACACATCATGGACCTCGTCCGACGAGAACTTGGCACGACATGCCCGCTGTGCGAGGCAGCGGGTGCGGGAGGCGGCGGCAACCATCGAGGCGGTGGAAATCGGCGAGGCGGAGTCGCATTCTCCCACACCCCGTATGGTGCAACAGTCCGGGCGCCACAACCGCATCGTGGTGGACGTCAGCAGATTATCCCAGGACGGATCCATCATCGATCTGACATCCACCGACACCCAACGAGTTCCAGGCTCCGACAAGGAAGAGTAGCTAGGGCATGAGAGATGACAGCGCCTTGAGTCCCGTGAGTTGGCTCGTGTCCCATGCCCTACTCTACCTTGCCGGCGACCGAACCAACACTCTAAGGGCACACCTGGCCGGTGGACATGGCCACGGTGGAGTCGGACGAGCGGGGAGCGGAACTGGACGAAGCTCTGCTCAAAGTTCATTGCGTTGCATGTAGTAATATGGATTTGAGGTATCCAGATGTGGAATGCATTTTTTGAGGCGTGACCGGTCACTGTCCGCGGACGCGCCCGGGCGCTTCCGCGGGCGTTTGTGGAGTCAGATTTGCCAAGTCCAGCTGTAGATGCTCTAAGGGCATCTCCAACGGCAACCCGCAAATTTCCTCCTGCGTCTGTCTGTGGATAGGGGGGCCAGTCCGCAGACACGGATGCGGGAGGACGCCATACAACGCTAGCCTCATACACTTCAAGCTCCTTTTCAGCAAACCGGATGAACACACGGCCGAGTTTCATACAAACACGGCCGGATTTCATACAAACACTGCAGATTTTCATTATATTTTGAACATCTAAAACAAAAAAGACCCGACCCTAAACCTGTCCTACGGCGGCGGCGCCCGGCGTCCAAGCCCGTGTCGTCCTCCATCCACTGTCTTCATGAGCACCGGCGATAGGACCGATGAAGTTAAGGTGCAGTCTCTGGTAGGGAAGAGTAGAACACAGAAGATGGACTAGCCCACATGGGACACCAGGACCTACCGCCTCCCGTGGCCTACTCATGTGTTGAAAGTGCAACTAATCAACATATATCTCATTGAACTAATATCCATTCAAGATAAATATTTCAGGATGTTCAATGATTGGCATGGCATGAAATAGAGATGTGGACCCCTCAAAATGCTAAGGACAAGGATTGGAAAAAGCTCAAGTCTCTACATTTTTGTTTAAGTGATCCAAGATCACATTGAGTCCATAGGAAAGCCGATACTATAAAAAGGGGATGAGATATTGCTTAATGATCTTGTTGCTTAAGTGCTTAGTGATATTGCTCCAAAATCCTCAACCACTTTCTCTATCCAAATATGTCCAAAACCTAATTCCTAACTCGGGCCCACCAATATTTCCCATCCGGAGGCACCGAGTTCATCTTGACATAGCCACTACCAAAACCCTAACAGTTCGGTCACACCGATACATATATCGGTCTCACCAAGATGATCTTGCCAACGCTCTGTGACTTGTTGCATTCACTTCGGTCCCACCGATATGTTGCAATCGGTCCCACTGAGTTGGCTTGACTAATTCTTTGTTGCTCATTGCATTCCCTTTGGTGCCATCGAGATGATGCAATTGGTGCCACCGAGATGAAATTTTCCCTAAGCCCTAGTACACTTGTCCCACCGAGATTCCCAACGTTCATATTTTTGTATAGATCGGTGCCACCGAGTTTTCCAATCGATGCCACCGAGATGGGTCAAAAGTGTGTAACAGTTGGATTTTGTGTGGAGGTTATATATACCCCTCCACCCCTCTCTTCTCATAGAAGAGATCCATCAGGACATGCCTACACCTCCACCATTCATTTTCTGAGAGAGAACCACCTACTCATGTGTTGAGATCAAGAGATTCCATTCCCACCATTTGAACCTTGATTTCTAGCCTTCCCCATGTTGCTTTCCACTCAAATCCTTCTTCCACCATAGCCAAATCTATGAGAGAGAGTTGAGTGTCGGGGAGACTATCATGTGACGCACAAGAGCAAGAGTTTATCATCAATTCACCGTCTATTACCTTTTGGAGAGTGGTGTCTCCTAAATTGGTTAGGTGTCGCTTGGGAGCCTCCGACATGATGTGGAGTTGAACCAGGAAATTTGTAAGGGCAAGGAGATCGCCTACTTCATGAAGATCTACTTGAGTGAGGCAAGTCCTTCATGGGTGATGGCCATGGTGGGATAGACAAGGTTGCTTCTTCATGGACCCTTCATGGGTGGAGCCCTCCATGGACTCGCGCAACCGTTACCCTTCGTGGGTTGAAGTCTCCATCAACGTGGACGTACGATAACACCACCTATCGGAACCACGCCAAAAATCTTCATGTCTCGATTGCGTTTGCCTTCTCCAAACCCTTCCCTTTACCTTCATATGCAATGTTTTACTTTTCACTGCTATACTCTTAGAATTGCATGTGCAGGTTGATTGCTTGACTTGTCATAATTGCTAAAATCTGCCCACAACTGAAATTGGGAAAAGGAAAGATTTTTATTTGGTCAAGTAGTCTAATCACCCCCCTCTAGACATACTTTCGATCCTACCAGTGGTATCAGAGCTTTGGTCTCCGTAAGCCTGATTTCCATAGCTTTGGTCCTCACCAGAGCGACGAAGGGGATAAGGAGTAAAAAGAATCCTACTCTCCGATATATATATTCCTATGACTCAAAATAGTTTGCTTCTAGACTCAACAACGTGAGCGGTTCGATCAAGCAGGGGCTCCTAAGTCGGGATGGCTCTGATTACCAACTTGTATCGCCCAATATGCGACTATACTCCATACGTGTCAAGGCACGACTTGGGGCATAAGCGCATATTGGTATGGTTGCAAGAGTGGTTGTATCTTTGCTCATCTCATGTACTGAATAGATAGAATACGAGCTTTGGCTTACAATCGCCACAACGTCACACAAATATCATCAAGTTATACAATCATTCAAGATGAACACAACGTCCAGCTACGGATGAAATCAAACGAATAAAAGACAACCACCCAAGCTAAGTCCCGATCGACCCTACTGGACACCACTACTGATCATCCGGAAAAGAAACATAGTAACATCCACGGTCTTCGTCGAACTCCCACTTGAGCTCAGTGGCATCACCTGCATCAGTCTCATCGGTACCTGCAAGTGTGTTTGTAGTATTCTGTGAGCCACAGGGACTCAACAACCATATCACCCTCGGTATCAAGACTAACAAAGCTTAAATGGGAAGGATATGGTTAGGTGGTGGAGTTGCAGCAAGCTCTAAGCATTTGTATGGTGGCTAACTTACGCATACAAGAACAAGATGACAAACTACACAACAGCCGCAAACTAGTAATGATCAAGAAGTGATCCTAAACTACTTACTTTCAAACATAACCCCACCGTGTTCTCTTCCCGAACCTTGTCGAAAAGAGACCATCACGGTTACACACGCGGTTGGTGTATTTTTAAAGAGTTTGTTTCAAGTTCACTACAACCGGATATTAAAAAAACCCATCTCCCACATAACCGCGTGCACGGCTCTCAAACGATTAAACCCTGCAGAGGTGTCCCAACTTAGCCCATGACAAGCTCACGATCTGCGGAGACAATCCTCCATCTCAGGACCCTCCGATTAGACTCGGAATCCCGGTGAACAAGACATTTCGACAATGGTAAAACAAAACCAGCAAGACCTCCCGACGTGCAGACACCCCGATAGGAGCCGCGCGTATCTCGTCTCAGGCCACGACAGGATGAGCACAATGTACAACAACTGAGACCCGAGTTTCCCCGGGGGAAGCCGCACATGACTCTGTTTTGGACCAACACTCATGAGGAGCATTGGCCTGGGTTGTTGATTAAGAATCCTCGGGTTAATTACTCCCCATGCAAATTTTAATTGTTATTAGGCAAATGGTAAAACCAAAGTTGGGCCTTGCTGGAAGAGTTTTATTCAAAGCAAACTCTCAAGGGGGCCCCATAAACCCCCACCGTGTTAGGGACGCAAAATTCAAGGAACATAACACTGGTATGACGGAAACTAAGGCAACAAGAGTCGAACAAAACACCAAGCAAAAGGCCAAGCCTTCCACCCTTTACCAAGTATATAGATGCATTAATTAAATAAGAGATATTGTGATATCCCAACATATCCATGTTCCAACATGGAACAACCTGCACTGCACCTGCAACTAGCAACGCTATAAAAGGGGCTGAGCAAAAGCGGTGACATAGCCAAACAACGATTTGCTAGGAAGGTGGGTTAGAGGCTTGACGTGGCAATATGGGAGGCTTGATAAACAAGTGGTAGGTAGCGCGACATAGCGATAGGACGAACAACTAGCAAGCAAAGATAGAAGTTATATCAAGGGTAATGATCATCTTGCGTGCAATGTTTATAGAGGTATCGAATCCTTGCTCCTTGTGAACGTACTCGACAGGGTCCTCTAACATGAACTCGTCTCCTAGCTCTACCCAAAGAAAGAACACAACCAACAGAACAACAATCAATCACGGTGCAATGCGCAAGCATCATGATGCAAAACATGGCATGAAATGCAAGATATGATGTGCAATGTATATGGGTACTTGGGAAGGGGAAAAGATGAACATGGCACTATCTTGGCAAAAAAAGCATGCCACTGGATAGATTGGGAGGTTTCGGTTGAAATCGATATAAAGATCATGAGGAACGGATGGACACAACTCAAACGATGAACAAAACAATAACAATGCTAAACTGAGATTAACAGCAACATGGCACTTTAGTAGCAACATTAAAATATGCTACAGCACTCCAACATGAAATCAAATGACACGGAAGTGAAGTACAGGGGAAGCTCTACAAATCATGAACAGTGATCTACTGCTAGAACTCACTAGAACATGTTTAAAACAGCATGGCAAAAATGCAAATGATAACAGTTTTACAGACTTGGCAGAATTTCACTGAACATGGCAGGAACAGCATCAGGTTGCAATATTTAGAGATAGTAAATGACAAGTTAAAGGAACCCATCATGGCAAAGTTGAGCATGGCACGCTATTACTAAATACGCCTAACAAAACTACCTTACTGAGCTTGTTCCAAAAATCTACAGAAATGATGATAGCATCAATGCAAACATGGCAAGTGATGTAAACAGATTTCAGCCTTGGTGGAATTCAGGGCATGGCAGATACAAATTCATGATAGCATGTTTGCAAGCATGTTTAACTCAATACAAGGTACATCATGGCATGCAATAAATTCTATCATGAAGTAGGCATGTTGAAGAGCATGTTCATGTGCAAAACTAGCCCATAGCATATTTGCATAAATATACACATAGAAGACAAAACAACAACATGATGTAGAATGACGTGTGTGCAAACTTGCTCAAATGGAGAAACTAATGCCACCACTAGATTGGTGGGATTTTTCTACCCCAAAAACATATATAATATGCATATGTTGCTGTAGAAACATGCTCATGATTGCAATAAGCAAAATACTGCCTTAAATGGAATATACAGAAAAGGGAAAAAACCCTAAATGGATATGTCCTAATCAGGACTTGCCAGATAAGGAAAGGCCCGAATTGGAAATGGCTCAATACGGAAATATGCTCGATTGGGTTTAAAACAGAGGCGTGAGGATGACATGTGGGTCCGTGGGTCCACGTATCATGTGTGAGGGTGCACATGTGCGTGTGTGACTAACTGGTGGGGTTGGCCGCGTGTGAGGCTGAGCAGTGGGGCCCGTGGGTGCGGCTGAAGCAAAAGCAGAGCAATGCAGAGGCGCTGCCGGTCGGCGACGGCGGAGGGACTCATCGGAGTTGCTCCGGGGACCCTAGATACGACGGAGTCGCGCAAAGTACCGGCAGACAATCCCGCACACGCGCTTGCATCTCCCCGCACCAGACGATGACTGAGGCGATGTCGGCGACGAGGCACAGAGGCGGCAACGGCGAGCATGAACGCGACACAGCGGCGACCTAAGCGAGCGGCTGAGGGCGCGGATTGAGCCTATGCAGCGCGGTAAGCGGGATGGACATGAGCAAGCAACCTACTAAAGGAAATATGCCCTAGAGGAAATAATAAAGTTATTATTTATGTCCTTATATCATGATAAATGTTTATTATTCATGCTAGAATTGTATTAACCGGAAACATAATACTTGTGTGAATACATAGACAAACAGAGTGTCACTAGTATGCCTCTACTTGACTAGCTCGTTGATCAAAGATGGTTATGTTTCCTAGCCATTGACATGAGTTGTCATTTGATTAACGGGATCACATCATTAGAAGAATGATGTGATTGACTTGACCCATTCCGTTAGCTTAGCACACGATCGTTTAGTATTCTGCTATTGCTTTCTTCATGACTTATACATGTTCCTATGACTATGAGATTATGCAACTCCCGTTTACCGGAGGAACACTTTGTGTGCTACCAAACGTGATGCGGAGCATCCTATGGACATCACCATGTCAAGAGTCCATTTGGCAAGTGACATGTGCGACATCTACTTCACATACATAAAGGTGAATCTTATCCTTTACACGTGTTCACTTGACCCCTTTGAGGATGGTATACTACTTGACATTCCTTCCGTGTGCATTCATAGGTATTGTCGGAGCTTCATAGCTAGCTTTCCTTTGAAAGTGAAACGATTTTCCTTTTATGTTGAGATATTTGAATTGTATTTTCTTTCACCCCTACTATCGTAACGCACAGATAACACTGACGTTTCCGCTCGCTTTCAACCACTGCCACTTTACCTGAGCACTGTGACGCAGTCGGTCAAGTATTGAGTTTCTGCTAGTATATCAAGGACCACTTAGCAAGGACGAATTCATGCGGAAGAGAACATCTACACCATCCAATAGGGAAGCCTGGAAGCGGAGAAGGAAGCGCCAAGAAGAAGGCACCAGCTCCCAGGCGACCCCGTGCGCACGGGCCCCTCCGACCCCGTGCCCACGGGCCTCCCAGGCTGGCGGTCCTGAAGACCCCCTGCGCACGGGCATGTACCGTGCCTACGGGACCCCCGTGCCCACGGGCCTCATGGACCCCATGCGCACGGGCTCATGCATCAGGTCTCTGGATACCCCGTGCGCACGGGCTCCACTTACCCCGTGCACACGGGCCCCCCTGTGCGTGGCTGTTGGGCTTGGCCCTTGTATCCCCATCTCGTCCCTACTTACCCCTTCATCCCTTGGACCTATATATACTCCCCTTCCTCCTCCATTTAGGGACACCTAAGAATAGATCTTGATATTGGAGCTTAGCTCATGTACCTCCCCTTGTGGGATTCCTCTTGAGAGAGGAGACTCCATTGGAGTTCAAGGCCTCCATTGGGGAAGATCCTAAGGGATTCATCAAGACCTCATCTACTTCATAGGATTTGGGATGAACTCTACCTTGTATCTTATTTCCTTTTGTTGTTCATGTACCTTGTGGAACTTGTGTGTTTGATTGTCTAGTGGATGTGTGATTGGACTTGTTCTTGAGTGTTCCTCTTGTTTTCCCTCTTGTGTTCATCTTGTTCTTGGGGATTCCCCCTCCAATTCGTGAAAGATCTCCACTTAGGATTCCATCCTATATCATTTGGTATCATGAGCCATGGTTTCTCATGAAATTGGAGCCCCCCCCCTTAGTGTTTTCTAGCCTAGTTTTGTTGTGTTCTTCCCCAATTTCGAAAATCCCCACCAAAAATAGCCCCTAATGTTTTTGTGATTTGTTGGTTTGGTGATATTTTGTTGGATTTGATCCATGGATTTGCTTGGTTTCAAGTGGATCTAGCCTTCCCCCATCTTTTCCCCACCATCCATCCCAAAAATCTCCCCAATTTTGCCCAAGAAATCTCCAATTTCCGCCACGAAATCGCGAAATTTCCGCCCACCCTGTGCCCACGGACCCCAGACCCCGTGCGCACGGCCCCCCGAAATGTCTCTAGACACCCCGTGCCCACGGACCTGTACCGTGCGCACGGGACCCCGTGCCCACGGGCTCCTAACCCCGTGCACACGACCCCCCCCCCCAGGACAGCCGCGAGTGCTTCACTGTTTCGGCCATAACTTCCACATCCGGAGTCCGATTTTCGCGTTCTTTAGCTTGTTGAGTAGCTATTGACATCCCCCATCCACCTAGATAGGTTCCATCACCATTTGACTCCATCCAAATTTTCACATTTTGGCATCTTTGCATAGGCCTTCCACCATATCATCTGCAAAACCCACCATAGCCTTCCGCAACCTAACCCATTTTGCTCCATTTAGCATTTGTGGTTGTTTGAGTGGTGAATTGAGTCTCCTAAGTTGTTTCGGCTACTTAGGGACGGTTGCTTCTTCTTCAACCACTACCACCACTTCCGCATTGCCATCTCCACTACCACCATTTGACATTTGCCCTTGAGATTTTGAGTTTGCGGTTTTTTACCGTTTCCTAAGGTGTTTCGGCTACTTAGAGACGGGTCTACATCATATTGGTATCTACATCAAGAACACCGCCACTCATCATCGCAAAGGACGGTAACCTCGACGACACCATTGTACATTTCCCCTTGCAATTGCATTGATAACCCCTAGCCCCTTTTGCGTCACTTGCCTATCGAGACTAGCCATTTGAGTATTGCCGGCAACGTTAATTGTGCACATTAGTGATCTACACCTTCCATTGCATACATACCATTTCATATTGGTATCATCATATCATCTCTTGTGTCACAAGATTGTTCCCGCATATACACAATTGCTATCTTGGTTTGTGCATTTCGCATAGTGGCCATATCAAAAAAAGGAGAATAAGCTTTTAAGCAAAAGAGAGAGAGCAAAGAGCTTGTAAGCAAGTGCCATAGCATCATACCACATTGCACATAAGATTGCCATATCCGATCATCTTGGATCATCTTGAGAAGAACAACGGGAACATCATACACATAGCATACTTGGGATAGAAAGCTCATACATTTGGCATCTTATAGGTTGTGCACAAGTGTCGTATCCGCCTATTGAGCAATCGTGCTAGCGTCTCTCTTGAGTTGTGCAACACGAGCGTTTTCCGTGGATTCCACATTTTGTGCTCATTCCTTGGTTGCACGACCCCATTTATCTATCTGTGTGTGTGTTTCCGTGTGCCACATATTGCTATTGGTCTACTTGTTTCACTTGCGAATTTGTGAATCTTCTCCAACATTATTGACTCTTGCTAACATTTTGCATCAAATTTTTTGCGCCACTATCCTCACCAAGCTCCTCCATAAGCTTTACTTGATAGGTGTGAGTGAACAAGTCTGGTACCAATTCCACTATTCTTTTATCTCACATTGAGTGATACGAGATACATCCTCAACTTTGGGAAAAGGTAACTTAGTATTGTTTATCTCATTTCCTACTCACCTTTTCTCGAGTCTTGTGATGGATAGGCACGACATTGCACCTTCGGTCTACAACAACAACGACGAGTTTGATGCCACGAACAACTCCAACGACGCCAAGATGCAAGCTCAAATGAACGACATCAAAGCCCTCATCAAGTCCTACAAGCGATCTTCCTCATCTTCGAGAAGACGCTCTACTGCACATGCTTCCGAGCTACCATCTCCGGCAAGATCACATTGGCATCGACACCATCACCACCACGAACGTGAAGGTCAAGAGCTCAACACCAACAACCGCTCAACGACTTCACAATCTCCCTTGGCATCTTCGCCAAGCGACTTCAAGGCATCTTCGCCTACGGACACACAGCATCTTCGCCAACAAGCACCCCAAGACTACGTTCAAGAGAAGCTCCCCAAGCTCAAGTCCGTGACCTCAACGAGCTACTACGGCCTCGACACCAACCACGAGATTCCTTTCTATGGGACTCTAGAACCCGAGGAGTATCTCGAGTGGGAGCATTTGATGGACGACTACCTCAACCTACATCAAGTCCCTCCCGAAGATCAAGTGAAGTGCACCTCAAGAAACTTCAATGACTACGCGTCCACATGGTGGCTTCACACACCTTCGGAGAGCTACGATATGAGTTGGCCCAAGACGAAGAAAGCTATGCGGCGAGAGTTCATGCCTCCAACACACACAGAACAACTTCTACGCCAATTGGAGAACACCATCCAAGGATCCAAGTCCATCGATGAGTACTTCAAGGAGATGAAGCATGCCTTGCGACGTGCCGGCATGGACGACCCCATGTCAATGGAGTTCCACTTCATGATGGGATTGAACAAAGACATCTCTGATACTATCTCCCTCGAGAACTACAAGTCCCTCGACGACAACTACATTGGTGCTCTCAAGGCGAAGCAAGAACTCATGAAGGCCAAGGTTTCTCCACCCCAAGCACACTTCGCGGCGACCAAGCTCTATGACCACGAGCATGAGGATAGTACCACCAAGATGTCCAAGCCCGACGAGCTCCAAGACGATGCTCCCAAGTTTGCCTTCACTGCCATCCCTCTTTGTGGCATTGATGATGCCGAGTCTTCTTCGACTCTTTTTCAAGATGGTACGACAACGAGTATGACTACGGAGACCTTCAAGGACCAAGCTTTGGAGGCAAGCGACATGGTGACGAGCAAGGATGATACTTCCATCTTAGGAGGCGAGAGTGATGTTGTGCCATCTTCGGCCTTCATCCACGACGAGAGTGATGTTGTGCCATCTTCGGCCTTCATCCATGACGAGAGTGATGTTGTGCCATCTTCGTCCTTCATCCACGGCGACGACTATGAGACGCTTGAGCATGGGATTTACCCCTCGACCACGGCGACGTATGATGACTTGAGTGACTTTAGCCCCCATATTGAGAGTGAGCGTGACATCACCACTAGCCCCATATATGATGAGTTGCCCCAATTCCCATGTGAGGAGAGATACCACCACTACCACTTGAGTGATTTGAGTGACTCCACCATATGCGACACTGAGTGCACCTACCTTGAGGGAGTGAGTGAGCCACCACCACATAGAGAGGGTGAGGTAGTTGATGCGGCATATGAGGCCATTTCGCTTTCTAACAACTTAACCTCTACCTCTATTGTGTCTTCTCCTTTGGTGCTAGGTCCCATCTTTTATGACGTGACGATCCTCGACGACTTCGTCCTCCCTTTGGACATGATGATGGCCATGGTGGAATATGATGCACCCCCCACATGGTTCCATCACGATGAAGATGACCACCATTTGGTCTTTACCACCTCACCTACACCACTTGAGTGGCATGAACAAGGTAAGAAAGGTGAAGGTGATGCTCTTGTCCCACTAGTGGACGTTCTTGACATTGATTGCTTGCATGATGTTGATCCACCTATTCCCATGCTTCATGCTAGTATGATTTCTCCATGCGATTTACCCATTTATGATGAGTTTGATGATTGCCATGAGGAGTCTATTAGTTGTGATGTCATGTTACATAGGATTTCTTGTGATAATTCTCTTGGCCACATCATGTTTGACAATCCGCTTGACTTGTCATATGCTATGCATGAGACAACAATATGTCATATTTGCAATCTCTTCATAGTGACTATGCATATGCCATTAAAATTAACCCAATTTGCACTTATGGCATAGATGACAAGCCCATGGTTATTGGCATTTGTTTTTCTTGTGATGATATTGCTATGCTTCCTTTGCATCATTTATCTCATATGCCATGCCATGACCACCTAGCTTCAGATATGCATTGTTTTGGATGTTGTCCATTTTCTCCATATGATGTTTCCGATATTGCTCATGAGGAGACCCCCATAGAACCCTCATACATTTTAGGAGATTTTGATCCATCCCATCCATTGCATGATCCTCATACTTGTGTGCACCATATGCTCCCCGTGAATAAACATGCTATTGATGTGCCATATACATGTATGTTAAATTTGCATCCCCATCATGTCATACACAATAACTATTCTTTCATGATGGATGACATGTTATTATACCATGCATCAAATTTCTTCGAGCATTACATATCTTGTGCTAACTCACACATGCACATGCACATCATGATGGATGATGTGTACATTTACCATGCACACACATTCTTTTGTTTGTGTCTCTTTTGTGTAGGTACCCATGAATACTTGTCAACCTCGCAATCCCATGAGTTGACAAAACGAGCTCTAGAGAGCAATGATGACTTGGGATCCCATGGATTAACTTTCCCACCGCTCTCTTCGCGCAAAGACTTCGCGCATTTCTTCCACATGGCTCTCACATGGTTATGGGTTATTGTCCATTACATATTATATGCCCATCTTGCCATGTTCACTTTGCATGATATTATCATTCCTATGCCTTTGCCATGCATTTGTGACCCATGCTTTGCATTACACATGATGATTGTTTCTACTACTTATATGTGTATTTGCAAGCTTGGTGGTGTTATTGCCATGTTCCATTTGTGACCCATACCTATGATGATACTATGCTCTTGCTATGTGTTCGTGCTTGCGACATGTCATATGCATTGTCTATGCCTCTTATTTGCTCACATGACATGATTGCCATGATTTCCTCTAGTGTGTTGCATCTTCGCTCCACTAGTTTGCATGACTTGATTGTCTCGCACATGTTGCAAAATTGCTATATCATTTGTGTTGAGTGCATCACTTTTGTCACCACACCATATGCACATTATACTTGGATTGTCTTGCACTTGCCCCATGTGTTTAGACATTTCATTTCTCTTGGTGTCGTGAATGACTCTTATGCCTACCATAGACCATTTGTCGAGCGCTTTATGCATGTTTGCTATGATCTTGAGGTAGATGCTTGTTCACTTGTCACACATATTAGCATCTTTACCTCCCATTTGCATACTTGTTTCCATGATGTCCTTGATTGTGCTCACCTTATATGCTTAAATGCCATGCCACACTTCTTGGTCAAACCATATGCTATGCTTGATGACAACATTTGTCGGGTGAATCACCTCTTGAATGCTCGGCTTTGCTCTTATGCCAACCACATTTGTTTTTCCAAGGGCTTGTTATCTTTGCTCCTTTTGAAGGAATTACAAGACGGTCCGACATTGGAGAGTGCCCATTTGCAACTACAAGATGATGCATGCTTGGTGAAAGTCAACTTCTACACGACAACATCATCTCTTTCCCATGCTGATTTGGATTTCGATCCGAGGTTGGATCTCTCCCAAGGGGGAGGGGATGATGCGGAGCATCCTATGGACATCACCATCTCAAGAGTCCATTTGGCAAGTGACACGTGCGACATCTACTTCACATACATAAAGGTGAATCTTCTCCTTTACACGTGTTCACTTGACCCCTTTGAGGATGGTATACTACTTGACATTCCTTCTGTGTGCATTCATAGGTATTGTCAGAGCTTCACACTTAGCAAGGACAAGTTCATGCGGAAGAGAACATATACACCATCCAAGAGGGAAGCCTGGAAGCGGAGAAGGAAGCGCCAAGAAGAAGGCATCAGCTCCCAGGCGACCCCGTGCGCACGGGCCCCTCCGACCCTGTGCCCACGGGCCTCCCAGGCTGGCGGTCCTAAAGACCCCGTGCGCACGGGCATGTACCGTGCTCACGGGACCCCCGTGCCCACGGGCCTCATGGACCCCGTGCGCACGGGCTCATGCGTCAGGTCTCTGGATACCCCGTGCGCACGGGCTCCACTTACCCCGTGCACACGGGGCCCCCTGTGCGTGGCTGTTGGGCTTGGCTCTTGTATCCCCATATCGTCCCTACTTACCCCTTCATCCCTTGGACCTATATATACTCCCCTTCCTCCTCCATTTAGGGACAACTAAGAATAGATCTTGACATTGGAGCTTAGCTCATGTACCTCCCCTTATGGGATTCCTCTTGAGAGAGGAGACTCCATTGGAGTTCAAGGCCTCCATTAGGGAAGATCCTAAGGGATTCATCAAGACCTCATCTCCTTCATAGGATTTGGGATGAACTCTACCTTGTATCTTATTTCCTTTTGTTGTTCATGTACCATGTGGATCTTGTGTGTTTGATTGTCTAGTGGATGTGTGATTGGACTTGTTCTTGAGTGTTCCTCTTGTTTTCCCTCTTGTGTTCATCTTGTTCTTGGGGATTCCCCCTCCAATTCGTGAAAGATCTCCACTTAGGATTCCATCCTATATCAAAACGTCACAATGTAACTGGGTGATTATAAAGGTGCTCTACAGGTGTCTCCAAAGGTACTTGTTGGGTTGGCGTATTTCGAGATTAGGATTTGTCACTCCGATTGTTGGAGATGTATCTCTGGGCCCACTCGGTAATGCACATCACTATAAGCCTTGCAAGCATTGTAACTAATGAGTTAGTTGCGGGATGATGTATTACGGAACGAGTAAAGAGACTTGCCGGTAACGAGATTGAACTAGGTATTGAGATACCGGCGATCGAATCTCGGGAAAGTAACATACCGATGACAAAGGGAAGAACGTATGTTGTTATGCGGTTTGACCGATAATGATCTTCGTAGAATATGTGGGAGCCAATATGAGCATCCAGGTTCCGCTATTGGTTATTGACCAGAGACGTGTCTTGGTCATGTCTACGTAGTTCTCAAACCCGTAGGGTCCGCACGCTTAAAGTTTGATGACGGTTATATTATGAGTTTATGTGTTTTGATGTACCAAAGATAGTTCGGAGTCCCGGATATGAGCATGGACATGACGAGGAGTCTCGAAATGGTCGAGACATGAAAATTGATATGTTGGACGACTATATTCGGACACCGGAATGGTTCCAGGGGTTATCAGATATATATCAGAGTACCGGGGGTTACCGGAACCCCCCGGGAACTGATGGGCCTTGTTGGGCCCTAGTGGAGAGAGAGAGGGGCCGACCAGGGCAAGAGGTGTGCCCCTCCCCTTGAGTCCGAATAGGACAGGGAAGGGGGGCTCCCCCCTTGCCTTTCCCCTCTCCCACTCCTTCCTTCCCCCTCCTTCTTGGACTAGGAAAGGGAGGGGCAAACCTACATGGAGTAGGTTTCCCCCTCCTAGGGCGCGCCACCCCCTTGGCCGACCCTCTCCTCCTCCCCCTTTATATATGGAGGAGGGGGGAACCCTATAACACAACAATTGATCTCTTAGCCGTGTGCGGTGCCCCCTCCACCATAATCCACCTCGATAATATCGTAGAGGTGCTTAGGCGAAGCCCTGCGTCGATAGAACATCATCATCGTCACCACACCGTCGTGCTGACGGAACTCTCCCTCAAAGCTCGGCTGGATCGGAGTTCGAGGGACGTCATCGAGCTGAATGTGTGCTGAACTCGGTGGTGTCGTATGTTTGGTACTTGATCGGTCAGATCGTGAAGACGTATGACTACATCAACCGCGTTGTGCTAACACTTCCGCTTTCAGTCTACGAGGGTACGTGGACAACACTCTCCCCTCTCGTTGCTATGCATCACCATGATCCTATGTATGCGTAGGAATTTTTTGAAATTACTACGTTCCCCAACAGTGGCATCCGAGCCAGGTTTTATGCGTAGATGTTATATGCACGAGTAGAACACAAGTGAGTTGTGGGCGATACAAGTCATACTACTTACCAGCATAGGTGCACCGACTGGTTCTACTAACGTGCTTTGCACATAGGTGGCTAGCGGGTGTCAGTTTCTCCAACTTTAGTTGAACCGAGTGTGGCTACACCCGGTCCTTGAGAAGGTTAAAACAACACTAATTTGACGAACTATCGTTGTGGTTTTGATGCGTAGGTAAGAACGGTTCTTGCTCAGCCCGTAGCAGCCACGTACAATTTGCAACAACAAAGTAGAGGACGTCTAACTTGTTTTTGCAGGGCATGTTGTGATGTGATATGGTCAAGGCATGATGCTATATTTTATTGTATGAGATGATCATGTTTTGTAACCGAGTTATCGGCAACTGGCAGGATCCATATGGTTGTCGCTTTATTGTAAGCAATGCAATCGCCCTGTAATGCTTTACTTTATCACTAAGCGGTAGCGATAGTCGTAGAAGCGTAAGTTGGCGAGACGACAACGATGCTACGATGGAGATCAAGGTGTCGCGCCGGTGACGATGGTGATCATGACGGTGCTTCGAAGATGGACATCACAAGCACAAGATGATGATGTCCATATCATATCAATTATATTGATTGCATGTGATGTTTATCTTTTATGCATCTATCTTGCTTTGAGTGATGGTAGCATTAAAAGATGATCTCTCACTAAACAATCAAGGTATAAGTGTTCTCCCTGAGTATGCACCGTTGCGAAAGTTCTTCATGCTGAGACACCACGTGATGATCGGGTGTGATAGGCTCTACGTTCAAATACAACGGGTGCAAAACAGTTGCACACACGGAATACTCAGGTTAAACTTGACGAGCCTAGCATATAACAGATATGGCCTCGGAACACTGAGACCGAAAGGTAGAGCGTGAATCATATAGTAGATATGATCAACATAGTGATGTTCACCATTGAAACTACTCCATCTCACGTGATGATCGGACATGGTTTAGTTGATTTGGATCACGTGATCACTTAGAGGATTAGAGGGATGTCTATCTAAGTGGGAGTTCTTAAGTAATATGATTAATTGAACTTAAATTTATCATGAACTTAGTACCTGATAGTATCTTGCTTGTCTATGTTGTCATAGATAGATGGACCGTGTTGTTGTTCCGTTGAATTTTAATGCGTTCCTTGAGAAAGCAAAGTTGAAATATGATGGTAGCAATTACACGGAATGGGTCCATAACTTGAGGATTATCCTCATTGCTGCACAGAAGAATTATGTCCTGAAAGCACCGCTAGGTGCCAAACCTGCTGCAGGAGCAACACCAGATGTTATAAACGTCTGGCAGAGCAAAGCTGATGACTACTCGATAGTTCAATGTGCCATGCTTTACGGCTTAGATCCGGGACTTCAACGACGCTTTGAACGTCATGGAGTTGAAGTTAATATTTCAAGCAAATGCCCGGATTGAGAGATATGAAGTCTCCAATAAGTTCTACAGCTGTAAGATGGAGGAGAATAGTTCTGTCAGTGAGCATATACTCAGAATGTCTGGGTATAACAATCACTTGATTCAACTGGGAGTTAATCTTCCGGATGATTGCGTCATTGACAGAATTCTTCAATCACTGTCACCAAGCTACAAGAGCTTTGTGATGAACTATAACATGCAAGGGATGGATAAGACGATTCCCGAGCTCTTCGCAATGCTAAAGGCTGCGGAGGTAGAAATCAAAAAGGAGCATCAAGTGTTGATGGTCAACAAGACCACCAGTTTCAAGAAAAAGGGCAAAGGGAAGAAGAAGGGGAACTTCAAGAAGAACAGCAAACAAGTTGCTGCTTAGGAGAAGAAACCCAAGTCTGGACCTAAGCCTGAGACTGGGTGCTTCTACTGCAAACAGACTGGTCACTGGAAGTGGAACTGCCCCAAGTATTTGGCGGATAAGAAGGATGGCAAGGTGAACAAAGGTATATGTGATATACATGTTATTGATGTGTACCTTACTAATGCTCGCAGTAGCACCTGGGTATTTGATATTGGTTCTGTTGCTAATATTTGCAACTCGAAACAGGGACTACGGATTAAGCGAAGATTGGCTAAGGACGAGGTGACGATGCGCGTATGAAATGGTTCCAAAGTCGATGTGATCGCGGTCGGCACGCTACCTCTACATCTACCTTCGGGATTAGTTTTAGACCCAAATAATTGTTATTTGGTGCTAGCGTTGAGCATGAACATTATATCTGGATCTTGTTTGATGCGAGACGGTTATTCATTTAAATCAGAGAATAATGGTTGTTCTATTTATATGAGTAATATCTTTTATGGTCATGCACCCTTGAAGAGTGGTCTATTTTTGTTGAATCTCGATAGTGGTGATACACATATTCATAATATTGAAGCCAAAAGATGCAGAGTTGATAATGATAGTGCAACTTATTTGTGGCACTGCCGTTTAGGTCATATTGATGTAAAGCGCATGAAGAAACTCCATATTGATGGACTTTTGTAACCACTTGATTATGAATCACTTGGTACTTGCGAACCATGCCTCATGGGCAAGATGACTAAAACGCCATTCTCCGGAACTATGGAGCGAGCAACAGATTTGTTGGAAATCATACATACAGATGTATGTGATCCAATGAATGTTGAGGCTCGCGGTGGGTATCGTTATTTTCTCACCTTCACATATGATTTAAGCAGATATGGGTATATCTACTTAATGAAACAGAAGTCTGAAACATTTGAAAAGTTGAAAGAATTTCAGAGTGAAGTTGAAAATCATCGTGACAAGAAAATAAAGTTTCTATGATTTGATCGTGGAGGAGAATATTTGAGTTACAAGCTTGGTCTTCATTTGAAACAACGCGGAATAGTTTCACAGCTCACGCCACCCGGAACACCACAGCGTAATGGTGTGTCCGAACGTCGTAATCGTACTTTACTAGATATGGTACAATCTATGATGTCTCTTACTGATTTACCGCTATCATTTTGGGGTTATGCTTTAGAGACGGCTGCATTCACGTTAAATAGGGCACCATCGAAATCCGTTGAGACCAAAGTTGTCGTTTCTTAAAGTTTGGGGTTGCGATGCTTATGTGAAAAAGCTTCAACCTGATAAGCTGGAACCCAAATCGGAAAAATGTGTCTTCATAGGATACCCAAAGGAAACTGTTGGGTACACCTTCTTTCATAGATCTGAAGGCAAGACTTTTGTTGCTAAATTTGGATCCTTTCTAGAGAAGGAGTTTCTCTGAAAAGAAGTGAGTGGGAGGAAAGTAGAACTTGATGAGGTAACTATACCTGCTCCCTTATTGGAAAGTTGTTCATCATAGAAAAAGGTTACTGTGACACCTACACCAATTAGTGAGGAAGTTAATGATGATGATCATGAAACTTCAGATCAAGTTATTACTGAACCTCGTAGATCAACCAGAGTAAGATCCGCACCAGAGTGGTACGGTAGTCCTGTTCTGGAGGTTATGTTACTAGACCATGACGAACCTACGAACTATGAAGAAGCAATGGTGAGCCCAGATTCCGCAAAATGGCTTGAGGCCATGAAACCTGAGATGGGATCCATGTATGAGAACAAAGTATGGACTTTGGTTGACTTGTCCGATGATCGGCAAGCCATTGAGAATAAATGGATCTTCAAGAAGAAGACTGACGCTGACGGTAATGTTACTGTCTATAAAGCTCGACTTGTTGCAAAAGGTTTTCGACAAGTTCAAGGGATTGACTATGATGAGACTTTCTCACCCTAGCGATGCTTAAGTCTGTCCGAATCATGTTAGCAATTGCCGCATTTTATGATTATGAAATTTGGCAAATGGATGTAAAAACTGCATTCCTGAATGGATTTCTGGAAGAAGAGTTGTATATGATGCAACCAGAAGGTTTTGTCGATCCAAAGGGAGCTAATAAAGTGTGTAAGCTCAAGCGATCCATTTATGGACTGGTGCAAGCCTCTCGGAGTTGGAATAAACGCTTTGATAGTGTGATCAAAGCATTTGGTTTTATAAAGACTTTTGGAGAAGCATGTATTTACAAGAAAATGAGTGGGAGCTCCGTAGCATTTCTGATATTATATGTGGATGACATATTGCTAATTGGAAATGATATAGAATTTCTGGATAACATAAAGGGATACTTGAATAAGAGTTTTTCAATGAAGGACCTCGGTGAAGCTGCTTATATATTGGGCATCAAGATCTATAGAGATAGATCAAGACGCTTAATTGGACTTTCACAAAGCACATACCTTGACAAAGTTTTGAAGAAGTTCAAAATGGATCAAGCAAAAAAAGGGTTCTTGCCTGTGTTACAAGGTGTGAAGTTGAGTAAGACTCAATGCCCGACCACTGCAGAAGATAGAGAGAAGATGAAAGATGTTCCCTATGCTTCAGCCATAGGCTCTATCATGTATGCAGCTGTGTACCAGACCTGATGTGTGCCTTTCTATAAGTTTAGCAGGGAGGTACCAAAGTAATCCAGGAGTGGATCATTGGACAGCGGTCAGGAACATCTTGAAATACCTGAAAAGGACTAAGGATACATTTCTCATTTATGGAAGTGACAAAGAGCTAGTCGTAAATGGTTAGGTCGATGCAAGCTTTGAGACTGATCTGGATGATTCTAAATCGCAAACCGGATACGTGTTTACATTGAACGGTGGAGCTGTCAGTTGGTGCAGTTCTAAACAAAGTGTTGCGACAGGATCTACGTGTGAAGCGGAGTACATAACTGCTTCGGAAGCAACAAATGAAGGAGTCTGGATGAAGGAGTTCATATCCGATCTAGGCGTCATACCTAGTGCATCGGGTCCAATGAAAATCTTTTGTGACAACACTGGTGCAATTGCCTTGGCAAAGGAATCCAGATTTCACAAGAGAACCAAGAACATTAAGAGACGCTTCAACTCCATCCGGGATCTAGTCCAGGTGGGAGACATAGAAATTTGCAAGATACATACGGATCTGAATGTTTCAGACCCGTTAACTAAGCCTCTTCCACGAGCAAAACATGATCGGCACCAAGGCTCCATGGGTGTTAGAATCATTACTGTGTAATCTAGATTATTGACTCTAGTGCAAATGGGAGACTGAAGGAAATATGCCCTAGAGGCAATAATAAAGTTATTATTTATTTCCTTATATCATGATAAATGTTTATTATTCATGCTAGAATTGTATTAACCGGAAACATAATACTTGTGTGAATACATAGACAAACAGAGTGTAACTAGTATGCCTCTACTTGACTAGCTCGTTGATCAAAGATGGTTATGTTTCCTAGCCGTTGACATGAGTTGTCATTTGATTAACGGGATCACATCATTAGAAGAATGATGTGATTGACTTGACCCATTCCGTTAGCTTAGCACACGATCGTTTAGTATTATGTATTGCTTTCTTCATGACTTATACATGTTCCTATGGCTATGAGATTATGCAACTCCCGTTTACCGTAGGAACACTTTGTGTGCTATCAAACATCACAACGTAACTGGGTGATTATAAAGGTGCTCTATAGGTGTCTCCAAAGGTACTCATTGGGTTGCGTATTTCGAGATTAGGATTTGTCACTCCGATTGTCGGAGAGGTATCTCTGGGCCCACTCGGTAATGCACATCACTATAAGCCTTGCAAGCATTGTAATTAATGAGTTAGTTGCGGGATGATGTATTGTGGAACGAGTAAAGAGACTTGCCGGTAATGAGATTGAACTAGGTATTTAGATACTGACGATCGAATCTCGGGCAAGTAACATACCGATGACAAAGGGAACAACTGTTGGGGAACGTAGTAATTTCAAAAAAATTCCTATGCACACACAGGATCATGGTGACGCATAGCAACGAGAGGGGAGCGTGTTGCCCACGTACCCTCGTAGATGGAAAGCGGAAGCGTTAGCACAACGCAGTTGATATAGTCGTACATCTTCATGATCCGATCGATCCAAGTACCGTACGGCACCTCCGAGTTCAGCAAACGTTCAGCTCGATGATGTCCCGGGAACTCCGATCCAGCAGAGCTTCACGTGAGAGTTCCGTCAGCACGACGGCGTGGTGATGGTGATGATGTTGCTACCGACGCAGGGCTTCGCCTAAGCACCGCTACAATATGACCGAGATGAAATATGGTGGAGGGGGGCACCGCACACGGCTGGAATAGATTAACATATCAACTTGTGTGTGTCGGGGTGCCCCCTGCCCCCGTATATAAAGGATGGAGGAGGGGAGGCCGGCCAGCCCCTAGGGTGCGCCAGAAGTGTGGAGTCCTACTAGGACTCCCTAGTCCTAGTAGGATTCCTCCTCCCACATGGAATAGGAAAAAGGGAAGGGAAAAGGAGAAGGAAGGAAGGGGCGCCCCCCTCCCTAGTCCAATTCGAACCAGACCATGGGGAGGGGTGCGGCCACCTTTTGAGGCCTTTCTTTCCTTTCCCGTATGGCCCATTAAGGCCCAATACGAATTCCCGTAACTCTCCCGTACTCCGAAAAATACCTGAATCACTCGGAACCTTTCCAATGTCCGAATATAGTCGTCCAATATATCAATCTTTACATCTCGACCATTTTGAGACTCCTTGTCATGTCCCCGATCTCATCCGGGACTCCAAACTACCTTCGGTATATCAAATCACATAACTCATAATACAAATCGTCTCCGAACGTTAAGCATGCGGACCATACGGGTTCGAGAACTATGTAGACATGACCGAGACACATCTTCGGTCAATAACCAATAGCGGAACCTGAATGCTCATATTGGCTCCTACATGTTCTAAGAAGATCTTTATCGGTCAAACCGCATAACAACATATGTTGTTCCCTTTGTCATCGGTATGTTACTTGCCCGAGATTCGATCGTCGGTATCTCAATACCTAGTTCAATCTCGTTACCGGCAAGTCTCTTTACTCGTTTCGTGATACATCATCCCGCAACTAACTCATTAGTCACATTGCTTGCAAGGCTTATAGTGATGTGCATTACCGAGAGGGCCTAGAGATACCTCTTCGACAATCGGAGTCACAAATCCTAATCTCGAAATACGCCAACTCAACAAGTACCTTCGGAGACACCTGTGGAGCACCTTTATAATCACCCAGCTATGTTGTGACGTTTGGTAGCACACAAAGTGTTCCTCCGGTAAACGGGAGTTGCATAATCTCATAGTCATAGGAACATGTATAAGTCATGAAGAAAGCAATATCAACATACTAAGCGATCAAGTGCTAAGCTAACGGAATGGGTCAAGTCAATCACATCATTTTCTAATGATGTGATCCCTTTAATCAAATGACAACTTATGTCTATGGCTAGGAAACATAACCATCTTTGATCAACGAGCTAGTCAAGTAGAGGCATACTAGTGACACTCTGTTTGTCTATGTATTCACACATGTATTATGTTTCTGGTTAATACAATTCTAGCATGAATAATAAACATTTATCATGAAATAAGGAAATATATAATAACTTTATTATTGCCCTAAGGCATATTTCCTTCAGTCTCCCACTTGCACTAGAGTCAATAATCTAGTTCACATCACCATGTGATTTAACACCAATAGATCACATCACCATGTGATTAACACCCATAGTTCACATCGCCATGTGATCAACACTCAAAGGGTTTACTAGAGTCAGTAATCTAGTTCACATCGCCATGTGATTAACACCCAAAGAGTACTAAGGTGTGATCATGTTTTGCTTGTGAGAGAAGTTTAGTCAACGGGTCTACCAAATTCAGATCCGTATGTATTTTGCAAATTTCTATGTCTACAAAGATCTGCACGGAGCTACTTTAGCTAATTGCTCCCACTATCAATATTTATCCAGATTGAGACTTAGAGTCATCTGGGTCAGTGTCAAAAACTTGCATCGATGTAACCCTTTACGACGAACCTTTTTTTACCTCCATAATCGAGAAACATATCCTTATTCCACTAAGGATAATTTTGACCATTGTTCAGTGATCTACCCTTAGATCACTATTGTAATCCCTTGCCAAACTCAGCATAGGGTATACAATAGATCTGGTACACAGCATGGCATACTTTATAGAACCTATAGCTGAGGCATAGGGAATGACCTTGATTCTCTTTCTATCTTCTGCCGTGGCCAGGCTTTAAGTCTTACTCAACTTCACACCTTGCAACACGGGCAAGAACTCTTTCTTTGACTGTTCCATTTTGAACTAATTCAAAATCTTGTAAAGGTACATACTCATTGAAAATCTTATCAAACTTCTTGATCTATCTCTATAGATCTTGATGCTCAATATGTAAGCAGCTTCACCGAGGTATTTCGTTGAAAAAACTCCTTTCAAATACTCCTTTATGCTTTCCAGAAATTTCTACATTATTTCCAATCAACAATATGTCATTCACATATATTTATTAGAAATGTTGTAGTGCTCCCACTCACTTTCTTGTAAATACAGTCTTCACCGCAAGTCAGTGCAAAACTATATGCTTTGATCAACTCATCAAAGTGTATATTCCAACTCCGAGATGCTTGCACCAGTCCATAGATGGATCGTTGGAGCTTGCAGATTTTGTTAGCACCATTAGGATCGACAAAACCTTCTGGTTGCATCATATACAACTCTTCTTTAAGAAATCCATTAAGGAATGTAGTTTTGACATCCATTTTGCCAGATTTCATAAAATGTGGCAATTTTCTAACATGATTCGGACAGACTTAAGCATCACTACGAGTGAGAAAATCTCATCGTAGTCAACACCTTGAACTTTGTCAAAAACCTTTTTCGACAAGTCTAGCTTTGTAGGTAGCAACACTACTATCAGTGTTCGTCTTCCTCTTGAAGATCCATTTATTTTCTATGGCTTGCCGATCACCGGGCAAGTCAACCAAAGTCCACACTTTGTTCTCATACATGGATCCCATCTCAGATTTCATGGCCTCAAGCCATTTTGCGGAATTTTGGCTCATCACCGCTTCCTCATAGTTCGTAGGTTCATCATGGTCTAGTAACATGAACTCCAGAATAGGATTACCGTACCAGTCTGGTGCGGGACATACTCTAGTTGACCTACGAGGTTTGGTAGTAACTTGATCTGAAGTTTCATCATCACTATCATTAAATTCCTCCCTAATTGGTGCAGGAATCATTGGAACTGATTTCTGTGATGAACTACTTTCCAATTCGGGAGCAGGTACAGTTACCTCATCAAGTTCTACTTTCCTTCCACTCACTTCTTTCGAGAGAAAATCCTTCTCTAGAAAGGATCCATTCTTAGCAACGAATGTCTTGCCTTTGGATCTGTGATAGAAGGTGTACCCAACTGTCTCCTTTGGGTATCCTATGAAGACACAATTATCCGATTTGGGTTTGAGCTTATCAGGATGAAACTTTTTCACATAAGCATCATAACCCAAACTTTAAGAAACGACAACATTGGTTTCTTGCCAAACCACAGTTCATATGGTGTCGTCTCAATGGATTTAGATGGCGCCCTATTTAACGTGAATGCAGCTGTCTCTAATGCATAACCCCAAAACGATAGTGGTAAATCGGTAAGAGACATCATAGATTGCACTATATCCAATAAAGTACGGTTATGACATTTGGACACACCATTATGCTGTGGTGTTCTAGGTGGCACAAATTTGTGAAACTATTCCACATTGTTTTAATTGAAGACCAAACTCGTAACTCAAATATTTGTCTCCGCGATCAGATCGTAGAAACTTTATTTTCTTACCACGATGATTTTCCACTTCACTCTGAAAGTCTTTGAACTTTCCAAATGTTTCAGACTTATGTTTCATCAAGTAGATATACCCATATCTGCTCAAATCATCTGTGAAGGTCAAAAAATAATGATACCCGCCGTGAGCCTCAACACTCATCGGATCGCATACATCAGTATGTATTATTTCCAATAAGTCAGTTGCTCGCTCCATTGTTCCAGAGAACAGAGTCTTAGTCATCTTGCCCAAAAGGTATTGTTCGCAAGCATCAAGTGATTCATAATCAAGTGATTCCAAAATCCCATCAGCATGGAGTTTCCTCATGCGCTTTACACCAATATGACCTAAACGGCAGTGCCACAAATAAGGTGCACTATCGTTATTAACTTTGCATCTTTTGGCTTCAATATTATGAATATGTGTATCACTACGATCGAGATCCAACAAACCATTTTCATTGGGTGTATGACCATAGAAGGTTTTATTCATGTAAACAGAACAACAATTATTCTCTAACTTAAATGAATAACCGTATTGCAATAAACATGATCAAATCATATTCATGCTCAACGCAAACACCAAATAACACTTATTTATGTTCAACACTAATCCCGAAAGTATAGGGAGTGTGCGATGATGATCATATCAATCTTGGAACTACTTCCAACACACATCGTCACTTCTCCCTTAACTAGTCTCTGTTCATTCTGCAACTCCCATTTCGAGTTACTAATCTTTAGCAACTGAACTAGTATCAAATACTGAGGGGTTGTTATAAAAACTAGTAAAGTACACATCAATAACATGTATATCCAATATACCTTTGTTCACTTTGCCATCCTTCTTATCCGCCAAATACTTGGGGCAGTTCCGCTTCCAGTGACCAGTCCCTTTGCAGTAGAATCACTTATTGTCGGTGTCAAAACCGGGGATCTTGGGTAGGGGGTCCCGAACTGTGCATCTAGGCGGATGGTAACAGGAGACGGGGGACATGATGTTTTTACCCAGGTTCGGGCCCTCTGGATGGAGGTAAAACCCTACTCCTTCTTGATTGATCTTGATGATATAAGTATTACAAGAGTTGATCTACCACGAGATCAGAAAGGCTAGACCCTAGAAGCTAGTTTATGGTATGATTGTTGTTCTTGGTCCTACGGACTAAACCCTCTGGTTTATATAGACCCCGGAGGGGGCTAGGGTTATACAGAGTCGGTTACAAGGAAGGAGATCTACATATCCGTATTGCCAAGCTTGCCTTCCACGCCAAGGAGAGTCCCATCCGGACACAGGACAAAGTCTTCAATCTTGTATCTTCATAGTCCAACAGTCCGGCTGTCCGGATACCCCCCAATCCAGGACTCCCTCACTTAGTCTCAGGCTTAGTTCCAGACTTGGGCGTCTTCACTTGAGTAGCAACTTGCTTGCCGTTCTTCTTGAAGTTCCCCTTCTTCCCTTTTGCCCTTTTCTTGAAACTAGTGGTCTTGTCAACCATCAACACTTGATGTTTTTTCTTGATTGCTACCTTCGTTGATTTTAGCATCACGAAGAGCTTGGGAATCGTTTTCGTTATCCCTTGCATATTATAGTTCATCACGAAGTTCTAGTAACTTGGTAATAGTGACTAGAGAACACTGTCAATCACTATCTTATCTGGAAGATTAACTCCCACTTGATTCAAGTGATTGTAGTACCCAGACAATCTGAGCACATGCTCACTTGTTGAGCTATTCTCCTCCATCTTGTAGGCAAAGTACTTGTCAAAGGTCTCATACCTTTCGACATGGGCATGAGTCCGAAATACTAATTTCAACTCTTGGAACATCTTATATGTTCCGTGGCGTTTAAAAAAAATGTCTTTGAAGCCCCGATTCTAAGCCGTAAAGCATGGTGCACTAAACTATCAAGTAGTCATCATACCGACCTTTGCCAAACGTCCATAACGTCTGCATATGCTCCTACAATAGGTCCATCACCTAGCGGTGCATCGAGGACATAATTCTTCTGTGCAACAACGAGGATAATCCTCAGATCATGGATCCAATCCGCATCATTGCTACTAACATCTTTCAACTTAGTTTTCTCTAGGAACTATCAAAAATAAAACAGGGGAGCTAAACGCGAGCTATTGATCTACAACATAGATATGCTAATACTACCAGAACTAAGTTCATGATACATTTAAGTTCAATTAATCATATTACTTAAGAACTCCCACTTAGATAGACATCCCTCTAATCATCTAAGTGATCACGTGATCCAAATCAACTAAACCATGTCCGATCATCACGTGAGATGGAGTAGTTTACAATGGTGAACATCACTATGTTGATCATATCTAGTATATGATTCACGCTCGACCTTTCGGTCTCAGTGTTCCGAGGCCATATCTGCATATGCTAGGCTCATCAAGTTTAACCTGAGTATTCTGCGTGTGCAACTGTTTTGCACCCGTTGTATTTGAACATAGAGCTTATCACACCCGATCATCACGTGGTGTCTCAGCATGAAGAACTTTTGCAACGGTGCATACTCAGGGAGAACACTTTTATCTTGAAATTTTAGTGAGAGATCATCTTATAATGCTACCGTCAATCAAAGTAAGATAAGATGAATAAAAGATAAACATCACATGCAATCAATATAAGTGATATGATATGGCCATCATCATCTTGTGCTTGTGATCTCCATCTCCTAAGCACCGCCATGATCACCATCGTCACCGGCACGACACCTCGATCTCCATCGTAGCATCGTTGTCGTCTCGCCAAATTATGCTTCTATGACTATCGCTACCGCTTAGTGATAAAGTAAAGCATTACAGGGCGATTGCATTGCATACAATAAAGCGACAACAATATGGCTCCTGCCAGTTGCCGATAACTCGGTTACAAAACATGATCATCTCATACAATAAAATATAGCATCATGTCTTGACCATATCACATCACAACATGCCCTGCAAAAACAAGTTAGACGTCCTCTACTTTATTGTTGCAAGTTTTACGTGGCTGCAATGGGCTGAGCAAGAACCGTTCTTACCTACGCATCAAAACCACAACGATAGTTCGTCAAGTTAGTGTTGTTTTAACCTTCTCAAGGACCGGGCGTAGCCACACTCGGTTCAACTAAAGTTGGAGAAACTGACACCCTCTAGCCACCTGTGTGCAAAGCACGTCGGTAGAACCAATCTCGCGTAAGCGTACGCGTAATGTCGGTCCGGGCCGCTTCATCCAACAATACCGCCGAACCAAAGTATGACATGCTGGTAAGCAGTATGACTTGTATCGCCCACAATACACTTGTGTTCTACTCCTGCATATAACATCTATGCATAAAACCAGGCTCGGATGTCACTGTTGGGGAACATAGTAATTTCAAAAAAAATCCTACGTACACACAAGATCATGGTGATGCATAGCAACGAGAGGGGAGAGTGTTGTCCACGTACCCTCGTAGACGGAAAGCGGAAGCGTTAGCACAACGCGGTTGATGTAGTCATACGTATTCACGATCCGACCGATCCAAGTACCGAACGTACGGCACCTCCGAGTTTAGCACACGTTCAACTCGATGACGTCCCGCGAACTCCGATCCAGCAGAGCTTCACGTGAGAGTTCCGTCAGCACGATGGCGTGGTGATGGTGATGGTGTTGCTACCGACGTAGGGCTTTGCCTAAGCACCGCTACGATATGACCGAGGTGGAATATGGTGGAGGGGGGCACCGCACACAGCTGGAATAGATCAACAGATCAACTTGTGTGTCCTGGGGTGCCCCCTGCCCCGTATATAAAGGATGGAGGAGGGGAGGCCGGTCAGCCCCTAGAGCGTGCCAGAAGTGTGGAGTCCTACTAGGACTCCCTAGTCCTAGTAGGATTCCTCCTCCCACATGGAATAGGAAAAAGGGAAGGGAAAAGGAGAAGGAAGGAAGGGGCGCCTCCCTCCCTAGTCCAATTCGGACCAGACTATGGGGAGGAGTGCGACCACCTTTTGAGGCCTTCCTCTCCTTTCCCATATGGCCCATTAAGGCCCAATACGAATTCCCGTAACTCTCCGATACTCCGAAAAATACCCGAATCACTCGGAACCTTTCCGATGTCCGAATATAGTCGTCCAATATATCGATCTTTATGTCTCGACCATTTCGAGACTCCTCATCATGTCCTCGATCTCATCCGGGACTCCGAACTACCTTCAGTACATCAAATCACATAACTTATAATACAAATCATCTCCGAATGTTAAGCGTGCGGACCCTACGAGTTCGAGAACTATGTAGACATGAGTGAGACACATCTCCGGTCAATAACCAATAGCGGAACCTGGATGCTCATATTGGCTCCAACATATTCTACGAAGATCTTTATCGGTCAAACCGCATAACAACATACGTTGTTCCCTTTGTCATTATTATGCACAACAAAAAAATACACTTCCGTGATGATACGTGTTTGTCACAGTAGGTCGCGTTTTTTTTCATGCATGTACATCCATGAAAAATTTATGACAGAATCAAGATAGTCATACCTGTGCTGTCGTAGAAGTGTTCCATGACATTACCAAAATTATCATCACGTAAGTGTCCACTTCCATGACGATAAATCGTGCGTCACAGAAGTGCTTTCGTCAAGGGTGACCGACACGTGGCATCCACCGTAACGGAACGCCGTTAAGCTATCGGGTTGGGTTTTGGATTCGATAACCCGTTAACAGCCCCAGCCAATGGGAAATTTCCATGTGTAAAATTCTTATTAGCCGGACGAAACACGTGTCTGCTCGTCAGTGGGTCAGATAGGCGCCTATGATATGTCGACACGTGGCACGGCCCAACAGTGGCCCATTTAGCTTACAAAGCCGACCCGTTTGACTTGGTCAAAAGTCAAGGGGCTGGGCCATGAAAAGCCTGTTAACGGTCTCTTCGCAAATAGCCCATTTTACGGCCTGTTAACTCACGGCCCGTTAGGCCCTAAAGGAAATCGGCCCAACAACATCATGTGCGCCATCGAATATAATACCAGCCCATTTCACTTTCGGCCCATGTATGGCACATGACGTCTTTCGGCCCATATGAGGCCTTCGTATCTTTCGGCCCTTTACAGGCCCACGGTGACTCTAGCCCATAATGAACAGTAATTTTCTTTATACCCGTTAACGGCCCGTGATTTACATGGGCCGTTTCTAGCCCCTGTTAGCTTTCGGCCTATTGACGGCCCATACGTTCTTGGGCTCCTTTTCGGCCCTCGATTACTTCCGGCCCGTTACTGGCGTGTTCCCCTAATGGGCCAAATTCGGCCCATGGCAAGAGTCGGCTCGTTACTGGCCCGTTCCCCTAATGGGCCAAATTCGGCCCATGGCAAGAGTCGGCCCGTTACTGGCCTGTTACCCTAATGGGCCAAATTTGGCCCATGGCAAGAGTCGGCCCGTTTCTGGCCTGTTAACCCATTGCGCCGTTTCCAGCCCGTCCTATATTCTGGCCCATTAACGACCCGTTATGCCTGTGACAGAATTAAGCCTTTGCTGTCCTACGGCCTGTTAACGGCCTGTTACCGTGCTGGGCCGATACCAATTACGCCCGATTACGGCCCATGTAGACCCATTTATCCGACGGCCCGAGGCCCACCGATTACATGCCCATTTATCGACGGCCCATAGGAGACCCATGGATCCTACGGCCCGTATATGGCCCATGGTAGTTGCGGCCACTAGCAAACCAGGGAAAAAGAAGACTAGGAAATAAATAAGGCCGAAACTAGCGCTAGGCTATTAAGACGATTGCACATATTACATCCACTCGGCATCAAAGATCGCCACCAGTGCAAATATAGGGAACACCCTACACTATACGAAAATGGCTTGCTGTTTTCTTCAGCCGGTGGCTGCACGTTAAGAATAAATTTTGTATCGCACCAAAACAAATTACAACTATATAGCAAAAGGAAGGTTGGCATAAAAATTAACAGTATAGCAGATAAATGCACCACCAAAAGTTCAGAAGCTCGGTTCATTTGACCTGACTGTTATGTTTTCATGCTGTATTGTCCGATGGAGCACCATAACCCTCGCCTTCATTTCCCCTAGGCTCCTGAACAACATAGCAAATGTCTGATAGTCTGGTTTCAAAACCATGCATATCTTGACGACATTGAGCAATGTTTCTCCTTGTTTCACAAAGGGTCTCTGTTAGGGAATGGACTTGTGTCTGGAGCGCAGATACAACATTGCTTTGAGCTTGCATATCTTGATCATGAGGCGGTTTGGACGATATTGCCTCAACAACCAACCCAGTATTACGCAGGAACGTGCTTTTGGCACTGTTAGTGGACAGGTACTGACCCACTGCCGCAAGAGCTGACATTGCGGTTATAGTTGCCTCGCCACCTTCAGAAGGTGGCAGTTCCACCATTTTTTCCATAGCTCGCTGAAAAGTGGAGGTTTTACATTAGTAGTACCAGAACATAAGATATTAAGGAGGCAGCAAAACCAAACAAAATAGCTTTGGTCTATGTACAGAACTTATTCTGGTGAACCCATGTAAAATATCAGTTGTATTTTATTGCAAAGTACATAATAAAACCAGGTTCCAAACATATGACCATGTACCATCGCTAATGTATTGTCTATTTCTTCACATTGTATTGAGGGCTAAGGATAAAGAGACGAAGTTTATAATACGGTAAGCATAGTGTCGTGGATTTGTCACGTCAGATGTCCTTAGTGTCAGGACTTAGTCGCGAGGCCAACGCATCTATGTGGTAGCTTGAGAGGGGTTGAGTGGGACAAGAGACGCAGGGCGGATCAACACGCAAGACAAGGATTTAGACAGCTTCGGGCCCCGCGAAACATCATCCGGTAAAAACCCTACATGCTGTTTGAGGCTAGGTCTCATTATCATCACGAGGGAGACGCCGTAAACCGGCTCTTTGTGTCTAGCCCTAGAGATTATTGATTGTCGTCTCCCCCTCTTTGGGGAGCCCTGCCCCTCCTTATATATGTTGAAGGGGCGGTTTACATGTGGAGTCCTATTAGAATTAGGACTAGTCTATTTCTAATACAAACCGAATACAAGTCCTGGCCTTAACTCCTTGTAAGGCAAATATTCCTTTCCTCTTAAACCGGCCCACCATAGTTTAACTGGCCTTCTGGGCCTTTGGCCTTGTCATCCGTCTGATCCGCCCGCCGGGTTACCAGTGAGTCATAACGACCAAGCGGGTTGCTTGTAAACCGCCAAGGTCAGGGCGGGTCTTCAGATAAACTGCCAAGTCCGGCCGGGTTAGCTTCCGGCCGGTTTACGCCGCGGGGTATATCCCCGACATTAGCCCCCAAGTTTAGCTTGGATTTATCCATGGTAAACTTATGCTGCAAACAAACACCAGAACAAATTTGACAGGTTGTGCTCCGGGTTAAGAATTTTTGTAAACCGGCACCTGATCGTCCTTAAATCCTTGTCATTTCCTTCTTCTAGAAAATCTGGTTTAACAGGCCAGCTTCAAAATCAACTTGTTGACATTGGTTTCTCATAGAAAATATATTGTGAAGAATAACTCCTTTGATTCATCTCCCAATGCTTAAAAATAATATTGGTCCTTGAAATATTCATCTGATCTTCAGCCGGTTTAAGGACGCAGATCTTGCCGGTTTATCATTGCCAAGATCACCGGTTTATAAATATTGATAGCACCGGGCCCTACTTGTAATTAACATCCAGCTTGAAAATATACTTCTTATATGCCTATCACTTGTAGCCCCCAAGTCTTAAGAAGGTAGCATAGCAACAGCTTAAGACTTGTTTCAATAAATATCACCATCTTGAAGAAATCCAAGTTGTTCATCTCAATCATTAATCAGAATTGAATATTCCACATATGTAGCCCTCAAGTGTCGGGTTGTCATGCTTGCAGTAACCTGGGACTTATAATTGTCTGTTGCCCATAGAAACTTCAACCAGTGTAGCCCCTAAGGGCCGGGTCATTATGCAATAATGAGCAGGGACTTTGTAAATATAATTATGTAGATTTGAGCAATAATGTATAGCCCCAAAGGGCCGGCTCAGTAAGATAATATTGAGCTGGGACTTGATATATACTTCAATGAAAATAACATCATATGATATAACCCCCATCATGGGGCTTGAATTCACGTCCACAAGGTTAAGAGCCTTGTGCTTTACCAACTGAGCAGTGGACCCTTCAATGTAATGGATAAAAAGCTTTGTACCTTGAATTGTTGAGAGGAGCAATTGGTAGCCCCCAAGGGCCAGCTCATTACGATGTGATGAGTTGGGTCTTCAATAAGATGAGCAAAAATGACTTTGCATTAGCCCCCAAGTGTCATGGTGCCTGCTTGCAGCGACATGAGACTTGCATTTTTTTATATAATCTCAACTTTGAATAATGTAGCCCCCAAGTGTCGGGTTGTAAGCCTGCAGCGACTCGGGACTATTCCTTCAATTGTAAAAAATGATAACCATTGCGCTAAAGCGACTTTGAAAACCTTAATCATAATATTAATAACCATAATAAAAATCCAGCCATGTTGACTATTTGAATAATATAATCCGGTATGAAAACATTATTCATTCAATACCATAATCAAAATTCAGCCAAGTTTGGCTATTTGAATAACCCAATGATTTATAAGCGCATAATTCCAATGGCGCAATCCAAATATATACTGGCGACTTATAGTCCAAAGCCAGGCCGGTTTAATAAACACCGGACAATTTCTCATTATAGACTGGCGATTTATAATCGAAAGCCAGGCCGGTTTAATAAGCACCGGATAATTTATCATCATACTTTATTCCACCTGTTTCTGCGTATAACAAGTTTAAAGTGTCCTGGCGGTTTACCGCCGGACGGGTCATAATGCCCAACATATAACCCAGGTTTATAACCAAGGCTGCACTTAAGAATAATCAAATATGAAATATATCATACCTGTGACATTGAATCACATCGTTGGTTGATCAACTTTTTGTAATAGGGGTAATAACCCAAATTTTGAGTACTGATAACTCCTTCCATATTGTGCCGGTTTATGATAAAACCGTACCGGGTTTGTGATAAACACCGGTTTAACCATATATAATACTGGTGACTTGTAGTCAAACCAGACCGAGCTGATAGTCTCCGGATTATAACTGATCATGTACTGACAACCTGTAGTTGAAAATCAAGCCGGGCTAATGAACATCGGTTTACTCCATAATAAGATGGTAACATAAAATCAAACCGGGCAAATAGTCTCCGGATTAAGACTTGACCGTGTTCCGCCAATTTGGTTGTTTGACCCGGTGTAAAACGTGGTCGGTTTAAGAACGCAACCAAAACAAAAAAGCAATTTTATCAAGAAAAGATATTAAAGCAAAGGCAATGATAAAAACCGTTTGCAAAAAGAGGGCTTTACTGAGCCGATCAGATGGTGTTACCATGGTCAGACACGACCAAGCTCCCAATAGGTGTAGCTATGGTTCAAGTCCGCCAGGTCCCCAAATGAAACCGTGGCATTACGCCGGTCAAGTGGCATGGCAATGGTTCGGGTTCGACCAAGCCCCCAAGTGACTCTAAGGCCTTTAGGCCGATCAAGAGGCGTGACCGGTTCAGACTTGACCGTGTCCCCAAGTGATCTGGTGGCTTTCGCCGATCAAGAGGTGTTGCATCGGTTCGGACACGACCGAGCCCCCAAGTGACCTGGTGGCTTTCGCCTATCAAAAGGTATTGCATCGGTTCAGACATGACCGAGCCCCCAAGTGACATTCATAATTTTTTGCAAGGGGTAAACCAGAGGCCGCTTTAAAACAGACAACTCCATGTAACCACACATGATATAAAAAGAACAGAGACCCCGCTTTATGAAGCAGAAGCCCCCATGTGATCAATAATATGTCAGGCCAATAAGGCAGGATACCCATGTTTGAACCGTGCATCATGGCAGCAGGTCTTCTTCGGTAATTTTTAACTTTTTGCAAGAGATAAATTCTTCTTGAACCGGGATTTTAAACCGGATATTGAGAGCTTCAAAGCTTTGTGGGAGACATCCTTCCCTTGAACCGGATCTTAAACCAGAATCTTCATTTTCAGCTGGAAATTCTCTGACGGCCTTTAAACTTGAATTTGCAAGAAGTTAATTCCTTTTTGAACCGGACATTGTTAAACCGGACCTGAGCATTTCAGAGCTTTGTGGGAGAACAGATTTCCATTGAACCGGATTGTAAACCGGATATTTGAGAACTTCAGTGAGACTGACTTCCCTTCAGCCAGATTTCAAACCGGAATCCTTTCTGATGATCCGAAACTTCTTCATTGAGCCGGGATTTTGTAACTGTCATATACTTTCTAAGCCGGAAATTTTCTGACGGCCTTTAAATTTTCATCAATATAACAGTAGCCTCCGGGACCGGGTTATCTTTCCCTCCATCGTCCTGGGTTTCTTAAACCGGCTGAAACTGGCAAGATTTGCTGAGTCATGTCATCGTAGCCCCCGAGTCTCAAAGGTGACTCGAGGAGTTGGCTTGAGACTCTCCGTATTTGACCGTGATATAAACCGGCATAACTTGTATATCATTGATGTTGATAGCACGATGTGAATCCATAGAAGGTTGAGGTGACTGTGGCGGGTTATAAATGATGTGTATAAGCCGTGTCAACAGCTCGGCCAATGGTTCCTTCCAACTGGCTATTTGAAATTAACCAAACTGTAGTGGCGGCGACTTGCGTGCCTGCCCATTAATCCATCCAGTGCAGACGGTGGTTGATGGTATATGATAATTTGCCTCCACATTGAAAGAAAACCGGGCTACCCAAGCTGTGACTTGCTCATACCCAATGAAGAACTCATGCAGACAGGTGCGGCCTGGTATGTTGATGTAGACCAGGCAGCGAGAAACGGACGACAAAGACGACTGTGGCTTCAGAGGCAGCACAGACAGATGAGTCAGCCGCGACGTTGTAAACCGGTGCGGACGGGGAAAATCGGCACCAGTGTCGTAAACCGGCATGGACGGGCGAGTCTCGCGTCGTGTTGATGTAGCGGGGGCGACGACCTGCGTACGTGCTCGTCGAGCAGTGCCGGTGCCCGCCCCTTGTGCGACACCTTTGTAATAAACAATAATCCTGCGAAAAAATATCACAGACAAGAGAGTAATTGTTCTTTGATAAAAAAAATATGCACTAAAAATTAATAGACAAGATAGCACCTGGTATATTTCGTCATATGAACACCGGCGCTGACATTAGATAATGTCGGACGGTGTCAGATGATCGTCTTGACGTAGGTCTGATAAAACGGTAGCACCCATGTGGCCCCTTTTTATATATATATATATATATATATATATATATATATATATATATATTCATGTAGTACTCCCTTCTTTTCCTGTGCTGCTGTCTTTTCCTTCAGATGACAGAGTAGCATGCAGGAGCAACGCAGGGCAAGGAGCGGAGCAGAGCAGAACCAATCCCAGACGAAGGCGGGACCACAAGGCGGGCCAGAGCCGATGGCGGGTGCGGCAGCGGCCGGCCACGCGGGTGCAACACAGGCCACGCGCTCGGAGGCAACCAGGCGCGGCTATGGCCGAGGTCCGTGGCGATTTGACGAAACTGCAGCTGAACCGGCGCGAGGCCGTGGCGGCTCACGGCGCGGGGGACTCCGCCATGTGGAGGCCTGGACTGGGTGATTTAGCGCGGCGACTCGCACCGAGGCGGAGGTGACGCAGCAGCAGGCGACTTGGCAGCTCAGGGTGCAGCAGCAGCCAAGGAAGATTCAGAATCGAGGACGGCTCGGAGTGGGGCTACGACGGGTTACGTGCCGCCATGGAGGCAAGCAGAGGCGGCTCTATGGCGGAAGCAGATCAGGCAACTGTGGTGGTGCGTGAGCCGGCAATTGAGCGGCTCGGGAGGCCGGGCGAGGCCACGGCAGAGGCGGAGCCATGGCTGTGAGGAACGGCAGTGAACCGGCAGCGGCAGCTCGAAGCGACACGCGCGCGGGCGCAGACCTGCGGCGGCGGTCGGCCGACGAGCCACTCCGCATCGTGACCGTCTTCTTTTTTCCTTGCTTTATTTGTTTCATCATCACAGAGAGCAAAGGTAGTGCTCGGCGGATGTATTGACTTTGGTCTTCACGTCAGGGTCAAAAAGCATCGATCAAGTTTGTAATCCATGCATGGAGCTTTGCACATAGCAGCAATACGCCATTAATTTTGTTGGGATAATCTGACCATATGAACCTCTCTCAAAAATTCTGGCCGTATCAATACTATGAACCCCCCGGACAGAAGTGGAGATTGGTGCTACGGCCCTTTCCATGGCGTAGGCGATCCGAGGCCTGGTGTAAGATGGAAACCGCAGGTCGAAGCAAACCGGACGCGGACGGACAGGCGTGGAAACCGCGGGTGAATCCGGGGCGGTTTAAAAGTAGGCATAGGGGCGGACCGCAGCGGAAGGACTCGGCCCCCTCCGGCGAAACGGTTGAAATGGCGGGCCAGCAAATACGTGGCATGGCCATCCGATACGGCTGAGGCCCCCGGCGACTCAGCAAAGACAGCTTGGATCGCTGCTGGGCCAGCTCTCAGGCGAAAGCAGGGGGTGACAGAGGCGCACGGGCCATAGCAGAGGCGGCTCGGAACCGTGGCTGGCAGCAAGGCAACTTCAGAAACGGTGACTCAAATCAGAGCGGCCTTGGACCTTAATCCCTTGAAAACCAAACATGAACTAGCAGCCAATTACATCTCATGATGCAGTACTTCAACTTGTAAATAACTGATTCCAAAAAAGCACCGGGCGGGGCTGCGCGGGAGCCGGCCACGGATGAAGGGCAGCCAGGCAGCTAGCGGCTCTCCCCGGCTGCAGTTTTGAGGCGAGCGTCTGCGGTGGCTCAGAAGCGGCAGTTGAGGTGAAGGGCAGAGGCGGCTCAGAGCGGAGAAAAGCGGAGACCGGCCACGGCTCGGAGGCGGGCGAGGCAAGACTGCACCCGCGACCTAAACCGGGTCGTGGTTGACCTGCTCTTTCCTTCTGGTGCACGTAGTACTCGGACTAGTGAAGCGGGATTTCTTGATCGTCTCTGATTGCCGGTTTGCAGCGGTTCTTCGAAACGATCTAGCCAGGTGGATCACTCCGGCGCCTGCGGCGGCCTACACAACCCTAGCTTGCCTCAATCTCAAATCTTGTGTATGTCGTTTCGACCGCTCATCGTTGATGTAGATCTGATCACACCGGTTCTTCTTCCTCCGGAAATTTGCAAACTCCTCAATCCCTTGGGAGATCCCTCCAAGAACTCATCACCACCGTGCGCAGGCCCCACGGTGGGCGCCAACTGTCGTGGATTTGTCACGTCAGATGTCCTTAGTGTCAGGACTTAGTCGCGAGGCCAACGCATCTATGTGGTAGCTTGAGAGGGGTTGAGTGGGACGAGAGACGCAGGGCGGATCAACACGCAAGACAAGGATTTAGACAGCTTCGGGCCCCGGGAAACATCATCCGGTAAAAACCCTACATGCTGTTTGAGGCTAGGTCTCATTATCATCACGAGGGAGACGCCGTAAACCGGCTCTTTGTGTCTAGCCCTAGAGATTATTGATTGTCGTCTCCCCCTCTTTGGGGAGCCCTGCCCCTCCTTATATATGTTGAAGGGGCAGTTTACATGTGGAGTCCTATTAGAATTAGGACTAGTCTATCTCTAATACAAACCGGATACAAGTCCTGGCCTTAACTCCTTGTAAGGCAAATATTCCTTTCCTCTTAAACCGGCCCACCATAGTTGAACCGGCCTTCTGGGCCTTTGGCCTTGTCATCCGTCTGATCCGCCCGCCGGGTTACCAGTGCGTCATAACGACCAAGCGGGTTGCTTGTAAACCGCCAAGGTCAGGGCAGGTCTTCAGATAAACCGCCAAGTCCGGCCGGGTTAGCTTCCGGTCGGTTTACGCCGCGGGGTATATCCTCGACACATAGTATGACATCATTCATATCACAAAACAACTGAGAACAGACAAACATGCAATTGTAACGTTGTGTGGGCAAGTCCAGCACGGAACTAGATTACGGGTCAAGATCAAAGGAACATCACTCCTCTCTTTTAAACCTTGTAAGGTGCAATGATACGCTAAGACAATTGTGTGTAAAATTGAAAAGAGTAATAGACATTGGCTGCAAACCATGCAGTTCAAGGAACAAGTCAGAGTAAGTAGTAGTTAAAAGGCATGAGGATTAAGGACTTACAACAGCGGCTTTGACTGGTGTAGTCATGCCCTTCTTCTTGCTGGTGTGACAGTCCTTGAAGATTTCCACAACATTTGGTTCAAGTACTTTTTGGTCCTTGCGGGCTTTCCTCTGCATTTGGAACAAGTCAATATAGATCTGTTAATATGGTACAACGAAAAGAGTGAAACAACAGCTAATTACAAGAGCCTCGCAATGTGCAATATAGCTACGAGATCCTGTCGTCTGTTGGAATTTCACTTTCATACGGTTGGCCTTGTTCTTTGAATAGTTCACCTACAAGAAGATAGATTTGTGTGGCACATGCGTAAATAGGACTTCAACATGTGATCTGATAACATATATATAATGTACCTGATACTTCGGATCGGACTAGTGTTTAACGAGGCCTCTCCAGTCTTCAGATATATTTTCCACTGGAGATGTTTGGGCAAGTTCACTGTTAGCCTTGCCTTCAAAGTGAGTTTTCCTCAAATTATACCGATACTGTCGCAGAGCAGACTTGAAAACATGGGTGCAAGCTTGTCTGGTTGCATCATCTTGGCTATCCAACTTGAACCTCATCTGTTGAAAATTATGGGAGTCTCATTATCAGCAACCTAGAAAGTATTGGACAGAGCAAGACGATATTACTAGTTTCCATACATAACCATACTTACAGATAAATGGTCGAGGAAGGTGTTGAACTGGGTTTCGTCTTTGTCATTCCTGTACTGAATCTATGTTGGGAGGATATGTACATGACACCTAACAACAACCGCTGCCTCTGATACTAACTTGGCTGACTCTGTAGCATCACGTGGCCTTTTTAAACCCGCCTCAAAACGGATCTCCATTCTTCCTCCTCTAGATTTAGTTAACCTATCAAGCATTATCCCTGATGTTTGTTTCCTCTTGCGCCTAGGTGCTAGTCCAACAACAAACATAGGAAGTGTTAGTGTACATCAAACTGTGAGACTACATATAAAGAAGCATGCAACTGTAACTTGACTCCAGCAACTACCTTCTTGCTGTTGAAGCTCACAAGGTTCATCTGATATTGCCAACTCGTCATGTGTCAAGAGTGCCTGGGAAGTAGTGGTAGGTGCAAGGGAGCTTGGGAACGTGCTGCTAGCTCAGTTGACGCACGAGTACGTCGTGCAGCTGGTAGTACTGTGGTAAGTGTTTCAAGAACTAGGGTTGTCTCTTCTTGTTTGATGGCAGCTATTTGTTTCTGTTTGTCTTTTTTTGCAACTCGTGTAGCATGGGATGCCATGTTTGTAGAATTTTTCGCTGGACTTTGACCTTCTATTGCATCATCAGTACCAGCAGAATCTGCAGGATTCATCCGCTTCTCATTCCCTGCCATTCTATGTTTCTTCCTCTTTCTCTATGTCATGTTAATTCAAGCCGACAAGAAAAACGAATAACAATTTAGTTCTTCAGAACAAATTGATGCGTGATGCAGACGAACTGAACTTTGATGTTAGACAACCACATGATGGGAGGATGTAATATGTATGAAAAACAGGACGGAAGAGATAACCAGAACTATGATGTGTAAACTAAGAAGAAGACATTTCACCAAATTAGAAGCAATGCAATGGAAGGTAGACACCATATGAAAGATGTTACAAATATCGCTCTGCCAAGTTAACAGTGTCTCATCATAAATGGCGTTTAAACAAATGTGAAGCAGTACAAGAAATAAATCATATGCAAGATGCAAACAACATCACACTACCATGTTAGAGGTCTCTCGTCATTAGTGCCATTGCATTTTCACAGCATTGCATATTCACAGCTTATGATGTGTAAACTAACGAGAAGGAATTTCAACAAATTAGAAGCAATGAAAGCTAGACACCATATGAAAGATGCAACGAATATTACTCTACCAAGTTAAAACTGTCTCGTCATAAGTGCCATTTCAACAAATTAGTAGTACAAGATAGAAAAGAATGTGAGATGTAACCTATATCACACTCCGAAGTCAAACATGTCTTATGATAAGTGATTGTTGCAGGTTACACAACAGTTGTAATTTGATGTAAGAACATGGTGTGATAGACATATATTGTATGTTCTAGAAACAGGAACACGTGTCTTATTCAAGTATAATGTGTAAAGTAAGCAGATGGAATTCAACAAAATTAGAAGCAATACAAGCTAGACATCACACATAACATGCAACCACATATAACAGTGCCAAGATAGAGGGAGTGCCGGTGATGCTGCAGTAGGGGAGACATGCTCATCATAAACACAGCTTTGTTGAGTGTCTATGCATGTGTTGTCTTGAAAAACATCTTGGGGGTGTGGAGAAGTAGAAACTGTAGAGGCCCTCCATTCGGAAGGAGCACCTTTATCCGCTGCCTTGCTAACTTCCTTCCGCTTTATTGATTTTGAATTGTCAAGTAAAACAGACAAGAAAAAGCAATAAAATTCTCTCTTTAGAACTCATTCATGCATGACACTGACAATCACTACTTTGATGTAAGGCAAACACATGATATCAGGATGGAATATGTACGAAAAACAGGACGGCATGGCATGTTCACAACTGTTTGTGTAAACTAAGCAGAAACCATTCCAGCAAATAAGAAGCAATGCAAGCTAGACACCACATAAAAGATGCAACCAATATGACTCTGCCAAGTTAAAAGCGTCCCATCATAAATGGAATTTCAACAAATTAGAAGCAGCGCATGCTATAGATCATATGAAAGATGCAACTAATATCACACTGCATATACTAAAGGTGTCTCGTCATGTTGATTGATGCGGGATACAAAAAAAAGTAGTTTTATGTAAGGACATGCTTAATAGACAGATGTACTATGTACTAAATACAGGAAGGCATGTCACATTAACAGGTATAATGTATAAGCTAAGCAGACTAGCACATGCAGTTTAACCAGATTGGAAGAATTACAATCTAGACACCATATGCAACATGCAACCACATATCACGCTGCCAAGTTAGAGCAAGCACATGCGATGCTAGTGTAGGGGAAATGCTGTAATCAACTACAGAGCTACGTTCACTATCTTCATCTAGCATTTCTGTTTCTTGAGAATCATGTCGGGAGGCTGACGCTGCATTCTTTAAATGAGGAGTAGTCCCCTTGCCCGCCTGCCTCATCATAACTGATTGATGAGGGATACACAAGAACATTAGTTTGATGTAAGAACATGGTTAATACATAGATGTACTAGTATGTACCAAAAACAGAAAGGCATGTCATATTCAAAGGTATAATGTGTAAGCTAAGAAGATGTAATTTAACCAAGAAGCAATACAAGCTAGACATCCGACTGGAGTGGTGAGCATGATCATCTAGGACCTGAGAGCCTGGTGGGAGGCGGGCTGCTTCGCCACCATGGCAGCTTTTTAGTTGGCCTCCAGGTGATGCCTATCTTTGCTGGGCTTGTCACTGGCTCGGCCAGTGCCCTGACTAGCTATTTGTCTTCTGGTGCTCACGGGATGGTGGTTCATGTAAAAAATATTTTTCCTTATCTTACCGACTTCAGCCTTTCGAATACAAGCTAGACACCATATGGAACATGCAACCACATATGACACCGCAAAGTTAAAGCAAGCACCTGGGATGGTGGTTCATTGCGAGCGAGGTCATCAACTCCACAGCTACGTTCCCCGTCTCCATCTGCTGACACTACACCCTTTAAAGCCTTGAAACATGTCTTGCATAGCCGCACACCAAGCTGGAGCGACTTCTCTCTTTTCTTTTTGGCTTCTCTCATGGCAGCAGAGTCTGAAATACCCTTGCATAAAAACACAACAGTGAGAGTAAGGGTGAAGTGTGTGCAGAACTAGTGCCCTGTAAAAGTAGCAGATAGCAGGTGGCTGAAAAATAAATGACAGGATACATATGATAGCTCTACAACATTGCATGGCAAACAAAATTAGATTCTACTCCGTAAGATTTTGTAATATATGAGCACAGGAAATGCAGGTACTCCTCCAGTACACCACCACATGTGGTCATATCTAAGATAACAGTCGACTGAAAATAAATAGGTCAATCGATTTTTTTAATGAACCATCCTATCTATAAGGAACGGGCAGATGGCCTTCGTCTACCTCCCGCCAGTCACTGTTGACGATCTTTCTCGAACCACCAGCGACCACCGGCCCAGACCCCTGCCTCCGCCGCCCCACCCTCCCATCGACCTCACACCACCGCCGTGCTTGGCAGCTCCCCCAGGCCATCCCTTTAATCCCGGCCGACCTCCAGATTGGGCGCCAGTAGCTCTAGGCCGCACACGCCCCTAAGATAAACACCAAGGCGCTGCTTCCCCGGCGTAATAGGCGTACTAGCGCCTGTTACGCCGGGGAATGCTTTCGTTAATTGGGAATCAACTGGCCAGAAATTGAAATTCAGGGGCGACGGACCTCTAGCTAAGGTGAAATAGTATATGAGGAGAAACCTTGTGCATCGCGAGTTAATAGGAACATCTAGTATCAAGAAGAGGCGGTCAACTAGTGTCTTCTGTGGGATGAATACTGTGCAAGCAGATACGTAAGATTTGCACGAATAAGGGAAGAGGAGTACCTTTTTTGGTTGCCGGTGTGGTCACCTCCACATGTCACGCTGATTTTTTTCTTTTTACCGGGGAAACCGATGTTCTCTCCACATGTCGCGCCGATTTTCTTCTTTTTACCGGGGAAACCGATGTTCTGGAGGGTGCAGGCTTGGACGAACCCATGGCCAAATTGTTGACTGTGTTGCCGTGGCCGTATGTCGGCGGAGGGGAAGCAGATCCAAGGCGGCGAAGGACGGCGTAGCAGGAACAACTCCGGTGCGGTGGAGGGTGGCGAAGTTGGAGCGGCAGCGGTGAGGCGCAGGACGGCGTGGTTGAACTGGCTCGGGTATGGACGGCTCGGCCTCGGCTTCAACTACTAGCCGAGGAGGGCGTTGCGGTTGAGGTTGCGGTGGACGACGACGTCGGGGTATCGACTCCGGCATGATGGAGGAGGGCGGCGGTTGATGGGTGGGATGGGGTGGCGGACGGAGGACGCCAGGGTTTCGCGGCTGGTGGAGAGGTAGTTTTGGCGCCCACGGAGTACGAATGGGGAATCAGACGGGGGGGGGGGGGGGGGAACCATGTTTCGGTCTGGGACGCGCTTGTTTTTTGCCTTTTTGAACAGAAGATGGGACGCGCTTGTTTGAAATTTGTGAAAAGTAGAAACTTTGCCCCCCTCTTAAATTTCGGACGTACTGCGGGTCGGGGGTAGGATGGTAATCCCAGGTGTCCCAAATAGTGGGCGGGAGCGATTTCGGCCGCGCGCATATGTGCGTAGGCGACCATTGTGTATGAATGTTTTTCGGATGCGGTTGCGGCGTCTAGATGAAGCTACAAACCTACCCCGGTTTAGACCTTTGGACGTCGGGCCGGTAGGTTTCACGGGTCTGAGTTATTAGAAATTAATTTCCTTATACTACCAAACATTGGTCTCACGTAGTTTCGGGCGAGTAGAGGCTTTTTTGACGCTTCTTTGAAATTTTGAAACACAAGCATTCACGTTTAGAGTACTCTTGAACTATGAGGATTGACCTAAATATACAACGTTATATTTGACTTTGTATGTTTAAAAACCTTATTAAATTATCCGCTTCTTTTTGAAATTTTGACACTTGAAAATCCTATAACTATGATTGTTTTGGAATGGAGGAGCTAAATTTGAATCTATTTTGTACACGACTACATATGCTATTATGTACAAAATCAAAGCAAAGATTGGTGCCCCCATAATTTAGGTATGGTTTACAAATGCCATGATATGAAATTCAAATAATTGAATGGACTTCATGGTGAATTCGACTTTTTTAAACCACCTTAAGTTGAATTCAAATGTATGCTAGTTCATAGGTAGTAACTATTTATAATGTCCCTTGTGTAACTTTCGTATGTATAATGTGCTTTACACACACAACATGAACTATACTCACATTTATATTCGATTGCTAAAGCGATGCATTGTCTGGAGTTGGAAATACTAACTATGTGGATCAATTGTGTCGAATAATAATATAGACATGCTCAAATTCGATAGAATCTAGATGTCTGATGGATCAATGACCGCTCCTTACGCGAATTGCAAATATCACGATCCTATCATAATATTTGGATACAATTTATATCTTTAATCAATGTGTAGATCAGTCTTTTACGTGCAGTTTCACTCCCCATTGGTGGTCTCTCACACATGCTCACACACTCTCTCCCGAGGTGTCTTTCTCACACACATGCTCTAGATATAACCCTGCCTCCCTCTCGTAACCATTTACAACTATTTTCACTAACCTTTATCACAAGCACTCTTCCTCTCGCAAACATACACACGCACAATCCTCATCGACCCTTTCTATATACATGGACCTGCCTACGTGTCTCATGTACGCACATTATCTTTACGCCTGTCTCTCACGCATTGTCTCATATCTCTCTTCCTAATCGATGAGTATGATTCTAGCAGAGCATTATGTAGGATGCCCCTCACAGTTAGGTTGGATGAATAATAATATCAGAGATAAAGGGGTTACCTTAGTCCGAGAACCTAGGGTTACAAATCCTAGCCGTCTTTGTCAGTGGACACAGAGTCCTTCACAATTCTGCTATCTTTGTCTTGTACGACTAGTCATCCATGGGTCTTCCTAAATGCGTCACGGGCCGACTAATGTGGCGCAGGATAGAACCGAACGAAGGGCCTCACCTCGACCCACCGGACCTCACGCGGTGACACACCCTCTGCCCCACGTCTCATTATCTTCTCACACCCACACATACCAACACAAACACCACACATAAAGAAAATTTCTCCTGGTGCCACTATTCCCTCCCCCCTTCATATACACACTCAAGGGAATGAAATCTCTTGTCGTGACATCATATTCGTCTCTCTCTCTAGACCCACTCTCATTTCTCGTGCTATCTCTCCCACGCCCCCCGTCGGCCCCTCTATCCATGCCTCTCTCGAATACGTAATACACACGCATACCTGTCTAGCCCCGCCAAATGCATCAACTACACATTCACACATGTTACATCACGTACCCCATTGATCTAAAAAGCCCTCTCTTCACGTTTATTTCGCATACAACATTCCTTTTGAATAAAGTGTGGGCAAAAAATTATTTTAAAGTTTCTACATATATACAACATTACAAAGTTATATGGAGGAGTACGAACGCTAATTTACATTGCATGGTGCCCACAATGATATTTATTCCGCACTGTGAATTTGTATATTTTTATACTATATACAAAGTTAGTCATAATAAAGAGAAACGAAGAGCATCTCTCTCTCCATCGCATACCCCCTGTACGCCCCTTTCACGTATGCACGCAAAACTATCTCCAGGTCCTCTAAAAGTAAGCCCCCAGAAAATTCACGCATGTTTCATCTTTCTCTCGCGATATATGCAATGACGATCATTGTATTTGAAGCGAAAGCACGATACGTACATTGGACTTCAGAATCCACTCACTACGGTCACCATTTACGTTTAGTGGTTATTATACAGTCACGGGCTCACCGTACAACTCTATATTTGCTCATGACATGACTAGTTGACCAGTTAAACGCTCCACGTGGCACCTCTAGTGTTGCATCACATTATCTCACTACCATCATGCCCACCTGTCAACTTGTATCTACTCTACATCTACACTCTTATAAAATACATAAAATACACCTTATAAAAACAGAGTTGGTGATGATGGTGTGCCTGCCATCCTGCAATATAGGCCGTCCGATTTGTATCTGACGGACAGGAAAGAAACCATGGCAATTTTGCAAAAAGGTACCCACACACCTCTCCACATTTGCAAATAAGGCCTTCCCTCATTCATCCTTTTCTCTCACAAGATAGACAAGTCATACAAATGCATTTTGATGTTACGTGCAACGCACGAGCATCTTGCTAGTAAGAATGAAAACAAACGGCAAAAAATATATTTAGACGGTGGTTCGAAGTCATATCCGCGGGCACAGCAGACAAGGTGGCCTTGTATTGGTATGCTGAGCCGTCTGTTTTAACACGCAGGAGCTGGTGTGGTGATTATACACACATGCACGCATGCACACGAACTGCATCCACGCAACACTCACACAAACACATGCACCCACGCATGCACGCAACACTCACACGTACACACGCAGCCACGCACGCACGCAACACTCACACGCACACACGCACGCATGCATGCACACACCAGTACACCACACGACCAACACACACTCTCACGCTCAAGTGCTCAACCTACACGTGCATGCGCACACATCAGGCCCTGACAGACACATACACAACCAGGTGATTCCCACGCACGGGTTGGAGCCTTGTCGCGCCTGCGTAAATTTGTGTTTATCTGACCTTTTGCCTATCCGAACTGATAGGTGGGACCCATAAGAAACGTGGTCAATTTAACTAGTCAACATGGCGCCACGCAGACTATTTGGCCGGTCAACAAAGTGCAATCCGATGCTGAACTGTGAGCAAGTGACCGTATAATCACCGCAAAACATATATAGTGACCGTAATCAGCTTATTCTGAAGTTCGGTGACCGTATTACGCTTTTCTCTCTATAGGCCCTCCAAACTACATCTCTACACGTTCTCGCATGTTACATCTAACAACTATGCAATACAACACTACTACTACACTCTAACACAATAAATCATATGTGTTTTTAGTTTTACTAGATATCATATTGTTACTTATAATTATTTAGTTTGCATACATTAAAATTGCCTTTGAAATGTATGGCCAGTATCATCTACCGCGCAGGAAAAATCCCGCCCTTTCCTGTTTAATCGGGTCTGTATCGATGGATCATGTGAAACAGCAAAACTATAGTACTATACAGTACAAGTGACAGTTCACTTGGCCGTCGTGTCGTCTACTCCTCCGTCGTAAGAGTGGAGCGCTCGCTCTCATAAATCTTCTAGTCCCTTTTACCGACATGTGGGACATCAAGCTACCGGGTCCACGGGCCATACCGGAATACAGTGCAGAGCAGCTGGGATGAAGCACCCCAGTCATGGCGCCAGCGTAGTAATGAGCAATGAGGCGTCAAATCACAAAGCTGCACCTTTTCCACAGTTAAGTTGGAGGGACGAAACAACCATCATTTCACTCATTGCTGAATCCGCTTCTCCCTCATCTTCTTCAACTTAGAGCATGGTTAATAGTATAGCCAGTTGCTGGCTATAAACCAGTGTCATGTCATCTACAGCCCATCTTATAGTCAACATGTATAATAATAGATCAAAAGAGTGTACTACTTTTTCATTATGTGGCCCATCTTTCATTCTCACAAAGTGCCTAGGAGCACGTGCTAGAGCTGGCTCTTCACGAAGAGCCCGCTTACCTTCTCTCGCCTCTTCTCTTTCCTCCAACTAAGCAGAAATATACTAGTTTATTTTTTATAGCCCGCTGACTCATCTCTATTATACTTGCTCTTAACCGCGTTTGCTTCTGCCGTTGTTCTGCCTCATGTGGGACGCGGATCGGCTTGGTAAAGCACTGACACATGGGACCGCGTGTTAGCAAACCGCCAGGACAACGTCCTCCAAAAATAAGAAGCCTAATCCTAGACTTACAAAGGGCTACGTAGCTGCTACGTATACTTTCCATCTAATCTATATATGCCCCCCTGATTTTCAGGTGGGGTGGGCCTAATCCTCTCCTTTAATCCAATCAAATAGTCCCACATCACATCAGTTCATAACTTTACGTAAACCATTACGTGGATGTAGCATTGCTCAAATAAGAAACCTCCCCCGCCATCCGCTCGGCAAAATCACCTCCTTTTTACTAATCTCGATATGTGCAAATATAACGTGGCATCACAACAAGACTCTACGACTCAGAGTATTTATTCATTAGGCTCCGAGGAGCCAAGTATTACAAACATGGGTCTCATGACCCAACATACAGAGCATACAAGCATCAAGCACATGCGGAAGCTTAACTTGTCTGAGTACAGACAACTACAAATGAAGAAGGCTGAGAAGCCTGACTATCTACAAGACCCTCCCAAGGGTACAAGATCGTAGCTGAGATAACAAGCTAAACGTCAAAGTCCACGCGGAACTACTAGCGAGACTGAAGTCTCTCTACAAAACATAAAATAAGCAAACGTGAGTACAAATGTACCCAGCAAGACTTACATCAAAACTATCTACATATGCATCGGTATCAACAAAGGGGTGGTGGAGTTTAACTGCAGCAAGCCAGCTTTGACTCGGTGGCTATCCTGAACTACGGCTGCAAGTAACTCTTTTTGAGGTGGCGCACACGAGTCCACATATTCACCATATCAATACACCACTATGGATCCGCTCCCGTCTCCCTACGAGAAGGCCATCCATAGCAGTCACACTTATCTTGCGCATTTTAGAGTATCCACTTCAAGTTATCTATGAACTGTACAGGCAACCCAGAAGTCCTTTACCACGGACACGGCTATTCGAATAGATGATGTTAACCCTGCAGGGGTATACTTCTTCACACACGCTCTCGCCACTTACCACCATGTACACGTCGTGTATCTCGCCAACTTTCAAGCGAAGCCTGGCGAGGGAGTCGTCCACGACCTAACTAACCACAGAAGTCTCTAGTCCAGGTTTATCGCCTATTCGGGTTCCATCCGCAAGAAGATCCGGCCGGGGTGTCGCTCACGGTCTAGGGCAAACCTGACGCGTGGGTCCCGCATGTCAGTGTGACAAGACTGGAGCAGACACTGACCGGTGGGGACAGGTCAATGCTGACTCGGCAGGTCAAACCTGACAGTTGGGGCCCACTGGACTTAATCTAATCCTAAACAGAACTAACCCAGGTTAATTAAGGGCGTGGGGCCCATATGTAAGCGGGTCAGGGGGTTAATTGGCAGGGTCATTAGTGGCTGATGATGGGCCACATCGACATCACCAGAGTTCGGCCGGCGGCGGCCAAAACCGACGAGGGAGACGCTGCGGGAAAGCGCTACAGTGGGCGGTTTCGTGCGCGGTTTGCGGCTATGGGTTGCTGGCAGTGCGCCGCAACCAAAGGTGCCATCAGTTAGTCGCGGGGTGGCCGGATACGTCGACGGCGTCGAGTTCCGTGGCGGAAGGAGTTCGGACCTTGACGAAAATGACGCTACGGGACGTCTCCGGCCGAGCTGGTGGTGTCTGCGGGTTCCTGGGGACGCGGTGAGGACGAAAACATGCTCAGATGCGATGTGGGTGGGCTCTAGCCACGGCGGCGACATGGCACGGAGGCGGCGAGCTTCGGCCGCAGTGGTCAGTGAGGCTAGAAGATGCAAACGACGGCGGGGAGAGAGGGGTTGGGAGCAGGAGCTCACAGCGGTGTCGGAGAGGGGGTCAGCGAGCTCGGGGAGGCCCTGTGGACGACGAATCGGCGGCGACGATCTCCGTTGCCCGACGGTGAACACGACGATGCCGGTGACGTTTCGGGGCTTCCGGCGTCGGGAGGCTCGGTGAGGAGGAAGAGAGGAACGAGTCGGAGCTCGTGGTAGCTCCAGTGGGCGTGGGAGAGGTGGTGGCCATGGCTACAGCGAGTGGCGACGGCGAACGCGCTCGGTGGTGCTGCGGGAGAGAACAAAGGAGGGGGAGGGGGTCCAGGGAGAGAGCGAGGGGTTCGAGAGGGGGTGCGTGGCACTCTGGGCTGGCTCTAGAAGCGGCGGAAGCAGGAGGCAGCTCGGGCGCGTGCAGGCGCGCGGTGGCCACACGCCTCTGTCCTTCTGTCAAAGGAGGAAGAAGACTAGGGAGCCCCTGGTGGGCTGGGCCAGATAAGGAGCTGGGCCGGCTATGCTGCAGGTGAGAAGCCCATGTGAGTCCTTCTCTCTCTCTTATTAATTGTTTCTGTTTTCTATTTATTATGTTCTGTTTTGAATTAGTAAAAACACCAATTCATTTTGTGAAATCCTGAAAATAATTGTGGGCACTTTTGAAAATATTTCCAATAGCCCTCAACCACTTTCAGAATTATTTGGGCATTTTAATTATTTATAGCAATTAAATGCCCAAATTCAAATACTTTAAGAATTCATTCAAAAATCCAAAGTGGCCTAGGAAAATGTGCACCATTTTTGGCAGAGGTTTTAGACCAATTCAAAAATAATGAACTTTTCCAAAGGAATTTTGGGTTCATTGAAAATGATTTTTATTTGAACCTAGTTGGATTCATCTGTGCTAGGGTTTCAACAATCCCCATTTCAACTTCAAATAAATTTAGACATGATGCATGGATGCAATGCCACTAATTACAAACAATTATTCTAGGGCTATGACACAGACATATATTTCCTTGCATGTTGTGTTGTACAGTAGCTATGGGAATAAATATACGAAAGCGAAAAAACGAGTGATTTCTATTAACAAGACATCGCCTATGTAATATTCTATTGAGACGGACAAACTGAAATATTAGAACAATCTTATTATCTACTGAACACTGACCCTCACTCATTAATCTTGTCCGGATGTTCACTTACTGCACATCTAAACATCTGCATACAGCTTCAGAATTTAGACAAACAAACAGGCTTCTGATGGCCAAACAAAAATTTTCATCAATTAGATTTTACATGGCGCATTTTTCCCCATCAGTTAGCTACAAGACTCTACATACATACAGGCAAAGCAATTTTCACCAAGAATCAGCTGCTTGCATATATAATGAATTAATTGTTCATATTATTCTCAATGACAATTTTATAAAAATCAAAAACTACTTTATTTTGAGGTTGTACTTGCAAGTTACATAAAGCAATTATGCATAAATAAAAAGAAACAATAGGTGCAGTGTTGTAATTGCAACGCAAGCTGATCACTGAAGCTCAAAATGGAAAACCACTTGGCCAACAGCAAGAAGAAGGGGCAGTTATGAATGATCATTTAATACTGTAGGACATAGAGAACTCCGAACAGAATCCTCAGTCATTCAACACATTTAATTCTAAATAAAAGGAATATACATTTATGCAGTATGAGATCATGTTAATTGGTTGCAAGACTGATGATGGTCCAATGCCAGTGCCATCAGAACTAAGTTATTCAAATTCAGGATACTGAAATATGAAAACAGTGTGCAGATTACTACTATCCATGGTGGAAAGTAAAAGGGAACCAATATATAAGTTAAATACGACCTAGTTAGTTAGTGGACCTCAATTCATCAGCCACACTAGTACGAACATTACAAATTGCCATAAGCAAAGCATCAGCTACCTGTCTGTCGGGCACCCACGAATTTTAAAACGGAAATGCACATGTGGGGCTAATAAGCAGCTGATATGCCACAACAACACAGAAAGATTGCGCAAGGAAACGCATACCCCTCGGTTTTATTTCCTCGGACAACAGCAATGCGGAAAGGGCTGGTCCAGAGATTTCAAGGGCCGGGGCGAAACTAGAACCCAGGGCCCTTTAATACAAACGTCTTAATAATGATGAGCAAATTTCAATTATATCAATTGGATAGAGAATACATTTAAATTTAACAACAAAGCTAAAGGTAACCAATTGGCAAGAACATGTGACAACTATTTTCTATATATTAGTCCATGATAAGTAACTATAACATAATGAGGCGAATGAAAATCTAATTTTCACACACCTTTTAGGAATTAAGGCGTAAGTGAAACTTCACACATTAGGAGGGCAGGAAGTTGAGATATCCATTGATAACCTTCTCTGTCGGTAAGATCCACCAATAATCTACCCTGAAAGAAAAGGAATCAAACAGATGCATATAGATAGGTGGAGCTTGTACATTGTATACTAGGAAAAATGAAGCATTAGTACATAAGTAAAATTTCTGTGCATGAGTGCAATGTAGAAAACGTTGGAATTACAACCACATTGAAACACCTGAAATTGCATTGTGTCGCTGCCATGAACTTGCTTTGTATTCTAAGCAAATTATTGACCTACTTCGATAGTCTCTAGCAGTTCCCTTGACATAAATCTCCCATGAGGATGAGTGACCTCAAAATGTGGCCGCTACAGAGCACAACACAAAGAAGTCTACCTAATTGGGATAATCATAAATCACATGGCTATGATTCTACTGTTCGTGGCCATTATATTATTTAGAATAGAGAGATCCTGAGAAATGTGCAGTTATAATTGTGTGAATCATGTCACCAAAGTTGTGAACAGCGAAATACGATCAGTATATATCAACATTGAAGCCTCCGTTACTAACCATTGGATCACTAATTAAAGACTACATCGGAATAGCAGTCTCCAAAGCTACGGCAGTGAGATCGATTGCTTTTCTGGAAGGAGAAAAGGAGATGGTTGCCTCATTACCCCAGGCACCGGAGGAACAACGCGTCTGACAAGGTACGTCTCAGCGGCGGAATGACTAAAGTTCACCTGAACAGGAGACACTCTCGTCTCCTCGTACAGGAAGGCGACTCTAGGACTAGGGGTCATCTCATCGCCGGCGATAATAATCTCACGACCAGGTGTCGGGGCGTCTGCGGGCAGGGCGATCTCATCTCCACTAGGACGCACAGGAGATAAAAATCAAGCGCGGATCTCACCTGTGCGCGGCTGCAGCGGCGCTAGCAGATCCAGGCGTGTGGCGGCGCCCCAAAACCGTGTCCTCCCTCTCTCTGTCTCAATTGGCGTGGGTAGGGGAAGTGGGTGCTGCGGCATGGTGCGGGGGAATGGAGCAGCAGTCCTGGGCAGGGCTGTGTGGATGCGGGGGATGGGTAAGCGGTGGTGTTCACGGCGATGAGAGCGGCAGCTGGGTCGGCTTCAAAGGGAAGAAGTCACGGGGAGGGTCTGAGTGTGGGGTCGCTTGGCATGTGGAGGCTAGTGGGTGGGAGTGGATCGGGGTTGGCGGTGCTCGGTAGTCAGTAGTAGCGCAGGTGTCTCGCGTGCACTATAACTATTGATCCAGTTGCAACGTAGGTTTTACAACCCGCGTTACTATTATGTCCTATCCGCGGGGATGTGGTGTGGCACACTTAGCAGTAGCATGGTCCAAGTAAACCAATGCTAGTGCTAATGTATAGCAGTAGCGCTCTTTTTATCCAACGCTACCACTAATTACTAGTACCGTGGGGTCATAAACAAACGCTACCGGTAAACTTCTATCTATAAGCATTTTTCTAGTAGTGTTGCACGGAGGTCAAGGCAGCCACTGCGGCCTTCTCGCGCTGCTCCGCCTCGGCCAACCCTGACCTGAGGGCGACAGTCCTACCCTCAGATTCGGCCTCCACGAGCTTCAGCTTCAGATCGTACCAATTGGCAAGATTGGCGCGAGCCTTGGCCACCCTGCGGTCAATCTCCTCCTGGGCCCTGGCCTCGCGCGCCCTGACAGCATCCTCCGCTTGGGCAACCTGGCGTTCCGTCATCTCCAACCGCTCAAGTTCGAGACTGCTCTCTGTGCCCTCCAGCATCAACGCTTCCTCACGCCTTAGGACCTCCCCCTTGTCGGACGGCGCCCCCTTCATCGACGCCAAGGCAGCTCTGCGCACCTCCACTTGCTGCTCTAGGGAGGCGCTCAGGGCCTGGAGCTCCTGCATGCGCTGCTCGGCGATCTCGCGGCGGTGGTCTGCCTCCCTGGCCTTCTCCAAGGCCCGGGCGCTGGCCTCGCGTGAGGTAGCCAGGGTTGCCCCGGGCTCCGCCTTGGTGTGCTCACGCTGGAGGTGCCCGAGGTTGATGGCCACCTTTAGTTGGCGCCATTCGTCCACCAGTCGGAGGCCTTCGGTTTCAAGACGAGCATCAACGTCCACAAGTTCTTCCCTAAGCCGTTTCAGTGCACCCATCACCTCCTAGAAGAGCTCGTGACGCACAGCACCCCGCTTGCACGCAAGTTCGAGCCCGTGGTCGGGTCTATCCTCCATGCCAGTGGATCGCGGAGGAGTCCGAAGTGGTTCGCTTCCCCCCAGTCGAGGGCTCGTGGCCGGCGCCCTCCTAGTCGCCCTTCGGGCCTTAGTGGAGGCCTGGAGGGGAAAAAGCTCGTTGCTTGAACAAGAGGCCAAGACCGAGGTCATCCGCCGCAGTCGATGACCAGGGGAGGAGCCCTTGGCACACCTCCTGCACCCCAGGCGAAGCCGCGAAGGAGGAACGACAAGAATGCGGGTTTGAGGCGCCGGGCTGGCTCGCTTGCCTCTCCGTCCTACCTCACGTCGAGTGCGGCGTGCTGACCTGGGGCGGCCAAGGCCGACGGGGGATTCAGGGCCGGAGGAAGTTGCTTCTTAGGAGATTTCGCCGCCCTAGTCGAAGGAACCCAGAGGAGCCACAGTCAGAAAGAGGAGCAACATTCGAGGAATTGCAAGGATAAGGTACTCATCTATGGCGATATACTTCCTCTGTTTCAATGGCCGGAAGGCATCACCGTTGCAACTTGGAGATCCTTTCCTCTTCCAGAGCCGGCCGAAGCCTTGGGTGCGATCACTAGCACCGGGCGTGGCTGGAGTGGTTCCTGAGGAGGCGACCTCAGGAGCAAGGGGCAGCGTGAGTACCTTAGCCCCCGCTTCCTGGCGACCCGCCGGGGCTCCGGGGGCTGCGGCCTCAGGAGCATCGGGCTGCGGCACCCCTCCGGCCGCTTCCTCAGGGCGGCTACCTGGGGGCCCACGGGGCAGCCCCTCGGGAGCCCCAAGCGGGGCCGATTCCACAGCATCCGCGTCGCCAGCGCACGACGGTGATCACCCCCTTGCGCCCGCTTCTGGGAAGATCGTCGCGCTGGCTGTAGGCAAGGGAGCCACGGAGATAGGGCTCTTGCGAGGCCCTTCGAGACCAGCTGGACATAGTCCCCACTCATCGAAAGGGGGCATCTGCTCGCGAAGTCCGCCTTGTTCGAGCAACGGTACAAGAGACAGCCCTCCTCTGGCATTTTGGCTGGCGACGGGTTGCTTGCCAGGATCTCGAGCACAATTTGTTGCGCCTCAAGAGGAAGCCCGGATTCGTGAAGCCTCTTGCGATCCTTGCTACCGGACAAGGTCCACATCGGTCGAGAATGGCGCTGGAGCGGGGCAACACGACGTCGAATGAACTCCTTCACCACCATGGGTGCTGTCACGCCAAGATCCTTCGGCCTCTTCAGCTGGAGCCAGACGAAGGCAAGACGCGGGTCGGCAAGCCTCTCGTGGCCCCAGCCAGAGCTGGGAACGACGGGAGCCGACGGAAGCAAGTATCCACCACCTCCGGAACCCGCTCATAGACGAAGGAAGTTCAAAGTCAATGCCCGAGCCGGCCGTCGCCGCCATGGCCTGGAAGCTCAGGCATCCCGAGCACTGCCGAGGGCCGGTCAGGTGCAGCGAGAAGAAATGGGGAAGTAGGGCCACAGAGTGAACAATGCCCACCATGGCCTCGCAGACAAAGGCAGAGATGGCGAGGAGAGCGATGAATGAGATCCAAGTGCAGCATATGGATCTGATAATGGGAAAGCATGACATTGAAGAAGGTGGAGAAAGGGGGAATCAGGCCGGCCCACAAGGCGTCAAGGAAGAAGTGGACCTTGTTGGTTGTCCTATCGACGGAGGCGCGGGATGCGGGCCAGGCCAGCATCTTCCCCCACTCGTTGAAGTCGGAGGCGAGCGCTGGGCGGACCTTGCCCATGACCTCCTTGTTAAGCACCACCGACCGCTCGACAGCTGGCTCGAAGGTCGGAGGTGGCTCGGTTGAGGACTGGGGCTTCTTCTTCCCTTTCCTCGTTTGGCTAGGGGCCATGGCAACGGAGAGGACAGAGCTCCGGTCAGATTGGAAGCAGGGGCTGTTGTTTCGAGGAGGCGGAAGAGTTGGGGCAGCGCGTCGCCAGCGACGAAGGAGTAACTGTGTTGGCCGAGGGGGCCGCCTAGCCAGGCGGATATCAAGGCTGCGTGGGGAAGCGGGGGCACCCACGTCCTGTCAGTCGCCACGCGTCAATCAAGGCCGCAGGCGGTTGGGGCCCGCGACGCTCCATACTTGCCCCTTGGCTTCGCCTCGAAGCCAAGTCTAAGCGCGCCTTGGGCCTTGGGGCTACTGTCAGCGTTCTGGGAACGGGGGTCCCTAGACTTGCCTGCCTGCGGCCCACGGCGTGGCTCCAGCAGTGGCCTGGTATGGCCCATCTTCACCAGCAAACACTCAAGACCCTCACGAGGGGCCATGCCTCGCGAGACGGACGACACATGACCTCCTCAGGGGCGGCCTCACTAGGCTGGCTTACGAGGGGCGGAGAGATCAAGGTGAGGGGCACCTCGTGAGGTTCTTGTGACATGAGCCGTGACGACCAAGGCCAGGCGGGCTCCAGGCAGGCACCAGCGGGCGCAGAGTACCCGTTGCCTCTTTGGTGCTAAAGGGGCAAGCGCAGGCGAGGAGTCCCGAGGCATCAGGCAAAGGTTTTCAAATCGGTGTAATGAGACCAAGACCAGCAGGACGACATGACGGAGGTCATCGCGGAGCCCACGACGGCGTCACCACCGGAGCCTTTGGCAGGCGAAGACCACCTTTTGTCAGGATAACTTGTACTAGCTGCCCCCTTCAAATTGGTCGTTGTGGGATCCCTTCCCGCCTAACATTTGGGGAGAGGACCCGGACCTCTATAAATAGGACTAGCCACCACCTTAGAAGGGAGGAGGATCCAGATCACCATCAACCACACAAGCTCACCGAGCTCAAGAACACTTCTCCTCAGAAGGCTGTTCTTCCCTTGTACTTGTTCATCCTTAGCCTATGAGACAATCCACCACACCACACTAGAGTAGGGTATTACACCACATCGGTGGCCTGAACTAGTATAAACCCTGTGTAGGATCGGAAGTATGTATAAAGGGGGGTGATTAGACTACTTGACCAAATAAAAGCTACGCCTTTTCCCAATTTTAGTTCTTGGCAGATTTTAGCAACTTTAGGACAAGTCAAGCAATCATCACACAATTCAAGCAAGCATGCAAAGAGTATATAGGCAGCGGAAAGTAAAGCATGCAACTTGCAAGAATGTAAAGGGAAGGGTTTGGAGAGTTCAACCGCTATTGGAGACACGGATGTTTTTCCCGTGGTTCGGATAGGTGGTGCTATCCTACATCCACGTTAGTGGAGACTTCAACCCACGAAGGGTAACGGTTGCGCGAGTCCACGGAGGGCTCCACCCACGAAGGGTCCACAAAGTAGCAACCTTGTCTATCCCACCATGGCCATCGCCCACGAAGGACTTGCCTCACTAGCGGTAGATCTTCACGAAGTAGGCGATCTCCTTGCCCTTACAAACTCCTTGGTTCAACTCCACAATCTTGTCGGAGGCTCCCAAGTGACACCTAGCCAATCTAGGAGACACCACTCTCCAAGAAGTAACAAATGGTGTGTTGATGATGAACTCCTTGCTCTTGTGCTTCAAATGATAGTCTCCCCAACACTCAACTCTCTCTCATAGGATTTGGATTTGGTAGAAAGAAGATTTGAGTGGAAAGCAACTTGGGGAAGGCTAGAGATCAAGATTCATATGGTAGGAATGGAATATCTTGGTCTCAACACAAGGGTAGGTGGTTCTCTCTCAGAACATATGAGTTGGAAGTGTAGATGTGTTCTGATGGCTCTCTCCACGAATGAAGAGGAGGTGGAGGGGTATATATAGCCTCCACTTAAAATCCAACCGTTGCACACAGTTTACCAATCTCGGTGGGACCGAATCAACAAACTCGGTCGGACCGAAAAGGTAAACCTAGTGACCGTTAGAGATTTTTGGTGGGACTGACATGCATCTCGGTAGGACCGATATGGTTAGGGTTTGGGCATAACGTAATCTCGGTGAGACCGATTACACAAACTCGGTGAGACCGATTTGGTAATTAGCTAACCAGAGAGTTGGTCAGGCAAACTCGGCGGGACCGATTTGCTCTTTCGGTGAGACCGAAAAGTTACAAAAGGGAAACAGAGAGTTTGCATTGCAATCTCAGTGGGACCGATCCGCTCTTTCGGTGAGACCGAAAAGTTACGAAAAGTAAATAGAGAGATTGCAATCCTATCTCGGTGAGACCGAGATCCCTATCGGTGAAACCGATTTGCTAGGGTTTTGGCAGTGGCTTATGACATATGAAGACTCGGTGGCGCCGGATAGAAAGAGTCGGTATGACCGAGTTTGGCTTAGGGTTTAGGTCATATGTGGATATGGGAAAGTAGTTGAGGATTTTGGAGCATATCATTAAGCACATAAGGCAAAGAGCTCATTAAGCAACACCTCATCCCTCCTTGATAGTATTGGCTTTTCCTATGGACTCAATGTGATCTTGGATCACTAAAATGTAAAATGAAGAGTCTTGAGATTTTGAGCTTGAGCCAATCCTTTGTCCTTAGTATTTTGAGGGTTCCACTTTCACCATTCATGCCATGCCAATCATTGAGCTTTCCTGAAATAGTTATCTTGGAATATCATTAGCTCAATGAGCTATATGTTGTTATGAATTACCAAAACCACCTAGGGATAGTTGCACTTTCAATCTCCCCCTTTTACAACATATAGATCAAAGCTTCGACAAATGATAATAAGAATGAATTACATCGTCGCTTTGAGAAGTATGTGATAAGTAAGAGCTCCCCCTAAATGTGTGCATATTTAAGATTTGCTTTGGACTGCAAATGCACAAGAAGTTAGAATTATGGGTTACTCTTCCATGTCACATACATCTTGGTGGAGCGCTCAAAATGATTAATCACGAAATACATGCACTCATCACCAAGGCAAAGTGAATGATCACATAAGATAGATAAGATATATCAACCATGCATAAGTGTACCTTATGATCAAACACATGATCATCAATGTCTCACAAGCATATCAAAGTATCTCAACCAAAAGCAAACAATGTTTGAAAAACCACCAAATAAAAGCAAGAGAGAATAAAAGCAACACACTCTCTCTCTCGAAGCCTATGATCTATACATTTTTCTCCCCCTTTGGCAACAAGTTACCAAAAAGTTCCTAGAAAATGCATAGTGCTAGATCGACACTCAGGCTTGATCTTCAGGTGGTGATGGAGTCTGGATCACTCCAAGGACGAAGGCTTCCGTAGATGCTGTTGGAGTTGGAGCTGAAGTGGATGCTGGAGAAGGTTGGGTTGGTGCTGCGGCTGGTGCTGAGGCGGTTGCTCTTGTGTCAGGAACTGGCACTGCAGACGACCTTGGACCTCGTGGCACTCTGGCAAATGCATCTGTGGTTGTCTTCCCTCTCCTCTCCTGCATGTCATCTTGGAGTTGCTCCACTGCAGTCTGAATCTCTGTCACCTTGATATTCAAGTCATAGAAGTTCTGTTCTACGATTCTCTCTAAGCTTGCCTGGTTCTGAGTTAGGTTGGCCAAACCTTTCTCAATCTGCAGGGTGGATGCAATCAGGTAACTAAGCTGCTCTTTCTTGGTTTTCAAGAAGTATTCATATGCCTCCTCTTGGGTTGGCATCCTTGCAGCTTTCTCCTTCCTTGCCTTCTCCTTCTGTGCTTGTGCATGGGCTGAAGATGGTTCATCTTTGTTCATCACAACCTAGTTGTCCTCGAAATCTGGATGGATGGGCAAATGTTCCTTGTCCAACAAGTATGTGTCTGTGCCCATTCTTGAGTTGATCAACATCTGGATCTGAGGGGCATATCCACAGCTCCTCTTCTGGTCTGCTGCAGTCCTCTTGATCGTTTCTATTATGAGGCTCATGACCTTAAACTTTTGAGGCACATCAAAGATATGTAGCAGGTTGATGGCATGACCTCTGATCATCTTGTGATCACCTGACTTAGGCAACAGAGTGTGCCTTAAGATCCAATTGATGGTTGGCAATCCTGACAGAAGATAGTGTATAGATCCATACTTGAAAGTTTCAAGTGCCTTGTCAGGGATCTCTTTGTACATGTTGATCATGGAGTTGTGGTCCATCTTCTTCTTGGAATAGACATCCAAGTCATCTTCATTTTCTTCTGGGGCATTGATAAGCTGTGCCCACTCAGCAACTGTTGATTGGTACCTCGTACCTTTAGACATCCAAACAATCCTCCCATCTGGATAAAAATGTGTTGTGGAGTAGAACTGCATGATAAGTTCCTCATTCCACTTTGTGAGCTTCTGCCCAACAAAGTCTGCTAATCCACAAGCTCTGAAGCTATCTTGCACTCCAGGGTAGTGCTCTTCATTGTCCTTGATATATTCCCAGTCGACCCATCTCATATCACATACTATTGGCTTCTTGTCCAATAAGACTGTCTCATAGAAGTCCTGCTGTTCCTTAGTATGGAACCTGTAGTCTACAACAGTCCTTCTCCTGGTAACATAGGGATCCTCTGCTCTCCATTTTCTCAATCCAGAGTCTCTCCTGATTTTCATATCCTCAGCCACATGATGAGCATCATTGTGGTCTGGGATCTTGGGCTTCAACTTTCTCATCACTTGGACTTCCTCTTCTTCTGCAGGTTCAGGCACTGGGGCCTTGTTTTTCTCAGCAGCTGGAATGCTCCTAGTATTCCTCTTTGGTTTTGGCTTTGGAGCTGGCTTGGCCTTGGAAGCAGACTTGGGGGCTTCCTTTGGCTTAGATGCAGCTGCTCCTGATCTAATGGCATCACCCATCAGCTTGGGTGCCTTAGGTGCTGGTGCAGCACCTTCCTCTTCTTCTTCTTCTTCTTCATCAGAAGAATGCTGTTCAAATTCAGCCATGGGATCTACTTTCTTGCACCATCTGCCTCTTTTCCTTTCTTTCTTTGTCTCAGCTGCAACTGGCTCTTTGGGTGCAGGCTTCTCAGGAATCTTTGTTGAGGCTCTGGCCTTTGGCATGGGCTGCCTGCCTGCTGGCCTTTTGACCTTTAAGCCTGGCTTGTTGGCTGCAGCTGAGCCATATTCTTTCTTCAGCACAACTCTCTTGGAAGTTGCCTATTCCTCTGCCACATAATCTTCATCCTCTGAGTCTGAAGCTCTCTTCTTTCTCTGTCTTGTGGCAGCTTTTGGCAGATTGCTAGGGGTGCTCCTGCTGCCATCATCTGAGGAGCTGGAGGGACTAGTGCCCTCTCTCATGTGCACAAGCTGCTCTGACTGATTCTGACTATCACTTTGATCTGACATGATGAACAAGCTGACTGCTGACTGTTGATCCCTGTGAATAGTTTATAGATGAGGTAGAGTGGATGAGCATCACAAAATGCAGAGATTTTTGCAAAAAGAATGATTCAAAAACTTAGTTTTAGTTTCCCACAAAAAGCATCTCGGATCTACCGATGTTTAAACTCGGTGATACCGAAGTAGTTTTTGGAACTTAAACTAGTGAACTCGGTCAGACCGAGTCACAGTTCGGTGGCACCGAGACTACTAGGGTTTCACAAAGTTCAAAAATCGGTCACACCGATTAGTTACACTCGGTCAGACCGAGTTTCACTTGTGCAATGGCATAGGCCAAATCGGTGGGACCGAGTTTTTCAACTCGGTGGGTCCGAGATGGTTTCGGCGAAAACCTAACCCTAAAATTTTCAAATCAAAGCTAATCTACGAGTTCTTTGACTGGATAGAAGTTTATCAAATGTGGCAAGAATCATTATGATCACAATGTGATAGGAATCGGATTGGGGAATAGCACAAAGATCGAGTCCGTGCCCTAGTTCGGCGGAGACTCGCTACGGCGGCAACGACGGGGTTGATTCCCGTTGACGGCGACGGAGACCAGCGACTGGAGGCTGCTGGCGGCGAGGAGACGATCCGGAGACCACGTCGGCAGAGCGAGCTATGGCGCGGGCGAAGAGGTTCGGAGAAATTTCCAAAATTTTGCCCGTGTCTATATATAGCCCGACCCTATCGGTGTGACCGAGTGGAACAACTCGGTGGCACCGAGATGCAAAACTGTGTACAATTATTGCAACTCGGTGTGACCGAATAGTTCAAATCGGTTGCACCGAGATTAAAAACTTAGATCAACTTGATGATCTCGGTAGGACCGAAAGTGGGATAACGGTCAGACCGAAAATCACAAAGAGGTTTTGGAAGTTTAAGTCTATGACGAATCGGGGACTCCGAGTGCTCCTCACACAGAGTGGTTCGAATCTGACTTGATCAATTTTGTGATGTAGCATGAGTAGAGTTTGAGACGAGAAAAGCATAGATAGCTAGAGGGGGTTCTTAGGCATTCTTGTCCATCCACTTGGCAAAAGAACAATAAAACCAAACAATCAAAACAACAAGTGGATGTCCTTGAATGAGTAAAATATGCAACCAACATGCTCACACAATAAAATGGCAATTGAAATATGTGACAAAACATGCACACCCAATTCTAGCATCTATCAAGCAATTTGCGATGACTAGGTCATCTATATATGAGTATATTGACTTAGGAGTCAAATGAGAACATTTGATCATAGGTCATACTCATCGTTTAAGCTCAAGTGGGGTTACCACTTTTACATAAAGCATCGTTGTGTTCACATCATTAGAGTCGCTTTAGCTCAAGTCTTAGAGTAAAGCTCCCCCTAGATGTGATATCCCCCCGAAGAGGGATGAACTAACCTTGGGTTTTGTCGATGATGACTTCATGTAGATGTTGAAGATGTGGATGCTCAATGTTGATGTAGATCACTTGGAGCTATCCTTTTGAGTGAATTGCACTTTCAATACCTACATGGGTTAGTCCCACAAGGAACAAGCAAGTATATCCATAGACATAGAGTGATGCACATACAAGATGATGTCTATGAAAGCTTTTAGGTTACCTTGTCCCTTGACTTACCAACAACAGGGTTTGTGACTCCTTGAACTAGTGCAAGATATGGAAGTTGATTGCACTTGTTCTTGCCAAAATGATAAGAGTGAAGTTTGTTGGCGGAGTCACCCTCAAGAACTCTATAGTTCTTCTTCTTTTGGATCCACACCATCTTGATGGGAATCCTTGGAGTTGTAGTCGTACTTGATGAAGTGGAACTTGAAGTAGTCTTGGGAATCCACTTGACTAAGGTCTTAGGAGCTTCTTCAAATGCATCTATTTCCTCTTGAAGCTTGTCCTTGCCTTTTTGCTTGTAGTCTTGTGGTGGAAGATCATCTTGAGTTTGTGTCCCCTTAAAAGAAGTTGGGTCATACTTCTCTTGTTGAGGAACAAACTTTGTCTTGGGGTATTGATCTTCTTCCCACTCAACTCCATTGGCATTGAACTTTCGTTCAAAACCAACACCTTGATTCTTCCGGTGCCTTCCTTGCTTGCGTACAATCTCCTCGAATTGCTTGCTTCCGGCAAGGCTTTTGTACACTCCTTTCTCTATGATTTCCTTCAATATGCTATTTTCTTGCTCAAGTGTAACTTGGCTAAGAGAATCATTAGTGGAATCAAGAGAACTACTAGAAGCAACAATATTGTATTTAACATGATCATTGTTACTACTAGAAGAAGAATCTCTCTTGTTCTTGTTACTAGACTTGACTTGAGGCATGTAAGTGGATAAGAGTAAACGTTTGGCAATGTAAGAAGAACTTCTCTTGCGGAGATCATCATTGATTGCCTTTAAAAGCTCATGCTCTTGCTCAAGATTGAGCTTTTCAAAGCGTAACTTCTCATGAGCCCTTAAAAGTTCTCGATGATCTTCGAAGATAGTTTCATGAGCTAACTTAAGAGTGTTTAGTTCTTTAGTTAGAGCCTCAATTTTCTCCTTATCATTGTCATTCGTTTTAGCATGATTAATTGACGTTTTATCATAGGATTCATCACTAGAGTTGTCAACAAGTAAATCATCATCGCCTAACAAGTCATCTTCATCACTATTAAAATCTACATACTCAGGATGAGTTACCTTAGGACCTTTGGCCATGAAACATCTTCCAATTCCTTCATTTGGCGAATCAAATATGTCGTAGGAGTTGGTTGACACAAGTGCTAGACCGGCAACACCTTCATCTTGAGTATATTCGGAGTCGGAGTGATAACTTCTCTTGGAGTGCTTGTCGGAGTCGGAGCCGGATACCCATTCACCAACATGAGCTTGATGTCTTTGTTTTGTGTAGCTCCTTGATGATTTTTCCTTCCTTTCCGAATCCTTGCTTCTCCGTGAGTATCTTCGTTCATAACGATCATCTCTACTCCTTCTCTCTCGTGATGGTGATTCCTCTCTTTTGCTTCTTCTTTTTGGAGAATCTTCTCTTCTTTTGTAGGGAGCCGTACACTCATTGGAATAGTGTCCGGGTCTTCCACAATTGTAGCAGTTTCGCTCTCGACTAGAAGATCTTTTGTCATTGTAGGACCTTGACTTGGAGCTTGTCGGTGTCAAAACCGGCGGATCTCGGGTAGGGGGTCCCGATCTGTGCGTCAAGGTCGGATGGTAACAGGAGACAAGGGACACTTTATTTTACCCAGGTTCGGCCCCCCCTACCCGAGATCCGCCGGTTTTGACACCGACATTGGTGCTTTCATTGAGAGTTCCTCTGTGCTGTCGCGATCAGGAAGGATTCCTTTTCCCGTCTTTAAAGACGGCGCCGTCACTGAGGGAGCTTTGGCTATCGGCCAACCCCTCCGGCTGGGTGGTTTTCTTATGACCGCCCGTTCGGCCATTACGCCGACGGTGACCTCTCGGGTCATCGAAAACAATCTCCGCGTTAGCTCGGAATTGGCCGAGCAGCTAGATCCGGTGGAGCTCTCCTCCATAAACGAGCTCCTAGATTGCATCGCCACCTTGGGGGTCGCTACAAACTACGACCAGGTTGGGCCTAAACCCGATCTAAGGGAAATCAACTCTCCCCAAGCCACCCATCATGTTGCTGTGGTGGAAACACAATGCGGTGACCCTTCATCAATCTTAAGGACCAGTTACGTCCGAATTCTGGAACCCTCCATGCCAGATATCCACAGAGGGGAGGATACAACCCAAGACCTGGACTTGGAACCAGGCAAACCGGAAAACATACAGGACTCCGGATCTCGGAATCCGGAGGTTGTTCGGCCTCCGAACAGCAAACCGGGCGAAGTATCAGATCTAATGAATTCCGCCAGTCCGATCTTAAGCAATCTCTCCCAAATCAAGCAGATGCCCGAAGAAACAGTACATCATTACTGGGTCAGATTCCTCCTGCTTATGAACAGGATAAAGGACTGCCACGAGGGAGACGCGATTTCAATCTTCTGCAGTAACTGCACGGACAAGGGGATACTCAACGCCATAAGTCGTCGTAATATTACGCGCTTTGCTGACTTGGCGTCCATAGTACAAAAATACTGTGCGATGGAAAGTGCTCGGAAAACCGAAATTAAATTTTGGGATAATCCGGCCTTAAATAGCAATCCCGTGTGAATCAAAAGGGTGCACTACAGCAAAGCGCCCGGATTAAATAAAAAATCAAAACCCTCTAGGGGGCACGGAACCGTGCTAGAAAGGTGGCTCGATGGACCCTGCAAGATTCATAGTACAGAGGATGCCACCCCAACTCACAGCCTCAGGGCATGTTGGATACTGGCAGGTGGCCAAAATTGGCGAGGACCTCCTAAATCAAGAGGTCGAAGGAAACCAGCCCGAGAATTTCAGTACCGTTCTCACAATCTCCGAGACTTTCGCATCAAATAACATGCGAAAAAGAACACTTCGCAGCCTCGCCGAAGTCTACCAAGTAGCGACCATAAATCCATGGAGCAATACTGCCATCACCTTCAATGCGAGCGACGAACCTAAATTCCGAACAGCCAGAGCGCCAGCCGCATTGGTTCTCAGTCCCATAGTGGACGGCTGTCGCCTCGCAAAGGTACTTATGGACGGAGGTAGTAGATTGAACCTCATCTACGAGGAAACCCTCCAAAATATGGAAATAGACTGGAACCGCATTGAGTGAAGCAGCACAACCTTTAGAGGAATAATCCCCAGTCAGGAAGCGCGCTGCACCGGAAAGATCACACTAGATGTGGTATTCGGCACGCGGATAATTACAGGTCCGAACAAATCACGTTCCAGGTGGCCCCGTTCAGAAGCAGATATCACGCTATATTAGGACGAGAAGCATTCACAGTTTTCCAAGCCATACCCCATTACGGGTACATGAAGCTTAAGATGCCTGGGCCAAACGGAATTATCACTCTCGCTAGTGATCCGGACATAGCACTCCGCGCCGAAAACAAGACAGCCGCATTGGCCCTCGAGGCACTATCTGAAACCTTAGCGGCCGAAGAGCTGACGGCGCTGCGATCCACGGTTGGCAGGGATGATGTGATACTCGATAAGAGATCCAAATCCACATCCTTCAAACCAGCGGACGAAATAGTCAAATTCCAGGTCCACCCAACGGATCCGAATAAAATAGCCTCCATCGGGGCACAACTGAGCCCTGATGTAAACGCCGCACTGCGCGAGTTCCTACGAAAGAACTGGGATATTTTCGCTTGGCACCCCTCAGATATGCCAGGAATCCCACGCAGGCTGGCCGAGCACAGCTTAAATATCCAGAAAGGATTCAAACCTGTCAAACAAACCCTTCGACGTTTCTCCGAACCAAAGAGACAGGCCATGGGAGAGGAGCTAGCCAAATTACTGGAGGCCGGATTCATTAGAGATATCAAACACCCGGACTGGCTAGCAAACCTGGTAATGGTACCAAAGATGGACAAATCCTGGTGCCTGTGTGTCGACTTCAAAGACCTTAATAAGGCCTGCCCAAAGGATCCCTTTCCCCTCCCTCGAATTGATCAAATCATCGATGCCACCGCAGGACACGATTCCCTGTGTTTCCTCGACGCATACTCCGATTACCATCAAATAAACATGGCAGAATCCGACCAAGATGCAACAACATTCATCACGCCATAGGGCCCATTCTGCTTCAACACAATGCCCTTTGGGCTCAAAAACGCCGGCGCGACATATCAGCGCATGATTCAAACATGTTTGGCAAACCAGATCGGCAAAACAGTGGAGGCGTACGTAGATGATGTGGTCGTTAAATCAAGACACGTCGAATCTCTAGTAGACGACTTGAGACTTACATTCGACAACCTACGAAAATACGACATCAAGCTCAATCCGGAAAAATGTGTCTTCGGCGTCCCAGCCGGAAAGCTCCTGGGCTTCATTGTATCTGGCAGAGGAATTGAAGCAAATCCAGCTAAAATCCGAGCTCTGTCACAATTGGATGTGCCAAAAGATCTCAAGCAAATTCAGAAACTCACCGGATGCGTGGCGGCCTTAAGCCGCTTCATCTCCCGCTTGGGAGAAAAGGCACTACCCCTTTACCGCCTCCTTAGGCACACCGAACACTTCGAGTGGACGGACGCTGCCACGGCCGGACTCGAGGAAATAAAGGCCATCTTGGCAACAAACCCCGTCCTGGCCGCGTCGAATACCGACTAACCCATGCTATTGTACATTGCCGCAACCCATCAAGTTGTTAGCGCAGTACTCGTCGTCGAACGGATAACGGACGGACATAAATTATCCCTTCAAAGGCCGGTTTACTACGTGTCCACTGTCCTCACACCATGCAAATCACGGTACCCGCATTATCAAAAAAATTGCATACGCGGTATTCATGGCATCCCGGAAGCTACGACACTACTTTCAAGAGTGTTCTATTACAGTAGCCTCGGAAGTACCACTCAACGATATTATTAACAACCGCGATGCAACAGGCCGGATAGCAAAATGGGCCATAGAGCTCCTCCTGTTCGATATAACCTACAAGCCACGGCGAGCAATTAAATCGCAAGTCCTAGCCGACTTCGTCGCCGAATGGACAGAGGCCGAACTCCCTAAAGAGTACGGCACGTACTCAAACTGGATCATGCATTTCGACGGCTCCAAAATGCTGGCCGGACTGGGGGCTGGCGTCGTTTTGACGTCCCCTACAGGAGATACAGTCCAATATGTACTCCAAATTATGTACACGGACTCCAACAATGCAGCCGAATACGAGGCCCTTCTACATGGCCTCCGGATGGCGGTATCCATGGGCATTTCAACACCTGGAAGTACGCGGGGACTCAAACCTCGTGATATCCCAAATAAATGGCGACTTCGATGCCAAAGACCCAAAAATGGCAGCTTATCGCAATGCCGTACTAAAAATGTCAGCTCGGTTTGAGGGACTGGAGTTCCATCACATAGCCCGAGAAAATAATCAGGCAGCGGACGTCCTGGCACGCATTGGAGCAAAACGAGATGCAGTCCCCCCCAACATCTTCTTAGAAAGATTATTCAAGCCATCCGTAACATGGGAGGGGGAACCCTCGGATAATAGCCCGGGCATAACCGCACAACCCAATGCCGAACAATCAGACATAATCGGCGGCCCCGCCACCGAAATTACACCCTCAGCCCACGCAATAATGGCGGTCATCGCCCCGTGGACGGAACCATTCCTAGCCTACCTTACTAGGCAGGAACTCCCCGAGGACCAAAACGAGGCACGCTGCATAGTGCGGCGATTTAAAGCCTATAAAGTCCACGAGGGAGAGCTATATAAGAAAAGCACTACAGGAGTCCTTCAAAGGTGTATCTCCGAAGAGGAACGGCGGAGTCTGTTGGCTGAAATTCATGCCGGACTCGGTGGCCATCACGCCGCGGCTCGGTCCCTTGTAAGCAAGGCTTTCCGTACTGGCTTCTATTGGCCGACGGCTAGAGCAGACGCTCAGGACCTAGTCAAACGGTGCGTCGGTTGCCAGCTCTTTGCCAACCAAAGCCATATGCCATCCAACGCCCTCCAAACTATCCCCATCACTTGGCCTTTCACGGTCAGGGGGCTCGATATGGTGGGACCCCTTAAAGGCGGAACCCACAAGAAAAAATACTTATTGGTCATGGTGGATAAATTCACCAAATGGATAGAAGCCAAGCCTGTCAAGACGGCTGAATCCGGACCTGTGATAGACTTCGTATCCGGGGTCGTACACCGTTATGGTGTCCCCCACAGCATTATCACCGATAATGGCACAAACTTCACCTCTGATGAAGTAAAGTTGTGGTGCAAAAACATGGGCATTAAGCTCGACTACGCTTTTGTCTATCACCCACAAACTAACGGTCAGGTCGAACGTGCAAATGGTCTCATCATGAGCGGCATCAAACCCAGACTAGTGCGGTCCCTCAAGGAATCTGATATGCACTGGGTAGAGGAGCTCGACTCCGTACTCTGGGGGCTGCGAACCATGCCAAATCGTACCACCGGATTCACGCCATTCTTTATGGTGTACGGCGCTGAGGCGATTCTGCCCTGCGACATAATTCATGACTCACCTCGAGTGCGCATGTACGAAGAAAGAGAAGCCGAGATTGATCGGCAGGACAACCTGGACGCCTTAGAGGAAGAGCTTGACGTGGCTAAGGCCCGTTCCGCATTCTATCAGCAGCAAGCTCGAAGATATCAAAGCAGAGAAGTACGGGCCAAAAATTACAACGTTGGTGAACTAGTTCTGCGCCTGCCGGATAAGCAAAAGAACAAACTCAAGCCCAAATGGGAAGGTCCATTCATAATCGACCAAGTCCTAACTGGTGGAGCGTACCGCCTGCGAGATGCGTCGGACAACCGACTCGAGCCGAACCCATGGAACGCCACACGTCTCCGAAGATTCTATGCCTAGCGCCGGACTCTGTGTTTGTCTCCTTCCTCTGTCCATTATTTACATTTATACCTTTTTTTACTTTGTCTACCACTCTTTTCTTTTCTAGCCCGTAAAAGGCTCATTATATGACACGCTATCCGCGCTCCTTAAACCTGGGGGCTTCTTTAACAGAAGCTTATCTATATGGGTTTCACACCCAACGCATGCGTCAGACTTCCGCATGCACCTTTTCTTCGCCATTATATGCATCGATATGACTTAAGTTTTGGCCAAGCTGGGTTGCCTGGCTCCTGTGCTTACCCCTACGTTCCCGATTGTTCGGCTAGGCAGTAAAGGGAGCACCTCTGCGATTGTTACTACCGGATAAGCCGGATGTGTACCTCAGACTGGGTGAAGCCGAAAGCTAGCGTTCTTAAGGGAATATTCGGTCGGTGAACTAAAGATGAACCTTTTTATTTTATACATGCCCCCAGATGATCTTCTGCATTTGCAGTCCGGACGTGCACTTTAGGGCACGCCACCCCAGCGAAAGGAACCCTTAACGGAACTATTCTCTCTGGAAGATGTTTCTTACTAACCATGTAATATAACATAACTAGTTGGGCACTTGTCTGATAAAGCACTAATGACCCCTACGCCTGGTCTCCATGCATACCCCGGCTTTTATATAGCCGTTATGGTATTCGGACACACTCCGGACCGTCAGGTCCCGAGGTCGAAGCGAAAAGGTCGGCAACGACAAACGATCTACAATCCGGCTAGAAGGCATTACACATGTCAATTATAAATTACATAGTCATCTTGACTGATCGTATTCCTCCTCTATACCATCTAACAAGCTGTCTAATTTACAGTCCTGCTGGGAATACTTTGCGGCCAGCTCTACCTGGCCATACACCAAGCTCACAGGGATCTCCTTCCCGTCAGGCCCCACTGGTCCGACCTCGGCCATGTGATTGGGGTCAGACTTCGTAAAGCGGGTCTTCACCATGGCCCAGGCCTCCCTCGCGCCTTGTCGGCAGGCTGATATCTTCCACAACCGGATGCGCCGCCGAGCTCCCGTCAGCTTCTCCGCAAGCTCTCCAAGGCCCTCGGGCGTGGAGTGGGCAGGCCATAAGGCCCGGGCAACCCCTTGCATTGCCTACCGAATTCGTTCGTGCAGTTACAGGAGTTCAGGGAGAAGGTCACCCGTAGAACCGGGCATCTCCTCTGCAGGACGACCTGTGAGCGTACCTACAGACATAATTCTGTTATTTGTCTTCCTCGCCGAACTCCTTTTTTTTCAAAGGGTTCGCTCAAGCACTTACTAAATATGTCGCGTCGAAGACGCTGATTCTCCTTCGTGGAGTCAGATAGCTGGCCACGAACGTCTTTCAGTTCAACATCCAGCTTGGTGTTGGCATCCTGAAGATCATTCTTCTCTCGCCTCACCCTTGTCAACGTACTCTCGCCAGCCTTTAACTGGCGTAAGAGTTGTTGCCTCTCCGGATCTAGTCCGGCACCATCTGTAACATTAATTGTCAGATTCGCACATAAGCCGCACAATACTAATCTCTCAAAGTATATCATACCTGAGGGGGTCCCTTTGGGCTCCCCTGTTGCGGCTAGTGCGGCCTCTAGTTGGGCCTTGCACTTTTCCAGCTCCTGGGACAGCACGGTGTTCTTCTCAGTAAGAACCTACATATTATATGATCCTTAAATCAGTTAGTTTAACTGTTTCAAGTCTCGGGGGCTACTGGTATATATATATTTAAATTTTCTTACCCGTATGTCTTTCACATACTGCTCCGTGGCTCTGGCTAAACCATCTTGAGCAGCACGAAGGTACGCATCTCCCGAATTGAAGGCGTTTAAGGCCTCTCGGGAGAAACAAGCGTCGCGTAGAACCGTCCGGCGACGCCTATGGTTCATGGCGCTCTCCACTTCTGAATTTGTGGCAGATAGCCGGTCCGCGTCCTCTGTTGGAGGAGCGTCCGGCGCAAGCCTGGTGTTTGTCCCCACCTCCGGACCAGACGTTGGGGCCTGGCTGGTAGAGGCGCGGTTGGCGGCCCCTCCGGATATAGTCCGGCGAGGCCTCTTCGTCCTGGAAACAATACGGATGTTAACATGCCCTGACAGAATAACGCCAGGAAGACAGAGGGCGTGTTATACCTTTGTGCCGAACTCTCAGTCCGGACTTCATCCCTTTTTACCCCACGGGGCCCGGCGGCTCCTCGTTGGCTAGCCGCCGCAGGTTCGGCCTCCCTCCTCGGAAATCTCCCCTGTAAAATACGGTTGTCGTCAGAAACACCGGAATATGTAAGGACGGAATCTCTCTTGCGGGAATAAACACTCCGGTTTCTGTCACCTGGGAGGCCGGGATTAACTCGGAATAATCAGCCGTAATGGCCACCAAGGTATTATCTTTGCTTAACTGGTGGAACACCCCGTCGATGAGCTCCACCGATATGTCCGGATCCTCTTCGGAGTCCGGATCGAGGGACCGTTCTGGGTCCTCAGGCTGTGGAGGGCAGCTGTTGATATCCTTTACCTCCTATCGAAGCTCCTGCATTGAAATCACCAGATTACGTATCTAGTCACGGGAGCATTAAATAAGCGGGCAAGTGCAATTGTTCACTTACCCAACTTGGAGGTTCATACATAGTGAATCCGGCCCGCGGGTTGACGCGGAGGAAATCCTCCTTTTCTCCCTTGTACAAAGATGTTAGAATCTTTACTAGAGCGGCAGCTGTGTCTGGCCCCTTGCGGCCGTAACAGGTGGCGTCATCCTCCCCGTTGAAATCCCACATGGGGTGACTCCTATATTGAAGCTGCTGCACCCCCTGCATATACATGCGGCCATGACTCCAATCATGGTTAATCCGGAATGAGCCAACAGTCTTATCCGGCCCATCAGGTAAAGAACGTCTCTGTTGCTTTCTCTCTGAGAGCTCCGCGGACGCCAACTTAAGCGTTTCTTTAAGGGAGCCATGCTGAACTCAGGGAGGCCGACCCGGACAGGGTCCGGCAGCGGGACGTCGTCTATGTAGAACCATTCTGAAGGCCAGTCCTCGGACGCCTTCTTTGGGGTTCCGGATAGGTATCCGGTCCCGGCAATGCGCCATATTTTGGCTCCGCCCACTTGGTATATAGACCCCTTCTGAGAACGGGGCACCAAGCAGAACAACCTCTTCCACAGCGCAAAATGAGCCTCGACGCCTAAAAATAGCTCGCAAAGGGCAACGAAGCCTGCAATATGTAGCACGGAGCCAGACGTGAGGTTGTGCAGCTGGAGGCCGTAGAACTCCAGAAGCCCGCGGAGGAATGGATGAATTGGAAATCCCAGACCCCTTAATAAATAAGGGACGAGGCACACCCGCTCTCCTTTAGAAGGATTGGGGGTGCTCTCCGCTTGCTTGCCGCCATTGTAGGTGGCGAGTCCGGCTCGGACCGGGACCATATATGCTTGGGGAAGGAATCCTTTGGCCTGCAGTGACACTAGCTCGCTGTGTGGGATGGTGCAACTCTCCCAGTCTCCGGATTTGGGGCTGGAGGGGCGAGGGGAGGAGCTACGACGGCTGGCCATGTTGGAACGGACCTTTGCTGGAGACGCTCTGATGATAACTCGCGGGGAGAAGAAGATGTGGTTTGGATCTAGATCCCCATCCCATTAAATAGGCGGCTCATTTATATGACCAAGGGTGTGAATATAAAAACACCCCCGGGCTTTTCGCATTCGTTCAACACGTGGAAGACGACAATTATTGGGCACCGAGACCGAGGAGCGCTACGGACATTATTCATACAGGAACACAAGATTCGGAGGGGGAACCCGCCTTGCAATGCCGAAGACAAATTTGCGCGCTGGACTCGACGTCATTGAAGCCTGGTTCGGGGGCTACTGAGGGAGTCCTGGATTAGGGGGTGTTCGGATAGCCGAACTATATCTTTAGCCGGACTCCAGGACTATGAAGATACAAGATTGAAGACTTCGTCCCGTGTCCGGAAGGTTCTTTCCTTAGCGTGGAAGGCAAGCTAGGCGTGCGGATATTCAAGATCTCCTACCAATGTAGCCGACTCTGTGTAACCCTAACCCTATCCGGTGCCTATATAAACCGGAGGGTTGTAGTCCGTAGGACAAACACATCATAACCATCATCATACCCATAGGCTAGCTTCTAGGGTTTAGCCTCCTTGATCTCGTGGTAGATCTACTCTTGTACTACCCATATCATCAATATTAATCTAGCAGGAGTAGGGTTTTACCTCCATCGAGAGGGCCCGAACCTGGGTAAAATAAAGTGTCCCTTGTCTCCTGTTACCATCCGACCTTGACGCACAGATCGGGACCCCCTACCCGAGATCCGCCGGTTTTGACACCGACGGAGCTTCTATCTTTGCTTCTACTCTTATAGAACTTGTTGAAGTTCTTCACCATTAAGCTCAGTTCTTCATTGAAGTTTTGTTTCTCACTTGATGATGTGGGGGCTTCACATGAGGCTTTGTAAGCACCACTTGATTTGTTGTGAAGTTCCTCTTTATCTTTGAGTGACATCTCATGAGCAACAATTCTTCCAATGACTTCCGTTGGCTTGAGATCTTTGTAATTGGGCATCATTTGGATCAATGTGCACACGGTATCATATTTTCCATCCAGGGCTCTTAGGATCTTCTTGATGATGAATCTGTCGGTCATCTCTTCACTCCCTAAGCCGGCAATCTCATTTGTGATGAGAGCAAGCCTAGAGTACATTTCAGCGACACCTTCACCATCCTTCATTTTGAACTTGTCAAGTTGACTTTGAAGCACATCCAATTTGGATTCCTTGACGGAGTCGGTACCCTCGTGCATATCAATCAAAGTATCCCAAATTTCCTTTGCATTCTCAAGACGGCTGATTTTGTTGAATTCTTCGGGGCACAATCCGTTGAAGAGAATATCACAAGCTTGAGCGTTGTATTGTAGCATCTTCAACTCATCCGCGGTAGCTTCACGGTTTGGTTCTTTCCCGTCGAAGAAGTCACCTTGCAAGCCAACACACACAATAGCCCAAACGGCTGGGTTATGTCCAAGAATATGCATTTTCATTTTATGCTTCCAACTAGCAAAGTTAGTACCATCAAAGTAAGGACCTCTACGGTGATAATTTCCCTCACTAGACGCCATACTCTCCTAGGTTGTGAAACCAAGGCTATGACCACCAAAAGCTATGGAAATCAAAGCAAATGGAGACCAAAGCCCTGATACCACTTGTAGGATCGGAAGTATGTCTAGAGGGGGGGGGGGTGATTAGACTACTTGACCAAATAAAAGCTACGCCTTTTCCCAATTTTAGTTCTTGGTAGATTTTAGCAACTTTAGGACAAGTCAAGCAATCATCACACAATTCAAGCAAGCATGCAAAGAGTATATAGGCAGCGAAAAGTAAAGCATGCAACTTGCAAGAATGTAAAGGGAAGGGTTTGGAGAGTTCAAACGCTATTGGAGACACGGATGTTTTTCCCGTGGTTCGGATAGGTGGTGCTATCCTACATCCACGTTAGTGGAGACTTCAACCCACGAAGGGTAACGGTTGCGCGAGTCCACGGAGGGCTCCACCCACGAAGGGTCCACGAAGTAGCAACCTTGTCTATCCCACCATGGCCATCGCCCACGAAGGACTTGCCTCACTAGCGGTAGATCTTCACGAAGTAGGCGATCTCCTTGCCCTTACAAACTCCTTGGTTCAACTCCACAATCTTGTCGGAGGCTCCCAAGTGACACCTAGCCAATCTAGGAGACACCACTCTCCAAGAAGTAACAAATGGTGTGTTGATGATGAACTCCTTGCTCTTGTGCTTCAAATGATAGTCTCCCCAACACTCAACTCTCTCTCATAGGATTTGGATTTGGTAGAAAGAAGATTTGAGTGGAAAGCAACTTGGGGAAGGCTAGAGATCAAGATTCATATGGTAGGAATGGAATATCTTGGTCTCAACACAAGGGTAGGTGGTTCTCTCTCAGAACATATGAGTTGGAAGTGTAGATGTGTTCTGATGGCTCTCTCCACGAATGAAGAGGAGGTGGAGGGGTATATATAGCCTCCACTTAAAATCCAACCGTTACACACAGTTTACCAATCTCGGTGGGACCGAATCAACAAACTCGGTCGGACCGAAAAGGTAAACCTAGTGACCATTAGAGATTTTCGATGGGACTGACATGCATCTCGGTAGGACCGATATGGTTAGGGTTTGGGCATAACGTAATCTCGGTGAGACCGATTACACAAACTCGATGAGACCATTTTGGTAATTAGCTAACCAGAGAGTTGGTCAGGCAAACTCGGTGGGACCGATTTGCTCTTTCGATGAGACCGAAAAGTTACAAAAGGGAAACATAGAGTTTGCATTGCAATCTCGGTGGGACCGATCCGCTCTTTCGGTGAGACCGAGAAGTTACGAAAAGGAAACAGAGAGATTGCAATCCCATCTCAGTGAGACCGAGATCCCTATCGGTGAAACCGATTTGCTAGGGTTTTGGCAGTGGCTTATGACATATGAAGACTCGGTGGCGCCGGATAGAAAGAGTCGGTATGACCGAGTTTGGCTTAGGGTTTAGGTCATATGTGGATATGGGAAAGTAGTTGAGGATTTTGGAGCATATCATTAAGCACATAAGGCAAAGAGCTCATTAAGCAACACCTCATCCCTCCTTGATAGTATTGGCTTTTCCTATGGACTCAATGTGATCTTGGATCACTAAAATGTAAAATGAAGAGTCTTGAGATTTTGAGCTTGAGCCAATCCTTTGTCCTTAGTATTTTGAGGGTTCCACTTTCATCATTCATGCCATGCCAATCATTGAGCTTTCCTGGAATAGTTATCTTGGAATATCATTAGCTCAATGAGCTATATGTTGTTATGAATTACCAAAACCACCTAGGGATAGTTGCACTTTCACCCTGTGTCCCTTGTTCTTCGAGCTTGACGTGTTGAGCCTTGAGATCATGGTGAGTGGGTGAGCTAGGGAAGGGAGAGATCTTCATGCGCACCCCAGTGTTTGAACCTTAAGGGTTTTGCCGGAACCCGAAATCTGACACATTGCACTAGTACAACTTGATTCCATCGAAACGTACTAATCGGTGAGACTGAAAGTAAAGTTTTCGTGAAGCCCTAGCAACTCGGAGATGTGGAAACACATCACGGTCGAACCAAAATGGAGAGTTTTGGTTCTATGACTGCTTCGGTATCACCGAAATGCATTCTGTGAAAACCTAAAACTTTGATTTGAACTCAAACTTTTGAAAAATCGTTTGCTTTTTGTGATAAATTATTTACTCTGCCCATACCCATCTATTCACAGGATCTGTTTGCAAGATGTCAAGTGCAACTGATAACCAGAATGAGTCAGAGCAGAATGTTGATCTCAGTGAGGGATCCAGTCCCAATGAGAGCTACTATGAAGGCATCAGAAGCTCTTCAGATCCGCCAAAGGCTGCCATAAGGACTAAAGAGAAGAGAACCTCAAATGATGAGAATGAAGACTTTTGTGACTAGTGAGGCCACATCCAAGAAGAAAGTTGTGCTGAGAAAGGAGTATGGTACTTCTGCTAGCACCAGGCCTAGTGCCAAGGATAGGTTGGCACTGAGGAAAGTCTCAATCTCCAAAAGTGCAAAAGCCTTAGCTCCAAAGGAAACAATGACATTCACACTTGAGGAGCCAAGTGATGCAGAAGCTAATGTCAGCAAGAAGAAGATGGCTAGGAATACCACTGTAGTAGTCATTGCAAACCTTCCATGAGGGAAGATGATCATCATGAGGAGGAAGAACCTACTAGAGATGCGCCTCTAGAAAAAACTCAGAAGCTTATGTCAGATGCCATGAAGTGAGCTGCTCCCTCCAAGTCCAAGTCCAAGCCCAAAGTTTCTGCTCTGAAGAGGTCTACCAGAAACATCTCTGCTGCTGAGAAGAATAAGGCCTCAGTGCCTGAGGTTGAGATGGATGATGAGCCACTAGTGCTTAGGAAGCTAAAGTCCAAGATCCTAGATCATGACAATTCTCATCATGTAGCTGAAAACATGATGCTCAGGAAGGCGAAGGGTTTGTGTGAGTGGAGGAAGAACGATCCTTATTCTGTCAAGAGGAGGACTGCTTGTGACTATCACTTTCATGCCAGAGAATAACAATGTTTCTATGAGACGATCTTGCTTGATAAGAAGCCCATCGTTAGTGACATGAAGTGGGTGGACTGGAAATACATTGATGCAAATGAAGACTATTTCCCCCATGTTCATGAGAGTTTCGGGCTTGTAGGAGTGGATGCCTTTGTTGGTTAGAAGCTCACCAAGTGGAATTATGAGATGATCATGGAATTCTACTACACAACTGATTTCTATCCACATGGGAGGATTGCATGGATGACTGAGGGTTCCAAGTACCAATGAACTATCTCTGAGTGGGCTGAACTCCTTTGTGCTCCTAAGGAAGAAGAAAATGGCATTGATGTGTACGGGAAGCCCAGGATGGACCACAATTCTATGGCAAATATGTACAAGGAAATCCCTCCCAAGGATCTTGAGAGTCATAAGCTTGGCTTTGTAAAGCACTTGCTAGCTAGTTTGGCCACCACAAACACTATCTTGAGGCATACTCTTTTGCCCAAGTCCGGAGATGACAAGGTGATCTGTGGCCACTCCATGAATTTGCTACATTTGTTTGACACCCCTCAGAAGTTCAAAGTCATGAGTCTGATTGTTGAGACGATCAAGAGGACAACTGCTGATTAGAACAGATCTTGTGGATATGCTCCACATATTCTGATGCTCATCAACTCCAAGGTTGGAACGAGCACTTATCTACTTGATTGTGAGCATCTTCCTCTTCAGCCTAAGTTTGAAGATAATGTGGTGGTGATGGGTCCTTCACACCCCACATCTGTTGAGGCTCAGGAGAAGATCCAGGCAGCAGCAGCAAGAGTAGCTCAAGAGGCCATGACACCTAATGCTCCAATAGCCAACCTCAAGTCAAAGAATGACCAGATGACATATCTGTTATAGGCAACCCTGAGGATTGAGAGGTGTCTAGCCAACATCTCAAAGAACTAGGAGAGCCTAGAGCGGATTGTCGAGACAAACCATGATCTTGATGTGAAGATCATAGACATCCAGACTATCGTGGAGAAGCTTAGAGATGATGTCGAGGCTGCCAGAGCCGCTGTAGAGGATAGTGGAGATGAGCTACCTAGTACTCAGAAGTTTCAGACGGTACCCAGGGCACCCAGTTCTCCAGCCGTGCTAGTTGTAGACACGAGGACCACTCACTCTGCACCTGCCGCTACTGCCATAGTACCACCTCCATTTTCTACTCCACCAGCCCAATAGACACGAGGACCACTCACTCTGCACACCGGAGCCACCAGCCGTAAGTCACCTTCAGGAGCTCCCGAGGATCGTGCCTAGAGAGACGCATAGCTCCGTACCTTTCCAAACTTTTTGGTACCTGTTGCCAAAGGGGAGAAATTGTATAGATCATTAGGATGAGAGAGAGATAGAGAGTGTCTCGCTTTTGCTCGTTGGTTTTTCTTGAGTTCTTGCTACTTTATCCGTTTGATTCGTGCTACTTTGGTTATGCTTGTGAGATCCTATGTTTATCTTGTTTGATTGATCATACTATGTTTCATATGTGCTTAATGCTTATCTCTATCTTTATTTGTGTGTTATAATTCACTTATGTCTTTAGTGATGCGTGCATGCTATTTCACTCATATCATTTTGTGCGCTCCACCAAGTTGTATGTGACATGGAAGAGTGACCCATGATCATAATCGATTGTGCATTTGCATTCAAACACAATTTATTTAGGGGGAGCTCTTGCTTATCACATACTCCCTCCGTCCCAAAATAAGTGTCTTGAGCTTAGTACAACTTTGTACTAGAGTTAGTATAAAGTTGAGACACTTATTTTGGGAGGAGGGAGTACTTCTCAAAGCGACGATGTATTTTTGATGTAGGGTGGAACCCTAGGGGGCGATCTTTCACGATTGGAGAGGATCCCATGAAGAACACGAAGAACACACGAGGGGAAAACACGAGGGAAACGAGAGGAAAACACTCAAATCAATGAGATTTGATTACAGATGTGCTAGATCCGAGTACACAACGATACACACGATCCAAACACAATAAGAAATGATACAAACAATAGGTAGTCCTTCCCGATCCGTGAGGAGGCGGGGTCTTGAATCCACGAGGGGATCTTCTCCGTGAAGAGATCTTGAATCCACTTGGGGGGTCTTCTCCTAGATGGAGGGCTTGGCCTCCAATGGAGTAGGTATCAAGTGGATGAGCAAAGCTCTATCTCTCATATGAGCTAAATCAAATGCTAACCCTAAAACCTTGGGGAAGACGAGTATATAGTCTAGGGTGGCAAAGGGGTACATGGGCTTCGACCCTTTCACTGTGCGCGGACAGGGGCCGGGTGTCCAGGCTCTCAGGATGTGCCGGATATCCGGGTTGGGGGAGCCGGATGTCCGTGGTGGCTTCAGACGGTTCTGTGAAGAGTGCTGGATTTCCGGGCGGGGGCCAGATGTTTGGCATGCGTCGGGCCGGATTTCCGAGCCCTGTAGCTTTGATTGTTGGGATGCTTCAGCCGATGCTCCAGGGGCCAGATGTTCGGGTCTTGGGGTTGGATGTCCCGGTCCTGGGATTTCTTCGGTTCCTTCCGCCGGTCCTCTTAATCCACGAACTTGGAGACTCGTCTGTCTTCACATGCATCTTAGTGGGGGTCCTCTTGGTACTTGATCATGCATAACATTCCAGACTTAGGTAGTAGGCATGTCTCAAGTGGGTCATATGGAATATCACTAAGGAGAGATGTCACCTCGGTCTCGAGAGCTCTAGCACATGCTCATGTCATCGTTCCACTTGGTACTTGGTGAGACTACGGTAGGTCCATGGGGATGACCATAGGATGCTCCGCATCATCTCCCCCCCTTGGGAAAGACTTGACCTCGGATCAAAATCCTCATCACCATGGTAGGGCGAGAGGTCCTTGACGTTGAAGACATTGCTCATATTGTACTTGTCGCGTGGTATGTCGATCTTGTATGAATTGTTGTTGTAGCAGTTGGTCACCTTGAAGGGTCCGTCGGCTCAAGGTAGAAGCTTGGACTTGCATTCGTTGGGGAAGCGATCCTTCAGAAGGTGTAGCCACACAAGATCTCCGGTGTTGAATATCATGGGGTTCTTGTTGATGCGGATCTTTGTCGCGAGGCGTTGGACATGGCGCTCGATGGTGTGCCTTGTATTTTCATGTACCTTCTTGAGATATCTCGCTCGTGCACTCGCGTCCATGTATGCGCTCTTGTAGAGGTAGAGGTAGAATTTCCAAAGGGGACAACGGGTTGAAACCGTAGACGACCTCAAAGGGGGACTTGCCGGTAGTTGAATGTCTTGCGCGGTTGTAGGCATACTCGGCGAAGGGTAAGCATTCTTCCCACTCCTTGAGATTCTTCTTGATCAACACATGTAGGAGAGTGGATAACATCCAGTTCGTGACCTCCGTTCGGCCGTCGGTTTATGGATGGTATGCCGAGGAGAATAGGAGCTTGATTCCGAGCTTGGTGCATAGCATCTTCCAAAAGTAGCTCAGGAACTTGACGTCGCGGTCCGACACGATAGTCTTGGGAACTCCATGTAGATGCAAGATTTCCCTACAAAAGAGATTGGCAATATGTGAAGCATCGTCTATCTTGTTGCATGGTATAAAGTGTGCCATCTTAGAGAAACGATCCACAACAACAAAAAACAGAATCTTTGCCATTAAGCGTTCTAGGCAAACCAAGCACAAAGTCCATACTAATATCTTCCCATGGGTGATATGGAATGGGAAGTGACATATGGAGACCATTGGATTGAGCTTTAGACTTAGCTTTGCGACATGTAGAGCATCGATTGGTGAAGCGTGAGACGTCGCGGAACATCTTGGTCCAAAAATAGTTCTTGGAGAGCGTAGCAAAAATCTCGTCACGTCCAAAGTGACCCATAAGTTCTCCTCCAGGAGCTTCTTGCAAAAGTAACAAATAAAGAGAAGACTCGGGAATACATAGCTTGTTAGCTCTCATTAGATAGTCATCCTTGATGTAATAGAGTTCCGAATGATGAATGCGTCAAACATTTGGCAAAAGGAATAGCAAAAGCAGGATTATGCGCATACAAGTGTTTTATGTGCTCAAAACCAATGACATTCAATTCAAGTTGAGTAACAAGCATGCGTTTGCGGGAAAGATCATCCACCACAACATTTCCTTACCTTTGATATACTTGATAACATAAGGAAATGACTCAATGAATTCACTCACTTCGCATGATGCTTGTTCAATTTCAATTTAGTTTGACCATTAAGGTACTTAAGCGTTTCATGATCCGTATGGATGACAAATTCATGAGGGCGAAGATAATGTTCCCACACATGCAAGACTCTCACTAAATCATATAACTCTTTGTCATAAATGGGATAGTTTAGTTGCATGCCAGAAAGTTTCTCACTGAAGTAAGCTATGGGGCGCTTCTCTTGCATTAACACACCTCCAATTCCATTACCACTAGCATCGCAACGAACTTCAAAAGTTTTATCAAAGTTGGGTAAGGCAAGAAATGGAGCATGTATAAGAAAATTCTTAAGCTCATGAAATATGGTATCCTGGGATGGTCCCTAAACAAATGGTGCATTCTTCTTACTCAAGGCATGCAAAGGGGATGCAATAGTGCTAAAGTCCTTAACGAATCTACGATAGAAACCGGCTAAGCCAAGGAAACTACGCACTTGTTGCAAGTTGGTTGGTTGTGGCCAAGTTTTAATAGCATAAATTTTAGCTTCATCTACATGAACACCCTTAGAAGAGACAATGAAACCCAAGAAAACAAGCTTGTCAACACCAAAAAGGCATTTGTCCATATTTGCATAAAGGCGCTCTTTTCTTAGAGTTTGCAAAACGGTTCTAAGATGGGTGACATGATCTTTTAGAGACATGCTAAACACAAGAATATCATCAAAGTAGACCACAACAAATAAGCCATTGTATGGGCGAAGGACATAACGCATCACACGCATAAAAGTGCCGGGTGCTTCAAATAAAACCATTGGTATGACCACCCATTCATACAAGCCAAACTTGGTTTTGAAAGCAGTTTTCCATTCATCACCTTCTTGAATGTGTATTTGGTAATAGCCACTTTTAAGATCAATTTTAGAGAATTGTGGCTCCCCTAAGCTCATCTGGCATATCATCAAGGCAAGGAATAGGGTGTCGATAACAAACAGTGATAGCATTTATGGGACGGCAATCGGAACACATGCGAAAACTACCATATTTCTTAGGCGCAAGACTAACCGGGACGGTTATACGTCTCCAACGTATCTATAAGTTATGATGTATTCATGATGCTATATTATCATTCTTAGATGTTTTACAATCATTTTATTGCAACTTTATATCATTTTTTGGGACTAACCTATTGACATAGTGCCCAGTGCCAGTTGCTGTTCTTTGCTTGTTTTTTACATCGCAGGAAATCAATACCAAACGGAGTACAAACGCAGCGAAATTTTTTGGAGACTTTTTTGACCAGAAGACACTCGTTGGGCCAAAGAAGTACTAGAGGGGATCTCTGATGGGAGCGGTCCAAGCCACCCAGGTGGTTGTGCCCACCTCGGTGGCCTCCCGCACCGCCTCTTCGCCCTATAAATTCCAAAATATTCCGAAAACCCTAGGGGTAACCCTAGATAAGAAGTTCTGCTATTGCAAGCCTTTGTAGCCATGAGAAACCAATCTAGACCGCGTTCCAGCACCCCGCAGGAGGGGGAAATCATCACCGGTGGCCATCTTCATCATCCCGGCGGCCACCATGATGACGAGGGAGTAGTCCACCCTCGGGGCCGAGGGTTTGTACCAGTAGCTATGTGCTTAATCTCTCTCTCTCTCTATTGTGTTCTTGAGATGTCACTATCTTGATGTATCACGGGCTTTGTTAATATAGTCAGATCATACGGTGTTTTCCCCTCTCTATCTTTTTGTGAATTTAGTTTTCCCATTGAGATTTCATTTTATCGGATTTAATACTTTTATGGATTTGAGAGCACTTGATGTATGTCTTGCTATGAAGACCCGTGGTGACAATGGGGTATCATATTGATTCACTTGATATGTGTTTTGGCACTCAACTCGCGGATTCCTGAGGTGACATTGGGGTAATCTATGCATAGGGGTTGATGCACGTTCTCGTCTTTGTTTCTCCGGTAGAAATCTTGGGGCAGTCTTTGAGGTTCTTTGTGTTGGATTGAGTATTATGAATCTAAAATTGTTTGATGCATATCGTATAATCAACTCACGGATACTCGCAGTGACATTGGAGTATATAGGTGACATTAGAGTTGGTTGATGTGTATCATATGGTGTTATTTTAATACAGACTCTTGATAGACCGATCGGAAAGGATAACTTGATGTCATGTTAGTACGAACTCTTCATAGATCGACCGGAAAGAATAATTTTGAGGTGGTTTCATACCCTACAAACAATTTCTTCTTATGTTCTCCGCTAGATAGGAACTTTGGAGTGATTCTTCATCGCACATTGAGGGATGGTTATGTGATCAAATTATATTAGCATTGTTGAGAGATTGCACTAGCGAAAGTACGGACCCTAGGCCTCATTTTCAAGCATTACAATACCGTTTGTGGTCAATGATTGTTACTTGTTACCTTGCTATTTTTTATTGTTCTTATTACAAAAATCAATATCTACTATCCACATTACACTTGTATCACCATATCTTCGCTGAACTAGTGCACCTATACAATTTACCATTGTATTTGGTGTGTTGGGGACACAAGAGATTTTTTTATTATTTTGTTGCAGGGTTGTTTGAGAGAGACCATCTTCATCCTACACCTCCCACAGACTGATAAACCTTAGGTCATCCACTTGAGGGAAATTTGCTACTGTCCTACAAAACTCTGCGCTTGGAGGCCCAACACGAGTTCACAAGAACTAGCTGTGTAGTAGATGTCAGATGGCACAAGGGCTTAAGCTTTCACGTACATGTCCATTGTCAATGAGTTGTTGTACTTGCCTTTGGATTTCTTTTGTCTCATCCGGGTTGACACGGTAGGGTGCCTTGTTTGGTAGGGTGCGCCGGGGATGAGGTTGATTCGATGTTTGATGCCTCGTAGTGGAGGTAGACCCGGAGGTAGCTCATCAGGGAATACATCCTTGAATTCGTACAATAGAGAAGACAACACTAATGGTAGAAGGTGAGAGGTGTTAGTCCTTGCCACTTCATCTTTGCACAATAGGACATAGTGGGTGACACTTGATGGGTTCTCACACACTTCTCTTATCTCTCTTTTGGTGGCTAAGAGGACTAAATTTTTCTTGTCGCTCATCGTGGAGGCACTCAATTTTGGCTTGTGGCGCTCACTCTCTTTTTGGTGGCTCACTCTCTCACTATTATCTCCATGATGGGTGGCTGCTTGCTTGTCGGCGATCATTTGGCTTGGTGGCATAGGTCGTAGCACATACTCCTTTCCCTTCATCTTGAAGCTATAGTGATTGGTTCACCCATTGTGGATGACACCACGGTCGAATTGCCTTGGTCGTCCAAGTAGGAGATGGCAAACGGACATGGGAACCACATCACACTCCAAGGTGTCTTCGTATGCTCCGATCTTGAAGGAGACTTGAACGGTGTGCTCCACTTGGATGGTGCCGGAGTCGCTAAGCCATTGGACCTTGTAGGGGCGAGGATGCTTCATCTTGACCAATTGTAGCTTGGAACATAGCTCTTCACTTGCCAAGTTGTGGCATCTTCCTCCATCGATGATGACCTTCACGGATCTTCCATTGATGCTCGCCTTGGTGTGGAAGATATGGCATCTTTGGTCTTTGTCTTGTTGATGTTGAAGTGCCAAGACCTTGGAGACAATTAGAGCGGGGCTTGAACTATTGTCACAAAAGACTTGGTCAACTTCATCTTCATTCACGCGCTGGTGCATGGCCACGTGCTGAAGTGCTTCCATTTCTTCTTCACTCTCCGTCGTCGTTGGCGATCATGGTGCATCGAGTGGGGCACTCAAATGTCTTGTGGCCTCGGCCTTGACATGTGAAGATTTGATGGAACTTTTCTGGATGGTCTCATCTGGTGGAGTTGTAGATGATGAAACTCTCGGCTTGAAGTTACTAGTAGTAGGAGGACGACTTGAGGTGGTCAAAGTTTTCTTGTAACTTGACTTGTCATCGTTTCTTGTAGAAGGTATTGTAGTCATTGAAGCTTGGTTGTAGGAGCCGTATATCTTGGAAGAGTACTTCGCATACTTGTAATCATCTTGCACTTGTCGCTCCGGCTTGGTAGCTTGGTGCACCAGCTCGAGGAGGTTCGTGTATGGTTGGAAATCCACAATATTCTTAATAGGATGGTTGAGTCGATTCAAGAATCGTGCAATGGTTTGCTCCTCATCGTCCGTGACATTAGCTCGAATCATGGCAATCTCCATTTCCTTGTAGTACTCTTCAACCGACTTTGTGCCTTGCTTGAGGAGTTGTAACTTCTTGAAGAGGTCACAACTATAGTACGTGGGTACAAAGCGCGCTCTCATGACATCTTTCATTTGAGCCTAAGTTGTGATTGGTGGGTCATCTTTTGTTTTGCGCCTCTCAATGACTTGTTCCCACCAAATGAGGACATAGTCTTGGAACTCAAGAGATGCCATGGTGATCTTCTTTTCTTCTTCATAGTTGTGCAAGCGAAAGATCTTTTCAACCTTCAATGCCCATGAGAGGTAGTCTTCGGGGTCAATGCCACCAGAAAACTTTGGCATGTTGAACTTGAGCCTCCCTAGCATTGCTCTTCATTGTGTTGGGGTCGATGGTGATGATGAGGACACTCTTGCTGTGGAGGAGGGTCTTGAGCCGCTTGATCCTCGTGCTCCGCTTGATTAGCTTGATGTTGAGGGCATGGATTCTTGCATGGTTCCTCATCTCTTGAAGCTCCTCAAGATGGGCTTCTTCTTCTTGGCGCTCACCGTGGATGGCCTCATCTTGTTCCAGGTTGCATGCACGGACAACTTGGGTTGATGCACGTAGAGCTTGTTGGGATTCAAGGGCTTGTTCCTCACGATGTTGTTTCTCTTGTCGAAGGGCATCACCATCTTGTTGTTCTTGTCGATCTTAGTGTATTGGATCTTGCGCTTGGACCGGAGGTTCATTAGCTTGTTGCCGTAGACATTCACGTTCATGGAGACGGCCTTGTAAATCATTTTCATGTAATGGGTTTTGTGGATCATATGATGATCTTCATGGTCTTCGCGACGATGCGAACGAGCTCGTGGGGGACTTGCATCCAAAGAAGATTGCGAAGAATGTCGACTTGAGTGATTCCGTCTTGAATAGGATAACGTGGTAGACGAGCGGTTAACCATCATGGCTCGTATGTCTTCCTTGAGAGATGCCATCGATGTGTCGAAATAGTCTCTTAGTCGGTAGCGAGTAGGTCGATGTAGTCGCCCAATGCTTCATCCTCTTGGTGCAAAGCTCGTTGCGCACCGAAGAGGTGGTTCTTGGTGACATAGTTTCTCGGGTCCTCATCATGCTCAATGAAGAGTGGATTCGAAGAAGTAGTTGGCATATCCATCATCTCAAGCAAATGTGTGAGTGGAAGAAAGAAAAGAACTATACCAAATGTACCTTATCCGATGTTGAGAATGGATCAATGATCACTCAATAATGTAACAAGGAAATAGCACAATTGGTATTGTTTCTCGTCGATTCTCACACCTACACAAGTAAGGCTTTTGGAGTAGCTTGGTTAGGATGGTGGCACAAAATCTTATGCAATTGTTAGCGAGATTCAAGTAATGTTGTAAAAGGTTCGCAAATTTTCAAATGCAACAAGTAGACCAATAGCAAAGAATGGTACATGGAAACACACACACAGATAGATAGGGGCGTGCAACCAAGGAACGAGCTCAAAATGTGGAATCCAATCATGGAAAATTCTCTTGTTGCACAACTCTAGAGAGACGATAGCACGGTTGCACAATAGGCGCATAAGAGACTTGTGCACAACCTATATAGCAAAAATGCAACGACTTCCTATCCCAAGTATGCTATTATGTATGGAATTCCAATGATATGATCCAAGATGATCGAGTATGACAATCTTAAGTGCAATGTAGTATGATGCTATGGTTCTTGCTTAAAAGCTCTTTGCATATCTTCCTCTTTTGCTTAAAATCTTTTTGGCTCTTTCTCTTTTTCTCTCTTTTGTTTGGCCACTTATGCACAAATTCACGAACCAAGATAGCAATGTGTATGTGGGAACAAGATATTGCACTAGTGAAGATAAATCATGTCTTTCAAAATAAAAACGCTAAAGAACACTATCGCTACAAAATCATATAGCCTTGTCATGCTCCATCTTCTTAACACAAAGTATAAATCATGCACTACCCCGACGTTAGCCAAGCAATTGGTTCATACTTTTTAACGCGCTTCAGCTTTTTCAACCCCCACGCAGTACATGAGCGCAAGCCATGGATATAACACTATGGGTGGAATAGAGTATGGTGGTATAAATTATATGGAGAAGACAAAAAAGGAGAAAGTATCACATCGATGAGGCTAATCAACGGGCTATGGATATGCCCATCAATTCATGTCCGTGCAAGGAGTAGGTATTGCCATGCAATGGATGCACTAAGAGCTATAAGTGTATGAAAGCTCAAACTGAAAACTAAGTGGCTGTGCATCCAACATGCTTGCTCCAGAAGACCTCGGGAATTTAAGGAAGGCCATCATCAGAATATGCAAGGCAAGTTCCATAATAAATAACTCCCACTAGTTATATGAAAGTGACTACATAGGAGACTCTCTATATGAAAAACATGGTGCAACTTTGAAGCACAAGTATGGAAAAAGATACTAACATTGCCCCATCTCTCTTTTTCTCTCATTTTTTGTGGGCTCTTTTTGGCCTCTTTTTAATTTAATTTAATTTTATTTCCTCACTTGGGACAATGCTCTAATAATGAATAGTGATGATCATCACACTTCTTAAAGAGGACATCAATACCATTGTTACACCCACAACCCCTGCTACTATACATACCGGAACAATTACTAAAGCTCGTGCTCGCCAATTAAATTACCAGGTACTTTTGTTTCTTGATAATGATTCTAATGTTCATGAGAATATCATGCTACCTAAATTGGATACATTTGTTTTGCTTACAAATGAAGGGCCTAGCTTGGAGAAGGATGAACATTGGAGCAAGAACAAGCATGGAGTTGATAGCATACGCAAGGGAAACAAGAACAGAGTTTCAAGTGATGATTTCAGGACTTTGAACCACAATAATGAGTGCATGAAGTCTTGGACGAAATATACAATATGCTACTACAAAAAAATTCGTCGAGAGGCTATTATAGGTGCTACGTCACCTTATTATTGGGTCAGGCCCATGTAATTTCGAAATACATAAGTATAGGCAGTTTTTAGAGTCCGTATGTGCGGGGAAACAAGCGATATGGTTGGTTTTTGACCCCTTCCCCTAGGGCCACGAACTTACCCCCTCTTCCTCCATATATACAGCCCTTAGGGCATCATTTAGACTTTAGTTTTTGTTTAGATTAAAAGTTCGCCATAGCTGCAACTTCGCGTACTTCGTTTGTGTTCAACGACCAGACAAAGATGTCATAGAACCCCACCTTTGATCAATAAAGCTTTCATCTTATATTCGCAATATCCAGATTGCAATCCTAGTTTCTTGCTTGTTCTTCGTTTGCTTGCAGGAAACATACCTTCATGGTGAGGTTGATCATGCTCCGACGTAGTCAATAACCCCTCGGAAGTTGGTTTAGCGATTGCTAAGGCGCGATGTCTCGCAAGTTTGTAGTCGGGTCATCAAGGTCGACTCCCATAGAAAATGATAGCTATCTCATCGAAACATCGGGATACCCTCGCCTCTATCAAGTGGTACCAGATTTCCAGGTTCCTCGGTGAGATTTTACAGCTTTTCATAGTTTAGATCGAGTCGGTTCTTCATACCTACAGTCCACAAAAAGCCAAAAAAATTAGGGTTAGTTCATCATACCCGAACCAGTATGAGCCTTTGCATAGTATTTTTAGTATTTTTCTTTGTTGAATTTGCGGTTGCATCGTCGTGCCGAGTTGCTAGTCTTAGCATCTAGTCTGTTAGATTTTTGAGTTCTGGTCATAAGTTGTCACGCCGCCGCCACACCATCATCATCGCCCCAGCCATCTACCACCACCGCTTATACCACTACCGCTGCCATATACCACCATCGATCCGTATCCATATACCACCACCGATCCGTATACATATACCACCACCGATCCGTATCCATATACCACCACCGATCCGTATCCATATACCACCACCGCTACCATATATCTCCATCGCTGCCATCTACCACCACCATATATTTGTTGGGGAACGTAGCATGCAATTTCAAAAAATTTCCTACGATCACACAAGATCTATCTAGGAGATGCATAGCAACGAGAGAGGGAGAGTGTATCCACGTACCCTCATAGACTGAAAGCAGAAGCGTTAGTTTAACGTGGTTGATGTAGTAGAACGTCTTCACAATCCAACTGGTCAAGTACCGAACATACGACACCTCCGAGTTCAGCACACGTTCAGCTCAATGACGTCCCTCGAACTCTTGATCCAGCAGAGGGTCGAGGGAGAGTTTCATCATCAAGATGGCGTGGTGATGGTGATGGTGATATGATCCGCGCAGGGCTTCGCCTAAGCACTACGTGATATTAACCGGAGGAGTAAACCGTGGAGGGAGACGCCGCACAGAGCTTGGAACAATTGGTGTGTCTCCAGGGGGTGCCCTTCCCATGTATATAAAGGAGGGAGAGGGAGGAGGCCGGCCCTATGGGGCGCGCCAAGAGGGGGGAGTCCTACTAGGACTCCTAGTCCTAGTAGGATTCGGCCCCCCTCTTATTCCTTCTCATGGAGGGGGAAAAAGGGGAAGGGAGAGGGAAGATGAGAAGGAAAGGGGGGCGCGCCCCCTCCCCTAGTCCAATTCAAACTCCCTATGGGAGGGGGCGCGACCACCCCTTGTGGGCTGCATCCCCTCTTCCCTATGGCCCATGTAGGCCCAATACTTCCCCGGGGGGTTCCGGCAACCCCTCGGTACTTCGAAAAATACCCGAACCATTCCAAAACCATTCCGGTGTCCGAATACCATCGTCCAATATATCAATCTTTACTTCTCGACCATTTGAGACAGCTCGTCATATCCTTGATGTCATCCGGGACTCCGAACAATCTTCGGTCACCAAAACACATAACTCATAATACAGATCGTCATCGAACGTTAAGCGTGCGGACCCTACGGGTTCAAGAACTATGTAGACATGACCGAGACACATCTCCGATCAATAACCAATAGTGGAACCTGGATGCTCATATTGGTTCCTACATATTCTACGAAGATTGTCGGTGTCAAAACCGGTGGATCTCGGGTAGGGGGTCCCGAACTATGCGTCTAGGCGGATGGTAACAGGAGACAAGGGACATGATGTTTTTACCTAGGTTTGGGCCCTCTCGATGGAGGTAAAACCCTACTCCTGCTTGATTAATATTGATGATATGGGTAGTACAAGAGTTGATCTACCGCGAGATCAGAGAGGCTAAACCCTAGAAGCTAGCCTATGGTATGATTGTTCTTGTCCTACGGACTAAACCCTCCGGTTTATATAGACACCGGAGGGGGCTAGGGTTACACAGAGTCGGTTACAAGGAAGGAGATCTACATATCCGTACTGCCAAGCTTGCCTTCTACGCCAAGGAAAGTCCCATCCGGATACGGGACGGAGTCTTCAATCTTTTATCTTCATAGTCCGACAGTCCGGCCAAAGGTTATAGTTCGGTTGTCCGGATACCCCCTAATCTAGGACTCCCTCAGTAGCCCCTGAACCAGGCTTCAATGACGATGAGTCCGGTGCGCAGATTCTCTTCGGCATTGCAAGGCGGGTTCCTCCTCCGAATACTTCATAGAAGATTCTGAACACGAGGATCATGTCTGGCTCTGCAAAACAAGTTCCACATACCACCGTGGAGAGAATTATATTTCCACAAATCTATCATGCTGACGTATTCCGTAGCGTGACATCACACCACAGCCAAGCCTTTATTCAAATCGTTTTTTACCCCCACCTCAGCGCGTTTCGCGAGGCGGTTTCCTTGGCACGTCTTGTCAAAGCAGAGATCGTGTCCCCCTTATTTACGGGATTCTCATCAACACGGACGTGGGTAACCCAATCATGCCCGTTGGTATGTCCCCTCGATCAAAGGTAAGTCCCAACGGTCACAGGGAGGGCTCTTGGTATTCAACCTCTTCATAAAGAGACCAAGACCTTACTCTTTTCTTTCGATCTCAATCGAATCCGCCTCCCGCCTCGAGTTCCAGCACCCGAAGCTTCAGATTTAGGCGCTTCGGGCCTTCGATGATGTCTGGATCCAACCTTCAAGGCCAATGGATGCCTTCCTCCATCACGGAGGAAGATGTACTAAAGCTAAGGGAGGCCAGGTACTTGACCGGCGAAATCCCGCATAGGCTTCCTGCTCAAGGGCAGGTTATTCCCACTCCTAAGCCTGGTGAGAGCATCGTGTTCGTATCTCACTTCCTCCGAGGGGGCTCATGTTCTATTATGGGCTAGACTTCCACGACTTGGCTCCGGAGTCTATCCTCCACATCTCATCGTTCATCGTCGTGTGTGAAGCCTTCCTCCGTATCACCCCTCACTTCGGACTGTGGCTCAAGACCTTCAAAGTGGAGCCGAAGATGGTCGAGGGACAGCACGCGGAGTGCAGAGGAGCCGTAATAAGCAAAAATGCCGACGCCCCATGGCCCGAGGGCTCTTTCTAAGAGGAGTCCAGCTTATGGCAACAAGAGTGGTTTTATATCATAGCTCCCAGGGGTACCAAGTGGGTGGCTCCGCCTGTTTTTCGCTCGGGTCCCCCGCCACGACTAACGTCATGGGTTAACAAGGGGCTAGACTGGGGGCCAGTAAAGGATGTGCCCGTATTGCAGAGCCGCATCCGAGATCTCCTAGAGAGAGATGTCAGTCTGGTCGTGGTGACGCAGATCATGTTGAGTCGCCGAGTTCTGCCCTGCAAACATCGTCCCCTCCGCCTGTGGGAGTTCAATCCGGAGGGACCGCGATCTCTTCAACATTTCCTTGGCATGACACCCGCGGAGATGTACAAGTTGTTCTTCGGACCACAAATAATGTGTCCGAACACTACTGAGGACGAAGGTCTGATCTGCAATCATCCGGATACCCAAGTAAGTAGCCGTGTGCCCGGACACGTTATCCGTTTATTTATCGCACCATCGACCTTAAAAAAGAGTTGTTCTTGAACCAGGGGTGGATAGCGAAGGCAAAGTTGATCAGGTGTCCGGCCCCCCTTCCTGAGACCTCGCCAGATCCTGTGTTAACCAGGATGCTGGATATTGCGCCTTCAGAAGAAGATGAAGGGGGAAACAAGGAAGCTATTGCCTCCGCGGAGGAGGTTGTCCGGAAAGGAGGAATCAAAAATTCCTTTCCTCAGGGGAAGAAGAGGACTGCCTCTGAAGACCCAGAGACAATGGTCTCAAAACAGGGGAAGAATTCTTTGCCAGAGGGTCCTGCACCGGGGGATACCCCGGCCGTACTATGCCCTCAAAGGGATCAGCCCTCCATCGAGCCGTGAGTAGAATGGTGTTTAATAACGAGAGAAATCCTTGCTTTACTTCTGAGGAGAATAACCGAAGATTTATCTTTGCAGTTCGGATCTTAGCCCTTCTCAGCAGAGCTCGTCTTCGGGGGATCTTCTTCCAGAGATGATGGAGAGCGGAACACCTCCCCCTACCATACCGCCTCATGAGGCGGGCGACCCCGAGGTGTCGTCGTGGAGGGTCTCTCCTGATCCGATAAGGCCAGAAGGTAGTCATATGGCCACCCGAAGCCCTCAGTATCCGGCTTTTGAAAAGAGTGATCGAATGAGTCCGGCACCGTCTGGTGCACGGTCGGAGGTACTAAGGGATCTCCTAGGGCGAGCGCCTATCTCAGAAGAGCACCGTGTGTTGATGGGTATGGTAATTGAAAGGATTTTGTCCGCGGAGAGCGGGTTGCATGAAGCTGTCATGAGTCTACTGACAGGTTTTGAGGTACGTGAAATGATGTACCTTTTGACAGTACCGCATACTTTAAGATGCGCCCTGTGTAGATAATAGCCCCTGAGACTCTGTGTGCTGTCGAAGACGACGGCACGCAGAGGATCATAGTCCCAGGTATAATGTTGCCGCCATAATATGCAGGTGGCGAAGTGTCCGGTGGCCAGCCGGACTGATGAATTTGCCGAGTTAAAAAGGCAGCTTGACGTGGCAGATGCCGACATCGTGCTTGTCAACAAGCGGCTTGATGAGGCACAAGGTATGTAATTTCTCCGGAGACACGTGGTAAGAGGAGCATGATGCCAGTATCTTATAACGTGTGTGTTAATGCAGATGGAGCTACAGCCATGGAGAACCTTGGGATAGAGCTTGCCCGAGTCAAAGAGCAAGCCATAAAAAGCGATGCGGCTGCCCTAAAGGCGGTTGAGGAGCTAAAAGCTGAACAGGCTGCTCACTGCCGAAGCAAGGAGGAGATGGCCAGGATGGCTGTGAAGTTGAAGAACGCTGCTGACCATTGCAAGCTTCTTGAAAAGGAAGACCAGGCGAAGCGAACAGACCTGGAGAAGGCCACGACGGCAGCCAAGGATACTCGTTCTGCAATGAGAGCGATGAAGGAGGAGCTGCGTCAAGCCGGAGATATCGCGCCTGGGAAGCCCTTTATGCTGCGGATGAAGTTCGGAGATCCTAAATATGCTCCTTTGGACCGGATGTGGAGTTCTGCAGACGCATATCTGGATTTAGCGGCGAGTGCTCCTGATGCGGCCGAACACTTCAGAGATCAAAAGGACCGCGAAGTGGAAAAGCTGTTCTAGTCACAATTCAACAATCCAGAGAGTCTGCTTCCATTGACTGATTGGTTGGCCGAATGGGCTGAGCTGAATAGATTGTCCGGACTTGCCATGAGGTATGTCGTGGATCATCTGTGGCCGGAGAGGCCAAAGCCAAACAGTTATTTTAGCTTGGTGCAGCAGTTCCTTGGTGCGGTGCCCTATATCAACGCGATGAAGAGGTCAGCATGTGTGGAGGGTGCGCGGATGGCTCTTGCCCGTGTCAAGACATACTGGGCAGAGATGGAGGCCACCGCCGTTGCAGCCCAAGATTCGGACGAAAGCCGGGTACTTGCCTAGCACTACTTTCAAGAAGTTCTGGAGGGCGCTCGTACGATAGAGACGCAGTGCTCGAAGGATATTATGTTCGAGTAACATGTATTCTCATTGAAAACAATATTTTGCTGAAATGTAAAAGCTTTTTTATACTTGTGCCTGCAAGAATTATAATACCTCCTGTGCGGCCGTTAATGTATATATGTACATAACCTGAAAGATGTCAGTTGTCGGCTTCAGCCCCCACGCATATAATGCGGGGGTGTTCGCAGAAGACGCATTCTCACACTTGATCCAACGTCTTGGTCCATTAAGGAGGTGATAGTGCAGCGAACTAGGCAATCGGGCTATAATGCTTTATAACTTTCACTTAGCCATAGGAGTTTGACAGTGGGGCTACTATATAGCCCCTGGTGGCGCCGCTCTCACCCGAATTCGGGGCGCGTGTGTGCCTGGCCGGGAAACGGCCCTTCGTCAAGGCGGAGGAATCCCGAAGATTCCGCTAGGTCATCAAGTGGTTGACCAGTCTCATACTATATCATGACAGTCAGTTCTCAGCTTTCTCCTGAGGTGCTCGCCTGGCTGAACCGGGGCACAATCACAGTAGTTCTCCTGGTGCCGCCTTAGCCGATAGAGCAGAACGTAAGGCAGCAAAACAAAGGAGCCGGGCAAACCCACCATTTGACCAAAGACATGATTCGGATCTGATGCATATAAGGCCAAACTCGCGACGCCGAACACTCCCTAAGGTATTCGGTCTTTGTGATTTTAAACGGGCTGAAAAGTGCCCTTTGTAATAAGCCCCTGGTGTCCAGGTACGTGCAATACTCTGACGTGGCCACATGCCAAGACGCCAGCCTCCTTCTCGGTTGTACTGAGATTTCGGGGGATGTGTATCAACAAGAGACAGTAAAAAAGGTTTATGCAGGGTCTTAATCTAAAAAGAATCCTTGGAACGGGTCCGTGCTGCACATCTGCGCCTGTGTCTCCGTTGTGCCATATCCTAGACTGGTGTAGCACGATGGTTATCTGTAAAAGAGAGGTACTTAGTTGAAAAAGTAGTCGTGCAAAATGTGTGTTATACTAAATAAAGAAAGTATAATTCAAGATGGGTAAATTGAGCCTTATTGTCGCCTGTTTATATGCGCGGAGCCCCTTGTATAGGGGTATATAGCCATCAAACCTTTATCAATTATATGGTTATGCCGGACTCGTCTAGCCTTGTCCATGGTCTTAACGACCTGTTAGATGCTCTGGTTGGTGAGGCCGCTTAGTGTGTGGCTGCCAAGGCAGTCACACAGTCTTCCACGTGCGAGGAGTGCTCAATATTTCCCTTTAATGAAATGATGCCTCGTGGGCCGAGCATCTTGAGCGTGAGAGACGCATAATGCGGTATTGCGTTAAAGCGAGCGAAAGCTTCGTGTCCCAGTAGTGCTTGATAGCCACTTTTAAACGGAGCGATGTGGAAGGTTAGCTTTTCGCTACGGAAGTTATCGGGGGAGCCGAACATAACCTCTAGTAGGAGGGATCCCGTGCAATGGGCTTCTGGGCCTGGCGTTACTCCTTTAAAGGAAGTATTGCTATGGCTAATTTTTGTTGGGTCCATCCCCATTTTGCGGACTGTGTCCTGATATATCAGGTTTAAACTACTGCCGCCGTCCATCAGGACTCGTGTAAAGTGGTATCCGTCAATTATTGGGTTTAACACCAAGGCAGCCCATCCCGCGTGCCAGATACTTGTGGAGTAATCCTGATGGTCGAATGTGATCGGTTTGGACAACCAGTGGCGGAACTCCGTTGTGATAGGCCGCAGGGCACGTATCTCTATGGGCACCACTTCGTTTCTCGCCTTTGTCACGTGTAACACGTTTACTGCGTTGACTTCTTGTGGGAATTTCTTCTGTTCCCCGGCGTTTTGCTTGTGGGGTTCGCCATCGTCTTCACTTGGTGTATCCAGCCCCTTGTGTTCGGTGTTGAGTTTGCCGGATTGCTTGAAGACCCAACATTCTCTATGGGTATGATTTGCAGGCTTACCAGGGGTGCTGTGGATTTGACATATCTTGTCCAGATTTTTGTTTAGGCTGGACAGTTCATCCCTGTTATCTTTGAGAGGCAGCTTTTGCTGACCCCGCCGAGAGCTTTTGAATCCGGCATTTATCGCCGTGCTCTTCGGGCTGTTTTCCTTATTCGAGCGCTGGTTTTTGCTGCGCCATGGCTTCCCGTTCCCGTCCCTGACTTCGGATGTACTTGGGTCGCTGGTGCTGCATCTTGCCAACCAGCTGTCCTCGCCTGCGCAAAAGCGGGTCATGAAGCTTGTTAATGCAGCCATTGTTCTTGGCTTTTCTTGGCCGAGGTGTCTGGCGAGCCATTCGTCTCGAACGCTGTGTTTGAAAGCTGCTAAGGCTTTGGCGTCTGGACAATCGACTATTTGGTTCTTTTTAGTAAGAAACCTGTTCCAAAGCTTTCGGGCTGACTCTCCGGGCTGTTGAGTTATATGATTCAAATCGTCTGCATCCGGTGGTCGGACATATGTCCCTTGAAAATTTGCCCGGAAAGCGTCCTCGAGCTCTTCCCAACTTCCAATGGTGTTTTCGGGAAGGCCTTTAAGCCAATGTCGGGCTGGCCCTTTGAGCTTGAGGGGTAAGTATTTTATGGCGTGGAGGTCGTCTCCTCTAGCCATGTGGATATGGAGGATGTAGTCCTCAATCCAGACCCCAGGGTCTGTTGTTCCATCGTATGCCTCTATGTTTACGGGTTTGAATCCCTCTGGAAATCCCTCTAAATTGTCTGCATCCCAGGGTCTGTCGTTCCGTCGTATGCCTCTATGTTGGAGATATTACTACCGGGCGTAAACCGGCCAAGACAGGCCTGGTTAACTTCGTCAGTAGTTGAGTGTGTTAAAGCCCATGAAAGCAGATAAGGGCTCAAGGCCCATAGTTGGTTTAAGGCCTGTAGCCGTAAACCGGCGTCAGTATGTAACTTGTATTGTAAGTCAGGAATAGTGGAGACCGAACCGGACACACATATGAGCCGGTATCGGGACTCTATAAACCGACGGGCATCACCCATGTATATAAGGGGACGACCCGGCGATGGTTCAAGAACAACAGACAACAACTCGAGACTTAGGCGAAGCTTGTTTGCTCCCTAGTCATTGAAACCCCATCAATTCCATCACAACTAGACGTAGACTTTTACCTTCATCGAAGGGTCCGAACTAGTATAAACTTTCTTGCGTCCCTATGTCTGCTTTAACCCCATCAAGCTAACCCATAGCGATGGCTCCACGACTAAGTCCTTTCATGAGGACATCTGCCGTGACAAAACCACGACAGTTGGCGCCCACCGTGGGGCTATCGCACGATGGTTTCAACTTCTTGGAGGGCAACTTCGAAGGACTCAAGGGTTACGCCGTGGGCCGGATGACCAAGAGTCGTCGCGGCAAGCTCTACATCGGCGATGCAGGATGGGGCCCCGAGGCCAGCTCAATTGAGTACGGGTACCGGGTCCCTTTGGTGGCATACACATCTTCATTGGCAAGATCGGTGAACCGGGCCCTGAGCCGGACATCTGCACCGACCTCGTAGAAACGGCTCAGCGTGCACGATCCGCCCAGGTTAAACCGGCCGTGAAGCATGCCTTCGTGGGAGTCATCCATGGAGGGGAATACGAGGATAGATCAGAATCTGGTGATGAGACCGTCATTTATTCCGGCGACGAGTCCTCGACCGGAGAAACCGAGTCGTTATATCAGTTACAAGATGGCCGGATTGGGGGCTGTTCCGATGGTGACAGTATTCCGGACCCCTCTGATCTGCCAAACCGGGTTGGAATATTCATGGCCGGTACACAAGCGGCGATCCACTCTTCGACCACAGCAGCAATGATCTCCGGGCCAGTGACGACGACGGCAGCCGGGGCAAGAGGCCCAGTGCACCCACCGGCTCAAGTTTTATCTGATCTGTTTGATGCGTTGGCTACTCTCATGGCAGAGGCTAACCCGGCGGATCAGGACGCCCACAACATGGAAATCGCAAAAGTGACGGATCAGATTACTCAGGCCAAGGACGATTTAGCGGCTGAGAATGCCAGGATGACCGCAGAACGGGCCGCTTTGGATGCACAGGCTTATCGGCTTATGCTAGATCAGAACGCGTCACATGAAGTACTAAAGAGGAAGCACCGGCCTCGTTTACCTTCGGTATTCGAGGCCAGAGAACTCTTTAATACCCCAGGAGCAGGGACCAGTAACCCGCCGGTGGTAAACCGGGTGGAAGCGCCAGAGACGGGCGTGCCGGTTCAGCCTCGCTTGGTGGATCCGCCTCGTCAGAACAATATCGTACCTCAGCCTGTCCCAACGCCTCCGGGTCATTATTCTAATCCGATGGACAACCTTGTTGCGCGCTTCACGACTGGAGGCCATCCCAATTGAAGGTGATTCTTCGGCAGCGGTGGAGACACGCCGGGTTAAGGAGCTTCTTCGGACAGCTTTGATTCAACAGGAAGCATATTCGTACAGCCGTGACCGAATTCACTCCACCCCTCGTCCAAGCCGGAGCTACAGCAGGCGCATGGATGAACCGGTCGTGTCAAGCAATGCACGAAACTGTGAAGCGCCCCTTGGCAACAACCCGGCAGGTGGTATTGGAGATGCTCAGGAAGTGGTGGACCGTGCCCGAGCGCGCAGGGAGGCCGAGTTAGCAGCACAGTATGAGGCTCGTCAGATTACGCCGGTTCATCCAACCACCTCGGTCGAGCCAGGAGTTACCTATAGTTCTTTGGGGGTGCCATGCCTTGTCCCCGCCTTACGCAATGTGCGCTTCCCAAGGATTTCAAGGGCCCGCGCAAGGTGCCAAATTACACTACCGGTTTATCTCCAGAGACATGGGTGGAGAGCTATGAGATGGCCATGGAGATGCTTGATGTGGATGATGCGGCGTGTGCGAAGTATTTCACCATGATGCTAGAAGGAACGACCCGTACTTGGTTAAAAAGTTTACCAGCCAACTCTATCAGTTCGTGGGCTGAGATGAGATCCCGGTTTATCCAGAATTTCAAGGATTCATGTAAGCAGCCTATGTCGATAGTGGACTTAGCGGCCTGTGTCCAGGAAGAAGGAGAATCGACGACCCGTTGGCTGCGCCGGGTCTCGAAGTTCTTGCACTCATCAGACCGCATCAATGCCGATATAGCTGTTATAGCCTTGGAGGGCAACTGCCGGTTTGAACCTCTGAAGTTGAAATTGGGACGGTTGAAGCGCCATTGCAACGATATGGTGACCCTCATGGCTGCGTTAGTGAAGTATGCTGACTCTGATAGTACCAAGGATCCCGAGTCCGACGATGACAAGATAGGGAAGGGAAAGAAGAGCAGCAACCCCAAGGGGCAGCAGCACAACACGGCGGGTCATGGAAACGGCGGCAAGCGTAAAGCGGATAGCAGCATGGACATTGTGGCTAATACCAACGCGCAGGACAAGGGCCAGCGACGCAAGGGTAAGCCGCCGAATCATAGCGGAGCACCTAATCCAAACCCGGACCGTTTGTCTTACCTGTTAAACCAGCCCTGCCCAAAGCATGGGACGAAGGAGATGCCGGCCAACCACCTTTGGATGGATTGCTACATCATGCAAGAGTTCAAATTTTTTAATACTTTCCAGTATGATCACGGATCAGGTGGCGGTTCAGGGTCCGGATCTCATGGGCTGGGTTACAGCAGAGGAAATTCGGGTTCATGCTTCAATGGCAATCAGGGCGGGCAAAACAGTCAACGTAACTAGAGCAGCCAGGGTGGTTATAATTAGCAGCAGCAGCAGTCGGGGTATTAGAGCCACCCGAAGCAGTTGAATAGTGGGCAATATCATGTTTTCACCACTAGTTTGGACAAACGTGACCGAAAGGTTCATAAGCGGGCGGTGAACTCTGTTGAACCGGCAGTGCCCCGATACTTACGCTGGTCCAAGAAGCCAATCATATGGAGTAGAGAGGATCATCCTCCCCGGGTTGACAATCTGGGTCAACTGGCATTGGTGGTGGCACCTCAGGTGGGAGGTTATAAGTTCACCAAGGTACTCATGGATGGAGGAAGCAGTATCAACATCCTCTACTATGAAACCTTCCGTCGCATGGGGTTGACAGATAAAAATCTTAAACCGTCCAATACGGTGTTCCATGGTGTGGTACCTGGTAAGTCAGCATATCCCGTTGGCAAGATAGCTCTGGAGGTGGCCTTTGGAGATGATTATGACTCCAGATTAGAAATATTGACCTTTGAGGTGGTGAAAATTCAGAGTCCATATCATGCCCTGTTCGGACGGCCAGCTTATGCCAAATTTATGGCAAGGCCCTGCTATGTCTATTTACAACTCAAGATGCCGGGTTACAAAGGAACAATAACTGTACATGGAAGCCGCAAGACCGCCTTGGAGTGTGAAGAAGGTGATGCGACCTATGCTGAGTCGGTTTGTACCACGGAGGAGTTGAAATTTTACAAGGATAATGTTGATCCGGCAGACATGACTCTGTTGAAAAAGCCAACTATGGAACATGATCCGGCCCTGAAGTTCAAATCGGCTGCTGAGACTAAGCTTGTTGACTTCATACCTGGCAATTCGTCCAAGCAGTTCAGTATCAGTGCAAACTTGGATCCGAAATAGGAAAACGCGCTCATCGAGTTCATCCGTGAGAACCAGGACATCTTTGCATGGAAGCCTTCTGACATGCCAGGTGTACCGAGGGAACTCGCTGAGCACACCCTTAATATTGATCCCAAGTACAATCCGGTGAAGCAGTTTCTCCGCCGGTTCAACGAAGAAAGACGCAAAGCTATTGGAGAGGAAGTGGCCAGGCTCTTAGTAGCTGGATTTATCATCGAGGTTTTCCATCCTGAATGGTTAGCTAATCCGGTGCTGGTTCTTAAGAAAAATGGCACCTGGCGTATGTGTGTGGATTACACAGACCTTAACAAGGCTTGTCCAGCAGATCCTTGTGCCCTCCCCCGTATTGATCAAATTATTGATGCTACGGTGGGTTGTGAGCGTTCGAGCTTTCTGGACGCATATTCTGGTTATCATCAGATCAAGATGGCGGTTAAGGACCAGGAGAAGACAACGTTCATAACTCCCTTTGGAGCCTTCTGCTATGTGTCTATTCCCTTTGGACTCAAGTGTGCCCAGGCGACTTATCAACGGTGTGTACAAAATTGCCTTCATAAGCAAATTGGCCGTAATGTGCATGCCTATGTGGATGATATTGTGGCAAAGTCAGGAAAGAAGGAAACTCTGGTTGACAATTTGAAGGAAACCTTTAATACTCTACGGACATACAAGATGATGCTCAACCCGGCCAAGTGCGTTTTCGTTGTACCGGCAGGCAAGTTATTGGGCTTTCTGGTGTCCAACAGGGGAATTGAGGCTAATACGCACAAGATCACAACTATCACCTCCTTGGCTAAACCGAAGTGCATCACTGATGTTCAACGCTTGGCAGGCCGGATCACCGTGTTGAGCCGGTTTATTAGCCGCCTTGGGGAGAAGGCGATTCCTTTGTACCAGATGCTGAAGAAAACGGACAACTTCGTCTGGAGTTCTACCGCTGATGAAGCCTTTGAGGACTTAAAGCGGCAGCTCGCCAATCCGCCTGTTCTTGCTGCTCCGGTTGATAAGGAACCACTGCTATTATATGTGGCAGCTAATGCTCACGCAATGAGCGTAGCTATTGTGGTGGAGCGTGAAGAGGCATGCAAGGAATATCCGGTTCAACGTCCGGTTTACTATATCAGTGAGGTGCTTATTGAATCCAAGCAAAGGTACCCGCATTGGCAGAAATTGGTATACGGAGTTTTTATGGCAAGTCGGAAGCTTAAACAGTACTTCCAAGGTCATCCCATCACAGTGGTCAGCTCTGCCCCTTTGGGAGATATAATCCAGAACAGGGAGGCAACTGGCCGGATTGCCAAGTGGGCTATAGAGCTTGGGCCTCACGGGTTGAAATACATACCTCGGACGACGGTCAAGTCTCAAGCACTTGTGGATTTCATCAATGATTGGACGAAACTACAAGCGCCTGAAGAAAAGCCGAATCACACCTATTGGACTATTCACTTTGATGGGTCCAGGCAATTGGAGGGCTCGGGGGCTGGAGTCGTGTTAACTTCCTCATGAGGTGATAAGTTCTGTTACGTTCTACGCTTAATGTTCCCTTGTACTAACAATGCAGCTGAGTACGAAGCTTTACTCCATGGTCTTAGGATGGCTAAGGAGATGAATCTAAGCTGAGTTAAGTGCTTCAATGACTCGGACCTGGTGGCTCAACAAGTATCTGACACTTGGGATTCTAAGGATCCGCTATGGCAGCATACCGTCGTGAGGTGGATATTGTTGCAGGTCACTTCAAAGGTTATCAGGTGGATCATGTGGACCGATGGAAGAACGAAGCGGCGGATGCTTTAAGCCGGTTGGGTTCTCAACGTAAACCGGTTCCGCCTAATGTCTTCTTGGACGTTCTGCATAATCCATCAGTCAAGCTCCCTGGTGAAGAGGATTTGGCTATTCCTGATCCGGAGGCTCAATTGGTGGCGGCTCTTCATGTGATCCCGGACTGGACGGTTCCTTATCTTGCGTACCTGAACCAAGGCGAGTTGCCAGAGGATGAGACCCTGGCCAGGCAGATAATCCGGCGATCCAAGTCCATGACTATTATCAATGGAGAGTTGCATCGTTGCAGTGTGACAGGGGCGTTTCAATGTTGTGTGTCTCCCGAGGAAGGCTGTGAAATCTTACGAGAAATCCATGAAGGAGATTGTGGTCACCACGCCTGTTCAAAATATTTGGTGGCTAAAGCATTTCGCCACGACTTTTATTGGTTGACCGCTCATGCGGATGCGGAGGACCTGGTCAGACGATGTGATGGCTGTCAGAAGTTCTCACGATGTGCTCATGTGCCGGCTCAAGAGTTGAGGATGATTCCAATTACTTCGCCGTTTGCAACTTGGGGGCTGGATATGGTTGGTCCTTTCAAAAGGTCCAAGGAGAAGAAAACCCACCTCTTGGTGGCAGTTGACAAGTTCACAAAGTGGGTGGAGGCAGAGCCCGTTAGCAAGTGTGACGCAGCCACGACGGTTCAATTCATCAAAAAGGTTATTTTCTGGTTTGGCTTTCCACACAGCATCATCACTGATAATGGTACCAACCTATCCAAGGGTGCTATGAAGGAGTTCTGCCAACGTGAGCACATTCGGCTTGACGTCTCATCAGTGGCTCACCCACAGTCCAATGGCCAAGCAGAGAGGGCTAATCAAGAGATCTTGCGAGGCATCAAACCCCGGCTTATGGTTCCTTTGCAGCGGACGCCAGGTTGTTGGGTTGAGGAGTTACCATCTGTATTATGGAGCATCAACACCACACCTAACAGATCAACAGGGTACACGCCGTTCTTCATGGTTTATGGAGCGGAGGCGGTTCTCCCCAGTGATATCCGTCATGACTCACCTCGTGTAACAACATATGTTGAAGCGGACAATGAGACAACACGACAGGACGCTCTGGACCTGTTGGACGAGGAGCGTGACATAGCGGCTGCCCGTTCGGGGATTTATCAGCAAGATCTCCGTCGCTATCACAGTCGCCGAGTTAGAACCAGAACCTTTCAAGAGGGAGATTTGGTACTTCGGCTCATCCAGGATCAGACTGATATGCACAAGTTATCCCCACCTTGGGAGGGACCTTTTGTGGTCAGCAAGAATCTGCACAATGGGTCATACTACCTGATCGATATTCAAGAGCACAAATACTCACGTACATCAGCGGAGGAGACCAACAGGCCGTGAAACATAGCTCATCTTCGGCCTTACTATACTTGAGCCATAGGTTCTGCTTATGTACATATTATGACAATGTATATATTATGATCAATATAATAAACCAGAGCCTCAGCTAAAGCGGGGTATCCGTTATCTTTACATCATGTGTGGTTACATGGAGTTTCTGTCTTAAAGCGGCCTCCGGTTTACCCCTTGAGTTAGCTTTTCAAAAGCTCTATATCATATCACTTGGGGGCTTGGTCGTGTCCGAACCATCGCAACGCCATTTGGTAGGCGAAAAGCCACAACATCACTTTGGGACTTGGTCAAGTCTGAACCATAGTCACGCCTCTTGATCGGCCTAGTGCCACAACATCACTTGGGGGCTTTGGTTGAACATGAACCATCGCTACACCTCTTGATCGGCGTAATGCCAATGCATCATTTGGGGACCTGGCTGACTCGAACCATAGGTACGCCTTTTGGGGGGCATGGTCTTGTCCGACCATGGTAATGCCACTTGATTGGCTCAAAGCCTCATTTGCAAATGATTTTATCTTTGCCTTTGCTTGAATTATGTTCTTTTTTGCTAAAGACCCTTCTTCTTTTTTGCGTTTTTAAACCGACATTGTTAAACCGGTTCAACTATCAATTACAAATTGACGGAACACGGTCAAATCTTAATTCGGAGACTAACTGCCCGGTTTGATTTTTTATTACCATCCTATTATGGAGTAAAACCAGCGTATTATCATAACCCAGAGTGGTTTACATTTAAACCGTCCTTATGTAAACAGGAGCCGTTTTCTCCTCCAACAGTGTGGGTTTATTAAACTCTGCTTCAAGATTGGCCAAGCCAACTTCATGCCCAACGATGGCAGGTATTATGTATCTCAATATTTGGTCATAAGCTTAAATCTAAAGCTATTATCTTTGGTTTCACATGCATAGATATCATGACCCGCCTGGCGATAAACCGCCAAGGCATTTTTTAGTTTCTCAACTGGAGAAAACAGTTTGGAGATAGATAATTCAAAAGAAGCATCAGTTGCAATAAATATGCACGAAGGCATATTAAGACCAAGTGTATCAGCTAGCCTATTACAAGGCGAAACAATGCCCAAATAATATCATTGTTTTTTACATGTCACAGCATGCAGTGTTTAAACCGGCTTCCGGTTCACGCTTCGTCACCAGCTTGACCTGATGGTTGTGGATCATCTCGCGCTAGTTCAGCTTCTTCCTCCCTACCCAGCGGCTAGAAATCAACAGTTGCCCAGTCGATTCCAGTTAATGCTTGAAACACAGCTTCATCACTGATCAGCAACGACGGTTCAATGTCAGGAGCGTAAGTATGCTTACGGATTGGCGGGATAAGATTCTCCGCTTCAGGGACTGTTGAAGCAACCCTCTTGTTTTGATCATCACAATTGGCCTGATAATGAGACAGATCCGCTTCTTCTGCCAGCTGACAAGCCAGAGGGCGCACTTCCCGGTTTAGGGCTCGGAGGTCCCCTTCATCAAACTCTTTCCCATCTTCTTTCAAACTGGGATAGCCTTGGGCCGCTTCAACATGATCAAAGTGAGGCACCCACGCCTTTGCCCGGATTAAAGCGTTTATGGCACCCGTTCTACCGGCGGATCTCTTCAGCTCTTCAACCCGGGCAGGGAGCATGGATAGCCTTCCAAGGGTGTCTTTGATCAAAGTGGGCGGCAGATTGTTATGAGATGCGGTATAAATGATCCGTTGGGCACCCGTGTATAGTTGCTCTATCAATGTATAAGCAGCCTTCAGCTTCTTCCGCACATCCGATCCCAAGTGGACAATGCGAGTTCCTACATCATCATAAGGGTTATTAAATTGGCAGATCCATATCAAGGTCTACTCGAATCAGAAGAACAAGGACACTTACCAAAGATAGCAGCAGTCATGGCATGAACCTGTCGCTTCACACTGGTTAGTTCATCAACCACGGGTTTGAGAGCGGTTTCGGCTTTCTCAGCCCTTTGCGTTAAAGCGGCTTTCTCAGTGGCCCAATCCGCCCACTCTTTGTTGAAGCCCTCCTTAAGTTTCTCCATTATGCCTAAAGCGCTGGTTAATTTCTCTTTTGCCTTAGAGGTTTCGGTTTGTTGGGACTTCAGGTTTTCCTGCAGGTCGGCGGTTTGACTTTCTCTTTTGCTCAACTCAGCCTGCATACAGATGATTATATGATGAAAATGACGATACAGATTTGAAGTACCAACCACATAACAAGTTATGCCCTTGGTACTTGGGGGCTAATGCATATTTGCTCTTCATCATACAATTTCTACAAAGTCCCAAGCTCAATACAAGTATTCAACTTGGCACTTGGGGGCTAATGGCTAATTGCTCAATGACTACTGATACTGGAATTTTTATTATCTAACAGACCCGGTTTAACTGCATTAAGTTGAACCAGCCCTTGGGGGCTATGACAGCAAAGTACAGATGAGTTGAAGTTTACATTGGAAAGTCCCGGTTTAATCTAATATCTTAAACCGTCACTTGGGGGCTATTGGAGTTGGCACAGTATAACATACAAGCAGAGATGCGTCTGAAAATTTACCTCATATTTGTCCTTCATCATATTGACCAAACCGGCTTCATAGTCCCGGCTGGTGTACAACCGGTTCAGATAGCCAGAATGGAGATCTTGGGCGTTCAGAGCGGCATAAGTAGATAAATCAGCATTCCTTTTGCCTTTACCAATTGCAGCAAATTCATCTTTGGCAGTGTGCCTGGATAAAGCGTCAGGATTACTTGGCTCGGTACGGCCAATGCTAGTGATAAGGACCTCATCATCTTTCTCTTCACCAGTTTGAACCCGTGTCACCGGTTTTTCACTATTCTTTGTTGGACTAGCTGTTCTGTCAGTCCGGATGGGGCTCGTTGGTTGATCAGTAGGGCCCGTGGTATCAACATTTGCCTCTTCACCGACAAAGTCATGGTCTTGCGGTGGTGGGTCATTCAGCACATCGTCACGATTGGCTTCTTCAGGATCTGGTACTTTATCTAGTTCAGTAGCGGCATTTTCCTCTGTCGTATTGTTCAGGCGAGCCTTCTTGCTTGGTCTGGGCTTGGCCATAAGAAAGGAAGTTAACAAGGATCAGTACAATTTTTATCAAAGGTAATATATCAAAGATACAAGATGGAATATAACTTACCCAAGCACCGTTTTAAGTGGTGGAAGCTTGGTGGCTGATGACTTGCCGGAGGATGAATGAGAAGTGCCCTGATAATCTGAGTCAGACGGATTAAGAGGTTGACAAAAACAACCCGCTTTAGGGCAAGCATTGACAAGAGAGTTAGAGACCTCTGAACGGCTTTTCCAAACCGGATTGTTCGGTAAACCGGCGGAGGTAACTACCTGGCCGCTGTGCCGGGTTGTGCGGCGAGCTTCGTGCTGTTGTGTCTTCACAAGAAAGTGTGGGTCCAAATAAGCAAGAGGATGAGAAAATTTAACTTTCCGGTTTGCCTGACGGGTTTTTAGTGAAGGCAAAGGGTTTGAATAGGAAGAAAGAGCGATTACCTCTACAGCATCAGCGTGACTGACTTCAGCGTCGTCCTGACAATAATCGTCATCAATAAGACATATGAAATATAAACCAAGTGAGTCAAGATCTACCTCAAGATCCGGGTTACCCACATCATCATCAGCTGGTGGATCGGAAGATGCAGTGGTTCTTTTTCTGTTAGCAGGTTTCTTCACAACTCTGGTTTTTGGCCGGGTTGGCTTCTCCGGTTTCTCTTGCGGAGGCTTCTTGCTCCAAAATGGATCATCGCCCTGTTTTAAATATATTAACATTATCAGAGGATATTTTGAACAAAAGCAGATTCAGTAAAAGCATAAGGTATGAGTCTTGCAGCTGGCGGTTTGTTAATGGCGCAGAAAGGAGGTAGGCCGGTTTGAGCACAGACAGCTTCCGGTTCATTTAATATCTTTTTCACAGCCTCAGTAACTTCGTCATCTGTAAGCTGGATATCAATGCGCCATTGAGGGTCTTTTACATCTCCGGTATATTCGCACATCAAACCGGGGCGCTGGCTAAGGGGTAGTATGCTCCAAGATATCCAGCAGCGAGCAAAGTCAACCCCGGTCAACCCATTTGCCATGAAGGCCCTCAACTTGGATAATTGAGGAGAATACTTGAGTCTTCCCTTAGCAGTCAGCCTCTGTGGGAAAGGGTGCGTGTTGCTCAGACGTTTCGGACGAGGATTTTCTTCTTCAGGAGAAGTGTCTTTGTAGTAAAACCATGTTTGGTTCCACTCTTTGGGGTGGCTGTGAAGTTTGGCGTGAGGGAAGGTGACTTCTTTCCTCTTTTGAATTGCCATACCACCCAGCTCCGTATTGGGTCCGTCTGTGAATTTAGTACGGCGGTTCAGGTGAAAGCAATCCCGGAATAACTCTACTGTAGGTTCTTCTTGAAGGTACACCTCACAGAACACTTGAAAGTGGCAAATGTTGGTCACGGAGTTAGGACCAGTATCTTGAGGATGCAGTTGGAAGTTGGCCAAGACATCCCGCTAAAACTTTGAACTGGGAGGGTTGAAGCCCCGGGCTAAGTGGTCAGCAAAAACAACAACTTCTCCGTCTCGGGGTGTGGGAGGACATTCCGTGCTAGGGACCCTCCAATGAATGACGTTTTGTTTACTTAAAGCGCCAGTTCGGACCAAATTGTTCAGTTGAACTTCGGTCACTCGAGAAGGGACCCAGTTGCACTCAAATGCTTGTGTGGCCATGGCGAGATTTACAAGGCAGTAATTACCGGTTCAAGAATATGTCGGAAAGGTATATGTTGATGCATACTTTGCTAAACCGGAGGCAATCATTTATAAACCGGAATTTTACAAAGCGACAGTGTCCTACTTAAGGATTCTGGCGGTTCAATAAGGGGATTAATGGTATATACCGGTTTGTCAATTTTTCTACAAAGTTAAACCGCCGAGTCTAAACATTGAGGAGTCAAGATTGCAGATGAGTAAGTACACATAAACAGATTTCACAAAGTTATATTACAGTTTTGGATCTGGAGCATGTTCAGAAAAGAGATAAATATTCAAAGTTTAAAAGGAGCAGTACCGAATCAATGAACAAAGGTACAAGTAAGATCTATGGTCTAGAGATGCATAAGTGAAGGCGGAGGTTAAAAACTACCACTGCACAGAGCGAAGATTCGCAGATTCATCTAAGATCTATTGTATGAACAAGAAGAAAATGATGAACACTGAAGAACTTGGAAACCCTAGAACTGATCTATGGTGGAAAGGATAGAAGACTTACCGAAGCTGAGGAAGAAGCGGAAGGTCGCCGCGATGCTCTGGTACACTCAGGGTGATGCAGCGGCCAAGGTTGGAGCAGAAGTCAACGGCGGCGGCGGAGCTCCGAGGCTGAGCGGCGCAAGAAAGACGAAGCAGAAGGGCACGAAGGAAAAAAAGAAATGACCCTTTGATCCTATTTATAAAGCAAGGGACATGTGTCAGGCGAGAAAATCAAGGGGCCGCAAGTTTGGAAACAAAGATGTCGCCTCTATTGTCGCAGATCTATTAATAAAAAGGTATCATGTATAGTTTCTTTATAACAGATGACGTCACGCTGGTTTACAGCGATCTGAGAAGATGACGTCACGACGGTTTACCAAACTACAAGAAGATGTTGAAGATGAAGTTTTTTGCTAATGATTGACATGAACGTGTTCAAATCAATCTGGGGCCTAATGTTGGGGATATTACTACTGGGCGTAAACCGGCCAAGACATGCCGGGTTAACTTCGTCAGTAGTTGAGTGTGTTAAAGCCCATGAAAGAAGATAAGGGATCAAGGCCCATAGTTGGTGTAAGGCCTATAGCCGTAAACCGGCGTCGGTATGTAACTTGTATTGTAAGTCAGGAATAGTGGAGACTGAACCGGACACACGTATGAGCCGGTATCGGGACTCTGTAAACCGACGGGCGTCACCCATGTATATAAGGGGACGACCCGGCGGCGGTTCAAGAACAACAGACAACAACTCGAGACTTAGGCAACGCTTGTTTGCTCCCTAGTCATCGAAACCCCATCAATTCCATCACAACTAGACGTAGGCTTTTACCTTCATCGAAGGGGCCGAACTAGTATAAACTTTCTTGCGTCCCTGTGTCCGCTTTAACCCCTTCAAGCTAACCCGTAGCGATGGCTCCACGACTAAGTCCTTTCATGAGGACATCTGCCGTGACAAAACCACGACAGTCCAACACCTCATTGGTGAAACATAGGGTGTGTGCGGCACCCCTGTATTTGGGTGTACCGTGGTGTTCGGATTTGTGTTGTATTGTATTGCTTGCTGGAGCGTGCTTTCTTGGCCCGTAGATAGATCTGGTTGGGCCGTCTTTTCGATGCGACTCGTCATGTGGATCGCGTGATGGCTTGTGTGCAGCGTCGTTTACCTCTCTATGTTTGACATGAGGTTGTCTATCCGACCGGATGGCTGCTTTGTTTTTTGATTGCGGGGGCTCTAAGGCCTCCTCATCAAATTCAGGCAGTAGCTTTCGCTTCGGGTAGCTCTTTGTGTGGCGACTGCCACCATATTTGTCTGCGGTGTTGAGTACTTTGCTCCATATGATTCTAAGTGCATCTTCCGCAGTCTTGAGCTTCCGCTTTTTCAGGCTACGGGCAGTGGCGACGAGCCTTTTATGGAGGTTCTTCTACTCCAGGAGCTTGTCCGGTGTGAGGTCATCCGGACTGTTGTCTTCGTCGGAGACGGGCTGTTCGGTTTGATTATCCATGTTGCCCTGGTTGGACGGTTGTTCAATGCCATGTCCATCGTCCGCCGACTTACCCTGCTCTATGGCTGGGTCTGTATGATCGCTGTTTCTGTCGAGGCGGGGTTTGGAGCGGCGCTTACGCCACTGCTTTGACTGCTTTTTGAAGGAATGATCCTTCACTACGTCCTCCCGTTCCTCGTTGTCGTTTCCTTTGGGTTTGTCCACCATGTATACATCGTGGGATGACGTGGCTGTCCAATGCCCTGTGGGCAGTGGTTCCTATTCGTCTCCTGCATCGTCGTCCATACCGTCGATGTCTTCGGAGTTGAAGTCGAGCATGTCGGTCAAATCATCAACAGTGGCTACGAAGTGGGTGGTGGGTGGGCGTCGAATTGCTTCGTCATCCGCATCCCAATCCTGCCGGTCATAATCCGACCAAGACTCTCCTGACAAGGAGAGAAAGGTTAGTGAATTCAGTATGTCGCCGAAGGGCGAGTGCTGAAAGATATCCGTGGTAGTGAACTCCATGATCGGCGCCCAATCGGATTCGATTGGCATGGGCGCGGGTGGATCAGAGTCCGGAGGAGGGTCCGACAATTTGGAGTCACGGGCCTCGCGAAGGGTAAGGCGGGTGTTCGGCTCGATCCCCGTTGAGGCTGCTGCCTCCGTGGCGGGGTCTAACCACCCGCCCACGGATGGCGCAATTGGCTCCGAATTGAAGGTCGGAACGGTTGCAGGTGCGGTCTCCAGGACACTGTTCCGTGGCAGAGCTAAATCATGCCCATCGTGACAGTTCGGCGCACTCGGCCGAGGCTTGAATCCGTCGAAGATCAAGTCTCCACGGATGTCGGCCGTGTAGTTTAAGCTACCAATGTTGACCTGATAGCGAAGGCCTTACTCTCGATCTGCTCGAGATGGCCAAGCGAGTTGGCCCGCAGTGCGAAGTCGCCGAACACGAAGATCTATCCAGGGAGAAAAGTCTCACCCTGGACTGCATCGGTGTTGATGATCGAAGGAGCCATCAAGCCTAAAGATGACGACACAGAGGAACTCTCAATGAAAGCACCAATGTCGGTGTCAAAACCAGTGGATCTCGGGTAGGGGGTCCCGAACTGTGCATCTAGGCGGATGGTAACAGGAGACAAGGGACACGATGTTTTTACCCAGGCTCGGGCCCTCTCGATGGAGGTAAAACCCTACTCCTGCTTGATTAATATTGATGATATGGGCAGTACAAGAGTTGATCTACCGCGGGATCAGAGAGGCTAAACCCTAGAAGCTAGCCTATGGTATGATTGTTCTCGTCCTACGGACTAAACCCTCCGGTTTATATAGACACCGGAGGGGGCTAGGGTTACACATAGTCGGTTACAAGGAAGGAGATCTACATATCCGTACTGCCAAGCTTACCTTCCACGCCAAGGAAAGTCCCATCCGGATATGGGACGAAGTCTTCAATCTTTTATCTTCATAGTCCAACAGTCTGGCCAAAGGTTATAGTCCGGCTGTCCGGATACCCCCTAATCCAGGACTCCCTCAAAGATCTTTATTGGTCAAACTGCAATGACAACATACGTTATTCCCTTTGTCATTGGTATGTTACTTGCCCGCGATTCGATCGTGGGTATCATCATACCTAGTTCAATCTCGTTACCGACAAGTCTCTTTACTCGTTCCGTAATGCATCATCCCACAACTAACTCATAGTCACATTGCTTGCAAGGCTTATTATGATGTGCATTACCGAGATGGCCCAAAGATAGCTCTTCGATACTCGGAGTGACAAATCCTAATCTCGGTCTATGCCAACCCAAAAAACACCTTCGGAGACACCTGTAGAGCATCTTTATAACCACCCAGTTACGTTGTGACGTTTGATAGCACACAAGGTGTTCCTACGGTATTCGGGAGTTGCATAATCTCATAGTCAGAGGAATATGTATAAGTCATGAAGAAAGCAATAGCAGTAAAACTTAATGATCATTATGCTAAGCTAATAGATGGGTCTTGTCCATTACATCATTCTCTAATGATGTGATCCCGTTCATCAAATGGCAACACATGTCTATGGTTAGGAAACTTAACCATCTTTGATTAACGAGCTAGTCAAGTAGAGGCATACTAGGGACACTCTATTTTTTCTATGTATTCACACATGTATCAAGTTTTCGGTTAATACAATTCTAGCATGAATAATAAACATTTATCATTATATAAGGAAATATAAATAACAACTCTATTATTGCCTCCAGGGCATATTTCCTTCAATATCCACCACCAATCTAAGTTCTTTTCACATTAGGTTTGTTTTCGGGATCCATCTATTTTCCGATCCGTGTGTGTTTGGGAAAAAATCGGCGATCCACCGGGCTGTTTTTAGGCCAAAATTTTGGCGATCGAAAATATTTTTTCCTATCCTGTTTTTAGGTCCCAAGGAGCGTTTTGAGACACTCGCCATCATAGTGATTTTTTGTCACACTTTTTCGTCGTCGCTGCCGTGATTTCTAAAAAAATAGTAAAAAAAAATCATGCCTATCCTGTTATTTTGACTTGGCAAGAGTTGAGACACTCGCCATTATAGTGATTTTTCACAAAAAAAGAGGAGCGAAAAAAAGAGCACGCCAACAAAAAGGAAAAAAATTCACAGCGTGTGATTTTCCCTTGTTTACGTGCAGCGCCGTGATTTTGTTAGTGTTCTAGGCTAACGTCTCTAGTACGGTCTAGCTTCGGATCAGCACAGTACCGTCGTTGAGCATTTATTCAACTTTGCATCTCTGAATTGATTATTGCCGACCCTTTTTGCTACCATATTTTTAAGCTTCCTAGCTCCACATACATCTACGTCGTGCGTTTGACTCTCCCTGGCAATCGCTCTATCCAAGCTTTGAGAGTTTTGACTACAACGGTTGCCAATCACCACCTCCTGCTTGGTAAGAATTGGTAAGAATTTGAGATTCGCTTGACGGATTTCTGACTTTCCACAACACCACAACCACTTCCTAGTAGTCTATAGGATCATATTCTTCTATTTTTCTCTTGCTGCTAACCGTGGCAGGATCACAAGCGGACGAGACTGACTGGGAGAAAATGACGAACAAAGAGTTGCATGATAAGTTTCAGCAAATGATGAGTGGACAGGTGTAAGATGTGCGAAACAGATTTGAAGAGGCCATGGAGAAGATAGATGTCATTGAGAAGGCATTCGAAACAAAGCTCGATAACAAGTTTAATGAATTGCTCGCGCGTCTTCCACAACCACCGCCCGCTACACCTATCGCACCTCTACAACAATATCGCCTTCCAAATCAAGTGGGACGAGCACTGCACGTTCGCCTTGAGCCTGGTCAAAATTCTGGTGCCGCTGTACCTACTGTTGATGCTTCTGTAGCTCCTGCTGCTACTGCAGAGGTGGAGGACAATTACGAGGCTGAGGTTGATCAAAATCAGAACTACGTGCAACCACCAGCACCACCACCACCAGGCCGTCCTCATGCATATCATCGCAACGATAGGGCTGCACCACCACCTGAGGTATGAGATCATGACCATCTTCCTAAACTAAAATTGAATATTCCACCGTTTGAGGGTAGATATGTTCCTGATATATATCTTACTTGGGAGTTAGAAACTGAACAACGTTTTACATGTTTACAATATCCTGAGGAGAGATGTGTTCCTACTCCTGTTTGTGCTTTCACTAGTTTTGCATGTGTTTGGTGGTCTGAACATTGTAGATTATATCCTATTCCAGCTACTTGGGCTGCTTTGAAAACTGCTATGCGTACTCATTGGGTTCCACCATATATCAACGCGAATTACTTCAAAAATTGCAACATTTAAGACAAGGAGAAATTATGTACAAGAATATTATCAGGAATTACAAACTGGAATGATTAGATGTGGTATTGTTGAGGATAATGAAGCTATGCTTGCATGTTTCATGGGTGGATTAAATAAAGAGATTCATACCATTCTAGAGTATAAGGAGTATAATTGTGACACCCCCGATTCAATCGTACACTAATCATGCACGCAAATGTGTACGATCAAGATCAGGGACTCACGGGAAGATATCACAACACAACTATACAAACAAAAATAAGTCATACAGGCATCATAATACAAGCCAGGGGCCTCGAGGGCTCGAATACAAGTGCTCGATCATAGACGAGTCAGCGGAAGCAACAATACCTGAGTACAGACATAAGTTAAGCAAGGTTGCCATAAGATGGCTAGCACAAACTGGGATACAGATCGAACGAGGCGTAGGCCTCCTGCCTGGGATCCTCCTAACTACTCCTGGTCGTCGTCAGCAGGCTGCACGTAGTAGTAGGCACCTCCAGTGTAGTAGGAGTCATCGTCGAAGGTGGCGTCTGGATCCTGGGCTCCATCGTCTGGTCGCAGCAATCGGGTAGAGAGATGGGGAAAAGGGAAAACAAGGGAACCGTGAGTACTCATCCAAAGTACTCGCAAGCAAGGAGCTACACTACATATGCATGGATATATGTGCAAAGGGCCATATCAGTGGACTGAACTACAGAATGCCAGAATAAGAGGGGGATATCTAATCCTATCGAAGACTACGCTTCTGGCAGCCTCCGTCTTGCAGCATATAGAAGAGAGTAGACTGAAGTCCTCCAAGTAGCATCACATAGCATAATCCTACCCGGCGATCCCCTCCTCGATGCCCTGTTAGAGAGCGATCACCGGGTTGTATCTGGCACTTGAAAAGGGTGTGTTTTATTAAGTATCCGGTTGTAGTTGTCATAAGGTCAAGGTACAACTCCGGGTCATCCTTTTACCGAGGGACACGACTATTCGAATAGATAAACTTCCCTGCAGGGGTGCACCACATAACCCAACACGCTTGATCCCATTTGGCCGGACACACTTTCCTGGGTCATGCCCGGCCTCGGAAGATCAACACGTCGCAGCCCCACCTAGGCACAACAGAGAGGTCAGCACGCCGGTCTAAACCTAAGCGCGCAGGGGTCTGGGCCCATCGCCCTGAGCACACCTGCATGTTGCGTGGGCGGCCGGAAGTAGACCTAGCCTAGTGGCGTTCCAGTCCAATCTGGCGGGCGCCGCTTAGTCGCTGATGTCACGAAGGCTTCGGCTGATACCACAACGCCGGGATACCCATAACTACTCCCGCGTAGATGGTTAGTGCGTATAGACCAAATGGCCAGACTCATATCAAATACCCAGATCTCGTTAAGCATGTTAAGTATCCGCGAACGCCGACCAGGGCCAGGCCACCTCTCTCCAAGGTGGTCTCAACCTGCCCTGTCGCTCCGCCACAAAGTAACAGTATCACAGGTAATGTACCAGTGTAAAGTATATAGTATTTACCCGTGATCACCTCCCGAAGTGATCACGGCCCAGTAGTATAGCATGGCAGACAGACAAGAGTGTAGGGCCACTGATGGAACTCTAGCATCCTATACTAAGCAGTAGGATAGCAGGTAAAGGTAACAAAAGTAGTAGCAAGGACAGGCTATGCAGCAGTATAGGATTAACTGAAAGCAGTAACATGCTACACTACTCTAATGCAAGCAGTAGAGAAGAATAGGCGATATCTGGTGATCAAGGGGGGGGGGGACTTGCCTGGTTGCTCTGGCAAGAGAGAGGGATCGTCAACTCCGTAGTCGAACGGGGCAGCAACAGCGTCGGTCTCGACGTCTATCGAGAGAAGAGGGGGGAGAAACAATAAATATTTAAGCAAGCAGATGCATAGTGATGCATGACATGACAAGTAACGGCGTTAGAGGTGCCCTAACGCGGTATGGGATGATACCGGTGAAGGGGGGAATCATCCGGGAAAGTTTTCCTGGTGTTTCTTGTTTTCGAGCAGAGGAGCCAGAGGGGGAAAAGTTGTGAGTTTGATATGTTAGGAATGTGTGGCGGACGAACAGGCTGCGTATCCGGGTTCGTCTCGTCGTTCTGAGCAACTTTCATGTTGAAAATATTTTAATCCGAGTTACGTATTAAAAGATATGATTTTCTAAAGATTTTATTAATTTATGGTATTTAATTAATTATTTAAATTAATTCGAAAATGAATTAATGACATCAGCATGATGTCATGCTGACGTCAGCAGTCAACAGAGTTGACTGGGTCAAACTGACACGTGGGTCTAGTGGGACCCACCTGTCATACACTGTTTAGATTAATTAGGTCTTAGTTCAACTAATTACTATTTAATTAAACTAACTAGTTAATTAGATTAATTAAACATGATTAATTAACTTAATTAATTCACTTATTGATTAATTATTAATTAATTATTTTTAATTCTTTTTTTATAATAAAGTTCTGGGCGTGGGCCCCATCTGTCATAGGCCCACAGGGGCCTTAGCGGGCACGCGATTACAGGCGTGAGGGCGTAGCGGGCTAACGGGGCGGGCACGGTCGAGGCCTTGGCCGTCCTGGCTGCGGGGCGCTGGCGCGGTGCGGCCAGGGGGGCGCGGCCGACGACCCCGGCCGGGCGAGGCAGACGCGACGGGAAGGAGGGAACTAGGCGGTGCTGGCAGCGGTTGGCGGCAGGGCCGACGAGCGGTGGCCGGCGCGGGCGTGAGCAGCGCTAGGCGCGGCGGGGCGGTTGCGGCGCAGGCGGGCGGGCAACGCAACGCAGGTGCGGCCGAGCGACGAGGCCGGCAGCAGCACAATGGTGTGGCGGGAGCGGGTGTCGTGCCGAGGTCAGGGCGGAGCGAGGCAGGGGCGAACGGCGCGTGGGCGCGTACGGGCGGCGAGCGGGAGGCCTTGGGGGCGAGCGGGTGAAGGCAGCAGCGGGATGCGCGGCCGGCAGTGCGTGCACGGGGGCGCGTGGCCAGAGAAGTGGCGGGCCGCGCGGGGCATGCTGCGGGCGGGCGCGAGTGGTGCGGGTGCGGTGAGCGCGGTGATGTAGGGACAGGGGTGGGGCGCGGGGCGCGGCCCCGAGCGGCGTGCGCGAGCGGAGCAGTGCGCGCGTGAGCCGCAGGCGGCGCGGAGCGTGAGCTCCGGCACGCGGGCGCAGCTGAGCTGCGCGACCGACGAACAGAGAGAGAGAGAGGAGGGGCGCGGCGACAGGGGAAGGAGGAGGGCGGAGGCCGTGGCCTCACCGGGCTTGCAGGGTCAAGGCAGCGGGCTCGGGGAAGGTTGAGGGGGGCGACGGGGACGACGTGCGTAGGGGGGCAGTCCGGCGGGGGAGGGCGAAGCAGTCCGGCGGGGGAGGGGGAGCTCCGGGCGCCGGCGTCGGCGTCGACGTGCGGGGGCGACGGGATCGGGAGTTCCCGATCCAGATCCAGGGGAAGGAGTGGGGGCGAGTGGGTGGTGGTCGGTTAGGGTTTCCCCCCTGGTGGGGGGTTATGGACGGGAGGTAGCGGGCCGGCCGGCTGGGCCTTGGGGTTGGCCCAGTTGGGCCACGGCCCAGGGGGTCTTCTCTTTTTTTTTTGTTTTATGTTTGTTTTATTTCCTTTCTTTTATTTATTACTCTTTTTTGTTTTAAGTCATTTTAAAATATTTAGGCATTTTATAAAATTGTGTTTATTACACCATATTGACTTATGTAAAATATGGCATCTCCTGAACATTTTTTTTTTTAAATTTGAAAAACTTTTATTGTTTGACTTTATTTCAATTTTGAATTTTGAACGGGATTTGAATTTGGCAAGATAGCAATAGTAACCGAGGTGTCATGGCATGATTAACGTGGGATTACTGTAGTAAGATTATCCGGGCGTTACAAATCTCCTCCACTACAAGAAATCTCGTCCCGAGATTTAGGAGGTAGAAGGAAACAGTGCGGGGTATTCATCACGAAGACGATCCTCGCATTCCCAGGTGGCTTCGTCTTCAGAGTGATTCGACCACTGGACCTTGAGGAACTTGATCGCCTTCTGACGTGTGCGGCGTTCAGCTTGGTCGAGAATGCGTACCAGATGCTCTTTATAGGAGAGGTCCTGTTGCAATTCGAGCACTTCGTGGTCCACTGCTCGGAGTGGGTCCTTGAAGCAGCGTCGGAGTTGTGACACGTGGAACACATCGTGAACCTGAGAAAGGTTCGGCGGAAGCTCCAGTTGATATGCCACTTTTCCACGCCTCTCGAGAATAGTGAAAGGACCAATATAGCGGGGAGCTAGCTTTCCTTTGACCCCGAAGCGGTGTGCACCCTTCATTGGTGTAACTCGAAGATAGGCCTTTTCGCCAGGTTGATAGACCATGTCTTTATGATGGCGGTCATAATTACTCTTTTGGCGTGACTGAGCAGTCTTGAGATTCTCACGAATAATGCGGACTTGTTCTTGGGCATGTTGGATAATATCCGGACCAAAGAGTGGACGTTCCCCAGTTTCTGACCAGTTCAGAGGGGTTTAGCACTTTCGTCCATATAACACTTCGAAGGGGGCCATCTTCAGACTAGCTTGATAGCTATTATTATAAGAGAACTCAGCATACGGGAGAGACTCCTCCCATTTCTTGCCGAAGGAAATAACACAAGCTCGAAGCATGTCTTCGAGAACTTGATTTACACGTTCAACTTGCCCTTGTGACTGCGGATGAAAAGCAGTACTGAATGATAGATGAGTTCCCATAGCTTCTTGGAAACTTGCCCAGAATCTTGAAGTGAATAAGCTGCCACGGTCCGAACTGATAACCAGTGGAATACCGTGAAGTGAAACAATTCTGGACATATAGAGAGTTGCAAGCTGACTAGCAGTGATAGTTTCCTTGACCGCGAGAAAATGTGCAACTTTAGAAAGCCGGTCAATGATGACAAGAATAGCATCATTACCTTTCCGCGATTTGGGAAAACCAGTGACGAAGTCCATTTCAACATGGTCCCATTTCCATTTAGGAATAGAGATAGGTTGCAGAGTTCCAGCAGGCCTTTGATGTTCTGCTTTGATACGACGGCAAACGTCACACTCGGCAACATAGCGAGCAATGTCTTGCTTCATATTAGACCACCAGAATCTTTGACGAATGTCCTGGTACATCTTAGTACTACCAGGATGGATACATAGAGGCGTATCATGAGCTTCTTTCATAACTTTCCGAGTCATATTCAGGTTTTCCTCCTTACACGGCACCACTTGGCGGCCTTTAAAGTACAAGGCGCCATCACCAGCAATAGTGAAGTATGAGGGCTTTCCTTCCTTGAGGTCGCGCTTAATCTTGTGGGCTTCAGAGTTGTATCCCTGTATTGTCTTGATGGAGCTCACGAGATCGGGTTCGACAGTCAGGGTATAGAGGGAACCCTGGGAAATAACATGGAGGTTCATCTTCTGAAACTCCTTAGGAGGGGGAGCGAGTGCACCCGGAGGAACAATATGGAGGTTCAGCTTTCTGAATTCTTCAACAAGCGAGGGCTGAACTTTATGAACCTGGAGGTGGTTGTAGTAAGACTTGCGGCTCAAGGCATCTGCCATTACATTAGCCTTGCCTGGTGTGTAGGAAATACCCAAGTCAAAGTCTGCTACCGTCTCGATGCGTCTCTGCTGACGGAGGTTCAGGTCCGGCTGAGTAAACAGATACTCCAGACTTTGGTGGCCAGTGAAAATCTCGCAACGATTACCGAGAAGGTAATGTCGCCACTGCTTCAGTGCATGGATGACAGCAGCAAGCTCGAGGTCGTGAACTGGGTAGTTCTCTTCGTGAGGGCGCAATTGACGAGAGGCATAGGCAATCACTCTGCGCTCTTGCATTAGGACACAGCCTAATCCTTGATGGGAAGCGTCGCAATAAATGACAAAGTCGTTCTTAGTATCAGGTGGAGCTAGCACGGGCGCAGAAGTCAACTTGTCCTTGAGTGCCTGGAAGCTTTCCTGACACTTGTCTGTCCATTGGAACTTGACGCCCTTATGCAGCAAGTTAGTCAGAGGCCTGGCAATCTTGGAGAAGTTCTCGACGAATCGACGGCAATAGCTGGCGAGACCGAGAAAACTTCTGACTTGCTTGACATTCTTTGGAGGTGTCCAATCGAGAATAGCCTGAACTCGTTTAGGGTTAACAGCAATACCATCCTTAGAGATGACATGTCCAAGATAGGTTACTTTGGGAAGCTAGAATTCACATTTGGAGAACTTGGCGTATAGCTGGTGCTCTCGTAGTTTTTCCAGCACAAGACGAAGATGTTCAGCATGCTCTTCTTCGTTCTTAGAAAGTACCAGGATATCATCCAGGTAAACCACGACGAACTTGTTGAGGTAATCCATGAATATATAGTTCATCAGGCGAGAGAAGGTGGCTGGGGCATTGGTTAAGCCGAAGGACATGACAGTGTACTCGTATGAACCATAACGAGTCACAAAGGCAGTCTTTGGGATATCCTCTTCACGAACACGGATCTGGTGGTAACCCAACCTCAAGTCGAGTTTAGAGAACACTGATGAACCAGCCAGTTGATCATACAGATCATTGAACCGAGGAAGAGGATACTTGTTCTGAATGGTAGCTTGGTTAATAGGACGGTAGTCTTGGACCAGTCGGTTTGTCCCATCCTTCTTCTTGACAAAGAGAGAAGGTGCTCCCCAAGGAGAGCAACTTGGGCGAATGAAACCATTTTGAAGAGATTTGTCGATTTCCTCCTTAAGCTCAAGGAGTTTATGCGGCGGCATCTTGTAGGGTCGCTTGGCAATAGGAGTGGTGCCTGGTTTCAAGTCGATGACGAATTCGACAGCTCTACCAGGGGGAATCCCTGGAAGTTCTTCAGGAAAGACGTCGAGGAAGTCACGCACGACGGGAATGTTTTCAATGCCCTCGAGGGGTGCAGCGTTCAATGCATTCAATGCATAGAGCCTTGCCTCAGCATTCTGAACCAGACGGGCATTGTAGCTTATTATTTCATCAGAAGGGTGTAGCAGATGGACGGTCTTGGTGGCGCAAATGATAGAAGCAGTATGCGCTTTTAACCAATTCATCCCCAGAATGAGATCAATGCTATAGGACTTCAGTACGATGGGAGAGACAAGGAATTCCAGTCCTTCGATTTCTACAGGGACGTCGTTGCAAATCATCGAGGTTCGACATTGGCCCGCAGGGGTGTGTGCTAATAATGAAGCATTCATGTCCTCACATTTAATGTTGTGCAAGCATGCAAAATCTTCTGACATGAATGAATGCGATGCACCTATATCGAATAAAACAGATGCAGGTACTGAATTTACGAGGAGTGTACCCATCACAGTAGCAGGCTGGTCTTGAGCTTCGTTCAGATCAACATGGTTGGCATGAACACGACCATAGGACTTGGCGTTGTTGTTGCGGGCATGATTGTTTCCACGGCCAGTTGCTGGAAGGGCCAGTTGATTCTGTTTCTGGTTGCATTCCCTAGCACGGTGCCCTGGTTGTCCACACCTGAAGCACAAACCATTCTCGGGAGTAGGAACGGGAGCTTGGGGTGGCGGTGCTGGAAGTTTGGGCTGCCTAGCAGGAGCAGTAGGCAGACGAGGTGCAGCATAGGACTGCCTTGGGGCAGGTGCATTTGGCTGGTACATGCTGTTGGGAATCCATATCTTGTGCTTCTGCGAGGACGGGCCCGAAGATGAGCCCGTGTCACGGCTGCACCTGTGAGAGCTCTGGTATTCCTGCAGACCAGTTTCAACGTTGATGGCTTTGTTCACCAAGGTGGTGACATCAGTAAAGTCATGCACTAGAAGTGCGAGCTTGATGTCAGCTTGAAGGCCGTCACGGAACTTCTCCTGTCTATGAGCATCAGTTGCAATGTCCTCTTTAGCATAGCGGGACAAGTCCAGAAATTCTCGCTGATAAGCTTCAACTGTCATGTTGCCTTGGATGAGGTTGCGGAACTCACGCTTCTTCCGGTCCATGACTCCTTGAGGGATGAAGCGGGCATGGAAAGCAGCTTGGAAGTCTGGCCAGGAGATGATTGTTCCAACTGGTAGAGTGCGCCTGTGGCTGTCCCACAATTGAGCTGCGGGTCCCTTCAGGAAGAAGGAAGCAAACGTGACATAGCTGGCAGGGGCTACATCAGCAGACCCCATCTCATAGGTGATGTCATGGAGCCAGTCATCAGCATCCAGGGGTTTAGTTGAGCTGCGGTACACACTTGGGTTGAGGCGAATGAAATCCTGCAGAGTTACTGTGTTTGGCTGCTGGTTCATATTGGGGCCAGGAAACTGAGCCATCATGCTCTCCATGAACTGGTGATTCATCTCAAGCTATTGGATCATACCAGCCATGTACTCAGGCGGTGGTGGGTAGTTGCCACCACGACCACGACCACCTGGTCTAACCATCCTGCTAATATATAACAGGGGTAGTTCAGCATTGAGAAAATTTGCAAAGACAAGAATCATTCAAGATGAAACATGCATAATGAAAGCAGCACGATAGATACCACATAATAGTCGGCATATCTTACAAAAGAGATCATGCATAGAGTTCGGTACACAGAGTTCAGTACATAGACTAAGACATCATAGGCGGCAGCAGGCTCGCGGCGAATGCATCTAACACTGCTAAACAAGCCTACATCAGTCCCACGTGACACTGCGGAGGTAGGTGTAGCCTGAAAGTGTCAGGACCCCGATACTAAGTCACACCGATCTAGCATGTAACACATCATATCACTTTGCGGCCTCACACACGGTATTCCCACGGGTGCCACCTTACCTGGCCCGGGACCGTTTGCGCCTTTTGGCTCACGTATATGATAGTGTCGCTAGCATCCATATGACAAAGAACCCGGGCCAACATGGCTAGTCGTGAACCCAAAGCGGCACTAACCCATGGGGACAGGCATACATGAATCACATCGAGCATGCCGGTCAACAACGTATAAATCCGGGCTGTAGCACTGGGCTAACAGGACTACGGTAACCCGGGCTGTAGCAGGCTAGGCAGGACTTCGGATAACACCGCGTGACATTTCCCCGAAGGGACAGACAAAGGAACGAAGTAAAACACATGCCGGCCAGTCAAGTGTCCCGAGCAGTAGTGCTGGGCTAGCAGGACTCCGGTGAACCGGGCTGTAGCGGACTACTATCGCTCAGAAGCACTAGACTACATTTCCCCATATGATAGGCTACCAAGGATAAATGACTAGGTAGTCGGATCCCACACATACCAAGCATTCCAATCATACACACAATATGCTCGATATGTGTAAATACAACATGGCATCACAACATAACTCTACGACTCAAAGTATTTATTCATTAGGCTCCGAGGAGCGAGATATTACAAACATGGGTCTCATGACCCAACATTCAGAGCATACAAGTCAAAGCACATGCGGAAGCTTAACATGTCTGAGTACAGACATCTACAAATGGAAAAGGCTGAGAAGCCTGACTATCTACCAGATCCTGCCGGGGGCACAAGATCGTAGCTGAGGTATCAAGCTAAACGTCGAAGTCCACACGGAACTACTAGCGAGACTGACGTCTCTCTGCAAAAACATAAAATAGGCAAACGTGAGTACAAATGTACCCAGCAAGACTTACATCAGAACTAGCTACATATGCATCAGTATCGATAAAGGGGGTGGTGGAGTTTGACTGCAGCAAGCCAGCTTTGACTCGGTGGCTGTCCTGAACTACGACTGCAAGTAACTCTTTTGAGGTGGCGCACACGAGTCCACATATTCACCATATCAGTACACCACTATGGATCCGCTCTCGTCTCCCTACGAGAAGGCCATCCATAGCACTCACTCTTATCTTGCGCATTTTAGAGTATCCACTTTCACTTGTCTATGAACTGTTATAGGCAACCCAGAAGTCCATTACCGCGGACACGGCTATTCGAATAGATGATGTTAACCCTGCAGGGGTGTACTTCTTCACACACGCTCTCACCACTTATCGCCGTTTACACGACATGTACTCGGCAACCTTCAAGCGGAAGCCCAGCGAGGGTGTCGGCCACGGCCTACCTAAACACTCAAGTCTCTAGTCCAGGTTTATCACCTATTCAGGTTCCATCCGCAGGGAGTCCGGCCGTGGTTTCCACATACGGCCCCGAACGATGTGAGCAGGGTTCCCGAGACACCAAACGGGCGCCCGGTACACCGTGCCACGTGCCTACCGCAACACAGCCCACCCCGATGGTCAGCGCTGCGTGCGGCCCCCAGCATACTACAAACACCAGAAACTACTTGCAACTCCTGGACAGAGGACAAGGGTGATTAAGAAGCCGAGAGAGTCAATTAAGGATCCCAATGTGTGGTAGTAACCGTTTCATGGATCACAAACACAGAACTCGGTTCCTGAGGACGGCTTCAATGAGACAACCCACCATGTACTCCTACATGGCCTCTCACCAATACCTTTACCAAATCGTGTTCACACACTTAGCTCACACACAGTAGGACATGTTCATCACCATTCCAATTCATTCCCGATGAATCAGACCCGACTCAACTCTAAGCAGTAGTAGGCACGACAAACAAGCATGAATGAGTAGGCACATCAGGGCTCAAGCAACTCCTACTCATGCTAGTGGGTTTCATTTATTTACTGTGGCAATGACAGGTCATGCAGAGGATAAGGGGTTTAACTACCGCAGCAAATAACACATGAATCATTGTTGTCCTAATGCTGTAAAAGAGAGCAGGAGCGAGAGGGTTGGATTGTATCGGAATGAACAAGGGGTTTTTGCTTGCCTGGCACTTCTGAAGATAGTATAGCTCTTCATCGGTGCCATTGAACTCATCGTCGAAACCACGTCTAGCGAGAGGGAACAAACACCGACAAACAAAGAAGGAACACAATCAATGCCATGCAACAATATGATGCATGAATGTGACATGGTAATATGCTGTTGATTGGCCTAATGCAACTAGCAACAAGTTAAGTGAAGTTGCTTTGAATCCAAGATTCAAATTCAAACTCCATATGCGAAATTCAAATGCCATTTAATTGATTTGACCTGATCAGCAGGTACAAGTTGTTCAAACATGCATGAAAATAGTACAGATGGATAGATTGGATTTTTCTGATCATTTTTCATATATAAATTATTTCATTTGGAGTTATAGATAATTTTCTATGATTTTTAGAAGTTTTGGGAATTTTCTGGAATTTCCTATATAAGAATAAATCCAGAAAAGGATTTACCGCGTCAGCCTGACGTCAGCGGTCAACTGAGACGGTCCAGGTCAAACTGACCGGTGGGGTCCACTAGTCAGTGGCCCGGTGTTGGTTAGTGTCACTGACAGGTGGGGTCGGGTCAACAGCCACGTCAGCAAGTCAGCACTGACGTGTGGGGCCGGTCAACAGGTGACGTGGCGAGGTCAAACTGACCTGTGGGGCCCATGGGGTTAGTTTAGTCTAAACAGGAGCTTAGCAGGGTTAATTAGGCCGTGGGGCCCACTAGTCAGTGATAGAGGAGGGTAGTTAGCCCCGTTATTAGTGCTAATGGCGGTGCCACGTCGGCTCGTCGGAGCTTGGTCGGCGGCGACCAAAAATGCGGCGGGGTTTCGCCGGAGTTGCTCGAATTCCTCATGCGGGTCACCGTTTGGCGCACTGGGGGCACCAGGAGGAAGCCCTCGCTCGGCCGCATCGAGCAGAGGCAGCAGCAGGGCGCAGGGTGGCCGGAGCTCGCCGGAGCAGAGCTCGCGGCGACGCCGGAGTTCGGGCGGAGAGGAAAAGACGGCTACGGTGCACGGCAGGGCGACGGAGTGCGTGCGTTAGGTTCCTGAGGACGCACTGAATGCGGTGGTGCGCTCGGACGCGTGCTTGCACGGCCGTAGCCACGACGGCGACATGGCCGGCGGCGAGGAGTGCTCGGGCTCAAAGGGGGCGGTGGCTATGCGGCGTAAACGAGCACGGGAGGTAGAGGGATAGGTAGAGGAGCTCACTGTGGATCCAGAGAGCTGGTCGGCGGCCTTGGGGAAGCGCGGACGGCGGCGAACAACGGTGGCGATCTCCGGTAGCTGAGGTTGAAGAAGACGACGCCGAGGACGAAGCAGGGCTTCCCGGCTCGCTTGGAGGGGTGAGGAGGAAGAGTAGGTCGAGGCGGAGCTTTGCGGGGCGTCGGGGAGGCGAGGCGGTGGCTGTAGCCACGGCGAACGGCGTCGGTGGCGACGGACCCGTTCGGGTGGGTGAGAGGAAGAGGTCCAGGAGAGGGGAGAGACCACGGGTGAGGGAGAGAGAGGTCGGGGGGGTGCGTGGCGACGTCCTGGGCGTCGAGGCAGCGGCGGGAAGCAGAAGGTGGCGAGGCACGTGCGTGCGCGCCGCGGGCACACGCCCTCCTGCCCACTGGCAGGAGGTGGAAGACGACAGGGAGGCTGGTGGTGGGCTGGGCCGCAGGTGGGCCAGCACATGAGCTGGGCCGGTTGCTGGTTTTGGAAATATGCCCTAGAGGCAATAATAAATTGATTATTATTATATTTCCTTGTTCATGATAATCGTTTATTATCCATGCTAGAATTGTATTGATAGGAAACTCAGATACATGTGTGGATACATAGACAACACCATGTCCCTAGTAAGCCTCTAGTTGACTAGCTCGTTGATCAATAGATGGTTACGGTTTCCTGACCATGGACATTGGATGTCGTTGATAACGGGATCACATCATTAGGAGAATGATGTGATGGACAAGACCCAATCCTAAGCCTAGCACAAGATCAGGTAGTTCGTATGCTAAAGCTTTTTTAATGTCAAGTATCGTTTCCTTAGACCATGAGATTGTGCAACTCCCGGATACCGTAGGAGTGCTTTGGGTGTGCCAAACGTCACAACGTAACTGGGTGGCTATAAAGGTACACTACAGGTATCTCCGAAAGTGTCTGTTGGGTTGGCACGAATCGAGACTGGGATTTGTCACTCCGTGTGACGGAGAGGTATCTCTGGGCCCACTCGGTAGGACATCATCATAATGTGCACAATGTGATCAAGGAGTTGATCATGGGATGATGTGTTGTGGAACGAGTAAAAGAGACTTGCCGGTAATGAGATTGAACAAGGTATCGTGATACCGACGATCGAATCTCGGGCAAGTATCGTACCGATAGACAAAGGGAATTGTATACGGGATTGATTAAGTCCTTGACATCGTGGTTCATCCGATGAGATCATCGTGGAACATGTGGGAGCCAACATGGGTATCCAGATCCCGCTGTTGGTTATTGACCGGAGAACGTCTCGGTCGTGTCTTCATGTCTCCCGAACCCGTAGGGTCTACACACTTAAGGTTCGATGACGCTAGGGTTATAAAGGAAGTTTGTATGTGGTTACCGAATGTTGTTCGGAGTCCCGAATGAGATCCCGGACGTCACGAGGAGTTCCGGAATGGTCCGGAGGTAAAGATTTATATATGGGAAGTCCTGTTTTGGTCACCGAAAGGGTTTCGGGTTTTATCGGTAACGTACCGGGACCACCAGGAGGGTCCCGGGGGTCCACCAAGTGGGACCACCGGCTCCGGAGGGCTGCATGGGCCACATGTGGGATGGGACCAGCCCCAGGTGGGCTGGTGCGCCCACCCCCACAAGTGCCCAAGGCGCCTAGGGTTTGGGGGGAACCCTAAAGGGGGGCGCCCCCTTGCCTTGGGGGGCAAGGCACCCCCCTGGGCCGCCGCCCCCTCCTCAGATTGGATCTGAGGGGGCCGGCCCCCCTCTCCCTTGCCCCTATATATATGTGGGGGGTGGGAGGGCAACAGCACCATTGTGCTGGCGCAGCCCTCCCCCTCTCCCAAGTTCTTCTCCTCTCCCGCGGTGCTTGGCGAAGCCCTGCAGGATTGCCACGCTCCTCCACCACCACCACGCCGTTGTGCTGCTGCTGGACGAAGTCTTCCTCAACCTCTCCCTCTCTCCTTGCTGGATCAAGGCATGGGAGACGTCACCGGGCTGTACGTGTGTTGAACGCGGAGGTGCCGTCCGTTCGGCACTTGGTCATCGGTGATTTGGATCACGACGAGTACGACTCCATCAACCCCGTTCACTTGAATGCTTCCGCTTAGAGATCTACAAGGGTATGTAGATGCACTCTTCTTCCCCTCGTTGCTAGTTTCTCCATAGATAGATCTTGGTGACACGTAGGAAAATTTTGAATTTCTGTTACGTTCCCCAACAGTGGCATCATGAGCTAGGTCTATTGCGTAGATTCTTTGCACGAGTAGAACACAAAGTAGTTGTGGGCGTTGATTTTGTTTAATATGCTTACCGTTACTAGTCAATCTTGATTCGGCGGCATTGTGGGATGAAGCGGCCCGGACCGACCTTACACGTACACTTACGTGAGACAGGTTCCACCGACTGACATGCACTAGTTGCATAAGGTGGCTAGCGGGTGCCAGTCTCTCCCACTTTAGTCGGATCGGATTCGATGAAAAGGGTCCTTATGAAGGGTAAATAGCAATTGACATATCACGTTGTGGTTTTGCGTAGGTAAGAAACGTTCTTGCTAGAAACCCATAGCAGCCACGTAAAACATGCAAACAACAATTAGAGGACGTCTAACTTGTTTTTGCAGGGTATGCCATGTGATGTGATATGGCCAAAAGGATGTGATGAATGATATATGTGATGTATGAGATTGATCATGTTCTTGTAATAGGAATCACGACTTGCATGTCGATGAGTATGACAACCGGCAGGAGCCATAGGAGTTGTCTTTAATTTATTTATGACCTGCGTGTCAACATAAACGTCATGTAATTACTTTACTTTATTGCTCACCGTTAGCCATAGTAGTAGAAGTAATAGTTGACGTGACAACTTCATGAAGACACAATGATGGAGATCATGATGATGGAGATCATGATGATGGAGATCATGGTGTCATGCCGGTGACGACGATGATCATGGATCCCCGAAGATGGAGATCAAAAGGAGCAAAGTGATGATGGCCATATCATGTCACTATTTGATTGCATGTGATGTTTATCATGTTTTTGCATCTTATTTGCTTAGAATGACGGTAGTAAATAAGATGATCCCTCATTAAAATTTCAATAAAGTGTTCCCCCTAACTATGCACCGTTGCGAAAGTTCGTCGTTTCGAAGCACCACGTGATGATCGGGTGTGATAGATTCTTACGTTCGAATACAACGGGTGTTAACGAGCCTAGCATGTACAGACATGGCCTCGGAACACATGCAAACACTTAGGTTGACTTGACGAGCCTAGCATGTACAGACATGGCCTCGGAACACAGAAGACCGAAAGGTCGAGCATGAGTCGTATGGTAGATACGATCAACATGAAGATGTTCACCGATGATGACTAGTCCGTCTCACGTGATGATCGGACACGGACTAGTTGACTCGGATCATGTAATCACTTAGATGACGAGAGGGATGTCTATCTGAGTGGGAGTTCATAAGATGAACTTAATTATCCTGAACATAGTCAAAAGATCTTTGCAAATTATGTCGTAAGCTCGCGCTTTAGTTCTACTGTTTTAGATATGTTCCTAGAGAAAATATAGTTGAAAGTTGATAGTAGCAATTATGCGGACAGTAGAAGGCTTGTGTCCTTAATGCACCACTCGGTGTGCTGGACCTCGAACGTGGTCTGTGGATGTTGCGAACATCTGACATACACGCTTTCATGACTACATGATAGTTCGGTAATGATAAATGGTTTAGAATTGAGGCACCGAAGACATTTTTGAAATGGCGCGGAACATATGAGATGTTTCGAGGGCTGAAATTGGGATTTCAGGCTCGTGCTCACGTCAAGAGGTATAAGACCTCCGACGATTTTCTTGGCCTGCAAACTAAGGGAGAAAAGCTCAATCGTTGAGCTTGTGCTCAGATTGTCTGAGTACAACAATCACTTGAATCGAGTGGGAGTTGATCTTCCAGATAAGATAGTGATGTTTCTCCAAAGTCATTGGCACCAAGCTGCTAGAGCTTCGTAATGAACTATAACATATCAGGGATAGATATGATGATCCTTGAAATATTCGCGATGTTTGACACCGCGAAAGTAGAAATCAAGAAGGAGCATCAAGTGTTGATGGTTAGTGAAACCACTAGTTTCAAGAAGGGCAAGGGCAAGAAGGGATACTTCATGAAATGGCAAATCAGCTGCTGCTCTAGTGGAGAAACCCAAGGTTGAACCCAAACCCGAGACTGAGTGCTTCTGTAATAAGGGGAACAGCCACTGGAGCAGAATTACCCTAGATACTTGGTAGATGAGAAGGCTGTCGATAGAAGTATATTGGATATACATTATGTGAATGTGTACTTTAATAGTACTCCTAGTAGCATCAGGGTATTAGATACCGGTTCGGTTGCTAAGTGTTAGTAACTCGAAATAAAAGCTACGGGATAAACGGAGACTAGCTAAAGGTGAGCTGACGAGATGTGTTAGAAGTGTTTCCAAGGTTGATGTGATCAAGCATTGCACGCTCCCTCTACCATCGAGATTGGTGTTAAACCTAAATAATTGTTATTTGGTGTTTGCGTTGAGCATAGACATGATTGGATTATGTCTATCGCAATACGGTTATTCATTTAAGGAGAATAATGGTTACTCTATTTATTTGAATAATTCCTTCAATGGTCTTGCACCTAAAATGAATGGTTTATTGAATCTCGATCATAGTGATACACATGTTCATGCCAAAAGATATAAGATAGTAATGATAGTACCACCTACTTGTGGCACTGCCATGTAAGTCATATTGGTATAAAACGCATGAAGAAGCTCCATGTTGATGGATCTTTGGACTCACTCATTTATGAAAGGATTGAGACATGTGAACCATGTCTATTGGTATATACGCATGAAGAAACTCCATGCAGATGGACCTTTTGGACTCACTTGATTTTGAATCGCTTGAGACATGCAGATCATACCACATGGGCAAGATGACTGAAAGCTTCGGTTTCAGTAAAATGGAACAAGAAAGCAACTTGTTGGAAGTAACACATTTTGATGTGTGCAGTCTAATGAGTGCTGAGGCACGCAGTGGATATCGTTATGCTCTTACTTCACAGATGATTTGAGTAGATACTGAGCATATTTACTTGATGAAACACAAGACTGAATTATTGAATGGCTCAAGTAATTTCAGAATGAAGTTGAATATCGTCGTGACAAGAGGATAAAATATCTATGATATGATCATAGAGATGAATATCTGAGTTGCGAGTTTGGTACACAATTGAGACATTGTGGAAATTGTTTCACAACTAATACCGCCTGGAACACCATAGTATGATGGTGTGTCCGAACATCATAGTTGCACCCTATTAGATATGGAGCATACCATGATGTCTCTTATCGAATTACCACGATAGTTTATGGGATAGGCATTAGAGACAACTGCATTCACTTTAAATAGGGCACCACGTAATTCCGATGAGATGACATCGTATGAACTATGGTTTAGAGAAACCTAAGCTGTCATTTCTTAAAAGTTTGGGGCTGCGACGCTTATATGAAAAAGTTTCAGGCTGATAAGCTCGAACCCAAAGCGGATAAATGCATCTTCATAGGACACCCAAAATAGTTGGGTATACCTCCCGTCTCAGATCCGAAAGCAATAGGGATTGTTTCTAGAATCGGGTCCTTTCTCGAGGAAAAGTTTCTCTCGGAAGAATTGAGTGGGAGGATGGTGGAGACTTGATGAGGTTATGGAACCGTCACTTCAACTAGTGTGTAGCAGGGCACAGGAGTTGTTCCTATGGCACCTACACCAATTGAAGTGGAAGCTTATGATAGTGATCATGAGACTTCGGATCAAGTCACTCCCAAACCTCGTAGGACGACAAGGATGCGTACTGCTTCAGAGTGGTACGTAATCCTGTCTTGGAAGTCATGTTGCTAGACAACAATGAACCTACAAGCTATGGAGAAGTGATGGTGGGCCCGGATTCCAAGAATGGCTCGAGGCCATAAAATCCGAGAGAGGATCCATGTATGAAAACAAAGTGTAGACTTTGGCAGAACGGCTCGATGGTCGTGAGGCTGTTGAGTACAGATGGATTTTAAAAGGAAGACGGACAATGATGGTAAATGTCACCATTAAGAAAGCTCGACTTGTCGTTAAGATGTTTTCCGACAAGTTCAAGGAGTTGACTGCGATGAGACTTTCTCACTCGTAGCGATGCTAAGAGACTGTTGGAATTATGTTAGCGATTACTGCATTATTTATGAAATTGTGCAGATAGGATGTCAAAACATTGTTTCCTCGACGATTTTCTTGAGGAAAGGTTGTATGTGATACAACCAGAAGATTTTTGTCAATCCTGAAAGATGCTAACAAGTATGCAAAGCTCCAGCAATCCTTCTAAGGACTGGAGTAAGCATCTCGGAGTTGGAATGTACGCTTTGATGATATGATCAAAGATTTGGGTTTATACAAAGTTTATGAGAAACTTGTATTTCCAAAGAAGTGAGTGGGAGCACTATAGAATTTCTAATGAGTATATGTTGTTGACATATTGTTTATCGAAAATGATGTAGAACTTCTGGAAGGCATATAGGGTTGTTTGGAAAGTGTTTTTCAATGGAAAACCTGGATTAAGCTACTTGAGTATTGAGCATTCAGATCTATAAGGATAGATCAAAACGCTTAATAGTACTTTCAAATGAATACATACCGTGACAAGATTTTGAAAGAGTTCAAAATAGATCAGCAAAGAAGGAGTTCTTGGCTGTATTACACATGTGAGTATTGAGTAAGACTCAAGACCTGACCACGGCAGAAGAGAGAGAAAGGATGAAGGTCGTCCCCTATGCTTAGACGTAGGCTCTATAGTATGCTATGCTGTGTACCGCACCTGAAGTGTGCCTTGCCATGAGTCAGTCAAGGGGTACAAGAGTGATCCAGGAATGGATCACAGGACAGCGGTCAAAGTTATCCTTGGTAACTAGTGGACTGAGGAATTTTCTTGATTATGGAGGTGGTAAAAGAGTTCGTCGTAAAGGGTTACGCCGATGCAAGCTTTGACACTAATCCAGATTATTCTGAGTAGTAAACTGGATTCGTATAGTAGAACAGTTATTTGGAATAGCACCAAATAGAGCGTGGTAACTGCATCTAGGAGATGACATAGATATTTGTAAAGCACACACGGATCTGAAAGGTTCAGACTCTTTGACTATAACCTCTCTCACAAGCATAACATGATCAAACCCAGAACTCTTGGGTGTTAGTCACATAGGGATGTGACCTTGAGTGTTAATCACATATCGATGTGAACTAGATTATTGACTCTAGTGCAAGTGGGAGACTGTTGGAAATATGCCCTAGAGGCAATAATAAATTGATTATTATTATATTTCCTTGTTCATGATAATCGTTTATTATCCATGCTAGAATTGTATTGATAGGAAACTCAGATACATGTGTGGATACATAGACAACACCATGTCCCTAGTAAGCCTCTAGTTGACTAGCTCGTTGATCAATAGATGGTTACGGTTTCCTGACCATGGACATTGGATGTCGTTGATAACGGGATCACATCATTAGGAGAATGATGTGATGGACAAGACCCAATCCTAAGCCTAGCACAAGATCATGTAGTTCGTATGCTAAAGCTTTTCTAATGTCAAGTATCGTTTCCTTAGACCATGAGATTGTGCAACTCCCGGATACCGTAGGAGTGCTTTGGGTGTGCCAAACGTCACAACGTAACTGGGTGGCTATAAAGGTACACTACAGGTATCTCCGAAAGTGTCTGTTGGGTTGGCACGAATCGAGACTGGGATTTGTCACTCCGTGTGACGGAGAGGTATCTCTGGTCCCACTCGGTAGGACATCATCATAATGTGCACAATGTGATCAAGGAGTTGATCACGGGATGATGTGTTGCGGAACGAGTAAAAGAGACTTGCCGGTAACGAGATTGAACAAGGTATCGTGATACTGACGATCGAATCTCGGGCAAGTATCGTACCGATAGACAAAGGGAATTGTATACGGGATTGATTAAGTCCTTGACATCGTGGTTCATCCGATGAGATCATCGTGGAACATGTGGGAGCCAACATGGGTATCCAGATCCCGCTGTTGGTATTGACCGGAGAACGTCTCGGTCATGTCTGCATGTCTCCCGAACCCGTAGGGTCTACACACTTAAGGTTCGATGATGCTAGGGTTATAAAGGAAGTTTGTATGTGGTTACCGAATGTTGTTCGGAGTCCCGGATGAGATCCCGGACGTCACGAGGAGTTCCGGAATGGTCCGGAGGTAAAGATTTATATATGGGAAGTCCTGTTTTGGTCACCGAAAGGGTTTCGGGTTTTATCGGTAACGTACCGGGACCACCAGGAGGGTCCCGGTGGTCCACCAAGTGGGACCACCGGCTCCGGAGGGCTGCATGGGCCACATGTGGGAGGGGACCAGCCCCAGGTGGTCTGGTGCGCCCCCCCCACAAGGGCCCAAGGCGCCTAGGGTTTGGGGGGAACCCTAAAGGGGGGCGCCCCCTTGCCTTGGGGGGCAAGGCACCCCCCCTGGGCCGTCGCCCCCTCCTCAGATTGGATCTGAGGGGGCCGGCCCCCCTCTCCCTTGCCCCTATATATATGTGGGGGGTGGGAGGGCAACAACACCATTGTGCTGGCGCAGCCCTCCCCCTCTCCCAAGTTCTTATCCTCTCCCGCGGTGCTTGGCGAAGCCCTGCAGGATTGCCACGCTCCTCCACCACCACCACGCCGTTGTGCTGCTGCTGGACGAAGTCTTCCTCAACCTCTCCCTCTCTCCTTGCTGGATCAAGGCATGGGAGACGTCACCGGGCTGTACATGTGTTGAACGCGGAGGTGCCGTCCGTTCGGCACTTGGTCATCGGTGATTTGGATCACGACGAGTACGACTCCATCAACCCCGTTCACTTGAACGCTTCTGCTTAGCGATCTACAAGGGTATGTAGATGCACTCTTCTTCCCCTCGTTGCTAGTTTCTCCATAGATAGATCTTGGTGACACGTAGGAAAATTTTGAATTTCTGTTACGTTCCCCAACAGCTGGCGCCAGGTAAGTTGCACAGGTATTCTCTCTCTCTCTCTTTTATTTCTGTTTTTCTAATTCTTCCGCAACTTTAGGGCTTTTATTAAAATACTGAAACGTTTGCAAAAATCATGAAACTACTCCATGTCACTGTTTGGAATATTGCCAACAGTAAACATTTCAGTTTGTAATTATTTGAGCATTTAAAATATTATTAGCAATTAAATGCCGAAATGCAAATACTATATAATTTAATTCAAAAATCCAGGAATAGCCTATAAATATGTTCATCATATTTGGAAGAGGTTTTCGCCTTTAACAGAAATTATGAACATTTCCAAAGGGCATTCTGGGTTATTGAAAATATTTTTATTGAACCTAGTTAAATTCATTTGTTGCTAGGGTTTCAACAATCCCCATTTCAAATTTCTTTGAAATTTAAACATGATGGCATGATGAACAAGCAAAGGCAAGCAAGGGATGAACTGGGGCTGTGACAACTCACCCCCACTAAGCAAGAATCTCGTCCCGAGATTCAAGTCGTGAGGTAAGAAGACAGAGGGGGCACAAGCTAACACGAACTTGTCGATCCAATTGCCCTTCCCGAAGATGTTGGTTCATTGCTTCAATTGATATTGACGTCCTTGCTTTCGAGATCTTCATCCAACATGATGGCGGCAGAAAGAAACTCTATAGGAAACGATCTCCTCGAAGATCGAGCACTCAAGATCAACTCGTGGAATGAGATGTTGGAACATCTCGAGTTGAGACACAAACAAACAACGAAGTTTGATTTGGTGGGTAACAATTCCACGCTTTAGATAGATGGTAGATGGTGTCAAGGTGGCGAGGAAATAGTTGCCATGATCCCGTAACGGGGCACCTTGGGAAAGGTGACTCGTAGAATTATTCCCTTAGGAGGCAAAAAGAATTACTTTTGATTCAGAGATCAATAAAATTCTCTCAACCAGCCTAACGCAAATCTCAGACAATCGTTTGGCGGGGTTCGAAGGAATGGCATACCCAGACTAGAATGGATGATGTGGACTACCTTGTTGAAGACAATGCAAGGATTGACTTTTAGCTTATCATCGGAAATGGATGGGACCCATGGTAGGACCACTTCTGAAGATGATCCCTTTTTAGCAAGTGCTGAGAATGGCAACCCATGGGAAACTGGCACAATGCCCGTGCAAGCTGGAAACAAAATGCAAATGTTGGAAATGTTCCAACCATCATATCTGCCTGAGATTCAGATCTGGTTGATAACATGATATTTTAGATAACATGCCTGGAAAAGAAGGGTTGCAACACAAATCGACAAGATGACGTTGCAAGATTCTTAGGGAATGAACTACGATAGCAAGCTCCAAAACATGAGCAGGTTTTGCTACAACATGTGAACACGCTGTCCCAGACAAGCATGACCACATGGTAGTCTTATAATAAAACACTACCGAGTTCAGGTTGGGAACCATCATTAAGGGTATCGAAGTCCTTGTATAAGCCCGGGTCTTAAGAAGGAACTTCTTTTCCTTGTAAAAATCAATCAGTGGCTTGGTGTGCTAGGGAATACATATGGAATGAAGGTTGCAAGTCTTCAAACCATAGAATACTTCGCACATATGCATGACTGAATTGGGATGGTTCCGAAGGAAGCAAAACAAGCTTTCTCGAATTCACGGCGACAACTTTCATCAAATGCACGTGAACTAAAGGAAGTCACTACTTTCATCCAAACATATGCTTCATGAACGGAAAACGAAGGCATTGCTTATAAAATTTTCAACACTAGGTTGATGTTCAGCATGAATCTTGGGGGAGACAAAATGCTGCTGATGGGCTAAACAACAACTCATCGGAATTTCCATATCACTGGACTTCCACCATGATGTGAACACGGTGATAGCATTGGTCAGACCAAAAGATATAATGGTGTATGCTCGAGGGATCAACCACGAGTAAGACAACATTACGAACAACGTTGGCTCTAATTTGACTTGACGATAGCCCATACTCAAGTCAAAGTTTTGTCAAGGCAATAGATCCAACAACTGATCACGAGGACCAATCGATGAAGATTTCACCTTTCTTCAACACACGTGCACACAAAAGGGTATCCCTTAACATGAACTAAGTCAGACAAGCTTTTATCTTCCAACTCTCCAAGTTGTTGTTTAGCTTAACCAACCAGCTCAGGGATATCCAACACGGATTCTTGGGCAAGGGGTGGTTTGTAAGAAAACCAACTTGTTCACGAACTCAACATAGCGGTCAGGTGACAACCTGGTAACACTTCCGGGAAGATATTCGGAACATCACGAACCACCGATATGTTACTAAGCTCGGGAACAACCTTGATTTTCAGGGCAAGACGATATGATCAAATAAGCAAGGGGTTGAATAATCCTCACTCATTGATCGAGGAGTGCACCAGAAATAAGGACTAGGTAGCACGACCAATCTTAGGATGATGATTTAATAACCAACACACTAAGAATGAGAATATTGTCCATTAAATACCAAGCAATGGAGTTGCTAGGAGTATTGATTTCACACATCATGATTCATCTGTCGGCATTCCGGTTACAACAACATGGGGACCGAGGAATGAACAACGATGGCAACAAGTATCACTGCGTCAAGATTTCATAAGAGGTGGTGCAATTCTCATGACAATCCTGACATAAGGAGGCAACATTCCAAGGTAGAACAGAACAAAAGCTGGATTGGCATTTCGATCTGCGGAATACAACTGCTTTGACCCATTCCTAGATATGGATGAGGTACTGGAGTTTGTTTCTCCTAGTCATTCCAGAATAGAATGGCTTGACAGACCACAAGAATAAAAGGCACCGATAAACACGAATGCACACATACTCTTGACTATCAACTGATAGGCTAAGGTCAGAATACAATTAAAGGGGGACAACTCGAGGAACATATAATTTTTTGAGTTGTGGACGCATAGATTAGCATGTCGAACCAAGTTCAGCAGGTTTCTTCTAGATAACCCATGCAGAAGAAGAAGGACTGGAAGATTCACAATTATGGATGGAGAACTCCTCAAGAGTACTCTGATTGTGAGCTTTTGGTTCAAGAACATCTGCCTTAATGGTTCATGGTATTTGGAAGAAGGAGATACCACGGACCTCGAGGACTATCGCAAGGTTACTAATACCTTAAAGAAACTAGCAAATACTAACAACATGAAGTAAGGTGAATCTCGGGTTTGAAAACCCAGGAGTAGAATGCCTACTACTAAGTGGCATCACGAGATGCCTTCGAGAATGGTGGCCAGATTCATCACACTGGGAACACAAAACATGGACAGATTACTAGATGGTTTCATAAGACACCTAGGGTCATAATAGTAGCTCCAACATATATGTCAAGGCAATGGAGTACCTCAACAGACCGGTTAGTGTGCTTATTCTGACCAAAAGGACATCGGGAACGGGAAGAAAGGATTTGCAAATGCATCAGACTATTTAGAGACCTGGGATGACTCGGATAGCATAACGGCTGTAAATGCTGATAATGATTTTAGACAACCTGCAAAAAATGGTGGCATAGCCACTCAACATCACAATATCAAGGTTCTGAGGCCAACTATGAACATATGGAAGTAGTAGGAACTGAATTGAGGCTTGAACTCAACAATCCTAGGCAACTACGGTTTAGTAACACGTCATCCTGAGAGATAGAAGAGATGCCTAGTTCTTAACCCCCGTATAAAAGAAGAGGTTGACTCAGATCAGAAGGCCATGAGGTATAAGGAGTAAAAAGAGCCTTACGTTCCCTTCCACAATCAATTCCCTTATATAACTAAAGCATTTCTAGACTCAACTTCGACCAGTTTGGCTTGGTAATCCTACAGGCAGTCAGGCTCTGATACCAACGCTGTTAGGACCCTGATCCTAAGTCACACCGATCTAGCATGTAACACATCATATCACTTTGCGGCCTCACGCACGGTATTCCCACGGGTGCCACCTTACCTAGCCCAGGACCGTTTGCGCCTTTTGGCTCACGTATATGATAGTGTCGCTAGCATCCATATGACAAAGAACCCGGGACGACATGGCTAGTCGTGAACCCAAAGCGGCACTAACCCATGGGGACAGGCATACATGAATCACACCGAGCATGTCAGTCAACAACGTATAAATCCGGGCTGTAGCACTGGGCTAACAGGACTCCGGTAACCCGGGCTGTAGCAGGCTAGGCAGGACTCCGGATAACACCGCGTGAAATTTCCCCGAAGGGACAGACACAGGAATGAAGTGAAACACATGCCGGCCAGTCAAGTGTCCCGAGCAGTAGTGCTGGGCTAGCAGGACTCCGGTGAACCGGGCTGTAGCGGACTACTATTGCTCAGAAGCACTAGACTACATTTCCCCATATGATAGGTTGCCAAGGATAAACAACTAGGTAGTCGGATCCCACACATACCAAGCATTCCAATCATACACACAATATGCTCGATATGTGTAAATACAACATGGCATCACAACATAACTCTACGACTCAAAGTATTTATTCATTAGGCTCCGAGGAGCGAGATATTACAAACATGGGTCTCATGACCCAACATTCAGAGCATACAAGTCAAAGCACATGCGGAAGCTTAACATGTCTGAGTACAGACATCTACAAATGGAAAAGGCTGAGAAGCCTGACTATCTACCAGATCCTGCCGGGGGCACAAGATCGTAGCTGAGGTATCAAGCTAAACGTCGAAGTCCACACGGAACTACTAGCGAGACTGACGTCTCTCTGCAAAAACATAAAATAGGCAAACGTGAGTACAAATGTACCCAACAAGACTTACATCAGAACTAGCTACATATGCATCAGTATCGATAAAGGGGGTGGTGGAGTTTGACTGCAGCAAGCCAGCTTTGACTCGGTGGCTATCCTAAACTACGACTGCAAGTAACTCTTTTGAGGTGGCACACACGAGTCCACATATTCACCATATCAATACACCATTATGGATCCGCTCTCGTCTCCCTACGAGAAGGCCATCCATAGCACTCTTGCTTATCTTGCGCATTTTAGAGTATCCACTTTCACTTGTCTATGAACTGTTATAGGCAACCCAGAAGTCCATTACCACGGACACGGCTATTCGAATAGATGATGTTAACCCTGCAGGGGTGTACTTCTTCACACACGCTCTCACCACTTATCGTCGTTTACACGACATGTACTCGGCAACCTTCAAGCGGAAGCCCAGCGATGGTGTCGGCCACGGCCTAGCTAAACACTCAAGTCTCTAGTCCAGGTTTATCGCCTATTCAGGTTCCATCCGCAGGGAGTCCGGCTGAGGATTCCACATACGGCCCCGAACGATGTGAGCAGGGTTCCCGAGACACCAAACGGGCGCCCGGTACACCGTGCCACGTGCCTACCGCAACACAGCCCACCCCGATGGTCAGCGTGCGGCCCCCAGCATACTACAAATACCAGAAACTACTTGCAACGCCTGGACAGAGGACAAGGGTGATTAAGAAGCCGAGAGAGTCAATTAAGGATCCCAATGTGTGGTAGTAACCGTTTCATGGATCACAAACACAGAACTCAGTTCCTGAGGACGGCTTCAATGAGACAACCCACCATGTACTCCTACATGGCCTCTCACCAATACCTTTACCAAATCGTGTTCACACACTTAGCTCACACACAGTAGGACATGTTCATCACCATTCCAATTCATTCCCGATGAATCAGACCCGACTCAACTCTAAGCAGTAGTAGGCACGACAAACAAGCATGAATGAGTAGGCACATCAGGGCGCAAGCAACTCCTACTCATGCTAGTGGGTTTCATCTATTTACTGTGGCAATGACAGGTCATGCAGAGGATAAGGGGTTCAACTACCGCAGCAAATAACACATGAATCGTTGTTGTCCTAATGCAGTAACAGAGAGCAGGAGCGAGAGGGTGGGATTGTATCGGAATGAACAAGGGGTTTTTGCTTGCCTGGCACTTCTGAAGATAGTATAGCTCTTCATCGGTGTCATCGAACTCATCGTCGAAACCACATCTAGCGAGAGGGAACAAACACCGACAAACAAAGAAGGAACACAATCAATGCCATGCAACAATATGATGCATGAATGTGACATGGTAATATGCTGTTGATTGGCCTAATGCAACTAGCAACAAGTTAAATGAAGTTGCTTTGAATCCAAGATTCAAATTCAAACTCCATATGCGAAATTCAAATGCCATTTAATTGATTTGACCTGATCAGCAGGTATAAGTTGTTCAAACATGCATGAAAATAGTACAGATGGATAGATTGGATTTTTCTGATCATTTTTCATATATAAATTATTTCATTTGGAGTTATAGATAATTTTCTATGATTTTTAGAAGTTTTGGGCATTTTCTGGAATTTCCTATATAAGAATAAATCCAGAAACGCGGAGCCACGTCGGCTCGCCGGAGCTTGGTCGGCGGCGACCAAAAACGTGGCGGGGTTTCGCCGGAGTTGCTCGGATTTCTCGTGCGGGTCACCGTTTGGCGCACTGGGGGCACCAGGAGGAAGCCCTCGCTCGGCCGCATCGAGCAGAGGCAGCAGCAGGGCGCAGGGTGGCCGGAGCTTGCCGGAGCAGAGCTCGCGGCGGCGCCGGAGTTCGGGCGGAGAGGAAAAGAGGGCTACAGTGCACGACAGGGTGACGGAGTGCGTGTGTTAGGCTCCCGAGGATGCACTGAATGCGGTGGTGCGCTCGGACGCGTGCTTGCACGGTCGTAGCCACGACGGCGACATGGCCGGCGGCGAGGAGCGCTCGGGCTCGAAGGAGACGGTGGCTACGTGGCGTAAACGAGCACGGGAGGTAGGGGGATAGGTAGAGGAGCTCATGGTGGTTCCAGAGAGCTGGTCGGCGGCCTTGGGGAAGCGCGGACGGCGACGAACAACGGTGGCGATCTCCGGTGGCCGAGGTTGAAGAAGACGACGTCGAGGACGAAGCAGGGCTTCCCGGCTCGCTTGGAGGGGTGAGGAGGAAGAGTAGGTCGAGGCGGAGCTTTGGGGGGCGTCGGGGAGGCGAGGCGGTGGCTGTGGCCGCGGCGAACGGCGTCGGTGGCGACGGACCCGTTCGGGTGGGTGAGAGGAAGAGGTCCAGGAGAGGGGAGAGACCACGGGTGAGGGAGAGAGAGGTCGGGGGGTGCGTGGCGACGTCCTGGGCGTCGAGGCAGCGGCGGGAAGCAGGAGGTAGCGAGGCACGTGCGTGCGCGCGGCGGGCACACGCCCTCCTGCCCACTGGCAGGAGGTGGAAGACGACAGGGAGGCGGGTGGTGGGCTGGGCCGCAGGTGGGCCAGCACAGGAGCTGGGCCGGTTGCTGGCGCCAGGTAAGTTGCACAGGTATTCTCTCTCTCTCTCTCTCTCTCTTTTATTTCTGTTTTTCTAATTCTTCCGCAACTTTAGGGCTTTTATTAAAATACTGAAACGTTTGCAAAAATCATGAAACTACTCCATGTCACTGTTTGGAATATTTCCAACAGTAAACATTTCAGTTTGTAATTATTTGAGCATTTAAAATATTATTAGCAATTAAATGCCCAAATGCAAATACTATATAATTTAATTCAAAAATCCAGGAATAGCCTATAAATATGTTCATCATATTTGGAAGAGGTTTTCGCCTTTAACAGAAATCATGAACATTTCCAAAGGGCATTCTGGGTTATTGAAAATATTTTTTTTGAACCTAGTTAAATTCATTTGGTGCTAGGGTTTCAACAATCCCCATTTCAAATTTCTTTGAAATTTAAACATGATGGCATGATGAACAAGCAAAGCCAAGCAAGGGATGAACTGGGGCTGTGACAGAAAGCTGGTAGTGTGGCAACGGGTGTTGGGGAACGTAGTAATTTCAAAAAATTTCCTACGCGCACGCAAGATCATGGTGATGCATAGCAACGAGAGGGGAGAGTGTTGTCTACGTACCCTCGTAGATCGAAGCGGAAGCGTTGACACAACGTAGAGGAAGTAGTCGTACGTTCTCCTCGCGATCCAACCGATCACAGCACCGTTACTCCGGCACCTCCGAGTTCTTGGCACACGTTCAGCTCGATGACGATCCCCGGGCTCCGATCCAGCAAAGCGTCGAGGAAGAGTTCCGTCAGCACGACGGCGTGGTGACGATCTTGATGTGTTACCGGCGCAGCGCTTCGCCTAAGCACTGCAACGATATGATCGAGGTGGAATTTGGTGGAAGGGGGCACCGCACACGGCTAAGGAACGATCCGTAGATCAACTTGTGTGTCTTTGGGGTGCCCCCTTCCCCCGTATATAAAGGAGCCAAGGGGGAGGGGCTGGCCGGCCAACTCTGGTGCGCCAGGAGAGTCCTACTCCCTCTGGGAGTAGGATTCCCCCCCCCCCCCAATCCTAGTTGGACTAGGATTCTCCAAGGGGGAGAGAGAGAGAGAGGGGGCGCCCACCTCTCCTAGTCCTAATAGGACTAGGGGAAGGGGGGAGGCGCACAGCCCATGAGGGCAGCCCTCTCACCTCTCCTCCAAGGCCCATGTTGGCCCATTATGCTCCCGGGGGGTTCCGGTAACCCTCCCGGTATTCCGGTAAAATCCTGATTTCACCTGGAATGCATCCGATGTCCAAACATAGGCTTCCAATATATCATTCTTTACGTCTCGACCATTTCGAGACTCCTCGTCACGTCCGTGATCACATCCGGGACTCCGAACTCCTTCGGTACATCAAAATGTATAAACTCATAATAACTGTCATCGTAACGTTAAGCGTGCGGACCCTACGGTTCGAGAACAATGTAGACATGACCGAGACACGTCTCTGGTCAATAACCAATAGCGGGACCTGGATGCCCATATTGGCTCCTACATATTCTACGAAGATCTTTATCGGTCAGACCGCATAACAACATACGTCGTTCCCTTTGTCATCGGTATGTTACTTGCCCGAGATTCGATCGTCGGTATCCAATACCTAGTTCAATCTCGTTACTGGCAAGTCTCTTTACTCGTTCCGTAATACATCATCTCGCAACTAACTCATTGGTTGCAATGCTTGCAAGGCTTTATGTGATGTGCATTACCGAGAAGGCCCTGAGATACCTCTCCGACAATCGGAGTGACAAATCCTAATCTCGAAATACGCCAACTCAACATGTACCTTCGGAGACACCTGTAGAGCACCTTTATAATCACCCAGTTACGTTGTGATGTTTGGTAGCACACAAAGTGTTCCTACGGCAAATGGGAGTTGCATAATCTCATAGTCATAGGAACATGTATAAGTCATGGATAAAAGCAATAGCAACATACTAAATGATCGGGTGCTAAGCTAATGGAATGGGTCATGTCAATCAGATCATTCAACTAATGATGTGACCTCATTAATCAAATAACAACTCCTTGTTCATGGTTAGGAAACATAACCATCTTTGATTAATGAGCTAGTCAAGTAGAGGCATACTAGTGACACTCTGTTTGTCTATGTATTCACACATGTATTATGTTTCCAGTTAATACAATTCTAGCATGAATAATAAACATTTATCATGAATTAAGGAAATAAATAATAACTTTATTATTGCCTCTAGGGCATATTTCCTTCAGTCTCCCACTTGCACTAGAGTCAATAATCTAGATCACATCACCATGTGATTAACATCAATAGTTCACATCATCATGTGATTAACACCCATAGTTCACATCGATATGTGACCAACACCCAAAGGGTTTACTAGATTCAGTAATCTAGTTCACATCGCTATGTGATTAACACCCAAAGAGTACTACGGTGTGATCATGTTTTGCTTGTGAGAGAAATTTAGTCAACGGGTCTGCCACATTCAGATCCGTTATGTATTTTGCAATTTTCTATGTCTACAATGCTCTGCACGGAGCTACTTTAGCTAATTGCTCCCACTTTCAATATGTATCTAGATTGAGACTTAGAGTCATCTAGATTAATGTCAAAACTTGCATCGACGTAACCTTTTACGACGAACCTTTTTGTCACCTCCATAATCGAGAAACATATCCTTATTCCACTAAGGATAATTTTGACCGCCGTCCAGTGATCTACTCTTAGATCACTATTGTACTCCCGTGCCAATCTCAGGGTAGGGTATACAATAGGTCTGGTACACAGCATGGCATACTTTATAGAACCTATGGCCAAAGCATAGTGAATGACTTTCATTCTCTTTCTATCTTCTGCCGTGGTCGGGCTTTGAGTCTTACTCAATTTCATACTTTGTAACACAGGCAAGAACTCTTTCTTTGACTGTTCCATTTTGAACTACTTCAAAATCTTGTCAAGGTATGTACTCATTGAAAAAACTTATCAAGCGTCTCGATCTATCTCTATAGATCTTGATGCTCGATATGTAAATAGCTTCCCCGAGGTCTTTCTTTGAAAAACTCCTTTCAAATACTCCTTTATGCTTTACAGAATAATTCTACATTATTTCCGATCAATAATATGTCATTTACATATAATTATCAGAAATGCTGTAGTGCTCCCACTCACTTTCTTGTAAATACAGGCTTCACCGCAAGTCTGTATAAAACTATATGCTTTGATCAACTTATCAAAGCGTATATTCCAACTCCGAGATGCTTGCACCAGTCCATAGATGGATCGCTGGAGCTTGCATATTTTGTTAACACCTTCAGGATCGACAAAACCTTCTAGTTGCATCGTATACAACTTCTTCTTTAATAAACCCATTAAGGAATGTAGTTTTGTTTATCCATTTGTCGGATTTCATAAAATGCGACAATTGCTAACATGATTCGGACAGACTTAAGCATAGATACGAGTGAGAAACTCTCATCGTAGTCAACACCTTGAACTTGTCGAAAACCTTTTGCGACAATTCTAGCTTTGTAGATAGTAACACTACTATCAGTGTCCGTCTTCCTCTTGAAGATCCATTTATTTTCTTTGGCTTGCCGATCATCGGGCAAATCCATCAAAGTCCATACTTTGTTCTCATACATGGATCATATCTCAGATTTCATGGCCTCAAACCATTTCGCGGAATCTGGGCTCATCATCGCTTCCTCATAGTTCGCAAGTTCGTCATGGTCTAGTAACATGACTTCCAGAACAAGATTACCGTACCACTCTGGTGCGGATCTCACTCTGGTTTACCTACGAGATTCGGTAGTTACTTGATCTGAAGTTACATGATCATCATCATTAGCTTCCTCACTAATTGGTGTAGTAGTCACAAGAACAGATTTCTGTGATGAACTACTTTCCAATAAGGGAGAAGGTATAATTACCTTATCAAGTTTTCTACTTTCCTCCCACTCACTTCTTTCGAGAAAAACTTCTTCTCTAGAAAGGATCCATTCTTAAGCAACGATTTTGCCATTGGATCTGTGATAGAAGGTGTACTCAACATTTTCCTTTGAGTATTCTATGAAGACGCATTTCTCCGATTTGGGTTCGAGCTTATCAGGTTGAAGCTTTTTCACATAAGCATCGCAGCCCCAAACTTTAAGAAACGACAGCTTAGGTTTATTGCTAAACCATAGTTCATACGGTGTCGTCTCAACGGATTTAGATGGTGCCCCTTTTAACGTGAATGCAGCTGTCTCTAATGCATGATCCCAAAACGATATTGGTAAATCGTTAAGAAACATCATAGATTGTACTATATCCAATAAAGTACGGTTATGACGTTCGGACACACCATTATGCTGTGGTGTTCCAGGTGGCATGAATTTGTGAAACTATTCCACATTGTTTTAATTGAAGACCAAACTCGTAACTCAAATATTTGTCTCCGCGATCAGATCGTAGAAACCTTATTTTCTTGTCACGATGATTTTCCACTTCACTCTGAAATTCTTTGAACTTTTCAAATGTTTCAGACTTGTGTTTCATTAAGTAGATATACCCATATCTGCTCAAATCATCTGTGAAGGTCAGAAAATAATGATACTTGTCGCGAGCCTTAATATTCATCGGACCACATACATCAGTATGTATGATTTCCAACAAATCTGTTGCTTGCTCCATTGTTCCGGAGAACGGTGTTTTAGTCATCTTGCCCATGAGGCACGGTTCGCAAGCATCAAGTGATTCATAATCAAGTGATTCCAAAAATCCATCAGCATGGAGTTTCTTCATGCGCTTTACACCAATATGACCTAAACGGCAGTGCCACAAATAAGTTGCACTATCATTATTAACTTTGCATCTTTTGGCTTCAATATTATGAATATGTGTATCACTATGATCGAGATCCAACAAACCATTTCGTTGGTGTGTATAACCATAGAAGGTTTTATTCATGTAAACAGAACAACAATTTATTCTCTTACTTAAATGAATAGCCGTATTGCAATAAACATGATCAAATCATATTTATGCTCAACGCTAACACCAAATAACACTTATTTAGTTTCAACACTAATCCCGAAAGTATAGGGAGTGTGTGATGATGATCATATCAATCTTGGAACCACTTCCAACACACATCGTCACCTTGCCCTTTAACTAGTCTTTGTTCATTCTGCAACTCCTGTTTCGAGTTACTAAATTTTAGCAACTGAACTAGTACCAAATACTAAGGGGTTGCTATGAACACTAGTAAAGTACACATCAATAACATGTATATCAAATATACTTATGTTCACTTTGCCATCCTTCTTATCCGCCAATCACTTGGGGTAGTTCCGCTTCCAGTGACCAGTCCCTTTGCAGTAGAAGCACTTAGTCTCAGGCTTAGGACCATACTTGGGCTTTTTCACTTGAGCAGCAACTTGCTTGCCGTTCTTCTTGAAGTTCCCCTTCTTTCCTTTTGCCCTTTTCTTGAAACTAGTGATCTTGTCAACCATCAACACTTGATGTTTTTCTTTGATTTCTACCTTTGCTGATTTTAGCATCGCGAAGAGCTTGGGAATATTTTCCGTTATCCCTTGCATATTATAGTTCATCACGAAGTTCTACTAACTTGGTGATGGTGACTAGAGAATTCTGTCAATCACTATTTTATCTGGAAGATTAACTCCCACTTGATTCAAGCAATTGTAGTACTCAGACTATCTGAGCACATGCTCACTAGTTGAGCGATTCTCCTCCATCTTTTAGCTATAGAACTTGTTGGAGACTTCATATCTCTCAACTCGGGTATTTGCTTGAAATATTAACTTCAACTCCTGGAACATATCGTATGGTCCATGACGTTCAAAACGTCTTTGAAGTCCCGATTCTAAGCCGTTAAGCATGGTGCACTAAACTATTAAGTAGTCATCATATTGAGCTAGCAAAACGTTCATAACGTCTGCATCTGCTCCTGCAAAAGGTCCGTCACCTAGCGGTGCATCAAGGACATAATTCTTCTGTGCAGCAATGAGGATAAACCTCAGATCACGGATCCAATCCGCATCATTGCTACTAACATTTTTCAACACAATTTTCTCTAGGAACATACCAAAATAAACACAGGGAAGCAACAATGCGAGCTATTGATCTACAACATAGATATGCTAATACTACCAGGACTAAGTTCATGATAAATTAAAGTTCAATTAATCATATTACTTAAGAACTCCCACTTAGATAGACATCTCTCTAATCCTCTAAGTGATCACGTGATCCAAATCAACTAAACCATGTCCGATCATCACGTGAGATGGAGTAGTTTCAATGGTGAACATCACTATGTTGATCATATCTACTATATGATTCACGCTCGACCTTTCGGTCTCCGTGTTCCGAGGCCATATCTGTTATATGCTAGGCTCGTCAAGTATAACCTGAGTATTCCGCGTGTGCAACTGTTTTGCACCCGTTGTATTTGAACGTAGAGCCTATCACACCCGATCATCACGTGGTGTCTCAGCACGAAGAACTTTCGCAACGGTGCATACTCAGGGAGAACACTTCTTGATAATTCAGTGAGAGATCATCTTATAATGCTACCGTCAATCAAAGCAAGATAAGATGCATAAAAGATAAACATCACATGCAATCAATATAAGTGATATGATATGGCCATCATCATCTTGTGCTTGTGATCTCCATCTTCGAAGCACCGTCATGATCACCATCGTCACCGGCGCGACACCTTGATCTCCATCGTAGCATCGTTGTCGTCTCGCCAATCTTGTGCTTCCACGACTATCACTACCGCTTAGTAATAAAGTAAATCATTACATCGCGATTGCATTGCATACAATAAAGCGACAACCATATGGCTCCTGCCAGTTGCCGATAACTCGGTTACAAAACATGATCATCTCATACAATAAAATTTAGCATCACGTCTTGACCATATCACATCACAACATGCCCTGCAAAAACAAGTTAGACGTCCTCTACTTTGTTGTTGCAAGTTTTACGTGGCTGCTACGGGCTTTAAGCAAGAACTCATCTTACCTACGCATCAAAACCACAACGATAGTTTGTCAAATAGACTCCGTTTTAACCTTCTCAAGGACCGGGCGTAGCCACACTCGGTTCAACTAAAGTTGGAGAGACAGTCTTCCGCAAGCCATCTATGTGCAAAGCACGTCGAGGGAACCGGTCTCGCGTAAGCGTACGCGTAAGGTTGGTCCGGATCGTCTCGTCCAACAATACCGCTGAACCAAAGTATGACATGCTGGTAGGCAGTATGACTTGTATCGTCCACAACTCACTTGTGTTCTACTCGTGCAAATAACATCAAACCATAAAACCTAGGCTCGGATGCCACTGTTGGGGAACGTAGTAATTTCAAAAATTTTCCTACGCGCACGCAAGATCATGGTGATGCATAGCAACGAGAGGGGAGAGTGTTGTCTACGTACCCTCGTAGACCGAAGCGGAAGCGTTGACACAACGTAGAGGAAGTAGTCGTATGTTCTCCTCGCGATCCAACCGATCACAGCACCGTTACTCCGGCACCTCCGAGTTCTTGGCACACGTTCAGCTCGATGACGATCCCCGGGCTCCGATCCAGCAAAGCGTCGAGGAAGAGTTCCGTCAGCACGACGGCGTGGTGACGATCTTGATGTGTTACCGGCGCAGGGCTTCGCCTAAGCACTGCAACGATATGATCGAGGTGGAATTTGGTGGAAGGGGGCACCGCACACGGCTAAGGAACGATCCGTAGATCAACTTGTGTGTCTTTGGGGTGCCCCCTGCCCCCGTATATAAAGGAGCCAAGGGGGAGGGGCTGGCCGGCCAACTCTGGTGCGCCAGGAGAGTCCTACTCCCTCTGGGAGTAGGATTCCCCCCCCCCCCCAATCCTAGTTGGACTAGGATTCTCCAAGGGGGAGAGAGAGAGAGGGGGCGCCCACCTATCCTAGTCCTAATAGGACTAGGGGAAGGGGGGAGGCGCACAGCCCATGAGGGCAGCCCTCTCACCTCTCCTCCAAGGCCCATGTTGGCCCATTATGCTCCCGGGGGGTTCCGGTAACCCTCCCGGTATTCCGGTAAAATCCTGATTTCACCTGGAATGCATCCGATGTCCAAACATAGGCTTCCAATATATCATTCTTTACGTCTCGACCATTTCGAGACTCCTCGTCACGTCCGTGGTCACATCCGGGACTCCAAACTCCTTCGGTACATCAAAATGTATAAACTCATAATAACTGTCATCATAACGTTAAGCGTGCGGACCCTACGGTTCGAGAACAATGTAGACATGACCGAGACACGTCTCTGGTCAATAACCAATAGCGGGACCTGGATGCCCATATTGGCTCCTACATATTCTACGAAGATCTTTATCGGTCAGACCGCATAACAACATACGTCGTTCCCTTTGTCATCGGTATGTTACTTGCCCGAGATTCGATAGTCGGTATCCAATACCTAGTTCAATCTCGTTACTGGCAAGTCTCTTTACTCGTTCCGTAATACATCATCTCGCAACTAACTCATTGTTTGCAATGCTTGCAAGGCTTTATGTGATGTGCATTACCGAGAAGGCCCTGAGATACCTCTCCGACAATCGGAGTGACAAATCCTAATCTCGAAATACGCCAACTCAACATGTACCTTCGGAGACACCTGTAGAGCACCTTTATAATCACCCAGTTACGTTGTGATGTTTGGTAGCACACAAAGTGTTCCTACGGCAAATGGGAGTTGCATAATCTCATAGTCATAGGAACATGTATAAGTCATGGATAAAAGCAATAGCAACATACTAAATGATCGGGTGCTAAGCTAATGGAATGGGTCATGTCAATCAGATCATTCAACTAATGATGTGACCTCATTAATCAAATAACAACTCCTTGTTCATGGTTAGGAAACATAACCATCTTTGATTAATGAGCTAGTCAAGTAGAGGCATACTAGTGACACTCTGTTTGTCTATGTATTCACACATGTATTATGTTTCCAGTTAATACAATTCTAGCATGAATAATAAACATTTATCATGAATTAAGGAAATAAATAATAACTTTATTATTGCCTCTAGGGCATATTTCCTTCAACGGGTACACCACGTTGGCAACCTGGGGTCCGCGGGTGCTCTGGTGCTGAACCCGACGCTCAGGCGGCAGAAGAGGACCAAGTGCGGGAGAGTAGCCTCCCACCTCTGGCCAACCGACACCCTGGGGCATCACGGTCCTGGCTGGGTAGATAGCAGAACGCGGCAGCTCACCAGATCCAACAAAGGGGTGCAACGTCGTCAGAGCACGGTAGAGGTGCTGATGAGTGGTGTATAACTCGTGGCGAAGAGCTTGGTTATCTCGATCCAGCCCATCAGCATGCAGAACCAGGTTCTGATGGTAGAAGGGCTCTCGGGTGACAGTGGAGTAGGTAGCAGTGTAGTAACCCTCCGCACCAATATCAGATGCGATAGCAATGTGCCTGAAAGGAGAGGTGTCCAACTCCCGGTACTCCCAACGAAGGCGTGTCAGAGCAGCATAGGCAACATCGTGAACTGCCATATCGATGGTCACTCCAACACCATAAGCGGTGTGCAGCACAGTAGTGGAGTCATACTCCCGAGAGTAGAGGTGGACGATGGCACGGTACTGCTCCTGGTTAAAGTCATGGTACTCCTCGGTGACGGTGTACTCGGGGTGCCAGCGATAACCCAGATAGGTCATCATCTCAGCTAGCATAGCTGGTGATCCCGAGGCACCAATGGCCGCCATGTGGCGCACGACCTGCCTCGTGGTTCCATCTGAAAACGAAGATGTTTCAACGGAGTCAAATGACAGTGTGGAAATTGTTCAAAACACTATACTAAGGAATAACTATGGCTTTTATCCAACTTTGGGGTGAATGTCGTCACGGGACCCTAGTGTTAGAGTTAGTAAATTTGTTTAACCCGAGTAGAAGAGAGTTCAGAGTCCCAGAGTAAAGGTCGAGGAGTAAAAGATCCTAGTACCACCCGATGGCGACGTGGGCCCGTAAGGCACACAGCCAAGTTAGTAAAAGTTTTGCAATGTCTAGACTCGACTTCGGCCAAGGAGTGTGGAAGGGGGATTCCTACAGGCAGTCGGCTCTGATACCAACTTGTGACGCCCCCGATTCAATCGTACACTAATCATGCATGCAAATGTGTACGATCAAGATCAGGGACTCACGGGAAGATATCACAACACAACTCTACAAATAAAAGTAATTCATACAAGCATCATAATACAAGCCAGGGGCCTCGAGGGCTCGAATACAAGTGCTCGATCATAGACGAGTCAGCGGAAGCAACAATATCTGAGTACAGACATAAGTTAAACAAGGTTGCCATAAGATGGCTAGCACAAACTGGGATACAGATCGAACGAGGCGTAGGCCTCCTGCCTGGGATCCTCCTAACTACTCCTGGTCGTCGTCAGCGGGCTGCACGTAGTAGTAGGCACCTCCAGTGTAGTAGGAGTCGTCGTCGAAGGTGGCGTCTGGATCCTGGGCTCCATCGTCTGGTCGCAGCAATTAGGTAGAGAGATGGGGAAAAGGGAAAACAAGGCAACCGTGAGTACTCATCCAAAGTACTCGCAAGCAAGGAGCTACACTACATATGCATGGATATATGTGCAAAGGGCCATATCAGTGGACTGAACTGCAGAATGCCAGAATAAGAGGGGGATATCTAATCCTGTCAAAGACTACGCTTCTGGCAGCCTCCGTCTTGCAGCATATAGAAGAGAGTAGACTGAAGTCCTCCAAGTAGCATCGCATAGCATAATCCTACCCGATGATCCCCTCCTCGATGCCCTGTTAGAGAGCGATCACCGGGTTGTATCTGGCACTTGAAAAGGGTGTGTTTTATTAAGTATCCGGTTCTAGTTGTCATAATGACAAGGTACAACTCCGGGTCGTCCTTTTACTGAGGGACACGACTATTCGAATAGATAAACTTTCCTGCAGGGGTGCACCACATAACCCAACATGCTTGATCCCATTTGGCCCAACACGCTTTCCTGGGTCATGCCCGGCCTCGAAAGATCAACACGTCGCAGCCTCACCTAGGCACAACAGAGTGGTCAGCACGCCGGTCTAAACCTAAGCGCGCAGGGGTCTGGGCCCATCGCCCTGAGCACACCTGCATGTTGCGTGGGCGGCCGGAAGCATACCTAGCCTAGTGGCTTTCCAGTCCAATCAGGCGCGCGCCGCTGAGTCGCTGACGTTACGAAGGCTTCGGTTGATACCACGACGCCGGGATACCCATAACTACTCCCGCGTAGATGGTTAGTGCGTATAGACCAAATGGCCAGACTTAGATCAAATACCCAGATCTCGTTAAGCGTGTTAAGTATCCGCGAACGCCGACCAGGGCCAGGCCACCTCTCTCCAAGGTGGTCTCAACCTGCCCTGTCGCTCCGCCACAAAGTAACAGTATCACAGGTAATGTACCAGTGTAAAGTATATAGTATTTGCCCGTGATCACCTCCCGAAGTGATCACGGCCCAGTAGTATAGCATGGCAGACGGACAAGAGTGTAGGGCCACTGATGGAAATCTAGCATCCTATACTGAGCAGTAGGATAGCAGGTAAAGGTAACAACAGTAGTAGCAAGGACAGGCTATGCAGTAGTATAGGATTAACTGAAAGCAGTAACATGCTACACTACTCTAATGCAAGCAGTAAAGAAGAATAGGCGATATCTGGTGATCAAGGGGGGGCTTGCCTGGTTGCTCTGGCAAGAGAGAGGGATTGTCAACTCCGTAGTCGAACGGGGCAGCAGCAGCGTCGGTCTTGGCGTCTATCGAGAGAAGAGGGGGGAGAAACAATAAATATTTAAGCAAGCAGATGCATAGTGATGCATGACATGACAAGTAACGGCGTTAGAGGTGCCCTAACGCGGTATGGGATGATACCGGTGAAGGGGGGAAACATCCGGGTAAGTTTTCCCGGTGTTCCTTGTTTTCGAGCAGAGGAGCCGGAGGGGGAAAAGTTGCAAGTTTGATATGTTAGGCATGTGTGGCGGACGAACGGGCTGCGTATCCAAGTTCGTCTCGTCGTTCTGAGCAACTTTCATGTTGAAAATATTTTAATCCGAGTTACAGATTAAAAGATACGATTTTCTAAAGATTTTATTAATTTCTGGTATTTAATTAATTATTTAAATTAATTCGAAAATGAATTAATGACATCAGCATGATGTCATGCTGACGTCAGCAGTCAACAGAGTTGACTGGGTCCAACTGACATGTGGGTCCAGTGGGACCCACCTGTCATACACTGTTTAGATTAATTAGGTCTTAGTTAAACTAATTACTATTTAATTAAACTAACTAGTTAATTAGATTAATTAAACATGATTAATTAACTTAATTAATTCACTTATTGATTAATTAATTAATGTAATTATTAATTAATTAATTATTTTTAGTTCTTTTTTTTATAATAAAGTTCTGGGGCGTGGGCCCCATCTATCATAGGCCCACAGGGGCCTTAGCGGGCACGCGGTTACAGGCATGAGGGCGTAGCGGGCTAACGGGGCGGGCGCGGTCGAGGCCCTTGCCGTCCTGGCTGCGGGGGTGCTGGCACGGTGCCGCCAGGGGGGCGCGGCCGACGACCCCGGCCGGCCGAGGCAGACGCGACGGGAAGGAGGGGACTAGGCGGTGCCGGCAGTGGTTGGCGGCAGGGCCGACGAGCGGTGGCCGGCGCGGGCGTGAGCAGCGCTGGGCACGACGGTGCGCGGGGAGCGGCGGGGCGGTTGCGGCGCAGGCGGGCGGGTGACGCGACGCAGGTGCGGCCGAGCGACGAGGCCGGCAGCAGCATAATGGTGTGGCGGGAGCGGGCGTCGTGCCGAGGTCAGGGTGGAGCGAGGCAGGGGCGAACGGCGCGTGGGCACGTACGGGCGGCGAGCGGGAGGCCTCGGGGGCGAGCGGGTGAAGGCAGCAGCGGGACGCGCGGCCGGCAGTGCGTGCACGGGGGCGCGTGGCCAGAGAATTGGCGGGTCGCGCGGGGCATGCTGCGGGCGGGCGCGAGTGGTGCGGGTGCGGTAAGCGTGGCGATGCAGGGACAGGGGCGGGGCGCGGCCTTGAGTGGTGTGCGCGGGCGGAGCAGTGCGTGCTTGAGCGGCGGGCGGCGCGGAGCGTGAGCTCTGGCACGCGGGCGCAGCCGAGCTGCGCGGCCGGCGAACAGAAAGAGAGGAGGGGCGTGGGGACAGGGGAAGGAGGAGGGCAGAGGCCGTGGCCTCACCGGGCTTGCAGGGTCAAGGCAGCGGGCTCGGGGAAGGTTGAGGGGGGCGACGGGGACGACGTGCGTAGGGGGGCAGTCCGGCGGGGGGGGGGGGGGGGGGGGCTCCGGGCGCCGGCGTCGGCGTCGACGTGCGGGGGCGACGGGATCGGGAGTTCCCGATCCAGATCCAGGGGGAGGAGTGGGGGCGAGTGGGTGGTGGTCGGTTAGGGTTTCCCCCCAGGTGGGGGGTTATGGAGGGGAGGTAGCGGGCCGGCCGGCTGGGCCTGGGGGTTGGCCCAGTTGGGCCACGGCCCAGGGGGTCTTCTCTTTTTTTGTTTTATGTTTGTTTTTCCTTTCTTTTATTTATTACTCTTTTCCGTTTTAAGTCATTTTAAAATATTTAGGCATTTTATAAAATTGTGTTTATTACACCATATTGACTTATGTAAAATATGGCATCTCCCGACCATTTTTGTTTTAAATTTTGAAAAACTCTTATTGTTTGACTTTATTTCAATTTTGAATTTTGAACGGGATTTGAATTTGGCGAGGATAGCAACAGTAACCGAGGTGTCATGGCACGATTAACGTGGAATTACTGTAGCAAGATTATCCGGGCGTTACAAATCTCCTCCACTACAAGAAATCTCGTCCCGAGATTTAGGAGGTAGAAGGAAACAGTGTGGGGTATTCATCACGAAGACGATCCTCGCGTTCCCAGGTGGCTTCGTCTTCAGAGTGATTCGACCACTGGACCTTGAGGAACTTGATCGCCTTGTGACGTGTGCGGCGTGGAGCTTGGTCGAGAATGCGGACCGGATGCTCTTTATAGGAGAGGTCCTGTTGCAATTCGAGCACTTCGTGGTCCACTGCTCGGATTGGGTCCTTGAAGCAGCGTCGGAGTTGTGACACGTGGAACACATCGTGAACCTGAGAAAGGTTCGGCGGAAGCTCCAGTTGATATGCCACTTTTCCACGCCTCTCGAGAATAGTGAAAGGACCAATATAGCGGGGAGCTAGCTTTCCTTTGATCCCGAAGCGGTGTGCACCCTTCATTGGTGTAACTCGAAGATAGGCCTTTTCGCCAGGTTGATAGACCATGTCTTTATGATGGCGGTCATAATTACTCTTTTGGCGTGACTGAGCAGTCTTGAGATTCTCACGAATAATGCGGACTTGTTCTTCAGCATGTTGGATAATATCCGGACCAAAGAGTGGACGTTCCCCAGTTTCTGACCAGTTCAGAGGGGTTCAACACTTTCGTCCATATAACACTTCGAAGGGGGCCATCTTCAGACTAGCTTGATAGCTATTATTATAAGAGAACTCAGCATACGGGAGAGATTCCTCCCATTTCTTGCCGAAGGAAATAACACAAGCTCGAAGCATGTCTTCAAGAACTTGGTTTACACGTTCAACTTGCCCTTGTGACTGCAGATGAAAAGCAGTACTGAATGATAGATGAGTTCCCATAGCTTCTTGGAAACTTGCCTAGAATCTTGAAGTGAATAAGCTGCCACGGTCCGAACTGATAACCAGTGGAATACCGTGAAGTGAAACAATTCTGGACATATAGAGAGTTGCAAGCTGACTAGCAGTGATAGTTTCCTTGACCGCGAGAAAATGTGCAACTTTAGAAAGCCGGTCAATGACGACAAGAATAGCATCATTACCTTTCTGCGATTTGGGAAAACCAGTGACGAAGTCCATTTCAACATGGTCCCATTTCCATTCAGGAATAGAGATAGGTTGCAGAGTTCCAGCAGGCCTTTGATGTTCTGCTTTGATACGACGGCAAATGTCACACTCGGCAACATAGCGAGCAATGTCTTGCTTCATATTAGATCACCAGAATCTTTGACGAATGTCCTGGTACATCTTAGTACTACCAGGATGGATACATAGAGGCGTATCATGAGCTTCTTTCATAACTTTCCGAGTCATATTCAGGTTTTCCTCCTTACACGGCACCACTAGGCGGCCTTTGAAGTACAAGGCGCCATCACAAGCAATAGTGAAGTATGAGGGCTTTCCTTCCTTGAGGTCGCGCTTAATCTTGTGGGCTTCAGAGTCGTATCCCTGTATTGTCTTGATGGAGCTCACGAGATCGGGTTCGACAGCCACAGTATAGAGGGAACCCTGGGAAATAACACGGAGGTTCATCTTCTGAAACTCCTTAGGAGGGGGAGCGAGTGCACCCGGAGGAACAATATGGAGGTTTAGCTTTCTGAATTCTTCAACAAGCGAGGGCTGAACTTTATGAACCTGGAGGTGGTTGCAGTAAGACTTGCGGCTCAAGGCATCTGCCATTACATTAGCCTTGCCTGGTGTATAGGAAATACCCAAGTCAAAGTCTGCTACCGTCTCCATCCATCTCTGCTGACGGAGGTTCAGGTCTGGCTGAGTAAATAGATACTTCAGACTTTGGTGGTCAGTGAAGATCTCGCAAGGATTACCGAGAAGGTAATGTCGCCACTGCTTCAGTGCATGGATGACAGCAGCAAGCTCGAGGTCGTGAACTGGGTAGTTCTCTTCGTGAGGGTGCAATTGACGAGAGGCATAGGCAATCACTCTGCGCTCTTGCATTAGGACACAGCCTAATCCTTGACGGGAAGCATCGCAATAAATGACGAAGTCCTTCTTAGTATCAGGTGGAGCTAGCACGGGGACAGAAGTCAACTTGTCCTTGAGTGCCTGGAAGCTTTCCTGACACTTGTCTGTCCATTGGAACTTGACGCCCTTATGCAGCAAGTTAGTCAGAGGCCTGGCAATCTTGGAGAAGTTCTCGACGAATCGACGGCAATAGCTGGCGAGACCGAGAAAACTTCTGACTTGCTTGACATTCTTCGGAGGTGTCCAATCGAGAATAGCCTGAACTCGTTCAGGGTTAACGGCAATACCATCCTTAGAGGTGACATGTCCAAGATAGGTTACTTCGGGAAGCCAGAATTCACATTTGGAGAACTTGGCGTATAGCTAGTGGTCTCGTAGTTTTTCCAGCACAAGACGAAGATGTTCAGCATGCTCTTCTTCGTTCTTGGAAAATACCAGGATATCATCCAGATAAACCATGACGAACTTGTCGAGGTAATCCATGAATATATAGTTCATCAGGCGAGAGAAGGTGGCTGGGGCATTGGTTAAGCCGAAGGACATGACAGTGTACTCGTATGAACCATAACGAGTCACAAAGGCGGTCTTTGGGATATCCTCTTCACGAACACGGATCTGGTGGTAACCCAACCTCAAGTCGAGTTTAGAGCACACTGATGAACCAGCCAGTTGATCATACAGATCGTTGATCCGAGGAAGAGGATACTTGTTCTGAATGGTAGCTTGGTTAATAGGACGGTAGTCTTGGACTAGTCGGTTTGTCCCATCCTTCTTCTTGACAAAGAGAGAAGGTGCTCCCCAAGGAGAGCAACTTGGCCGAATGAAACCATTTTGAAGAGATTTGTCGATTTCCTCCTTAAGCTCAAGGAGTTCATGCGGCGGCATCTTGTAGGGTCGCTTGGCAATAGGAGTGGTGCCTGGTTTCAAGTCGATGACGAATTCGACAGCTCTAGCAGGGGGAATCCCTGGAAATTCTTCAGGAAAGACGTCAAGGAAGTCACACACGACGGGAATGTTTTCAATGCCCTCGAGGGGTGCAGCGTTCAATGCATTCAATGCATAGAGCCTTGCCTCGGCATTCTGAACCAGACGGGCATTGTAGCTTATTATTTCATCAGAAGGGTGTAGCAGATGGACGGTCTTGGTGGCGCAAACGATACAAGAAGTATGCGCTTTTAACCAATTCGTCCCCAGAATGAGATCAATGCTACAGGACTTCAGTACGATGGGCGAGACAAGGAATTCCAGTCCTTCGATTTCTACATGGACGTCGTTGCAAATCATGGAGGTTCGACATTGGCCCGCAGGGGTGTGTACTAATAGTGAAGCATTCATGTCCTCACATTTAATGTCGTGCAAGCATGCAAAATCTTCTGACATGAATGAATGCGATGCACCTGTATCAAATAAAACAGATGCAGGTACTGAATTTACGAGGAGTGTACCCATCACAGTAGCAGGCTGGTCTTGAGCTTCGTTCAGATCAACATGGTTGGCATGAACACGACCATAGGACTTGTCGTTGTTGTTGCGGGCATGATTGTTTCCACGGCCAGTTGCTGGAAGGGCCAGTTGATTCTGTTTCTGGTTGCATTCCCTAGCACGGTGCCCTGGTTGTCCACACCTGAAGCACAAACCATTCTCGGGAGTTGGAACAGGAGCTTGGGGTGGCGGTGCTGGAAGTTTGGGCTGCCTAGCAGGAGCAGTAGGCAGACGAGGTGCAGCATAGGACTGCCTTGGGGCAGGTGCATTCGGCTGGTACATGCTGTTGGGAATCCATATCTTGCGCTTCTGCGAGGACGGGCCCGAAGATGAGCCCGTGTCACGGCTGCGCCTGTGAGAGCTCTGGTATTCCCGCAGACCAGTTTCAACGTTGATGGCTTTGTTCACCAAGGTGGCGACATCAGTAAAGTCATGCACTAGAAGTGCGAGCTTGATGTCAGCTTGAAGGCCGTCACGGAACTTCTCCTGTCTACGAGCATTAGTTGCAATGTCCTCTTCAGCATAGCGGGACAAGTCCAGAAATTCTCGCTGATAAGCTTCAACTGTCATGTTGCCTTGGATGAGGTTGCGGAACTCACGCTTCTTCCGGTCCATGACTCCTTGAGGGATGAAATGGGCACAGAAAGCAGCTTGGAAGTCTGGCCAGGAGATGATTGTTCCAACTGGCAGAGTGCGCCTGTGGCTGTCCCACCATTGAGCTGCGGGTCCCTTCAGGAAGAAGGAAGCAAACGTGACATAGCTGGCAGGGGCTACATCAGCAGACTCCATCTCATAGGTGATGTCACGGAGCCAGTCATCAACATCCAGGGGCTTAGTTGATCTGCGGTACACACTTGGGTTGAGGCGAATTAAATCCTGCAGAGTTACTGTGTTTGGCTGCTGGTTCATATTGGGGCGAGGAAACTGAGCCATCATGTTCTCCATGAACTGGCGATTCATCTCAAGCTCTTGGATCATACCAGCCATGTACTCAGGCGGTGGTGGGAAGTTGCCACCACGACCACGACCACCTGGTCTAACCATCCTGCTAATATATAATAGGGGTAGTTCAGCGTTGAGAAAATTTGCAAAGACAAGAATCATTCAAGATGAAACATGCATAATGAAAGCAGCACGATAGATACCACATAATAGTCGGCATATCTTACAAAAGAGGTCATGCATAGAGTTCGGTACACAGAGTTCAGTACATAGACTAAGACATCATAGGCAGCACGCAGGCTCGCGGCGATTGCATCTAACACTGCTAAACAAGCCTACATCAGTCCCACGCGACACTGCGGAGGTAGGTGTAGCCTGAAAGCTGCTAGTGTGGTAACGGGTACACCACGTCGGTAACCTGGGTCCGCGGGTGCTCTGGTGCTGAACCCGACACTCAGGCGGCAGAAGAGGACCAAGTGCGGGAGAGTAGCCTCCCACCTCTGGCCAACCGACACCCTGGGGCATCACGGTCCTGGATGGGTAGATAGCAGAACTCGGCAGCTCGCCAGATCCGACAAAGGGGTGCAACGTCGTCAGAGCACGGTAGAGGTGCTGACGAGTGGTGTATAACTCGTGGCGAAGAGCTCGGTTAGCTCGATCCAGCCCATCAGCATGCAGAACCAGGTTCTGATGGTAGAAGGGCTCTCGGGTGACAGTGGAGTAGGCAGCAGTGTAGTAACCCTCCGCACCAATATCAGATGCGATAGCAATGTGCCTGAAAGGAGAGGTGTCCAACTCCCGGTACTCCCAACGAAGGCGTGTCAGAGCTGCATAGGCAGCATCGTGAACTGCCATATCAATGGTCACTCCAACACCATAAGCGGTGTGCAGCACAGTAGTGGAGTCATACTCCCGAGAGTAGAGGTGGACGATGGCACGGTACTGCTCCTGGTTAAAGTCCTGGTACTCCTCGGTAACGGTGTACTCGGGGTGCCAGCGATAACCCAGATAGGTCATCATCTCACCTAGCACAGCCGGTGATCCCGAGGCACCAATGGCCGCCGTGTGGCGCACGACCTGCCTCGTGGGTTCCATCTGAAAACAAAGATGTTTCAACGGAGTCAAATGACAGTGTGGAAATTGTTCAAAACACTATACTAAGGAATAACTATGGCTTTTATCCAACTTTGGGGTGAATGTCGTCACGGGACCCTAGTGTTAGAGTTAGTAAATTCATTTAACCCGAGTAGAAGAGAGTTCAGAGTCCCAGAGTAAAGGTCGAGGAGTAAAAGATCCTAGTACCACCCGATGGCGACGTGGGCCCGTAAGGCACACAGCCAAGTTAGTAAAAGTTTTGCAATGTCTAGACTGGACTACGGCCAAGGAGTGTGGAAGGGGGATTCCTACAGGTAGTCGGCTCTGATACCAACTTATGACGCCCCCGATTCAATCATACACTAATCATGCACGCAAATGTGTATGATCAAGATCAGGGCCTCACGGGAAGATATCACAACACAACTCTACAAATAAAAATAAGTCATACAAGCATCATAATAGAAGCCAGGGGCCTGGAGGGCTCGAATACAAGTGCTCGATCATAGACGAGTCAGCGGAAGCAACAATATCTGAGTACATACATAAGTTAAACAAGGTTGCCATAACATGGCTAGCACAAACTAGGATATAGGTTGAACGAGGCGTAGGCCTCCTGCCTGGGATCCTCCTAACTACTCCTGGTCGTCGTCAGCGGGCTGCACGTAGTAGTAGGCACCTCCAGTGTAGTAGGAGTCGTCGTTGAAGGTGGCGTCTGGATCCTGGGCTCCATCGTCTGGTCGCAGCAATCGGGTAGAGAGATGGGGAAAAGGGAAAACAAGGCAACCGTGAGTACTCATCCAAAGTACTCGCAAGCAAGGAGCTACAATACATATGCATGGATATATGTGCAAAGGTGTAACGCCCCGAGACCGATGTGCCAGGTGTCGTCCAGTTATTCGCCGTTGTCGCCATGTCATGTGCTTGCGTGTGCATCTTATCATGTCATCATGTGCATTGCATCATCATGTTTTCAAAACTTGCATCCGTCCCGGCCTCCTCGTTCTCTCCGTTGTCCGTTCTGAGCCCAGACACACTTGCACGCGCCTGCGGCATGTCCGAAATAGTATTTTATAAGTGGCCGAAAAATGTTCTCGGAATGGGATGAAATTTGGCATGCGGTGTTGTTTTGTTGTTAGTAGGTCGCCTGCCAAGTTTCATCGCATTCGGAGTCCGTTTGGTGCCCCAACGGATAACTATAGCGGCATTATAGCCGGGCAAACGTCGGACGTTTTCGGTCTTCGGAAACAGTTGCCGGGCTGCACTCCTCTCCTCTCATCTCAGCCCAACCTCTCTTCACAGCCCACCTATCTAACCCCCTCCGCTCCGGGTCGTCCGATCGGGACCGAACGACTCCGGAACGGACAAAATCCCCCTAACCTAGCCCCCTTGTCTATATATAGACCTTCCCCTTCCATTTTTGGGCATCCCTAGCCCCCCCACCTACCTCTAGCCGCCTCCCACCTCCATTTCCGCGCCGCACCACCCCTACCTCGCCACTTGGCGCCGCCTGTGCGGCCAGCGCCGCCGCCCTCCACCACCAGGAGGCCGCCACGTCGCCCCTGGCCTCCTCCCACCTCCCGCGGCCCTGCCAGGCCCGAGAGAGGCCCGCGGAGCCCAACTGCCGCGCGCGCCCGGCTTCCCGCAGCCTCCTCGATCTCGACCTGGATCGAGGGAGTCTACCCCCGCCGCACCATCTCCTCGTTGCCGGCAAGCCCGTCGGAGCATGCTCGCGCCGGTCACCTCGTCGGTATGCCAGTGCCGCCCTCGCCTCGCTCTCTCTCCATTCCCATTTTCCTTCCTCTCACCGGCTCTCTCTCTACCTCACAGCAAGTCACCGCCGCCAGAAACGCCAGCGTCGAGCTCTCCTTCGTCGATGACCGCGTCCGCGCCTCGTCCAAGCTCCACTGTCGGCGCTGCCAGGCTCCTCTGCCGCCGGATCTAGACCTCCCTGTCCGTGCCTCACCGCCCGGCGTCTCCCCGACCAGCTCCGCCGTCGGCCGGCCCGATCTTCTCCCTGCGTCGCCCTCGTCGGAGATGCTCGCAGCGCTGCCCCGCTCCCATTGGCCCGCGCCAGCGCGTGGGCCGCGCCAGGCCCAGCGGCCCTTCCGGCCTCTCCTCACCTCCGAACGGGCCATGGCCATGGGTGAGCAGACCCCCCCTCCAGCCCCTTGTGCATGTTGGGCCAGATCTCAGTTTCGGCCCGTGTGACGTTTTTTCCCTCTTTGCGATTTTGCTAATAATCTAGGAGTCTGTTGTTTTTCAGAAAAGCCCTCATACATTATGCATTTAATAACTCTTGAACCGTGCATCGGATTAAAATGTTTTATATATGAAACTTGCTCAGAATTTTGTGTAGATTAATAATATGCCACTTTCATCCATGTTAAAAATGTTTAAAATGCTGTTTGCATTAATTTGCCCCTATGCCATGTTGAAATGATTTAATTCATAACTAAATAACCGTAGCTCCGTTTTAAATAAACTTTATATGTAAATGGGGTGAAAAAAAGCCTAGTTTAACATGGTGCACTTGTTTTTGCTGTTTAACAAAAGTAAAATTGTGTTTAGGGCAGAACAGTAACAAATTTGAAATATGCACATGAGGATTTTCTGGAATTGTTGTTTGTTGTTCCGGCCTCATTTAAACTTGCCTAGATAGGTAGTTTTCATATGCTTCACCCCTTGCCATGTTTAACAACATTTAATATTGTGGGGTACATAAACGAGATCGAACCAAATAACTTGAATGTGGTGTTTCGTCAATATGCAACCCGTTGCATATTGAGCTCCACTTAATTTGTAGTGTTGTTTGTTGCACTTTGTCATGCCATGCCTCATTAAATCGGACATGAATCATACTTGTTTGTGCATCATGCCATGTGTATGTGGTGGTTGTTTACTATGTTGTTTGTTTCTTTCCGGGTTGATTCTCTCGTTAGCTTTGGTTTCATTCCGGAGTTGTGAGGATTTGTTCGACTACATCCGTTTGTCTTCTTCATGGACTCGTTCTTCTTCCTAGCGGGATTTCAGGCAAGATGACCATACCCTCGAAATCACTTCTATCTTTGCTTGCTAGTTGCTCGCTCTTTTGCTATGCCTATGCTGTGATACCTACCACTTGCTTATCATGCCTCCTGTCGGTGTCAAAACCGGCGAATCTCGGGTAGGGGGTCCCGATCTGTGCGTCAAGGTCGGATGGTAACAGGAGACAAGGGACACTTTATTTTAGCCAGGTTCGGGCCCTCTCGATGGAGGTAAAACCCTACTCCTGCTAGATTAATATTGATGATATGGGTAGTACAAGAGTGGATCTACCACGAGATCAAGGAGGCTAAACACTAGAAGCTAGCCTATGGGTATAATGATGGTTATGATGTGTTCGTCCTACGGACTACAACCCTCCGGTTTATATAGGCACCGGATAGGGTTAGGGTTACACAGAGTCGGTTACATTGGTAGGAGATCTTGAATATCCGCACGCCTAGCTTGCCTTCCACGCCAAGGAAAGAACCTTCCGGACATGGGACGAAGTCTTCAATCTTGTATCTTCATAGTCCTAGAGTCCGGCTGAAGATATAGTTCGGCTATCCGAACACCCCCTAATCCAGGACTCCCTCAGTAGCCCCTGAACCAGGCTTCAATGACGACGAGTCCGGCACGCAAATTGTCTTCGGCATTGCAAGGCGGGTTCCTCCTCCAAATTCTTCAAGAAGATAATAAACACCAAAAAATAGTGTCCGGCTCTGCAAAACAAGTTTCCACGTATTGCCATATAGAGAATAATACAAACACAAATCAAATCTGCTGACGTATTCCGCAGTGCGTCATAACACTGCGACCAAGCCTTCTGTATGGATTATTTTTTGTTGTTCCGCCGCAGCATGTTCAACGAGGCGGTTTCCTTGGCACGTCTTGTCGAAGCAGAGATCGTGTGCCCCCTTTAACGGGATTCTCATTAATACGGACATGGGTAACCCAACCGTGCCCGTTAAGCACGTCCTGCCTTGATTAAAGGCTAGTCCAAGACGGTTACGGGGAGGGCTCTTGATATTCTGCCTCTTATAAAGAGTCCGAGACCTTGCTCCCCTCTTGTGTTCTCAAAACAAGCTCGCCCATAGCCTCGTGTTCCAACACCCCAGGCTTTTAGATTCTAGGCGCACCGGACCATCGACAATGTCCGGCTCCGACCTTCAAGGCCAATGGATGCCCTCCTCTGTTATGGAGGAGGACGTATCAAGGTTGAGGGAGGCTAGGTTCCTGACCAGCGAGATCCCGCACAGGTTGCCTACTTAAGGACAAGCGATCCCAAGCCCTCAGCCTGGTGAGAGCGTAGTATTCATCTCCCACTTCCTTCGGGGATTAGGCTTCCCAACGGATCCTTTCGTAAGGGGGCTGATGTTTTATTATGGGTTGGAATTCCATGACCTAGCCCCGGAGTCCATCCTCCATATCTCCTCCTTCATTGTTGTGTGTGAAGCGTTTCTCCATATCACTCCTCACTTCGGATTATGGCTCAAGACCTTCAAGGTAGAACCGAAGATAATCGAGGGGCGTCACGTAGAGTGCGGAGGTGCTGTTATAAAAAGGAACACCGATGCTCCATGGCCCGAGGGCACTTTTCAAGAGGAGCTCGGCTTATGGCAACAGGAGTGGTTCTACATCACCTCTCCTCGGGGCACCACTTGGGTAGCGCCTCCCGCCTTCCGCTCGGGCCCCCCACCATGTTTAACATCGTGGATTAACACAGGGTTAGATCGGGGCTTGCCCAAAGACGTTCCTCTGTTGCAGGGCCGCATAAAGGATCTCCTAAAAGGAGACCTCAACCTGGTCAAGGTGACACAAGTTATGCTGATTCGCCGCATACTGCCCGGCCAACGTCGCCCCCTCCGCTTGTGGGAGTTCAACCTAGAGGGGCCGCGAGTTCTCTGAAATTTTAAGGGCATGACGCCTACGGAGATGTATAGACTATTCTTCGGACCACAAGGAGGGAGTCTGGATTTGACCGAGGATGCTGGTTTAAGCCGCAACCGCCCGGATACAGAAGTAGGTGACCTTGCGCCCGGACCTTCTATCCGTACAATTGACTTATTTTTTAACAGTACTTCTCCTTTTTACGCAGGAGTGGATAGCGAAGGCGAAGCTGGTCCGGTGTCCGGCTCCCCTTCCCGAGACCAGGCTAGATCCTGTGCTAGTCAGGATGTTGGAGGTGGCGCCTCGGGAGGGAAATGAAGGGGCGGACAAGGAAACCGTGGCCTCTTCGAAAGGGGCCATCCCAAAGGGGGGAATCGACAACTCCTCTCCAAAGGGGAAGAAAAGGGCCGCCTCTGACGACCCGGGAGCCGTAGCTCCAAAGCGGGGGAAAGAATCCGCATCAGAGGACCCGACGCCGGGGAGCCCCTTGGCCGAACTAAATCCTCAAAAGGAGCAGCCCTCCAACGAGCCGTAAGTAGAAAGAGAGTCATTCTTTTAAGAGAAATCCTTAATTTATATCTGAGAAGTTTTAACCGAAACCTTACCTTGTATTTCAGACCTCGACCCTTCTCGGCAGAGCTCGTCATCGGGGGATCTTCTACCGGAGATGATGGAGAGCGGAACGCCTCCTCCTTCATCGCCTAGCAAGGCGGGCGACGCCGAAGTGTCGTCGCAGAGGATTTCTCCGAATCTGCCAGAGGCAGAAGGTGATCATGCGGCCCCCCGGGGTTCTCCGTGTCCGGCCTCCGAAGAAGGCCATGGGACGAGTCCGGCACCATATGGTGTTCGGTCGGAGGAGCTGAAGGTTCTGCTGGGCCGAGCCTCTGTTTCAGAGGAGCATCGTGCGTTGATGCACACGGTGATTGAAAAGATTTCATCCGTGAAAAGCGGACTGAACGAGGCCGTCAAGAGTTTACTGGCAGGCCTTGAGGTACGTTTTGAATAACGAACATTAGTGTTAATTGCGCAACATAACATGCGCCTTGTATAGATAGTAGCCCCTGAGACTCTGTGTGCCGCAAAGATTAGCGGCGCGCAGAGGATCTTAATCCCAGGTCCTTTAAGTGGCACCTTTGTATGTAGGTGGCAGGCTGTCCGGAGTCGAGCCAGACTCGAGATTTTGCTGAAATGAAACGGCAACTCGATGAGGCAGAAGCCGACATCGTGCTTGTTAACAAGCGGCTTGATGATGCTCAAGGTATTGAGTTTATTTGGCGATTGTTAGTAAGAGGAGCTTTATGTCAATATCTTACCTTGTGTATGCTTCATGCAGATGGTGCGGCGGCCGTAGAAGGACTTAGGGCCGAGCTCGCCAAAGCAAAGGAACAAGCCAGAAAAAGCGATGCGGCTGCCGGAAGAGCCCGTGAAGAGCTAAAAGCCGAACAGGCTTCCCATTGCCGAAGCAAGGAGGAAATGGCTGATATAGCCGTGAAGTTGAAAAGTGCTACTGACCGTTGCAAACTTCTTGAGGAGGAAGGTCGATCCCGGTAGACAGATTTAGAGAAGGCCGTCGCCGACGCCAAGGACGCCCGCTCTGGTATGAGAGCGTCAAGGGAAGAGCTGCGTCAAGCCGGACTAATTGCGGATGGAAAGCCCTTCCTGCTGCGGAGAAAATTCTGTGATCCGAAGTTCGCCCCGTTGGACCGAGCGTGGAGTGTGGAGTACACCTATCTGGATTTGTCGGCTAGTGCCGCTGATGCGACCAGGTACTTTCAAGATAAGAAAGATCATGAAGTGGAAAAGCTCTTCTGGTCGCAGTTTACTAATCCAGAGCGTCCACTATCAGTGGATGATCGCCTGGCCCAATGGGCCGAGCTGAATAGGTTGTCCGGACTCGCCATGAAGTATGCCATGGACCGCCTGTGTCCGGGGAGATCGAAGCCGAGAAGCTATTTTAGTTTGGTGCAGCAATTTCTTGACGTGGTGCCTCGGATTGAAGCTCTAAAGAGGTCCGCTTGCACAGAGGGCGCGCGGCTGGCTCTTGCCCATGTCAAGACATACTGGGCAGATATGGAGCCCACCGTTGTTGCGTCCCGTGATTCAGATAAAAGCCGAATTCCTTCCGAGCACTATTTTGAGGAAGTCCTCGCGGGCGCTCGTATAATAGAGACGCAGTGTTCGAAAGATGCTGTTTTATGACAGCATATGTAATCGTAGATCAATAGTTTTATAAATTGTAATGGCGTAATTTAGACTTGTGCCTTCAAGTACTAATAACACCTCCTGTGCGGCCGTTTTAATATATAAATTCTGAAAGATTGCAGTCGTTGGCTTCAGCCCCCACGCACATAGTGCGGGGGTGCGCGCGGAGAACGCATTTTCACACTTAACCCAATGTCTTGGTCCTACAAAGGAGGTGATAGCGCCGCGGGCTAGGCAACCGGACTATAATGCTTTAACACTTTCACTTAGCCATAGGAGCTTGACAGTGGGACTCTTTAGGTAGCCCTTTAATGGCGACTGCGTTTACCCGAATTCGGGACGCATATGTGCCTGACCGGGAAGCGGCCCTTCGTCAAAACGGAGGAATTTGATAAGTTCCTATAGGTCATCGAGTGGCGACTAGTCTCGCGCTACATCATGACAGTCGGTTTTCGGCTTTCTCTACTGAGGTGCTCACCCGGCCGAACCGGGGCACAATCGCAGTAGTTCTCCTGGTGCAACCTTAGCCGATAGAACGGAACGTAAGGTGGCCGAACTCAGGAGCCGGGCAACCCAACATGTGACCAAAATCATGACTCGGAGCTGATGCATATAGTGCCAAAACTCGCGACGCCGAACACTCCCTAAGGTGTTCGGTCTTTGTGGGTGCGTGTGAAACAACACCCTTGAAAAAGAAAAAAGCCCCTTGTGTCCAGGTACGAGCAAGAATTCTGGCGTGGCCACATGCCAAAACGCCAGTCTCCTCCAAGGTTATAGTGAGGTAAACCAGGGGATGTATAGCAGCAAGAGACAGTAAAAAAGGTTTACGCAGGGTCTTAATCTAAGAAGAATCCTTTGGGGCGGGTCCCTACTGCACGTCTGCGCCTGTGTCTCCGCTGTGCCGTGTCCTGGATGGGCGCCGTACGACGTTCATCTGTAAAAGGGAAGAACTAAATTGAAAAATGGGTCGTGCGGATCAAAAAGAATAATAAATAAAATGTGAAGTGAGAAATAGATACGGTCGAGTTTTATTGTCTCTGCGTACGGCCCCTGGTGAGGCGTACCAAGCCTATAACGAAAATGGGCTTGTGCCGAACTCATTGAGTCCGGGTCCGCGGCCTTTTGTGACTTACATCGAAAAAGTCTTTTGGCTGGCGAGGCCATTTTGTTGGCGGCCGTTTAAGCGGCCGCACAATCCTCCGTTTGGAGGAGATGTAGTTTAGTATGCTCCCTTTAAAGAGATGATGCCTCGAGGACCGGGCATCTTTAGCGTGAGGGATGCATAATGCGGTATTGCGTTAAAGCGAGCGAAAGCTCCGCGTCCCATTAGTGCTTGATAGCGACTTGAAAACGGGACTATGTGGAAGATAAGCTTTTCGCTACGAAAGTTATTGGCAGAGCCAAATATGACCACAAGCCGGAGAAAACCCATACAGTGGGTGTCCGGGCTTGGTGCTACTCCTTGAAAGGAGGTTTTACTGTGACGGATTCGTGCTGGGTTTATGCCCATGCGGTGAATTGTATCCTGATATATCAGATTTAGTCCACTGCCACCGTCCATAAGGACATTGGTAAACTGGAATCCGTCTATTATTGGATTAAGCCTCAGGGCAGTCCGGCCTGCGTGTTTGATATTGCGAGAATAATCTAGCTGATCAAAAATGATTGGCTTTAGTGACCAGTGGCCAGACTCCTGAGGGATAGGCTTGAATGTGCGGACCTTTATGGGTGCCTCATGCCTTGTTATGTGAAGTGAGTTCACTGCTTTGACTTCTTGCGGGAAGTTCTTTTGCTTCCTGGTGTTCTGCTTTTGGGGTTCGTCCTCTTCCTCACTTGGTGTGTCGAGCCCCTTGTGTTCGGCGTTAAGCCTTCCGGATTGTTTGAAAACCCAACAGTCTCTGTGGGTATGATTAGCAGGCTTTCCAGGAGTACCGTGTATCTGACATATCCTGTCCATGATTCTCTTTAGACTGGACGGATCTTCCCTATTATCCTGAGGGGGTGATTTTGTCTGATTTTGCCGTGAGCCTTTGAATCCGGCATTGACTGTCATGCTCTTCGGACTTTTTCTCTTGATTCGGCGAAGGTCCTTGTTTCGCCGTGGTTTCTCGTTTCCATCCCTGATTTCTGATGTACTTGGGTCGCTGGGGCTGCATCGTGCCAACCAGCTGTCCTCTCCTGCGCAAAAGCGGGTCATGAGGCTTGTGAGTGCGGCCATTGTTCTTGGCTTTTCCTGGCCGAGGTGTCTGGCGAGCCATTCGTCTCGGACATTGTGCCTGAAAGCCGCTAGGGCTTCGGCGTCCGGACAATCCACTATTTGATTCTTTTTAGTGAGGAATCTGTTCCAAAACTGCCGAGCTGATTCTCCGGATTGCTGAGTTATGTGACTGAGGTCGTCTGCGTCCGGGGGACGGACGTAGGTCCCTCGAAAATTTGCTCGGAAAGCGTCCTCGAGCTCTTCCCAACTTCCAATTGTGTTTTCGGGAAGGCTTTTAAGCCAGTGCCGGGCTAGCCCTTTAAGCTTAAGGGGTAAATATTTTATGGCGTGGAGATGATCTCCTCTAGCCATATGTATGTGGAGGATATAATCCTTGATCCAGACTCCCGGGTCTGTTGTTCCATCGTACGCCTCTATGTTAACGGGTTTAAATCCCTCTGGGAATTCATATTCCAGGACCTCATCGGTGAAACATAGAGGGTGTGCGGCACCCCTATATTTGGGTGTGCCGGATTCTGATGGTGGATTTTTTGCATTGCTTACGAGAGCTTGCTTTCTTGGCCCGTAAATGGACCTGGCTGGGCCATGATGCGAGTCTTTGATTGTGTCGCATGCCGCATTGAGTGCGGCGCCGTTTGCCGTATTGTAGTGGCCGGGAGGTCGTTTATTCGACCGTGTTGCCTTTTTGTTTTTCGAGTTTGGGGGCTCTAGGGCCTCCTGGTCGAATTCGGGCAGTAGCTTTCTCTTCGGATAACTTTTGGTGCGGCGGCTGCCGCCGTATTTGTCTGTGGTCTTGATTACTTTGCTCCATCTTGTTTTGAGTTCATCTTCCGCCATCTTTAGCTTTTGCTTCTGCTTCTTCAGGCTTCGTGCTGTGGCGACGAGCCTTTCTTGGAGATTCTTCTGCTCCATGATTTTATCCGGCGTGGTATCGTCCGGAGTTCTGTTATGACCGGGGGAGGACTGTTCGTCCTCTCTGCCCGTGTTACCCTGTTCGGGCGGCTGTTCTGGGATGCGTTCGTCATCTGCCGGCTCGTCCTGCTCTATGGCTGGGTCTTGATCGAGGCGGGGCTTCGCTCGGCGTTTACGTCGCCGCTTTGAGTGCTTTTCGGAGGGTTTACCCTTCTTTTCGCCCACTTCTTTCTCATTGTGAGTTTTTTCAGGTGTATCCACCATGAACACATCATTAAGTGGGGTGGAGGTCCAGTGCCCTATGGGCGCTGGTTCCCGTTCGTCTCCGTCTTCGTCATCCATACCGTCGAAGTCTTCGGAGCCGAAGTCGAGCATGTCGGTTAAATCGTCGACAGTGGCTATTAAGTGGGTGGTGGGTGGGCTTTGAATTTCTTCGTCGTCCGAATCCCAACCACGCAGGCCACAGTTCGGCCTGGGCTCTCCTGAAAAAGAGAGAGACTTGAGAGATTTCAGAATATCACCGAAAGGCGAATACTGAAAGATGTCCGCGGCGGTGAACTCCATTACCGGCGCCCAATCTGATTCGATTGGCAGGGGCGCAGGAGGTTCGGAGTTCGGAGAAGAGTCCGGCTCCTTGGAGTCATGTGCCATGCGGAGTGCGGGGCTTGCATTTGGCTCAATGGCTTTTAAGATCGCATCCCCCGAGGTGACGTCCAACCGTTCATCCTCAAAGAACGCAGCGGGCTCCGGATCGAGGATCGGGGCCAGAGCGTATGCGGCCTCCAGGACACTGTTCGGAGGCAGAGCTATATCATGGCCCTCGAGATAGTGCGGCGCGCTTGGCTGTTGCTTGAATCCGTCGAAGATCAGGTCTCCGAGGGTATCTGCCGTGTAGTTTAAGCTTCCCCACCTGGCTTGATGGCCAGGGGCGTGGCTTTCGATCTGCTCCAGATGGCCAAGCGAGTTGGCCCGCAGAGCGAAGCCGCCGAAGATGAAGATCTGTCCGGGGAGAAAAGTCTCACCCTGGACCTCATCGTTGTTTATGATCAAAGGAGCCATCGGGCCTAAAGGCGACGACACAGAGGAACTCTCAATGAAAGCACCAATGTCGGTGTCAAAACCGGCGGATCTTGGGTAGGGGGTCCCGATCTGTGCGTCAAGGTCGGATGGTAACAGGAGACAAGGGACACTTTATTTTACCCAGGTTTGGGCCCTCTCGATGGAGGTAAAACCCTACTCCTGCTAGATTAATATTGATGATATGGGTAGTACAAGAGTGGATCTACCACGAGATCAAGGAGGCTAAACCCTAGAAGCTAGCCTATGGGTATAATGATGGTTATGATGTGTTCGTCCTACGGACTACAACCCTCCGGTTTATATAGGCACCGGATAGGGTTAGGGTTACACAGAGTCGGTTACATTGGTAGGAGATCTTGAATATCCGCACGCCTAGCTTGCCTTCCACGCCAAGGAAAGAACCTTCCGGACACGGGACGAAGTCTTCAATCTTGTATCTTCATAGTCCTGGAGTCTGGCTGAAGATATAGTTCGGCTATCCGAACACCCCCTAATCCAGGACTCCCTCACCTCCCATATTGTTAAACCAAGCCTCTAACCCACCTTGTCCTAGCAAACCGTTGTTTGGCTATGTTACCGCTTTGCTCAGCCCCTCTTATAGCGTTGTTAGTTGCAGGTGAAGATGAAGTTTGTTCCTTGTTGGAACATGGAGATGTTGTTCCTTGATTGGAACATGTTTACTTGTTGGGATATCACAATACCTTATATATTATTAATGCACCTATATACTTGGTAAAGGGTGGAAGGCTCGGCCTTATGCCTGGTGCTTTGTTCCACTCTTGCCGCCCTAGTTTCCGTCATATCGGTATTATGTTCCCGGATTTTGCGTCCCTAACGCGGTCGGGTGATTTATGGGACCCCCTTGACAGTTCGCTTTGAATAAGACTCCTCCAGCAAGGCCCAACATTGGTTTTACCATTTGCCTCACCTATGCCCTTTTATTTCCCTTGGGTTTCCGGAGCCCGAGGGTCATCTTTATTTTAGCCCCCCGGGGCTAGTTCTCCTTCGAGTGTTGGTCCAAACCGAGCGATGTCCGGCGCCCCCTGGGCAATCAGGGTCTATGCCAACCCGACGTCTTGCTCATCCGGTGTGCCCTGAGACCAAGATATGTGCAGCTCCTATCAGGATTTGTCGGCACATCCGGGCGGCTTTGCTGGTCTTGTTTTATTACTGTCGAAATGTCTTGTAGCCGGGATTCCGAGACTGATCGGGTCTTCCCGGGGAGAAGGAATATCCTTCGTTGATCGCGAGAGCTTATCATGGGCTAAGTTGGGACACCCCTGCAGGGCTTGAACTTTCGAAAGCCGTGCCCGCGGTTATGTGGCAGATGAGAATTTGTTAATGTCCGGTTGTAGAAAACCTGAAGTTGACCTTAATTAAAATACATCAACCGCGTGTGTAACCGTGATGGTCTCTTCTCGGCGGAGTCCGGGAAGTGAACACGGTGTTGGAGTTATGCTTGACGTAAGTAGTTCAGGATCACTTCTTGATCATAGTTCATCGACCGTGCTTTTGCCTTCTCTTCTCGCTCTCTTTTGCGTATGTTAGCCACCATATATGCTAGTCGCTTGCTGCAGCTCCACCTCATACCTTTTACCCTACCTATAAGCTTAAATAGTCTTGATCTCGCGGGTGTGAGATTGCTGAGTCCCCGTGACTCACAGATACTTCCAAAACCAGTTTGCCGGTGCCGATGAAACCGTGCAGGTGACACACCCGAGCTCAAGGAGGAGCTCGATGAAGATCTTGTTCATTGTGTTGTTCCGTTTCAGCTGATCAGTAGTGGAGCCCAGTCGGGTCGATCGGGGATCTGTGTAGCATTTGGGGTAGTCTTCTTTTATTGGTTCCGTAGTCGGACCTTGATTGTATCTGCATGATGTAATGCTTTACTCATGTATTGTGTGAAGTGGCGATTGTAAGCCAACTATGTATCTCTTTCCCTTATGTATTACATGGGTTGTGTGAAGATTACCTCACTTGCGACATTGCTTTCAATGCGGTTATGCCTCTAAGTCGTGCTTCGACACGTAGGAGATATAGCCGCATCGAGGGCGTTACAAGTTGGTATCAGAGCCTTCCCCGACCTTAGGAGCCCCCACTGATTGATCGTTTTTAGCGGCCGAGTTGTGTCTAGAAAAATGTTTTGAGTCATTTAGGAATTATGTATCGGAGAGTTTAGGATTCTTTTTACTCCTCAGTCCCTTCATCACTCTGGTGAGGCCTCCTGACGTAGAGTTTTGACTCTTCTCTTCTCAAATTTCACTAAAATTTTTTTTAGGATCATGCGGGTATCTTAGAATCGTTCTGTCACATCCCTAGCTTTTGGTACTGCCAGGTGTCTTCATTTTGTTGCATCATGTTTAAATTCTATTCAAGTTGAACTGAGGAATTTTGGAAGCCTCAAAAACTTAAATAAAAGAAGGGAAAAAAACCCCTAAAATCTCATTCACTTGTTTCCAAAATGCTCTTCTTATAAGTTTGATATTTTTGGAAAGGGTTCTGGTCCCAACCAAAAATATTGAACATTTTTAAGGACTTAATTTTGGGACTTTGAATTTAAATCATTAACTATTTGAATTTGAATTATATTCATACAATTAGAATATAATTTCAAATACCCTTGAAATATTTTATGAGCTTTTGGAGAAGTCCATCTAGCAAAATAAAAATATTCAGAGGAGTTCTTGGCATTGTTTGAATTGTTTTGAATTCAAAACAGTGGCAAAATAAATAAACAAAACAGAAAATATAAAAAGAACAGAAACTTACCTGTGGCTTACCTGGCGCCCACTTGGCCCAGCGTTGTGCGGCCCAGCCCACTGGCCTGTGCCAGTCGTCGTCGTCCTCCCGCCAGTCGGACAGGGCGCGTGCCCGACGCGCGCGCGTGCTCCGCGCGCCACGCGAGCTGCCTGCCTGCCCTCCCCTGCCAGCGCGACGCCTCGAACGATCCCGCCACCGCCGTATGGATCGAGCCGGCCTCTCCAGTCCTCCCCCTCGCCTCTCCCTCACTCCCCTCCACCCATGGCCGAAGCCGCCATGGATGCGCCGCCGTAGTTCTCGCGGCCACAGCCACCCTCGAGCCTCTCCGACCTATCCCCGAGTTCCGCCTCGACGTCCTCGACTTCCTCGCTCCGCCACTCGACGCCGGGCGCGCCCCTCTGCCTCACCGAGCTCGTCCCCGACCGCCGTCGCCGGAGATCCCCCTCGACGCCCCGAGTGCCTCAGGCCCTCCCTGAGCTCGCCGTCCACTCCAAGAAGATCGCCGTGAGCTTCTGCCCGTCCTCCCCCTCTCTGTTTTCTTCCCTGTGCACCGTAGCTGCCGCGCCCTTCTTACCCGATTGCGCCGCCGCCTGAGCTCGTCGCCGGCGTAGCTCCGGTGACCATTAGGTCACCCCGGCACGCCTAACCTGCTCCCTGCATCGCGTAGAGCTCCGCTAGCCCATCGCCTCGCTCGTTAGCACACCGTAGCGCTAATCCGCGCCAGCCCCGAACTCCGGCAGCCGCCGCGGGTTCCACTCCGGCGAACTCCGGCCACCCCCGCACCTCCCGTTGGTCTCCCTAGATGCGCACGGGCACGGGCTATCCTCCGGTGCCCCTGGCGCGTCGATTCGTCGCCTCTGGCGAGTTCCGAGCGAACTCCGTCGCGGTTCGGGTCACCGCCGGCGAGACTCCGGCGAGAGCCGACGTGGCCACCTAGTTAGCACTAATCACCCACTAATTAACTTCCTGATCCACTTACCCGTGGGCCCCAGTGCCTAAACTAATTAGTTTTATTTTCTGTTTAAGATTACTACTAATCTGTGTGGACCCCACGTGTCAATTTGACTTTGGTCAAGTCAACGTTGACCGGTCCCACCTGTCATACACCAAAACCGGCCTGAGACACTGACGTATGGGTCCCACTGGTCAGGTTTGACCTGGACCGCGCTCTGTTGACCTGCTGAGGTCAGCATGACGTAGTGCGGACGCCATAACTCATTTTCTGGATTAATTTTAATTCAGGAAATTCCAGAAAATGTCCTAAACTTCAGAAATTCATAGTAATTCAACCGTAACTCCAAATCAAACAATTTATATATGAAATTTGATCAGAAAAATATGAAGAATCTGTTTATGGCACTTTCATGCATGATTGAACAAGTTAACCTCACTGAATAGGATGAATCATGATTAGGACAATTTATGAAATAGCATTTGGAGTTGGAGTTTAACCTTGTTTGAATTCCAATCCAATTAACTTGGCTTACTACTGCATTAGGTCAATTCAGTACCTTAACATGACATATCATTCATATGAATGTGCATTGCATTGATTGTGGTTCCTCTTGTGTTTGCCGGTGTTTGTCCCCTCTCGATAGACGTGGTTCCGACGATATGATCGTTGACACTGATGAAGACTCAATGTTATCTTCAGAAGTGCCAGGCAAGCAAAACCCCCTTGTTCATTCCGATACAATCCCACTCTCTCGCTCCTGCTCTCTTTTACTGCATTAAGACAACAATGATTCAACTGTTACTTGCTGCGGTAGTTGAACCCCTTTATCCTTTGCATGACCTGTCATTGCCACAGTAATTAGATGAAACCCACTAGCATGAGTAGGAGTTGTTTGAGCCCTGATGTGCCTACTCATTTATGTTTGTTTGTCATGCCTGCTACTGCTTAGAGTTGAGTCGGGTCTGATTCATCGGGAATGAATTGGAATGGTGATGAACATGTCCTACTGTGTGTGAGCTAAGTGTGTGAACACGATTTGGTAAAGGTAGCGGTGAGAGGCCATGTAGGAGTACATGGTGGGTTGTCTCATTGTAGCCGTCCTCAGGAACTGAGTTCTGTGTTTGTGATCCATGAAACAGTTACTACCACGCATTGGGCCCGAAACCAATGGACCCTCTCGGCTTCTTGATCACCCTTGTCCTCTGTCTAGGAGTTGCAAAGTAGTTTCTGGTGTTTGTAGCATGCTGGGGGCCGCACGCGGCGCTGACCATCGGGGTGGGCTGTGTTGCGGTAGGCACGTGGCACGGTGTACCGACTCGCCCGTTTGGTGTCTCGGGAACCCTGTTCACATCGTTCGGGGCCGTTAGTGGAAACCTCGGCCGGACTCCCTGCGGATGGAACCCGAATAGGCGATAAACCTGGACTAGAGACTTGAGTGTTTAGGTAGGCCGTGGCCGACACCCTCGCTGGGCTTCCGCTTGAAGGTTGTCGAGTACATGTCGTGTAAACGGCGGTAAGTGGTGAGAGCGTGTGTGAAGAAGTACACCCCTGCAGGGTTAACCTCATCTATTCGAATAGCCGTGTCCGCGGTAATGGACTTCTGGGTTGCCTATAACAGTTCATAGACAAGTGAAAGTGGATACTCTAAAATACGCAAGATAAGCGTGAGTGCTATGGATGGCCTTCTCGTAGGGAGACGGAAGTGGATCCATAGTGGTGTATTGATATGGTGAATATGTGGACTCGTGTGCACCACCTCAAAAGAGTTACTTGCAGTCGTAGTTCAGGTTAGCCACTGAGTCAAAGCTGGCTTGCTGCAGTCAAACTCCACCACCCCCTTTATTGGTACTGATGCATATGTAGTTAGTTCTGATGTAAGTCTTGCTGAGTACAATTGTACTCACGTTTGCCTATTTTATGTTTTGTAGAGAGACGTCGGTCTCGCTAGTAGTACTGCTTGGACTTCGACGTTTAGCTTGACACCTCAGCTACGATCTTGTGCCCTCGGCAGGATCTGGTAGATAGTCAGGCTTCTCAGCCTTTTTCATTTGTAGATGTCTGTACTCAGACATGTTAAGCTTCCGCATGTGTTTGACTTGTATGCTCTGAATGTTGGGTCATGAGACCCATGTTTGTAATATCTCGCTCCTCGGAGCCTAATGAATAAATACTTGAGTCATAGAGTCTTGTTGTGATGCCATGTTGTATCTACTCATATCGGGCATATTGTGTGTATGATTGAAATGCTTGGTATGGGTGGGATCCGACTATCTAGTTGTTTATCCTTGGCAGCCTATCATATGGGGAAATGTAGTCTAGTGCTTCGGAGCGATAGTAGTCCGCTACAGCCCGGTTCACCGGAGTCCTGCTAGCCCAGCACTACTGCTCGGAACACTTGACTGGCCGGCATGTGATTCACTTCGTTCCTGTGTCTGTCCCTTCGGGGAAATGTCACACGGTGACATCCGGAGTCCTGCCTAGCCTGCTACAGCTCGGGTTACCGGAGTCCTGTTAGCCCAGTGCTACAACCCGGATTCACACGTTGATGACCGACATGCTCGATGTGATTCATGTATGCCTGTCCTCATAGGTTAGCGCCGCTTTGGGTTCACGACTAGCCATGTCGGCCCGGGTTCTCTGTCATATGGATGCTAGCGACACTATCATATACGTGAGCCAAAAGACGCAAACGGTCCCGGGTCAGGTAAGGTGGCACCCGTGGGAGTACCGTGCGTGAGGCCGCAAAGTGATATGAGGTGTTACATGCTGGATCGATGTGGCTTAGGATCGGGGTCCTGACAGCGTTGGTATCAGAGCCTGACTGCCTGTAGGATTACCAAGCCAAACTGGTCGAAGTTGTGTCTAGAAATGCTTTAGTTATGTAAGGGAATTGATTGTGGAAGGGAACGTAAGGCTCTTTTTACTCCTTATACCTCATGCCCTTCTGATCTGAGTCAACCTCTTCTCTTCTACGGGGGTTAAGAACTAGGCTTCTCTTCTATCTCTCAGGATGACGTGTTACTAAACCGTAGTTGCCTAGGATTGTTGAGTTCAAGCCGCTGCTCAGTTTCTACTACCTCTATGTGTTCATAGTTGGCCTCAGAACATTGATATTGTGATGTTGAGTGGTTATGCCACCATCTTGCAGGTTGTCTTAAATCATTTTGAGCATTTACAGCCGTTATGCTGTCCGAGTCATCCCAGGTTTCTAACTAGTCTGATGCATTTGCAAATCCTTTCTTTCCGTTCCCGGTGTCCTTTATGGTCGGAATAAGCACACTAATCGGCCTGTTGAGGTACCCCATTGCCTTGACATATATGTTGGAACTATTATTATGACCCTAGGTGTCTTAGGGGTTCATCTAGTAATCTAGTAATGCTATGTGTTCTCGGTGTGATGATTCTGGCCACCATTCTCGAAAGCATCCCGTGATGCCATTTAGTAGTAGGTATTCTTCTCCTGGGTTCTCGAACCCGAGATTCACTCTACTCACCTCTTGTTGATAGTGTTTGCTAGTTCCATTAGGATAGTAGTAACCTTTGCATTAGTCCTCGAGGTCCATGGTAAATCCTTCTTCCAATACCATGAACTACTTATGGCAGAAGTTCATTGTTGAACCAAAAATCTTAACTAGAGTGCTCTTGATGAGTTCTTCATTCTGTATTGTGACTCTGCCAATTCTTTCTCTTCTGCATGGGTTATCCGGAAGAAATGTTGAGCTTTGCTCGATATACTAATCTATGCATCCACAACTCAGAAAGTGATATGTTCCTTTGAGTTGTTCTCCTTAGTTGTTTCTGACCTTCGTCTGTCAATTGTTGGTCAAGAGTAGTTGAGCATTCGTGTTATCGATGCCTATTATTCTTATGGTCCGTCCAGCCATTCTATTCCAGAATGACTAGGAGAAACAAACTCCAGTGCCTCATCCATTTCTAGGATTGGGTCAAAGTAATTGTATCCCGCAGATCGAAATGCCAATCCAGCTTTTGCTCTGTTCTACCCTGGAGTGTTACCATCTTTATGTCAAGAATGTCATGAGAATTGCACCACCTCTTATGAATTCTTGACGCAGTAATACTTCTTGCCATCATTGTTCATTCCTCGGTTTCGTGTCGTTGCAACCGGAATGCCGACAAGTGATTCGTGATGTGTGAAATCAATACTCTGAGCAACTCGTTGCTTGTAGTAAATGGACAATATTCTCATTCTTAGCGTGTTGGTTACTAAATCATCATCCTAAGATTGATCATGCTACCTAGTCCTTATTTCTGGTGCACCCCTTGATCAATGAGTGAGGATTAGTCAAACCCCTGCTCTTTTGATCATATCGTCTTGCCCTGAAAAGCAAGATTGATCTTGAGCTTAGTAATATATCGGTGGTTCGTGGTTTTCCGAAGATCTTCTCGGAAGTATCACCAGGTTGTCACCTGACCGCTATGTTGAGTTCGTGATCAAGTTGGTTTCTTGTGAACCACCCTTTCTCCAAGAATCTGTGTTAGATATCCCTGAGCTAGTTGTTTGAGCCAGACAACAACTTGGAGAGTTGGAAGATAAAGTTTGTCTGACTTAGTTCATGTTAAGGGATATCTCTGTGTGTGTGTTGAAGAAAGATGATATCTCCATCGATTGGTCCTCGTGATCAGTTGTTCGATCTATTGTTTTGTCAAAACTTTGACTTTAGTATGGGCTATCGTCAAGTCAAATCAGAACCAACGATGTTCATATTGTTGCCTTACTCGTGGTTGATTCCTCGAGCATACACCATTACATCTTTTGGTCTGATCAATGCTATCACCGTGTTCACATGATGGTGGAAGTCCAGTGATATGGGAATTCCGATGAGTTTCTACTGAGCCCATCAGCAGCATTTTGTCTCCCCCATGATTCATGTTGAACATTATACTAGTATTGGAAACTTTGTAAGCAATGCCTTCGTGTTCCGTTCATGAAGCTTATGCTTGGATGGAAGAAGTGACTTCCTGAATCCATGTGCTTTAGGTGTAAGTTGCCGCCATGAATTTGAGAAAGGTTTGTTTTGTTTCCTCTGGAATCATCCCAAGTCAGTCATGCATGTGCGAAGTATTCCGTGGTTTGATAGGCTCGCTACCTCCACTCCATGTGTAATTCCTAACACCTCAAGCCACTGATTGATTTGTTTAGGGAGAAGAAGTTCCTTCTTAGGAGCAATACTTATGTAAGGACTTCGATGTCCTCGATGATGGTTCCCAACCAGAACCTGGTGGTGTTTTATTATAAGACTATCATGTGGTCATGCTTGTCTAGGACAACGTGTTCACATGCTTGTAGCAGAACCAGCTCATGTTTTGGAGCTTGCTATCGTAGTTCATTTCCTGAGAATCTCGCAACGTCATCTCGTCGGTTTGTGTTACAAACTTCCTTTTCCAGACAGGCTGTCTGAAATATTCCGTTACCAATCATATCTGAATCTCAGGCAGATATGATGGTTGGCACTTTCTCCAAGATCTATTATGTAGGTCCCGACAAGGTTGATGTCTGGCCGACACACCTAGCCGGAAGATCTATCATTGTAGTATCTTGATTGAACTATTTGACATCTTCTCCATGAGGATCTCGTGCGACTTATTCCAGGAGTTGCTTCCTAGGATTCTTGTGCTCCTAGTTTCTTTGATTAAGCTATAACCATTCAAACGGTGGAATCACCCTCGTTGAGTTATTCCCAGTTACCAGAATCATTCCCAGCATTTGCATCTTGTTCCCAGCTTGCACCCCAGCAGGTACTGTTTAGGATCATTTTCAAAAGTGGACCTACCATGAGTCTCATCCATTTCTGGTGATAAGCAAAAGTCATCCATTGCGTTGTCTTCAACAAAGTAGTCCACATCATCCAACCTAGTCCGAGTATGCCATTTTTTCGAGCTCTTCCAAACGATCGATCGTAAATTGCCTCAGGCTGGTGAAAAGAGTTCCAGTGGTCGATGGATCAAAAGTAATTCTTTTTGCCACTTAAGGGAATAGTTCTTCGAGTCACCTCCTCTAGGGTGCCCCTATATGGAATCGTGGTAATTATTTCCTCGCCACCTTGACACCATCCACCGTCTCTCTAAGCGTTGAGTTGGTGCCTATCAAATCAAACCTCGTTGTTTGTTCTTCCGTCCCTCTCGATGTGTTTTGTGTCTTAACTCGAGATGTTCCAACATCTCATTCCACGAGTTGATCTTGAGTTGCTCGATCTTCACGAAGATCGATTCTTGTAGAGCTTCTTTCTGTCTTCATCGTGTTGGATGAAGATCTCAAAAGCAAGGATGTTAAGATCAATTGACGCAATGAATCAACATCTTCGAGAAGGACAGTTGGATCGCGAAGATAGTGTTAGCTATGTGTCCCCAGTGTCTCCTTACCTCATGTCTTGAATCTCGGGACGAGATTCTTGTTTAGTGGGGGTGAGTTGTCACATCCCTAGCTTTTGGTACTGCCAGGTGTCTTCATTTTGTTGCATCATGTTTAAATTCTATTCAAGTTGAACTGAGGAATTTTGGAAGCCTCAAAAACTTAAATAAAAGAAGGGAAAAAAACCCTAAAATCTCATTCACTTGTTTCCAAAATGCTCTTCTTATAAGTTTGATATTTTTGGAAAGGGTTCTGGTCCCAACCAAAAATATTGAACATTTTTAAGGACTTAATTTTGGGACTTTGAATTTAAATCATTAACTATTTGAATTTGAATTATATTCATACAATTAGAATATAATTTCAAATACCCCTGAAATATTTTATGAGCTTTTGGAGAAGTCCATCTAGCAAAATAAAAATATTCAGAGGAGTTCTTGGCATTGTTTGAATTGTTTTGAATTCAAAACAGTGGCAAAATAAATAAACAAAACAGAAAATATAAAAAGAACAGAAACTTACCTGTGGCTTACCTGGCGCCCACTTGGCCCAGCGTTGTGCGGCCCAGCCCACTGGCCTGTGCCAGTCGTCGTCGTCCTCCCGCCAGTCGGACAGGGCGCGTGCCCGACGCGCGCGCGTGCTCCGCGCGCCACGCGAGCTGCCTGCCTGCCCTCCCCTGCCAGCGCGACGCCTCGAACGATCCCGCCACCGCTGTATGGATCGAGCCGGCCTCTCCAGTCCTCCCCCTCGCCTCTCCCTCACTCCCCTCCACCCATGTACGAAGCCGCCATGGATGCGCCGCCGTAGTTCTCGCGGCCACAGCCACCCTCGAGCCTCTCCGACCTATCCCCGAGTTCCGCCTCGACGTCCTCGACTTCCTCGCTCCGCCACTCGACGCCGGGCGCGCCCCTCTGCCTCACCGAGCTCGTCCCCGACCGCCGTCGCCGGAGATCCCCCTCGACGCCCCGAGTGCCTCAGGCCCTCCCTGAGCTCGCCGTCCACTCCAAGAAGATCGTCGTGAGCTTCTGCCCGTCCTCCCCCTCTCTGTTTTCTTCCCTGTGCACCGTAGCTGCCGCGCCCTTCTTACCCGATTGCGCCGCCGCCTGAGCTCGTCGCCGGCGTAGCTCCGGTGACCATTAGGTCACCCCGGCACGCCTAACCTGCTCCCTGCATCGCGTAGAGCTCCGCTAGCCCATCGCCTCGCTCGTTAGCACACCGTAGCGCTAATCCGCGCCAGCCCCGAACTCCGGCAGCCGCCGCGGGTTCCACTCCGGCGAACTCCGGCCACCCCCGCACCTCCCGTTGGTCTCCCTAGATGCGCACGGGCACGGTCTATCCTCCGGTGCCCCTGGCGCGTCGATTCGTCGCCTCTGGCGAGTTCCGAGCGAACTCCGTCGCGGTTCGGGTCATCGCCGGCGAGACTCCGGCGAGAGCCGACGTGGCCACCTAGTTAGCACTAATCACCCACTAATTAACTTCCTGATCCACTTACCCGTGGGCCCCAGTGCCTAAACTAATTAGTTTTATTTTCTGTTTAAGATTACTACTAATCTGTGTGGACCCCACGTGTCAATTTGACTTTGGTCAAGTCAACGTTGACCGGTCCCACCTGTCATACACCAAAACCGGCCTGAGACACTGACGTATGGGTCCCACTGGTCAGGTTTGACCTGGACTACGCTCTGTTGACCTGCTGAGGTCAGCATGACGTAGTGCTGACGCCATAACTCATTTTCTGGATTAATTTTAATTCAGGAAATTCCAGAAAATGTCCTAAACTTCAGAAATTCATAGTAATTCAACCGTAACTCCAAATCAAACAATTTATATATGAAATTTGATCAGAAAAATATGAAGAATCTGTTTATGGCACTTTCATGCATGATTGAACAAGTTAACCTCACTGAATAGGATGAATCATGATTAGGACAATTTATGAAATAGCATTTGGAGTTGGAGTTTAACCTTGTTTGAATTCCAATCCAATTAACTTGGCTTACTACTGCATTAGGTCAATTCAGTACCTTAACATGACATATCATTCATATGAATGTGCATTGCATTGATTGTGGTTCCTCTTGTGTTTGCCGGTGTTTGTCCCCTCTCGATAGACGTGGTTCCGACGATATGATCGTTGACACTGATGAAGACTCAATGTTATCTTCAGAAGTGCCAGGCAAGCAAAACCCCCTTGTTCATTCCGATACAATCCCACTCTCTCGCTCCTGCTCTCTTTTACTGCATTAAGACAACAATGATTCAACTGTTACTTGCTGCGGTAGTTGAACCCCTTTATCCTTTGCATGACCTGTCATTGCCACAGTAATTAGATGAAACCCACTAGCATGAGTAGGAGTTGTTTGAGCCCTGATGTGCCTACTCATTTATGTTTGTTTGTCATGCCTGCTACTGCTTAGAGTTGAGTCGGGTCTGATTCATCGGGAATGAATTGGAATGGTGATGAACATGTCCTACTGTGTGTGAGCTAAGTGTGTGAACACGATTTGGTAAAGGTAGCGGTGAGAGGCCATGTAGGAGTACATGGTGGGTTGTCTCATTGTAGCCGTCCTCAGGAACTGAGTTCTGTGTTTGTGATCCATGAAACAGTTACTACCACGCATTGGGCCCGAAACCAATGGACCCTCTCGGCTTCTTGATCACCCTTGTCCTCTGTCCAGGAGTTGCAAAGTAGTTTCTGGTGTTTGTAGCATGCTGGGGGCCGCACGCGGCGTTGACCATCGGGGTGGGCTGTGTTGCGGTAGGCACGTGGCACGGTGTACCGACTCGCCCGTTTGGTGTCTCGGGAACCCTGTTCACATCGTTCGGGGCCGTTAGTGGAAACCTCGGCCGGACTCCCTGCGGATGGAACCCGAATAGGCGATAAACCTGGACTAGAGACTTGAGTGTTTAGGTAGGCCGTGGCCGACACCCTCGCTGGGCTTCCGCTTGAAGGTTGTCGAGTACATGTCGTGTAAACGGCGGTAAGTGGTGAGAGCGTGTGTGAAGAAGTACACCCCTGCAGGGTTAACCTCATCTATTCGAATAGCCGTGTCCGCGGTAATGGACTTCTGGGTTGCCTATAACAGTTCATAGACAAGTGAAAGTGGATACTCTAAAATACGCAAGATAAGCGTGAGTGCTATGGATGGCCTTCTCGTAGGGAGACGGAAGTGGATCCATAGTGGTGTATTGATATGGTGAATATGTGGACTCGTGTGCGCCACCTCAAAAGAGTTACTTGCAGTCGTAGTTCAGGTTAGCCACTGAGTCAAAGCTGGCTTGCTGCAGTCAAACTCCACCACCCCCTTTATTGGTACTGATGCATATGTAGTTAGTTCTGATGTAAGTCTTGCTGAGTACAATTGTACTCACGTTTGCCTATTTTATGTTTTGCAGAGAGACGTCGGTCTCGCTAGTAGTACTGCTTGGACTTCGACGTTTAGCTTGACACCTCAGCTACGATCTTGTGCCCTCGGCAGGATCTGGTAGATAGTCAGGCTTCTCAGCCTTTTTCATTTGTAGATGTCTGTACTCAGACATGTTAAGCTTCCGCATGTGTTTGACTTGTATGCTCTGAATGTTGGGTCATGAGACCCATGTTTGTAATATCTCGCTCCTCGGAGCCTAATGAATAAATACTTGAGTCATAGAGTCTTGTTGTGATGCCATGTTGTATCTACTCATATCGGGCATATTGTGTGTATGATTGAAATGCTTGGTATGGGTGGGATCCGACTATCTAGTTGTTTATCCTTGGCAGCCTATCATATGGGGAAATGTAGTCTAGTGCTTCGGAGCGATAGTAGTCTGCTACAGCCCGGTTCACCGGAGTCCTGCTAGCCCAGCACTACTGCTCGGAACACTTGACTGGCCGGCATGTGATTCACTTCGTTCCTGTGTCTGTCCCTTCGGGGAAATGTCACACGGTGACATCCGGAGTCCTGCCTAGCCTGCTACAGCTCGGGTTACCGGAGTCCTGTTAGCCCAGTGCTACAGCCCGGATTCACACGTTGATGACCGACATGCTCGATGTGATTCATGTATGCCTGTCCTCATAGGTTAGCGCCGCTTTGGGTTCACGACTAGCCATGTCGGCCCGGGTTCTCTGTCATATGGATGCTAGCGACACTATCATATACGTGAGCCAAAAGACGCAAACGGTCCCGGGTCAGGTAAGGTGGCACCCGTGGGAGTACCGTGCGTGAGGCCGCAAAGTGATATGAGGTGTTACATGCTGGATCGATGTGGCTTAGGATCGGGGTCCTGACACGTTCCAATGGTTTTATGATGACAACATTGTCTTGGTGCCTCCTGTCAGCAGGGGTTTAGTGGAGGTGTCCCGGGGAGTTGAGCTCTGAGGTGTTGTCGTCATAATTTTATCGTTGCAGTTCTGGAATACCTGAGTTTAGTACGCCGACATCGAAAATCTCTTTTGTACAATTGTTGGTGAGATAACCCTGATAGCCCAGTACTGAGGCGAGTGCGGGAGTATTTCCATAACTCGTATAACGGATGCTTTTCGAAGGTTGAGGTAGACGATTTCCGAAGGTTTCTTGGTTATGTGTTGAAGGATGAATACAGCTGGATCTAGGTATTGTTAGTTTGGGTGATATATTTTGTGTCCCCTGTATCCCCAACACCTGATTGCATAACCAGAAAGTTTCGGGAGTTTATAAGTGGGAATTCAAGTATCTCGTAGGATATCTTTCCAACACACACATGATACGATATGGGATCTATCATATGTTTGTTTCTGGCTTATTCTGCAAGCCAAATCCCTTGTTTTGTTTTGTTTTGTGGCATTCGAGTTGCTTCAATGCCAAGTGTTGATTCCATACCTTCCCTAAACGGTGTTATCATATTTCTATGGAAATACTAATCCTTCTTGATCATCAAGATTACCATGCCAATTCTTTTCCAACCGGGGGGTCTCTCTTCAATTGGATCCGATCATTTTCAACATCCGCAAGATCAACTCTAAAGTATTCTCAACAGTGTTTGTTTCATTCGTCCCAAGTTGTCTTTGTTTATACCGCCCTCCCACCCTTTCTTTTGCTTCAAGGACTCAGATTTCTTAGTCAAGTATCCTTTTGTTGATGCGAAGTCTCTTCATTCTTTTCTTTCTATGTTCTTATCCGGTGATTATCATGAAGATGGTCAGGAGTTTCAAGTTCATCATTCGTCATTCTTTTCTTCTCCGGTGGTTCCAATTCAAGCTTTATCGATCATATCTTTTCCTCGTTTTTAATGTTTTCTCGTACCGATGCACCTCTTAATCATTCACCTCTCGCTATTCATTTGTTCTGGAGTATTGAAGATATCTCAGAAGATTCAAGTTTCCATTCTCAATTCACTCAAGTTCTTTTGAGGATGCTATCTCATTAAAGCCATGTAATTCGACCGGTGTAATCTCTCTTCCTAAGCAATTCTTTTAACGGTGTTTCTTTTGAGTGGGCCCTAACCCACAGGTCTTTTCCATGGATCTTACCTGACTCTTCTAATTTTCCCGGAGCTTCTAAAATTCTTTTCAAAGTTTGACGTAAGAATGAATTTTCATCGGTTATGTCTTTCTCCAAGATCTTTCAAATTCTTTTCATCGTTGGTTCAACCTTTCCAATTTTCATTCCGGAGTGCCTCAACAATTTTATGGTGGTGTTTTTCGTCATCATTCTCCACATTGGAAGACCGAAGAAGAGTTTCTCTTAAATCTTGCCTCATTCTCTTCAAGATTCATGGTTCTAGCTTGATGCCATCCTCTCATAATTATTTTCCATTGTGAGAATTCTTTTCACCCATCCGAAGCATTTCAGGAGTCTTTTCAGTTTGATTCTCCGGAGCCATCATCTCAGAATTATTCATTCAAGCTTTCAGCTCTCGTTCTCCAAATCTTACCGGTGCATCTTTCAATATTCTCTAATCAGTTCATGATCTCTTCGTTCTCATGTATCTAAATCCTTGCAAGCATTTTCGTTCATTTGCTATTTCTTCCCGGTGTTCCCTTATCTTTTTTGTCGTTCATTTTCAATTTTTACGGTGTTTCGTTCAACATTCCTCTTCCGTTGTTATCATACCAATTCATTCATTCTTTCCAATCCTACCGGTGGTTCATTGAAGACCTTCTCAAGTTTGTGCTATATCTCTCTTAATCCTTTCTACGAGAATAAGTAGTATGCCAAATCCATTGCTTGTCATCAATTTAATTGGTGAAGGATGAGCATAATGTAATTCTTATTCTTGTTCCATCGAGTAAATTCAATTCCTTATTCCGGAGGTTCATCAAAATTCTTGATTTCATTTGTTCATCTTTCTTTCCGGAGTTCCAAGTTTTCTCGGTTATATCATTTCAAAGCTTCATCTTATCACTGCAAGGCTTCACCTTGTGTTTTCAACTTCTCTTTCTTTCTATCATCCTTTTATTACCGGAGTTCTTCATGGAGTTTCTTCATGGTGGTTCATCAAGGATTTAATTCATTCTCAAGATTCTTGTTGGAAGAGCTCAAATATTCTTCTTCCTGCATTCCAAAGTGCAATTCGTTCTACCTGATCATTTGAGGTGGTATTATGTCATTCTTGATAATTTGAGTTCGTGTTTCATGATTCACTTGTTGTCAAGAATGGGATATTTTAGATCCATCAATCTCGTCATTGGAATTATCTTGGGTTATATTTCACCTAAAGCTTTTCCTAAGGATTAATGCTATCTATGGTGCTCATATATGATCCAAGTTCTACATATATCCTTCCAGTGATAATCTTCTCATCTCCTTTTTCATGCCAATCCAATTCTTCTTCCCGTGAGTGGCAGGTGGTCACCTCATAATGTTTGAGTTGTATTCCATAAGACCATATCAAGCTTATTATTTTCGTTGTTGGTTTTCCAGCAACTCCGTTCAAGCCTTCTCCTTAAGATGCCTTTTCAAGCCCTTTTGTAGCAGAAGTTGGCCTTTTCTTCTACATTCTTTTGTCTCAATTATCCTTATCCTATTCTTTCTCCCGGAGGTCTATTGTGATGTTGCTTTCTTCAACCATCATCTCGCTTCACCAAAGATCATGTTGTTTTCTTGGCTTATCCATTTAACCGGAGTTTTGTGTCCTTTTGCTCAAGCTCTTTCATTTTATCAAGTTTTTCATCTCTTTTAAACCGGAGTGCTGTCTGAGATATTTCTTACCCCTTGTTCCATTCATTCAATACTTTAGGAGGATGTATCTTGTGATTTCATCAAGTATCCTCTCATCTTGTCAAGTTCATGTTCTTTTCCTTCCATTTTCAGTCGGAGTGCTGACAAAATTATATCAATCTTATTCTTTCTCTATCTAGTTTTAACCGGAGTGTTTTCAATGTCTATCTTATCACTAAACCTCTTGGTTCTTGTCGTATCCCATGTTGCTCTTATCTAACGGAGTATTTTCATTTCGTTCATCTCCATGGTATTCTTTCTTTCATTTTGCTCAACCTCTCAAGGTTGTTTGGTTTCACTCGTTTGTCAAAGAAGCAACTTTGTTACCTCTTCCTCTTCCGTTTCCCTCCGGTGCCATCTCTAGATCTCGGGACGAGATCCTCTCGTAGTGGTGGAGTGTTGTAATGCCCCGAGACAGATGTGCCAGGTGTCGTCCAGTTATTCGCCGTTGTCGCCATGTCATTTGCTTGCGTGTGCATCTTATCATGTCATCATGTGCATTGCATCATCATGTTTTCAAAACTTGCATCCGTCCCGGCCTCCTCGTTCTCTCCGTTGTCCGTTCTGAGCCCAGACACACTTGCACGCGCCTGCGGCACGTCTGAAATAGTATTTTGTAAGTGGCCGAAAAATGTTCTCGGAATGGGATGAAAGTTGGCATGCGGTGTTGTTTTGTTGTTAGTAGGTCGCCTGCCAAGTTTCATCGCATTCGGAGTCCGTTTGGTGTCCCAACGGATAACTATAGCGGCATTATAGACGGGCAAACGTCGGACGTTTTCGGTCTCCGGAAACAGTTGCCGGGCTGCACTCCTCTCCTCTCATCTCAGCGCAACCTCTCTTCACAGCCCACTAGCCCACCTATCTAACCCCCTCCGCTCCGGGTCGTCCGATCGGGATCGAACGGCTCCGGAACGGACAAAATCCCCCTAACCTAGCCCCCTTGTCTATATATAGACCTTCCCCTTCCATTTTTTGGCATCCCTAGCCCCCCCACCTACCTCTAGCCGCCTCCCACCTCCATTTCCGCGCCGCACCACCCCTACCTCGCCACTTGGCGCCGCCTGTGCGGCCAGCGCCGCCGCAGCCGCCGCCCTCCACCACCAGGAGGCCGCCACGTCGCCCCTGGCCTCCTCCCACCTCCCGCGGCCCTGCCAGGCCCGAGAGAGGCCCGCGGAGCCCATCTGCCGCGCGCGCCCGGCCTCCCGCAGCCTCCTCGATCTCGACCTGGATCGAGGGAGTCTACCCCCGCCGCACCATCTCCTCGCTGCCGGCAAGCCCGCCGGAGCATGCTCGCGCCGGTCACCTCGTCGGCACGCCAGTGCTGCCCTCACCTCCCTCTCTCTCCATTCCCATTTTCCTTCCTCTCACTGGCTCTCTCTCTACCTCACAGCAAGTCACCACCGCCAGAAACGCCGACGTCGAGCTCTCCTTCGTCGATGACCGCGTCCGCGCCTCGTCCAAGCTCCACTGCCGGCGCTGCCAGGCTCCTCTGCCGCCGGATCTAGACCTCCCTGTCCGTGCCTCACCACCCGGCGTCTCCCCGACCAGCTCCGCCGTCGGCCGGCCCGATCTTCTCCCTGCGTCGCCCTCGTCGGAGATGCTCGCAGCGCTGCCCCGCTCCCATTGACCCGCGCCAGCGCGTGGGCCGCGCCAGGCCCAGCGACCCTTCCGGCCTCTCCTCACCTCTGAACGGGCCATGGCCATGGGTGAGCAGACCCCCCCTCCAGCCCCTTGTGCATGTCGGGCCAGATCTCAGTTTCGGCCCGTGTGACGTTTTTTCCCTCTTTGCGATTTTGCTAATAATCTAGGAGTCTGTTGTTTGTCAGAAAAACCCTCATACATTATGCATTTAATAACTCTTGAACCGTGCATCGGATTAAAATGTTTTATATATGAAACTTGCTCAAAATTTTGTGTAGATTAATAATATGCCACTTTCATCCATGTTAAAAATGTTTAAAATGCTGTTTGCATTAATTTTCCCCTATGCCATGTTGAAATGATTTAATTCATAACTAAATAATCGTAGCTCCGTTTTAAATAAACTTTATATGTAAATGGGGTGGAAAAAAGCCTAGTTTAACATGGTGCACTTGTTTTTGCTGTTTAACAACTGTAAAATTGTGTTTAGGGCAGAACAGTAACAAATTTGAAATATGCACATGAGGATTTTCTGGAATTGTTGTTTGTTGTTCCGGCCTCATTTAAACTTGCCTAGACAGGTAGTTTTCATATGCTTCACCCCTTGCCATGTTTAACAACATTTAATATTGTGGGGTACATAAACGAGATCGAACCAAATAACTTGAATGTGGTGTTTCGTCAATATGCAACCCGTTGCATATTGAGCTCCACTTAATTTGTAGTGTTGTTTGTTGCACTTTGCCATGCCATGCCTCATTAAATCGGACATGCATCATACTTGTTTGTGCATCATGCCATGTGTATGTGGTGGTTGTTTACTATGTTGTTTGTTTCTTTCCGGGTTGATTCTCTCGTTAGCTTCGGTTTCATTCCGGAGTTGTGAGGATTTTTTCGACTACGTCCGTTTGTCTTCTTCATGGACTCGTTCTTCTTCCTAGCGGGATTTCAGGCAAGATGACCATACCCTCGAAATCACTTCTATCTTTGCTTGCTAGTTGCTCGCTCTTTTGCTATGCCTATGCTGCGATACCTACCACTTGCTTATCATGCCTCCCATATTGTTAAACCAAGCCTCTAACCCACCTTGTCCTAGCAAACCGTTGTTTGGCTATGTTACTGCTTTGCTTAGCCCCTCTTATAGCATTGTTAGTTGCAGGTGAAGATGAAGTTTGTTCCTTGTTGGAACATGGAGATGTTGTTCCTTGATTGGAACATGTTTACTTGTTGGGATATCACAATACCTTATATATTATTAATGCACCTATATACTTGGTAAAGGGTGGAAGGCTCGGCCTTATGCCTGGTGTTTTGTTCCACTCTTGCCGCCCTAGTTTCCATCATATCGGTATTATGTTCCCGGATTTTGCGTCCCTAACGCGGTCGGGTGATTTATGGGACCCCCTTGACAGTTCGCTTTGAATAAGACTCCTCCAGCAAGGCCCAACATTGGTTTTACCATTTGCCTCACCTATGCCCTTTTATTTCCCTTGGGTTTCCGGAGCCCGAGGGTCATCTTTATTTTAGCCCCCCCGGACCAGTTCTCCTTCGAGTGCTGGTCCAAACCGAGCGATGTCCGGCGCCCCCTGGGCAATCAGGGTCTATGCCAACCCAACGTCCTGCTCATCTGGTGTGCCCTGAGACCGAGATATGTGCAGCTCCTATCAGGATTTGTCGGCACATCCGGGCGGCTTTGCTGGTCTTGTTTTATTACCGTCGAAATGTCTTGTAGCCGGGATTCCGAGACTGATCGGGTCTTCCCGGGGAGAAGGAATATCCTTCGTTGATCGCGAGAGCTTATCATGGGCTAAGTTGGGACACCCCTGCAGGGTTTGAACTTTCGAAAGCCGTGCCCGCGGTTATGTGGCAGATGGGAATTTGTTAATGTCCGGTTGTAGAAAACCTGAAGTTGACCTTAATTAAAATACATCAACCGCGTGTGTAACCGTGATGGTCTCTTCTCGGCGGAGTCCGGGAAGTGAACACGGTGTTGGAGTTATGCTTGACGTAAGTAGTTCAGGATCACTTCTTGATCATAGTTCATCGACCGTGCTTTTGCCTTCTCTTCTCGCTCTCTTTTGCGTATGTTAGCCACCATATATGCTAGTCGCTTGCTGCAGCTCCACCTCATACCTTTTACCCTACCTATAAGCTTAAATAGTCTTGATCTCGTGGGTGTGAGATTGCTGAGTCCCCGTGACTCATAGATACTTCCAAAACCAGTTTGCAGGTGCCGATGAAACCATGCAGGTGACGCACCCGAGCTCAAGGAGGAGCTCGATGAAGATCTTGTTCATTGTGTTGTTCCGTTTCAGCTGATCAGTAGTGGAGCCCAGTCGGGTCGATCGGGGATCTGTGTAACATTTGGGGTAGTCTTCTTTTATTTTGGTTCCGTAGTCGGACCTTGATTGTATCTGTATGATGTAATGCTTTACTTATGTATCGTGTGAAGTGGCGATTGTAAGCCAACTATGTATCTCTTTCCCTTATGTATTACATGGGTTGTGTGAAGATTACCTCACTTGCGACATTGCTTTCAATGCGGTTATGCCTCTAAGTCGTGCTTCGACACGTAGGAGATATAGCCGCATCGAGGGCGTTACAAAAGGGCCATATCAGTGGACTGAACTGCAGAATGCCAGAATAAGAGGGGGATATCTAATCCTGTCGAAGACTACGCTTCTGGCAGCCTCCGTCTTGCAGCATATAGAAGAGAGTAGACTGAAGTCCTCCAAGTAGCATCGCATAGCATAATCCTACCGGGCGATCCCCTCCTCGATGCCCTGTTAGAGAGCGATCACTGGGTTGTATCTGGCACTTGAAAAGGGTGTGTTTTATTAAGTATCCAGTTCTAGTTGTCATAAGGTCAAGGTACAACTCTGGGTCGTCCTTTTACCGAGGGACACGGCTATTCGAATAGATAAACTTCCCTGCAGGGGTGCACCACATAACCCAACACGATTAATTAGTTAGTGTAATTATTAATTAATTAATATTATTAATTAATTAATTATTTATTTATTTTCAATTCGTTTTTTATAATAAAGTTCTAGGGCGTGGGCCCCATCTGTCATAGGTCCATAGGGGCCTTAGCGGGCACGCGGTTACAGGCGTGAGGGCGTAGCGGGCTAACGGGGCGGGCGCGGTCGAGGCCCTGGCCGTCCTGGCTGCGAGGGCGCTGGCGCGGTGCGGCCGGGGGCGCGGCCGACGACCTCGGCCAGCCGAGGCAGACGCGACGGGAGGGAGGGGACTAGGCGGTGCCAGCAGCGGTTGGCGGCAGGGCCGACGAGCGGTGGCCGATGCGGGCGTGAGCAGCGCTGGGCGCGGCGGTGCGCCGGGAGCGGCGGGGCGGTTGCGGCGCAGGCGGGCGGGCGACGCGACGCAAGTGCGGCCGAGCGACGAGGCCGGCAGCAGCACAATGGTGTGGCGGGAGCGGGCGTCGTGGCGAGGTCAGGGCGGAGCGAGGCAGGGGCGAACGGCGCGTGGGCGCGTACGGGCGGCGAGCGGGAGGCCTCGGGGGCGAGTGGGTGAAGGCAGCAGCGGGACGCACGACCGGCAGTGCGTGCACGGGGGCGCGTGGCCAGAGAAGTGGCGGGCCGCGCGGGGCATGCTGCGCGCGGGCGCGAGTGGTGCGGGTGCGGTGAGCGCGGCGATGCAGGGACAGGGGCGGGGCGCAGGGCGCGGCACCGAGCGGCGTGCGCGGGCGGAGCAGTGCGTGCGTGAGCGGCGGGCGGCGCGGAGCGTGAGCTCCGGCACGCGGGCGCAGCCGAGCTGCGCGGCCGGCGAACAGAGAGAGAGGAGGGGCGCGGGGACAGGGGAAGGAGGAGGGCGGAGGCCGTTGTTGGGGAACGCAGTAAATTCAAAAATTTTCCTACGCACAGGCAAGATCATGGTGATGCATAGCAACGAGAGGGGAGAGTGTTTGTCTACGTACCCTCGTAGACCGAAGCGGAAGCGTTGACACAACGTAGAGGAAGTAGTCGTACGTAGAGGAAGTAGTCGTACGTTCTCCTCGCGATCCAACCGATCTAAGCACCGAATGTACGGCACCTCCGAGTTCTGCACACGTTCAGCTCGATGACGATCCCCGGGCTCCGATCCAGCAAAGCGTCGGGGAAGAGTTCCGTCAGCACGACGGCGTGGTGACGATCTTGATGTGTTACCGGCGCAGGGCTTCGCCTAAGCACTGCAACAATATGATCGAGGTGGAATTTGGTGGAAGGGGGCACCGCACACGGCTAAGGAACGATCCGTAGATCAACTTGTGTGTCTATGGGGTGCCCCTTGCCTCAGTATATAAAGGATGGAGGAGGAGGAGGCCGGCCAAGGCAAAAGGTGCGGCCAGCATATGGAGTCCTACTAGGACTCCAAGTCCTAGTAGGAGTCCACCAAAAGGGGAGGAAGGGAGAAGGAATAGGAGGAGTAGGAAAGGTGGCCGGCCCCCTTTTCCCTAGTCCAATTCGGACCAAAGGGGAAGGGGGGCGCAGCAGCCTTTTCCTCTTCCCACTAAAGCCCATCAAGGCCCATTATTTCTCCCGTAATCCCGTAACTCCCCGGTACTCCCGAAAATACCCGAATCACTCAGAACCCTTCCGATGTCCGAATATAGTCGTCCAATATATCGATCTTTACGTCTCGACCATTTCGAGACTCCTCGTCATGTCCCCGATCTTATCCGGGACTCCGAACTCCTTCGGTACATCAAAACTCATAAACTCATAATACAACTGTCATCGAAACCTTAAGCGTGCGGACCCTACGGGTTCGAGAACAATGTAGACATGACCGAGACATGTCTCCAGTCAATAACCAATAGCGGGACCTGGATGCCCATATTGGCTCCTACATATTCTACGAAGATCTTTATCGGTCAGACCGCATAACAACATACGTTTGTTCCCTTTGTCATCGGTATGTTACTTGCCCGAGATTCGATCGTCGGTATCCAATACCTAGTTCAATCTCGTTACCGGCAAGTCTCTTTTCTCGTTCCGTAATACATCATCTCGCAACTAACTCATTGGTTGCAATGCTTGCAAGGCTTATGTGATGTGTATTACCGAGAAGGCCCTGAGATACCTCTCCGACAATTGGAGTGACAAATCCTAATCTCGAAATACGCCAACCCAACATGTACCTTCGGAGACACCTGTAGAGCACCTTTATAATCACCCAGTTACGTTGTGACGTTTGGTAGCACACAAAGTGTTCCTACGGTAAACGGGAGTTGCATAATCTCATAGTTAAAGGAACATGTATAAGTCATGGATAAAAGCAATAGCAACATACTAAACGATCGGGTGCTATGCTAATGGAATGGGTCATGTCAATCAGATCATTCAACTAATGATGTGATCTCGTTAATCAAATAACAACTCTTTGTTCATGGCCAGGAAACATAACCATCTTTGATTAATGAGCTAGTCAAGTAGAGGCATTCTAGTGACACTCTGCTTGTTTATGTATTCACACATGTATTATGTTTCCAGTTAATACAATTCTAGCATGAATAATAAACATTTATCATGATATAAGGAAATAAATAATAACTTTATTATTGCCTCTAGGGCATATTTCCTTCAGTCTCCCACTTGCACTAGAGTCAATAATCTAGATTACAAAGTAATGATTCTAACACCCATGGAGTCTCGGTGCTGATCATGTTTTGCTCGTGGAAGAGGCTTAGTCAACGGGTCTGCAATATTCAGCTCCGTATGTATTTTGCAATTTTCTATGTCTACAATGCTCTGCACGGAGCTACTTTAGCTAATTGCTCCCACTTTCAATATGTATCTAGATTGAGACTTAGAGTCATCCAGATTAGTGTCAAAACTTGCATCGACGTAACCTTTTACGACGAACCTTTTTGTCACCTCCATAATCGAGAAACATATCCTTATTCCACTAAGGATAATTTTGACCGCCGTCCAGTGATCTACTCCTAGATCACTATTGTACTCCCGTGCCAATCTCAGGGTAGGGTATACAATAGGTCTGGTATACAGCATGGCATACTTTATAGAACCTATGGCTGAGGCATAGGGAATGACTTTCATTCTCTTTCTATCTTCTGCCGTGGTCGGGCTTTGAGTCTTACTCAATTTCACACCTTGTAATACAGGCAAGAACTCTTTCTTTGACTGTTCCTATTTTGAACTACTTCAAAAATCTTTTCAAGGTATGTATTTATTGAAAAACTTATCAAGCGTCTTGATCTATCTCTTATAGATCTTGATGCTCAATATGTAAGCAGCTTCACCGAGGTCCTTCTTCGAAAAACTCCTTTCAAATACTCCTTTATGCTTTACAGAATAATTCTACATTATTTCCGATCAATAATATGTCATTTACATATACTTATCAGAAATGCTGTAGTGCTCCCACTCACTTTCTTGTAAATACAGGCTTCACCGCAAGTCTGTATAAAACTATATGCTTTGATCAACTTATCAAAGCGTATATTCCAACTCCGAGATGCTTGCACCAGTCCATAGATGGATCGCTGGAGCTTGCATATTTTGTTAACACCTTCAGGATCGACAAAACCTTCTAGTTGCATCGTATACAACTCTTATTTAATAAATCCATTAAGGAATGTAGTTTTGTTTATCCATTTGCTGGATTTCATAAAATGCGGCAATTGCTAACATGATTCGGACAGACTTAAGCATAGATACGAGTGAGAAACTCTCATCGTAGTCAACACCTTGAACTTGTCGAAAACCTTTTGCGACAATTCTAGCTTTGTAGATAGTAACACTACTATCAGTGTCCGTCTTCCTCTTCAAGATCCATTTATTTTCTTTGGCTTGCCGATCATTGGGCAAATCCATCAAAGTCCATACTTTGTTCTCATACATGGATCATATCTCAGATTTCATGGCCTCTAACCATTTTGCGGAATCTGGGCTCATCATCGCTTCCTCATAGTTCGCAAGTTCGTCATGGTCTAGTAACATGACTTCCAGAATAGGATTACCGTACCACTCTGGTGCGGATCTCACTCTGGTTTACTTACGAGATTCGGTAGTTACTTGATCTGAAGTTTCATGATCATCATCATCAGCTTCCTCACTAATTGGTGTAGTAGTCACAAGAACAGATTTCTGTGATGAACTACTTTCCAATAAGGGAGAAGGTACAATTACCTTATCAAGTTTTCTACTTTCCTCCCACTCACTTCTTTCGAAAGAAACTCTTTCTCTAGAAAGTTTCCGAACTTAGCAACAAAAGTCTTGCCTTCGGATCTGTGATAGAAGGTGTATCCAACAGTTTCCTTTGGATATCCTATGAAGACACATTTCTCCGATTTGGGTTCGAGCTTATCAGGTTGAAGCTTTTTCACATAAGCATCGCAGCCCCAAACTTTAAGAAACGACAGCTTAGGTTTATTGCTAAACCATAGTTCATACGGTGTCGTCTCAACGGATTTAGATGGTGCCCCTTTTAACGTGAATGCAGCTGTCTCTAATGCATGATCCCAAAACGATATTGGTAAATCGGTAAGAAACATCATAGATTGTACTATATCCAATAAAGTATGGTTATGACGTTCGGACACACCATTATGCTGTGGTGTTCCAGGTGGCATGAATTTGTGAAACTATTCCACACGGTTTTTAACTGAAGGCCAAAACTCGTAACTCAAATATTTTACCTCTGCGATCATATCGTAGAAACTTTTTATTTTCTTGTTACGATGATTATCCACTTCACTCTGAAATTCTTTGAACTTTTCAAACATTTCAGACTTATGTTTCATTAAGTAGATATACCCATATCTGCTTAAATCATCTGTGAAGTTCTGAAAATAATGATACTTGTCGCGAGCCTTAATATTCATCGGACCACATACATCAGTATGTATGATTTCCAACAAATCTGTTGCTTGCTCCATTGTTCCGGAGAACGGCGTTTTAGTCATCTTGCCCAAGAGGCATGGTTCGCAAGCATCAAGTGATTCATAATCAAGTGATTCCAAAATCCCATCAGCATGGAGTTTCTTCATGCGCTTTACACCAATATGACCTAAACGGCAGTGCCACAAATAGGTTGCACTATCATTATTAACTTCGCACCTTTTGGTTTCAATATTATGAATATGTGTATCACTTCGATCGAGATCCAATGAACTATTTTCATTGGTGTGTATGACCATATAAGGTTTTATTCATGTAAACAGAACAACAATTGTTCTCTAACTTTAAATGAATAACTGTATTGCAATTAACATGATCAAATCATATTCATGCTCAACGCAAACACCAAATAACACTTATTTAGTTTCAACACTAATCCCGAAAGTATAGGTAGTGTGTGATGATGATCATATCAATCTTGGAACCACTTCCAACACACATCGTCACCTTGCCCTTTAACTAGTCTTTGTTCATTCTGCAACTCCCGTTTCGAGTTACTAAATTTAGCAACTGAACTAGTACCAAATACTGAGGGGTTGCTATGAACACTAGTAAAGTACACATCAATAACATGTATATCAAATATACTTATGTTCACTTTGCCATCCTTCTTATCCACCAATCACTTGGGGTAGTTCCGCTTCCAGTGACCAGTCCCTTTGCAGTAGAAGCACTTAGTCTCAGGCTTAGGACCAGACTTGGGTTTTTTTTTCACTTGAGCAGCAACTTGCTTGCCGTTCTTCTTGAAGTTCCCCTTCTTTCCTTTTGCCCTTTTCTTGAAACTAGTGATCTTGTCAACCATCAACACTTGATGTTTTTCTTTGATTTCTACCTTCGCCGATTTTAGCATCGCGAAGAGCTTGGGAATATTTTCCGTTATCCCTTGCATATTATAGTTCATCACGAAGTTCTACTAACTTGGTGATGGTGACTAGAGAATTCTGTCAATCACTATCTTATCTGGAAGATTAACTCCCACTTGATTCAAGCGATTGAAGTACCCAGACAATCTGAGCACATGCTCACTAGTTGAGCGATTCTCCTCCATCTTTTAGCTATAGAACTTGTTGGAGACTTCATATCTCTCAACTCGGGTATTTGCTTGAAATATTAACTTCAACTCCTGGAACATCTTGTATGGTCCATGACGTTCAAAACATCTTTGAAGTCCCGATTCTTAAGCCGTTAAGCATGGTGCACTAAACTATTAAGTAGTCATCATATTGAGCTAGCAAAACGTTCATAACGTCTGCATCTGCTCCTGCAAAAAGGTCCGTCACCTAGCGGTGCATCAAGGACAAAATTCTTCTGTGCAGCAATGAGGATAAACCTCAGATTACGGATCCAATCCGCATCATTGCTACTAACATTTTTCAACACAATTTTCTCTAGGAACATATCAAAATAAACACAGGGAAGCAACAATGCGAGCTATTGATCTACAACATAGATATGCTAATACTACCAGGACTAAGTTCATGATAAATTAAAGTTCAATTAATCATATTACTTAAGAACTCCCACTTAGATAGACATCTCTCTAATCCTCTAAGTGATCACGTGATCCAAATCAACTAAACCATGTCCGATCATCACGTGAGATGGAGTAGTTTCAATGGTGAACATCATTATGTTGATCATATCTACTATATGATTCACGCTCGACCTTTCGGTCTCTGTGTTCCGAGGCCATATCTGTATATGCTAGGCTCGTCAAGTTAAACCTGAGTATTCCGCGTGTGCAACTGTTTTGCACCCGTTGTATTTGAACGTAGAGCCTATCACACCCGATCATCACGTGGTGTCTCAGCACGAAGAACTTTCGCAACGGTGCATACTCAGGGAGAACACTTCTTGATAATTTAGTGAGAGATCATCTTATAATGCTACCGTCAATCAAAGCAAGATAAGATGCATAAAAAGATAAACATCACATGCAATCAATATAAGTGATATGATATGGCCATCATCATCTTGTGCTTGTGATCTCCATCTTCGAAGCACCGTCATGATCACCATCGTCACCGGCGCGACACCTTGATCTTCATCGCAGCATCGTTGTCGTCTCGCTAATCTTATGCTTCTACGACTATCACTACCGTTTAGCAATAAAGTAAAGCATTACATCGCGATTGCATTGCATACAATAAAGCGACAACCATATGGCTCCTGCCAGTTGCCGATAACTCGGTTACAAAACATGATCATCTCATACAATAAAATTTAGCATCATGTCTTGACCATATCACATCACAACATGCCCTGCAAAAACAAGTTAGACGTCCTCTACTTTGTTGTTGCAAGTTTTACGTGGCTGCTACGGGCTTAAGCAAGAACTCATCTTACCTACGCATCAAAACCACAACGATAGTTTGTCAAATAGACTCCGTTTTAACCTTCTCAAGGACCGGGCGTAGCCACACTCGGTTCAACTAAAGTTGGAGAGACAGTCTTCCGCAAGCCATCTCTGTGCAAAGCACGTCGAGGGAACCGGTCTCGCGTAAGCGTACGCGTAAGGTTGGTCCGGATCGTCTCATCCAACAATACCGCTGAACCAAAGTATGACATGCTGGTAGGCAGTATGACTTGTATCGTCCACAACTCACTTGTGTTCTACTCGTGCAAATAACATCAACCATAAAACCTAGGCTCGGATGCCACTGTTGGGGAACGCAGTAAATTCAAAAATTTTCCTACGCACAGGCAAGATCATGGTGATGCATAGCAACGAGAGGGGAGAGTGTTTGTCTACGTACCCTCGTAGACCGAAGCGGAAGCGTTGACACAACGTAGAGGAAGTAGTCGTACGTAGAGGAAGTAGTCGTACGTTCTCCTCGCGATCCAACCGATCTAAGCACCGAATGTACGGCACCTCCGAGTTCTGCACACGTTCAGCTCGATGACGATCCCCGGGCTCCGATCCAGCAAAGCGTCGGGGAAGAGTTCCGTCAGCACGACGGCGTGGTGACGATCTTGATGTGTTACCGGCGCAGGGCTTCGCCTAAGCACTGCAACAATATGATCGAGGTGGAATTTGGTGGAAGGGGGCACCGCACACGGCTAAGGAACGATCCGTAGATCAACTTGTGTGTCTATGGGGTGCCCCTTGCCTCAGTATATAAAGGATGGAGGAGGAGGAGGCCGGCCAAGGCAAAAGGTGCGGCCAGCATATGGAGTCCTACTAGGACTCCAAGTCCTAGTAGGAGTCCACCAAAAGGGGAGGAAGGGAGAAGGAATAGGAGGAGTAGGAAAGGTGGCCGGCCCCCTTTTCCCTAGTCCAATTCGGACCAAAGGGGAGGGGGGGCGCAGCAGCCTTTTCCTCTTCCCACTAAAGCCCATCAAGGCCCATTATTTCTCCCGTAATCCCGTAACTCCCCGGTACTCCCGAAAATACCCGAATCACTCAGAACCCTTCCGATGTCCGAATATAGTCGTCCAATATATCGATCTTTACGTCTCGACCATTTCGAGACTCCTCGTCATGTCCCCGATCTTATCCGGGACTCCGAACTCCTTCGGTACATCAAAACTCATAAACTCATAATACAACTGTCATCGAAACCTTAAGCGTGCGGACCCTACGGGTTCGAGAACAATGTAGACATGACCGAGACATGTCTCCAGTCAATAACCAATAGCGGGACCTGGATGCCCATATTGGCTCCTACATATTCTACGAAGATCTTTATCGGTCAGACCGCATAACAACATACGTTTGTTCCCTTTGTCATCGGTATGTTACTTGCCCGAGATTCGATCATCGGTATCCAATACCTAGTTCAATCTCGTTACCGGCAAGTCTCTTTTCTCGTTCCGTAATACATCATCTCGCAACTAACTCATTGGTTGCAATGCTTGCAAGGCTTATGTGATGTGTATTACCGAGAAGGCCCTGAGATACCTCTCCGACAATTGGAGTGACAAATCCTAATCTCGAAATACGCCAACCCAACATGTACCTTCGGAGACACCTGTAGAGCACCTTTATAATCACCCAGTTACGTTGTGACGTTTGGTAGCACACAAAGTGTTCCTACGGTAAACGGGAGTTGCATAATCTCATAGTTAAAGGAACATGTATAAGTCATGGATAAAAGCAATAGCAACATACTAAACGATCGGGTGCTATGCTAATGGAATGGGTCATGTCAATCAGATCATTCAACTAATGATGTGATCTCGTTAATCAAATAACAACTCTTTGTTCATGGCCAGGAAACATAACCATCTTTGATTAATGAGCTAGTCAAGTAGAGGCATTCTAGTGACACTCTGCTTGTTTATGTATTCACACATGTATTATGTTTCCAGTTAATACAATTCTAGCATGAATAATAAACATTTATCATGATATAAGGAAATAAATAATAACTTTATTATTGCCTCTAGGGCATATTTCCTTCAGCCGTGGCCTCACCGGGCTTGCAGGGTCAAGGCAGCGGGCTCGGGGAATGTTGAGGGGGGCGACGGGGACGACGTGCGTAGGGGGGCAGTCCAGCGGGGGAGGGCGAAGCAGTCCGGCGGGGGGAGGGGGGGCTCCGGGCGCCGGCGTCGGCGTCGACGTGCGGGGGCGACGGGATAGGGAGTTCCCGATCCAGATCCAAGGGGAGGAGTGGGGGCGAGTGGGTGGTGGTCGGTTAGGGTTTCCCCCCTGGTGGGGGGTTATGGAGGGGAGGTAGCGGGCCGGCCGGCTGGGCCTGGGGGTTGGCCCACTTGGGCCACGGCCCGGGGGGTCTTCTCTTTTTTTTGTTTTATGTTTGTTTTTTTCCTTTCTTTTATTTATTACTCTTTTCTGTTTTAAGTCATTTTAAAATATTTAGGCATTTTATAAAATTGTGTTTATTACACCATATTGACTTATGTAAAATATGGCATCTCCCGAACATTTTTGTTTTAAACTTTGAAAAACTTTTATTGTTTGACTTTATTTCAATTTTGAATTTTGAACGGGATTTGAATTTGGCGAGGATAGCAACAGTAACCGAGGTATCATGGCACGATTAACGTGGGATTACTGTAGCAAGATTATCCGGGCGTTACAATAATAATATCACTCGTTTATTCCATCTTGCTTGCAAAGCTGAACGTGAGGTGCAGGATCGACAGGCATTGGCGCGAACTAACTTTTCTACAGGCCGACCTTCATCATGGACACCGTGTGCATCCTCTACTCCCACACGTCCTACTGCACCACCATTGACTTTACCCGCCAATTCTACCGAGATACAAGAAAATAGGCACCACCAACACCATCTGCTAGGAGTACACCTTCCGGTTCCGCACAGAGCTCTTCTTCATCCATGGCATCAACAGGGCAAACACATGATATTATTTGTCGTTGTTGCAAGGGTGGAGGTCATTATGCGAGAGAATGCCCATCTAAGTGTGCGATGATTGCTACTTAGGATGGTGGGTATGAGTCCACTAGTGACCATGATGAGGAGACTTTGGCTCTTATTACAAGTGAAGAACACAGTGGAGATGATTTTGAGCATGAGACGCAATACATGGCTCCTGAAGAGGCTGACAGGTATGAATGTTTAGTTGCTCAACGTGTTTTGTGTGTGCAGGTCACACAAGCTGAGCAAAATCAGAGGCATAATTTGTTCCATACAAAGGGAGTTGTGAAGGAACGTTCTGTTCGCGTCATCATAGATGGAAGGAGCTGCAACAACTTGGCTAGCATGGAGATGGTGGAGAAGCTATCTCTCACCACAAGACCACATCCACATCCTTACTACATCAAATGGTTCAAGAACAACAACAAGGTTAAGGTAACACGTACTATTCATGTGCATTTTAGTATCTCTACATATGTTGATTATGTTGATTGTGATGTGGTACCTATGCAAGCATGCTCCTTATTACTTAGTAGACCATGGCAATTTGATAAAAATTCCGTACACCATGGTAGAAACAATCAGTATACTCTTGTTCATAAGGATAAAAATATTACTTTGCTTCCTGTGACTCCTGATTCCATTTTGAAAGATGATATTAATAGAGCTAATAAAGCAAAACAGGAGAAAAATAAGAGTGAAAATCAGATTGTGGCAAAAGAATTTGAGCAATAAATGAAGCCTAATAAACCATCTAGTGTTGCTTCTGAAATTAAATTGAAAAAGTGCATGTTTACTTGCCACCATATCTGCTATTGATGATCTAGATTTCAGCAAATCTGTTTGCTATGCTTTTGTGTGCAAAGAGGCATTATTTTCTTTCGAGGATGTACCTTCCTCTTTGCCTCCTACTATCAGTAACATTTTGCAGGAGTTCGCTAACATCTTTCCATAAGACGTGACACTGGGATTACCACCTATTCGAGGGATTGAGCATCAGATTGACTTAATTCCCGGTGCTTCGCAGCTGATGAGGACATCAATACCATTGTTACACCCACAGCCCCTACTGATACATATACTGGACCAATTACTAGAGCTCGCGCACGCCAATTAAATTTTCACGTACTTTCGTTTCTTGGAAATGATTCTAATGTTCATGAGAATATGATAATGCCTAAATTGGATACATTTGTTTTGCTTACAAATGAAGGGCCTAGCATGGATAAGAGGGATGGACACTGGAACTAGACCAAGCATGGAGAGGATGGCATGCACAAGGGGAACAAGAACGGAGTTACAAGTGACGATTTCAGGACTTTGAAGCCACCATAATGAGTGCATGAAGCCTTGGACGAAATATACAAGATGCCACTTCATAAATTTCGTCCAAAAGCTATTATAAGTGCTGCGTCACCTTTTTATTGGGCCAGGCCCATGTAATTTCGAAATACATAAGTATAGGCTGTTTTTAGAGTCCGTATGTGTGGGGAAACAAGAGATAGGGTTGGTTTCGGACCCCTTCCCCAAGGGCCACGAAATTCCCCCCTCTTCCTCCATATATACAGCCCTTAGGGCACCGTTTAGACTTTGGGTTTTGTTTAGATTAAAGTTTGCCATAGCTGCAACTTCGTGTACTTCGTTTGTGTTCAACGACCAGACAAAGGCGTCACAGAACCCCACCTTGATCAATAAAGCTTTCCTTTTATATTCGCAATATCCAGATTGCAATCTTAGTTTCTTGTTGTTCTTCGTTTGCCTGTAGGAAACAGACCTTCGTGGTCAGGTTGATCATGCTCCCGCGTGGTCAATAACCTCTCGGAGTTGGTTTAGCGATTGCTAAGGCACGACGTCCTCGCACGTTCGTTGTCGGATCGTCAAAGTCGACTTCCTCCAAAACGATAGCCACCATCTCATCGAAAGATGGGACACCTGTGCCTCTATCAAGTGGTATCAGATTTCCAGGTTGCTCGGTGAGATTTTATAGTTTTTCATACTTTAGATCGAGTCTATTCTTCATACCTACAGTCCACAAAAAAAGCCACAAAAAAATTAGGGTTAGTTCATCATATCCGAACCAGTCTGAGCCTTTGCATAGTCTTTTCAGTATTTTGCTTTGTCGAATTTGCGGTTGCATCGTCGTGTCAAGTTGCTGGTCTTAGCGTCTAGTTTCCCTTAGAGTTTTGAGTTCTGTTCACAAGTTGTCACACCGCCGCCGCACCATCGTCATCGCTCCTGCCATCTACCACCACCGCTTATCCGCCACCAATCTGTATCCATATACCACCACCAGTCCTTAGCCATATACCACCACCGCTACCATATACCACCACCGCTGCCATATCTTACCATCATATATCCACCACCAATCCGAGTTCTTCTCATATTAGGTTTGTTTTCGAGATCCATCTATTTTACGATTTGCGTTTCCTTGCCTGAGTAGGTTTCGATAAAAAAGTCTGGAGACCCCCGGGCAGTTTTTAGGCCAAAATTTTGGCAGCCGAAAATATTTTTTCCCTATCCTATTTTTAGGCTTTTCTTAGTCTTTTGAGCCACTCGCCATCATAGTGATTTTTCTCGCACTTTTTCGTCGTCGCTACCCTAATTTCAGAAAAAAGCAGTCAAATTTTTTTTGTGCCCATCCTGTCATTGTGACCATTGAAGAGTTTTGAGACACTCGCTATTATAGTGGTTTTTCGCAAAAGAAAGAGGAGCACAAAAAAAGCGCAAAAAAAAACAGAGCGAAAAAAAATTCCATAGTGTGCTTTTCCCTTGTTTACGTGCAGCGCCATGATTTTGTTAGTGTTCTAGGCTCGCGTCTCTAGGACGGTCTAGCCTAGGACCAGCACAGTACCGTCGTTGAGCGTTTATTCAACTTTGCATCCCTGAATTGATTATTGCTGACCCTTTTTTCTAACATATTATAAGCCTTCCCAGCTCCACATACATCTACATCGTGCGTTTGACTCTCCCTGGTAATCGCTCTATCCAAGCTTTGAGAGTTTTGACTACATCGATTGCCGATCACCGCCTGCTGCTGGGTAAGAACTGGAAAGAATTTGAGATTTGCTTGACGGATTTGTGACACCCACCACCACCACCACTTGTTAGTAGTCTGTAGGATCATACTCTTGTGTGTTTCTATTGCTGCTAACCATGCCAGAACAAGTCGACTAGATTGACTGGGAGAACATGATGAATAAGGAGTTGCATGATAAATTTCAACAAATGATGACTAAACAGGTGCAAGATGTGCTGAACAATTTTGAAGAGGCCATGGCTAAGATAACTGGCTTTGAGAAGACATTCGAAACAAAGCTCGATAACAAATTTAATGAAGTGCTTGCGCGTCTTCCGCAACCACCACCAGCTGCACCTGCCGCACCTGTGGCACAACAAGAACAACAACGACTACCTCCACGTCGTGAAACAACCCTCCGCCGAGCGAGCCGTGTCCCTCTTGAGCCTGGCCAAACTGTTGGTGCTGTTGTTGATACTTCTATGGCTCCTGCTACTTATGAGGAGGAGGATGATTATGTGGGAGATTACAAGGATGAAGTTGATATAAATCAGAACTACATGCAACCACCAACACCCGGTCGTCCACATGCAAATAATCGCAATTGTAGGGCTGCATTACCAGCTCAGGTACGAGATCATGACCATCTTCCTAAACTGAAATTGAATATTCCACCATTTGAGGGTAGATATGTTCCTAATATATATCTTACTTGGGAGTTAGAAACTGAACAACGTTTTACATGTTTAGAATATCCCGAGGAGAGACGTGTTGCTGCTGCACTTTGTGCTTTCACTAGTTTTGCTTGTGTGTGGTGGTCTGAACATCGTAGATTATATCCGAATAATATTCCAACTTATTGGGCTGCTTTGAAAACTGCTATGCGTACTCGTTGGGTTCCACCATATTATCAACGTGAATTTCTTCAAAAATTGCAGCGTTTAAGACAAGGAAATTTTTTTATAGAGGAATATTATCACGAATTACAAACTGGCATGATTAGATGTGGTATTGTTGAGGATAATGAAGCTATGCTTGCACGTTTTATGGGTGGATTAAATAGAGAGATTCAGACCATTCTATAGTATAAGGAGTATAATAATATCACTCGTTTCTTCCATCTTGCTTGTAAAGCTGAACATGAAATGCTGGATCAACAGGCATTGGTGCGAACTAACTTTTCTGCAGGTCGACCTTCCTCATGGATACCACATGCATCCTTTACTTCCACTACACCATCACCTCCAACAGGTGTCACCTCCAACCGTGATACAAGAAAGCAGGCACAACCAACACTATCTGCCAAGAGCACACCTGCCGGGCCTGCACAGAGCTCTTCTTCTTCCATGGCATCAACGGGGCACACAAGTGATATTATTTGTCGTCGTTGTAAGGGAAGAGGTCATTATGCGAGAGAATGCAAATCTCAGTGTGTGATGATTGCTACCGAGGATGGTGGGTATGAGTCCGCTAGTGACTATGATGAGGAGACTTTGGCTCTTATTACACGTGAAGAACACGGTGGAGATGATTCTGATCATGAGACGCAATACATGGCTCCTGAAGATGCTGACAGGTATGAATGTTTGCTTGCTCAAGGTGTTTTGAGTGTGTAGGTTACACAAGCTGAGCAAAATCAGAGATGATTCTGATCATGAGACGCAATACATGGCTCCTGAAGATGCTGACAGGTATGAATGTTTGGTTGCTCAAGGTGTTTTGAGTGTGCAGGTTACACAAGCTGAGCAAAATCAGAGGCATAATTTTTTCCATACAAAGGGAGTTGTGAAGGAACGTTCTGTTCGCGTCATCATAGATGGAGGGAGCTGCAACAACTTGGCTAGCATGGAGATGGTGGAGAAGCTATCTCTTACCACAAGACCACATCCACATCCTTACTACATCCAATGGTTCAACAACAGCGCCAAGGTTAAGGTAACACGTACTGTTCGTGTGCATTTTAGTATCTCTACATATGCTGATTATGTTGATTGTGACGTGGTACCTATGCAAGTATGTTCCTTATTACTTGGTAGACCATGGCAATTTGATAAAAATTCTATACACCATGGTAGAAAAAATCAGTATACTCTTCTTCATAAGGATAAAAATATTACTTTGCTTCCTATGACTCCTGATTCCATTTTGAAAGATGATATTAATAGAGATAATAAAGCAAAAGAAGAGAAATATACGAGTGAAAATCAGATTGTGGCAAAAGCATTTGAGCAACAAATGAAGCCTAATAATAAACCATCTAGTGTTGCTTCTGAAATTAAATTCAAAAGTGCATGTTTACTTGCCACCAAATCTGATATTGATGGGCTAGATTTTAGCAAATATGTTTGCTATCCTTTTGTGTGCAAAGAGGCATTATTTTCATTCGAGGACGTGCCTTCCTCTTTGCCCCCTGCTGTCACTAACGTTTAGCAGGAGTTCGCTGACGTCTTACCACAAGACGTGCAACCGGGATTACCACCTATTCGAGGGATTGGGCATCAAATTGACTTAATTCCCGGTGCATCGCTACCCAACCGTGCACCATACTGTACCAATCCAGAGGAGACAAAGGAGATTATGCGTCAAGTACATGAGCTGCTCGACAAAGGTTATATACGCGAATATGTTACTCCTCGTGTTGGTCCTATTATACTAGTTCCTAAAAAGGATGGTACGTCGCGTATGTGTGTTGATTGTAGAGGCATTAACAATATTACTATTTGTTATCGTCATCCTATTCCTAGGCTATATGATATGCTTGATGAATTGAGTGGCTCTACAATATTCTCCAAAATTGATTTGCGTAGTGGATACTATCAAATTCGTATGAAATTGGGAGATGAATGGAAAACAGACTTTAAAACTAAGTTTGGTTTATACGAGTGGTTAGTCATGCCTTTTGGGTTAACAAATGCACCTAGTACTTTCATGAGACTAATGAACGAAGTTTTACATGCTTTCATTGGACGATTTGTGGTAGTCTATTTTGATGATATACTGATTTATAGCAAATCATTGGAAGAACATTTGGAACATTTACGTGTTGTTCTATTGCACTACGTGATGCACGTTTGTTTGGTAACTTTACGAGGTGCACAATTTGCACCGACCGAGTATCTTTTCTTGGCTATGTTGTTACTCCACGGGGAATCAAAGTTGATAAAGCCAAGACTGAAGCTCTTGAGAGTTGGCCGCAGCCCAAAACGGTCACACAAGTGAGGAGTTTTCTTGGACTCGCTAGTTTCTATAGGCGTTACGTGAGAGATTTTAGCACCATTGCTGCACCTCTCAATGAGCTTACAAATAAGGATGTGCCTTTTGTTTGGGGTTCCGCATAGGAAGAAGCTTTCACGGTATTGAAAGATAAGTTGACACATGCTCCTTTACTCCAACTTCCTTCTTTTAGTAAGACTTTTGAGCTTGAATGTGATGCTAGTGGAATCAGAGTAGGAGTGTGTTATTACAAGATGGCAAACCTATTGCACACTTTTTAGAAAAATTGAGTGGGCCTAGTCTGAATTATTCTACTTATGATAAAGAATTATATGCTCTTATTCGGACTTTAGAGACATGGTAACATTATTTGTGGCCCAAAGAATTTGTTATACATTCTGATCATGAATCTTTGAAATATATTAAAAGTCAAGCTAAACTGAATCATAGACATGCTAAATGGGTTGAATTCATTGAGACTTTCCCTGATGTCATTAAACACAAGAAGGGTAAAGAAAATGTTATTGTTGATGCATTGTCTCATCGTTAAACTATGCTTTCACAACTTGACTTCAAAATATTTAGTTTGGAGAACATCAAAGATCAATATGTGCATGATGCTGATTTTAAAGATGTAATGCAGAATTATAAAGAAGGAAGAACATGGAACAAGTTCGTTATTCATGATGGCTTTGTGTTCCGTGCTAACAAGCTATGCATTTCAGCTAGCTCTGTTCGTCTTTTGTTGTTGCAGGAGGCGCATGGAGGAGGATTAAAGGGACACTTTGGTGTGAAGAAGACGGAGGACGTACTTGCTACACATTTCTTTTGGCCAAAGATGAGATGGGATGTTGAGCGTTTTGTTGCTCGCTGCACTACATGTCAAAAAGCTAAGTCACGACTCAATCCTCATGGTTTACATATGCCTTTGCCTGTACCTAGTGTTCCTTGGGAGGATATATCTATGGACTTTGTTTTAGGTTTACCTCGAACAAAGAAGGGGAGGGATAGCATATTTGTTGTCATGGATTGAGGGAGTCCTAGATTAGGGGGTGTCCGGATGGCCGGACTATACCTTCAGCCGGACTCCTGGACTTTGAAGATACAAGATTGAAGACTTCGTCCCGTGTCCGGATGGGACTTTCCTTTGCATGGAAGGCAAGCTTGGCGATGCAGATATTTACATCTCCTACCATTGTAACCGACTTTGTGTAACCCTAACCCTCTCCGGTGTCTATATAAACCGGAGGTTTTAGTCTATAGGACAACAGAACATACAACAATCATACCATAGGCTAGCTTCTAGGGTTTAGCCTCCTTGATCTCGTGGTAGATCTACTCTTGTACTACCCATATCAACAATATTAATCAAGCAGGACGTAGGGTTTTACCTTCATCAAGAGGGCCCGAACCTGGGTAAAACTTCGTGTCCCTTGTCTCCTGCTACCATCCGCCTAGACGCATAGTTCGGGACCCCCTACCCGAGATCCGCCGGTTTTGACACCGACATGGATAGATTCTTGAAAATGGCACACTTTATACCATGTCATAAAAGCGATGATGCTATTAATGTTGCTGATTTGTTCTTTCGTGAAATTATGCGCTTGCATGGTGTGCCAAATACTATTGTTTCAGATCTTGATATTAAATTTCTTAGCCACTTTTGGAGATGTTTATGGATTAAGTTGGGGACTAAACTGGTTTTTAGTACTACTTGTCACCCCCAAACTGATGGTCAAACTGAAGTAGTCAACAGAACATTGTCTACTATGCTTAGGGATGTTTTGAAGAATAATAAGAAAATATGGGAAGAATGCTTGCCTCTTATTGAATTTGCTTATAATCGTTCGTTGCATTCTACTACTAAGATGTGCCCTTTTGAAATTGTGTATGGTTTCCCACCTCGTGCACCTTTGAAAAAATGATATAAAATAGCATAATAATGCATATAAAACATCTGAGATGGATAATATAATAGCATGGAACAATAAAAAATTATAGATACGTTGGTGACATATCAAGCATCCCCAAGCTTAATTCCTGCCCATCCTCGAGTATGTAAATGATAAAAACAGGTTTTTGATGTGAATGCTACCTAATGTGTTTGTCAATGTAACCTTTCTTTGTTTGGCATGAATATTAAGATCGATATTGTCGGGGGGAATCGGCTTCCTCGAACACCTATGGGGACCGAGCCCCTTACTGGTTCGGCGGGGGGCGGAGGTTGCACAAAGAGCGGATCGAGGTGCTGCACACAAGGGGATTTTACCCAGCTTCGGGCCGCAAGGATGCGTAAAACCCTACTGCTGCTTTGTGGATTGTATTGTGTTCTTGCTCGGGAGCGCGTGGTGCTACAGTACACACAAGCCGCTGGCGAGACCGAGCGTGGCAATGGGTGTCCTCCTCCTCCTACGTGCACATGGGGCCTCCTTTTATATGCTCAAGGGGTTACCCACAGGTGGCAGCGCAGGTGGGGGCAAAAATGGGAGAGTGCTGTAGTGGGTACAGCTGCCTGCACAGTGGCTGTACAGTGCTATCATACCGAACTCTGACGGCGGGGGACAAGGGCATTAAATGCCCGTCCGCGTCGCCCAGACGGTGCAGGGAAGTGGACCGTCAGGAGCGCCACCGTTTGCCACGATGGCTACTCTGTCAGCTTCGCTTCGCCACCGCATGCCCCTGGCTGCACAACCTCCCGCCACGTGCGCCGGGAATGCCCCCAGAGCGACACGTTGGTGGGTGAGCTGGAGCGCAGGCACGGGGTGGTAACTTTCCGCGGAAAACGCCTTTCCGCGGTGGATGTCTTGTCGCGCCCGGGAGCTTGTCGCTCACCGGGCCTTGCCGGAGCGCGGGACGCGCCGTGGCAAGGTCCTTGTCGTGCCGTGGTTGGCCTTCCCGGCAAGATCCTCCTGCCGGGGTCTTGTGCTTCGAGCGGTCGTCCCGGCAAGCTCCTCTTGCCGGGGCCTGGCTCTCTTCGGGTGGCCTTCCTGGCAGGCTCCTCCTGCCGGGGCCTTGGCTCAAATACTTTGTTCTTGGATGGCCCAAAAAGGGACCACGGAGAGCCTTGGCGATCGCCTGGCAAGCCTTGCCGCGGGGTGCTACGACTGCCCGTGCACAAGTTCGGGATACTAAGGTACCCCTACTTTAGTACACCGACAGGAGCCCCCGGGCCTGGGCCATACACGGTGCCGAGCGCTGTTGGGCCAGGCCCAAAACAGTGCACGGGCACGCGCGGCCTGGGTCACGCTGCATCTGCTTCTGCGCCCACCACGTCCTCCCCGGAAGGCACGCGTCGAACGCGGCATCGTGGGGAGAGGCGTGCGTGACGTGGGTGGCGTGCGCGGGGCTGAGCCCCGCAGGCGCGCGTCACGTCGCAGGCGATTTGTTTATTCGGAAAGGCGAAACGCCCCCTCCTCCCCTTATAAGCAGGGGAGACAGGGGCAGTCCGCCCACCCGCCAGTTGCGATTCCTCAAAAACCTCCGCCACTTCCTGAGAGAAGCAGCGCTCCGCCCCCCTTCCGCCGCCACCAGTGTTACCGACGCCGTCGACCCCCTCCCTCTTCCCGCCATGGCCCCGAAGGGCGACAAGGGGAAAGGGAAGGCCGTGAAGTCGGCCGAGGCGCAGCGGCTTGAGGCGCTGCGAAAGGAGCAGGCGACCTTCCCCCCTGAGCTTGATGTGTTGGTCCTGAGGGAGGAATACTACCTCTTCTGGTCGACGAGGACGCGAGCGCATCCGCGCATGAGGGTTCTTCCCGCCGTCGCCTAGAAGGAGTATCCGACCGGGTAGCGGTCGTCGGGATGACGGGTCCGACTAGGCGCCAGTCGCAGCTCCGTGTGGCACCGGCGACCCCATCATCCGGGTCGCCGGCTCCTTGAGCTTCGCGGGGTCGCCTCCTTGGCGGCTGGCGTGGCGAGGCTGCTGAAGAGGAAGAGGGCTGGCGGCAAGGCCGTCAACTCGGAGTACGAGGGCACGGCGCCCTCAACAGCGTGCTGACGCCCTGCCGCCTTGTCGGGCCCTTCTTCCGGCGCCGCCATCACCGTCCAGCTTTCAGCCGGTCCCCGGGGCGTTCTGTTGGTGTCTTCTGCCACCCGTAGCTCACCTAGGCGCTCCTTTTGCCCTTTTCGCCTCCTTGTCCTACCTCCTGAGGAGAGAGACAAGAAAGGGATTACGGGCATCTTATCTTTTTTCAATCTATAAGCCCTCGGGCCTTAGCTGTGTTTAAAACTTGTAATCCCATCTTTTCATGTTTTTCATTCTCTCTGAACTGTACCTGAGCGGAATGTTTTTAATGAAAAGGGGATGTTTGCCGGGCCATTTGTCCCGTGGGTAAAACCCACGCCAAGGAACGAATCCTTTATATCGTTAAGATAGACACTTCTTTGCCCGGCAACAGGCCCTGCCGTCTTCCCGCGCCACTCGACCTCTCTCACGCCTTTGGCGGAGGAAGGGATGAAGCGGGTTCGGGCCCCTCGTTCCGCCCCTTTGCCGCCGCGACTACTACCAAAACGGGCCCCAGGAACGCGCTCTGGGGCCTGTCGTTAAGGGAGCACGGTAGCTTCTAGGAGGAAACAAGGTTTTCGTATTCCACAGTTCATAAGAGAATGCATGACAAGGGATGCAAAAACTTATCTAGGATTGCAGCCCCCGGCAACCTTGGCTTGCCGCGGGCGAATCTTCGTACTTGCAGCCCCCGGCAATACTGGCTTGCCGGGGACCAGATGCTAGTCCGCCCTTCTTCTCTTCTTCGTCCTTAAGCGGCCTGGCCAGGATATGCAAAACCCTGCGAACCAAAGGAAACGAAGGAACCGGAAAAAGGACGCAGACTCGACCTCTAAGCTAGGGGTTAGCAGCTGTTAGGCACTATCAACCCTAACCAAGGACGAGACTCGACTCAGCATGCATGCTAAAACCTAGGGCGCCAGCGCTTCATTTCTGCTGCTCAGGGTCTGCGCCTGGCTCTGTAGAAAGGATCACATGCAACAGCGGCAAGACTTTGTACAGAGGGGTGGTTGCCGGACGGGGTCCGACAACCGCGCCTTACGGGCGAAACTTATGAAGATTCCCAATGTTCCAGGAGTTGCTCACCGGAGTGGTATCTTCGGTCTCAAGGCGGACAGCGCCAGGCCTATCAACTCGTTTCACCCGGCAAGGGCCTTCCCACTTTCTCGAAACTTCTGGCACTAACTTGGCGGCTATAAAAGCAGCGCAAAGCTTGCTGGTAGCGAGCAGCTCGCACAGCGGCCTGAAGACGGTCCTCCTCGAGGAGCAACGCATCATCTCGACGCAGCTGCTCTCGCTCGAGCTCAGCGTGAGCGAACACTCGAGGTGGCCCGCATGCGAGATCTGTGGGGCTAACTGTCCCCGCTCCACGTGATGGGGCGAGAGGCTGCCTGGTCATACCAGGGCTTACCTGCGCCGAGAGGTGTCGGTGTATGTTCGGATGCCGTGGCACCATGAGCTGGCTCGGTGGCGCCCGTTCCGTCGCCGGTGCCGTCCCTACCACCCGCTTGCTCCAGGGGCGGTGGGTTCGACGCGGGCGGACCAGCCACCTCCGGAGCCTTCTTCTTGGGTGGCATGTCGACGAAGATGATGGAGATCTAGCTGGTGCAGACGCCGGATCAGGTTCGCACAACTTTGACGCCCCCTACCTGGCGCGCCAAAGATGTCGGGGGGAATCGGCTTCCTCGAACACCTATGGGGACCGAGCCCCTTTCTTGGTTCGGCGGGGGGTGGAGGTCGCACGAAGAGCAGATCGAGGCGAGGCATACGGGGGATTTTACCCAACTTCGGGCCGCAAGGATGCGTAAAACCCTACTGCTGCTTTGTGGATTGTATTGTGTTCTTGCTCGGGAGCGCGTGGTGCTACAGTACACACGAGCCGCTGGCGAGACCGAGCGTGGCAATGGGTGTCCTCCTCCTCCTACGTGCGCATGGGGCCTCCTTTTATATGCTCAAGGGGTTACCCACAGGTGGCAGCGCAGGTGGGGGCAAAAATGGGAGAGTGCTATAGTGGGTACAGCTGCCTGCACAGTGGCTGTACAGTGCTATCATACCTAACTCTGACGGCGGGGGACAAGGGCATTAAATGCCCGTCCGCGTCGCCCAGACGGTGCAGGGAAGTGGACCGTCAGGAGCGCCACCGTTTGCCACGATGGCTACTCTGTCAGCTTCGCTTCGCCACCGCATGCCCCTGGCTGCACAACCTCCCGCCACGTGCGCCGGGAATGCCCCTAGAGCGACATGTTGGTGGGTGAGCTGGAGCGCAGGCACGGGGTGGTAACTTGCCGCGGCAAACGCCTTGCCGCGGTGGATGTCTTGTCGCGCCCGGGAGCTTGTCGCTCACCGGGCCTTGCCGGAGCGCGGGACGCGCCGTGGCAAGGTCCTTGTCGTGCCGTGGTTGGCCTTCCCGGCAAGCTCCTCCTGCCGGGGTCTTGTGCTTCGAGCGGTCGTCCCGGCAAGCTCCTCTTGCCGGGGCCTGGCTCTCTTCGGGTGGCCTTCCCGGCAGGCTCCTCCTGCCAGGGCCTTGGCTCAAATACTTTGTTCTTGGATGGCCCAAAAAGGGACCACGGAGATCCTTGGCGATCGCCTGGCAAGCCATGCCGCGGGGTGCTACGACTGCCCGTGCACAAGTTCGGGATACTAAGGTACCCCTACTTTAGTACACCGACAGATATGATTCAAAACAAATTTTAATATTGACATAAAAACAATAATACTTCAAGCATACTAATAAAGCAATCATGTCTTCTCAAAATATCATGGATAAATAAAGTTATCCCTATAAAATCATATAATCTTGTCATGCTCTATCTTCATCACATAAAGTATTTATCATGCACAACCGCGATGACAAGCCAATCAATTGTTTCATACATTTGAGGTTCTCAAACCTTTTCAACTCTCACGCAATAGATGAGCGTAACCATGGATATAACACTATGGGTGGAATAAATTATGATGTTGGAGGTTGTGTGGAGAAGACAAAAGAGAAGAAAGTCTCACATTGACGCGGCTAATTGACGGGCTATGCAGATGCCCATCAATTGATATCGAGGTAAGGAGTATGGATTGCCATGCAACGGATGCAATAGAGCTATAAGTGAATGAAAGTTCAAAAGAAAACTAAGTGGGTGTGCATCCAACTCTCTTGCTCACGAAGACCTAGGGCATTTTGAGGAAACCCACCATTGGAATATACAAGCCAAGTTCTATAATGAAAAATTCCCACTAGTAATATATGAAAGTGACAAAATAGGAGACTCTCTATCATGAAGAACATGGTGCTACTTTGAAGCACAAGTGTGGAAAAGGATAGTAGCATTGTCCCTTCTCTCTTTTTCTCTCATTTTTTCTTTTGGGCTCCTTGGCCTCTTCTTTTTATTTTGGGATCTTTGGCCTATTATATTATTATTATTATTATTATTATTATTATTATTATTATTATTATTATTATTATTTAAGTACGGAGTCTCATCTGGACTTGTGAGGGAATCATAGCCTCCATCATCCTTTCCTCACATGGGACAATGCTCTAATAATGATGATCATCACGCTTTTATTCACTCACAAATAAAAAATTACAACTCAATACTAGAACAAAGATATGACTCTATATGAATGCTTCATGCATATGAAAGCAATATGACAATGATGGTGTGTGTTATAATAAAACGGAATGGTGGAAGTTGCATAGCAATATATCTCGGAATGGCTATCGAAATGCCATACTAGGTAGGTAGGTATGAGGAAGATATAATGCGGCTTATGTATGAAAGAGCGTATCATATCACGAGGTTTGGATGCACCGGTGAAGTTTGCACCAGCTCTCAAGGTGAGAAAGGGCAATGCACGATACTGAAGAGGCTAGCAATGGTGTAAAGGGTGAGAGCGCGTATAATCCATGGACTCAACATTATTCATAAAGAACTCACATACTTATTGTAAAAGTTTATTAGCTATCAGAACAAAGTACTAATACACACGCTCCTTGTCGGTGTGGAACGACACCTATGGGATCACAAGGATCCCTACTACGGTTGCCAGGGCGCAGGGTTGTGAGAAGAGTAGGATTAGTAATCAGCACAAGGATCGTTTACCCAGGTTCGGGGCGCGAGGATGCGTAAAACCCTAGTCCTACTTTGGTGGGTGTATTTCAGAGAGTTCTTGAGCTCTCGAACTAGCTATGGTGAGTGCGTGGTTCGAAAGAGCCAAATCCTTCTCCAGTATGCCATGGGCCTCCTTTTATAGGCGAAAGGGGCTGCCACAGTAGCATACAGGAGGTGGAAAGGCGTACAGTATTGCGAGCTTATCGCTCGTATTACAGGACAACTCGCATTTAATGCGCCGCTGAGGTGTCCCCTAGCTTTATTGGGGACGGGGGGCGAGGCCCGTCCCGTCCGTCGCCGCTCCTCCTCGCTTCGACACGTGCCCTGGCCAGCGATGCGTGCGGTGCCATGTAGGCAGGTAGGCACCTGAGGTGGCGCGGTGGTAGGGTCTTCACGAAGATCTGCGTGCCGCCACGCAGGTGCTTGCTGAGTTGGCCCGGAAGCTGCATGTTGCCACGAAGGTGCCTGCCCAGCTGGTTGGGCTGGCAGCTGCATGCGAACGGCGGTGGAAACTTGGTTGGTGCGGGCCTGGCAGTGGCCCTGCTGGTGCCTTTGCCGAGGGCCTTGCCGTGGCGCACTGTCGTCCGCGCCAAGGATCTTGTCGGGGGTCTCGTGGCTATCCTCGGCAAGGATCTTGTCGAGGATCGTTGTCTGCTAACCCTCTTCTGATCTTGAATATGTCTTCACAAAGCTCTGCATGCCACCACAGAGGTGCCTCCCGAGCCCTGGCCCAACATGGTCGATAGTGTTGGATACCATGGGCTCGAGGGTGGCTCGCTTTGTTGGTGTTTGGGCGCGCTGCCCTGGCAAGGGTCTTGCCAGGGCTGCTGAGGCCGTCCCCGACAAGGGTCTTGCCGGGGGAAACTGCTCAGCCCCTCTGCTTCTTTGTGGTCTTGGTTTTGGCGTTGCTCTGGCTGTCTTGGGCTTTGGTTTTACCTCGGTTCACCTCCCCTGCTCTGCTTGGTGTGGCCGTGGGCGCGGCTCCGACTGTCCGTGCACAGGTAAAGGGGTACAAAGGTGCGCCCCTTCTTTCGTACACCGACAGGAGCCCCCGAGCCTGGGGGTCGCTTCACCCGTCCCCTCGATTCTGCATGTTCGCCACGCGTCCTCCGTGCGCTTGGGGTGGCAAGCGTTGGAGGCGGGAAACCGGGCCGTCGCTGGTTGGGGCAACGGGTCGGTCTTGATTCCCTGCGCCTCTGGTGGCTGGGTTGGCCGAGCGGGGCGACCGAGCCCCGACCCCGCCCCTTTATAAGGAGGGGGAAGGGGGGATGGCATCCCGCACTCTTCTGTCATCTATCTCCTCCTGCTTCCACTTCTTCCTTTCACCCGCCATGGAGAAAGGGAATCCTGGTCCCTTGTCGGTGGCAGCGAGGGTCGCCGCTCGACAGCGCATCCCTCCCCCTCCTGAGCCTGTGGTGGTGGAGCCGGCCGCGAGGGGAAGAGGGAGGAGGCGAGGCCGTGGGCGAGGCCGGGGCAGAGGTTGTAGTGCTCGGGGAAGAGGAAGACGGGGCGGCGCGCCGGCTTCGCCCCCGCCGATAATGCCTTTTCCGATGGAAGGCCATGTTGGAGACCAGCCCCGCGAGTTCTTCATCAGGCTGCACCGGCCTCCGCGTCGCCGTCTTCGTCTTCCCGCCCCATTTGCTCGAGAGATGGAGCGTGACCCGCCCCAATCCCTCAGATTGCACATGAGGGGCTGTGGAATGGGGGCATTCGGGTCGACGTCGATTTCCTAGCTCCTCGGGTCATGTACCTCCGTCGTGGATGAAAGACGTTGGCTCGCATCCACAGCCTAACGGCGGGGCTCGTACTCTACTTCAAATTAATGGGGGACGACCTACTCTCCGTCAAGGTCTTCGGAGACTTCGGGACTCGCCTGAAGTGCTGCGTCGAGAGCTCCTCCGACGGAGATTTCGACGACGGAAGCTCTTCCTCGAGCGAGAGTGATGAGGAGGACAGCGGGGCATATGACGGGGACCAGTCCGACTAGGCGTCGGATGCCCCGCGCCTAGGCGGGTGCGGCAGCAGCAGCATCTGCACCTGGTCGCTCCTCCGAAAGAGTTTTGCTGGGGATGGGGCCAACTCCTTGAACTTCTCGGGGCCGTCTCCTTGGGCGGCTGGCGTCGGGAGGCTACGGAAGAGGAAGAGGGCGGGCGGCAATGCCGTCAACTCGGAGTATGTGGGCACCTACGCCTTCATCGCGTATTGGCGGTCATGTCGCCTCGTCTTGCCGCTCCTTTCCCTGCACCGTCATCACCGGCCTATCCGTGGGCGGCCACCGAGGTGTTCTCTTGGTGCTTTCTGCTGCTCATAGCTCGCCTAGGTGCCCCTTTTGCCCTTTCGCCTCCTTGACCTGCCTCCTGACGAGAGGGACAAGAAAGGTATTACGGGCATCTTATCTCTTTTTTAGTTTGTAAACCCTCGGGCCTTTGTTAAATTTAGAACTTGTAACCCCCTTTGTTCATGTTTTTCATTCGGTACGGACTATACATGTGTGGGATGTTTTTAATGAAAAAGGGATGTTTGCCGGGTTTTTCGTCCGTGGGTAGACCCCGCGACAAAGAGCGAATCCTTGTTACAATATAAGATAAAAGTTTTTTGCCGGGCAATAGGCCTTGCCGTCCCCCCACTTCGCTTGACCATTCTCGCGCCTTTGGCGGAGGCAGGGATGAAGCAGGCTTAGGCCCCTCGTTCTACTTCCTTGCCACCGCGACTACAACCGAATCCGAGCCCAGGAGATAATCCTTGGGCATAGAAAAGGGGAGCACGGTGTCCTAGAAATAAAACGAGGTTTCACATGTCCCAGTTCCGTTCCGAAATGCATGATAGAGGATGAAAGACTTATGTGGATCTGCAGCCCCCGGCAACCTTGTCTTGCCGCGGTTGGATCCTTGTGCTTGCAGCCCTCGACAACTCTGGTTTGCCGGGGTCGGGACGCCGGTCCGTTTCCTTCCTTCCAAGTAGCTCAGCAGAAGTGCTCATGTGCCCTACGAACCAAAGGAGGACAGAAAAGAAACAGATAGACGCGCACTCGACCTCTAGGCTAGGGGTTAGTCGCCGCTAAGCACTATCAACCCTAACCAAGGAAGAGGGTCGACCTAGCATGCATGCTATAACTTAGGGCGCCAGCGCTTCTTTTATTTATGCTCAGGGTCTGCGCTTGGCTTTGTACAAAGGGTTACATGCCTTGCCGGCAAAGCTTGCACAAAAGGTGGCTTGCCGGGAGTCCCGGCAAGCCGCGCCTTATGGGTAAAACCTGCGAAGTTGCTCGATGTTCCAGGAGTTGCTCACTGGGACAGCATCTTCGGTCTCCAGCCAGACTACGCCGGGCCTGGTGACTCATATTACCCGATAAGGGCCTTCCCACTTTGGCGTCAACTTGTTGGAATTCTTGGCCGATTGAACGCGCCGAAGAACAAGGTCACCTTCCTCAAAGCTTCGGGCATGAACCTTGCGGCTATGGTAGCGGCGCAAGGCTTACTGGTAGCATGCTGCTCTCACAGCCGCCCGAAGACGATCTTCCTCAAGGAGCATTGCGTCATGTTGCCGCAACTGCTCTTGCTCAGGCTCATCATAAGCGAGCACTCAAGGTGACCCGTATATGAGTTCCGTGGGGAGAACTGCCTCCGACCCATATACTAGGGCAAAGGGTGTCTGACTGGTGGCTCGATTTGGCATCGTCCTGATCGACCAAAGAATCGTCGGCAACTCATCAATCCATCGCCTTCCACTCTTGTGTAGCTTGTCGAAGGTATTCGTTCTCAGGCCTCACAACACTTCAGCATTTTCCCTGTCCGCTTGGTCGTTGCTCCGTGGTTGTGCCACGGAAGCAAAACAGACCTTGCTACCGAGGTCTTGTATGTACTGCATGAAGGCGTGGCTCGTGAACTGCGTGCCGTTATCAGTGATAATCCTGCTTGGCACACCAAAACGGTAGACTAGTCCCTTGAAGAACTTGACGGCTGACTGAGTAGTCACCTTTCTCACTGCTTCCACTTCCGGCCACTTTGTGAACTTGTCGATTGCAACATACAAGTACTCAAAGCCCCCGACAGCGCGCGGGAAAGGGCCCAGTATATCGAGCCCCCAGACAAAGAATGGCGAAGAGAGAGGGATTGTTTGAAGGGCTTGAGCTGGTTGATGAAGCTTCTGGAACTGACACGCTTCACACTTGGTTACTAGTGCCACCGCATCTTGGAGGGCGGTGGGCCAGAAGAAACCTTGCCGGAACGCCTTGCCGGCGAGGGCCCTCGACCCTATGTGGGAGACACATATGCCTCCATGTATCTCCGCCAACAGCTCCAGTCCTTCCTCCCGGGGGATGCACTTCAATTTCACACCGTTCGGCCTCCTCCTGTACAGGATGTCATCGACGAACTGGTACAGGGCGGACCAACAGGCTATTTTCACCGCTTCTTCCTGCTCCTCAGGAAGCTCCCCTGTCGGGAGGAATCGGAAGGTATGTTGCGCCCATGCCGGAGCCTGGGGCTCGACGGCAAGGACCAGAGGCATCTCTTCCGCCATGGGAGTGGATGTCTCTACGGCCAGGGCTTGTCGCCCGGCCGGAGCCAGTTGCTCTTCGGTAGGCTCAGTGTGCACGGCAACATCGTTGCCGGCAGCCCAAGGGGCTCGGCGGGAAAGTACTAGCCGGGACCTGATTTCCTCCGCTTGTTCTGCCCCGTTGACGGTTTGACGGATGGCTGAGTTAACTGGAGCAAAAAGGTACCTAGTTCCACAGGCAGCTTGAACGCAGCATGCTTTGACAGGTAATCGGCGATGTTGTTCTCCGCTTGGATACCGTCAAAGCGCTCCTCCAGCTTTCTCACCTCATCTACGTAGGCCTCCATCAATGGGCTCTGGTAATCCCTGTTGACCTGCCTAACAACAAGCTGTGAGTCACCCCTGACGATGAGCTTCTTAACCCCGAGGTCTGCCACGATCCTGAGACCGGCGAGCAATCCCTCATACTCAACAGTGTTGTTGGTGGACATCTCCCTGGGAAAGTGCATCTGGATCACTTACTTGAGGTGCTCTCCAGTGGGTGCAACAAGCAGCACACCGGCACCGGCACCTTGCAGCGAGAAAGCCCCAGCAAAGTACATGATCCAGTCACGGTCTGCTTCCTTACCGGGGAGAGCGGCCTCCTGAATTTCTTCGCCATGCGTTGAGGTCCATTCTACAATGAACTCCGCCAAGACTCTGCTCTGGATTGTCGAGGTACTTTCAAACTTCAAAGCAAAACTTGATAACCCCAAGGCCCATTCCACAATCCTTCCGGTTGCATCTGGGTTATGCAGTATCCGTTGCAACGGGAGGCGGGTGACGACAATGATCTCGTGGGCTTGAAGTAATGATGCAGCTTCCTCGAGGCCATAAGGAGGCCGAAGAGCAATTTCTGCACAACGGAGTACCTCGACCTAGCTCCCTGCAAGAGGGAGCTGACAAAGTAAACCGGGTGCTGCATCATCTTCTTCTTTTACACCACCTCACTCGACTGCGCGGGCACTACCTTGGCGGCATCAGACTCTGCCCGGGGCCTCGCCTTGCCGGCACCAGGCCCTGCAGGATCTTTGGCTTGCCATCCGTTGGTTCTGCCATTGGGTCTGCCTTCTTCAAGATTTTGAAGAAAGGAAGGGCGCGCTCGGCGGACTTGGAGATGAACCAGATAATGGCGGCGATGCAGCCGGTGAGCCGACGCACATCCTTGATCCGCTTGGGCGCCTCAGTCTGCTCAATAGCCTTGATTTTGTCTGGGTTTGCCTCGATCTCGCGCTGCGACACAAAGAACCCAAGAAGCTTGCCGAATGGAACGCCGAAGACACACTTCTCAGGGTTCAACTTGAGGTTGATCTTGCATAGGTTGGCAAATGTCTCTTCCAGATATTGCACAAGAGTTGCCTCGTCTTTGGTTTTGACCACTATGTCATCCATGTATGCTTCCATATTTCTATGGAGCTGGGGTTCAAAACCAATTTGGACTGCTCTTGCAAACGTCGAGCCATCACTCTTCAACCCAAAAGGCATCCGTAAAAAGAAATACGTACCACATGGGGTGATGAATGTTGTATTCTCTTCATCTTCTCTTGTCATGAAGATTTGGTGGTAGCCCGAGTAGGCGTCGAGGAATGACAACAGATCACACCCGGCCGTGGAGTCGACAATCTGGTTGATGCGCGGCAACGGGAAGGGGTCCTTAAGACAAGCCTTATTGATATCTGTGTAGTCAATACACAGCCTCCACTTCCCATTTGCCTTGTGCACCACTACCGGATTGGCCAACCATGTCGGGTGGAGCACTCCTCTCACCAAACCCGCCGCTTCGAACTTCCTGATCTCCTCTGTGATGAACTCCTGCCTCTCCAAAGCTTGCTTTTTGACCTTCTGCTTTACGGGCCACGCATGAGGACAGCCAACTAGGTGGTGCTCAATCACCTCCCTGGGAACCCCAAGGATGTCGGATGTTTGCCACGCAAACACGTCGACATTCGCCCGAAGGAAGGTGATGAGCGCGCCTTCCTATTTGCTGTCGAGGGTGGAACCTATGGTGAAGGCCCCTCCTGTGCCATCCTCCCTATCGGACACCTTCTTGGTCTGTGGCGGCTCAGCTCTGGATTTCTTGTTCTTGCCGATTGAGCTCTCTAGCACGTCCTCAACGGTAGCACAACACTCCGAGGAGGTGCGCTTGCCGGAGTGGGTGCGAGAGGTCTTGCCGGGCTTCTTCTTCCCTCCCGGGCCTTCAGCGGTAGGAGCAGGTGCCTTGACGGCAGCTGTTGCAATTGCTTCCCGGTAGAGTTGGTCGGCGCAAATCAACGCGTCCTTCTTGTCGGAGGGGACAGAGATGATGGTCAATGGTCCGGGCATCTTTAGCATGTTGTAGGCATAGTGTGACGCCGCCATGAACTTTGCTAGTGCCGGGCGGGCGAGGATCCCGTCGTAGGGCAAGGGGATCTCGGCCACGTCGAAGATGATCCTCTCCGTCCTGTAGTTCAACTCTCCTCCAAACGTCACGAGCAGTGTGACCTTCCCCTTTGGCTGGCTCCTCCCCGGATTGACCCCTTGAAACGTGCCCGCTTCCTCAAGTTCTTCATCAGGAATTTGCAGCCTTTTGATCACGACGGGCGAGATCAAGTTCAGGCCGGCCCCGTCGTCAACCAACATCTTGTTCACCTTGAGGTTGCATATCGTTGGTGAGACCAACAATGGAAAACACTCGACCACGGTCGTGCGTTTGGGGTGGTCCTTGGCGTTAAAGATGAGGGGCATGCCGGACCACTTCAGTGGCTTCTGAGTGTCGAACGACGGCTCCGCCGCTGTAATCTCATGCGCCCACTGTGTGAGCTGGCGGTGAGAAGTATGCAGCGAGGCGCCACCATTGATGCACATGGCCTCCGTAGCCTTCTGGAACTCTTTGCTCACGGGACTCGTCGTCCTCGTCGTGATCATCGTCTTCTTGTTTCTTGTCACGGCCCCGGGCGGGCCTCTCTTGCTGGTTGTCCTTGCTGGGGCGGCTTCCTTGGCCGCCACACTTCTTGCCGGATCCCTCGGCACCGTCCTGACCGTTCTCCTTGTCCCGCCTTTCGTACTCGGCCTTTTGCTTTTCAGCAAGCAGCTCAACCTGTCGGCAGTTCTGGAGGTCGTGGTCCTTGTTGCGGTGGATCTTGCAGTACTGCTTGCCAGAGCCCCCTGGCTTGTCGGGAGCTGCTAAGGCCCGGCAGGCGGCTCACCCGGCAATCTCCTTCCCGGGGCCGTCAGCCTTGACCTTCTGGGCAGCGCCGGTGTCGTTAGAACCCTCGATGGCAAGTATGGCCTTGCCCTTGCGTTTCCTGTTGCGACGCCGAGCCTTCTTCGTTGGGGTGGCAGCGTCTTCGTCAGTAGAGTCGGTTTTCGCACCGGCGTCTTCGCCGGGGTACTTCCTTCCCTCTTCAGCCCGGGCGCATCTATTGGCCAGAACATAGAGCTCGGCCACGTCCTTAACCTTGGTCATCGCCAGCTCTTCGCGCATCTTGCAGATGCGCATGTTCTGGTGGAACGCGGTGATCACAACGGAGGGATGAACGTCAGGGATGTTGTACTGCACCGTGCTGAACCTCTGGATGTACTTGCGCAGGGTTTCCCCTTCCTTTTGGGGAATGATATGCAGATCACTGGCCTGGCCATGAGCTTGGTGGCCTCCTATGAAGGCGCCAACGAACTCATGTCATAGATCCGACCAAGAAGAAATGAAATCCGCCGGCAAGTGCATCAACCAAGACATAACATTGGGTTTTAGCGCTAGAGGGAAATAATTGGCAAGCACCTTGTCGTCACGAGCTCCGGCTGCCTACATCGCGATGGTGTAGATGCTGAGGAACTCGGACGGATGGGTCTTGCCAGTGTACTTCTCGCAGACGTCGGGCTTGAACGTGCAGTGGGACAGCCACTGGAACTGCTGCAGCTCACGGGTAAAGGCCGGGCAGCCCACATCGTAAGGTAGGGCGCCAGAGCCCCCCGGTGCTGGGTGGTCCATAGCGGGTCCCGCCCGCTTGTCCAACTGGTGGTGTGTATCACGCCGGCGCTCAATAGTGGTCCGAGCATCTTCGTGAGCTCATTCTCGAAGAACTTGGTACTGGTCACGGTGGGTCCGCGGGTCGAACGACGCTATGGAGATGTTATCACAAGCGTCGTCACGACGGGCAGACGCCCACGACGGCTGGCGAGGAGGAGGAGAGTGCACCGTGGCTGCAGCTCCTCCAGTCCTCCCAGCGCCAACATGTGGTGGCTCGGTGGAGCGCCGACCCAAGGGCCCCACCTGTCGCGGATCGTCTTTGTTGGAGATGGCGACGAGGCTCCGGATGGTGGCCCTCCACTCATTGAGCTTCTCTGCAGTAGGAGGGAAGTCGAGGAGCAGCTGCGCGCGCGCCAAAGCTTCAGCTGGAGTGGGTGGTTGCGATAGCTGCGTGGACCATGGCGCGCTTCGACTTCTAACCACGTTAGAAGGAGCTCCATCATGACCCAGCGGCTGCACGCTATTTTCGCCAGCACTTCGACGGGCATGCTGAACTCACTACAAAGAAATACACTTCCGTGATGATACATGTTTGTCACAGTAGGTCGCTTTTTTTGTCATACATGTACATCCATGACAAATTTATGACAGAATCAAGATAGTCATACCTGTGCTGTCGTAGAAGTGTTTCATGACATTACCAAAATTATCATCACGGAAGTGTCCACTTCCATGACGATAAATCGCGCGTCATAGAAGTGCTTTCGTCAAGGGTGACCGACACATGGCATCCACCGTAACGGAACGCCGTTAAGCTATCGTGTCGGGTTTTGGATCCGATAACCTGTTAACAACCCCGACCAATGGGGATTTTCCACGTGTAAAATCATCATTGGCTAGAGGAAACACATGTCGGCTCATCGTTGGGACAGATGTCATCCACTCACTGGACAGAAGGCGCCTATGATACGTCGACACGTGGCACAGACCAACAGTGGCCCATTCCTGTGAAAAGGCCGGCCCGTTTGACTTGGTCAAAAGCTGGCGGGCCGGACCATGGAAAGCCTATTAACGGCCTGTTCGCATATAGCCCATTTACAGCCCGCTAACCCAAGGCCCGTTACGCCCTATCCGAATTAGGCCCAGTACATCATCTGGGCCGTCCAATATGATTCTAGCCTGTTTTCACTTCTGGCCCATGTATAGCCCATGACGTCTTTCGGCCCATATGAGGCCCTTTGTAACTCTTGGCTCATTGGCGGCCCGTGCTGAAACTGGCCCGTAATGAACAGTGTATTACTTTACACCCATTAATGGCCCATGGTGAAACTGGCCCGTAATGAACAGTGTATCACTTTATACCCATTAACGTCCCGTTATTCTGTTGGGATGTTTCCAGCCCAACTTAACTTTCGGCATTCTAAGGGCCCATTTATTCTTGGGCTCATTTGCCGCATTCGGTAACTTACGGCCCGTTACTGTCATCTTCTGCTTGTGGGCCAAATTCAGCCCGTCGTTACAGTCGGCCCGTTTGTGGACCGTTAGTCTGTTGGGACGTTTTCTTAGCATCACCAAATATGGCCTATTAATGGCCTATTATGGTCAGCCCATAAAACGTACGATTTCCATTAAAGGCCCGTCTACGGGCCATTAAAGGCCCGTACAAGACCGATAAATGAGCCGGCGGCCCATGGATCCTACGAGACGTATAAGGCCCATGGATCCTATGAGACGTAGAAGGCCCATGGATCCTACGAGAAGTAGAAGGCCCATGGATCCTACGAGACATAGAAGGCCCATGGATCCTACGAGACGTAGAAGGCCCATGGATCCGACGGCCCGTGAAGGGCCATGGTCGGGCGAGTTGGCCCCCGTTTGAACGATATAGCATATTCAAAGAATTATCCTACTCAATACTATCACCTCTAAAAAGCCTACACTATTACAACAAAGAGATCAAGGCATAGAAAGGTAGAATAATGCTATACTATACAATAAAGAAATTACAGCCGATTATACCCACTGGGCATTATGGTTCGGCACAGGTGATAATAAAGCATACAGAAACAGCAAATTACATACACTGGGCAAATACAGCTCATACATCATGGACGCGCATCAACTTAACTCCATTCGAACTATAATCACTTCAGAAAATAGGATTGGCCGGATTCAGATAGCACAAATTTCAGTCTGCAAAATCTATAATTCCTTCATGGTTACCTTAGTGTCTTGTTTCATTTTTTTGACTCCTGCATCTAATACCTGCATGTCCAGTCTCAACTTGTTGATTATACGTTGACAATCATGTACACATTGTCTTGCCACCTCTAGTTGATGCTCGAGAACATCAGCACATTCCAATTCCAATCCATAATCATTCGGTAACGGCCATGCCGCACTGCTCGCAGATCTTTGTGTTGATGTCACTTCATCCTGAAATGTTTTTGTAAGTACACATGACTAGGGCAAAAATATAGTTACAACTGTGAAGCGAAAAAGACACTATTTTGTACTACATGGCAAAACAGGACTAACAATAATGTTCCACGTCACTTTCAAAAAAAAATGTTACATGTCATGAAGCATAAGCAGGTGATATTTTAATAATCATAAAAAACATAGTCTGTGCAGCCTGCATACATAAATCCCTCTTAGCTCACCAGAGGAGCATGATGTTGGGGCCCAATCGAAAGCACAGACAAGTTACGAATTTAGACAGCATGTTGCGTATAAGTAAGCAAGCAGTTGGCCATTATGTGCCTCAATTAAAGTCTTAGGGAGCATAATGAACAACAGAGGGTTTCATACAAACATACTACAGCAGGCAAAACTATGCAATCATTAGCATAGTATAAACTAGATTGTGAGCCTCATGCAATAATAGTTGGTTAATAGACTTCAAAGCTTCAGGCACACTTCGGCAGAGTAATTAAATGGTAAGGCCTTTAATTATGTTAACTAATAGTGATACAAGTACCGAACATCAGGCATGTATTTGGGCATCTCATTAACTGAGGACAAATAAAGCAATTGAAAAGAGAAAATTAACTATGCCTGAAACAAACTAGGAATTGAACTGTTGAGTTGCATACAGTGACTTACCTTAGCAGGTTGAAGAGGCTCAGCGCAACTCCTACTTCTCTTGCAAGGCTCCTTCCTAACATCTTGTACTTGGAAATCCTCAATCTTATCTTCATTGCACCCCCTCTGCAAGGTGACACAAACTAGTTACTCGTCTCCTTGGAAGATAAATATGCATACTTTCCAGTCTGTGAACACAAAAGGATGAGATTATAACAAAACAACACCGAAACATGTCGCATCTCTTGCACTTGCACACAATGAAATGAGCATTTACTATGTCTGCACTATGTAAAAACTAGGCATACCTTCGAACTGGATCTCCAGGTACTCTTGGAGAGCCTACTGTAGTGTACATCCAAACCTCTATGTCACCTATGAGTTAGACAAGGCCCCACTACAGCAGCCCTTAGTGTTTAAATCGTTGACAAGCTCTGTTAGAGTGTTAGGTCAAGAACATCAAGTAATCAAAGCAAACAGTCCTAGTATGGCTGGCTGATGCAAACAAGCAATTGAACAGATGTGTGAGCAAATCTTACATATCAAGAAAAGAAGCAAAGAAGGAGGCTTAAAGACCATCACTTGACTGACCAGATTTAAGGGGAATTTAAACATCATGTGCAACGTATGAACTAACATAAACATTGCATATTCCAGATTCTACAATGGAATGCACATGTATTAGGTTATGCCATGTACGATGATGCCTAAATGTACAGATAGCAGGCATGAGTGATTCATCATTGCACACACAATTAAATTGCAGGTTAAGGGCCAGTTCGATTCTTCCTTTTCAAGGCATATTGTTAAAATAAGCCATAAAAGTGTAAAGAAGTCATTTTTGAGTTATGGGCTTGGGCTTAACTAATTTCGCTTTGGAGGGGGGTGTTTCAGGTAGAACCTCACTTAAAATTGAAGGGAAGAGGACTAGTGAAATGACTCTGTTGTCTGCCTATGTTACACTCAAAATGCAACTGCTGACGCCCGTGTCACACCTGACCCTCAAGTAAAAACAAACACGCAAGCATTCATTGCCCTGCCCGCTTGCATCTCCTCTCCCATTTCCCTCTACCTCGATCCCCTGCCTGCAGCACTAGGGTTCCTCCAGCGAGCCATCGCCACTGGTCCCACTGGCCTGGTCCTCGACGATGCTATGTCCAGCTAGGCTACATGGCCGGTGGGTAGGGGCAAATCTCCCTGGCTTCTCCTCCCTCTAGCGTCGCCCCTCATTCTCATGGTCTCCAGCAGCTGCTCCATTGTGGTTCGTCCAACGCACTACTCCGACGGGCGTTGCACAACTACGGCTGATGCCACACTGCGGCAGAAGGCACCTTATTCCCCCTCCCCTCCTCCCAGGCCATGGCCTTGAGGTGCTATTGAAGGACGAGCTCATCCAACAAGGTGAGGATCTCCTCTGATTTTTTGCCAAATTTTCATTCTGATCCACTATACGATGAATTGCTATGAGCTGCTTCTGCTGCTGCTATATGATGCATTGCTATGAGCTGCTCATGCTGCTGCTATATGATGAATTGCTATGAGTTGCTGCTGCTGTATGATGAGTTGCTATGAGTTGTTGCTGTTGCTGCTATATGATGAATTGCTATGAGCTGTTGCTGCTGCTATATGATGAGTTGCTACAAGCTGCTCCTCCTGCTGCTATATGATGAGTTGCTACAAGCTGCTCCTGCTGCTGCTATATGATGAATTGCTATGAGCTGCTCCTGCTGCTGCTATATGATGAATTGCTATGAGCTGCTCCTTCTGCTGCTATATGATGAATTGCTATGAGCTGCTGCTGGTATATGATGAATTGCAGACTGCTGCTGCTGTATGATGAGTTGCTATGAGCTGCTGCTGCTATATGATGCTTTCAGGTGGTGCTGCTATACGATAATAACTAGCCACTTGGACCATCGAATTTCAATAAATAATTGTTCTTCATTTAAATGTGGGCCATGCGTTCTTCGTTTAAATTAGGCAATGGGATCTCTATGGAAAACATTGACCAAAGTAGATTGTGCCAAGTAGATGGTATCTTTGTATTTGCATTTTGAGCAAATAGTGATGGTCTGTTTTCCTATCATATTAATTACTGCATTGGGTTCAATTTTTGATGTTTGCAAGTCAAATTAATTTCCATATGGGCAGCAAAATGGAAAAAAATAAGGCAATCTAGACTCTCCACTAATCATACCAAAGATAAGCTGAAAACGCAATGAAAAGAACTGGTTGGCTTATTGCATGGAGCTTATATTCAGAGGTGCTTATTTTCTTCGGATAACTCGTAATAACTGTCCCTAAGAAAAATGGCTAATAGAACTGGCATACAAATAACATGTCACGATGATTGCAATGGAGGAGTGACGTACCATAGCACACTGTATAGGCTCACCGCTGCCTCTCCTTTTTTTTGCGATGTTCCATGAAATTGCCACATACATCTTGTACTTTTTTATTGTGTAACCCTATCTGCAAGTTGACACGGCTAATTTCAGACATCTCTACATGATACTACATTGCGTATCCCTTGCGCATATTTAAACCACCAATTAACGATTGTGTGCGTACCTTAAACTAGCCATGACTCTGTACGCTGGACTAGCATGCACTCTAAGGGATCCTAATGTAGTGCACTAGAATTCCTACATGGCACCTACGATTTTGTGTAATGTACTGCCCCTGTTCCTAAATATATGTCTTTGTAGAGATTCCAGTATGAACCACATACAGATGTATATGGATGCATTTTCGAGTGTAGATTCACTCATTTTGCTCCATATGTAGCCTATAGTGGAATCTCTAGAAAGACTTATATTTATGAACGGAGGTACGTGGTAGTATCATGTATGACATCTACATATCTAATTTAGCAGCCAGTATTAGAAATCATTGTCTGCACAAAGGGATTACTGGTCGGAAATCCTAGCAAAGCACGCTGGCAGGCACAGAACAATACAAGAGAGAGAGACGTGCTTACAAGATCATAGCAATGCCTCAGTCCAGGATCTTGGTTGGCCAAGCTGTTAGATCCATAAGAAACAACGTCCTTTTAGTTTTTGCCAGCTACATAACAGGTAACAGCAACCGGTTAGTATATTTGAAGTACATCGGGCAGGTGATGCTGGACGGGTTTAAAGGTGACAAGTACCTAGGACATGGCGGGTGCTCGGCATCTCTTCAGACAGTGGGGATCAGGTTAGAAACATCGAGGGTGATGACGCTGCACTAGCTATCGGGGTCCGGTAAGGAGACCTAGAACTGTCAAGTAGGGTGTTTGTGGAGCGGCTCCGGTAGGGTGGACTACGGTGTGGGCGAAGCGGATCTGTGGCCGTAGACGAGGGCGTAGGTGAATATGCTCCGGTGGTTGGGTTAAGGATGGTGTCGACGACGCAGATCTGCGGCCGTGGATGGGGCATCAGAAGCTGCTCCGGTGGTTGGGTTAAGGATGGTGTCGACGATGCGGATCTGTGGCCGTGGATGGGGCGTCAGAAGCTGCTTCGGTGGTTGGGTTAAGGGTGGTGTCGACGATGCAGATCTGCGGCCGTGGATGGGGCGTCAGAAGCTGCTACGGTAGGTTGGATGAGGGTGCGAGGAAGTGGATCTGAGGCCGTGGACTTGTGAGTTGGCAAAGCGGCCCCGGTAGGGTTGAGAATGGTATAGGCAAAGCTACTCCGGCAGGGTTGAGGAAGGTGTCGGCGAAGTGGCTCCGGTAGGATTGAGGAAGGTGTCGGCGAAAAGGATCAGAGGCCATCGACGGGGGCGTCGGTGGGGCGGCTCCGAGGGGTGTGGACGAAGCGTCTCCTGTGGGGAGTACGAATGAGCCGCTGCAGATGCGCGGCGGTTGATGAGATTACCAGCGAAGCAGATCCGGCGCCGTGGACAAGGCCGGCACTGAATGGGCTGTGGTACACTGGTGGATGAGCAGTCTACTTGTTTCTAGGGGAGGTGGGAGGCGTAGATGCGGCCGCAGAAGCAGATCCGGCAAGGTGGACGCCGCTGGCAGTGAATGGGCTATGGTACGCCGGTGGATGAGCAGTATAGGGTTTCGAGAGGGGAGGGGAGAAAGGGCGATGAAGTACGGACGGCGTGATGTAAGATGCTCTGGTGCTATGGAGTTAGTCATTTTTGCAGGAGGGGCAGTGGAAATGGGGGTGCCGTGTAATGGGGGAACTGAAAGTTACCAAAGCAGCCCCGACCTATCATGTAGATGAGGGCGGTATTATAATTGTTGGTCTCCCTGCACCAAGGATAACAGGGGGATTTTGCATGCTAAAGACTAAGGTGGAGGAAATTTTAGAAGGAGGCGGGAGACTTTGCCGCCTGCGGGATCGTTCTTATCGAGTTTCAACTAATTTTGGACCGTGCTAGCGGGAAGGTCATGCTAGACTGTGTACACGGGGCATGCGTCAACAGTTAATAACTGGTGTGAAGTCCACCCCAGAGAAAAAGACAACAACTCGGGATGATGCGCCGATAACTTGGACGTTCACAAGGGCGCGGCCAATCATACGGGTGTAGTGGCGCATTCACAAAAAAGGGATCAAACGCTCAGCCTATGTATTTCTCGTGTAAATAGATAATTTAGTGCCATTGGTTATTTACTTTAAACATAATGCATTTACGTGTTAGTGTAGAGGCGCACAAAAAGAAATGGATATTGTAGTCAGCTACTTAAAAGTGTTACCTCATATGATTACATAGCTGGAGGTGCTTAACGGCGCCTCCATCGACGAGGAGCACCGCACTATTATGAGTGCGGTGATTCAGAAGGTTCAGTCCGCTAAGGGCGGGCTGACCAAAGCTTGTGCCAGCCTGTTGACAGGCTTTGAGGTATGTAAAAATATGTAAAAATATTGCCGCATAGACAGTAGCCCCTGATGCTCTGTTTGGCGTTCGGAAAGAAAAGCCGAATAGAGGATCTAATAACATTCGCAGGAGTCTAACAAAAGTAAGTCAATATGCGTATGCAGGCTTCGCTGCTGGCGTCTGCCGCACTGACAAGCGGAATCTCAAGTGGTCCAAGAAGCAGCTCGAGGACAAAGAAGGTAAGACATACCTTATTTAAATATATAAAAGGTGCAATTGCAAAAAATAACAGGATCATCCTGGCTATTGTAGGGGCCACAACTGAGGTGGCGACCCTTAAGCAAGCGCTTTCCGAGGCCGAAGAGAGGGCAGCCACGGAGCGCACTGAGCGGGAGAAGCATGAGGCGCAAGTTGGCGAGGTGCGGCAAGAGCTCCAGGCTCTCATAAAAAAACATGAGAGTTTGGAGCTTGACTCGAAGACGCGAGAGTCCGAGCTCGCGACGGCCATTGAAAATGCCAAGTCTGCCAAGGCCGAAGCCTAGAAGGCCCTACAAGAAGTTGAGGCGATGAAGAAGATAGCGGCGGGTAAGGCTTTCTTTATGCAAAGCAAGCATGTGAAAGTGAATTACTTGTTACTTACCCGAATTCGGAGCTCTCCAGGAGCATTCGCAGATTTGCGCTGCAGCGTGTCCGATGCCGCCGCCTTCTATCGAGCCGAGGAGGGCAGCTCGACGAAGAAGGTGTTCTGGTCCCAGTACGCTGAGGCCAAACACCCGGTGCCTTTTAGCGACCAGTTGAAGCAACTGGTCGAGCTCCACAAGGTGGCCGAACAGGCCCTGAAGGGCTTTATAGTTCGGCTGTGGCCTGGAGAGGCCCTGACTGGGAGCTACTTTGGGCTAGTGAGGCGGCTGGTGGACGCCTGTCCAAGGCTTGAAGTCGTCAAGCGCTCTGTCTGCATCGAGGGTGCCCGTAGGGCCCTCGCCCATGCTAAGGTGCACTGGGGCAAATTGGATGCCGTGAAGCTTGTGAAGGACGGGCCGCCGCAGGGCAAGGAGCATCGCCACCCCGAGATGTATTACGAGGGTGTATTGAAGGGTGCCCGCCTTGTGGCGGATGAGTGCTCGAAAGATGTAATATTTGAGTGAAACTTTGTTCGTTTTATCCTGTGCGCGGAAAACTTGTTCATATGCGCTATGCAACGCTTGTTTAATTTAAAACATTACCTTCTGTGCGGCCGTTTATTAAATTTGAGAGATGGCGAGTCGTCGGCTTCTGCCCCCATGCCACGAGTGCTGGGGTGTTCGGGATAAACCTGAGCACTCTTTTTCCCATTCTCGGGTCCTTCAAGGGAGGTGCTCAGCACAACGAACAAGGCAATCGGACTATAATGCGTTATCACTCTCACTTAGCCATAGAATTCTATAATTTTAAATTTCGGCGAAGCCCCTAGTATTCGGAAGACCGAGTTCGGGGCGCTATACACGCCTAGGCCGGACAAAGTCGGCTCCTCTCTCTAAGCGGCATAAGTCTTTAGGGACTCGAAACCTTCTCGAACAGCGACCAGCTCTCGCCCTATCATGACAGTCAGTTTTAGCTTTCTCTACTGAGGTGCTTAGGCCCAACTCAACTGGGGCACAAACACAGTAGTTCTCCCAGCGCTACCTTAGCCGATATAGCGGAACGTAAGGTACCAAAACATGGGAGCCGGGCAAACCCAACTATTGACCAAAGACATGATTCGGAGCTGATGCATATAATGCTATAAGTTCGGAGGGCCGCACTTGTGAAAGTGTTCGGACTTCTCACGCCATATTATGGGGTGCTTTAGCCCCTGGTGTATTGGCCGTACCAAAGTGTACGGGTGCTAAATGTTATTACTGAACACATATATATATATATATATTAAAAAGGAAATGAATAGAGAATGCAGTAATAAGCTGAAGCTAAGCATTGTTCATTTTAAAATGCTGCTGTAAAAGCAGAACGATACAAATAGTGCGATAAGCAAGAGATGGGACTATTTGACATGTCCCCCTCCAGGGGCGAGCTGTGAGACGATATGTAAGACAGGTATTTTGCTCGTTATATAGAGACCACCTGTGAATTCGGTGTAGCTTCCTGCCTCCTGGGTTGTTGCATCGTGTGTTCGGCGGTTGTAATGCCGGACAGTCCTTCCGGATGATGGAGTCCTAAAAGTAAGAGAAAATGATGAAATTGGGAGCCCCTAGTGTGGTTGAGCCACATTTAGGGCATGCCGTGGACGTGCCCCTCCCCCTGTGCCCATGGAATTTTCAGAGCGTAGTTATGTACGTGTAGTACTGATTTCGCAGTTTCACGAGGGCTGGGGTTGGGGCCTTATTGCTACGCTTGCTCGGAACATGCCAGGCGGTCTTGTTGTAGGTTACTCCGGGCGCACTTGACGGTGTCCGGACGTTTAAAAGCCGGACTGGAGAATTGCCTTGAGAGACTGCTCTGTACTTCCGCTGCCAGCGCCGCCGTATGCTCCTTCGTTCGGAGAGAGCGTTCGGTGTTTCCATTGACCATAATGACTTCTTGAGGGCCTGGCATCTTGAGCTTGAGGTATGCGTAGTGCGGCACCGCATTGATTTTTGCGAATGCGGTTCGTCCGAGCAGTGCGTGATAGCTACTGCGGAACGGGACTATGTCGAAGATTAACTCCTCGCTTCGGAAATTATCCGGGGATCCGAAGACCACTTCAAGTGTAACTGAGCCAGTACAGTTGGCCTCTACACCTGGTATGACGCCTTTAAAGGTCGTTTTTGTGGGTTTAATCCTTGAGGGATCTATGCCCATTTTCCGCACTGTATCCTGATAAAGCAGGTTCAGGCTGCTGCCGCCGTCCATAAGGACTCTATCGAGGTGAAATCCGTCTATGATTGGGTCAACAACTAATGCGGCAAATCTGCCATGACGGATGCTAGTGGGGTGGTCCCTTCGATCAAAAGTGATCGGGCAGGAGGACCATGGGTTGAACTTTGGGGCGACTGGCTCCAACGCGTATACGTCCCTTAACGCACGCTTCGGCTCCCGCTTGGGGATGTGGGTTGCGTATATCATGTTCACCGTTCACACTTGTGGGGGGAAACCCTTCTGTCCACTATTGTTCGGCGGCCGGGGCTCCTCCTCGTCATCGCTATGCAGCCCCTTGTCTCTGTTTTCGACATGTAACTTGCCTGCCTGCTTGAACACCCAACAATCCCTGTTGGTGTGATTGGCTGGTTTTTCAGGGGTGTCGTGTATCTGGCACGAGCGATCGAGTATTCGGTCCAAACTGGACGGGCCCGGAGTATTTCTCTTGAATGCCTTTTTCCGCTGACCGGGTTTAGAGCCTCTGAATCTGGCATTAACTGCCGTATCCTCAGCACTGTCGCCGTTAATGCGGCGTTTGTGCTTGTTACGACGCGACCTGCCATTGCTGTCCTTGGTATCCGAATTACCAGGGCTCTAGGTCATGTTATTACTACGAGCTAGACAGCTGTCTTCTCCCGCGCAAAAGCGGGTCATGAGTGTCATGAGGGCTGCCATGGATTTCGGCTTTTCCTGTCCTAGGTGCCGGGCAAGCCACTCGTCATGGATGTTATGTTTGAAGGCTGCTAGGGCCTCTGCGTCCGGATAGTCGACGATTTGATTTTTCTTGGTTAGGAACCGTGTCCAGAATTGTCTGGCCGATTCCTCTGGATGCTGAATTATGTGGCTTAGGTCATCGGCGTCTGGTGGTCGCACATAGGTGCCCTAAAAATTGTCGAGGAATGCGGCTTCCAGGTCCTCCCAACAACCAATTGATTCTGCTGCCAAGCTGTTAAGCCAATGCCGAGCTGGTCCTTTAAGCTTGAGTAGGAGGCATTTGATGGCGTGTAGATCATCGCCACGGGCCATGTGGATATGAAGGAGATAATCCTTGATCCATACCGCAGGATCTGTTGTGCCATCATATGATTTGATGATCCATAACTTCATCTGTGAAGCATAGTGGGTGTGCGGCGCCTCTGTACTGGGCCATATCACGACGTAGCTCAAATGAGCTTTGTCTGCTGTGTTCGGCCCTATCGGATTTGCTGTATCCGGCGTGACGGTTATCGTCTCGAGTCGTGGGGCGCCCACGCCATCCGTAGATTGATCTTGTTTGCCTTGCCTTGTCCTCCAACATATCGCGCAGGTCTAGCGCGTTTCCCCATGCCTTGGTATTTTCTGAGCGGCGCCGGGTGTGGCTTGAGCGGAGCGCCGTGAGGCCTCTCTGTCATGACCACGAGGTGGCTGATCGGCCGCGTCATGCACTGGTGATGTAGGTTTAGGTGCTTCCTCCTCTAATCGGGGTAGCAGCCTACGCTTTGGAGGGGCGTTCGAGTTCATACTCTTCGGCCGCCAGGACTTCAGTCCATCTGTCGGCTAGCAAATCTTGATTAGCTCTAAGCTGCTGCCGTTTTTTCTTAAGGCTGCTCGTCGTGGCCATAAGCCTGCGCTTAAAGCGCTCTTGTTCGGCGGGATCCTCGGGCACAACAAATTCGTCGTCGCCGAGGCTTGCCTCGTCTTCGGAGGGAGGCATATAATTGTCATCCTCTTCCTCTCTGTCTGCCGCCCTCTCAGGAGGGCTGGCTTCTCCATCCTCCTACGCTGAGTCTTGCTGGAGGGAGTTGTCTTCGGCACTGTCCAGGGTGTTATTGTCTCTGGTGCCGGTTTCACCGTTTTTGCTTTGGCGGGACTTAGAGCGGCGCTTGGGTTGCTTCTTGGAGGGGTCATCCCTCGTTGTTCCGTCGCCATTGCCTTCTTTGGGTGTATCCACCATATATATGTCATATGACGAGGTGGCTTTCCAGTGCCCTATAGGCGCTGGTTCCTGTTTGTCTCCTACATCGTCGTCCATACCGTCGTTGTCTTCGGAGTCGAAGTCTAGCATGTCGGTTAAATCATCGACAGTGGCTACGAAGTGGGTGGTGGGTGGGCATCGGATTTCTTCGTCGTCCGCATCCCAATCCTATTGGCCATAATCCGGCCAGGACTCTCCTAACAAAGAGAGAGACCTTAGTGAATTCAAAATATCGCCGAAGGGTGAGTGCTAAAAGATATCCGCGGCGGTGAATTCCATGATCGGCGCCCAATCGGATTCGATTGGCAAGGGCGCGGAGGGCTCGGAGTCTGGAGAGGAGTCCGGCACTTTGGAGTCACAGGCTTCGCAGAGGGTAAGGCTGGTGTTCGGCTCGATTGCCGTAGAGATTGCAGCCCCCGAGGCGGTGTCCAGCCACCCATCCTCGATCGGTGTAGTTGGCTCCGAGCTAAGGGTCAGAGCGGACACGGGTGCGGCCTCCAGGGCACTGTCCGGCGGCAGAGCTAGATGGTGCCCTTCGTGACAGTGCGACGCGCCCGGCTGTGGCTCGAATCCGTCGAAGATCAAGTCTCCGCGGATATCAGCTGTGTAGTTCAAGCTTCCAAATCTGACCTGATGGCCAGCGGCGTAGCTTTCAATCTGCTCCAGATGGCCAAGCGAATTGGCCCGCAATGTCCGCCGAATACGAAGATCTGTCCGGGGAGAAAAGTCTCACCCTGGACCGCATCGCCGTTGATGATCGTAGGAGCCATCAGGCCTAAAAGTGATGACACAGAGGAACTCTCAATGAAAGCACCAATGTCAGTGTCAAAATCGGCGGATCTCGGGTAGGGGGTCCCGAACTGTGCGTCTAGGCGGATGGTAAGAAGAGACAAGGGACACGATGTTTTTACCCAGGTTCGGGCCCTGTCGACGGAGGTAAAACCCTACTCCTGCTTGATTAATGTTGATGATATGGGTAGTACAAGAGTAGATCTACCATGAGACCAGAGAGGCTAAACCCTCCTTTTCGGTTTATAGGGCTTATCTCAAAATTTTAGTTTTTCCATTTTATAAGGCTCAATTTGGTTGTTTTCCATCACATGTTTAGATTCAAAGGTGCATTAAATCATTGCATGCAAGTATTAAGATAAAATTGACCAATGCATGTACTTTATGCATGCATGCATTGCAATTTATGCATTGATAAACATAATTTTTTGAGGAAAACAAGTGCATTAATTAGGTGCTTTTGCAAGCTACAAAAAGTATTCCACCATTCATCATCTACCTTGGTTGGTGAGATTTTTGAATTGAGCCCTATAAACCGAAAAGGAGGGAGTATGTGTCATACATGGCAATAAATAAAGTACTACATGATACTAATATATGATACATGGCGCAGGAGTACTAAGTATTATTAATACAGTTTTGCTAGAACTCATCTAGATGAGATATACTTTGGTCTCATTCATCTTTTATAGCAATTGGATGTGATGCTATATAAGATGCATGTGTGCTGACGTGGATTGTATTTGTTCTTGTGCAACGAACTGACCACTGCATGTCATGTTTGATAGTCTCAAGTCATTAAAAGCATACAAGCCCCACATCTCTTCTTGGTTGATTCCTCTATCTATGTAAAAAAAAAGAAACAACATGAGAGTTAATGCACCACGCCTATGTGTTTACTATTTGGTTTTCGTAAGATGACTTAATACTCACCTAGACAGAGGGAGTATTCGATTTGACAGCGGGCAGTGCACATCCTGATACGGCTTTAATGCAGATGAGGGAGGGAGTAGCGATTCCCAATATGTTGAACGGCCAATGCATCCTCCTTCAATTAATGCATGAGGGAAGTAATGGGAGGAGGTCCGGGAAAAGAGGTTGCACGATATGAATGCAACGCAGTTTGCCCTCATTGCCCTCATATAAAGGCGCCCCTGCATTCCAATGCATCTACCACACCGTACGCACCTAAGCATTTGCCTAAGCACCTACACTAAGCGCAAAAGAGCTCACTCCAGACCCATGGCAGCGATGCGGGTGAGTGACCAGCGGCTGCGCCAGATGGTCCACGACGCCGGCCTGTGGCATGGCGCCGAGGATCGTCTCCAGACGGTGTTGGAGACCGGCTGGTGGATGGCCGCCGTCGACGCGAACTACGACTCTCAGTTGGACCAGATGATCGTTGCCACCAGCAACAAGTTCACCGTCATCAAGAAGCTCGCGGACGACATCGCCGTACTCCTCCAGCCCGCGTGCCCGGGCTCCTCATTGCCTGCCACCCTAATCGGCCTCCATGGCCGAAACCTCTTTCAAGAACTGGTGGCCCTGCGACTACCCGCCGACGCCACGAAGAATGTCCACCTGGAGGTCGCGCTCGCCGCGAGGTGCCTCGGCCTGCAAGAATTCGTCGACCTACACATCCACGTGTATGAGCAAATCGTGTACATAGGTATCTACAAGGCCAGTGAGGACGCTACGAGGTTGGCCTTCCTCAACCGGCTGGAAGCCTTGGATGCCTGTAACATCCCAAAATTCTAAATTTTTGGAATGTTATAATAAATAGATATATTTGATTGATTGTTTGATTGATTGACTGAAAGTGAGTGAATTCAAAACTTTTTGAAAGTTAAATGAGAGGGAATAAAAGGACTTTCCCAAACTTTCATCTTTGCTTTTTGATCTCCTTGAATTCAAATTCTTTTCACCACAAAACCCTCGAGAGAAGATGACATGACATCTTCCATTTATTTAAATGACAAGGGGTGTTGAAAATATTTTAATTTCATTTGAAAGTATTTCCAATTCTGAAACTTTATGCAACTCAATGATTTTCCTGAGGGAAGATAAAATGACTTCTTCAAACATATGAAATATGAGTTGGGAGTTTCAAAGAAACTCAAATTTAATATCCATTGGAATTATTTTTCAATTTGGGTTATTTGAGTTTTATTCAAATTATTTTTCTCCAAAAATAAAATACATGGAAATTAGGGTAACATGATTCCCTACAATCGAAAATTGGATAGAAATAAATTTGAATTCATTTTGGTATTTTTAAAATGATTTTTGTTGGATTTTATTAGACTAGTAGCACTCTTTGAATTATCTGAATTTGTGTGGATTTTATTTGGCATTATAAAAATGTTCACATTGTAGAAAATCTTTTTCTGAAAATTTTGATATATATTATGCCTATAGTTATTTTATTTATTTAAGGTTTTCTTTATTTTCTTGGCGATGTTTAAAGAAAAATCCCCGGGCCAACTGGGCCGAAGCCCAGCCAGCCAGCCCAAGTCGTCGCCGCCTCTTCCCTCCCGTGCACGACCGGGACTTCGCCGGAGTCCGCCGTCTCCACGGCGTCGTCGCCCCTCCTCCACGCCACCGCACGCCCTTTTAAGGCCGGCCCCTCACCCCCTCTCTCTCCTCCCCGCCCTCGCTTCGCCGCCGCCGTTTTAAGTCCACCATTTTTTCATTATCATTATTTAGCGGACGTTCTCTGTTTAGATCTCCTTAGCGAACGGTTTTCGTCGCATATGCTTCTGTAGCGAATGCTCGTCCGATAGGATTTTTTTTCTTTTTCTTTTTAATTTCGGCCCGGGGACCTATCTGTGATGAAATTATTTACAGATAAGTCCCTGATTTTTAAACGACCACATCTTTTTACTCGTTAGTCCAAATCTAACGAAATCAACGCCCACTTCTTCGTTATGAACCCCTCTATCCAGTAATCCAACTCAAACATGTTTTTGAAAAGTTTAAAATTTGAATTAGATCAGATTTGAATTCAAACTTCGTTTGATCGTAACTTGAGTTTCATAGCTCCATTTGAGTTGATTCCTTTTGCATATCGAAGCTCTTGGCCTAAACTTTCTGATAAGGCAAAATTCATATAATTTTGGTACTGTTAGAAATTGTTTTATGTTGCAAGAGTTATTTGCTTGGTTTTGATGTTTTCCGAATCGTCTTCTTCGTTCTTTCTGATCTTTTGAGTGATTGCTTATGTGTGGTTACTATTGCTTGCCTACGATAGATTGACCAGAGTGTGATGAGTAGAACTATCAAGAGTTTTGAGTGCGAATCATCTTCATCAACATTGCAGGCAAGTTCACACTTTGATCATATCCCTTTCATACCTATTTTTATTGCATTAGATCAATCCTCAAACATTGCATGATTAGGATTTAATTAAATTGTGGGATGGGAAGTAGTTGAGGTAGTACCTATTACCTGTTATATCAAACCCTTGGGAGTTACTATTATGCTATGCTTATATTGCCATGCTATGCTCGTATACGTGGATTGGGTTTTGAGAGTATCCATGACAGATGTGAGATTGTTAATTAATGGTTTATTTAAGGTGGCAACTTAAACACACATATGGGTGGATTGAGGTACCTGGGTGAGGGAGTCCTGGAATAGGGGGTGTTCGGATAGCCGGACTATACCTTCAGCCGGACTCCAGGACCATGAAGATACAAGATTGAAGACTTCGTCCCGTGTCCGGAAGGATCTTTCCTTGGCGTGGAAGGCAAGCTAGGCGTGCGGATATTCAAGATCTCATACCATTCTAACCGACTGTGTGTAACCCTAACCCTATCCGGTGTCTATATAAACCGGAGGGTTGTAGTCCGTAGGACAATCATCATCATACACAATCATACCATAGGCTAGCTTCTAGGGTTTAGCCTCTTTGATCTCGTGGTAGATCTACTCTTGTACTACCCATATCATCAATATTAATCTAGCAGGAGTAGGGTTTTACCTCCATCGAGAGGGCCTGAACCTGGGTAAAATAAAGTGTCCCTTGTCTCCTGTTACCATCCGACCTTGACGCACAGTTCGGGACCCCCTACCCGAGATCCGCCGGTTTTGACACCGACATTGGTGCTTTCATTGAGAGTTCCTCTGTGTCGTCGCTTTTAGGCCCAATGGCTCCTTTGATCATCAACAACGATGAGGTCCAGGGTGAGACTTTCCTCCCCGGACAAATCTTTGTCTTCGGCGGCTTCGCTCTGCGGGCCAATTCGCTTGGTCGTCTGGAGCAGATCGAAAGCTACGCCCCTGGCCATCAAGTCAGGTTTGGAAGCTTAAACTACACGGCAGATATCCGCGGAGACTTGATCTTCGACGGGTTCGAGCCACAGCCAAGCGCGCCGCACTACCTCGAGGGGCATGATATAGCTCTGCCTCCGAATAGTGCCCTGGAGGCCGCACACGCACCGGCCCCGATCCTCGACCTGGAGCCCGCTGCGTTCTTTGAGGATGAACGGTTGGACGTCACCTCGGGGGCTGTGATCTTGAAGGCGATCGAGCCGAACGCCAGCCCCGCACTCCGCACGGCCCATGACTCCAAGGAGTTGGATTCTTCTCCGAACTCCGGGCCTCCCGTGCCCCTGCCGATCGAATCCGATTGGGCGCCTATAATGGAGTTCACCGCCGCGGACATCTTTCAGCACTCACCTTTCGGTGATATCCGGAATTCTCTCAAGTCTCTCTCTCTATCAGGAGAGCCCAGGCCGGACTATGGTCTGCGAGATTGGGATTCGGACGACGAAGAAATTCAAAGCCCACCCACCACCCACTTAATAGCAACTGTCGATGATTTAACCGACATACTTGACTTCGGTTCCGAAGACTTCGACGGTATGGACGACGAAGGAGGAGACGAACAAGAACCAGCACCTGTAGGGCGCTGGACCGCCACCTCGTCATATGACATATATATGGTGGATGCTCCAAAGGATGGAGATGGCGATGGAACAGCGGAGGACGACACCTCGAAAAAACAGCCAAAACACCGGCGTCAACGGCGCCGCTCTAAATCCCGCCACAGCAGAAACGATGATTCTGGCACGGGAGATAGTACTTCCCCGGATAGCGCCGAAGAACACCAAATCCAGCAAGATTCGGTGCAGGAAGATGGAGAAGCCAGCCCTCATGAGAGAGCGGCAGAGCGAGAGGTTGAGAATGATAACTACATGCCTCCCTCCGAAGACGAGGCAAGCCTCGACGACGACGAATTCGTCGTACCATCAGACCCCGCCGAACAAGAGCGTTTTAAACGCAGGCTTCTAGCCACGGCGAATAGCCTAAAGAAAAAGCAGCAACAACTTAGAGCTGATCAAGATTTGCTAGCTGACAGATGGACTGAAGTCCTTGCGGCCGAAGAGTATGAACTCGAGCGCCCCTCCAAAAATTATCCTAAGCGCAGGCCGCTACCCCAATCAGAGGGGGAAGCACCTACATTACCAATGCATGACATGGCAGACCGGCCACCTCGTGGCCGTGACAGAGAGGCCTGTCGAACCTCTAGACAAGCCATGCCCCGGTGCCACTCAACTAAGGCATGAGAAAATGAGCCAGACCTGCGAGACGTACTGGAAGATAAAGCAAGGCAAACAAGATCGATCTATGGATCGCGCAGACACCCGACGACACGTGATGATCTTCACTCCGGACACAATAAATCCGGCCGGGCCGAACACAACAGGCATAGCTCTTCCGAGCTGCGTCGTGACATAGCCTAGTACAGGGGCGCCGCACACCCACTATGCTTCACAGATGAAGTAATGGATCATAAAATCCCAGAGGGTTTCAAACCCGTCAACATCGAGTCGTATGATGGTACGACAGATCCGGCAGTATGGATTGAGGATTATCTCCTCACATCCACATGGCACGTGGCGACGATCTACACGCCATCAAATATCTCCCCCTCAAGCTCAAAGGACCAGCCCGACACTGGCTTAACAGCCTACCAGCGGACTCAATCGGTTCTTGGGAGGACCTGGAAGCCGCATTCCTCGATAACTTCCAGGGGACCTATTTGCGGCCACCGGACGCCGATGACCTAAGCCACATAATTCAGCAGCCAGAAGAATCGGCCAGGCAATTCTGGACACGGTTCCTAACAAAGAAAAATCAGATAGTCGATTGTCCGGACGCAGAGGCCCTAGCAGCCTTCAAACATAACATCCGCGACGAGTGGCTTGCCCGGCACCTGGGACAGGAAAAGCCGAAATCTATGGAAGCCCTCACGACACTCATGACCCGCTTTTGCGCGGGCGAAGATAGCTGGCTAGCTCGCAGCAACAACTTATCGAAGAACCCTGGTAATTCGGATACCAAGGACAAAAGTGGCAGGACACGTCGAAATAAGCAAAAGCGTCGTGTTAGCAGCGACAACAATGAGGATACGGCAGTAAATGCCGGATTTAGAGGCTATAAATCTGGTCAGTAGAAAAAGCCATTTAAAAAGAATACCCAGGGCCCATCCAGTTTGGACCGGATACTCGACCGCTCGTGCCAGATTCATGGCACCCCCGAAAGGCCAGCCAATCACACCAACAGGGATTGTTGGGTGTTCAAGCAGGCAGGCAAGTTAAGAGCCGAACACAAAGACAAGGGGCTGCATAGCGACGACGAGGAGGAGCCCAGGCCGCCGAACAACAATGGACATAAGGGGTTTCCCCCACAAGTGCGGACGGTGAACATGATATACGCGACCCACATTCCCAAGAGGGAGCGGAAGCGTGCGCTACGGGACGTATACGCGATGGAGCCAGTCGCCCCAAAGTTCAACCCATGGTCCTCCTGCCCGATCACTTTTGATCGAAGGGACCACCCCACTAGCATCCGTCACGGCGGTTTTGCCGCATTGGTTCTTGACCCAATCATTGACGGATTTCATCTCACAAGAGTCCTCATGGATGGCGGCAGTAGCCTGAACCTGCTTTATCAGGATACAATGCGGAAAATGGGCATAGATCCATCAAGGATCAAGCCCACAAGGACGACCTTTAAAGGCGTCATACCAGGTGTAGAGGCCAATTGCACAGGCTCTGTAACACTTGATGTGGTCTTCGGATCTCCGGATAACTTCCGAAGCGAAGAGTTAATCTTCGATATAGTCCCGTTCCGCAGTGGCTATCACGCCCTGCTCGGACGAACCGCATTCGCTAAATTCAATGCGGTGCCGCACTACGCATATCTCAAGCTCAAGTTGCCAGGCCCTCGAGGAGTAATTACGGTCTACGGAAACATTGAACGCTCCATCCGTACGGAGGAGCACACGGCGGCCCTCGCAGCGGAAGTACAAAGCAGCCTTTCAAGGCAACTCTCCAGTCCGGCCGTTAAAAAGCCGGACAATGCAAAGCGCGCCGGAGTAACCTGCAACAAGACCACCTGGCACGTTCGGAGCAAGCGTAGCAATACGGCCCCAACCCCAGCCATCGCAACATAGCGGAGCTAGTACCTCGAGTACACAATTATGCCCTCGAAATTCCATGGGCACAGGGGGAGGGGCACATTAACGGCATGCTTACAATACGGCGTCAAACGTGCTAGGGGCTGCCGGATTTTTTTTACTTTCAGGACTCCACACTTTGGATAACCTGTTCATCTTTGCTGCCGCACAGACGATGCAAGACCCAGGGAAGCAGACAAAGCTACGCCGCATTACGGAACTCTCAGGTGGTCTCTATTTCGAGCGATATATCTGTTTATAAATTCCGCGGCCTGCCCCTGGTCAAGACATGTTAAATAGTCTAATATCTTTTTGCTTATCGCACTACTTGTATCGTTCGGCTTTGATAAATAGCCTCTCTATAAACAATGCATAGCTTTTCGCCTATTTTTTGCGTTGTCCTCTTTTAATATATATGTTCATTAAATAAACATGGTCGCAACCGTACACCATGGTACGGCAAAACACGCTAGGGGCTTCATTACCCTTCTATCTGGTGTGAGAAGTCCGTACACTTTCACAAGTGCGGCACCCCGAACTTATAGCACTATATGCATTGGCTCCGAATCATGATTTTGGTCACATGTTGGGTTTGCTCGGCTCCTATGTTTTGGTGCCTTACGTTCCGCTATATCGGCTAAGGTAGCACTAGGAGAACCATTGCGATTGTGCCCCGGTTCAGCTGGGTTAAGCACCTCAGTGGAGAAAACTAAAACAGACTGTCATGATAAGGCGTGAGACTGGTCGCTGTTCGAGAGGTTTTTCGAGTCCTTAAAGACTTATGCCGCTTCGAGCGAGGAGCTGGCTATGTCCGGCCAAAGGCGTGGATAGCGCCCCGAATTCGGCCTTCCGAACTAGGGGCTTCGCCGAAATTTAAAATTATAACGTTCTATGGCTAAGTGAGAGTGTTCAAGCATTATAGTCCGATTGCCTAGTTCGTTGTGCTGAGTGCCTCCCTCGAAGGACCCAACTATGGGAAAAAGAGCCCATAGGTTTATCCCGAACACCCCAGCACTAGTGGCATGGGGGCAGAAGCCGGCGACTGGCCATCTCTCAATTTTTGATAAACGGCCGCACAGAAAATAATATTTTAAACTCCATAAGCATTGCTTAGCGCATATGAACAAGTTTCCAGCGCACAGGATAAAAACGAGCGAGTTCATTCAAATACTACATCTTTAGTACATTCATCCGCGACAAGGGGGCTCCGGCAAGAACTTCCTTGTAGTAGTTCTCGGGCTTGCGATGCTCCTTCCCCGGCGGCGGCCCGTCCTTCACCAGCTTCTCTCCGTCCAGCTTACCCCAGTGTACCCTTACACGGGCAAGGGCCCTCCGGGCACCTTGAATGCAGGCGGAACGCTTGATGACCTCAAGCCGTGTACAGGCCTCCACCAGCCGCCGCACTAGCCTGAAATAGCTCCCAGGCAGGGCCTCTCCAGGGCACAGCCGAACTAGTAAGCCCTTCATGGCCTGTTCGGCCGCCTTGTGGAGCTCGACCAGCTGTTTCAGCTGATCGCTCAAAGGCACAGGGTGTCCGGCCTCAGAATACTGAGACCAGAATACACTCTGCGTTGAGCTGCCCTCTTCAGCTCGGTAGAACGCGGCGGCGTCGGATACGCTGCGGGGAAGATCAGCGAACGCCCCTGGAGAACTCTGGATTCGGGTAAGTAACAGGTAGTTTACTTTTATATTCCTACTTTGCATTAAGAATGCCTTACCGTTGCTATCTTTTTCACCTCCTCCAACTCTTGGAGGGCCTGTTGGGCTTCGGCCTTGGCACTCTTGGCGGTCTCAAGGGCCGACGCGAGCTTGGATGCTTGCGCTTTTGACTCAAGCTCCAAACTCTCAAGTTTTTTCACGAGAGCTTGCAGCTCTTGCTGCACCTCGCCGACCTGAACCCCAAGCCTTTCTCGCTCGGCGCGCTCCTCGGCCGTTTTCTTTCCGGCCTCAGCCAGCGCCTGCTTCACGGTTGCCACCTCGGTTGTGGCCCCTACAATAAGCAGTACAATCCTGTTATTTCTTTCTGCAATCAAGCCTCTCTATAGGCACCTTTTTTTCTTTTCTTTTTAGGGTATTTCTTACCTTCTTTCTCCTCGAGCTGCCGTTTGGCAAGGCCGAGCTCTTGCTCGGTCCGCTCGAGGTCCTTTTTAAGGACATCCACCTATGCAGTCAGTGCGGCGGTGGACAGCAGCGAAGCCTGCATACGCATATTTGACTTTTTCTTGTTAGACTCCTGCGAAAATTACTAGATCCTCTATTCGGCTTTTCTTTCCGAACACCGAACAGAGCATCAGGGGCTACTGTCTATGCGGTAAATAATTGGACATATTTTTACTTACCGCGAAGCCTGTTAGAAGGCTAGCGCAAGCTTCAATCAGTCCGCTCTTGGCGGACTGAACCCTTTGGATCACCATACTCATAATAGTACGGTGCTCCTCGTTGATGGCGGCGCCCTCAAGCACCTCCAGCAGATTGTCCGGCGCCTCTGGTTGGACGGAGGTCGCCGGCTCATACGGCTTACTCCTCTCGGAAGGAGTTCGCCCACCGCGGACCAGGACTGTCGAGTCCGGCGCGGTGTCCGGTACAAAGCCGAACTTGGAGCCCTGGGGGGTTTCATCCCCTTTACTCCTGGGGTCTGGAGGATTGCCTTGCGGCTCCTCCAGGACTATCTCCTCCTGCCCTGGAGCTTGGCGGGATGCCACTTCGGCGTCATCCGCCCTGCAGGGGGAGACAGCTGGCGGAACAGAGTTCACGTCCGACGAATCCAGGGAGCCGCTCGACGAATCATCGAGTTCGGCACGGGGCGGGCTGCATAAATTACGAGCGATATTAGGGAAAGCCGCGCATTAAAAGAATATCATGAGTCACTCTGGTATATAAGTACTTACGATTTCGCCGGACGCTTGGTTCTGTCCGGCCACTCCTCTCCGCCCTCTTCCGCGTCGTGGGAGTAGTCCGGCGGAGGGGTCTTCCTTTTCCTCGACCCCTCGGCCTCCCCCGTTGGGGTGGCCTTCTTCTTCTTTTCTCCCCCCGCTGGCGGGGGGGGGGGAGAGCTTTCTTGTTCCTCCTCCTCATTTTCACGAGAGGAGAGCGTCGCGGACTCGTCAGATGACGAGTCCGACACCACCATGTTGCGGGAACTCTTTCGAGTCCCGGTGGTTTTCTTCTTCTTGGCCTTCTTCTCCGGCACCACATAAGGTGCCGGAGCCAGCAGCTTCACCAAGAGAGCTGGGGCTGGGTCTTCGGGCAGGGGAGCCGGACAGTTAATTGGTCCGGATAAAGCCCGCCAAGCCTGTCAAAGGTAAAGGGAGTTTAGATCCCGCATAGAGTTAATCTATGAAGAAGAGCTTAACAAACCTGTCAAAGGTATAGATAGCTTACCTCGCTGGCATGACGCTGCGAGCTGTATCCGCGGTCCTCGGAAGCGGATGTGGGGGACTCGGCGCCTTTGGTCAGCACCTTCCAGACGTCTTTATACGTCCTGTCGAAGAGCCTACTGAGGGTTTGGTGCTGCGCCGGGTCTAATTCCCACAAAGTAAAATCCCGTTGTTGGCACGGGAGGATCCGGCGAATGAGCATGACCTGGATCACATTGATCAGCCGGATTGGCCTGTCCACCAGGGACTGGATGCACGTTTGCAACCCAGTCACTTCTTCCTCGTTGCCCCACGACAGGCCCGTCTCTTTCCAGGACATGAGCCGCGTGGGGGGTCCGGATCTCAACTTGGGGGCTGCGACCCATTTCGGGTCACGTGGCTCGGTGATGTAAAACCACCCAGCCTGCCACCCCTTTAGGGACTCCACAAAGGAGCCCTCAAACCAGAGGACGTTGGCCATCTTGCCGGCCATAGCGCCTCCGCACTCCGCCTGGGTGCTGGACACCACCTTGGGCTTGACGTTGAAGGTCTTGAGCCAGAGGCCGAAGTGGGGGCGGACGCGGAGAAAGGCCTCACACACGACGATAAACGCCGAGATGTTGAGGACGAAGTTCGGGGCCACATCGTGGAAATCCAGGTCGTAGTAGAACATGAGCCCCCGGACAAATGTGTGAAGTGGAAAGCCCAGTCCGCGGAGGAAGTGGGGAAGACAAACTACCCTCTCATGGGGCCCTGGGGTAGGAAGAAGCTGCCCCTTCTCAGGAAGCCGATGCGGGATGTCCTTGGACAAGTATCCGTCTTTCCTTAGCTTTTCTACTTGGGCCTCCATAACGGAGGAGGCCATCCACTTGACTCCCGCTCCGGACATTGTTGGAGAAGGTTGAGGAAGGAAGAGCGGACTTGGGCGCTGGAGCTTGAGTGCGCGAGAGATGGATCGGCAAAGGAGGAAGAAGGCGTAGGTTAAAAAGGTGAATCCTTATCCCTTTATACAAGCGGGTGTGGTTAGGCATCCCCGCCTACCTAATAAAACTCACTTGCCTCCCAAGCGCCATGGTAAATGGCGCGGTTGGGTTACCCACATCCGTATTGATGAGAATCCCGTTAAAAGGGGCACACAATCTCTGCTTTGACAAGACGTGCCAAGGAAATCGCCTCGCTAAAACACGCTGAGGTGGAGCAATGAAAACAATTTATATAAAGAGCTTGGCCGCAGTGTTATGACGCACTGCGGAATACGTCAGCAGATTTGATTTGTGTAAATATTATTCTCTATATGGCAATATGTGGAAACTTATTTTGCAGAGCCGGACACTATTTTTGGTGTTTACAATCTTCTTGAAGAAACTTGGGGGAGGAACCCGCCTTGCAATGCCGAAGACAATCTGTGCGCCGGAGTCGTCGTCATTGAAGCCTGGTTCAGGGGCTACTGAGGGAGTCCTGGTTTAGGGGGTGTTCGGATAGCCGGACTATACCTTCAGCCGGACTCCAGGACTATGAAGATACAAGATTCAAGACTTCGTCCCGTGTCCGGAAGGATCTTTCCTTGGCATGGAAGGCAAGCTAGGCGTGCGGATATTCAAGATCTCCTACCATTGTAACCGACTGTGTGTAACCCTAACCCTATCCGGTGTCTATATAAACCGGAGGGTTGTAGTCCGTAGGACAATCATCATACACAATCATACCATAGGCTAGCTTCTAGGGTTTAGCCTCTTTGATCTCGTGGTAGATCTACTCTTGTACTACCCATATCATCAATATTAATCTAGCAGGAGTAGGGTTTTACCTCCATCGAGAGGGCCCGAACCTGGGTAAAATAAAGTGTCCCTTGTCTCCTGTTACCATCCGACCTTGACGCACAGTTCGGGACCCCCTACCTGAGATCCGCCGGTTTTGACACCGACACTGGGTATTCCAGGATTGCCTGTCTAGGTACCTGGGTACTCCAGGATTGCCTGTTTTTTTATGGACCGCCACCCAGGCTCAAAGGGATCATGAGATTATTCAAACTAGAAACTTCTCTGTGCAACCACAAGCTATTATGGGCTCTGGCATAGCTGATTAAGTCGTGCGAACTCTTACAGTGGTAGACTAGCAGATGTAGGGGGTGTAGGTTGGTACGGTCTATCACATCGTAAGGTGCTAGCGCTTCTGAAAGACTATGTCTCGGTCATCCGTTTCTCAAACACCATGCAGTGCGAGAAATCCAACGGAGGCGATCGAGTCTTGTGGGGAAAAGTGCGCAAACCTCTACAGAGTGTACAAACTAATCATGATTAGCCGTGTCCCCGGTTATGGACATCTTGAGTATCTAGTTCTTGGATTATCATGTTGATCTCATCATGTTACTTTAGTTAACTTTGTTGGGTTTTTAATGATGATACTTAATTGGGATTGAGAATGCTGTCAACCATTCTCAATGTTTAACAACCACCATGATAGTTAAATAAACTTTATTCCTTTGCGGTAGGGAAAAATTGGCTTTTCACAAAAACATTATAACCATAGAGCTTTTCCACCAGCCAAATATGCATGTAGTGATAGCCATTGTTCATCATTTTCTCTATGGTGTGAATTTGCCAGTACATTCAATGTACTGACCCATTTCAGGCTGCAACGTCTCATGTTGCAGGTTTCTTACGACGAGTAAGTGATACGTTAGGGTTACGATTTCTACACTCAACTTTGTTGTTGGTGTTGATGGGAATCCACAACCTTGTTGCTTCCGCTATATTTGGATTGAGGTACTTTCTGTGCGGCCGTTTATCAAAAATTGAGAGATGGCCAGTCCTCGGCTTCTGCCCCCATGCCACTAGTGTTGGGGTGTTCGGGATAAACCTGAGCGCTCTTTTTCCCTTGTTTGGGTCCTTCGAGGGAGGCGCTCAACACAACCAACAAGGCAATCGGACTATAATGCTTGAACACTCTCACTTAGCCATAGAACTCTATAATTTTAAATTTCGGCGAAGCCCCTAGTATTCGGAAGACCGAGTTCGGGGCGCTATACACGCCTTGGCCGGACAAAATCCGGTTCCTCGCTCTAAGCGGCATAAGTCTTTGAGGACTCGAAAAACCTCTTGAACAGCGACCGGTCTCTCGCCTTATCATGACAGTCAGTTTTAGCTTTCTCTACTGAGGTGCTCAGCCCAGCTCAACTGGGGCACAATCGCAGTAGTTCTCCTAGTGCTACCTTAGCCGATATAGCGGAACGTAAGGCACAAAAACATAGGAGCCTGGCAAACCCAACTATTGACCCAAATCATGATTCGGAGCCGATGCATATAATGCTATAAGTTGGGGGTGCCGCACTTGTGAAAGTGTTCGGACTTCTCACACCATATTAAGGGGTACTAGAGCCCCTGGCGTATTTGCCGTACCACAGTGTACGGGTGTAGCATGTTATTACTTGAACATATATATATATAAAGAGAGTAATGCAAAAGATAGACAAAAAGCTATGCATTGTTTATAAGAAAGCCGCTATTCAAGCCGAACGATACAAATAGTGCAATAAGCAAAAGAAATTGGACTTATCTAACATGTCCTGTCCAGGGGCAGGCCGCGGAATTGCATTTGAAACAGGTATACTGCTCGTAATAGAGACCACCTGGGAGTTCCAAAATGCGGCATGGCTTATCTGCTTCCCTGGTTCTTGCATCGTTTGTGCGGCAGTTGAATTGCCGAACAGGTCGTCCGAAGTATGGAGTCCTGAAAGTTAGAGAAAATAAAGAAAGAATTCAGCAGCCCCTAGTACGGTTTAAGCCGTGTTTTGGGCGTGCCGTGATGGTGCCCCTTCCCCTGCGCCCATGGTATTTTGAGAGCGTAGTTATGTACGCGAAGTGCTGGTTTCGCTATTTCGCGAGGGCTGGGGTTGGGGCCGCATTGCTACGCCTGCTCGGAACGTGCCAGGCGGTCGTGTTGTAGGTTACTCCGAGCGCGCTTGACAGTGCCCGGCTTTTTGAAGGCCGGACTGGAGAATTTCCTGGAGAGGCTGCTTTGCACTTCTGCTGCGAGCGCTGCCGTATGCTCCTCCGTTCGGAGAGAGCGTTCGGTGTTTCCGTTGACCATGATTACTCCTCGAGGGCCTGGAATTTTGAGCTTGAGGTATGCATAATGCGGTACCGCATTGAACTTTGCGAATGCGGTTTGTCCGAGCAGTGCGTGATAGCCACTGCGGAACGGGACTATGTCAAAGATTAACTCCTCGCTTCGGAAGTTATCCGGAGATCCGAAGACCACTTCAAGTGTGACTAAACCTGTACAGTTGGCCTCTACACCTGGTATGACGCCTTTAAAGGTTGTTTTGGTGGGCTTAATCCTCGAGGGATCTATGCCCATTTTCCGCACTATATCCTGGTAATGCAGGTTCAGGCTGCTGCCGCCGTCCATAAGGACTCTTGTGAGATGAAATCCGTCAATAATTGGGTCTAGAACCAATGCGGCGAACCCGCCATGACGGATGCTAGTGGGGTGGTCCCTTTGATCAAAAGTGATCGGGCAGGAGGACCATGGGTTGAACTTTGGGGCGACTGGCTCCAGCGCATATACGTACCGTAATGCACGCTTCCGCTCCCTCTTGGGGATGTGGGTTGCGTATATCTTGTTCACCGTCCACACTTGTGGGGGAAAACCCTTCTGTCCACTGTTGTACAACGGCCTGGGCTCCTCCTCGTCGTCGCTACGCAGCCCCTTGTCTCTATTATCGGCATTTAACTTGCCTGCCTGCTTGAACACCCAACAATCCCTGTTGGGGTGATTGGCTGGCCTTTCGGGGGTGCCATGTATCTGGCACAAGCGTCGAGTACTCGGTCCAAACTGGACTGGCCCTGAGTATTTCTTTTGAATGGCTTTTTCCGCTGACCGGATTTGTAGCCTCAGAATCCGGCATTGACTGCCGTATCCTCGTTACTGTCGCTGTTGACACAGCGTTTTTGCTTGTTCCGGGGCGACCTGCCACTTTTGTCCTTGGTATCCGAATTACCAATGTTTTTGGTTAAGTTGTTGCTGCGAGCTAGCCAGCTGTCTTCTCCCGCGCAAAAGAGGGTCATGAGTGTCGTGAGAGCTGCCATAGATTTCGGCTTTTCCTGTCCGAGGTGCCTGGCAAGCCACTCGTCGCGGATATTATGCTTAAAGGCTGCTAGGGCCTCTGCGTCCGAACAGTCGACTATTTGGTTTTTCTTTATTAGGAACCGTGTCCAGAATTGCCTGGCCGATTCCTCTGGCTGCTGAATTATGTGGCTTAGGTCATCAGCGTCCGGTGGTCGCACATAGGTGCCCTGGAAATTGTCGAGGAATGCGGCTGCCAGGTCCTCCCAAGAACCGATCGAATCTGCTGGCAAGCTGTTAAGCCAATGCCGGGCTGGTCCCTTAAGTTTGAGTGGGAGGTATTTGATGGCGTGTAGATCATCGCCGCGGGCCATGTGGATATGAAGGAGATAATCCTCGATCCATACCGCAGGATCTGTTGTGCCATCATATGATTCGATGTTCACGGGTTTGAAACCCTCAGGGATTTTATGATCCATTACTTCATCTGTGAAGCATAGTGGGTGTGCGGCGCCTCTGTATTGGGCTATATAACGATGCAGCTAGAATGAGCTTTGTCTACTATGTTCGGCCCTGCCGGATTTATTATGTCCGGAGTGACGATCCATGTCACGTGCCGTAGGGCGCACACGCAATTCGTAGACCGATCTTGTTTGTATTGCCTTGTCCTCCAGTCTCTCTCACAGGTCTGGCGCGTTTTCCCGTGCCTTAGCATGTTTCGGGTGGCGCCGGGGCATGGCTTGAGTGGAGGGCCGAGAGGCCTCTCTGTCACGGCCATGTGGTGGCCGGTCGGCCATGTCATGAGCTGGTGATGTAGGTGCTTCCTCCTCTAATCGGGGTAGCAGCTTGCGCTTTGGGTAACTCTTGGAGGGGCGTTCGAGTTCGTACTCTTTGGCCGCAAGGACTTCAGTCCATCTGTCAGCTAGCAAATCTTGATCAGCTCTAAGCTGTTGCTGCTTTTTCTTGAGGCTGCTTGCCGTGCCTATAAGCCTGCGTTTAAAACGCTCTTGTTCGGCTGGATCCTCTGGCGCGACGAATTCGTCGTCGTCGAAGCTTGCCTCGTCTTCGGAGGGAGGCATGGAATTATCATTCTCAACCTCTCTGTCTGCCACTCTCTCGTGAGGGCTGGCTTCTCCATCCTCTTGGTGGAGGGAGTGTTCTTCAGCGCTATCTGGAGTATTATTATCTCCCGTGCCGGAATCACCGTTTTTGCTTTGGCGGGATTTAGAGCGGCGCCGCTGACGCCGACGCTTGGGCTGTTTCTTGGAGGTGTCATCCCCCGCTGTTCCATCGCCATCTCGATCTTTTGGAGTGTCCACCATATTTATGTCGTATGACGAGGTGGCCTTCCAGCGCCCTAAAGGTGCTGGTTCTTGGTCATCTCCGGCATCGTCGTCCATACCGTCTATGTCTTCGGAGTCGAAGTTGAGCATGTCGGTTAAGTCGTCGACAGTGGCTACGAAGTGGGTGGTGGGTGGGCTTTGAATTTCTTCATCATCCGTATCCCAACCTTGCCGACCGTAGTTCGGCCAGGGCTCTCCTGACAAAGAGAGAGACTTTAGTGACTTCAGAATGTCGCCAAAGGGCGAGCACTGAAAGATGTCCGCGGCGGTGAACTCCATGATCGGCGCCCAATCGGATTCGATCGGCGGGCGCGCGGAGGGCTCAGAGTCCGGAGAGGAATCCGGCCCCTCGGAGTCACGGGCCTTGCGGAGTGCGGGGCTGGTGTTCGGCTCGATCGCCTTTGAGATCGCAGCCCCCGAGGCGGCGTCTAACCTCTCATCCTCGATTGGCGCAGTAGGCTCCGAATTAAGGGTCGGAACCGAAGTGTGTGCGGCCTCCAGGGCACTATTCGGCGGCAGAGCTAGATCATGCCCATCGAGACAGTGCGGTGCGCTCGGCTGTGGCTCGAATCCGTCAAAGATCAAGTCCCCGCGGATGTCAGCCGTGTAGTTTAAACTTCCAAATCTGACCTGATGGCCAGGGGCGTAGCTTTCGATCTGCTCCAGGTGGCCAAGCAAATAGGCCTGCAGTGCGAAGCCGCCGAATACGAAGATCTGTCCGGGGAGAAAAGTCTCACCCTGGACCGCATCGTTGTTGATGATCAAAGGAGCCATCGGGCCTAAAAGCGACGACACAGAGGAACTCTCAATGAAAGCACCAATATCGGTGTCAAAACCGGCGGATCTCGGGTAGGGGGTCCCGAACTGTGCGTCTAGGCGGATGGTAACAGGAGACAAGGGACACAATGTTTTACCTAGGTTCGGGCCCTCTTGATGGAGGTAAAACCCTACGTCATGCTTGATTAATATTGATGATATGGGTAGTACAAGAGTAGATCTACCACGAGATCAAGGAGGCTAAACCGTAGAAGCTAGCCTATGGTATGATTGTTGTATATTGGAGTTGTCCTACAGACCAAAACCCTCCGGTTTATATAGACACCGGAGAGGGTTAGGGTTACACAAAGTCGGTTACAATGGTAGGAGATCTAAATACCCACATCGCCAATCTTGCCTTCCACGCCAAGGAAAGTCCCTTCCGGACACGGGGCGAAGTCTTCAATCTTGTATCTTCATAGTCCAGGAGTCCGGCTGAAGGTATAGTCCGGCTAGCCGGAGACCCCCTAATCCAGGACTCCCTCACTCCAGCTTCTGTTTTTCCCCTTCGATGGCTGCCCCACAGAAGCATACGTCCTCCCAAGATAAGAAATCATGAAGCTCACCTGGTATGGAGGGCGAGTGTATGATGTGGTACACCAAAACATCATCTTTGAGGCACAGCTGAAGGACGGCGGCGCGCTTGATCTTCCCAGGGGCACACTCCGTGTACTCTGCGTCGAGACCGATGACCCTCGTCTCTACCTTTTCGAGGGAGTTGGATACATTGTTGATCCACTGCCGAACAACCCTTGGGTGGACGGTGACGGTGGCAACTATGCGCATCGAGCCTTCGACGATGACATGTCGGACGCTAAAAACCTGCATCTCGATCTCTGTTGCCATTTGGAACCGCTGGAACAGAGGGCTATGGTTTGGAGAATTAGGATTAGATGGCTAGTCTAATTGAAGTACTAGATGATTATTTAAATAGGTTAAAACAATGTGAACGCAGTGGGGTTTGGATGCAAATGAAGATGAAGGGGAGGTGAAGAAGCCGAGGAGAATCGGTTCCCGATGGAGAAGTAAATGGGAGAAGTGGCGTACAGGCAGTTCATTAGACGGCTAGGTAGACTAAACGAAAAGGCTATGCGGGTAGACTGATGAGTCATACCTGTTCGTGTACGTGCCCATCCTTCCGCATAGGTGGAACCTATGCAAACAGAAAAAAATGTGTCGTAGTTTTTTTTTGAGCGCGTGAGTGGGAGACACAACATTCTCTGGTTAAGGAATACTCCCTCCGTTTAGGTGAGTATAAGTCACCTTATGAAAATTAGGTTTTCCCAAAACCTTTAGGCGTGGAGCATTAACTTCCTGCTCAATCCCCTCCCAGCCTCGTTAGTCAGCGTTCTCTTCCTCTTCTGCCGCATTCTACCTTTCCATTTTTCCTCTTCCAAAGTGTGGAACGATCTGGATACCGTCCTTGATGCACCAGAACGACCATTGCATGCATCGCGGCACAGCGTTGATTGGGCATGCACGAGAATTTGGTTCTGCTCGCAAAATGGATGATACCTGAACGATGAAGTGAACAGGCATGCTAGCACGGGAGACCTATTTCCTCTATATAATACTGGAGTACTCATGTACGTAGTAGTAGTAGTAGTAGTAGTAGTAGTAGTAGTAGTAGTAGTAGTAGTAGTAGTAGTAGTAGTAGTAGTAGCAGTAGTAGTAGTAGAACAACTGTGGTACACTTGATGGTCAAAATACTATTCATCCGGTCCTCACAGTGAAGTGACAACACCCTGCGCCTGACACTAGTCCAGGCGGCGTGTTCGAGTTACCAAAGTCAGCCTCACCCTATGCACTCTACAGTCTGTCACCGCCGCTGTACAACACATTGGCGCCTCGCCTTGTCTCCCTCTCCGCTCCCATAGCACCACTCCATCTCCATCTCCATCTCCTTCTCCGTCTCCGTCTCCATCTCACTGTGCCCCCGCGTACCGTCGCCTCACTCGCCTCCCCCAGTACCACTATTCCCTCGCTAGCCGCTCCAGCACCGACATCCTTCTCCCCCGTAAATCAAGCCCCCTTCCAAACTCCATGGCCGAACGCGAACCGCGGAGCATCCATATGATCCGCGATTGGAGCAATCTCCCCAGTGACATCCTCGACCTTTGTTGTTCGTGTATGGATATGTTGAGCGCCCTGCGGCTGGCTGCATGCTCGAGGGACATGCACACGGCCATCGTCAAAGCGAGGCCTAAGCTTTTCAAGACACCCTACTTGCTGCTATCTGGTCTTGCGAGATTGGCTCACCATGATACGGAGGCGTGCATGATGCCCCTCGACTTCAATCCGATCTCCATTAGCCGAAACTTCTTTGCAGGTATGTAGTGGGCCACCGTACATCATTTCCCTCGACATCGATCCGATCACCATCGCCTGAAACTTCTTGGCAGGTATGTACTGGGTCGGCATGAACTCCCACTGGATGGCTGCCTTCACAGAAGACGGTAAAAAGTTGGTGCTCGTGAACTTCCAGACCTCCCATGAGATTATCCTTCCTCCGTTGGATCATATAGAGTATTACCATCGCGGTCCAAGTCATCTAGATTACTACGTCAGTTGGACGGACCTTGTTTTGCAGAAGATTGTAATCTGCCAAGTGCCCACACAACATGCGAATTACGCAGACTTCAAGCTAATTGCCTTGTTCAACCGTGGACTCGCCTATCTTTACGCCGGTTCCTTCTTTAGCTGGAGACAACTCAGCTTGCAGTGGATCATCGTCAAAGCTGATACACACTTCTATGATGCTATGGAACACAATGGCATCATCTACGCGATTGACAAAGCAGATGGCACCACATATTGTTGGGACGGCGTATGTAAGTTGTTTCCGTCTCATGTTAATGATGATGCCATGACACTATTTGAACTTTTTGTGATGATTGGCATATCCCTCTTTGAGCAGAATTTGAGTAGAACTATGGTAATGTATTAGAGACGCCGTAAATCAGCTATATTTGGAATGAGTTAATTCATGCGATTGTGACCATGTCATTACATCCAATTTGTACCCTGAATAATCAAACGGTTAGGAATATATGGATATTATCCTTATTTTACAGTAATCTATATACTACTACTAAATATGAGTGTGTATCAATGGCCATGTTAGTTTCCTCATTTTCATGATGTAGAAACATGCACCACACTGTTGGTTTCATCGAACCATACATTAGGGAAGTAAATGTGCATATGGAGAACTCTATATTTGGAAGTAGTGAAATCCTGCAATGCTTACCATGTGTATATACCTATATTCTCCCTTCAGCAATCAATGGCTAGAATAATATCCTCACAAAATTTTTGCCCACAGAACACGAGTATATAACAATGCATGGTCTGTTAGTTACCTTGAAGAATTTGTTTGTGAGGACAGAACATGATTACATAACATGCATGACATGGTACTTTCCTGTGAAGAATCGATTGCGAGATAACATGAGTATAACCATGCATGGCACTTCTATATTTTCGAACCCAGTGTACATTTCCCTGTATTTTCCTCCCAGTTCCAACCGGGACATATCAATGTTGTTTCTTGCATTATCCTACTCATACTCTGAACAATGCTGATCTTACATTAACAATGCCTATCCTTTTTGATATGATGTAGTGTCCCTACAGTTACTGCCCTTTGTAATCACACCACCTTTGCCAAAAACAGGGAAGCACAACTGGTTCCTCGCTCGATCAGACGACGGCAAAAGACTGATGGTCATTCGGACACATGAGCCGGAAAAGTTATATTGCAAAAACCCCACTGTATACAAGCACCGTGTAATACGTGAGTATCCGGACAGTGGCTGTTACGTCTATGAGCAGGATACCAGCTTGTTGGGGCCTTTAGGATTTTTTAGTTGGAGGTGGGTAAACAGCCTTGGTTCACACTCTCTGTTTCTCGGACTCAATTATCCAATTAACCACGAGATCACCGTTGGCAAGGACCTTGATGGTAGAGAGGCTCTGTTTGCTATGGAAAACTGTGTCTACATGGCGAGCCCTAGGAGTTCAGGAGCAAACTCCCCTGATTCTCAATGATACAGCCTGCAGCCAAAAGAAGGAGAGAATGACAAAGGCATCCGGATTAACTTTGATCCTTGGATGTCTCAATTACGACATGCAGTGATGTTGTGACGCCCCCGATTCAATCGTACACTAATCATGCACGCAAATGTGTACGATCAAGATCAGGGACTCACGGGAAGATATCACAACACAACTCTACAAATAAAATAAGTCATACAAGCATCATAATACAAGCCAGGGGCCTCGAGGGCTCGAATACAAGTGCTCGATCATAGACGAGTCAGCGGAAGCAACAATATCTGAGTACAGACATAAGTTAAACAAGTTGCCATAAGATGGCTAGCACAAATTGGGATATAGATCGAAAGAGGCGCAGGCCTCCTGCCTGGGATCCTCCTAACTACTCCTGGTCGTCGTCAGCAGGCAGCACGTTGTAGTAGGCACCTACGGGGTAGTAGTCGTCATCGACGGTGGCGTCTGGATCCTGGGCTCCATCATCTGGTCGCAGCAATCGGATAGAGGTATGGGGGAAAAGGGGAAACAATGCAACCGTGAGTACTCATCCAAAGTACTCGCAAGCAAGGAACTACACTACATATGCATGGATATATATGTAAAGGGCCATATCAGTGGACTGAACTGCAGAATGCCAGAATAAGAGGGGGATATCTAATCCTGTCGAAAACTTCGCTTCTGGCAGCCTCGTCTTGCAGCATATAGAAGAGAGTAGACTGAAGTCCTCCAAGTAGCATCGCATAGCATAATCCTACCCGGCGATCCCCTCCTCGATGCCCTGTTAGAGAGCGACCACCAGGTTTTATTTGGCACTTGGAAGGGTGTGTTTTATTAAGTATCCGGTTCTAGTTGTCATAAGGTCAAGGTACAACTCCGGGTCGTCCTTTTATTGAGGGACACGGCTATTCGAATAGATAAACTTCCCTGCAGGGGTGCACCACATAGCCCAACACGCTTGATCCCATTTGGCCGGACACACTTTTCTGGGTCATGCCCGGCCTCGGAAGATCAACACGTCGCAGCCCCACCTAGGCACAACAGAGAGGTCAGCACGCCGGTCTAAACCTAAGCGCGCAGGGGTCTGGGCCCATCGCCCTGAGCACACCTGCACGTTGCGAGGGCGGCCACAAGCAGACCTAGCAACCTCTAGTACAACAGAAGTTACGTTACGCGGCCCAATCTGGCGCGCGCCGCTCAGTCGCTGACGTCACGAATGCTTCGGCTGATACCACGACGTCGGGATACCCATAACTACTCCCGCGTAGATGGTTAGTGCGTATACACCAAATGTCCAGACTCAGATCAAATACCCAGATCTCGTTAAGCGTGTTAAGTATCCGCGAACGCCGACCAGGGCCAGGCCCACCTCTCTCCTAGGTGGTCTGAACCTGCCCTGTCGCTCCGCCACAAAGTAACAGTCGGGGGCCGTCGGGAACCCAGGCCCACCACTACCTGGGTGGAACCACCTGCCCCTTCAGCCCCCACCTCCGAACAGTATCACAGGTAATGTAACAGTGTAAAGTATATAGTATATGCCCGTGATCACCTCCCGAAGTGATCACGGCCCAGTAGTATAGCAAGGCAGACGGACAAGAGTGTAGGGCCACTGATGGAACACTAGCATCCTATACTAAGCAGTAGGATAGCAGGTAAAGGTAACAACAGTAGTAGCAAGGACAGGCTATGCAGCAGTATAGGATTAACTGAAAGCAGTAACATGCTACACTACTCTAATGCAAGCAGTATAGAGAAGAATAGGCGATATCTGGTGATCAAGGGGGGGGGCTTGCCTGGTTGCTCTGGCAAGAGAGAGGGATCGTCAACTCCGTAGTCGAATGGGGCAGCAGCAGCGTCGTTCTCGGTGTCTATCGAGAGAAGAGGGGGGAGAAACAATAAATATTTAAGAAAGCAGATGCATAGTGATGCATGACATGACAAATAACGGCGTTAGAGATGCCCTAACGCGGTATGGGATGATACCGGTGAAGGGGGGAAACATCCGGGAGAGTTTTCCCGGTGTTTCGTGTTTTCGAGCAGAGGAGCCGGAGGGGGAAAATTTGCGAGTTTGATATGTTATGTATGTGTGGCGGACGAATGGTCTGCGTATCCGGGTTCGTCTCACTGTTCTGAGCTACTTTCATGTACAAAGTTTTTCCATCCGAACTACGGTTTATTTTATATTAATTTTAAAAGTTTTAAAGCATTTTCTAATTTATTTTAATTCGAAATTAAATATTAAATTGCTATGGGCAACAGAATGTATGTGTGGCTGGCAAGTGGGGTCAAGGGTGGTCCAGTCAGCATTTGACCAGTCAACTGTTGACTGGTCAACAGGGTCAAACAGGGCCCACCTGTCATGGACTGGGTCAACCCAGTCAACAGTTTGACTCGTCAAACTGGACAGGTGGCCCACATGTCATTGAGTCTCAACTAATTAACCTAGTTAATTAGTTTAATTAACAGATTGATTAGGTTAAGTTGATTATTTTAATTAATTAATTTACTCATTATCATTATTATTTAATTTCCTTTTTTAACAACCGTTTTGGGGCTGGGCCCGTTCGGTCAGTGGCCTAGGGCCATTGCGGGCGTGTGGGCGCCAGCCGTGCGGTTCGGGGCGCACCCGTGCGGGGCCGAGCCCGACCGGGAAGGCGAGGCGAGGCCACCGGGGAGCGGCGGCGCTTGGCCGGCGTGGCCGTCAGCCAGCGGGAGCGTGGCGTGCGTGGGGAGGCGGAGCGTGGCGTGGTGCATCGAGAAGCAGCCGGCAGTAGCAGTGAGCAGCGGCAGCCTTCAAGCAGACGAGGCGGGCGCCGGCGACGCATGGGCGCGCGCGACTTCGGGGAGCCGCAGCCAGGAAGGCTGCGCGGGGGTGTAGGGGAGCGCCCGGGCGACGGCGGCCATGGGCGTGGGTGGAGGGCGACGGCGGCTTCGGTCGTGGCGACGACGACAGCTACGGAGCGGAACGAGGGTGCTCGAGCCTCGAATTCGAGCTCGGTAATAATCGGGGAAGTGGCGTAGCTCACATTGAGCTTGTAGATGTGCTTAGTGGGCTCGGGGAAGGCTCGGAGGTGCCTTTCCGGCGACGAGGCGGGGCAGCGCCGGCGATGCGTCGGGGACGGCTCGGGGGCGAGGAGAGGCAGCGACGGGGTGGTGTAGGCGGCGAGGTGGCGCCGGAATGGGCGTCGGGGGCACGGGGCGGGGCCCTTGAGCGCCGCCCAAATCGAGCGGGGGGGGGGGGAGGGGGCATGCGAGGGGGAGTAGGGGATCGGGAGATGGGGGCGACGGGATCGGGGCCCGATCCAGATCGTGGGGGCGGCGGGGAGAAGTGGGAGTGGTGCTAGGGTTTGGGTTGGGGGAGGGGGGTTAAGCAGGAGGGATGGGCCGGTCGGGGTGGGTTGGCCGGCTAGGTTAGTGGGCTGCCGGCTGGGCCGTTTGGCCCAGTTGGCCGGGGGGTCCTTCTCCTTTTCCTTCGTCTTATCCTTTTCCTTATATTTATTTTTACTTTCAGCTTTCTTTTAGTTTCCTTTTATTTTTGTTTTAGAAAATTTCTAAAATGTCTCCTAATTTGATGTTACCAAATATGCCACTGCCATACTGACTTGCTACCCAATCTAAAAGAGTTTCATAATTAGTTAATATTTAAAAGTATTTAAATAATAGTTTTCACTACTATTTTATTCATCTTACAGTATTCAAATATTTTATAAAGGTGTGCTTTCTCCATCATAATTACCTATGTAATATTTGGTTCACCCAAACATTTTATTTTTAATATTTGAAAACTTTATTGTTTGCTTGATTTTGATTTTGAATTCGAACCGATTTTCGAACTAACTCGAGATTAGCAACTATAATCGAGGTGACGTGGCATCATTAGCAGAGGTTCACTGTAGCTTAATTATCCGGGCATCACAATTCTCCTCCACTACAAGAAATCTCGTCCCGAGATTTAAGAGGGGAGTAAGGGGGACATGTCTGGTTACGAAATTCTAACGAATCTTCTCGGTCTTGGTTGCTTTTCCCGAAGTAGTTGATCCCTTTTGGTGATGTCTTCATTTCTCTGCTCCAGGTCATCATGATGAAGTGGCCATCCTTTCTTCGGGGGGTTCCATCGTACTTATGAAAGAATAAGGGGGTATTTCGGGAGAACGAACCTGTAAAAGGTTGACTATCTGGTCGATAACATCGGGGAAGGTGGCAGAAAGTAACTCTCGAATTGAAACTTAAGAAAATATCGAGAGCAAAGTAATGAGGTTTCATGGGATGTTTCGAGCGAGCAGGCAACCGTTCGATGCCTAAAACAGGGCTCGAAAGGGGCTCAAAGCAATGGGAATAAGTGTTGCGTCTGATACCAGAATAGATCACTAGGAAGGTGACTTATGAATTACATACGAGGCCATGCATGAGGAACAACCTTGGGAATAGGAAGTGTACAGGAGAGTCAGGTTTCGATCATGTGGAACTGTGGGTTATGGGCCCACCATGTGGGTTAAAGTAGAAAGGGGGGCTGACATCTTGCACGGTCATGATAGCAAGGCATGTCAGAGGGTAGCCTGTCAGTTATGTCGGCAACAACATCGATACCAAGGGCGAGGGACGAAGAGAACCATTTTCTTGCTCATTGAACGAGGCGGACCAATAGGCAAAGTTCTCGTCCATCGGTGGTTACCGAAATGTCATCAACAACGATAACACAGCCTTGCTGACAAGGTTGTACACCAGGGTGTTTACATAAGCAACGAACATTACTGCTTAGATCATATAAACCATGAGAAAGGTTAAACAAGACAATGGAAAGGAAAGGTGTTTACCAGGTTTAATCAGAACAATGGGGAGGAAAATGTGTATACACACATATTTCAGGGGTATATCCTTCCCAAGGACAAGCAGAACATGATATCCATGACAGAATATAATTTGTATAAAACCCTTTAGGTATGGGGAGAGTTATTTTCATTACATTACCCATACAGCGGTGTTTGGATAATTGAGCAGGAAACATTTAGCATTGGGCTTCAAAAGTTCCTATTGAAAATCGGAGTACCATAGACATGCTTTAGGATAGCATTGACATGGTCTTCAAGCAAAAGGTCAGACTCTGGATACACAAAGGATTCATCAGGAACAACTTATAGAATACATTTTACCATTTCCTCATGGAAGAATAGATAACCTTGCTAAGAGGAAAATATAACAATAGGTCCTCCGGCCAGGTGTACTAGGCATGACACCACCTTACCGGGTCATATAACGACCAATGTTATAACTTTTGGAAATATGTCCCAACCAGCATATCTGACCGAGATTCAGATTGGATTGGTGTCAAACTACCTCAGACTCAGGATGTCTGAGAGGACAAGGTGCGACAAAATGGCGAGAAGGCATTATAAGATTATCGAGAAATGAACTATGGAACCGAGTTCTAAAACAAAAGCTCATCATTAAACCAACGAAGGGATAAGGTGGTAGCTGATGAACTCAGCGACAATTCATCGAGACTTCCAAAAGATGGGTTTCCACAATTATGTGAACAAGGAGATAACATTAGCCAGATCAAATGATATAATGATGTATGCTCGAGAAAAACATGCACAGTTAAACATTGGTTGAAAGGTGCACCCGAAATATGGGCTGGGTTGCACGATCAATGTTAGAATGATGATTCAATAAGCAATAGACTTAGAATGAAACTGTAGACCAATAACTTCAAGGCAATAGGGTCGCTAGAAGTTTAGAATTTACACATCACAGACCATTTGTCGGTATTCCGGTTAGAAACAACACGGAGACCAAGAAATGAACGCAAATGGCGAGAGATATTACTATATCAAGAATCCTCAAGAGGTGTTAAAATTACCACGACATTCTTGACATAAAAGGTGGTAATATTTCAAGGTAAAGAAGAACAAATGCTAGATAGCAAGGAACTCAAGGTATAACACAAAACATGAATAAGTTTGTGTTGTAGGGAAGGCAATTAAGTGGTCGATGATATCACAAATCATCGAGGCAAGGATGGTATTTCTCACCATAAATTCGACCGATATCTTGGAAGACCTCAGAATGTCGATGATGATCACAACACAGTTGTCGAGAGGTTTCATGAGGACGTAATCGATCAACGATGACATCAAGTCAAAGGAATGATGAATCAAGAGGTCAATGGAAGCACAGATACGACACAAACTTGAAATCAAGCTTGCTTTTCAAGGTGAAATAATATGACAAGGAAAATCGACGTAAGCTTAGCTCATCGTCGAAGTGGTGCTCCGAGAATAAGGACCAGGTAGCATAGTTAAAATCACCACGGCAATGATATAGCCATACAGGCTAGGAATGGCGTGATCGGGTACAAACTCGTACTTAAAGAAGATTATCAAGTGTCGTTGAACCGTAGTGCAGACTCGGTTCAGATATCTGTGTCTTTGAGTGTTTAATAACTCAGAGCCCATGAAAATTTGTAATCAGTGAGTATGTAGTACTTGAAGAAGAACTCATAAGAAATTATGCAGTTCCAAGATAATCTCGAGATACCTGGGGGTAATACTCGATAGTTGATCAAAGTAAAGGTTGGACTGGGGTACTGATCCACAGAAGACAAGTGCTTAAACTTGCCCAGGAAATGGTATTTAATGGAGAACATGGTCGGAACCATGATTGCAAGGGATCAATTCACCGATACCAAAGGGTATTATATCACGGTAATAGTTACAAGAAGCTTCCATGATAGGATCTACATCGTGTCTATGGGCATGAACACAAAGTTCAAGGTCAACTCCCACTTCTCCAATGCATAACCTTCCATTCACTTCTCGTGTTCGATGAAGTTGTATTGTTGAAATTTTATCTGGCAAAATACCAGAAGAGTATGACTCATGAAAACTTCTGAGTACACACATATAAAGGAAGGCATAGGTTCAACCCGTCAGGGTATCGTGGAAACATATACCACAAGCTTCAATAGTAAATACAACCAGCTCGAAAGCAGAGCATGGTTGGCCAAGCGGATGATACAGTTTACCAAGGGCATTATGTATCAGGTAAAGGACTCACAAGAATTTTGGTTGTGAAGGACATTGTCGGATAATAACCCGGCAATGGGTATGGCGGTCCACGACGGGGCTGATGTGAGTATCGGTACTCAATCTAAGGAAGAAGGAATGCCAAGGCATCGCATTATGGAAACAACTGACTAATTCAAAGCTTAATGCAAATAAATTTTATGATTTACAGATCAAGGGATCAGAAACAATCGTTCTGATCGAAAATGAATAAGTTCAATAGACTTGGAAACACAAACGATCAAGGCATTGATTGGTCATGAACTAGCTCATATCCAATGACGTCTGAGCCGGAAGGATGAATCCTAGGATTCGACTGAGGAATGCGAGCATCCTCAACATATTGAATCAACGGACTTAAATGATAGTGACAAAGGATGCCAATAAGATTACTAGACTTATGGGATTAACCAAAATGTAAGCAAGCAAGAATTTCAAGAGCAATAGGCTCCTGAGGATTTTTGGAAGATCGAATGGTATTTCGAAGATTGATGACATACATGAATCAACTGGGGATGAGTGGATACTCGGTAAGTGTGAGAAATTATCCGTAGGGATATTCATGTGTCAAGAACTACAAGGCAGTAAGCTCAACGGATTATCGAAACAACTACGAGTGTTTTGAGGTATCTTGTAATAACAAGACCAACTGGGGATGAATGTAAGAATAACAACTGTAAGTAGTTATCCTTAAGGGTTTACGGTGGAAGGGGAATTGCAAGAGGGATGGCACAAAGTATCGAGGGAACATCCGAGAGTATTGTCAGAATCTTCCGTTGAAGCAGTCGATGATCCGTATTAAAGGGCTCTCCGGCAGGAAGTGGTAACGAGAACCTAGAGTTAGATTTTAGAAAAATCATTTAACCCAAATAGAAGAGATGTCAGAGTCCCAGAGTATAGGTCAAGGAGTAAAACATCCTACTACCACCCGATGGCGACGTGTGCCCGTAAGACACACAACCAAGTTAGTAAAAGTTTTGCAATGCCTAGACTCGACTTCGGCCAAGGAGTTGGAAAGGGGGATTCCTACAGGCAGTCGGCTCTGATACAAACTTGTGACGCCCCCGATTCAATCGTACACTAATGATGCACGCATATGTGTACGATCAAGATCAGGGACTCACGAGAAGATATCACAACACAACTCTACAAATAAAATAAGTCATGCGAGCATCATAATACAAGCCAGGGGCCTCGAGGGCTCGAATACAAGTGCTCGATCATAGACGAGTCAGCGGAAGCAACAATATCTGAGTACATACATAAGTTAAACAAGGTTGCCATAACATGGCTAGCACAAACTAGGATATAGGTTGAACGAGGCGTAGGCCTCCTGCCTGGGATCCTCCTAACTACTCCTGGTCGTCGTCAGCGGGCTGCACGTAGTAGTAGGCACCTCCGGGGTAGTAGTCGTCATCGACGGTGGCGTCTGGATCCTGGGCTCCATCGTCTGGTCGCAGCAATTAGAAAGAGGTATGGGGGAAAAGGGCAAACAATGCAACCGTGAGTACTCATCCAAAGTACTCGCAAGCAAGGAACTACACTACATATGCATGGATAGATGTGTAAAGGGCCATATGAGTGGACTGAACTGCAGAATGCCAGAATAAGAGGGGGATATCTAATCCTGTCGAAGACTTCGCTTCTGGCAGCCTCCGTCTTGCAGCATATAGAAGAGAGTAGACTGAAGTCCTCAAAGTAGCATCGCATAGCATAATCCTACCTGGCGATCCCCTCCTCGATGCCCTGTTAGAGAGCGACCACCGGGTTGTATTTGGCACTTGGAAGGGTGTGTTTTATTAAGTATCCGGTTCTAGTTGTCATAAGGTCAAGGTACAACTCCGGGTCGTCCTTTTACCGAGGGACACGGCTATTCGAATAGATAAACTTCCCTGCAGGGGTGCACCACATAGCCCAACACGCTTGATCCCATTTGGCCGGACACACTTTTCTGGGTCATGCCCGGCCTCGGAAGATCAACACGTCGCAGCCCTTCCTAGGCACAACAGAGAGGTCAGCACGCCGGTCTAAACCTAAGCGTGCAGGGGTCTGGGCCCATCGCCCTGAGCACACCTGCACGCTGCGAGGGCGGCCAAAAGCAGACTTAGCAACCTCCAGTACAACGAAAGTTACGTTACGCGGCCCAATCTGGCGCGCGCCGCTCAGTCGCTGACGTCACGAAGGCTTCGGCTGATACCACGATGCCGGGATACCCATAACTACTCCCGCATAGATGGTTAGTGCGTATACACCAAATGGCCAGACTCAGATCAAATACCCAGATCTCGTTAAGCGTGTTAAGTATCCGCGAACGCCGACCAGGGCCAGGCCCACCTCTCTCCTAGGTGGTCTGAACCTGCCCTGTCGCTCCGCCACAAAGTAACAGTCGGGGGCCGTCGGGAACCCAGGCCCACCACTACCTGGGTGGAACCACCTGCCCCTTCAGCCCCCACCTCCGAACAATATCACAGGTAATGTAACAGTGTAAAGTATATAGTATATGCCTGTGATCACCTCCCGAAGTGATCACGGCCCAGTAGTATAGCAAGGCAGACGGACAAGAGTGTAGGGCCACTGATGGAACACTAGCATCCTATACTAAGCAGTAGGATAGCAGGTAAAGGTAACAACAGTAGTAGCAAGGACAGGCTATGCAGTAGTATAGGATTAACTGAAAGCAGTAACATGCTACACTACTCTAATGCAAGCAGTATAGAGAAGAATAGTCGATATCTGGTGATCAAGGGTGGGGGCTTGCCTGGTTGCTCTGGCAAGAGAGAGGGATCATCAACTCCGTAGTCGAACGGGGCAGCAGCAGCGTCGTTCTCGGTGTCTATCGGGAGAAGAGGGAGGAGAAACAATAAATATTTAAGCAAGCAGATGCATAGTGATGCATGACATGACAAGTAACGGCGTTAGAGGTGCCCTAACGCGGTATGGGATTATACCGGTGAAGGGGGGAAACATCCGGGAAAGTTTTCCCGGTGTTTCGTGTTTTGAGCAGAGGAGCCGGAGGGGGAAAAGTTGCGAGTTTGATATGTTAGGAATGTGTGGCGGACGAACGGGCTACGTATCCGGGTTCGTCTCGCCGTTCTGAGCAACTTTCATGTACAAAGTTTTCCATCCGAACTACGGTTTATTTTATATTAATTTTAAAAGTTTTAAAGCATTTTCTAATTTATTTTAATTCGAAATTAAATATTAAATTGCTATGGGTACACAGAATTGTACCCAACAGAATGTATGTGTGGCTGGCAAGTGGGGTCAAGGGTGGTCCAGTCAGCATTTGACAAGTCAAATGTTAACTGGTCAATAGGGTCAAACAGGGCCCACCTGTCATGGACTAGGTCAACCCAGTCAACAGTTTGACTGGTCAAGCTGGACAGGTGGCCCACATGTCATTGACTCTCAACTAATTAACCTAGTTAATTTGTTTAATTAACAGATTGATTAGGTTAAGTTAATTAGGTTAATTAATTAATTTACTCATTATCATTATTATTTAATTTCCTTTTTTTTAACAACCGTTTTGGGGCTGGGCCCATTCGGTCAGTGGCCTAGGGCCATTGCGGGCGTGCAGGCGCCAGCCGTGCGGTTCGGGGCGCACCCGTGCGGGGCCGAGCCCGACCGGGAAGGTGAGGCGAGGCCACCGGGGAGCGGCGGCGCTTGGCTGGCGTGGCCGTCAGCCAGCGGGAGCGATGACCAGCGGGGTGGACCCGGCGGCGGCGAGGTGGCGGCTGCAGGAGCGGGGCGGGCACCAAGCGCGGCCAGCGGCAAAGTGGCGGAGGGGGTCGGGACACGGATAGCGACAAGCGGCTCCGGTGCGCCGCGGCCGGAGCGGGCGCGTGGATGCGTACCGCGGCGAGCGGCCAGCGTGGGGAGGCGAAGCGCGGCGTGGTGCGTCGAGAAGCAGCCGGCAGTAGCAGTGAGCAGCGGCAGCCTTCAAGCAGACGAGGCAGGCGCGGGCGACGCATGGGTGCGTGCGGCTTCGGGGAGCCGCAGCCAGGGAGGCTACGCGGGGGTTTAGGCGAGCGCCCGGGCGACGGCGGCCATGGGCGTGGGCGGAGGGCGACGACGGCTTTGGTCGCGGCGACAACGACAACTACGGAGCGGAACGAGGGTGCTCGAGCCTCGAATTCGAGCTCGGGAATAATTGGGGAAGTGGCGTAGCTCACATTGAGCCTGTAGATGTGCTTAGTGGGATCGGGGAAGGCTCGGAGGTGCGTTTTCGGCGACGAGGCGGGGCAGCGCTGGCGATGCGTCGGGGACGGCTCTGGGGCGAGGTGAGGCAGCGACGTGGTGGTGTAGGCGGCGAGGTGGCGCCGGAATGGGCGTCGGGGGCACGGGGCGGGCCCCCTGAGCGCCGCCTAGATCGAGCGGGGGGGGGGGGAAGGGGGCGTGCGAGGGGGAGTGAGGGATTGGGAGACGGGGGCAACGGGATCGGGGCCCGATCCAGATCGTGGGGGCGGCGGGGGGAAGTGGGAGTGGTGCTAGGGTTTGGGTTGGGGGAGGGGGGTTAAGCAGGAGGGATGGGCCGGTCGGGGTGGGCTGGCCAGCTAGGTTAGTGGGCTGACCGGCTGGGCCGTTTGGCCCAGTTGGCCGGGGGGTCCTTCTCCTTTTCTTTTCGTCTTATCCTTTTCCTTATATTTATTTTTACTTTCAGCTTTCTTTTAGTTTCCTTTTATTTTTGTTTTAGAAAATTTCTAAAATGTCTCCTAATTTGATGTTACCAAATATGCCACTGCCACACTGACTTGCTACCCAATCTAAAAGAGTTTCATAATTATTTAATATTTAAAAGTATTTAAATAATAGTTTTCACTACTATTTTATTCATCTTACAGTATTCAAATATTTTATAAAGGTGTGCTTTCTCCATCATAATTACCTATGTAATATTTGGTTCACCCCGAACATTTTATTTTTAATATTTGAAAACTTTATTGTTTGCTTGATTTTGATTTTGAATTCGAACCGATTTTCGAACTAACTCGAGATTAGCAACTATAATCGAGGTGACGTGGCATAATTAGCAGAGGTTCACTGTAGCTTAATTATCCGGGCGTCAGAGATGTGGTTCAAGCCTTCAAGTTGATAGGTAATTGGGCTGTTGCATCGAAAGGGTGGAGTACTGATGTCTCCGGATCACTGGTCGCTGAAGCGGGGTTGCAAATTATGATGGTTTTGGATCATCTCTTCGAATGACTTTGTTGTCTTTGCTGCTGGTTCTGGATGGGTAGTTCTTTCTTTTGTTATGCATATTCCTTGTCATTTGGTCATACGCGTCTATGTCACTCTTACTATGTAATAGTTGCTTCTGTTTAGAATGTCATTCTCGTCTGGATCACGAGAGTCTGAGCGCTGCAGATGGGTGCGTTTTGGTGGTGTAGCAAGACTTCTTATGAACTATCATCTCTTGTTGTTTATGTCAGTAGTAGTCACTAGTCAGTGTTTGAATGTTGTATATATCGTTGTTTCGATGTGTTTATTGTCTCGAACTACTGGTGGGCTAAATGAGGGCATCACCATTCTCTAGTGTTCAGAGTATATCTCCTTTTTTCAAGTTATATAATTTGAGCTCAGTGTCTTTTCGATGATGTACACTTGTTTGGGCCAGTGAGGTGTCGTTGAATATGGGCCGAGTAGTAACGGAATGCCTAATAGGTCAATTATGACTCTCAGGCCGGGCTCTCAAAAGATCCTAAAAAAATGGCCGGGCTCTCCAAAAAAGAAAGAATAAGGACTCTTAGGCCGACATGTGGGTGCCACCGGTGTTTTCGTGCGCTTGCGCCCCAAGAGCATATTGGCGCGTGCTCAAAATTCATGCTACCTTTTCATCCCCAGTCTCCCGCCCCTCCCCCACCTCTGGAATCTCGATTCCTACTCCAGTTCCCCCAAATACCCCTCCTGTACTCCCTGTACTCAAGCGCACTACCATGTCGCCGGTCAACGCGGATCTCTGAGCCGGAGATCCTGAGGTATGTTCTGCCTTCGGTCGCTGCATGCTGTCGCTCAACAGTGGCATGTCAGCGCTTGACGACTAGTTTGCCGGCAAAGTGCTGATGGTAACCATCAACGGCGACCGGTCTCCCGTGTCGTTGGACGACCTTGTCAAAGCTCTTGGCATTGCGCACGGCATCCAAATAAGTGACATGCTCGTCGAAGTCTGTCCGCCACCGGCTGATTTCTTCGTCAGGTTCCGGACAACTTTCGACTGCAGTCATGTGTTCGAATCTTCCCGACGTTTGTTCTGCGATGGAGCTCTGGTGAGCTTTGATCGGTGGCACCCAGGATGGGGCTCGGTAACCTCTGATCTTGAGATTTTAACAAAGCTTACCTTCCACGGCATGCCTCGACGTGCTTGGAACAGCGAGTCCATGAACGATCTTATCAACGACCTTGGAGGTGAGCTCGTAAGTATGTTTGTTCCTCCAGACAGCTGGGCTCTGACGGTTATGGCATGGATGAAGAAGCCGTCCACCATACCGAAGGTGATTGGTGTTGAGATACCGGTGCAGGAACCGGGGTTGTGCTATTCGTCGCCACCAAGGCCGCCGCGGACCATGTTAGGGATGTACCTGTATCGAGTGTTCGTGCATGTCGAAGAAGTGGTCAATCCATCAATCGAAGTCCTGGCGCCGATGCTGGTGCCAGGGTCCGTCGACGACGTCCATTATAGGAGTCAACGTCAGACTTTCCCCGTGTTGCTCGGAACGATGGATGGCACAGGGCCTACTCCATCGCGCGGCGGAGGCCACTTCTTCTTTGGGAGAAGAGGGCTGGCTGCCTGGATGTGCTCTAATTTGAGGTAACAACTGAATCTTGCCAGATACTAGTGAAATCCGAGCTATGGGTGTGAAGCACTGATATGCCAGTACATTTGATTGCGACCTGTTCTAATTTTGTACCTGAACTTTTTTTAGAAAGGGCTGTACGTCAACTTAATGTGCTAGCAGAACTTATTGTGTTGTCTGTTTGTTTTCTTTGCACCACATTCAAGATATTTCCCCGTCATTGACAAAGACGATGAACCGTTATGTACGACTTCGTTGGTTTCAACATAGCCCTTCCCGTAGCGATCCACTGCTTCCATCATGATTGTGCCGCCTGCGTGAAATTTTTATATGCAAGTTCAGTGTGCTATGATGTTCTATATGATTGTGTCAACTATATAAGTTTTTACTAAGCATCAGCAATGCATATGGCTGAAAGATGTATTTACGAGCATCGACCGATGGGTCTCTCTCTCTATCTCTCTCTCTCACACACACACACGCGCACACACACAAGTGGGACCTGTTGAATTATTTATTTGCTTGTGACAACTTTTAATTAGGTTCCGCTGTAATCTAACTCTTTTCTTAAGTTATTAATTGAGCTTAGTGACTTCAAAAAGTTGTACAGAAGCCTTGTTTGGGCCTTTCCGGCATCGCTGAATGTGGGCTGAGTAACCATGTTAGGTTGTACTGTACTACACATGCCTTTTTTTGAACGTTAGCAATGCAACTGGGCCGACAGTTGTACACAATATCCGGGTCAACTTGTTATTCTCCGCCCCGCTGGGCTGCAAACTTTCCTAGGAGGTATGCATTAAGCTTAACAAGAAAATGGACTTTAAGAAATAATAAATAGGATGTAATTATAATAACTGGACAGTTACTATGCACCAAACACGTAATTAGTTTGAAAAATATATTATTTTTGGAATTTGAAAATTTTAATTTCATTACTTGTTGCGCGCGCAATATTTCATTGGATTTTAACGTAATACAACTTTATTTTGAAATTATATTTAACCTGACTAGAAATTTCGGATAAAAATATTTCGGATCCCATCAAAATGTGGGAATTTTTTTATTCTGTTTTGAGCGGTTGTTTGAAATTATTAATCGTTGTCCTAGCTAGAAGTTGGGCTGTACTTTTAACAAACTGTAAATGGGTTGTAGTAAATTCCATTAGAGTTAAAAAATGGGCTGTACATTCTTACAAATCGCAAATGGGCTATATGTTCTCTGCCAAATCCGAGCTGTGGTCCTACTAAGTTGACGCGTACCAAGGGCTTTGTCAACTTAGTCAATATAAATGATTCTAGCTGCAGTGATCTTACGATGTCCATCCAACGGCCGTCTTGCTTCCTCAATCTCTGGTCTTCTTGCTCCAGCCGCCCAAAGCAGCGCCGGTCGTGTCACGTGCTCCTGCCTCCCGTGGCCGGCTGTGATGCCGCGGAGGCCTCACCGCCCCGCACTACTCCCACCGCTGGCCGGGCCATGCCTCTACTCACCCACACCCCCTGTTATTTTGCGGCGATGGCAGCCTCGCACCGCAGCCGAACCAGTGAACCCTCGTACTCCTCTACGCGCGGGCTTCCACTGCTGTGTCTTCCCCGGCTCCGCGTCGTCCCCTTCCTAGGCCTCGCCGTCGTCCAGACCACCGCCCTGGTGCTCTTGGCGCGGCGTGGTCAACGACCGACTTCCATCGGAAGAGTACTGTACGTGGAGAGACTGACAGCTGGGTCCAGGCGGCCGCAAGGAAGTGCCTCCTTATTACGCACAAACTAATTATTCCTCCACCTGACAGCAGGGACCAACAGGACAGGCCACCTTATTTCGTGAAAAAAACGTTCCCCCCTGACGGCTGGGACCCACCGGACGGGCCAACGTATTTCGCGAAAAAAACATTCCCCCCGCTGTCAGCTCGGACCCACCGGAAGTGACTCCTTATTATGCACAAAAAAATGAATACTCCCCCTGCTAGCTGGGACCCACCATGGTGGGATGCTGACTTGTGGGCCTACTAAGTTCACTGGGACGGGAGCCTTTGTCAACTTTAGTCAATATGAACGATTCTAGCTCGAGTGACCGTACGATGTCCATCCAACGACCGTAGTGCTTCTTCAACCTCTGGTCTTCTTGCTCCAGCCGCCCAAAGTAGCGCCGGTCGTGCCGCATGCTCCTGCCTCCTGTGGCCGGCTGTGCTGCCGTGGAGGCCTCACCTCCCCCTACTATTCCCACCGCTGGCCAGGCCCTGCAGCGACGGCAGCCTCACACCGCAGCCGAACCAGTGAACCTTCGTACTCCTCTCTGCGCGGGCTTCCACTGCCTCGTCTTCCCTGGCTTCCTGTCGTCCCCTTCCTAGGCCTCGCCGTCGTCCACCACCCTGGTGCTCTCGGCGCGGCGTGGTCAACGTGGTTAAGGAACGACTTCCATCGGACATGGACTGTACGTGGAGAGGCTGACAGCTGGGTCCTCGCCCGCAGCAAGGAAGTGCCTCCTTATTACGCGGAAAATAATGATTCCTCCACCTGACAGCTGGGACCCACCGGACAGGCCACTGTATTTCGCGGAAAAAACATTTCCCCCTGACTGCTGGGATCCACCAGCTACATCTTCGCACGCAAGGAAGTGCGTCCGGGCAACAAAAAAAACGATTCGCCCCCTGACTGCTGGGACCCACCAGCTACATCTTTGCAGGCAAGGAAGTGCGTGACAGTGGGGACCCACCTGGTCGAAGCGTACGTAGCATTGTCATTCTGGTCGCGAACGTGTACGTACATATCTACTGGTCGATGTAGAGGCGCGCACATGTCGTAGTAGAGGGGCGCACATAGCTTGTACACATACGTACAGCGGCCAGGGTGCAAGAAAGAAAATACGGCCACGTATGTGTACATACGGGCGGGGTCTCGAACGCCTACTCGCGCATACATACGGCCAGGGCTCGTGTACATGGCTGGGTCAGAACGGAGAAACAACGTCGTCGTCGTGTTCATGGCGAGGCAACGGAATGCGTCGTGTTCATGGGGAGGCAACGAAACGCGTGGGAACCAACCGGCCGGGTCGGAGGGGAATGTGTGGTCATGTTCATCGGGAGGGCTTGGAAGGAACATGCGATGGAAACGAGGCCTGGCGTAGCGTAGAACGGAGGAAACGACCTTGTGTTCGACCAGCCACGTTCGAAATGGGGGTCCTATTGATCGGGAGGGGTGTGGCGTACCGCAAAACGGAGGAAATGGACTTGCGTTGGAGCGCTACGGTCGAAAAGGGGGTCCTGTTCATTAGGAGGGGTGTGGCGTACCGCAAAACAGGACTACACGGGATACTGTTCATCTCCACCGTCGACCTCCTCCAGCCTCCACGGGCTCCTATTCATCCAGCCTCCACCGTGCGCTACTCCACCGGCTACTGTTCAACCACCCCTGCACCGTCTACTGTTCATCCAGCCCTCCACACCACGGGGTCCTGTTCAACCACCCCTCCACGGGCACCCCTCCACCATCTACTATTCATCCAGCCCTCCACACCACGGGGTCCTATTCAACCACCCCTCCACGGGCACCCCCACCGTCTACTGTTCATCCAGCCCTCCACACCACGGGGTCCTGTTCATCCACCCCTCCACGGGCACCCCTCCACCGTTTACTGTTCATCCAACCCTCCACCACACCACGGGGTCCTGTTCATCTAGAGGCAACGCCATCGCTCACTGTTCATCCAACCCCCCCACCCGCAACGCTCACTGTTCATCCTAGAGGCAGCATCGCTCGGCCTCAGTTAGCAGCAGTAGCGAAGGAATCGCTCGATCGGGTTCAGTTAACAGCCATCGACCGACCGTTCGGGTTCAGTAACGCGTAGCCTGCAGTGCAATCGCTCGGGTTTTGTTAGAGCCCAACGCCTCGCTCGGGTTCAGTTAGAGCCAATGCCTCGCACACACGCGCGTACGTGTACGAGAGAAACGCGTATCGCCCGGCCCCTGACCTCCCACCGTAACCGGGAACTCCCCGAAATTTTCCTCGCCCTCGCTTCTACCACGGTTTTTTCCATCATGGACGGCCCAAAGAATGTCATGCAGCTGCGTCTCCGGCCCGCCCAGGACGAAAAGCCCATTTTCTGTCATGATTTTTTGTCATAGAAGTAGGACCACACCACATCTATGATGAAACTGGGTTTTGTCACAATTATCGTCATAGAAGTGTCTGTATGACAGAAAAAAATTTCGTTCGACCCAAAATGTCACGGGTGTGTCTTTTTTTTGTAGTGACTCCTTCATCCCGCGAACGACGCACATCGCTCTTCCCACGGTGGTGCCCAGGGTCATTGGTGTGGTGACGCTGTTCGTCGCGCATACCATGGGAAGAGCGCGCGGTGGTCGCCGGTGTGGGCGTCTTGGAGGTTGCTACGCTGCCCGTGGGTGGCACGACGACACTCCTAGAGGGCCCCGTGCCGCTTGCGGGGGGCCCAGCCCCATCTTTAGACTTGGTGACGTGCGGTCCGTCGCCTGGCACGCGAACATCGCTGCTCGCCAGGCTCTGACTGCCAGGGCGATGCTGGTGCTCGCGGACCACGACTCGGGTCCTGTCCGCGACCGGGCCGCTGCTCGGCGGTAGGGGTACGGGCCGTTCGGCCCCCGACGAGCCGATCGCCATGGTCGTCTTCTTCTTGGGAGTCGTGGCGACGAAGAAACGCTAGGATAGCTACTAGACTAGATTCTCACAATTGCGCCCCCTACCTGGCATGCCAAGGATGTCGGTGTGGAACGACACCTATGGGATCACAAGGATCCCTACTACGGTTGCCGGGGCGCAGGGTTGCGAGAAAAGCAGGATTAGTAATCAGCACAAGGATCGTTTATCCAGGTTCGGGCCGCGAGGATGCGTAAAACCCTAGTCCTGCTTTGGTGGGTGTATTTCAGAGAGTTCTTGAGCTCTCGAACTATCTATGGTGAGTGCATGGTTCGAAAGAGTCGAATCCTTCTCCAATATGCCATGGGCCTCCTTTTATAGGCGAAAGGGGCTGCCACAGTGGCATACAGGAGGTGGAAAGGCGTACAGTATTGCGATCTTATCACTCGTATTACAAGACAAGTCGCATTTAATGCGCCCCTGAGGTGTCCCTAGCTTTATCGGGGACGGGGGCGAGGCCCGTCCCGTCCGTCGCCGGTTCTCCTCGCTTCGACACGCGCCCTGGCCAGCGATGCGTGCGGTGCCATGTAGGCAGGCAGGCAGCTGAGGTGGCACGGTGGTAGGGTCTTCACGAAGATCTGCATGCCGCCACGCAGGTGCTTGCTGAGTTGGCCCGGAAGCTGCACGTTGCCATGCAGGTGCCTGCCCAACTGGTTGGGCTGGCAGCTGCATGCGAACGGCGGTGGAAACTTGGTTGGTGCAGGCCTCGCAGTGGCCCTGCCGGTGCCTTTGGCGAGGGCCTTGCCTGTGGCCCGGCAAGGGCCTTGCCGTGGCGCACTGTCGTCCCCGCAAGGATCTTGCCGAGGGTCTCGTGGCTCTTCTCGGCAAGGATCTCGCCGAGGATCGTTGTCTTCTAACCCTCATCTGATCTTGAATATGTCTTCACAAAGATCTGCATGCCACCACAGAGGTGCCTCCCGAGCCCTGGACCAACATGGTCGATAGTGTTGGAGACCGTGGGCTCGAGGGTGGCTCGCTTTGTTAGTTTTTGGGCACACTGCCCCGGCAAGGGTCTTGTCGGGGCTGCTGAGGCCGTCCCCGGCAAGGGTATTGCTGGGGGAAACTGTTCCGCCCCTCTGCTTCTTTGTGGTCTTGGTATTGGTGTTGCTCTGGCTGTCTTGGGCTTCGGTTTTACCTCGGTTCACCTCCCCTGCTCTGCTTGGTGTGGCCGTGGGCGCGGCTCCGACTGTCCGTGCACAGGTAAAGGGGTACAAAGGTGCGCCCCTTCTTTTTTACACTGACACTCCTAGGGGGATAGATTGGTTGGAAAATACCATCGCTCATCCCCGACTGCCACTCATAAGGAAGACAATCAAAAATAAATCATGCTCCAACTTCATCGCATAACTAGAGACCATACGTGCATGCTTTGGGAATCACAAACCTTAACACAAATACTCTTACAGATCCACGGTTATTTACTAGCATGGCTCTAATATCACCATCTTTATATCTCAAAACAAATTTAAGGAATCAAACTTCTCATATATCCAATGATCTTCATGAAAGTTTTATTATATCCCTCTTGAATACCCATCATATTAGGACTAATTCATAACCTAAGAAAATTGGCATACTATTTATAGTAATCTCGAAATAATATAAGTGGAGCATGATAGTTCATCAATTTCTATAAAATAAAACCACCGCCGTGCTCTAAAAAGATATAAGTGAAGCACTAGAGCAACTACCTAGCTCAAAAGATATACGTGAAGCACATAGAGTATTCCAATAAATTCATGATTAATGTGTGTCCCTCTCAAAAGGTGTGTATAGCAAAGATGATTGTGGCAAACTAAAAAGCAAAGACTCGTATAATTGGAGACGCTCCAAGCAAAACACATATCATGTGATGAATAGAAATATAGCCCCATGTAATTTTAATGATGGATTGAAGACAAAAGAGGGGATGCCATCCGGGGCATCCCTAAGCTTAGGTGCTTGGTTGTCCTTGAATATTACCTTGGGGTGCCTTGGGCACCCCCAAGCTTAGGATCTTGCCACTCCTCATGTCGTGGGGAAAGCATGATCACCTATGAGGCAGGGATTGCCCCTTTGAGGTTTGGTGAGGGGATGATCACATTGCACAAAGAGAAGAAACAACAAGGCAGCACGGTGATGGACAACTCTCTTTTACCCAGGTTCGGGCCACTTTGTAGCGTAGAACCCTACTCCTGCTAAGGTGGATTGCACTAGAGTATCATGAAGGCGCAGTGTGCTCAAGCCCGACAAGTGTGCCTCGGGGAGAGCAGCCACACATGTACAAGTATTAAGTGATCAAAAGTTCCAACCCTTTGCTAGGTTGCCTCGGGCCAGGTTTTATAGATGAAGGGGCGACCACGGTGGCAAATTAGTCATTACAGTATGATTAGATAGCTAACAGTGTTATCATACCTAACTCTAGCAATTAGGACAAAGTGCATTAAATGCACTACTACATGTCATGCTCAGGTTGAAGCCCGCCAAGCCTGCTGCACTGCTTATCCATCTTCTTCTTATTAGCATGATACGCCATCTGGACGTGTGTCAATAAAGTAAATCTCTTCACCAGCAAGTTGCCACATGCTTGACAAGCTCCACGTTGCCACTTGAGAGCTCAACACCACACCGATTAGCGACTTGCGGGAAGAAAACATGTTGTGTTTGCACCTGGAGATCTTGTTTGGTTACATTTGCGTAAGGATAAATTTCCTGATTTGCTCAAATCAAAGCTAATGCCACATGCTAATGGTCCTTTTAAGGTGTTAGAGAAAATAAATGATAATGCATATACACTTGAGCTGCCTGCAGATTTTGGGGTTAGTTCCACTTTTAACATTGCAGATTTGAAGCCTTATTTGGGTGAGGAAGATGAGCTTCCGTCGAGGACGACTTCAGTTCAAGAAGGGAGGATGATGAGGAAATCAGTACCATTGTTACACCAACAGCCCCTGCTGCTATACATATTGGACCAATTACTAGAGCTCGCGCATGCCAATTAAATTACTAGGTACTTTCGTTTCTTGGTAATGATTCTAATGTTCATGAGAATATGATGCTTCCTTGTGATGCCCGGATAATTAGGCTACAGTAATCCCACGTTAACGATGCCACGTCACCCCGGTTTTTGTTGCTAATCTCGCATTAGTTCAGAACCGATCCAAATTCAAATTTGAATCTTTGCCAAGCATCAAAAATTTTCAAACGTTAAATAGAAAATGTTCGGCGTGTGTAAATAAATGCCTAGGTAATTATGGTGAAGGAACCGTGCTTTTATAAAAGGCCTAGATATTTAAGAGAAATGAAAACAGTAAAGAAATAAGAAAAAAACAAAAAAAACAAAAACTAAACAAGAGGTTAAAAGGTAAAAGAACCCACCCCCCATGGCCAACTTGGCCTCGGCCCAGCCGACTGTCCAGTGCCACCCCGGGCAGGCCAGCCCACCCAATCCCTCTAACCCTAGCCGATCCCCTTGCTCAGTCCCCACCTCTCCCCACTTCCCCACGACCCCCGCACTCTCTCTCTCGTTTCCCATCCCCACTGCCCTCGCTCCCCCACTCCCCGATCCCCTCTGGATCGGGGCAACGACCTCGGCGCCCGGCGCCCCGCTGCCTACCCCGTCGTCCCGCCGTCACCGGCGACCGCCCACAGGCCGCCGCCGCCAACGGCCCCGTGCTGGCTGCAGCTTTACCACCGGCGCCGCCGCTGCGGCACGAACCCCTCCATCGACGCCCGCCGCTCGACCCCGTTGCCCTTAACGACCGTCGCCGGACCGCTTCCTCGCCGGACCACCTCGTCACCGCGTCGCCGTCGTCTTCGACTCCTCCCCGCGCCCCATTGCCCCGAACCCTGCAAATCCCCGTGAGCCGCCCCCTCCTCGCTCCCTCCCTCTCCCTCGCGCGCTCGCGCTCACCATCGTGGCTGAACTCTCTGGAGCTCCACGGTCACCTGCACGTGCGTGCCTGCTCCCCACTCCTGCCCATCCCCGCGCCTCTCCTCAGCACGCGCGCACGCGCCGCCGCAGCCGTCCGCGCCTGCCTTCACCCGGCTCGCGCCGACGCCGCCCCCTGCTGCCCTCGCCACGCCCTCGCATGGCCTCGCCTTCACCTGCCGCGGCTCTGCCGCCGTCGCTCGCTCTTGGCCGAGCCACCCCGCTCCCTGCCTTGCGCACGCCCGTCGCTGCACACCATCCCGCGCTCGCCTCACCGCGCCGTCAGCTTCGCGTAGAGCCCCGTCGCGCGTCCCTTTGTTGCCGAAACCGGTGACTGGAGTTTCCCCTGCCACACCGGAGTTAGTCGTCGACGTGGCCTTCGTTAGCCACTAGCCACCACCCCTAACCCCCTTGACACGCGGACCCACCCTGTTGATAATTAGGTTAGCTAAATTAACCCTGTTAATTAGTGCCCCACTAACAAGCAGGGCCCACCAGCTAATTAGTTTAAAATGAAATAAATAAAAGATGTTAAATAGAGTGTTACACTAACACATGGGGCCCACTGGTCAGCCTCTCTGCTCGTCAGCTGGAAACAGTTCTTGGTACACTTAACAATTACTGTTTTGGAATAGTTCGAATTTAGTAATTATAATAATCCTAGAAATTAATCAAAACTTTAAAAATTAATATAAAATAAACCGTACTCGGACTAAAATAATTTATACATGAAAGTTGCTCAGAACAACGAGACGAATCCGGATACGCAGCCCGTTCGTCCGCCACGCATCCCTAACCTATCGAACTCACAACTTTCCCCCTCCGGCTCCTCTGCCCGAAAGCACGAAACACCGGGGATACTTTCCCGGATGTTTCCCCCCTTCGCCGGTATCACCTATCCCTGCGTTAGATCACCTCTAGCGCCGCGCTTGTTATGATATGCTTTGATTGCTATGTTATTTGTTGTGTTCCCCCTCCGTTACTTTTTCCGGTAGACCCCGAGACCGCTGCCGGTACCCCTGTGATCGACTACGGTGTTGACGACCCCCTCCTTCTTGCCAGAGCAACCAGGCAAGCCCCCCCCCCTTGATCACCAGATATCGCCTACTCTTCTCTATATGCTTGCATTAGAGTAGTGTAGCATGTTACTGCTTTCCGATTATCCTACTCTGCTGCATAGCCTGTCATTGCTACTACTGTTGTTACCTTTACCTGCTATCCTGCATGCTTAGTTAGGATGCTAGTATTCCATCTGTGGCCCTACATTCTTGTCCGTCTGCCATGCTATACTATCGGGCCATGATCACTCGGGGGTGATCACGGGTATATACTTATATACATAATACATGATGCATGTGGTGAACAAAGACGGGTCGACTCGTAGGAGTACCCGCGAGTGGATCTTTGAGGCGGAGCGACAGGGCACGCTGAGGTCACCTAGGAGAGAGGTGGGCCTGGCCCTGTCGGCGTTCGCGGATACTTAACACGCTTAACGAGATCTGGGTATTTGATCTGAGTCTGGCCATTTGGTCTATACGCACTAACCAGCTACGCGGGAAAGATATGGGCACTCGGCGTCGTGGTATCAGCCGAAGCCTTCTTGACGTCAGCGACTAAGCGGCGCGCGCCGGATTGGACTGGAACGCCACTAGGCTAGGTCTGCTTCCGGCCGCCCTCGCAACATGCAGGTGTGCTCAGGGCGATGGGCCCAGACCCTTGCGCGCTTAGGTTCAGGCCGGCATGCTGACCTCTCTGTTGTGCCTAGGTGGGGCTGCGACGTGTTGATCTTCCGAGGCCGGGCATGACCCAGGAAAGTGTGTCCGGCCAAATGGGATCAAGCATGTTGGGTTATGTGGTGCACCCCTGCAGGGAAGTTTATCTATTCGAATAGCCGTGTCCCTCGGTAAAAGGACGACCCGGAGTTGTACCTTGACCTTATGACAACTAGAACCGGATACTTAATAAAACACACCCTTCCAAGTGCCAGATACAACCCGGTGATCGCTCTCTAACAGGGCATCGAGGAGGGGATTGCCAGGTAGGATTATGCTATGCGATGCTACTTGGAGGACTTCAGTCTACTCTCTTCTATATGCTGCAAGACGGAGGCTGCCAGAAGCGTAGTCTTCGACAGGATTAGCTATCCCCCTCTTATTCTGGCATTCTGCAGTTTAGTCCACCATTATGCCCCTTTACACATATATCCATGCATATGTAGTGTAGCTCCTTGCTTGCGAGTACTTTGGATGAGTACTCACGGTTGCATTGTTTCCCCTTTTCCCCATCTCTCTATCCGATTGCTGCAACCAAACGATGGAGCCTAGGATCCAGACGCCACCGTCGACGACGACTCCTTCTACACTGGAGGTGCCTACTACTACGAGCAGCCCGCTGACGACGATCAGGAGTAGTTAGGAGGATCTCAGGCAGGAGGCCTGCGCCTCATTCGATCTGTATCCCCGTTTGTGCTAGCCATCTTATGGCAACCTTGTTTAACTTATGTCTGTACTCAGATATTGTTGCTTCCGCTGACTCGTCTATTATCAAGCACTTGTATTCGAGCCCTCGAGGCCCCTGGCTTGTATTATGAAGCTTGTATGACTTATTTATGTTTTAGAGTTGTGTTGTGATATCTTCCCGTGAGTCCCTAATCTTGATCGTACACATTTGCGTGCATGATTAGTGTACGGTTGAATCGGGGGCGTCAAATTCCTAAATTGGATACATTTGTCTTGCTTACAAAGGAAGGCCTTGGACAAGAAGGATGAACATTGGAGCAAGATCAAGCATGGAGATGATGGCATGCACAAGGGGAACAAGAACAGAGTTACAAGTGATGATTTCAGGACTTTGAAGCCACCATAATGAGTGCATGAAACCTTGGATGAAATATTCAAGATGCCACTTCATAAATTACGCCCAGAGGCTATTATAGGTGCTGCGTCACCTTATTATTAGGCCAGGCCCATGTAATTTCGAAGTACAGAAGTATAGGTTGTTTTTAGAGTCCGTATGTCTGGGAAAAACAGAGTTAGGGTTGGTTTCGGACCCCTCTTACAAGGGGCCACGAAATCCCCCCTATTCCTCCATATATACAGCCCTTAGGGCGTCGTTTACTCATACGTCACCAACGTATCTATAATTTTTGATTGCTCCATGCTATATTGTCTACTGTTTTGGACTATATTGAACTTTATTTTCCACTTTTATATTATTTTGGGACTAACCTATTAACCGGAGGCCCACCCCAGAATTGCTGTTTTTTGCCTATTTTCAGTGTTTCAGAGAAACAAAATATCAAACGGAGTCCAAACGGAATGAAACCTTCGGGAACGTGATTTTCTCACCGAACGTGATCCAGGAGACTTGGATCCTACTCCAAGGAACAAAAGAGGCGGTCACAAGGGTGGGGGCGCGCCCACCCCCCTAGGGCACCCCCCCTACCTCGTGGCCCCCCTGTTGCTCCACTGACGTACTCCTTCCTCCTATATATACCTACGTACCCCCAAACGATCAGATACGGAGCCAAAAACCTAATTCCACCACCGCAACCTTCTGTACCCACGAGATCCCATCTTGGGGCCTGTTCTAGAGCTCCGCCGGAGAGGCCATCATCACGGAGGGCTTCTACATCATCCTAGCCCCTCCGATGAAGTGTGAGTAGTTCACCTCAGACCTACGGGTCCATAGTTAGCAGCTAGATGGCTTCTTCTCTCTTTTTGGATCTCAATACAATGTTCTCCCCTCTCTCGTGGAGATCTATTCGATGTAATCTTCTTTTTGCGGTGTGTTTGTTGAGACCGATGAATTGTGGGTTTATGATCAAGTCTATCTATGAATAATATTTGAATCTTCTCTAAATTCTTTTATGTATGATTGGTTATCGTTGCAAGTCTCTTCGAATTATCAGTTTGGTTTGGCCTACTAGATTGGTTTTTCTTGCCATGGGAGAAGTGCTTAGCTTTGGGTTCAATCTTGCGGTGTCCTTTCCCAGTGACAGAAGGGGCAGCCAGGCACATATTGTGTTGTTGCCATCGAGGATAACAAGATGGGGTTTTTATCATATTGCATGAAACTATCCCTCTACATCATGTCATCTTGCTTAAGGCGTTACTCTGTTTTTAACTTAATACTCTAGATGCATGCTGGATAGCGGTCGATGAGTGGAGTAATAGTAGTAGATGCAGGCAGGAGTTGGTCTACTTGTCTCGGACGTGATGCCTATATACATGATCATACCTAGATATTCTCATAACTATGCTCAATTCTGTCAATTTCTCAATAGTAATTTGTTCACCCACCGTAGAATACTTATGCTCTTGAGAGAAGCCACTAGTGAAACCTATGGCCCACGGGTCTATTCTCCTCATATCAATCTTCATTACTTTAATCTTGCTTGCTTTTTACTTTGCTTTTTACTTTTCACTTTGCATCTCTATACCAAAAATATTATCTCTATCAGATCTCACTCCCGTAAGTGACCATGAAGGGACTGACAACCCCTAACCGCGTTGGTTGCGTTGAGCTATTGTTTTGTGCAGGTACGAGGGAATTGAGCGTAGCCTCCTACTGGATTGATACCTTGGTTCTCAAAAACTGAGGGAAATACTTACGCTACTTTGCTGCATCATCCTCTCCTCTTCGGGGAAATCCAACACAGTGCTCAAGAGGTAGCAAGAAGAATTTCTGGCGCCGTTGTCGGGGAGCTTACGCAAGGTCAAGTCAAGATTTGGACTCCCGACAATGAGCCATTTCTGGCTCCGTTGCCGGGGAGTCTGCGCAAAAGTCAACATACCAAGTACCCATCACAATCCCTATCTCCCGCATTACATTAGTTGCCATTTGCCTCTCGTTTTCCTCTCCTCCACTTCACCCTTGCCGTTTTATTCTCCCTCTCTTTTCCGTTTGCCTTTTTCTCGCTTTCCTTTTGTTTGCTCGTGTGTTGGATTGCTTGTTTTTTGCGATGGCTCAAGACACTACCAAATTGTGTGACTTCATCAATACCAACAATAATGATTTCCTTAGCACTCCGATTGCTCCTCTTGCCAATACTGAATCTTGTGAAATCAATACTGCTTTGTTGAATCTTGTTATTAAAGATCAATTCGCCGGCCTTCCTAGTGAAGATGCCGCTACTCATCTGAACAGCTTCGTTGATTTATGTGATATGCAAAAGAAGAAAGATGTCGATAATGATGTTGTTAAATTGAAGCTATTTCCTTTTTCGCTTAGAGATCGTGCTAAAGCTTGGTTTTCGTCTTTGCCTAAAAATAGTATTGATTCTTGGAACAAATGCAAAGATGCTTTTATCTCTAAGTATTTTCCTCCCGCTAAGATCATCTCTCTTAGAAACGATATTATGAATTTTAAACAACTTAATCATGAACATGTTGCACAAGCTTGGGAGAGAATGAAATTAATGATACGTAATTGCCCTACTCATGGTTTGAACTTGTGGATGATTATACAAATTTTTTATGCCAGATTAAAATTTTCTTCTAGAAATCTTTTAGATTCGGCCGCGAGAGGCACTTTGACGGAAATCACTTTAGGAGACGCTACTAAACACCCAGATAATATCATGCTTAATTATTCTCAATGGCACACTGAAAGATCTACTAATAAAAAAGTGCATGCGATAGAAGAAATTAATGTTTTGAGTGGAAAGATGGATGAACTTATGAAACTATTTGCTACTAAGAGTGTTTATTCTGATCCTAATGATATGCCTTTGTCTACTTTGATTGAGAATAATAATGAATCTATGGATATGAATTTTGTTGGTAGGAATAATTTAGGTAACAACACATATAGAGGGAATTTTAATCCTAGGCCTTATCCTAGTAATCCTTCTAATAATTATGGAAATTCCTACAACAGATCTTATGGAAATTATAAGACGCCCCCTGAATTTGAGAGTAGTGTTAAAGAGTTTATGAATTCACAAAAGAATTTTAATGCTTTGCTTGAAGAGAAATTGCTTAAAGTTGATGATTTGGCTAGGAACGTTGATAGAATTTCTCTTGAGGTTGATTCTTTAAAGCTTAGATCTATTCCTCCTAAGCATGATATCAATGAGTCTCTCAAAGCCATGAGAATTTCCATTGGTGAGTGCAAAGAAAGAACCGCTAGGATGCGTGCTTCCAAAGATGCCTTTATTAAAGCGTGTTCTTCTAATTCTTACAAAAATCAAGATGAAGATCTAAAAGTTATTGATGTGTACCCTATTAAATCTTTGTTTTGCAATATGAATCTTGATGAAACTGAATATGATCTTCCTTTACCTAGAAGGCGTTCTAAAAATTCGGAGTATTTAGATCTTGATGAAGAAATTGATAAACGTGGGATTGAAAGAAATAAAAATCTAGATGTTGCTAAACCCACTATATTGGATTTCAAGGAATTTAATTATGAAAGTTTCTCTTTAATTGATTGTATTTCCTTGTTGCAATCCGTGCTAAATTCTCCTCATGCGTATAGTCCAAATAAAGCCTTCACCGAACATATCGTTGATGCCTTGATGCAATCTTATGAAGAAAAACTTGAGTTGAAAGTTTCTATCCCTAGAAAACTTTATGATGAGTGGGAACCTACTATTAAAATTTAAATTAAAGATTATGAGTTTTATGCTTTGTGTGATTTGGGTGCTAGTGTCTCTACTATTCCCAAAACTTTGTGTGATTTGCTAGATTTCCGTGATTTTGATGATTGCTCTCTAAACTTGCAACTTGCGGATTCCACTATTAAAAAACCTATGGGAAGAATTAATGATGTTCTTATTGTTGCAAATAGGAATTATGTGCCCGTAGATTTTATCGTTCTTGATATAGATTGCAATCCTTCTTGCCCTATTATTCTCGGTAGACCTTTCCTTAGAACGGTTGGTGCAATTATTGTTATGAAGGAAGGGAATATTAGATTTCAATTTCCATTAAAGAAGGGCATGGAACACTTCCCTATAAAGAAAATAAAATTGCCATATGAATCTATCATGAGAGCCACTTATGGATTGCCTACCAAATATGGCAATTCCTAGATCTATTCTCATTTTTATGCCTAGCTAGGGGCGTTAAACGATAGCGCTTGTTGGGAGGCAACCCAATTTTATTTTAGTTTTTTTGTTTTTGCTTCTGTTTAGGAATAAATAATCCATCTAGCTTCTGTTTAGATGTGGTTTTATGTTTTAATTAGTGTTTGTGCCAAGTTAAACCTATAGGATCTTCTTGGATGATAGTTATTTGATCTTGCTGTAATTTCCAGAATCTTTCTGTTCATGAAAACAATTGTTAAAATCACCAGAACGTGATGAAATACTGATTCCAATAGCTGTTGATCAATAAACAAATTGTCTAGGTCGTCCTATTTTGGTAGATATTTTGGAGTTCCAGAAGTTTGTGTTAATTACAGATTACTACAGACTGTTCTGTTTTTGGCAGATTCTGTTTTTTTTTATGTTGTTTGCTTATTTTGATGAATCTATGGCTAGTAAAATAGTTTATAATCCATATAGAAGTTGGAATACAGTAGTTTTAACACCAATATAAATAAAGAATGAGTTCATTACAGTACCTTGAAGTGGTCTGTTGCTTTTCTTTCGCTAACGGAGCTCACGAGATTTCTATTGAGTTTTGTGTTGTGAAGTTTTCGAGTTTTGGGTAAATTCTTTTGATGGATTATGGAACATGGAGTGGCAAGAGCCTAAGCTTGGGGATTCCCATGGCACCCCCAAGATAATCCAAGGACACCAAAAAGTCAAAGCTTGGGGATGCCCCGGAAGGCATCCCCTCTTTCGTCTACTTCCATCGGTAATTTTACTTGGAGCTATATTTTTATTCACCACATGATATGTGTTTTGCTTGGAGCGTCTTGTATTATTTCTGTCTTTGTTTGTTAGTGTGACACAATCATACTTGCTATACACACCTTTTGAGAGAGCCATATATGAATTGGAATTCGATAGAATACTCATTGTGCTTCACTTATATCTTTTGAGCTTTATAATTTTGCTCTATGTGCTTCACTTATATCTTTTGAGCCTTATAATTTTGCTCTAGTGCTTCACTTATATCTTTTAGAGCACGGTGGTGTATTTGTTTTAAAGAAACTATTGATCTCTCATTCTTCACTTAGATTATTTTGAGAGTCTTTAATAGCATGGTAATTTTCTTAATAATAATATGCTTGGTATTCAAGATTTGTGAAACTTTCTTTTGAGTGCGTTGAATACTAAGAAAAGATTGATGCTTGATAATTGTTTTGAGATATGAAGATGGTGATATTAGAGTCATGCTAGTTGATTAGTTGTGAATTTAAAGAATACTTCTGTTAAAGTTTGTGATTCCTGTAGCATGCACGTATGGTGAACCGTTAAGTGATGAAGTCAGAGCATGATTTATTTATTGATGGTCTTCCTTATGAGTGGCGGTCGGGGATGAGCGATGGTCTTTTCCTACCAATCTATCCCCCTAGGAGTATGCGCGTAATACTTTTCTTTGATAACTTCTAAATTTTTGCAATAAGTATGTGAGTTATTTATGACTAATGTTGAGTCCATGGACTATACGCACTTTTCCCTTCCTTCCACCATTGCTAGCCTCTCTAATACCGCGCACTTTTTGCCGGTATCATACACCCACCATGTATCTTCCTCAAAACAGCCACCATACCTACCTATCATGGCATTTCCATAGCCATTCCGAGATATATTGCCATGCAACTTTCCACCGCTCCGTTTATTATGACACGCTCCATCATTGTCATATTGCTAGCATGATCATGTAGTTGACATCGTATTTGTGGCAAAGCCACCGTTCATAATTCTTTCATACATGTCACTCTTGATTCATTGCATATCCCGGTACACCGCCGGAGGCATTCATATAGAGTCATATTTTGTTCTAAGAATCGAGTTGTAATTGTTGAGTTATAAGAAAAATAAAAGTGTGACGATCATCATTTTTAGAGCATTGTCCCAAGTGAGGAAAGGATGATCGAGACTATGATTCCCCCACAAGTCGGGATGAGACTCAAGATGAAAAAAAGAGGCCATAGAAAAAAGAGAAAAGGCCCAAATAAAAAATGAGAGAAAAAGAGAGAAGGGACAATGTTACTATCCTTTACCACACTTGTGCTTCAAAGTAGCACCAAGATCTTCATGATAGAGAGTCTCCTATGATATCATTTTCATTTACTAGTGGGAATTTTTCATTATAGAACTTGGCTTGTATATTCCAATGATGGGCTTCCTCAAAATGCCCTAGGTCTTCGTGAGCAAGAGAGTTGGATGCACACCCACTTAGTTTCTTTTGTTGAGCTTTCATATACTTATAGCTCTAGTGCATCAGTTGCATGACAATCCCTACTCACTCACATTGATATCTATTGATGGGCATCTCCATATCCCGTTGATACGCCTAGTTGATGTGAGACTATCTTCCCCTCTTTTGTCTTCTCCACAACCACCATTCTATTCCATATATAGTGCTATATCCGTGGCTCACGCTCATGTATTGCGTGAAGATTGAAAATGTTTTGAAAATGTTAAAGTATGAAACAATTGTTTGGCTTGTCATTGGGGTTGTGCATGATTTAAATACTTTGTGTGGTAAAGATAGAGCATAGCCAGACTATATGATTTTGTAGGGATAACTTTATTTGGCCATGTTATTTTGAGAAGACATAATTGCTTTGTTAGTATTCTTGAAGTATTATTATTTTTATGTCAATATGAACTTTTGTCTTGAATCTTTCGAATCTGAATATTCATACCACAATTAAGAAGATTTGCATTGAAATTATGCCAAGTAGCACTCCGCATCAAAAATTCTCTTTTTATCATTTACCTACTCAAGGACGAGCATGAATTAAGCTTGGGGATGCCTGATACGTCTCCAACGTATATATAATTTTTGATTGCTCCATGCTATATTATTTACTGTTTTGGACTATATTGGGCTTTATTTTCCACTTTTATATTATTTTTCGGACTAACCTATTAACCGGAGGCCCAGCCCAGAATTAGTGTTTTTTGCCTATTTCAGTGTTTCGGAGAAACAGAATATCAAACAGAGTCCAAACAGAATGAAACCTTCGGGAACGTGATTTTCTCACCGAACGTGATCTAGGAGACCTGGACCCTACTCCAAGGAACAAAAGAGGCGGTCACGAGGGTGGGGGCGCGCCCACCCCCCTAGGGCGTGCCCCCTGCCTCGTGGGCCCCCTGTTGCTCCACCGACGTACTCCTTCCTCCTATATATACCTACGTACCCCCAAACGATCAGATACGGAGCCAAAAACCTAATTCCGCCGCCGCAACCTTCTGTACCCATGAGGTCCCATCTTGGGGCCTGTTCCGGAGCTCCGCCGAAGAGGGCCATCATCACGGAGGGCTTCTACATCATCCTAGCCCCTCCGATGAAGTGTGAGTAGTTCACCTCAGACCTACGGGTCCATAGTTAGTAGCTAGATGGCTTCCTCTCTCTTTTTGGATCTCAATACAATGTTCTACCCCTCTCTCGTGGAGATCTATTCGATGTAATCTTCTTTTTGCGTTGTGTTTGTTGAGACCGATGAATTGTGGGTTTATGATCAAGTCTATCTATGCATAATATTTCAATCTTGTCTGAATTCTTTTATGTATGATTTGTTATCTTTGCAAGTCTCTTCGAATTATCAGTTTGGTTTGGCCTACTAGATTGGTTTTTCTTTCCATGGGAGAAGTGCTTAGCTTTGGGTTCCATCTTGCGGTGTCCTTTCCCAGTGACAGAAGGGGCAGCAAGGCACATATTGTATTGTTGCCATCGAGGATAAAAAGATGGGGTTTTATCCATATTGCATGAAACTATCCCTCTACATCATGTCATCTTGCTTAAGGCGTTACTCTGTTTTTAACTTAATACTCTAGATGCATGCTGGATAGCTGTCATGAGTGGAGTAATAGTAGTAGATGCAGGCAGGAGTCGGTCTACTTGTCTCGGACGTGATGCCTATATACATGATCATACCTAGATATTCTCATAACTATGCTCAATTCTATCAATTGCTCAACAATAATTTGTTCACCCACCGTAGAATACTTATGCTCTTGAGAGAAGCCACTAGTGAAACCTATGGCCCCCGGGTCTATTGTCCTCATATCAATCTTCATGACTTTAATCTTGCTTGCTTTTTTACTTTGCTTTTTTACTTTTCACTTTGCATCTCTATACCAAAAATACCAAAAATATTAGCTCTATCAGATCTCACTCCCGTAAGTGACCGTGAAGGGACTGACAACCCCTAATCGTGTTGGTTGCGTTGAGCTATTGTTTTGTGCAGGTACGAGGGACTTGAGCATAGCCTCCTACTAGATTGATACCTTGGTTCTCAAAAACTGAGGGAAATACTTACGCTACTTTGCTGCATCATCCTCTCCTCTTCGGGGAAATCCAATGCAGTGCTCAAGAGGTAGCATTTACACTTTGGGTTTTGTTTAGATTAAAAGTTTGCCATAGCTGCTACTTCACGTACTTCGTTTGTGTTCAACAACCAGACGAGGACGTCACATAACCCCAGCTTGACCAATAAAGCTTTCATCTAATATTCATAATACCCAGATTGCAATCTTAGTTTCGTGCCTGTTCTTCATTTGCTTGCAGGAAATAGACCTTCGTGGTCAGGCTCGTGCTCCGGTATGGTCAATAACTTCTCGGAGTTGGTTTAGCGATTGCTAAGGCGCGACGTCCTCGCACATTCATAGTCGAATCTAATCACTAGCTCATTGAAAGATGAGATCCATCTAGTTTCAGATTCATGTTTCCTTGCCTGAGTAGGTTTCAGAAGAAAAACAATTCGTGGCCCCCGGGCAGTTTTTAAGCCAAAATTTCAGTGACTGAAAATATTTTTCCCTATCCTGTGTTCAGGTCTCAGGGAGCGTTTTGAGACACTCGCCATCATAGTGATTTTTTGTCACACTTTTTGGTCGTCGTTGCCTTGATTTCTGAAAAAAATAGTCAAAAAATCTTCGTGCCTATCCTGATATTTTGATTTGGGAACAGTTTTGAGACACTCGCCATTGTAGTGATTTTCCGCAAAAAAATGAGCGCAAAAAAAAGAGCGCACTCTTTTTTCAGAGTGTGCCTTTCCCTTGTTTCTGTGCAGCGCCGTGATTTTGTTAGTGTTCTAGGCTCGCGTCTCTAGCATGGTCTATCCAAGGACCAGCACAATACCGTCGTTGAGCATTTATTCAACTTTTCATCTCTAAATTGATTATTGCTGACATTTTGGCTATGATATCATAAGCCTTCCCAGCTCTAGATACATCTACATCATGCGTTTGACACCACCTGGCAATAGCTCTGTCCAAGCTTTGTAACTTTTGACTACAACGGTTGCCGATCACCACCTGCTGCTGAGTAAGAACAAGTAAGAATTTTTGATTTGCTTCACGGAGTTGTGACACCCCACCACCACCAATTTCTAGTGTGTAGGATCATATTCTTGTGTGTTTCTATTGCTGCTAACCATGGCAGGACCACAAGCCGGCGAGATAGACTAGGATAACTTGACGAAGAAGGAGCTTCATGACAAGTTTCAACAAATGTTGGGTTAACAGGTGGAAGATGTGATGGCCAGTTTTGGAAAGGCACTGGTGAAGTTCTATGAAGTACTCGCACGCCTACCACAACCACCACCTGCATGTGCTGCACCATTGCAACTACATCAACAACCACCTCCGCGGCGCTATCCAACAGGGGAGCGCAGCGTGTTCCTCTTGAGCCAGGACAAACTTCTGGTGCCGCTGCTACTGCTACTGATGCTTCTGTAGCTCCTGCTGCTACTGTCGCGGAGGAGGACTATTACAAGGATGAGGTTGATCTAAATCAGAACTACGTGCAACCACCAGCACCAGGTCGTCCTCATGCATATAATTGCAACGGTAGGGTTGCACCACCACCTCAGGTATGAGATCATGACCATCTTCCTAAACTGAAATTGATTATTCCACCATTTGAGGTTAGATATATTCCTGATATATATCTTACTTGGGAATTATAAACTAAACAGCGTTTTACACGTTTACAATATCCCGACGAGAGACATGTTGCTGCTGCTATTTGTGCTTTCATTAGTTTTGCATATGTATGGCAGTCCAAACATTCTAGATTACATCCTATTCTAGCTACTTGGGCTTCTTTGAAAATTGCTATGCGTACTCATTGGGTTCCATCGCATTATCAACGTGAATTACTTCAAAAACTGCAGCGTTTGACACAAGGAATTTTTTTATAGATGAGTATTATCAGGAATTACAAACTGGCATGATTAGATGTGGTATTGTTGAGGATAAAGAGGCTATGCTTGCAAGTTTTATGGTGGATTCAATAGAGAGATTCAAACCATTTTAGAGTATGAGGAGTATAACAATATCACTCGTTTATTCCATCTTGCTTGTAAAGCTGAACATGAAGTGCAGGATCGACAAGCCTTGGCGTGAACTAACTTCTCTGCAGGTCAACCTTCATCATGGACACCGCATACATCCTCTACTTCCCCATGTTCTGTTGGACCGGCACCTCCGTCAGCTTCCACCTCCAACCGTGATACAAGAAAGCCGGCACAACCACCACTATCTGCCAAGAGCACACCTTCTGGAACTGCACAGAGGTCTTCTTCATCCATGGCATCAACAGGGCAAACACATGGTATTATTTGTCGTCATTGCAAGGTTGTAGGTCATTATGTGAGAGAGTACCCCTCTAAGCGTGTGATGATTGCTACTGAGGATGGTGGGTATGAGTCGGCTAGTGACTATGATCAGGAGACTTTGGCTCTAATTACAAGTGAGGAACACGGTGGAGATGATTCTGAATAAGCGACACAATACATGGCTGTTGAAGAAGCTGACAAGTATGAAAGTTTAGTTGCCTAACGTGTTTTGAGTGTGCAGGTCACACAGGTTAAGGAAAATCAGAGGCACAATTTGTTCCATACAAAGGGAGTTGTGAAGGAACGTTTTGTTCGCGTCATCATAGATGGAGGGAGCTGCAACAACTTGGCTAGCATGGAGATGGTGGAAAAGTTGTCTCTCACCACCAGACCACATCCGCATCCTTATTACATTCAATGGTTCAACAACAACAACGATGTTAAGGTAACACGTACTATTCGTGTGCATTTTAGTACAACTACATATGCAGATTATGTTGATTGTGATGTGGTACCCATGCAAGCTTGTTCCTTATTACTTGGTTGACAATGGTAATTTGATAAAAATCTTTGCACCATGGTAGAAACAATCAGTATACTCTTGTTCATAAGGATACACATATTATCTGATTCCTATGTCTCCTGATTCTATTTTTAAAGATGATATTCATAGAGCTAGTAAAGCAAAATAGGAGCACAATAAGAGTGATAATCAGATTCTGGCAAAATAATTTGAGCAAAACATGAAGCCTAATAACAAACCATCTAGTATTGTTTTTGAAATTAAAATGAAGAGTGGATGTTTACTTGTCACCAAATATGATATTGATGATCTAGATTATAGCAAATCTGTTTGCTATGCTTTTGTGTGCAAAGAGGCAATATTTTCCTTCGAGGACGTGCCTTCCTCTTTGCCTCCTGTTGTCACTAAAAATTTGCAAGAGTTTGCTGATGCCTTTCCACAAGACTTGCCACTGGGATTACCTCCTGTTCGAGGGATTGAGCATCAGATTGACTTAATTCCCGGTGCTTCGTTGCTAAACCATGCGCCATACCATACCAATCCAGAGGAGACGGAGGAGATTATGCATCAAGTACAGGAGCTACTCGACAAAGGTTATATACGCAAATCTCTTAGTCCTTTTGCTGTTCCTATTATACTAGTGCCAAAAAAGGATGGTACATCGCATATGTGTGTTGATTGTAGAGGCATTAATAATATTACTATTCGTTATTGTCATCCTATTCCTAGGCGAGATGATATGCTTGATGAATTGAGTGGCTATACAATATTCTCCATAGTTTATTTGCGTAGTGGATACCATCAAATTCGTAAGAAATTGGGAGATGAATGGAAAACAACATTTAAAACTAAGTTATGATTACATGAGTGGTTAGTCATGCCTTTTGGGATAACTAATGCACCTAGTACTTTCATGACATTAATGAACGAAGTTTTACGTGCTTACATTGGACAGTTTGTGGTAGTCTATTTTGATGATATACTGATTTATAGCAGATCTTTGGAGGAACATTTGGAACATTTACATGTTGTTTTTATTGCTCTACGTGATGCATGTTTGTTTTGGAACATTGGGAAGTGCACCTTTTGCACCGACCGAGTATCATTTCTTGGCTATGTTGTCACTCCACATGGAATTGAAGTTGATAAAGCCAAGATTGAAGCTATTGAGAGTTGGTCGTAGCCCAAAACGGTCACGCAAGTGAGGTGTTTTCTTGGCCTTGCTGGATTCTATAGGTGTTTTGTGAGATATTACAGCACCATTGCTGCACCTCTCAATGAGTTTACACAGAACGATGTGCCTTTTGTTTGGGGTACCGCACAGGAAGAAGCCTTCACGGTATTGAAAGATAAGTTGATACATGCTCCTTTACTCCAACTTCCTAATTTTAATAAGACTTTTGAGCTTGAATGTGATGATAGTGGAATTGGATTAGGAGGTGTGTTATTAATTACAAGATGGCAAACCTGTTGCATACTTTTCTGAAACATTGAGTGGGCCTAGTCTGAACTATTCTACCTATTTTAAAGAACTATATGCTCTCGTTCGGACCTTAGAAACATGGCAACATTATTTCTGGCCCGAAGTGTTTGTTATACATTCTGATCATGAATCTTCGAAACACATTAAAAGTCAAGCAAAATTGAACCGTAGACATGCTAAATGGGTTGAATTCATTGAGACTTTCCCTTATGTCATTAAACACAAGAAGGGTAAAGAAAATGTTATTGCTGATGCATTGTCTCGTCGTTATACTATGCTTTCACAACTTGACTTCAATTTTGTTGGTTTGGAGACCATCAGAGATCAATATATGCATGATGCTGAATTTAAAGATGTATTGCAGAATTGTAAAGAAGGCAGAACATGGAACAAGTTCATCATTAACGATGGATTTGTGTTTCGTGCTAACAAGCTATGCATTTTAGCTAGCCCCGTTCATGTTTTGTTGTTGCAGGAGGCGCATGGAGGATGATTAATGGGATGCTTTGGCGTGAAGAAGACCGAGGGTGTACTTGCTACACATTTCTTTTGGCCAAAGATGAGACGGGATGTTGAGTGTTTTGTTGCTCGCTGCACTACATGTCAAAAAGTTAAGTCACGACTAAATCCTCATGGTTTATATGCCTTTGCCTGTACCTAGTGTTCCATTTGAGGATATATCTATGGACTTTGTTTTAGGTTTACCTCGAACAAAGAAAGGGAGGGATAGTATATTTTTTGTCGTGGATAGATTGTCGAAAATGGCACACTTTATACGATGTCATAAAAGCGATGGTGCTGCTAATGTTGCTGATTTGTTGTTTCATGAGATTATTCACTTGCATGGTGGGCCAAATACAATTCTTTCAGATCGTGAGCCACTATTGGAGTTGTTTATGGACTAAGTCGGGGGCTAAACTGCTTTTTAGTACTACATGTCACCCGCAAACTGATGGACAAACTGAAGTAGTCAATAGAACATTGTCTAGGCTGTTTTGAAGCATAACAAGAAAATGTGGGAAGAATGCTTGCCTCATATTGAATTTTCTTATAATCGTTCACTGCATTGTACTACCAAGGTGCGCCCTTTTGAAATTGTGTATGGTTTCCTACACCTATTGATTTGTTACCTCTTCCATATTCGGAGAAGTTTAATTTTGATTCTAAACAAGATCCTGATTTGATCTTAAAAATGCATGAGTTAACTAAGGAAAACATTGAGCATATGAATGCTAACTATAAACTTGCTGGAGATAAAGTTGAAAACATGTTGTCTTTGCACCTGGAGATCTTGTTTGGTTACATTTGCGTAAGGATAGGTTTCCTACACTGCGCAAATCAAAGCTAATGCCACGTGTTGATGGTCCTTTTAAGGTGTTAGGGAAAATAATTTATAATGCATATAAACTTGAGTTGCCTACAGATTTTTGGGTTAGTCCCACTTTTAACATTGCATATTTGAAGCCTTATTTGGGTGAGGAAGATGAGCTTCCGTCGAGGACGACTTCATTTCAAGAAGGGGAGGATGATGAGGACATCAATACTATTGTTACACCCACAACCCCTGCTGCTATACATACTGGACCAATTACTAGAGCTCGCGCATGCCAATTAAATTACCAGGTACTTTCGTTTCTTGGTAATGATTCTAATGTTCATGAGAATATGATGGTGCCTAAAATGGATGCATTTGTCTTGCTTACAAATGAAGGGCCTAGATTGGACAAGTAGGATGAACATTGGAGGAAGATCAAGCATGGAGATGATGGCATGCGCAAAGGGAGCAAGAACGGAGTAACAAGTGATGATTTCAGGACTTCGAAGCCACCATAATGAGTGCGTGTAGCCTTGGACGAAATATACAAGATGCCAATTCATAAATTCCATCTAGAGGCTATTATAGGTGTTGCATCACCTTATTATTGGGCCATGCCCATGTAATTTCAAAATACAGAAGTATAGGTTGTTTTTCAAGTCCGTATGTGTGGGAAAAACATAGTTAGGGTTGGTTTTGGACCCCTCCTACAACGGACCACGAAATTCCCCCCTCTTCGTCCATATATACAGCCCTCAGGGCGTTGTTTAGATTTTGGGTTTTGTTTAGATTAAAAGTTCGCCATAGCTGCAACTTCGCTTACTTCATTTGTGTTCAACGACCAGACCAAGACATCACAGAACCCCACCTTGATCAATAAAGCTTTCATCTTATATTCGCAATATCCAGATTGCAATCTTAGTTTCTTGCTTGTTTTTTGTTTGCTCGTAGGAAATAGACCTTCGTGGTCAGGTTGATCGTGCTCCGGCGTGGTCAATAACCTCTTGGAATTTGTTTAGCGATTGCTAGGGCGCGACGTCCTCACATGTTCGTAGTTGGATCGTCAAAGTCTAGTCTTCTGAAATGGTAATCACCTGCTCATTGAAAGATGGGATGCCTTTGCCTCTATCACGACTGGTGTATGATGAGGTGGAGCGGTGCTGTCTTGGTGGAGGCATGCCGGCATGATGCCTACCGGGCTCTGATCTTGGCAGCCCCGGGAACCTTGCCGGGGTGATATAGTCTTGGCCCTCAGGCGTGGTCTCGACCCGGTCGGGCTCTCTTACCTGGCAAGGGAGGCCTACCTGAGGGGTTCTCTTGTTGGCTTGATCTTCTTAATGCCCTCCTTGACCCCAGGAAGAGCGGTTTCTCTGGCTTGTTGTAAGTGCATCTAGTGCCACCCCTAGTTGGTTTTGGATTATTGACGACAAACTTGGTTGAGGGACTAATGTGTTTGTGAGAATTGCAGGATAACACAGGTAGTAGTCCCTAATTGATTCGGTTTACCTACCAGAGATGACCCCTAAAAATGAGTGAAGACATTGAAGACAATGGTGATCTATGAAGAGATTCACACTGAAGACTATGACGTGAGAAGACATCACGTGAAGACTATGGAGTGCGAAAACATAGTTGTTTCATAGTTTCCTTTTCTTCTTTGTTGAGTCATAGGAACCATCGTACTGTTAAGTGGGGTCCAAGTGAACAAAGTCAGAGTGACTGATGTGATGCTCATCCAAATCCTATGTCTTCAAGCAAAGACAATGAGAGCAAATCTTATCTAGAGCTGGATGAGTCAGCTTTACTTGTAGCCCAAGTCAAGCTGTCGCGTGTGTTTGAAATCTAACCGTTGGACACGTGTCAGTTCCTTAGTGATCCAGGGTCATTTAGGACAAATCAGGTCAGGTTGCCTCCTAGCTATAAATAGCCCACCCCCTACACCATAAATTTGTGGCTGCTCAGAGTTAGTACACGACTTTTGTCGTTTCAGAGCAACCCACCTCCGAAGCATTTGAGAGAGAGATCCTTGTGAGAAAAAGCCCAAAACACCCAGAGCCAAAGAGTGTTAGGTATCATTGAAGTCTTTCTGTCCGCGTGATCTGAAGACTTATTACACTTGAGGACTGTGAATCCTCTAGCCGTTTAGGCGTCGCGTTCTGAGCATCCAAGAGCCATTATGGACTGCCTGTGAACGAAGTCTGTGAAGGTTTGGAAGTCTACCTTGAAGACTTACCAGAGTGATTGGGCGAGGACTTTGTGTTCTTAGCTCAAGGGGAATAAGGTGAAGACGCAATCTTCTGAGTTGAATCTCAGCCTCCATAACCAGACGTACAGTTGTCACAGCAACTGGAACTGGTCTACCAAATCCATGTCCTCTCCAAGCAACTGGTTCTATCCTTCTCATGTCTTCACTTTACAGTTTGTCTTCGTGAACTCATTGCCTGCTTGCATGAACTGATTGGCTTCATTGTGTGAAGATTGTTTGTTGTTTGGCTTCATCTATCTTCCATCATGATCCATACTACCTAGCTGCTAATAGTCTTCGTGCTTTCACTTCATTGCTTACTTGACTATGGCTTGTCTAGTGTAGTCTACCTTCCACTGCATATCAATAGGTTCATTTCTAATGTTTTTCTTCAAAACCCCCATGTTTTGAATACTTTCATAAAAATTGCCTATTCACCCCCTCTAGTAGATAACTAGCACTTTTAATTGGTATCACAGCAAGGTGCTCCCTTGTTCTGTGTGATTCAGTTTAACCACCTGGAGTTTTACCTATGTCGACTGCAGGGATAATCAAGGTCTCCACTGCGTGCCCCGTCTTCGATGGCACTGATTACCCCTACTGGAAGAATAAGATGTGTATGCCTCTTGAAGCCATTGACATCGACCTCTGGTATGTCGTCAAGAACGGCGTTCCCAAGGTAGGTGAAGGTGTCACCACCACTGATGTCAAGAAGTTCATTCAACTTGACTCGACTGCCAAGACCATCATCTGTGGTCATCTGACCAAACGACAGTATGGCCATCCGAGTGCTCTGGAAACTGCGAAGCTAGTCTGGGACTGGCTATCCAAGATCAACGAAGGCGTCTCAACCTAGAGAGACTCAAGGATTGATGTTCTTCACAACCTCTTCAACCGCTTCAATATAAACGACAATGAGAATGTCCAGCTCACGTTTGATCGCCTCACTGATATCACGAATGAGCTTCGCGCACTCGGGGCCACTGAGATCACCAAGCACGAAATCGTCAAGAAGCTTCTGAGTTCGCTTGAAAGCTCATTCGACACCCTAGCCCTGATGATTCAAGAACACCCTGACTTCAAGACTCTCGATTCGTTTGACATACTTGAGAGGCTCAACACACATGAGTTCCAGCTATCTGAGAAAAGAGATATCTATGGCCCCAACTACGGCTGAACTCGCGCTTTCAAGGCAAAGGTTGTTTCCTCATCTAAAGAAGGATCTGACTGCAGTTCTAAGGATCCTGAAGACATTGGAAAGGAGCTTGCTATGCTTGTGAAGAAGTTCCCGAAGTTCACCAAGAAGAAAGGCTTCAGTAAGTCTTCAAGATCCAGCTCAAGTAATGATGAAACTTCCACTCGTGATCACAAGAAGAGAACATGCCACAAGTGCAAGAAACCTAGTCACTACATCTCTGAGTGTCCATAGTGGGACAATGAGACCAAGAAGAAGAAGAAGAAGAGCAAGGAATATGATTCCGATGACAACAAGAAGAAGAAATCCTCAGAGTCTTCTTCCAAGTCTTCGTCGAAGTCTTCATCACACAAGAAGAGCTCATCTAGCAAGGCTCGTGTGTTTGTTGGCAAGGAGATGGATCCAGAGAAGGAGACTGCATCTGAGGAGGCTGACGTGGTGTCTGAAGAGGAATCTGATTCATGTGTGGCAAGCCTGGCTCTAGCTTCAGTGTATGTCGCCAAGTCCATCTTCAACACTAAAGACAATGGCCCCATCACCAACGCTGATGCTAATGATGAGGATGACTCTGCTCCCACCTACTCCTTCATGGCACACGGTGCCAAGGTAAACTCACGCGATGATTACTTTCAAACATCAAGTGAAGATGACTCTGAATGTGAATCTAAACCAATCTACAAAACACTTGCTAAAATTGCAACTGAACAACAGAATGCTATGGAACATATTCAAAAATTGCTAGACAAAAGCGATGACCTGTTGGACATAGAAATGGCCCGATCTCAGTCCTTAATTGAAGACATAAAAAATCTTCATGTTAAGTACAAGGAACTTGAAAGTCGTCATGAGACTCTATCAGCTACTCATGAGAAGCTTTCCTATGATTATGTTCAAAGGAAGCAAGAACTTGAGAACCTGAGAGCGTCTCATGAAGATCTTAAAAAAGAGAGCGAGTCACTCCGCGCTCAACAGATCAGCTCCGCTCAGGAAGGATTTGAACCACCATGTCTAACATGTCTTGAGCGTGATAACGCTGTCTCTGTTGCTGAATGTTCTATTGATGCTACTGTTGCTATATCTTCAACTGCTGATGTGGTAACTAACCCCTCTGCTGAGGATACCACTACTATTGCTGATGAGAATGCCAGGTTGAAGACATTGCCTAAAACATGAATGTACAAAAGTCTCAAAAGGCATCAGACACTATGTGATGTCCTCAAGAAACAGATTTTGAACTGAAACCCTAGGAAAGAGGGTGTTGGGTTCGAGAGGAAAATGAATGTTGATGGTTCTTAATGGAAGCCTGAGTAGTACCCCAAAACCACATGGGTTGTTGCAAAGGGACCTTCAGTGGATCCATCTACCTTATCTGGCTTCACTTGTGCTAACCCGATTATCATTGATGAATCCTTTGATGCAAACTATAAACTGTTTAAGAATCAGAATGGTGAATTGTTTGCCAGGTATATTGGTACTAACTGCAGGAATGGACCACCTTTGAAGAAGATCTGGGTGCCCAAAAGTTGTCTTGAGAATCTTCCTATGAATGTCATCATGACACCACCTGGGAAGAAGAAAAACCCCAGACCAAAGGCTTGATATGGTCCAAAGGCTTTATACAGACAGAGGACTCACCAGAGTCACCCTAACGCCAATGTTTTGCAGGGAAACCATACTCAGACTTACGAATATGAGTGTGTTTCATCAAACCGCTATGTTCATAAGACAACGAACTATTCTGCTTATTCTTATGAGTACTATTCACCTCCTGCAAGTCTATTTGCTAGGGCTCCAAAGCCGAAGTTCTCTGGTGCTGCACTTAGACTCATTGCTTCTAAGCCACCCCTGAAAATGTGGGTGGTTAAGAAAAATTAACTCTCTTTTGCAGGGGAAGGTCTCTAGCCGGAAATCAAAGGCGTTTGATGCTTATGCTGGGGACCTAAAACATCTTGTGGGATGCAAGAGAAAATGTCCAAATGGTCTTCTATGTATTTCGTCCCAGGATGTCTTGACAAACATCCTATTTACCCTATTTCGTCCCAGGCGCTAATGGTTCGCCATTAGGTCTGAATGCCTCGATATTGTACTTTACGCCCTCCTTCAACTTTTTGTTCGGGCCTCGTTTCGTCCTTTTGCCTGAAGATTTGCTCGATCCGGATGGCTGAAAGAAGAAAGATCGATTCGTTAATATATCTTCAACTCATTTAAAACATGCGATGATCACCAGATTCCTGCTTATATAAATATATATACCTCGCCGGTGTTTGTTGTTTCAGGATCAACATGTTCTTCGTCATCGTCATAATCGTAGTTCATGACTTCATCAATTCGGTCGTCGCGATCGAATATCATATCACCCTCTCCGGTGTTGTTTAGAAATTCGGAGCCGTCAAAATCTTCTTCATTCTGATCATCATCTGGCCCGCGTATCATATCGAACATGGTCTGTTCTCTCTCTCTCTGTCGGTATTGTCCGCCATAGCTTTTATTTAACTATGCCAAAAGAAATATAAAACAATTTAGTATAATCTCGAATAATAGATATAATCTCGAATACATCGTCTCGAATAATAGATATAATCTCGAATACATCGTCTCGAATAATAGATTTAATCTCGAATACATCGTCTCGAATATTATATAATATTGAATAGTACATCACTGGCTAGGTAGCTAATTAAAGATCGAATACTACAGAAGAATCTAGGACACTCGCGGTTCCTACGGCGCGGGCGGTGGACACCCAAAGAGAAGGAACCCTCACAGGATCATAGCTGAAGTGAGATCCCTGAAGAAACTGCCAAGTATTGGAGAACCTGCCGCCCTCTAACGCAACCATGTAGTGATGGACGTGCTCGTCCTCCTCCCTGACACGACGATGTACCACCTCCGGCGGGGCCGACTCCCTCCGCACGGAAACTGGCCCACGCAAACGCCACAAACGAGATCAGGGTCGACGCCGGGACCCGGGGCCGGGTTCCTCATCAAGCGGCGCGCCCCTCCAGGCAGCACCTCCCAGTGCCAGCCCGGCGGAGCCCAGTCCCGGACATGGGTCAGCTGGACGTCGTCGCGGACGTGTCGACGGCGAGGATGCGGGCCGGGCATCATTGACAACAAATACTAGCTATATGCCCGCAAAAAGTAACATTTTTTTAATGATTGGATTTTGATAACTAAAATTTCTAACATTTCTATAACATTTCTAAGAATGCTATATATAACTAACATTTCTATAACATTTCTAATATTTCTATAACTAAAAAACAGAAAATTTTCTAACTTTTTTATAACTATTTCTATAACTAAAAAACAGAAAAATTTCTAACAATTCTAACTTTTTTATAACTATTTCTATAACTAAAAAACAGAAAATTTTCTAACAATTCTAACTTTTTTATAACTATTTCTATAACTAAAAAACAGAAAAATTTCTAACAATTCTAACTTTTTTATAACTATTTCTACAACTAAAAAACAGAAAATTTTCTAACAATTCTAACATTTCTAACTATTCTAACAATTCTAACATTTCTACCTATTTCTAAAAAACAGAAAAATGTCTAACAATTTCTAAAAAACAAAAAAATCTATAACTAAAAATGTATGTGTGTGTGCGCGCGCTCACCGGCCGGCGAGGTGAGAGGCGACGAGAGGCGGTGACGGGGGGCGCGCGGCGACGGGACGGCGACGGGCGCCGACGACGGGGACGGGGACGTACGGGCCGGGGCGGCGACGGGGACGGGGACGTACGGGCCGGGGCGGCGGTGACGACGGGGACGATTTGGGGACGGGACGACGGGCGGCGACGACGGGGACGGGGCGGCGACGGGGGCGATCGTGTAAAATGTATTACCATTTATCTGGTACCCTTTGAAAGTCATTATATTCGAAGATGGTAACTGGGACAACAAGTACAGGTCATCTTCAATAGAGGTGTGATGCATGGTACGTGCTTGCAACGAGCTGGCGAAACTCCTGGTTTGTTCACGTGTAATCCAGTCATCAGACCGCTACGGGTGTTTGGAGCGTAGCAAATTCTTGTGTTCATCCATATACGGAGCCACCAAGGCAGAATTCTGTAGAACTGTGTAGTGTGCTTCAGTGAGAGAATGTCCGTCCATACATATTATTTGTTCCCCTCCTAGCGTGCCTTTTCCATCCAGTCTGCCCTTATGTCGCGATTCAGGAACACCAATCGGCTTAAGGTCAGGAATAAAGTCAATACAAAACTCAATGACCTCCTCATTTTGACGGCCCTTGGAGATGCTTCCTTCTGGCCTAGCACGGTTATGAACATATTTCTTTAAGACTCCCATGAACCTCTCAAAGGGGAACATATTGTGTAGAAATACAGGACCCAAAATGTTAATCTCTTCGCATAGGTGAACTAGGATGTGCGTCATGATGTTGAAGAAGGATGGTGGGAACACCAACTCGAAACTGACAAGACATTGCACCAAATCATTCTGTAACCTTGGTATGATTTCTGGATCGATTACCTTCTGAGAGATTGCATTGAGAAATGCACATAGCTTCACAATGGCTAATCGAACGTTTTCCGATAGAAGCCCCCTCAATGCAACCGGAAGCAGTTGCGTCATAATCACATGGCAGTCATGAGACTTTAGGTTCTGGAACTTTTTCTCTGCCATGTTTATTATTCCCTTTATATTCGACGAGAAGCCAGACGGTACCTTGATACTGAGCAGGCATTCAAAGAAGATTTCCTTCTCTTCTTTGGTAAGAGCGTAGCTTGCATGACCCTGATGTATGCCGTCTTTTCCGTGCATACGTTGCTGGTCCTCCCGTGCCTCAGGTATATCTTTTGTCTTCCCATACACGCCCAAGAAGCCAAGCAGGGTCACACAAAGATTCTTCGTCATGTGCATCACGTTGATTGCGGAGCGGACCTCGAGGTCTTTCCAATAGGGCAGGTCCCAAAATATAGATTTCTTCTTCCACATGGGTGCGCGTCCGTCAGCGTCATTCGGAACAGGTTGTCCACCAGGACCCTTTCCAAAGACCACCTTCAAATCCTTGACCATATCATGTACATCAGCACTAGTACGGTGGCGAGGCTTCGTCCGGTGATCCGCCTCACCTTTGAAATGCTTGCCTTTCTTTCTTACGGGATGCCTGCTTGGAAGAAATCGACGATGTCCCAGGTACACATTCTTATTAGCCAAATATATACTATCTGTATCGTCCAAACAGTGGGTGCATGCGCGGTATCCCTTGTTTGTCTGTCCTGAAAGGTTACTGAGAGCAGGGCAATCATTGATGGTCACGAACAGCAACGCCTTTAGGTCAAATTCTTCCCCCATGTGCTCATCCCACGCACGTACACCTGTTCCATTCCATAGTTGTAAGAGTTCTTCAACTAATGGCCTTAGGTACACATCAATGTCGTTGCCGGGTTGCTTAGGGCCTTGGATGAGCACTGGCATCATAATGAACTTCCGCTTCATGCACAACCAAGGAGGAAGGTTATACAAACATAGAGTCACAGGCCAGGTGCTATGGTAGTTGCTCTGCTCCCCAAAAGGATTAATGCCATCTGCGCTTAGACCAAACCATATGCTCCTTGCGTCATCTGCAAACTCCTTCCCGTACTTTCTTACGATTTTTCTCCACTGCGACCCGTCAGCGGGTACTCTCAACTTTCCGTCTTTCTTACGGTCTTCTTTGTGCCATCGCATCGCCTTGGCATGCTCTTTGTTTTGGAACAAATGTTTCAACCATGGTATTATAGGAGCATACCACATCACCTTGGCAGGAATCTTCTTCCTGGGGCGCTGGCCCTCGACATCACTAGGGTCATCGCCGCTGATCTTATAGCGCAATGCACCACATATCGGGCAAGCGTTCAAATCCTCGTACTCACGGCGGTAGAGGATGCAATCATTAGGGCATGCATGTATCTTCTGCACCTCTAACCCTAGAGGGCAGACAACCTTCTTTGCTTCGTACGTACTCTCGGGCAATTCGTTGTCCTTTGGAAGCATATCCTTTATCATTGCCAGCAACTTTCCAAATCCCTTGTCAGATACACCATTCTCTGCCTTCCATTGCAGCAATTCCAGTGTGGTGCCCAGCTTTTTCTTGTCACCTACGCAATTCGGGTACAACAATTTTTTGTGATCCTCTAACATGCGCTGCAACTTCTTCTTCTCCAAATCACTTGCGCAGTTTCTCTTTGCATCGGCAATGGTCCGACCTAGATCATCAACAGGCTCATCTGATGCCTCTTCTTCAGCTTCTTCCTGCATTGCCGGCTCAGCTTCTTCCCGCATTACCGGCTCAGCTTCTTCCCCCATTGTTGTATCATCGTATTCAGGGAACCCATGGCCAGGATAGCTGCCGTCGTCCTCTTCTTCTTCATTGTCTTCCATCATAACCCCTCTTTCTCCGTGCTTGGTCCAAACATTATAGTGGGGCATGAAACCGGACTCAAACAGGTGGACGTGAATGGTTCTTGACGTAGAGTAATTGTGACCATTCTTACAGCCAGCACATGGACAAGGCATAAAACCATCCGCCCGCTTGTTTGCCTCAGCCGTAATCAGAAAAGTATGCACGCCCTCAACGAACTGGGGAGAGCATCGGTCATCGTACATCCATTGCCGGCTCATCTTCATTACACAACACCGAATAGACCAAATTAATACAAGTTCATACATAAAGTTCATACAACAATTAAATGCAACAAACAAATAACTCTCTAGCTAAAGCATTTAAATGCAACAACAAATGCGATCAAGATCGCAACTAAGGTAACAATGGATCCAACAGCATAATGGTACCAAGCCTCACTATCGATGGCATATTTTCTAATCTTTCTAATCTTCAAGCGCATTTTCTCCATCTTGATCTTGTGATCATCGACGACATCGGCAACATGCAACTCCAATTCCATCTTCTCCCCCTCAATTCTTTTCAATTTTTCTTTCAAGTACTCGTTTTCTCTTTCAACTAAATTTAACCTCTCGACAATAGGGTCGGTTGGAATTTCCAGTTCACATACCTCCTAGAAAAAATTTCTATGTCAACTTGATGGGCATAATTTGTCATAAACACGAAATGCAACTAGTTTTAAAAGAGAATATATATACCACATCCGAATCATAACAAGGATAAGGGCCGGCGGGGACGGATATCAAAACCATGGCACTATATGTATAACAAACAATGTACGGGTAAGATAATTATACGAGTAACTAGCTATATATCCAAATCACACAAACATCAATTTTTATATAAAATTTCATGAACAAAGAGGCTCACCACAAGGTGGTGCCGACGACGGGACGGTGCGGGCAATCGACGGTGGTTACGATGGAGATTTAGAAGGCACTAAGTAAACCACACCTACATATGCAAACTAAGTGTTATTTTTGACCTCAAATTGCATATAAATCAAATACTAGCACATATATATATTTCCTCCCAAATTACTAAACTCACAAATTAATCACTATATAAAGCATTGCAAGAGTAAATCTAGCAATGAGAGATGAAAGGACAAAGTTGCTAACCTTTGTGATCATTTCAATGGATGGGGGCCTTCAAATCTTGACAGAATTTGGGCAAAATGTGTGATGAGCTCGAGAGGAAGAGGGGAAGAACAGAGAAGAGAGGGGAAAGGGGAAGAACAGAGCGAGCTCGGGTGGACGAAGGGTTTATGTAGGACGACCTTTAGTACCGGTTCGTGCCAAGAACCGGCACTAAATGGGCTGGAGGGGCCCTAGTCTGACAACATCCTGCCACCACTCTCATTAGTACCGGTTCGTGGCACGAACCGGTGCTAAAGGTTCACCATGAACCGGTACTAATGAAAGCGGCCCGGCTAGCCGTTGGAACCGGCACTAATGTACACATTAGTGCCGGCTCAAATACAAACCGGCACTAATGTGCTTCACGTTTGACCCTTTTTCTACTAGTGGCTAGGTTTGATTTCCACCAGAAAGAGACAATCATGTTATTTCCTAGAAGTTGCCCATCAGAATAATAAGTTTCCCAAATTAATTGTACCCAAGGTATATCATGTCTGTTGAAGAATTTGTGTAGGTTCTTCATTAGTAGGGTTTTGTTGTGAGTGTATATATCCAATATGCCCAGTCCTCCCTGGTTTTTTGGTCTGCATACTGTGTGTTAGGCCACCAAAGCTGGTCTTCTATCCTGCATGTCAGAGCTCCTCCATAGACAGTGTCTAAAATATTTAATGATCTGCTTCTTAATTGTTACAGGGATGTCCAAACAGCTCATGAAGAAGACAGATAAGGAAGAAAGCACTGATTAGACTAAAAGAACTTTCCCTACTTGTGTCATGAAGATAGAAAGGCCTACAAGTCTTTTTGCAATTGTGTTAACTAGTGGAAGACACTGCTCCACAGTTGGTTTATAAATACCCAAAGGTAGCCCCAAGTATGTAAAAGGGAATTGCCCCCTAGCACACTGCAATGTGTTAGTGAAGATGTCCACTCTGTCTTCCTCAATGTTCAGAGGTACCATTATAGATTTTGCATAATTGACCTTAAGACCAGTTGCTGAGGCAAATGTATTTAAAAGAGCTTTGAGACAAATCAAGTGTCTGGCATTTTCTTGCATGATGACCAAAGTATCATTAGCATACTGAACAATTGGGAAATCTGGGCAAGAGGTGACCTGTAGTGGAGATGTAATAAGATTTAGTCTCATAGCCCTATTCAAAATAGTCTATAGCAAGTCAGCAATAAGAACAAATATTAGGGGAGAGTAAGGATCTCCCTGTCTCACTCCTCTCTTAATGTAAAATTTGTTCCCAGGCACTCCATTTAACATGACAGCAGAAGAGGCAGTAGAAAAGAGCATCTGCATCCATGATATACATTTATCCCCAAACCCTTTTGCTCTGAAAATCTCAATGATTGCTTGATGTTCAATTGTATCAAAAGCCTTTTCAAAATCCAGCTTAATTACCAACATTTCCTCCTTTGATTTATGGGATTGGTGTATATATTCATATGCCCATCCTAGGCAGTCGCTCTGCTCCTTTGGGGGATATAATCCAGAACAGAGAAGCAACTGGCCGGATTGCCAAGTGGGCTATTGAGCTTGCACCTCACGGGTTAAAATGTGTACCCCGGACGGAAATCAAATCTCAGGCACTTGTGGATTTCAACAATGACTGGATAGAGTTACAGGCGCCAGAAGAGAAGCCAGATCATACTTATTGCACTGTTCATTTTGATGGGTCCAGGCAATTGGAGGCCTCGGGGGCTAGAGTCGTATTAACTTCCCCACGAGGTGATAAGTTTTGTTATGTTCTCTGTTTAATGTTCCCTTGTACTAATAATGCAGTAGAATATGAGGCCTTTGTCGGTGTACTAAAGTAGGGGTACCTTAGTACCCCGAACTTGTGCACGGGCAGTAGTAGCGTCCCGCGGCAAGGCTTGCCAGGGGAGCGACAAGAGTCTCCACGGCCCTTTCTGGGCCGGACGAAGGCCAAGTGATAGAGCCTAGAAGACCAAGCCCCGGCAAGAGGAGCTTGCCGGGCCAAGAAGGCGAGGTCCGGCAAGGGGAGCTTGTCGGGCCAAGGCGACAAGGCCCCGGCAAGAGGAGCTTGCCGGGACGACTAAGCCGAAGCACCAAGGCCCCGGCGGGAGGAGCTCGCCGTGACGGCCAAACCAAGGCACCCCAAGAGAAGCCCGCCGTGGCGCGCCGCGCGCCCCGGCAAGGCCTGACGAGTGGCAAGCTCTCAGGTGCGGCAAGACAACCACCGCGGCAAGCCACTTGCCGCGGCAAACCACCACCTCAGGCATGCGCTCCAGATCACCTGCCCACGCGTCACTCTGGAGCTTCCTCAGAGGCACGTGGCGGGGCGCCACGCAACCTGGGGCACAGGGTGGCATGCGACGTTGGCAGAGTCGCCCCCGTGGCAAGCGGAGGCGCCCCTAACGGTCCGCCTCGGCACTATTCAGGCGATCCAGATGGGCATTTAATGCCTTTGTCCCCCGCCGTCAGAGTTAGGTGCGATAGCACTGTGCAGCCACTGTTCGCACAGTTCCTTGCCATTTTTACCCTCACCTGCGTCGCTACCTGTGGGGAACCCCTTAGCATATAAAAGGAGGCCCATGCGCACGTAGGGAGGGGGAGGGAGAAGGAGGGATCCAGAACCCGAAGGAGGACCAAAAAGAGGACACCCAGTAGACCCTCGTCTACGTCCAGCTCCAACTTACTGTAGCTTCTTGCGCTCCAGAGCAAGAACTCGAATCAACCAGACAAGCAGCAGTAGGGTTTTACGCATCCGTGCGGCCCGAAGCTGGGTAAAATCGTTGTGTGTGTGTCGCCTCGATCTGCTCTTTGTGCAACCTCCGCCCCCCGCCGAACCGACAAGGGGCTCCGTCCCCATAGGTGCTCGTGGAGGCCGATTTCCCCCGACATCTTTGGCGCGCCAGGTAGGGGGTGCGTTGAGGTTGCGCGAACCAGATTTGGCGACCACAGGTAAGCTCAGGTATGGCCAGGTACCTTTCCGCTCCAACCCGCAGAGCGGAGGAATTCCTCCTCACGGACTCGTGCACGGCCCTCCTCGAGTACCCACTCACGCAGAGTCCGGGCAAGAGCAGCTGCTCCTTGAGGAGGACCGCCTTCCGGCCGCTGAGCGAGTTTCTCGCCTCCAGCAAACTCTGCGTCGCTCCCGTAGCCGCAGAAGTTAGCGCCGGAAGTTGCGGGAAAGGCGACCTCGTTCTTCGGCGCGCCCAGGCCTCCAAGATCCAAACGAGTCGACGCCGACCGTGGGAGGGACCTTGCCAGCGCGGCAGTCGGAACCCGTTCCGTCGGCCATCCTCTCTGTCCAAGTCTTGCCGCAGTTGCATGTAATCCTTGGTACAGAGACGGGCGCAGATCCCAAGCATAGCTTATGTGCCCCGCACATCTTGTCGATTTCGCGCCTCTCCGCTTTGCGCATGCATTATTTGACACGATTGTGCAGCACTCGACTCCGGCAAGCGACGGCAGGCCGTGAAGCCCCGAGCCCTCGTTATTCCCTTACCTCGAGAAGGGGGGATGACAGGATAGGCTGGGCGTCGCCCGAGGAAGCTGCGCCTTGCCGGACTGCGAACAACAGAAAAGCTAAGTTGCCAAAGTTTGAGCAATTAAGCTCCTTTTTATCCTTAAGTTATCTTCCTCGAACGGCCGAGCTTCGTATGGGAAACCTGTGCGCGGAGGGGCCGGCTCATGGCTGGTTGCGCCCTTATTTCGTTTCGAGTCCGCTCAACGACTTAAGTGTGCTACATCCAGAGTGGCATCCTTACTTTGTTTCGAGCTTGCTCGGCAGCTTGAGTGTGCCGCGACTGCAGTCGCCACGCTTACCTCGCCCTGAGCCTGCTCAACATTTTAAGTGAGTTGCGCCAGCCGCGGCAAGGTTTCTTGCCTGTGGAGGCACCGCCAGCGGGTTGCTGATGTCTCGCACTCGGCACCCGTGGCAAGGCGGAGGCTTGCGCCGACAAGTTCCTGGGAGCGTAGGGCGCGAACGTACGAAGCACAAAGTCGAACGAGGGAGATAACAGCGCAATGAACTGCCTAAGATAAAAGTTATATTCCAAAATGACTTGCCACTGCTCTAATCTGCTGTTTCTATGACATGCTTAGCAGTGACAAGAGAAGAAAAGAAAGAGGTGGGCGGCCTAATCCGCGCGGTCACCCTCGACCCTCCTGATCCCGGCCACCCTTTCCACAATGGCGGTGACGAGGGCCCTGATCTCCGTCAGGTCGGCGTCTTCCGGCAGGTGCCTGAGGACGTTGGTAAGCCTGATGGTGGGGTTGCGGAAGATGATCTTCACCAGCACCCTCTTGAGGGCCCCGGAGACGGCTTCCCGCGTCTCCTCGGCCAGCTGCTCTGGGATCGTTTCTCGGAGATGTTGGAGCACCCCCACCAAGCCCTTGAAGAAGGAAGTGAGCTTGACGCTCGGCGGGACGTTCTCGCCGGAGGGGTACTCGTGGCCCTCCATCCCCAGCAGCTTCAGCTCCTTGTCGATGGTGGTGGCGATGTCGACGAGGCCTTCGGTCCACCGCTCCACCGTCTCTTGGAAGGCGTTCTGGGTAACGGCGGCATGCTTCAATAGCTCCTCGTTGCCAGCAACCTCCTTCCGCAAGGTCGCTTCCTGCCCCTTGGCGCTCTCCAGCGCCTTGGCCAGGGTGTCCAGCTTCAGCTCGAGGTCGGCCTTGGAATCCTTGGCGGCGTCGAGCTCCCGGATCTTCTCGGCGAAGCGGCCCTGCAGCTCGCCGAGGGTGTGAGCGCCCTTCTCGCGCTCCAGTTTGAGCGCGGCAAGCTCTTCGCCGCTCGCCTTGAGGTCGCTGATGAGCTGCGCCACCCTCGTCTCCAGCTCCCCCTTGGCGACCTCGGCGGCCGCGGCAGCGTCCTGCGCTTTCTGTAGGGCCCCGCCAAGCGCCTGCTCACGCGCGGCAACCTCCTCCTCGTGGCTGGCGAGGCTGGCCTTCTGCTGCACCAGTTTGCTTTCCCACGCGGATAGCCCCGCAGCGGCAAGCCTCTGCTGCTCTTCGGCCTCTGCCTTCTCGAGGAGAAAGGCCGTCCGCGCCTCGTCGAGCAGCCTCCGCTCCTCCGCCAAAGACCGGAGAGCCTCCTGGTTGAGCTCCCGGAGCTCCTCGGCACGCCTCTCCATGTCCGCGCCGGCCCTCGCGGCGAGTGCCTCTTGGCGCTCCACCTTGGCCTGCCGGGCGCGGTAGAGCGACACAGGCTTCCGGAGCAGCCGCTCCTCCTCGGGCTCGCCGCTGCTGGTGCTTGGCGCGTCGACCACTGTCAGCCCGACGGAGGCGAGCACTTCTCCGTCCAAGGCCTCCCCCTCGACCGGTGCCCTGGAGCTAGGCTTCCAGGGGAGCCTGATGAAGACGCCATCGCCGGCCTTCAGGTAGGCACCCGCCGGGGGCTCCTCGGGGCCCGACGCGGCAGCAGCAGCGGGATCGCCGGACGGCGGAGTGCTTGACGCCCCTGCCTCCCCGGGGTCGTCGGCACGGTCGCCGGTCCCCTCGCCGTCTGCCGCCGCGGCGGCCTTGGCGGCTTCGGCCTCCCCGCCGCCTGCGGGGTCGTCGGTGCCGTCCGCCTCCTCGATGACGACGACGTCGTCGGCGTCGCCGCGCACGCCCTCCCCGACGACGACCTCGGTCTCCATCGGGTCTGCGGTGGGCGGGTCTGATGGCCGGAAGAGGGGAGAAGAGTCAACCGAGCAGCCGACAAAAAAGCTCATAAGGAAGGATAACCAGGGGAAGCTTTCCGTGCAGGGGGGGTTACCGGTGGCAGGGTCCGTGGCCGCGGCCTCCGCTGCCGGGGGATCGCTGGCCGCGTCCCTCGCCGAAGATCCCTCCCTTGCCGGAGAGGTCTTCCTTGCCGGGGGATCCTCCCTTGCCGGGGAGGTCTCCCCTGCTGGGGGCTCCTCCCTTGCCGGAGATTTCTCCCTAGGCGGGGTGGTCGACGCAGACGGCGCGGCAGGAGTGCCCCCCGGGGTCGCCTGCCGGGGCTGCTCTGCTCCTACCCAACAACAACAACAGCCACATGTCAACCACAAAGAGAAGGGGAGCTCACGCGCGCGCCAAACAGCAAGAACTAGCCGTGCACTCAACCTGGGGGCTGCGCTGTGAGCTGCCCTGGAGACCCGCTGCCAAGTCCGGCAAGGTCGTCTCCGGCACCTCCCCAGTTGCCGGGGGAGATTCGCCCTCAAGGACGACCAGCTGGATCTTGGCCCTCTTCGCCCTCCTCTGGGCCAGGCTCCTGAAAGGGAACGGTTTCGGGGAGGGTGAGTGGGCTGCGAAACAAGACGAAGCAACAGAAATCAAGAAGATACAAGCTCTACCAGGAACTTACTCTTCGTCCTCCTCTTCGTCGTCGGAGCTAAGCGCGGAATAGTCAAAAACCATCTTGCTCCAGGCGCGAGGAGACAGGGGAGTGGGTTCCCGGGACCGCTTGGCAGGGACGGTGGACGGCCCCACCCCCGTTGCCGCCGCGGTACGGGGAGCGGCAGGAGCAGAAGCCGCGGCCCGTGAGGACCCCACTCCCACTGCTTCGGAGGCGTGTGTCACGCAGGGCTGCGGTTGCTGGTCGGCCTGCCGCACCACCTCTCCGGCCCTGCGGAGACGCCTCCTCGGCTGGGCAGGGGGCTCCGCTTACGACGAGCTGCCCGGGAGCTGCGAGGAGGGCGCGTCAACCTCCGGCAAGCCGCTCGCGTCCTGGATGGGCTCGCCCGCGCCGCCGTGCTCGGCTGGTTCCTCCGCGCCGGCGAACTCCATTTGGCTGGCGAGGCTCTCCGCCTCCTCCGCGTCTGCTTCGGCCAGGGTGAAGCCAGACTCGCCCGCGGCCGCGGCGGCCGCCGCCTCCTCCATCCTGGAGGCGATGTAGGCCAGCTCCTCGGGGGTGGTGTCCCGCGTGAGGCCCCTCTTCTCGTCGGGGTTGACTGGCACCTCCTCCAAGTTGTCGAAGAAGGCCTGCACGACGTCGTCCGCCGACTCCTGCCTGGTCGCGTCGATCCCGTGCGAGTCGCACAATGGCATCATCGCGAGGATGCGGCTGAGCGCCGAGTTGTTGCACAGGGGGACGACGCCCGGCGGCAACCTGAACCATTCTGGGTGCTCGGAGTCGTACCTGAACAGCTCCTTCAACACTCCGACGAGCTCCAGAACGGTGAAGTTGTAGTTAAGGCCCGGGCGCAGCCTCATGATGCCCACCGCATTTTGGAATTCCCAAGCCGGCTTCCCCCTCTCCTGCAGGGGGGCGATACGCCGGCGAAGGAAATCCGCGCCGACGGCGCCGACTGTGAGCCCGGCAAACCTGAGGCGCAGGATTCGGGTGGCGGCAATCTTCAGCTTGGCGTCGTCCGGGGCTAGGTCTCTCCAGTCACGGCCACGCACCACGGGAGTTCGCCGCACGGCGGTGAACGGCGGTGGATTTTCCTCGACGATCAGGCACCACTCGGCCCTCCACTCCTCCCATCTGCCACGGAGTTCCCCCTCCAAGTAGACCTCTTTCTTGCCGGTCCTGGAGACCCAGGCGACTCCGCCGGACAGCGGCTCTCCTTTCTCCACCCGAGGAGTAAAGAAGTGGCGGAAGAGGGCTACGTTGGGGCGGACTCCGACAAAGTTCTCGCAAAGGTGTGCGAAAACCGACATTGTCAGAACGGCGTTGGGGGTGAAGTCAAGGAGGTGGAGGTCGTAGGTGTGCATGATGTCGCAGAAGAACTCGGAAAAAGGCGGGCAGAGCCCGCAATAGAAGAACACGGCGAAGAAAGGGTACCCGGTCGGGTACAGCTTCTGGGCGATGGCGGGAAGAACTCGCGTACGCGGATGCGCTCGCGTCGCCGTCGACCAGAAGAGGCGGTACCCGTTCTTCAGCCTCAGCGCATCGAGCTGAGGGGGGAACGTCGCCGTCTCCTTCCGAAGCGCTTCCAGCCGCAGCGCCTCGGCCGACTTCACGGCCTTCCCCTTCGCCTTGTCGCTCTTTGGGGCCATGGCAGATACGAGGAGGAGGAGTTGTCGGCGTTGGCGGCGCCGGGGGCTGCGAGGGCGAATCGCCGCTTTCTCTAGTAAGGAGGAAGTGGCGGAGATTTTCGAGGAACAGCAACCGGTGGAATGGCGAGTTGCCCTTGTTCCCTCCGCTTATAAAGGGGGGGGAGGGGGGCGGACGTTTCACCTTTCCAAATGAAGGAATCGTGCCCGATGTGACGCATGCCTGTGGGCCTCAGGCCCCGCGCACGCCACCCACGTCACGCACGCCTCGCATGCCTCGCCCCCCACGACGCCGCGATAAGCTCGCGCCACTTGGGGAGGGCGCGACGGGCACAGAGTTAAGGAGCAGCGCAACCCAGGCCACGCGTGCCCGTGCACTGTTAGGGCCTGGCCCAACAACGCTCGGCACCGTGTATGGCCCAGACCCGGGGGCTCCTGTCGGTGTACTAAAGTAGGGGTACCTTAGTACCCCGAACTTGTGCACGGGCAGTAGTAGCGTCCCGCGGCAAGGCTTGCCAGGGGAGCGACAAGAGTCTCCATGGCCCTTTCTGGGCCGGACGAAGGCCAAGTGATTGAGCCTAGAAGACCAAGCCCCGGCAAGAGGAGCTTGCCGGGCCAAGAAGGCGAGGTCCGGCAAGGGGAGCTTGCCGGGCCAAGGCGACAAGGCCCCGGCAAGAGGAGCTTGCCGGGACGACTAAGCCGAAGCACCAAGGCCCCGGCGGCAGGAGCTCGCCGCGACGCCCAAACCAAGGCACCCCAAGAGAAGCCCGCCGCGGCGCGCCGCGCGCCCCGGCAAGGCCTGACGAGCGGCAAGCTCTCAGGTGCGGCAAGACAACCACTGCGGCAAGCCACTTGCCGCGGCAAACCAGCACCTCAGGCATGCGCTCCAGCTCACCTGCCCACGCGTCACTCTGGAGCTTCCCCAGAGGCACGTGGCGGGGCACCACGCAACCTGGGGCGTGCGGTGGCATGCGACGTTGGCAGAGTCTCCCCCGTGGCAAGCGGAGGCGCCCCTAACGGTCCGCCTCGGCACTATTCGGGCGATCTAGACAGGCATTTAATGCCTTTGTCCCCTGCCGTCAGAGTTAGGTGCGATAGCACTGTGCGGCCACTGTTCGCACAGTTCCTTGCCATTTTTACCCTCACCTGCGTCGCTACCTGTGGGGAACCCCTTAGCATATAAAAGGAGGCCCATGCGCATGTAGGGAGGGGGAGGGAGAAGGAGGGATCCAGAACCCGAAGGAGGACCAAAAAGAGGACACCCAGTAGACCCTCGTCTACGTCCAGCTCCAACTTACTGTAGCTTCTTGCGCTCCAGAGCAAGAACTCGAATCAACCAGACAAGCAGCAGTAGGGTTTTACGCATCCGTGCGGCCCGAAGCTGGGTAAAATCGTTGTGTGTGTGTCGCCTCGATCTGCTCTTTGTGCAACCTCCGCCCCCCGCCGAACCGACAAGGGGCTCCGTCCCCATAGGTGCTCGTGGAGGCCGATTTCCCCCGACAGCCTTACTCCATGGTCTTCGGATGGCTATGGAGATGAATTTATGGCGGTTAAGTGCTTCGGTGATTCGGACCTGGTGGCTCAACAAGTTTCTGGTACTTGGGATTCCAAGGACCCACTCATGGCGGCATGTCTTCAAGAGATGGATCTTGTTGCGGGTCACTTCAAAGGTTATCAAGTCGATCATGTGGGCCGGCGGAAGAATGAAGCGGCGGATGCTTTAAGCCGCTTGGGCTCCCAACGTAAACCGGTTCCACCCAATGTTTTTTCTGGATGTGCTGCATAATCCGTCCGTCAGGCTCCCTACAGAAGAGGATTTGGCTATCCCTGATCCGGAGGCTCAGTTGGTGGTAGCTCTTCATGTTATCCCGGATTGGACGGTTCCATATTTGGCGTATATGAACCAGGGCGAGTTACCAGAGGATGAAACTTTGGCCAGACAGATAATCCGGCGGTCCAAGTCCATGACTATTATCAATGGAGAGTTACATCATTGCAGTGTGACAGGGGCGTATCAGCATTGTGTATCTCCTGAAGAAGGCCGTGAAATTTTGTGTGAGATCCACAAAGGAGATTGTGGTCATCACGCCAGTTCAAAATCTCTGGTAGCCAAGGCGTTTCGTCACGGATTCTATTGGCTGACGGCTCATGCTGATGCTGAGGACTTGGTCAAGAGGTGTGATGGATGTCAAAAATTCTCACGACGTGCTCATGTACTGGCTCAAGAGTTGAGGATGATTCCAATGACTTGGCCGTTTGCGACTTGGGGGCTGGATATGGTTGGGCCCTTTAAGAGATCCAAGGATAAGAAGACCCACCTATTGGTGGCAGTTGATAAATTCACTAAGTGGGTGGAGGCAGAGCCAGTGAGTAAGTGTGATGCAGCTACGGCGGTCCAATTCATCAAGAAAGTGATTTTCCGGTTTGGCTTTCCACACAGCATCATAACCGATAATGGTACCAATCTATCCAAAGGTGCTATGAAGGAGTTCTGTCAATGAGAGCACATCCAACTTGACGTATCATCAGTGGCTCACCCCCAGTCTGATGGTCAAGCGGAGAGAGACAATCAAGAGATCTTGAGAGGCATCAAGCCCCGGCTTATGGTTCCTCTGCAGCGGACGCCGGGTTATTGGGTGGAAGAGTTACCTTCTATGTTGTGGAGCATCAATACCACGCCTAACAGATCCATGGGTTACACGCCTTTTTTCATAGTTTATGGAGCGGAGGCGGTTCTCCCTAGTGACATCCGCCATGATTCGCCTTGTGTGGCGGCGTACGTCGAAGCTGACAATGAGAAGGCATGACAAGAAGCACTTGACCTATTAGATGAGGAGCGAGACATTGCAGCAGCCCATTCGGCGATTTATCAGCAAGATCTGCGGCATTATCACAGCCGCCGGGTTAGAACCAGAGCGTTTCAAGAAGGCGATCTAGTGCTTCGACTCATCCAGGATCAGACAGATATGCACAAGTTATCCCCACCTTGGGAAGGACCCTTTGTGGTCAGCAAGAATCTGCATAACTGGTCGTACTACCTTATAGATGTTCGAGAGCACAAAGACTCATGTATATCGAAGGAGGAGAGCCATCGGCCGTGGAATATCGCTCATGTTCGTCCTTACTATACTTGAGCCATAGGCTCTGCTCATGTACATAGTTATGACAATGTATATATTATGATCAATATAATAAACCGGAGCCTCAGCTAAAGCGGGGTATCTGTTGTTTTCTTATATCATGTGTGGTTACATGGGGGCTTATGGTCATAAAGCAGCATCCAGTTTACACCTTGATTCAGCTTATAAAGTTTTACATACAAATCACTTGGGGGCTTGGTCATATTCGAACCATAGTCACACCTCTTGATCGGCTCAAAGCCCAATTATTCCGGGGCCAAAGAGAGTGTTGCAAAAGAACAACTCAAACATAGGCACCCACTGAGCGCAACTCAAAATATTGCTTGGGGATTCTTTGCTATCGAAAATGAACAAAGAATCTACAGTTGTAATAGGCTATCAAGCCAAGGCTTGGAAGCCTGGTGTATACACCTAAAACCTCGGGTTAGCCTGCCTTTTTTAAGTAAGTCACTCCGTCCAGGTAAACCTGGTATGACCCGTCGAACTATGACAGGTCAATCTATATGAGACCCTGAACTTGTCAAAGTTAAAACAATGATTGGTTAAGGATTGAGGACCATCTTAAAAGGCTTTGTGAAATGGTTTAACTCAGTGGCCTGGCAGCCCATAAAAACCTCGAATTTGGGGCCTGGCAGCCCGTGAAAAGCCTTGACTACAAGTTTTCATTTGCTTTTTGCCAAGTTTTCTCTCTCTCTCTTTTGATAAGACTTATAATGTTTTTTGATAAACCGGTGTTCATTAACCCGGCTCGGCTGTCAACTACAAGTTGTCAGTACATAATCACTTATAACCCGAAGTTTCTTAACCCGGTCTGGTTTATCACAAGCTGGCACGGTTTTATCATAAACCGGTGCAGTATGAAAGAAGTTATCGTTAGTCAAGATTGGGGTTATCACCCTCACTACCAAAGTTGGTCAGCCAACATTGTGATTCAAGGTCACAGGTATCGATTATTTTTATACTTGATTGTCTTTTTACAGCCTTGGGTATAAACCCTGGCTATATATCTGGGCATCATGACCCGTCCGGTGGTAAACCGCCAGGACACTATCAACTTTCTGTGTGCAGGAATAGATCGCTACGGATTATGAAAATCATATGTCTTAAGCATGGCGGGTTAACAAGTATCAGGCACAATTAAATATGCATGATGGCATAACAGACCAAGTGTTTTAACTGGCCTATTACAAGGCGTTTTCAGTGCCCAAAAGGATAATTGTTTCTCAATAAGCATTGCAGCACAAGGAAGACTAAACCGGCCTACGGATCATGATTCGTCTCCAGCTTGACCTAACGGCTGCGGATCATCTTGCACCGGTTCATCTTCTTCGTCTCTACCCAGCGGCTGGAAGTCAATAGTGGTCCAGTCGATCCCAGTTAGGGCTTGGAACACAGCTTCGTCGCTTATAAGGGTGGATGATTCAATGTCAGGGGCATAAGTGTGCGTACGAATTGGCGGGATGAGATTTTGGACCTCAAGATTTGGTGTGGCCACCCGTTTGTTGTTAACATCATAACTTGCCTGATAATGTGAAAGATCGGCTTCTTTAGCTAATTGGCAAGCCAGCGGACGTACTTCCCAGTTTATGGCTCGGAGGTCCTCATTGCCAAATTCTGATCCGTCTTATTTCAAGCTCGAATAGCCTTTGCTTACCACTTCCGGATCAAGATCGGGCACCCACGCTTTTGCCTGGGTTAGCGCAGTCAGAGCACCAACTCTTGCAGCAGATCTCTTTAATTCTTCTACCCGGGCAAGCAGCATTGACAGCCTTTCTAAGGTCTCCTTAATTAAAGTTGGGGGCGGTTTGTTGTGAGAAGCGGTGCAGATAATCCGTTGCACACCGGTATATAACTGCTCTATAAGAGTATAGGCAGCCTTCAGCTTCTTCTGTACATCAGAGCCCAGATGGCTAATGCGAGTTCCTGTATCGTTCCAAACATCAGTAAATCGGCACTGAATGAGATGATCTGATGAGAAGTTAAAGATAGGAGGCTTACCGAACACAGCAGCAGTCATAGCATGTACTTGCCGTTTTACACCAGTCAGCTCATCTACCACCGGTTTAAGACCTGCTTCTGCGTCATCGGATCTTTTCTGCAAAGCGGAATTTTCTGTGTTCCAATCCGCCCGCTCCTTGTTGAAACTCTCCTTTAGCTTTTCCATAACGGCTAAAGCGCTAGTCAACTCATTTTTTGCCTTGGAAGTTTCGGCTTGCTAGGACTTGATATTTTCTTGCAGATCGGCGGTTTGAGATTCCTTTTTGCTCAGCTCAGCCTATAAGAAACAGACATATTATGAGATGAAGGTATATATTTGAAGTACCAAGCACATAACAGGTTATGCACTTGATACTTGGGGGCTAATGCATATTTGCTTGTTCTCCGAAATTTCTACAAGTACCAAGTACAATACAAGTATTACTCTTGGCACTTGGGGGCTAATGTATGTTTGCTCAAAATACTGATATGGAAATTCTTTTAGAAGTCCCGATTCATCTTTATAAGGTTAAACCGGCCCTTAGGGGCTACACCAGTGAAAGATACAGTATTGCAATTCTAAACTACCGGTTCATTTTAAAGAGATAACCCGGTCCCTGGAGGCTAAGCATATAAAGTTAAGTGATTATTAAGTCCCGGTTTGGATTGATATCATAAACCGTCAGTTGGGGGCTACTGGAGTTGATATTTGGAATTTCAAAGAGAAACAGTTATGCAGAGTTGAGCATTAGTTACCTCGTATCGCTCTTTCATCAAGTTTACCAAACCGGCTTCATTGTCGCGGCAGGTGTACAGACGGTTCAAGAAGCCAGAGTGAATGTCTTGAGCATTGAGATGGCATAGCTTGACAAGTCGGCATTCCATTTACCTTTGCCGATAGTAGAAAGCTCGTCCTTGGTGCTATGTTTAGATAAAGGTACCGGATTGCCAGGAGTGGTGTGGCCAACGCCAGTAATCATGATGTCATTCTCTTTATCATGAGCAGCCTTCACTGGAGTTGACGGTTTATCAGCAGTTTTCACTAGACTTGCCGGCTTATCATCAGTTCGGGACGGGCTTGTCGGTTTCTCATTGTGGCCTCCGGTGTCCACTTCTACTTGTTCAACAATGAAGTCGTAATCTTGAGGTGGCGGATCGTCATGAATAACATCAGCATTGGTTCCCTCCAGATCTGGAGTTTTCTCCTGTTCAATATCCACATTACTATCAGCCGGTTTATTTAGCCGAGCCTTCTTGCTGGGTTGAGGCTTGGCACTGATAAGAACAAATATAAAAGGTCAATACATCAGGTGAATATAAGGTATTAAGAGTCAGTTTAAAGCATGACTCACCCAGGAACTGTCTTGAGGGCAGGAAGTTGTGTAGCTGTTGACTCGCCAGACGATGAGTGAGGTGTTCCCTGATAATTTGAATCAGACGGATTAAGAGGCTGTCGGAAACAACCTGCCTTGGGGCAAGAAGTGTCAAGGGTATAAGAGACCTCTGATCGGCGTTTCCGAACCGGGGTGTTCGGTAAACCGGCAGAGGTAACTACCTAGCCGCTATGCCGGGTTGTGCGGCGAGCTTCGTGTTGCTGCATCTTCAAAAGAAAGTTTGGGTCCAAGTAAGCAAGGGGGTGAGAAAATTTTACTTTCCGGTTTGCTCGACGGATTTTTGATGTTGGCAGAGGATCTGAATCGGAGGAAAGAATGATTATCTCTACATCATCAGCTTGACTGCCTTCAGCGTCGTCCTGATAATAGTCATTGTCAATGAGGTGTATGAAAAATGAACCAAGAGAGTCAAGTTCTACCTCTGAGTCCGGATTAGCTACATCGGCATCAGCATTTGGCTCGGAAGACGCAGTGGTCCTTTTCTTGGCAAGTTTTTAACAACCTTGGTCTTTGGGCGAAGTGGCTTTGCCAGTTTGTCTTGCGGTTTTGCTGGTTTATCTTGTGGTTTTTTCTGCCAGAATGGATCATCGCCTTGTCAAAGATGGACAAGATTTTTGGAGAATATTTCTAAAGAAGTAACTTAAGACAAAGAAGTCATGTGATTCTTACAGTTGGAGGTTTGTTGGAGGTGCAGAAAGGACTTAATCCAGTCTGGCTGCAGACAGCCTCCGGTTCATTCAACATTTTCTTGACAGCCTCAGTAACTTCAGCCTCTGTCAGCTGAATATTAACATGTCACCGAGGGTCGGTCAGACTCCCTGTGTATTCACACTTCAAACCGGGGCGCCGAGTTAAGGGCAGAATGCTCCAGCTTATCCAACAACGAGCAAAGTCAACACCTGTCAAACCGTTCGCCATAAAAGCTCTAAGCTTTGACAGTTGAGGGGCATAGTTGGCCCTTTCTTTTGCAGTTAGCCTCTGAGGAAAGGGATGTCTATTACTAAGGCGATGAGGGCAGTAACCCGGCAAAAGGTTTTCATCAACTGGAGATGTGTCTTTGTAGTAAAACCAAGTCTGGTTCCACTCCTTGGGGTGGCTGTGAAGCTTGGCGTGAGGGAAGCTGACTTCCTTCCTTTTTTGAACCGCCATTCCACCGAGTTCAGTATTGGGTCCATCTGTGAACTCTATGTCACGGTTTAAGTGGAAGAAATCCCTAAACAATTCAACTGTGGGCTCCTCTTGAAGATAAGCCTCACAAAATACTTGGAAATGGCAGATGTTGGACATAGAGTTTGGACCGATGTCCTGAGGGTGAAGCTGAAAACTGGCAAGCACATCTCGGAAGAACTTTGAACCGGGAGGGCTAAAGCCTCGACCCAGATGGTCAACAAAAACGAGTACTTCTCCATCCTTGGGTTTAGGAGGACTTTCCGGACCAGGGGCCCTCCAGTGGATGACCTCTTTCTTGGCTAAGGCATTCGTTGTGACACATCTGTTTAACTGATCTTCGGTGACCCGGGAAGGAACCCAGTTGCACTCATAGACTTGTTTGGCCATTTCAATGGAAGCTGAAACATAATTATTGCCGGTTTAAGATTTATAATGGACAAGTATAAAGCGATGCAAGTTAAAGCAGAGGTGTACGCATATTGTTAAACCGGAATATGATATTGCTAAGCCGGAATCTTATGATGGAGAAGGTGCAAAGATAAATGAATTGGCGGTTTAAGAGGGGACCAATGGTACCTACCGGATTATCATTTTTCAAAGCTAAACCGCCTACATTGGTATGAAAGGTACAGATCTAAAGTACTTAAGTGCAGGAAAACAAATTTCGCAGATTGATGTGATAAATTTCAGATCTGCGGTATGACAGAAAACTAGAAAATATTCAGACCTAATTTCAAGTTCTTGAACAAGTTCGTTTAGATGAGTTTTTATGTAAAGGAGACGCTCCAACAGGGAAAGGGGGATCATGGCCACAACCGCACAAGAAGTATCAGATCTAAACTAACTGTTTGTGCTACTAAGAAGAACAGAGAAGAATGGTACCGGAGTTGCAATAGACTCCGATGAACACTAAACCCTAGTGGTGGATCTAGATCAAGGAAAAAGGAACTTATTGATGCTGAGGGGACAGCGGAGGAGCGCCGCGTTTCTCTGGAACAGTCAGGTTGATGCAGCGGCCGTCGTTGGGGCAGAAGCGAAGGTCGGCGGCGGTGGCAGAGTTCCAGTGGTCGGGCAGTGCGAGGAAGAAGACAAGGCGAAGAGGCACGGGGGGGGAAGTGAAAAAGGACCCCTCGGCCTTATTTATAAGGTGAATGGATAAGTAGCATGCGCGAGAATCGAGGAGCCCAAAAATGGGATATGTGACGGCTCTGTCGGCTCGATTGTGGGAGGCTTATTAATGAAGGTGGGTTATGTGCAATTTTTAATAACAGATGACGTCATGGCGATTTATCATGGTCCTGGAAGGTGACGTCACAGCGGTTTACAAAGTTATGCGAAGGTGATGAGGAAGAAATTTTCTTAAGTATTAAGGATTGACATGAACCAGCTCAAATCAATCTGGGGCCTAATGTTGGGGATATTACTACTGGCATAAACCGGCGCCGGAGAGGCCGGGATATACCATAATGAATTATTATACTTGAAGCCCATGAAGACGAAGATGATGGCGCTTTGTGAAGGACCAGGGCCCAAAGGCGGTTTAAGGCCTGTAGTAGTGAACTGAACATTGATATATAAACTTGTGTTGTAAGATAGAAAAAGCAGAGACCGAGCCAGACACGTTTATGAGCCGGCCTCAGGACCCTGTAAACCAATGGGCGTCAACCCATGTATATAAGGGGACGACCCGGCGGCGGTTTAAGGACAACAGACAACAACTTGAGACCCAGACAAAGCGTATTCGCTCCCTGGCCATCGAAACCCTAGCAATCCCACAACAACTGGATCGTAGGCTTTTACCTTCACCGCAAGGGGCCGAACCAGTATAAACTCTCTGCATCCCCTGTCCGCTTTAACCCCTTTAAGCTAACCCGTCGCGATGGCTGCACGACTAAGTTCTTGCTCTAGGACATCTGCCGTGACAAAACCACGACAATTTCCATCCACAAAATCGCCCGGATTTGAACAATTTCACCATTTCCACCCCGAACCCTAGTAGTTCATCCCGTGCCGAAATCGCCCAGGCATCGAACGTCCGACAACCTGCGGACATCCGACGATCAGATGACCGTAAACCCCCGGACGTCCGTACTTCTCTGACAAACTGAATTTTCCCCCAAAAAAATTAGCCACATCCACCACTTCCGCATACATCTTCCTATACCACCACCTAACTTCTGCAAACCCTTTCGATACACCAAACCCTACCACCACTTGACCGCTACCAACTCCGACACATTTGGCCACATTTGGTTTTGAGAATTTGAGTTGTGGTTCATCGTTTCCTACGGTGTTTCGGCTAACTAGGAACGGTTCGACATCGACATCACCGCCACTCATCTTTGCCAACGACTACTATGAACGGTTGCATCATTTTGGTAACATCATCTTGGTATTGTGATATCATCATACTTTCTTGCTTTTGCATTGATAACCCCATAGCCTTACTTTTGCGTCACTTACCCATCGAGACTAGCCTTTGAGTATTGCCAGCAACATGACTTGTGCACATTAGTAATCATATTTCCCATAGCATACATACCATATCATCGTGTTGCATATCGTGGTATCATCTCTTGTGTCACAATTTGTCATCGCATGCACAATTGCTATCTTGGGCATTGAAGGTCGTCACGTAGGAGACCTAGCACCAAAGAAAACACACTCGGAGTAGAGGTTAAGTAGTTAGAAATCATAGTGGCCTCACGTGTCGTGTCAACTACCTCACTCACGAAGTGTTGTGGCTCACTCACTCCCGGTATGATGCTCTCACTCATATGGTTGGTGGAGTCACTCAAATGGCTCTCAACCTCACATAGGATGTGTGGCATGCTCTCAAGTGTGGGGCTAGTGGTGGTCACACTAATCCTCTCATAGGAAGTGCACGCAATGTCACATATGGTGGAGTCACTCATGTGGTGGTGGCTCTCCTCACATGGGAATTGGGTCATCTCATGATATGTGGGTGTGGAGAGGTGTAGGTGCAAACATCTCCATGCTCAATCATGTCATAGTCGTAGCCATGGATGAAGGCCGTAGATTGCACATCATCACTCTCCAGTAAGACCAAAGATAAGGTCTCATGTGTGCTCGTGTAGCTTGACACGGAGTATGAGTCCAATATGGGTGCCGTCTTCGTGTTGTTGAAGAGGTCCGTGATCGTCGCCGTGGTCGAAGGGGATGGCCCTAGCTCGACCTTCTTGTCACCGTCTTGTTGTTGGAGGCCCATATGATATGGCACCATGTAGCTCGTCTCCATGACCAAAGGGAATTTCCCATGCTCACCTATCTTCCTTGAGGGGCTTTCGAAGATGGAAGTGTCTCCCTCGTTTGTAGGTGGTCGCCTTGTTGTTGAAGATGTCGATGTAGGCGAACTCATGAGTAGTAGGCGAAGCTGCCGTAGGTCCAAAGGCGACAATGACTTGAGAACACTTGGTGAAGATGCCGAAGTGGTTGGTGTAGCCGTAGCTCCGTGTTGGTGGTGCTCTTCTCGTGGTATTCTCTTGTGCTCATGAAGTTTGGCCATAGCTTGATGTAGAGCTTCTTGGGACTTCTACGTTTGTGCTTGTGGAGCATCTTCATGAGGATGGTGTCGTTGTCGTACTTGAGCTCATAGTAGTTGTCGTTCGTCGTCGTCATGCACATGATGCTTGGAGGTGACTTGCCCTTCATGACGATGTGGATCACAAACGTGATGGTGGTCGCCATGGAGATGTGGACATGGACGACTTGCGCTTGCATCTTGTTTGCGCTTCGAAGACTTGTGACTTGAACGTCGCCGCCTTGAGGATGATGAAGGGGAAGAACGGTTGATCAACAAGGTCCAAATCTCCTCCATCCTTGCATCTTGCTCCTCCTTTTGTACGGAAATCTTGTTGTCGATGTAGTCCCTTTTCCTTGCTTCGGAGTGACTAATGTCGATGGAGAGGTTCTCGATGCGCTCTCGCAATCTTGATTGTGCGCCTTGCATTTGTCGTTGTAGATCGAAGATTAACGATTTGGTGATGTAGTTGTTCATGTTGTCGTTGTTGTCGAAGACCGGAGATGAAATGCCTTGCCTATCCATCACAAGAATCGAGAAAATATGAGTGAGAGAAAGAGAAGAACTATACCAAATGTACCTTGACCGATGTTGAAGATGGATCAATGATCACTCAATAATGTAACAAGGAAATAGCACAATTGGTACTGATCTTGTCAATTTCTCACACCTACACAAATAAGGCTTATGGTGGAGCTCGGTGAGGATAGTGGCACAAAAATTTGATGCAAAACGTTAGCAAGAGTCAATAATGTTGAAAGAGATTCACAAATTCGCAAGTGAAACAAGTAGACCAATAGCAATATGTGGCACGCGGAAACACACACATGGATAGATAAATGGGGTCGTGCAACCAAGGAATGAGCACAAAATGTGGAATCCACGGAAAATGCTCTTGTTGCACAACTCAAGAGAGACGCTAGCATGATTGCTCTATAGGCAGATACGACACTTGTGCACAACCTATAAGATGCAAAATGTGGTTCCCGGTGTTTCTTAATATGATCCAAGATGATCGGATATGTAATGTGGTATGATGCTATGGCTATTGCTTACAAGCTCTTTGTTCTTTCTCTTTTGCTTAAAAGCTTATTTTTTTGGGTATGGCCACTTTTGCACAATGCACAAACCAAGATAGCAAATGTGTATATGCGGGAAAAAATTTGAGGCACACGAGATGATATTATACCAATATGATATGGTATGTATGCAATGGATGGTGTAGCTCGATGATCACTAATGTGCACAAGTAACGTTGCCGGCAATACTCAAATGGCTAGTCTCGATAGGCAAGTGACACAAAATGGGCTAGAGGTTATCAATGCAATTGCAAGGGGAATGTACAATGGTGTCGTCGAGGTTACCGTCCTTTGCGATGATGAGTGGCGGTGTTCTTGATGTAGATACCAAGATGATGGAGACTCGTCCCTAAGTAGCCGAAACACCTTAGGAAACGGAAAAAACGCGAACTAAAAATCTCAAAGGCAAATGTCAAATGGTGGTAGTGGGATGCGGTGGTGGTGTTGCACTAGGCAATGCAGAAGTGGAATGATGGGTTATGCGAGTCAAAGTTGAAGTTGCCGTCCCCAAGTAGCCAAAACACCTTAGGAGACACAAGCCACAACTCAAACAAATTCGGGTTAAGCTGGGGTGGAAGTGTATGGTGGCTAAGCATATGTGGAAGTGGTGGTGGTGGTTAATGAATAAGAAACCGTCCCTAAGTAGCCGAAACACCTTAGGAGACTCAAATCACAACTCAAACAACCATGGGGAACAAAATTGGTTAGGTTGCGGAAGTCGGTGGTGGTTATGCGGAAGATATGGTGGAAGCCCTAGGCAAAGATGCCAAAGTTCCAAAAATTTGATGGAGTCAAAAGATGTTGGTGGTATTTTTGTGGGAAGGGGGATGTCAAGAGCTTCAAAACGAACTAAAGAACGTCAAAATCGGAGTTTGGATGAATTAGTCATGGACAAAACAAAAATCAGCCGAAGTTGATATCTACACGTTACGGACGTCCGTAAAAGGACGGATGTCCGGTTGTCAGACGTCCGGTTGTCGTACGTCCGGTCGGGCTCGGAAATACGGAAATTCTGTTATGTTGGCTGGTTCCGGTCGTCCGGTGGATGACGCACGGCCGATGCTTCGAGGGGGGTCCGGACGTCCGTAAAAGGCCGGTCATTCGGTGTATCGGGGTCAATGCGGGATCCGAGATCCGGGGCACGATTTTGGGCGGAAAATGGTGATTTTGGGAGCAAAGTTGAGGAGATTTCGTGGATGGAAGATGGGGAAACTTGGGGAAATGCTAGATCCACTCGAAACTAAGCAAATCCATGGATCAAAATCAACAAAACTTCATCATACTAAAAAATCACAAAAAAATTGGGGCTATTTTTTTGGGGAATTTTCGAATTAGGGAAGAATACAACAAAATCAAGCTAGAAAACGAAGAGGGGAGGCTCCGAAATCATGATCAACGTGGCTCATGATACCAAGATGATGTAGGGTGGAACCCTATATGGCCGATCTTTCATGAAATGAGCGGATCCCAACTAAGAACACGAAGAACACAAAGGTAAACACGAGAGAAAACACAAGAGAATCACTAAAACCAACAAGATATAGTCGCACATGTGCTAGATCCTCGAAACATGAGAGGAGATACAAGATCCACGATCAACAAAGGATGATACAAAGGGTAACCGGTTCTTCTCTGTGAGGAGGTCTTGATGGGGCCACCCAAGAGGGGGTCTTGAATCCAAGGGGATATTCTCTGTAGAGGGGCTGCGGTCTCTCTCATGGAGTAGATCCGTAATGGATGAGCAAAGCTCTATCTCACATATGAGCTAAACCAATGCTAACCCTAATTAGGAGGAGGTGGAGGAGTATATGTAGTCTAGCGACACGAAGGGGTAAGTGAGGGGTACATGGGCTTCGACCCGCAACACTGTGCACAGACAGGCGTCGGACGTCTGGTGGGTGTCAGACGTCTGTAGGCTCATGATGGGCTGGTCGTCCAGAAGTCTTCAGACTTCCGCTATTTTCCTTCTGTTTCCGAGGCACCGGTCGTCCGGTGGTTCTCGGTCGTCTGGGGCCTGGAGTGTGTCGAACATCCGGTACTTGCCGTTCGTCCGGTCGCGGTAGCTTTCGTCGGCTGGCTCTTCTGGCTGGCTGAGTGTGCAGGCATCGGACGTTCGGTGTTGTTCGGTCGTCCGGTGGCTGAAGTTTCCGAGCATCTCCTTCTCTTGCTCCTCGCGCTTGGTTGATACTAAAAATAAACATAGACCTGATAGAATTGATAGACCTGATACTAAAAATAAACATAGACTTGTTGTAGGCATGCCTGATATTTCTCTTAAGATAGGAGATCATTGTTATCATGGTTTATGTGATATGGATGCTAGTGCAAGTGCAATACCCCATTCCTTACACAAAGAAATTATGCATGACATTGCACCTGCTGAGATAAAAGAAATTGATGTTACAATTAAGCTTGCCAATAGAGACACTATTTCACCAGTTGGGATTGTTAGAGATGTTGAAGTATTGTGTGGGAAAGTTAAATATCCTGTTGATTTTCTTGTTCTTGGTTCCCCACAAGATGACTTCTGTCCCATCATATTTGGTAGACCCTTCTTGAAAACTGTTAATGCTAGGATAGACTGCGAAACGGATGTTGTTACTATTGGTTTGGGGGATATGTATCATGAGTTTAATTTTGCTAAATTTCATAGACAACCCCGTGATGAGGAATTACCTAGTAAAGATGAAATTATTGGTCTTGCTTCCATTGTCGTGCCTCCTAATGATCCTTTAGAACAATATTTGCTCGACCATGAAAATGATATGTTTATGAATGAAAGAAGGGAAATAGATGAAGTATTCTTTAAACAGGGACCTATTTTGAAACACAACTTGCCTATTGAAATCCTAGGGGATCCTCCTCCACCCAAGGGTGATCCTTTGTTTGAGCTTAAACCATTACCTGATACTCTTAAATATGCTTATCTTGATGAGAAAAAGATATATCCTGTTATTATTAGTGCTAACCTTTCAGAGCATGAAGAAAAGAAATTATTGAAAACTCTGAAGAAGCATCGTGCTGCTATTGGATATACTCTTGATGATCTTAAGGGCATTAGTCCCACTTTATGCCAACACAAAATAAAATTGGAGAAAGACGCTAAACCGGTTGTTGATCACCAACAACGGTTAAATCCTAAGATGAAAGAAGTGGTAAGAAAAGAAATACTACAGCTTCTGGAAGCAGTTATAATTTATACCGTTGCTGATAGTCAGTGGGTAAGTCCTGTCCATTGTGTCCCTAAGAAGGGAGGTATTACTGTTGTTCCTAATGATAAATATGAATTGATCCCACAAAGAATTATTACAGGTTATAGAATGGTAATTGATTTCTGCAAATTAAATAAAGCTACTAAAAAGGATCATTACCCTTTACCTTTTATTGATCAAATGCTAGAAAGACTATCCAAACATACACATTTTTGCTTTCTAGATGGTTATTCTGGTTTCTCTCAAATACCTGTGTCAAAAGAGGATCAAGAACAGACCACTTTTACTTGCCCTTTTGGTACCTTTGCTTATAGATGTATGCCTTTTGGTTTATGTAATGCACCTACTACCTTTCAAAGATGCATGATGGCTACATTCTCTGATTTTTGTGAAAAGATTGGTGAGGTTTTCATGGATGATTTCTCCATATATGGAACTTCTTTTGATGATTGCTTAAGCAACCTTGATCGAGTTTTGCAGAGATGTGAAGAAACTAATCTTGTCTTGAATTGGGAGAAGTGCCACTTTATGGTGAATGAAGGTATTGTCTTGGGGCATAAAATTTCTGAAAGAGGTATTGAAGTTGATAAAGCTAAAGTTGATGCTATTGAAAAGATGCCATGTCCCAAGGACATTAAAGGTATAAGAAGTTTCCTTGGTCATGCCGAGTTTTATAGGAGGTTCATCAAAGAATTCTCAAAAATCCCTAGGCCTCTGGCCAACCTCTTACAAAAAGATGTTCCTTTTGTTTTTGAAGATGATTGTGTAGAAGCTTTTGAAATACTTAAGAAAGCTTTGATTTCTGCACCTATTGTTCAGCCACCTGATTGGAATTTACCCTTTAAAATTATGTGTGATGCTAGTGATTATGCTATAGGTGTTGTTCTAGGACAAAGAGTTGATAAGAAATTAAATGTTATCCAATATGCTAGTAAAACTCTAGACAATGCCCTGAGAAATTATGCTACTACTGAAAAATAATTTTTAGCAGTTGTATTTGCTTGTGATAAGTTCAGACCTTATATTGTTGATTCTAAAGTAACTGTTCACAGTGATCATGCTGCTATTAAATACCTTATGGAAAAGAAAGATGCTAAACCTAGACTTATTACATGGGTTCTCCTACTACAAGAGTTTGATTTGCATATTATTGATAGAAAGGGAGATGAGAACCCCGTTGTAGACAACTTGTCTAGGTTAGAGAATGTTCTTGATGACCCACTACCTATTGATGATAGCTTTCCTGATGAGCAATTTCCTGTCATAAATGCTTCTCGTACTGCTCCATGGTATGTTGATTATGCTAATTACATCGTTGCTAAATTTATACCACCTAGTTTCACATACCAGCAAAAGAAAAAAGTTTTTCTATGATTTGAGACATTACTTCTGGGATGACCCACACCTTTATAAAGAAGGAGTAGATTGTGTTAGTAGATGTTGTATACCTGAGAATGAATAGGAACAGATCCTACGCAAGTGTCACTCCGAGGCTTATGGCGGACACCATGCTGGAGATTCATCCGTTTCTCCGGAGGCTTCTGGAGTTCTATGGCCTCCAGCTGCACAACCTCACGCCTGCCTCCATATTGTATATCGCGGGCTTCGTAGCCCTTTGCGAGTTGTTCTTGGGTGTTGAGGCTCACTTCACGTTGTGGAAGAGGCTATTCTGCCTGGTGCCCCGCTCTCAGGAGGGGTCAATATATCAAGTGGGCGGAGCCGAAGTGTGGCGGATCGCCGGGACCGGATATTTATCCGGAACCCCAAAGAAGGCGTCCGAGGACTGGCCTTCGGAATGGTTTTATATAGAGGATGTCCCGCTGATGGATCCTGTTCGGGTCGGCCTCCCTGAGTTCAACAGTGCTCCCCTGAAGAAGTGCCTAACCTGGCGTCCACGGAGCTCTCAGAAAGAAATTGACAAGGACGTCCTTTACCTGATGGGCCGGATAAGATTGCTAGCTCATTCCGGACTAACCATGATCGGAGTCATGGCCGTATGCATCATGCGGGGGTGCAACCGCTTCAGTATAGAGGCCAACCCATGTGGGACTTTAACGGGGAGGATGACGCCACCCGTCATGGCCGCAAGGAGCCGGACTCGGCTGCCGCTCTAATAAAGATCTTGTCCGCTTTGTACAAGGGAGAAGAGGAGGAATTTCTCCGCATCAACCCTTAGGGTGGATTTACTATGTAGAATCCTCCGAGTTGGGTAAGTGGACAATTTTACTTGCCCATCCGTTTTATATTCCCATCATTAGTTATATAGTCTGATGATTTCAACGCAGGAACTGCGCCAGGAAGTAAAGGAAATAAACAACCCTCCCCCGCAGCCCGAGGATCCAGAACGGTCCCTCGATCCGGCCTCCGAAGAGGATCCGGACCTGTCCGTGAAGCTGATTGACGGGGTGTTTTATCAGCTGAGCAGGGACAATGCCCTGGTGGCCATTACGGCCGATTACCCCGGGCTACTCCCGGCCTCCTAGGTAACTGAGACCGGAGTCCCAGCACCTTGAAAAGGAATCCATCCTTGCGTGTTTTCAGTTTCCTGACAACAACCGTATTTTGCAGGGGAGATTCTCGAGGCGGGAGGCCTAGCCTGCGGCGACTAGCCAACAAGGGGCAGCGGGGCCCCGTGGGATGAAAAGAAGTGAACTCCGGACTGAGGCGCCGACGCAAAGGTATAGCACGCCCTCTTATTCCCAGGTGTTATTCCTTCAAGGTATATTAACACTTGTGCTCTGTTCAGGACAAAGAGACCTCGCCGGACTATAACCCGAGAGGTTGCCAATCGCGCCTCCACCAGCCAGGCTCCAAAGCCCGGACCGGAGGCGGAGGCGAACACGAGGCGCACACCGGATGCTCCTCTGACAAAGGACGCGGACAAGCTGTTTGCCACCCATTCTGAGGTGGAGAGTGCCATGAACCGCATGCGTCGCCGGACAGTTCTTCACGACGCCTGTTTCTCCCAAGAGGCGTTGGACGCCTTCAATTCGGGAGATGCATATCTCCGTGCCGCTCAGAATGGTCTAGCCAGAGCCACGGAGCAATATGTAAAAGACATACGGGTGAGAAAATTTTAATGGTTATATATACCAGTAGCCCCCAAGACTTGAAGCAGTGAGAATAACTGATTTAAGGATCATGTAATATGCAGGTTCTTTCAGAGAAGAATACCCAATTGTCCCAGGAGTTAAAAGAGTGCCAAGCCCAACTTGAGGCTGCACTGGCCACGACAGGGGGGCCCGAGGAGACCCCCTCTGGTAATATATGCTTCAAAAAGATAAGTGTGAAGTGCGGCATATGTGCAAATCTGACAAATGAAACTGCAGATGGCGCCGGACTAGATCCAGAAAAGCAACAACTCCTACGCTAGCTAAAGGCTGGCGAGAGCGTGCTGACAAAGGTGAGGCGGGAGAAGAATGATCGTCAGGACGCCAACACCAAGTTGGGTGTTGAACTGAAAGATGTTCGTGCCCAGCTGTCGGACTCCGTTAAGGAGAATCAGCGGCTTCGACGCGGCATATTTAGTAAGTGCTTAAACGAACTTTGAAAAAGGAGTTCAGTGAGGAAGTCGACTAATAGAGTAATGTCTGTAGGTATGCTAACAGGTCGTCCTGCAGAGGAGATGCCCGGTTCTACAGGTGACCTTCTTCCCGAGCTCTCGCAACTACACGAGCGAGTTCGGCGGGTGATGCAAGGCATTGCCCAGGCCTTGTGGCCCTCCGTCTCCATGCCCGAAGGCCTTGGAGAGCTTGCAGAGAAGCTTAAGGGACTGCGTCAGCGCTTCCGATTATGGAAGATATCGGCCTGCCATCAAGGTGCTAGGGAGGCCTGGGCCATGGTAAAGACGCGATACACAAAGGCTGACCCAAACCACATGGCCGAGGTCGGACCTGTAGGGCCTGACGGGAAGGATATCCCTGTAAGCTTAGTATACGGCCAAGTAGAATTGGCCGCAAAGTATTCCCAGCAGGACTGTAAATTAGACAGCCTGTTAGATGGTATTGAAGAGGAATACAATCAGTCAGAATGACTATGTAATTTTAATTGACATCTGTAATGTCTTCTAGCCGGATTGTAGATCGTTTGTCATGGCCGACCTTTTTTGCTTCAACCTCGGGACCCAACGGTCCGGAGTGTCTCCGAATACCCAGACGGTTATGTAAGAACCGGGGTATGCGTGGAGACCAGGCGTAGGGGTCATTAGTGCTTGAACAGACAAGTGCCCAACTAGTTATGTTATATTACATGGTTAGTAAGAAACATCTTCCAGGGAGAATAGTTCCCTTAGGGGTTCCTTTCCCTGGGAGGGATGCCCTAAAGTGCATGTCCATGCTGCGAAAAGGGACGCAGAAAAAATCATCTGGGGGCGCATAAATAATTAAGTGAAAAGATCATCTTTTGTTCACCGACCGAATATTCCCTTAAGAATGCTAGCTTTCGGCTTCACCCAGTCTGAGGTACACATCCGGCTAACCCGGCAGCAACGATCGCAGAGGTGCTCCCTTTACCACCTAGCCCAACAATCGGGAACATAGGGGTAAGCACAGGAGCCAGGCAACCCATCTTGGCCAAAACATAAGTCATATCGATGCATATAATGGTGAATAAAGGTACATGCGGAAGTGTGACACATGTGTTGGGCATGAAGCCCATATGAATAAGCTTCTGTTGAAAGAAGCCCCCAGGTTTAATGAGCATGGGTAGCGCGTCACTTATTGAGCCTTTAACGGCTATAATAGAAAGTAAGGGGAGAAGGAGAAAAATGTAAGACAGAAAGTATAAAAAATGGACAGAGGAAGGAGACGAACACAGAGTCTGGCGCTAGGCATAGAATCTTCGGAGACGGGCTGCGTTCCATGGCTTCGGCTCGAGTCGGTTATCCGCTGCGTCTCGCAGGCGGTACGCTCCACCAGTCAGGACTTGGTCAATGATGAAGGAACCTTCCCACTTGGGCTTGAGTTTGTCCTTTTTCTTGTCCGGTAGGCGTAGAACTAATTCGCCAACGTTGTAATTTTTGGCCCGTACTTCTCTGCTTTGATATCTTCGAGCCTGCTGTTGATAGAATGCGAAACGGGTTTTTGCCACGTCGCGCTCCTCTTCCAAGGCGTCCAAACTGTCCTGCCGATCGAGCTCGGCTTCTCTTTCTTCGTACATGCGCACTCGAGGCGAGTCATGAATTATGTCGTGGGGCAAAACTGCCTCTGCGTCGTACACCATGAAGAATGGTGTGCATCCGGTGGTGCGATTCGGCATGGTCCTCAGCCCCCAGAGTACAGAGTCGAACTCCTCTACCCAGTGCGTGTTAGATTCCTTAAGGGACCGCACTAATCTGGGTTTGATGCCGCTAATGATAAGACCATTTGCATGTTCGACCTGTCCGTTCGTTTGTGGGTGATAGACGGAAGCATAATCGAGCTTGATGCCCATGTTTTTGGACCAAACTTTTACCTCATCGGCCGTAAAGTTCATGTCGTTATCAGTGATGATGCTGTGGGGGACGCCATAACGGTGTACGACCCCAGATATGAAGTCTACCACCGGTCCGGATTCGGCCGTCTTAACAGGCTTGGCTTCTATCCATTTGGTGAACTTATCCACCATGACAAGTAAGTATTTTTTTCTTGTGGGTTCCACCTTTAAGGGGACCCACCATGTCAAGCCCCCAGACCGCAAAGAGTCAAGTTATGGGGATAGTTTGGAGGGCGATGGGTGGCATATGGCTTTGGTTTGCAAAAAGCTGGCAACCGACGCATCGTTGGACTAAGTCCTGAGCGTCTGCCCGGGCCGTTGGCCAATAAAAGCCTGTACGGAAAGCCTTGCTTACAAGGGACCGAGCTGCAGCGTGATGACCACCGAGTCGAGCATGAATTTCAGCCAGCAAGTTCCGACCTTCTTCTTCGGAGATGCACCTTTGAAGGACTCTGGTAGTGCTTTTATTATAAAGCTCTCCCTCATGGACTTTATAGGCTTTAGATCTCCGCACTATGCAGCATGCCTTGTTTTGGTCCTCTAGGAGTTCCTGCCTAGTAAGGTAGGCTAGGAATGGTTCTGTCCATGGCACGATGACGGCCATTATTACGTGGGCTGAAGGTGTGACTTCATTGGCAGAGCCTCTGATTGTGTCAGATTGTTTGGCATCAGGCAGTGCGGTTGAGTCCGGCGTGTTATTGCCGGACTCCCCTTCCCATACTACGGATGGCTTGAACAGCCCTTCCAAGAAGATGTTGGGGGGGACTGCGTCGCGTTTTGCGCCGATTGTTGGGGAACGTAGTAATTTTAAAAAAATTCCTACGCACACGCAAGATCATGGTGATGCATAGCAACGAGAGGGGAGAGTGTTGTCTACGTACCCTCGTAGACCGAAGCGGAAGCGTTGACGCAATGTAGAGGAAGTAGTCGTACGTCTTCCCGATCCGACCGATCCAAGCACCATTACTCCGGCACCTCCGAGTTCTTGGCACACGTTCAGCTCGATGACGCACCCCTAGCTCCGATCCAGCAAAGCTTCGGGGAGGAGTTCCGTCAGCACGACGGCGTGGTGACAATCTTGATGTTCTACCGGCGCAGGGCTTCGCCTAAGCACTGCAACGATATATTCGAGGTGGAATATGGTGGAGGGGGACACCGCACACGGCTAAGGAACGATCACGAAGATCAACTTGTGTGTCCATGGGGTGCCCCCTGCCCCCGTATATAAAGGAGCAAGGGAGGAAGGAGGCCGGCCCTATGTTTGGCGCGCCAAGGGGAGTCCTACTCCCACCGGGAGTAGGATTCCCCCTTTCCTAGTCTAACTAGGAGTTCTTCCTTGTAGGGGGAGTAGGAGAGAAGGAAAGGGAAGAGAGAAGGAGAAGGAAGGAGGGGGGCGCCCCCCCTCCCTAGTCCAATTCGGACTAGAGCAAGGGGAGGGGCGTGGCCACCTTTTGGCCCTTTCTTTCCTTTTCCCGTATGGCCTAATGAGGCCCAATACGAATTCCCGTAACTCTCCGGTACCTCCGAAAATACCCGAACCACTCAGAACCCTTCCGATGTCCGAATATAGTCGTCCAATATATCGATCTTTACGTCTCGACCATTTCGAGACTCCTCGTCATGTCCCCGATCTCATCCGGGACTCCGAACTCCTTCGGTACATCAAAACTCATAAATTCATAATAACTGTCATCGTAACCTTAAGCGTGCGGACCCTACGGTTCGAGAACAATGTAGACATGACCGAGACACATCTCCGGTCAATAACCAATAGCGGGACCTGGATGCCCATATTGGCTCCTACATATTCTACGAAGATCTTTATCGGTCAGACCGCATAACAACATACGTTGTTCCCTTTGTCCATCGGTATGTTACTTGCCCGAGATTCGATCGTCGGTATCCAATACCTAGTTCAATCTCGTTACCGGCAAGTCTCTTTACTTGTACCGTAATACATCATCCCGCAACTAACTCATTAGTTGCAATGCTTGCAAGGCTTAAGTGATGTGCATTACCGAGAGGGCCCAGAGATACCTCTCCCACAATTGGAGTGACAAATCCTAATCTCGAAATACGCCAACCCAACATCTACCTTTGGTGACACCTGTAGTACTCCTTTATAATCACCCAGTTACGTTGTGATGTTTGGTAGCACCCAAAGTGTTCCTCCGGCAAACGGGAGTTGCATAATCTCATAGTCAAAGGAACATGTATAAGTCATGGATAAAAGCAACAGCAACATACTAAACGATCGGGTGCTATGCTAATGGAATGGGTCATGTCAATCAGATCATTCAACTAATGATGTGACCTTGTTAATCAAATGACAACTCCTTTTGTCTATGGTTAGGAAACTTAACCATCTTTGATTAACAAGCTAGTCAAGTAGAGGCATACTAGTGACACTTTGTTTGTCTATGTATCCACACATGTATTATGTTTTCGGTTAATACAATTCTAGCATGAATAATAAACATTTATCATGATATGTAAGGAAATAAATAATAACTTTATTATTGCCTCTAGGGCATATTTCCTTCAGTCTCCCACTTGCACTAGAGTCAATAATCTAGTTCACATCGCCATGTGATTTAACAGCAATAGTTTACATCACTATGTAATTAACACCCATAGTTCACATCGATATGTGACCAACACCCAAAGGGTTTACTAGATTCAGTAATCTAGTTCACGTCGCTATGTGATTAACACCCAAAGAGTACTACGGTGTGATCATGTTTTGCTTGTGAGAGAAGTTTAGTCAACGGGTCTGCCACATTCAGATCCGTTATGTATTTTGCAATTTTCTATGTCTACAATGCTCTGCACGGAGCTACTCTAGCTAATTGCTCCCACTTTCAATATGTATCTAGATCGAGACTAGAGTCATCCAGATCGGTGTCAAAACTTGCATCAACGTAACCCTTTACGACGAACCTTTTGTTACTTCCATAATCGAGAAACATATCCTTATTCCACTAAGGATAATTTTGACCGTTGTCCAGTGATCTACTCCTAGATCACTATTGTACTCCCTTGCCAAACTCAGTGTAGGGTATACAATAGATCTGGTACACAGCATGGCATACTTTATAGAACCTATGGCCAAGGCATAGGGAATGACTTTCATTCTCTTTCTATCTTCTGCCGTGGTCGAGTTTTGAGTCTTTACTCAACTTCATACCTTGTAACACAGGAAAGAACTCTTTCTTTGACTGTTCCATTTTGAACTACTTCAAAATCTTGTCAAGGTATGCACTCATTGAAAACTTATCAAGCGTCTTGATCTATCTCTATAGATCTTGATGCTCAATATGTAATCAGCTTTACCGAGGTCCTTCTTTGAAAAACTTCTTTCAAACACTACTTTATGCTTTCAGAATAATTCTACATTATTTCCGATCAACAATATGTCATTTACATATACTTATCAGAAATGTTGTAGTGCTCCCACTCACTTTCTTGTAAATACAGGCTTCACCACAAGTCTGTATAAAACTATATGCTTTGATCAACTCATCAAAGCGTATATTCCAACTCCGAGATGCTTGCACCAGTCCATAGATGGATCACTGGAGCTTGCACATTTTGTTAGCACCTTTAGGATTGACAAAACCTTCTGGTTGCATCATATACAACTCTTCTTTAATAAATCCATTAAGGAATGCAGTTTTGTTTTATCCGTTTGCCAGATTTCATAAAATGCGGCAATTGCTAACATGATTCGGATAGACTTAAGCATGGATACGAGTGAGAAACTCTCATCGTAGTCAACACCTTGAACTTGTCGAAAACCTTTTGCGACAATTCTAGCTTTGTAGATAGTAACACTACTATCAGCTTCTGTCTTCCTCTTGAAGATCCATTTATTTTCTATGGCTTGCCGATCATCGGGCAAATCCATCAAAGTCCATACTTTGTTCTCATACATGAATCCCATCTCAGATTTCATGGCTTTAAGCCATTTTGCGGAATCTGGGCTCACCATCGCTTCTTCATAGTTCGTAGGTTCATCATGATCTAGTAGCATGACTTTCAGAACAGGATTGCCGTACCACTCTGGTGCGGATCTTACTCTGGTTGATCTACGAGGTTCTGTAGTAACTTGTTCTGTAGTTCTATGATCATCATCATCAACCTCCTCACTAGTTGGTTTTGACGTCACAGAAACTGGTTCCTGTGATGTACTGGTTTCCAACAAGGGAATAGGTACAGTTACCTCATCAAGTTCTACTTTCCTCCCACTCACTTCTTTCGAGAGAAACTCCTTCTCTAGAAAGGATCCATTCTTAGCAACGAATGTCCTGCCTTCGGATCTGTGATAGAAGGTGTACCCAACTGTCTCCTTTGGGTATCCTATGAAGACATATTTCTCCGATTTGGGTTTGAGCTTATCAGGATGAAACTTTTTTCACATAAGCATCACAACCCCAAACTTTAAGAAACGACAACTTTGGTTTCTTGCTAAACCACAGTTCATATAGTGTCGTCTCAACGGATTTAGATGGTGCCCTATTTAACGTGAATGCAGCTGTCTCTAATGCATAACCCCAAAACGATAGTGGTAAATCGGTAAGAAACATCATAGATTGCACTATATCAATAAAGTACGGTTATGACGTTCGGACACACCATTATGTTGTGGTGTTCCAGGTGGCGTGACTAGTGAAACTATTTCACATTGTTTAACTGAAGGCCAAACTCGTAACTCAAATGTTTTACCTCTGCGATCATATCGTAGTAACTTTTATTTTCTTGTTACGATGATTCTCTACTTCACTCTGAAATTCTTTGAACTTTTCAAACGTTTCAGACTTATGTTTCATCAAGTAGATATACCCATATCTGCTCAAATCATCTGTGAAGGTTAGAATATAATGATATTTGTCGTGAGCCTTAATATTCATCGGACCACATACATAAGTATGTATGATTTCCAACAAATCTGTTGCTTGCTCCATTGTTCTGGAGAACGGCGTTTTAGTCATCTTGCCCAAGAGGCATGGTTCGCAAGCATCAAGTGATTAATAATCAAGTGATTCCAAAATCCCATCAGCATGGAGTTTCTTCATGCGCTTTACACCAATATGACCTAAACGGCAGTGCCACAAATAGGTTGCACTATCATTATTAACTTCGCATCTTTTGGTTTCAATATTATGAATATGTGTATCACTACGATCGAGATCCAATGAACTATTTTCATTGGGTGTGTATGTCCATAAAAGGTTCTATTCATGTAAACAGAACAACAATTGTTCTCTAACTTAAATGAATAATCGTATTGCAATAAACATGATCAAATCATATTTATGCTCAACGCAAACACCAAATAACACTTATTTAGGTTCATCACTAATCCCGAAAGTATAGGGAGTGTGCGATGATGATCATATCAATCTTGGAACTACTTCCAACTTTCATCGTCACTTCACCCTTAACTAGTCTTTGTTCATTCTGTAACTCCCGTTTCGAGTTACTACTCTTTAGCAACTGAACCAGTATCAAATACCGAGGGGTTGCTATGAACACTAGTGAAATACATATCAATAATCTGTATATCAAATATACCTTTGTTCACTTCGCCATCCTTCTTATCCGCCAAATACTTGGGGCAGTTCCGCTTCCAGTGACCAGTCCCTTTGCAGTAAACGCACTCAGTCTCAGGCTTAGGTCCAGACTTGGGCTTCTTCACTTGAGCAGCAACTTGCTTGCCGTTCTTCTTGAAGTTCCCCTTCTTCCCTTTGCCCTTTACTTGAAACTAGTGATCTTGTCAACCATCAACGCTTGATGCTCTTTCTTGATTTCTACCTCCATCGATTTCATCATTATGAAAAAGTTCGGGAGTCGTTTTCGTCATCCCTTGCATACTATAGTTCATCACGAAGTTCTACTAACTTGGTGATGGTGACTAGAGAATTCTGTCAATCACTCTCTTATCTGGAAGATTAACTCCCACTTGATTCAAGCGATTGTAGTACCCAGACAATCTGAGCACATGCTCACTAGTTTGAGCGATTCTCCTCCATCTTTTAGCTATAGAACTTGTTGGAGACTTCATATCCCTCAACTCGGGTAGTTGCTTGAAATATTAACTTCAACTACTGGAACATCTCATATGGTCCATGACGTTCAAAACGTCTTTGAAGTCCCGATTCTAAGCCGTTAAGCATGGTGCACTAAACTATCAAGTAGTCATCATATTGAGCTAGCCAAACATTCGTAACGTCTGCATCTGCTCCTGCAATAGGTCTGTCACCTAGCGGTGCATTAAGGACATAATTCTTCTGTGCAGCAATGAGGATAAACCTCAGATCACGGATCCAATCCGCATCATTGCTACTAATATTTTTCAACACAATTTTCTCTAGGAACATATCAAAATAAACATAGGGAAGCAACAACGCGAGCTATTGATCTACAACATAGATATGCTAATACTACTAGGACTAAGTTCATGATAAATTAAAGTTCAATTAATCATATTACTTAAGAACTCCCACTTAGATAGATATCCCTCTAATCCTCTAAGTGATCACGTGATCCAAATCAAACTAAACCATGTCCGATCATCACGTGAGATGGAGTAGTTTCAATGGTGAACATCACTATGTTGATCATATCTACTATATGATTCACGCTCGACCTTTCGGTCTCCGTGTTCCGAGGCCATATCTGTTATATGCTAGGCTCGTCAAGTTAAACCTGAGTATTCCGCGTGTGCAACTGTTTTGCACCCGTTGTATTTGAACGTAGAGCCTATCACACCCGATCAGCACGTGGTGTCTCAGCACGAAGAACTTTCGCAACGGTGCATACTCAGGGAGAACACTATTACTATGATAATTTAGTGAGAGATCATCTTATAATGCTACCGTCAATCAAAGCAAGATAAGATGCATAAAAAGATAAACATCACATGCAATCAATATAAGTGATATGATATGGCCATCATCATCTTGTGCTTGTGATCTCCATCTCCGCAGCACCATCATGATCACCATCGTCACCGGCGCGACACCTTGATCTCCATCGTAGCACCGTTGTCGTCTTACCAATCTTATGCTTCTACGAGTATCGCTACCGCTTAGTGATAAAGTAAAGCATTACAGGGCGATTGCATTGCATACAATAAAGCGACAACCATACGGCTCCTGCCGGTTGCCGATAACTCGGTTACAAAACATGATCATCTCATACAATAAAATTTAGCATCATGTCTTGACCATATCACATCACAACATGCCCTGCAAAAACAAGTTAGACGTTCTCTACTTTGTTTGTTGCAAATTTTACGTGGCTGCTACGGGCTTAAGCAAGAACCAATCTCACCTACGCATCAAAACCACAACGATAGTTTGTCAAATAGACTCCGTTTTAACCTTCTCAAGGACCGGGCGTAGCCATACTCGGTTCAACTAAAGTTGGAGAAACTGACACCCGCCAGCCACCTGTGTGCAAAGCACGGCGGTAGAACCAGTCTCGCGTAAACGTACGCGTAATGTCGGTCCAGGCCGCTTCATCCAACAATACCGCCGAACCAAAGTGTGACATGCTGGTAGGCAGTATGACTTATATCGTCCACAACTCACTTGTGTTCTACTCGTGCATATAATATCAAACCATAAAACCTAGGCTCGGATGCCACTGTTGGGGAACGTAGTAATTTCAAAAAAATTCCTACGCACACGCAAGATCATGGTGATGCATAGCAATGAGAGGGGAGAGTGTTGTCTACGTACCCTCGTAGACCGAAGCGGAAGCGTTGACGCAACGTAGAGGAAGTAGTCGTATGTCTTCCCGATCCGCCCGATCCAAGCACCGTTACTCCGGCACCTCCGAGTTCTTGGCACACGTTCAGCTCGATGACGCACCCCTAGCTCCGATCCAGCAAAGCTTCGGGGAGGAGTTCCGTCAGCACGACGGCGTGGTGACAATCTTAATGTTCTACCGGCGCAGGGCTTCACCTAAGCACTGCAACGATATATTCGAGGTGGAATATGGTGGAGGGGGGCACCGCACACGGCTAAGGAACGATCACGAAGATCAACTTGTGTGTCCATGGGGTGCCCCCTGCCCCCGTATATAAAGGAGCAAGGGAGGAAGGAGGCCGGCCCTATGTTTGGCGCGCCAAGGGGAGTCCTACTCCCACCGGGAGTAGGATTCCCCCTTTCCTAGTCTAACTAGGAGTTCTTCCTTGTAGGGGGAGTAGGAGAGAAGGAAAGGGAAGAGAGAAGGAGAAGGAAGGAGGGGGGCGCCCCCCCTCCCTAGTCCAATTCGGACTAGAGCAAGGGGAGGGGCGTGGCCACCTTTTGGCCCTTTCTTTCCTTTTCCCGTATGGCCTAATGAGGCCCAATACGAATTCCCGTAACTCTCCGGTACCTCCGAAAATACCCGAACCACTCAGAACCCTTCCGATGTCCGAATATAGTCGTCCAATATATCGATCTTTACGTCTCGACCATTTCGAGACTCCTCGTCATGTCCCCGATCTCATCCGGGACTCCGAACTCCTTCGGTACATCAAAACTCATAAATTCATAATAACTGTCATCGTAACCTTAAGCGTGCGGACCCTACGGTTCGAGAACAATGTAGACATGACCGAGACACATCTCCGGTCAATAACCAATAGCGGGACCTGGATGCCCATATTGGCTCCTACATATTCTACGAAGATCTTTATCGGTCAGACCGCATAACAACATACGTTGTTCCCTTTGTCCATCGGTATGTTACTTGCCCGAGATTCGATCGTCGGTATCCAATACCTAGTTCAATCTCGTTACCGGCAAGTCTCTTTACTCGTTCCATAATACATCATCCCGCAACTAACTCATCAGTTGCAATGCTTGCAAGGCTTAAGTGATGTGCATTACCGAGAGGGCCCAGAGATACCTCTCCCACAATTGGAGTGACAAATCCTAATCTCGAAATACGCCAACCCAACATCTACCTTTGGTGACACCTGTAGTACTCCTTTATAATCACCCAGTTACGTTGTGACGTTTGGTAGCACCCAAAGTGTTCCTCCGGCAAACGGGAGTTGCATAATCTCATAGTCAAAGGAACATGTATAAGTCATGGATAAAAGCAACAGCAACATACTAAACGATCGGGTGCTATGCTAATGGAATGGGTCATGTCAATCAGATCATTCAACTAATGATGTGACCTTGTTAATCAAATGACAACTCCTTTTGTCTATGGTTAGGAAACTTAACCATCTTTGATTAACAAGCTAGTCAAGTAGAGGCATACTAGTGACACTTTGTTTGTCTATGTATCCACACATGTATTATGTTTCCGGTTAATACAATTCTAGCATGAATAATAAACATTTATCATGATATGTAAGGAAATAAATAATAACTTTATTATTGCCTCTAGGGCATATTTCCTTCACCGATGCGTGCCAGGACATCTGCGCCTGATTGTTCTCCCGGGCTATATGATGAAATTCAAGCCCTTCGAACCGAGCTGACATTTTTAGGATGGCGTTGTGATAAGCTGCCATTTTTGGATCCTTGGCATCAAAGTCTCCATTTATTTGGGATATTGCAAGGTTCGAATCCCCTCGCACCTCTAGGCGTTGAATGCCCATGGATACTGCCATCCGGAGACCATGTAAAAGGGCCTCATATTCGGCTGCATTGTTGGAGTTTGTGTACATAATCTGGAGTATGTATTGAACTGTGTCTCCCATGGGAGACGTCAAAACGATGCCAGCCCCTAGACCGGCCAACATTTTAGAGCCGTCGAAATGCATGATCCAGTTTGAATATGTGCCGTACTCTTTAGGGAGTTCGGCCTCCGTCCATTCTGCGATGAAGTCGGCCAAAACTTGCGACTTAATAGCTTGCCGTGGCTTATAAGTTATGTCAAATGGGAGGAGCTCGATGGCCCATTTTGCAATCCGGCCCGTTGCGTCGCGGTTGTTTATAATATCGTTGAGTGGTACTTCGGAGGCTACTATTATCGAACACTCTTGAAAGTAGTGTCGCAGCTTCCGGGATGCCAAGAATACCGCGTATGCAATCTTTTGATAATGCGGGTACCGTGATTTGCATGGAGTGAGGACAGTGGACACATAGTAGACCGGCTTTTGAAGGGGGAATTTGTGTCCGTCCATTTCTCGTTTGACAACGAGCACTGCGCTTACAACCTGATTGGTTGCTGCAATGTACAATAGCATTGGTTCGCCAATGTTTGGCGCGGCCAGGACTGGGTTTGTTGCCAATATGGCCTTTATTTCGTCGAGTCCGGCCGTGGCGGCATCCGTCCACTCAAAGTGTTCGATGCGCCGAAGGAGGCGGTAGAGAGGTAGTGCATTTTCTCCCAGGCGGGAGATAAAGCGGCTTAGAGCCCCCACGCATCCTGTTAATTTTTGTATTTGTTTGAGGTCCTTTGGGATATCCAATTGTGACAGAGCTCGGATCTTGGCTGGATTTGCTTCAATTCCTCTACCGGATACAATGAAGCCCAAGAGCTTTCCGGCTGGAACGCCGAAAACGAATTTTTCCGGGTTGAGATTGATGTCATATGCTCGGAGATTATCAAATGTGAGCCTCAAGTCGTCTACTAGAGTTTCGACATGTCTTGTTTTTACACCACATCATCTACGTATGCCTCCACTGTTTTGCCGATCTGGTTTGCCAGACATGTCTGAATCATGCGCTGATATGTTGCGCCGGCGTTTTTGAGCCCGAAGGGCATTGTATTGAAGCAGAATGGGCTGTATGGTGTGATGAATGCCGTTGCGGCTTGGTCTAACTCTGCCATCTTAATTTGATGATAGCCGGAGTATGCGTTGAGGAAACACAACGAATCGTGTCCTGCGGTAGCGTCGATAATTTGATCGATGCGGGGGAGGGGGAAGGGATCCTTTGGGCAAGCCTTGTTAAGGTCTTTAAAATCAACGAACAGGCGCCAGGATTTATCCTTCTTTGGTACCATCACCAGGTTTGCTAGCCAGTCCGGATGTTTTATATCTCTGATGAATCCGGCCTCCAATAGCTTGGCTAGCTCCTCTCCCATGGCCTATCTCTTAGGTTCGGACAAACGCCGAAGAGCTTGTTTGATAGGTTTGAATCCTTTTAGGATATTTAAGCTGTGTTCGGCCAGCCTGCGTGGGATTCCTGGCATGTCTGAAGGGTGCCAGGCGAAAATGTCCTAGTTCTCCCGTATGAATTCTCGCAGTGCAGCGTCTACATCAGGGTTTAATTGTGCCCCGATGGAAGATCTCTTGTTGGGGTCCGTTGGATGGACCTAGGATTTGACTATTTCGTCTGCTGGTTTAAAGGAAGTGGACTTGTATCTTTTGTCGAGTATCACATCGTTCTTATTCACCGTGGAGCGCAACGCAGTCAGTTCCTCGGCCGCTAGGGCTTCGGATAGTGCCTCAAGGGCCAATGCGGCTGTCTTATTTTCGGCGCAGAATGCTATGTCCGGATCACTATCGAGAGTGATAATTCCGTTCGGCCCGGGCATCTTGAGCTTCATGTACCCGTAATGGGGTATTGCTTGGAAGATTGTAAACACTTCGCGCCCTAGCAGAGCGTGGTATCCGCTACTGAACGGGGCCACCTGAAATGTGACCTCTTCGGACCTGTAATTATCCGCATGCCGAACACCACATCTAGTGTGATTTTTCCTGTACAACGCGCTTCCCGACTGGGGATTATTCCTCTAAAGGTTGTGCTGCTTCGCTCAATGCGGTTCCAGTCTATTTCCATTTTTTCAAGGGTTTCCTCGTAAATGAGGTTCAATCCGCTGCCTTCATCCATGAGTACCTTGGTGAGGCAAAAGCCGTCGACTATTGGACTGAGGACCAGTGCGGCTAGTGCTCGGGCTGTTCGGAATTTAGGTTCATCACTGGCATTAAAAGTAATAGCCGTGTCACTCCATGGGTTTATTGTTGCTACTTGGTAGACTTCGGCAAGGCTGCGGAGTGTTCTTTTTCGCATATTATTTGATGCGAAAGTCTCGAAGACTGTTAAGACTGTACTGGTGACCCTGGGGTGGCTTTCTGCGGGCCTCCGGAATTAGGATATCTTCGCCAATTTTGGCCACCTGTCGGAGGCTATGAGTTGGCGTGGCGCCCTCTGTATCGTGAATTTTACAGGGTCCATTAAGACATCCTTCCAGTATGGTTCCATGCCCTGTAGAGGGTTTTTCTTTTTTGGTGTTTAACCCGGGTGTCTGTCGATGATGCACCCTTTTATTTCGGACGGGGTTTCTATTTAGGGCCGAATTATCCCAAAATTTTATTTTGGTTTTCCAGGCGCTTTCCATCGGACAATACTTTTGTACTATGGACGCCAAGTCAGCAAAGCGTGTAATATCACGACGACTTATGGCGTTGAGGATTCCCTTGTCCGTGCAATTTTTGCAGAAGATTGAGATTGCGTCTTCCTCGTGGCACTCCTTTATCCTGTTCATAACCAGGAGGAACCTGGCCCAGTAATGATGTACTGTTTCTTCGGGCTGTTGCCTGATTTGGGATAGATCGCTTATGTTCAGGTGGGCGGGTGTTATTAAATCTGAAACCTCACCCAATCTGAGACTCAGAGGCCAAGGAGTTTCCGAACTCTGAAGTTTGGGATCTTGGATGTTGTCCAATGAATCTAGCCCGTCACCTGATTCTAAGTTCAGGTCTTGAATTATATCCTTCCCTCCGTGGATATCTGGCTTGGAGGGATCGGGAATCCGGATGTACTTAGTCCTTAAGATAGATGAAGGGTCACCGCACTTCTCCTCTACCACGGCAACGTGATGGGTGACTTGGGGAGAGTTAATTTATCTTAGATCGGGTTTAGGCCCAACCTGGTCGTAATCTATAGCGACCCCCAGGGCGGCGATGCGATCCAAGAGCTCGTTCATGGAAGAGAGCTCCATTGGATCTAACTGCTCGGTGAGCTCCGAGCTGACATGAAGATTGCTTTGGATGACCTGAGAGGTCATCGTCGGCGTAGCAGCCGAACAGGCGGTCATAATAAAACCACCTAGCCGGAGAGTTTGGCTGACAGCCAAAGCTCCCTTGGCGACGGTGCCGTCTTTAAAGACGGGGAGAGGCATCCTTCCTGATTGCGACGGCACACAGGAACTCTCAATGAAAGCACCAATGTTGGTGTTAAAACCGGCGGATCTCGGGTAGGGGGTCCCGAACTGTGCGTCTAGACGGATGGTAACAGGAGACAAGGGACACGAAGTTTTACCCAGGTTCGGGCCCTCTTGATGGAGGTAAAACCCTATGTCCTGCTTGATTAATATTGATGATATGGGTAGTACAAGAGTAGATCTACCACGAGATCGAGGAGGCTAAACCCTAGAAGCTAGCCTATGGTATGATTGTTATTCGTCCTATGGACTAAAACCCTCCAGTTTAAATAGGCACCGGAGAGGGCTAGGGTTACACAGAGTCGGTTACAATGGGAGGAGATCTACATATCCGTATTGCCAAGCTTGCCTTCCACGCCAAGGAAAGTCCCTTCCGGACACGGGACGGAGTCTTCAATCTTGTATCTTCATAGTCCTAGAGTCCGGCTGAAGGTATAGTCCGGCTATCCGGACACCCCCTAATCCAGGACTCCCTCAGGCGCATTTCTGCCCATGGGTCCATGGATATGGATACCCACGAACAACCGGGTTGGGCACGGTCATAGTTTGTGCTCCATGGATATCCAATGGATAACCGTATGACATGTGGGGCCATATGCCAGTGACAGTAGAAAGAGTGAATCAATGGGAAATGGCAGGCAATATGCAACTGGTGCCATAAGCTATATGCTACAGAATCAACCTCTGGTATGTCACACTTAAGGACTCATTGTATTACTTATTGCCTACTTATGCATGTAGTTTATGTTGTCATTTGTGAGTGAATGATGATGAGTTAATTTGATGTTTGGCAAGGCTTCATGCTGACTTTTCTATGCCCATGGAGCTCCATGGGTATGTGGGTATCCAGTGGGTATGGGCATGGGCACAAGTTGTGCCCATGGATAATTTGGTGGATGGGCAGAGGGTAGGAAGATGGGTCGTGGGTTGGATTTGGATCAGCTCCACCCGCCCCAAACCCGACCCATTGCCATCCCTAGTCGAGAAGAGTCCGGACTGGTGTTCTCTCGATGAGCTGATAGCGTTGCAGACGCGCGTCTAGAGCTTGATAGCCAAGGACATCAAGCTCGTCGATGTGATCCAGGTGATGCTAGTTCGCTGGATTCTTCCATGCTAGCGCAGAGGTCGCCCTCTATGGGACTTCAATCTCAAGAAGCATCAGACCCTGGTGAGGTTCTTCAAGACCACCCACGAAGATGCCTGGAAGTTGCTCTTTAAGGGAAATGAGAAACCGCCGGCCACGGATTCAGGCCATGGTCATGACTACAAACACCCCGCCAGCGAGGTATGTTACTTTTGACGTATCCCCAATTTAAATGTTTTGAGGATGATGTCTGAGCTTTTATTATTGCTCTTTCAGGATTGGATGGAGAGGGCGAAGCGGATCTAGTGTCCGGCTCCGTTGCCCGAAGAACCGGTCATCCCGCGCCTAGCGAAGATGCTGGTGCCGGCACCATATAAGGTGCCGGGGCAGGGACGACATGGATGTGTTGTCCCGGAGGATGGCTCTGAACCGGGGAGGAGCCCAGGATGCTGTCCGGGAGGCGCCATGAGGCGAGACCTCCACTGCCGGACACATGGGGGAGCCGAGTCCCACGGAGACTGGCGAAGAGGGCCGCATCCAGTTCGGCCCTTAGACGAATATGATCCCGGAGACTCATATAGCTCCGGAGTCACGCGAGTAGCCCCCTTTGAAGGAGGGGGTGTGCGCCGCTTCCACCGGTGGCCCCCGTCCATCCAGGGGCGCCAGATAACCTGATGGAGGCGCTACGAGGCGCCTCCATTATGGACGAGCACCGTGTCCTTATGGGTGCAGTGATCCAGAAGGTTCAGTCTGCCAAGAGTGGACTGAACGAAGCCCGCAACAATCTGTTGACAGGTTTCGAGGTAAGTGACCTAGAAAGAGAAAAAACCCATGTAGTCAGTAGCCCCTGAGACACTGTCCGGTGTTCGGCGAAAAGAACAAGACAGAGGATCAATCTTCTATTGTAGGAGACTAACATAATATGTATGCATAAGCATGCGTCGCTGTTGGACGCAACCTCGCATGCTGCCGAAGTCTCTGAATTGAGGTAGAGGCTGGAGCGAACCGAGAACGAGCTCAACAAGGTTAAGGTTCGGCTCCAGGAGATGCAATGTGAGTAACGACTTGCTGTGTGTTCGGAAAGCATAGGCGATGTATATTGACTGTAGTGTCGTAATATGTGCAGGAGCCGCGACCGAGGTCGAGGCCCTGGGCGAGGCCGAGGAGAAGGCTGTCTAGCAGCAAGCCGCCCGTAGGAAACTCAAGGCCCGGGTCAAAGAAATCCAGCAGGAGCTCCGGGATGCGGTGAAAAAATGTGAGACCTTGGAGCATGATGCGTCGGCTCAAGGGGCCGAAATCACCAAGGCTCGTCAGAGCGCAGAGACCGCACGGAATGAGGCCCAGGCCGCCCTCGAGGAGATCCAGGAGTCCAAGAAGATCACAGTGGGTAGGGCTTTTAAGATGCAAAGCAAGTATGCGCAGAAGCAGTACCTTTTACTAACCCGGGTTCGGAGTTCCCTAGGGGCTTTTACTGATTTACCACGCAGCGTATCAGACGCCGTGGAGTTCTATCGAGCCAAAGGAGGGGGTTCTATGGAGAATCTCTTCTGGTCGCAATATGCGGTGTCAGAGCCTCCCGTGTCCTTCACCGATCTGCTGAAACAGCTGGTGGACCTGCATAGGGTGGCCAAATTAGCCATGAAGGATTTTACAATCCGGCTATGGCCAGCCGAAGCTATGCTTGGCAGCTACTTCGGGCTCGTGAGGCGGATAGTGAACGCCTGTCCTCGGCTGGACGTCATCAGGCGCTCTTCCTGTATTGAAGGTGCCCATATGGCCCTCGCTGTTGCAAGATGTGGTGGGCGAAGATGAACACCGTTGAAGTTGCCAGCGGGCCGCCGGAGGGCAAGTTGCACCGCACACCCGAGCGATATTTTGCGGATGTCATAGAAGGGTCCTGGCTTGTAGCGGCGCAATGTTCACATGACATTGTATTTGAATAAATGTATTCATGTTGCCTTTGCCTTGTATTATGAAAACAAAGTCTGTTTTTGTAATGTAATTTTATTATGCTTTTAATTGTTTCCTCCTGTGCGACCGTGTTGCATGTAATCTGAGGGTTGGCCAGTCGTCAGCTTCTGCCCTCACGTAAGTAGTACGGAGGTGTTCGGGATGGAATCTAAACAATCTTGGTCCAATTATATGGTCCTTGAAGGAATTGTTTAGCGCAACGAACAAGGCAATCAGACTATACGGCTTAAACGCCCTCACTTAGCCATAGGAGTTTTATAATAAACCATGGGCGCAGCCCCTGGTTTAAACCAGAGTGCTGTCAGCATCTGATCGGGAAGTGCCGATCTCTCGCATAATGCAGAAAAAATCTCCAATGATTTGTAACCCTCGAACAGCTGACCGGCTCTCGCCATATCATGACATTCAGTTTTCGGCTTTCTCTACTGAGGTGCTCATCTGGTCAAGGCCAGGGCACAATCGCAGTAGTTCTCCCTTTACTACCCTAGCTGAGTTAGCGGAACGTAGGGTAGCAAGCACAGGAGCCGGGCAACCCAACTGTTGACCAAAGACATGATTCGGAGCCAATGCATATAATGCTAAATTTGGGGTGCCGAACTTATCTATAAGAAGTGTTCAGACTTTGCCGCCATATTATGGGACAATGGGGAGCCTCTGGAGAATATGAGACGTACCAGATTGTACGGATGCAATCGATAAATCAAAATAAAACATGAAGTAAGAAACAAAAACCACAGAAACAGGGCCACAAACCATTTTCATTATAACTATATGGATACGTCAAGGCATATCCTCTACAAAAAGTGTGATAAGCATCCGAGCTATTTAACATGCCGGAATTAAGAGGGCGCAGCATGTGGGTCCTGAGAAATAAGTAGAAATACCGTCAAGAAGAACATGTAGAGGTTACCCTACGCACTTATGCTGCTTGCCGTCTTTGTATGTCGGTCCTTTGAAAGGACTGGTTATCAGGCACACTGGAAAAGGAATCTGAGGCAAAAGGAAAAAAGAGTTAAAGTATGTGTGAGTCCGGGGTCGGTCAAGCCGTACTGTGGACCACAAGTTGTGCCTCCGTCGATGCCCATGGGATTTTAAGTGCGTAATTATGTGCGCATGGTACGAGTGACACTACTTGATCAGGGCTGGGATGAAGGTGGAATTGCTAGTCAAGCTCTTGATGGGCCAAGTTGTCCTGTGGCAGCGTAGTCCGGACCTTCTTGACGGTGTCCGAGGGCTCGGCAGCCGGATTGCGGCTCTGCTTGAAAAGGTCGTTCTGTACTTCTGCTGCTAGGGCGGCGGAGTGCTCCTCTGTACAGAGGGAACGTTCTGTATTTCCATTAACTGTTATGACGCCGCGTGGACCGGGCATCTTGAGCTTGAGGTAAGCATAGAGTGGGACCGCATTGAATCTAGCGAACGCGGTTCGTCCGAGCAGTGCGTGGTAGCCACTGCGGAAGGGGACAATATCAAAGATTAAGTCTTCGCTTCGGAAGTTGTCAGGAGAACCGAAGACCACCTCCAACGTGATTGAGCCCGTGCAGCGGGCCTCAACGCCTGGTATGACTCCTTTAAAGGTAGTCTTTGTGGGCTTGATTCATGAGGCATTAATGCCCATCTTTCGTACTGTATCCTGGTAGAGCAGGTTCAGGCTGCTTCCACCATCCATCAGGACTCGTGTTAGATGGAATCCGTCGATGATTGGGTCAAGGACCAGTGCGGCAGAACCGCCATGGCGGATACTAGTAGGATGATCTCGGCGATCGAAGGTGATCGGAAATGACGACCACGGATTGAATTTTGGGGCGACTGGCTCTATCGCATAGACGTCCCTAAGTGCCCGCTTGCGCTCCTTTCTGGGGATGTGCATGGCGTATATCATGTTCACCGTTTTGACTTGAGGGGGAAATTTCTTCTGCCCCCCCGGTGTTCAGCTGTCGGGGCTCTTCATCGTTGTCCTCACTTTGTGATCCCTTTTCTTTGTTTTTGGCATTTAACTTGCCAGCCTGTTTGAAGACCCAACAATCTCTGTTGGTGTGATTGGCTTATTTGTTTGGGGTGCCGTGTATCTGGCATGGACGGTCGAGTATGCGGTCTAGGCTGGAAGGTCCCTCATTGTTCCTCTTGTAGGGCTTCTTCTGTTGGCCAGACTTGGGGCCGCCGAATCCGGCATTCACTATGGTGTCGTCGGTGTTATCGCCATTGCTTCGGCGTTTGTGTCTATTGCGCCGGAGCTTGCCGGTGATGTTCTTGGCCTCAGAGGGGCCTGCCTCGCTGGCTGTTTTTTTGCTTCGGGCAAGCCAGCTGTCCTCACCCATGCAAAAGCGGGTCATGAGTGTTGTGAGGGCTGCCATGGATTTCGGCTTTTCTTGGCCGAGGTGGCAGGCGAGCCATTCGTCACGGATGTTGTGTTTGAAGGTTGGTGAACTATGTGGCTTAAGTCGCCGGCATCGGGTGGCCGAAAATTTGTACCTTGGAAGTTGTCGAGGAAGTCTTCTTCCAAGTCCTCCCAGCTGCCAATGGAGTTCTCAGGCAGACTGTTTAGCCAGTGTCGAGCTGGTCCTTTCCGCTTTAACGGGAGGTATTTGATAGCATGGAGATCATCTCCTCGGGCCATGTGGATGTGGAGAATAAAATCTTCGATCCACACTGCGGGGTCGGTTGTTCCGTCGTATGATTCAATATTGACAGGCTTGAACCCCTCGGGGAATTCGTGATCCAGTGCCTCATCTGTGAAGTAGAGAGGGTGTGCGGCGCCTCTATAACGGGCCGTGTCACGGCGCACCTCCGACGAAGTCCATCTGTGGTTATCGCCCAGGTGTGATTAAGTTTGTCATGTCCGAATAGGTAGCTGTCATCCCGAGTAGGGAAGCGTCCTCGCGATTCGTATATAGATCTGGTGTGTCCTGCTCTACTGTCCAATTCCTGCCGAAGATCGTATGTATGGTTCTGAGCTGGTCTGTCCCTGTGTTTGCGAGGAGGTGGGGCGGGCTATTGTTCGGCCTGAGTTGCCGTTTTATCCCGACCGCGGGGTGGTCGGTCTGCCGCACTATCCCGACCGCGTGGTGGTCGGTCCGCATTGCACGAGGGAGGTATGGGATCTGGTGCCTCCTCATCGAACTGAGGTAGCAGTCTGCGTTTTGGGTAAATCTTGGCTGGGCGCTTGAGGCCGTATTCTTCAGCTGCCAGGACATCGGTCCATCTATCGATGAGTAGGTCTTGATCTACTTGGAGCTGTTGCTGCTTTTTCTTTAGGCTTCTTGCAGTAGCTATGAGCTGGTGCTTAAAGCGCTCCTGCTCGAGGGGTGCCTCAGGCATGATGAAGTCCTCATTGCCAAGGCTCTCATCATCCTCAGAGAGTGGACGATAACTATCATCATCCGGGTCATTGGTCGTGGCCTGTTTATCAGGGTTAACTTGCTCATTGTCTTGCTCCTCCTGTTCGAATGCAGCTCCAACAGGATCTTCATTATTTTCGGCGTCGCCCGAAGTACTATTTTCTCCGGTGCCAGTGTTGCCATCTTTTGAGCGACGAGGCTTAGAGCGGCGTTTAGGGCGCTGGCGCTTGGACTGTGTCTCAGAGGGTTTATTCACATCTGGCTCTTCTTTGTCGTCGCCAGATCCTTTAGGTGTATCAACCATGTAGACGTCATACGAAGAGGTGGTCGTCCAACGTCCAGTGAATGGCGGGTCTTGGCCTTGCTCCTTGTCGATATCGTCGTCCATACCGTCGATGTCTTCGGAGCCATAATCGAGATCGTTGATTAAGTCCTCGGCGGTAGCTATGAAGTGGGTGGCGGGTGGGAAGCAAAATTCCCCATCATTAGCCTCTAACTCGAACCGAACATAGTTCGGGTGCGAGTCCTTCTCCAAGGACAAATTCTTTAAAGTGTTCAGCACATGGCCCAAAGGTGAGTGCTGGAAAACGTCCGCGGCGCTGAATTCGAACATCGATAACCGATCTAGCTCGGTGTCCGCAGGCGTACATGCTCCGGAACTTATAGCCGGAAACGAGTCCGAAGTTCCGTTGAAGCAAATTTTGCAGGGTGTTGAGTCCGTGTGTGGCTCCAACGCTGCGGACTCTATGGCTTTGCGTGACACGATCTGCTTTGGTTCTAAGGCCATTGCAGCAACAGGAACCATCTCCCGGATGTGATCTGATGACAGATTTAAGTCATGTTTATCGAAGCGAAGGGTAGCGATCGCCGTGGTCTCAAATCCATTGAAGATCAAGTCTCCATGGATATCTGTGACGTAGTTCAAGCTTCTAAATCTGACCTGATGGCCATGGGCGTAGCTATCGACCTGCTCTAGATGGCCAAGCGAGTTGGCCTGCAGTACGAAGTTGCCGAACACAAAAGTCTGTCCGAGGAGGAAGGTTCCTCCTTGGACAGCGTCATTATCGTTGATTGAAGGGGTCATCAAACCTTTTGTCGACGACACAGTGGAACTCTCAATGAAAGCACCAATGTCGCTGTCAAAACCGGCGGATCTTGGGTAGGGGGGTCCCGAACTGTGCGTCTAGGATCGATGGTAACAGGAGACAGGGGACACGATGTTTACCCAGGTTCGGGCCCTCTCTATGGAGGTAATACCCTACTTCCTGCTTGATTGATCTTGATGAATATGAGTATTACAAGAGTTGATCTACCACAAGATCGTAATGGCTAAACCCTAGAAGTCTAGCCTATATGACTATGGTGCTGTGTATATCCTTTCCGGACTAACCCCTCCGGTTTATATAGACACCGGGGGGATCTAGAGTTTACATAGAGTCGATTACATAAGAAGGAATCTTCGATCGCCAAGCTTGCCTTCCATGCCAAGTAGAGTGCAATCCGGACACGGGTACAGTCTTCGGCCTTTATGTCTTCACAGTCCATCAGTCTGACCCATGGATAACAGGTCGGACGCCCGAGGACCCCTTAGTCCAGGACTCCCTCAGTATGTCTCCGTATAAAACGGTTTATGGAAAAGCATGTCACTTACCTCTCGAACTAGAACATAAGGCATATTGGGCCATTAAAGAGCTCAATTATGATTTCAAACTGGCCGGTGAGAAGAGGTTATTTGACATTAGCTCACTTGATGAATGGAGAAACCAGGCCTATGAGAATGCCAAACTATTTAAAGAAAAGGTTAAAAGATGGCATGCCAAAAGGATACAAAACGTGAGTTTAATGTAGGTGATTATGTGTTGCTATTCAACTCTCGCCTAAGATTTTTTGCAGGAACTTCTCTCTAAATGGGAAGATCCTTACGTTATCGAGGAGGTCTATCATTCTGGTGCCATAAAAATCAACAACTTCGAAAGCACAAATCCGAAGGTGTTGAACGGTCAAAGAATCAAACGTTATATCTTAGGTAATCCTATAAATGTTGAAACTAATGTTGTAGAAACCGTGACCCCGGAGGAATACATAAGGGACACTTTCCAGAATGTTTCAGACTCCGAAAAGGAATAGGTACATGGTACGGTAAGTAAACCGACTCCAAAACAGTTCTAACGGAATTTTTTCTCCGTCTTGGAATAATTAAGAAAATAGGAAAATAAGAAGTAGTTCGGGAAGGACACGAGGCGTCCGCGAGGGTGGAGGGCGTGCCCTACCCCCTGGGCGCGCCCCCTGCCTCGTGGACACCTCGTGTGCTCTCCTGACTCCGCGAGGGTGGAGGGCATGCCCTACCCCCTGGGCGCGCCCCCTTGCCTCGTGGGCACCTCGTGTGCTCTCCGAACTCCGTTTTCTTGCACGATACTTCTTTATATAATCTCCCAAAGGTTTTGACCACCGTACCATGCAAATATCATCTGTTTTTGTTTCGAGTTGTTTCTGCCGCAGATTAGAGCAAGATGTCTTCTCAAGACTTAGTCAGGGAGAGTCGGGTGTCTCACCCGACACCGGGTCCAGGAGCAAATAGCGATGCCTATCACTTTGGGCCATCAACGGAGGAAGAGATGGAAGCTGACTTGAAAAGGATATATGCCATGGAGGAGCATCAGGAAGCTACTTCTCATTTCCAGGCCGGATTGATGATGGGGGAACTACAGAGCTCAGCTATTCCAAACTCAGTCATCCCTTCCAATGTTAGATTTCTCTCTTATGAAAATATGAAAAAGAGTGTTACTTGTTCTCCCACAGCTATGCAACATCCTTGGGTGAAAGGAGCCTTAGACGTCACGGGTAAGCTCCGTAAGGAAATAATGGACCTTTAGCAGCAAGTCAATAAGCTCGAGGAGGAGAACCGTATCCTGAGGGGCATCATCGCCAAGAATATCACCTCACCACCTCCGAAGAAAGAGACATAAACACATGGGTATGGGCACTCCCCTTGGCAACTTCAAAGCTTGGGGGAGGTGCCCCAGTATCGTATCACCATCACACTCCTATCTTTACCATTTTTCTTAGTTTGATCCTTTTGGTAATATATTGATTTAGTATAATAAAGTTCTAGTATGATTTAGTTTTGAGTTTTGCTTTATGATCCCTCTATGTAATCGAGTCCGTGAGCTATATATAATAAAGATTAGTGTTGAGTCAAGGGCTTGATTATCTTGCTATGATCTTGAGGGATTTTAAAAAAAGAAAGAATAAAAAGAAGTAAAGAGATCATATTGATATTATGGAGAGTAATGGCCTCACATATAAAGAGTATGATGAATAAAAGTTGTTGAGAGTTGACAAACATAGTTTTGGTCATCGTTGCAATTAATAGGAAGTAATAAAGAAAGAGAGGTTTTCACATATAAATATACTATCTTGGACATCTTTTATGATTGTGAGCACTCATTAAAATATGACATGCTAAAGAGTTGATGTTGGACAAGGAACACAATGTAATGGGTTATGTTTTCTTATATTCGAAATAAAGTATATTGTCATGGATCATCCAACATGTTGAGCTTGCCTTTCCCCCTCATGCTAGCCAAATTCTTTGCACCAAGTAGGGATACTACCTATGCTTCCGAATATCCTTAAACCCAGTTTTGCCATGAGAGTCCATCATATCTACCTATGGATTGAGTAAGATCCTTCAAGTAAGTTGTCATGTTGCACGCAATAAAAATTGCTCTCTAAATATGTATGATTTATTAGTGTGGAGAAAATAAGCTTTATACGATCTTGTAATGTGGAAGCAATAAAAGTGACGGACTGCATAATAAAGGTCCATATCACAAGTGGCAATATAAAGTGACGTTCTTTTGCATTAAGATTTCATGCATCCAACCAAAAAAGCACATGACAACCTCTGCTTCCCTCTGCGAAGGGCCTATCTTTTACTTTTGTCTTATATCTTATACAAGTGTCATGGTGATCTTCACCTTTCCTTTTTATATTTTATCCTTTGGCAAGCACCTTGTGTTGGAAAGATCTTGATATATATATCCAATTGGATGTAAGTTAGCATGAATCACTATTGTTAACATTACCCTTGAGGTAAAAGGTTGGGAGGCAACACTATAAGCCTCTATCTTTCTCTATGTCCGAATAAAACTCGATACACATAAGTATCGCGTGAGTGTTAGCAATTGTGAAAGACTAAATGATAGTTGAGTGTATGGACTTGCTGAAAAGCTCTTATATTGACTCTTTCCGATGTTATGATAAATTGCAATTGCTTCGATGACCGAGATCATAGTTTGTTAGTTCTTAATGAAGTTTATGATTCATACTTGACACTGTGAATAGATTATTACTTGAGCATAAGAAACCATATGACAATATTTGTTGCTGCTATAAGAATGATCATGATGCCCTCATGTCCGTATTTTATTTTATCGACACCTCTATCTCTAAACATATGGACATATTTCTCGATATCCGCTTCCGCTTGAGGACAAGCGAGGTCTAAGCTTGGGGGAGTTGATACGTCCATTTTGCCTCATGCTTTTTTATCGATATTTATTGCATTATGGGCTGTTATTACACGTTATGTCACGATACTTATGCCTTTTCTCTCTTAATTTTTAAGGTTTACATGAAGAGGGAGAATGCCGGCACCTGGAGTTCTGGGCTGGCAAAGGAGCAAATATTAGAGATCTATTCTGCGCAACTCCAAAAGTGCTGAAACTTCACGGAGGCACGTTTTGGAATATATATAAAAAATACTGGAGAAAGAATCCACCAGAGGGGGCCCACACCCTGGCCACGAGGGCGGGGGGCGCGCCCTACCCCCTGGGCGCGCCCCCTGCCTCATGGGCCCACTGGCAGGCCTCCGATGCCCATCTTCTGCTATATGAAGTCTTTTACCCTGGAAAAAATCATAATCAAGCATTCGGGAAGAAACAACACACCACAAGGCGGAACCTTGGCGGAACCAATCTAGGGCACCGACGGAGCTGTTCTGCCGGGGAAACATCCCTCGTGGAGGGGGAAATCATCGCCATCATCATCACCAACGATCCTCTCATCGGGAGGGGGTCAATCTCCCTCAACATCTTCACCAGCACCATCTCATCTGAAACCCTAGTTCATCTCTTGTATCCAATCTTTGTCCCAAAGCCTCAGATTGGTACTTGTGTGTTGCCAGTAGTGGTTATTACTCCTTGTAGTTGATGCTAGTTGCTTTATTTGGTGGAAGATCATATGTTCAGATCCTTTATGGATATTAATACCCCTCTTATTATGAAAATGAATATGATTTGTGAGCAGTTACGTTTGTTCCCGAGGACATGGGAGAAGTCTTGCTATAAGTAGTCATGTGAATTTGGTATTCATTCGATATTTTGATGAAATGTATGTTGCCTCTCCTCTAGTGGTGTTACGTGAACATCGACTACATGACACTTCACCATTGTTTGGGCATAGAGGAAGGAATTGGGAAGTAATAAGTAGATGATGTGTTGCTAGAGTGACAGAAGCTTAAACCCTAGTTTATGAGTTGCCTCGTAAGGGGCTAATTTGGATCCATATGTTTCATGCTATGGTTAGGTTTACCTTAATACTTCTCTTGTAGTTGTGGATGCTTGCAATAGGGGTTAATCATAAGTGGGTTGCTTGTCCAGGAAAGGACAGCACCCAAGCACCGGTCAACCCACATACCAAATTATCAAAATAACGAACGCGAATCATATGAGCGTGATGAAAACTAGCTTGACGATAATTCCCATGTGTCCTCGGGAGCGCTTTCCTTTATATAAGAGTTTGTCCAGGCTTGTCCTTTGCTACAAAAGGATTGGGCAATCTTGCTGCACCTTATTTACTTTCATTACTTGTTACCTATTAGAAATTACCTTATCACAAAACTATCTGTTACCGATAATTTCAGTGCTTGCAGAGAATACCTTACTGAGAATTGCTTATCATTTCCTTCTGCTCCTCGTTGGGTTCGACACTCTTACTTATCGAAAGGACTACGATAGATCCCCTATACTTGTGGGTCATCACACTCTACTGTGACAACGCCATCAAGATTGCGAACAACCCAGTTCAGCACTCGAAGACAAAACACATTCAGATCCGTTATCACTTTCTCAGAGATCATGTCATGAAGGAAGATATTGATATCATTCAGGTCAACACTAAAGAGCAATAGGCAGATATCTTCACAAAGCCCTTGGATGAGAAAAGGTTTTGCAAGTTGCGGTGTGAGCTAAATATCTTATAATCCTCAAATGTCCTGTAATTGGACACACACCCTAACGCTTATGCATGTTGATGACTTAGATGTGCAACACACAAAATAACATATATCTTCAATCAATGAAGACATACACTCTAAGTGTGAATACATTAACGGGGAATTTGACTTCAGAGCGCCACGATAATCGTGCATCGTGTCTGGGTCTAATACTTCCTATACGGTGGGTAACGCCACCACTAAGTTCTTATTGGAGTGTTTCTTTTGGCGTCATGGTTGCTTAGTCTTTGCATTTGGTTTGTCTTCAACATTGATTGGACTTCAAGGTTTATCTTCGCTATGTTGAGTTGTTCTGATACACACACACACACACACACACACACACACACACACACACACACACACACACACACACACACACCTCTACAACATTCAGTTATAGCTATGTCTTCATACTTGATTTTACTTGATCTAAGTGAATGTGATCGGACCCTAACCCCTTCTGTGCTTCTACCTCAAATACTTTCTATCCAAATCATACACATTCTATTGAAACCTGTCGATTGTCTTCTCTGAGTCCTTGTCAGCAGAAGACAAAGAGACAAACATTTAAATCTGTTTTTAATGCCATATCCTTTTTGCCTGAATACCGGAGAAGCCGAAACGACCACCTGACAATCCAGGCATGCATGGGAACTTGGAACAACTTTCAATAAGTTGCATGCATGCCACGTGTCCTCTAGATCTGAACCGCCAGGGGCACCTTTGTAATTACGTTGTGCTGCCCCCTTTCCTTATAAATACACACTCACCGCGGTCAAAATCTTTTCTTCCACCTCGCCACCTCGCACAAACCCTAGCGCCTCCGCTAGTTCGCCTCGACGCCGAAGATGAAGCGCTTAGCTGCCGCGACTTCTTCGACTCCGTCCTCACACCGGTCGCGGACCTCGTCTTCTCCGCCGTCGCCGTAGGTGTCTTCCGACGCCAAGTTAGGGAGCGGGAGATTAAACTGCCCAGCCTCTAACTCTGCCTCGTCTAGCCGTTCATCAGCGATAATTAAATCTCAGTTTTCACTGCCTTTTTAATCCGTCAAATCAATCCACTTCAACCAAAAGTGGTTTCTACACTTCCAAGTATGGATCTGTCCCTATCTGCATCTCATATCTTGCTAAGAATATTCACTTATTCTTCATAACTAGTTAGATTCCTCACTTGTACTTATTCATGGATTCGTACAAATCTGGAACCAAATCTCTTCAAATAAGTGAATGTCTTCGCTCTATGAGGTCAATGTCTTCAAACTATTTTTTCTTCAAAATCTTTTGAGAATGCATATGACCTCTTCCCCTTCCCTCGCATCTCTAATGCTGTCACAGGTACATGTTCGTGGGAGAATCCCTTGGTTCTCATAGTCTGCATTCATTTGCACAATTCTTACAGCGTCATATACATTCCCCTAAAGCTAGCTCTTGTCTGACCAGTAGAAGGAAGTCATTCACTGTTCTGAAGCCATTCAGTCTGAACATAATGGACACTGAGAAATCAGCAAGAAAAGGTAGCAGGAAGCACCGTGGAGATACAGCTAAGGATTTACCTCTAGATCTGTTTGAGCTGTAAAAGCCTGATCCTGACGAAAGCTACAACCAGCGCAAGACCTGAATCCAATGGATTCGAAGATATTGGGCAAAACAATGGTTCAAGTACAACTTTATCACTCCTGAATACGCTGAGAAGAACGCCATTAAGCGCCCATGGGGAGATATTCTGTACCAAAATCTTTAGCCCAAGTCAAAGTGTAAAGCCATTGCTCAAGGCTTCTACCCATGCATGGTCCGAGGACCGAAGCCAGAGAATGCCGACCCATCATCTATGTTATGGTGTCGTGAAGACAATCTCTTCAAGCGCAACTATCAAATTGCCAAGGAGTCAGCTGTCAAAAACAAGAAGGAGCTAGGCCTCAACTTCAACCATGGTCCATCTGCTCCTACACAGGATGGCACTCGTGATGCCAATCCAAATGTCATCGGGCCCTTCAATAACTTCGATGCTCTCCTCTCCCACATTGCTGCTCAGCGGGCCACTGTGGATCAATCCGCTGATGACGCTGACTCTGAAGAAGCGCCAGCACCACGAAAGCCACAAAAGAAGAAGACAAAGTGGAGGTCACCTCAGCAGCTTTAGAGTTAAAGAAGACAAGGGCAGCTGAAGCCGAAGCCAGGAAGCTCAAGCACAAGGATGCTTCTGAGGAGGTCCCATCAAAGCAGAAGTTGAAGACAAAGTCTTCAAAGAAAGAGTGTGTTGCCGCCTCTGAGCCCCTAAATGTTGAACCCATCTCTGTTGTTCTTCCATCTTCAAACATCCAAGAGCGTCGTCTCTAGTGATCCATGAGCCTGCTTCCACAGAGGCTCCTGAACATGACGAAGTTCCAGCTGTTGACCCCATCACAGCTGAAGACATTGGTCGTGAAGACAATGTTGAAGATGATGCCCTTCCTCAGCTCGTGCCCCAGTCGGTATCATTGCCTGCTCCAACGAGCAGTGAACTAATCAGCATTGGTCGTCCATTGACGCCAATTGCTCAGGATGACTCATGGACGAGCGCCCCCAGCAAGACACCCCATTCATGACGAGACACCCAGAACTCCACCACCTCAAGTCACCACTCCGGTACTTGACGACGACAACTACATGGTGTAGACCACTCCCTCACAAAAGGTGCCGCCCGCATTTCGCAGGCTTCACAAAAGCCCCAGGCCACAGGTCACCATGTCGAGCATTCCGGAAGGGGAAGTGCAACAAAGCTCAGTAGCACGTCAAGTGTTTCCTGAAGCCACCCCTACTGTGAATGTCTCTGAGTCCAAAGCCAAAGCTACTGAAGACATTCCGGCTGCATCAGCCAATGGAGATCAAGGATAAAGAGAAGAAGAACGAGTTGCCACACCCCCTGCTACTGATCAAGTCATTCTCAACGAGAATGTGACTGTGCCCGACCCTCCCATTATTGAACAAATGGAGGTTCAAACCACTGAGGCTGCCACAATCAATGCTACTGAAGCCAATGACATTGTCATGGGAGAAGACAATGTGGAGCCTGAAGCAAATGTGGTGCCTGAAGCTCCTGTGCAACCTGAAGCCAATGTAAATGCTGAAGCCACTGTTCCACCTCCTAGGCCTCACACCATTGAACAGGCCTTTGATCGTGGACAACTAGTCACTGTGAAATGGCCTATCCTCGTTCCTCCCACTACTCCCGGACCACTGTATGACTACCATGTGGAGCAGAGGCCTTAGGTTCAGAAGCCAAAGCCAAGGCTGCCAAGGCTTCCAGGTGCTGCAACATCGCTAGGGTCTTTTAGCATGAACAACTTTAGAGCTCACTACACCTTCTTCGACAGCGCCAAGAATCCATACTCGACTCTTCCGATCAATTTTGGAGCTATCAGCAGCGCAGTTATTACTCCTGCATTCTATACAATTAAGAGTGAATCTTTCCACACATGCATCTTGATTGTGAAGCTATTGCTGGGCTGCCCTGTTTGGAAGAAGCTCTTGACTGCTTCAGGGAGGTTGGTATTCTGCCATTTGTTACGGACAAAGAGCACTAGAATGAAGAGCTTCTGCTGCAGTTCTATGCCACACTTCACATTCGTGGCTACTATAGGGATCTGAAGACATGGATCCTTGAGTGGATGAGAGGTGATGTGCATCATGAAGCCAAAGCTCAAGACATCATCGAGCTTACTTCCCTGCCCACTCCAGGTGAGTGTATGAGTCTGGTTGTCAGCTTCACAGAAATGAACTGCAGAGTGCTTTTCAGAGGCCTGAGCCAAATATGAGCGAGATGCTCAACATGATGAAGCCACTGCCCCAAGATGCTAAATACCCCAAAGAGTTCTTCGTGAAAGACCTCGAGTACTTGCCCCACACAGTTTATCATATTCCGAGGCATACTCTATGGCCAATCAAGGGACACTCTTCTGAAGCCAAACATGAAGGAGCTATGAAGACTTTGGTATTCTATATCGTCAATGGTATCAGATTCAACACCCAGTGTTTCTTCATCAGACAACTTGCTACATATGGGATTGATCTGTTTGGCCTGAAGTTTTATGCTCCATGGTTGATGCTCCTGATCAAGCTCCATTCTTCTGTTGACTATGAGCCCTCAGCGCGAAACCATCTTGTCTTTCTGCCTGAGGTTGATATGTCCATTGAAGCCATCTACCCCGAGCCTGCCAAGAAGCCTCTATATCTTCATAATGCTGATCATCAAAGCTTCTCGCGACCAATGGAAGGAATTCTTGTCCCCAATGCTGCAACTCCAACTTATCGTCTAGCTGGCAATATGCGTGTGCCCCATCGTGCAAACACTGAAGCCACTGACAGTACAATTGCCCAAAGGCCTCGGAAGCATTCTCGTCTACTCAATGACCGAGAGATTCTAGTGGCCTTACATCAGAAGCCAGATAGGCATCATGACTGGCTCAAACGTCAGATGCAGAGTATCTTGGTGGATGTAAATAGCATTCGCAACCTGGCCACCAAGAACTCGTTTGTTGCCCATGAAGCCTGTTGGCGGTCCCCGAAGAGCCTCACACTACTCTATCCTAAAGCTGGTCTTCACGAAGGTGGCTTCACTAAGGACTTCAAGTTTGATTCCAGGCCTCCCCAGAATGCAAGCTGGCGCCACACTCCATCAATTGAAGATTCTGAGTATTCATCTTCAGTTGCAACTGTTGTTGCGAGATTCGTCGATGAAGAAGAAGATGCCACTTCCCCAACCATGGCTTCACTTCATCTCGACACTGCACCAGGCCCGTCTGCACCACTGAACTCCAACACCGACCCTGCTCCTTCATCTACTCCTGATGGGAATGAGTAGATACTCTATGTCTTCAAACCTTTTTGGTCCTTACTGACAAAAGGGGGAGAAGCTTATGAGTTGGTAGTCTTCAAGCGGGTCCTTATGGGTGGTTGCATTATTTTTGCTAAGTCTTTACAACTCTCGTCTTTTGAAACATTTGGTTCTCTGAGTTGTAAAACTTAAACTCGATGGTCGTCTGCTACTTTTTCTGCCACTTTGTGATGCGATGATAAATCCCGCATGAAGCCATTCTACAGACGTCCGTTTTTCATTATGCATGTCATTATTTTCGTTATCTTTTTATATGCATGATGAATTGTCTTCTTAAGTTGAAGAGGATCTCCACAAAGTAAAACCTGCCATGTGCATTTGCATTCAAAAGCAAACTACCTATATGCACATCTTCAGGGGGAGCCTTTTACTACTTATGAAGACAATCCCGTAATTCTCAACTTTCACATACTTTTATCCCCGTTGAAAACTTCAACCGGTTTGTCATCAATCACCAAAAAGGGGGAAATTGTAAGTGCATCTAATGCCACCCCTAGTTGGTTTTGGATTATTGACGACAAATTTGGTTGAGGGACTAATGTGTTTGTGAGAATTGCAGGATAACACAGGTAGTAGTCCCTAATTGATTCGATTTACATACCAGAGATGACCCCTAAAAATGTGTGAAGACATTGAAGACAATGGTGGTCTGTGAAGAGATTCGCACTGAAAACTATGATGTGAGAAGACATCGCGTGAAGACTATGGAGTGCGAAGACATAGTTGTTTCATAGTTTCCTTTTCTTCTTTGTTGAGTCATAGGAACCACCGTACTGTTAAGTGGGGTCCAAGTGAACAAAGTCAGAGTGACTGATGTGATGCTCAACAAATCCTATGTCTTCGAGCGAAGACAATGAGAGCAAATTTTATCCAGAGCTGGATGAGTCAGCTTTACTTGTAGCACAAATCAAGCTGCTGCGTGTGTTCAAAATCTGATCGGTGGACACATGTCAGTTCCTTAGTGACCCTGGGTCATTTTGGACAAATCAGGTCGGCTTGCCTCCTGGCTATAGATAGCCCACCCCCTACAGCATAAATTGGTGGCTGCTCAGAGTTAGTACACGGATTTTGTCATTTGAGAGCAACCCACCTCTGAAGCATTTGAGAGAGAGATCCTTGCGAGGACAAAACCCAAAACACCTAGAGCCAAAGAGTGTTAGGCATCACTGAAGTCTTTCTATCCATGTGATCTGAAGACTTGTTACCCTTGAGGACTGTGAATCCTCCAGCCAGTTAGGCGTCGCGTTCTGAGCATCTAAGAGCCATTGTGGACTGCCAGTGAATGAAGTCTGTGAAGGATTGGAAGTCTACCTTGAATACTTACCAGAGTGATTGGGCGAGGATTGTGTGTTCTTAGCTCAAGGGGAATAAGGTGAAGACGTGGTCTTCTGAGTTGAATCTCAGCCTCCCTAACCAGACGTACAGTTGTCACAGCAACTGGAATTGGTCTACCAAATTCGTGTCCTCTCCAAGCAACTGGTTCTATCCTTCTCATCTCTTCACTTTATAGTTTGTCTTCGTGAACTCATGGCCTGCTTGCATGAACTGATTGGCTTCACTGTGTGAAGACTGTTTGCTGTTTGGCTTCATACTATCTTCCATCCTGATCCATAGACTACCTAGCTACTAATAGTCTTCGTGCTTTCACTTCATTGCTTACTTGACTATGGCTTGTCTAGTGTAGTCTACCTTCCGCTGCATATCAATAGGTTCATTTCTACTGTTTGTATTCGAAACTCCCATGTTTTGAAGACTTCCATAAAAATCGCCTATTCACCCCCCTCTAGTCGATAACTAGCACTTTCACTTGTCTTGTGTCATGCATTGGTATTTGATGAATGATCGGCAGCACGCCTGTGCACAAGTCCGGGTGACAAAAGAAAATTTTGTTGCACCGACAGGAGCCCCTGGGCCTGGTCCATACGTGTCACCTTGAGTCATTGGGTTAGGCCCAATCAATGCACATGCATGCATATTTCACCTTGTCGGGGCTGACGTTTGCATTTTTGAGATCTTCTTTCATTAACCTGGGCTTGGTCTTGCTCCCAAAATCTCGCATGGTGTCTTCAACATTCAGACGGCGCACGCTGTTCACATTGTAAACCAGGGGTGCCCACGTCCACGGGAGCCCAGTAAGGCCTCCATGCATGAACCAGGGGTAACTGCCATTTTATCTTTATCTCACCCACTACGCCTGCCGTTTCCGCCATGTGCATCGCATGCATTGCACTGGTTGGTGGTGGACATGCAGGGTGCGGGAACGTGTGCCGTAGCATAAAACACAACACCTCGGATTGGCGTAGTGGGGCGGTCGACGAACATGGACGGCAAGAGGAGCGCAGAGGGCTGGATTGGAGGAGCGGGACGGTTGCCCTGGGGTAGTGGAGAGCCAACCCCCTCCCCTACTCCATTATAAAGGGAGGTGCGGAGGGGTGGAGATGCTCATCCACCATCTCCTTCTCATTCTCCATTTATGTTTCCTTCATGGTGAGGGGAAGGGCCCGAGCTCGTGCTCCCATCATGGCAACAAGAGCTTCTTCTCGACACCTTGTGCCTACCTCCGCTGCAGCTGCAGAAGCTGGTCCAGTGCACAAGGTTTAGCTGTGGGGTGCGGTCGGGGTCGACGCAGTGCCTGTGGTCAAGGCAGATGGAGCGATGCATCTGTCGTTCCTCCTCCAGCTGTTTGAATACCGTCAGAAGGCCATGTGGGAGACACGGTGTTGGAGTTCATTCTCAAGCTGCACGATCCTCGACGCAGCCGCTTGTGGCTCCCTCGTCCCTTCGCCACGGTGATGGAGGACAACCAACCACTCGGGCTGTGGCTGCGCATGAGTGGCTACTGCAACGATGCCTTGTGGGTGGACGTCGAGTTCCCCACGCCCCATGTTGTCGGCATCCTGGGAACGGGGGTCCCCAGACTTGCCTGTCTGTGGCCTGTGGCGTGGCTCCACTAACGGTCTGGTAGAGCCCGTCTTCACCAGCAAACACTCAATACCCTCGCAAGGGGCCAAGCCTCGCGTGGCAGACGACACAAGACCTCCTCAGGGGCAGCCTCACTAGGCTGGCTCAGGAGGAGTGGAGAGATCAAGGTGAGGGGCACCTCGTGAGGTTCCCGTGACGTGAGCCATGATGACCAAGGCCAGGCGGGCGCCAGCGGGTGCAGAGTACTGGTTTCCTCTTTGGTGCTAAAGGAGCAGGCGCATGCGAGGAGTCCCGAGGCATCATGCAAAGGTTTCCATATCGGTGCAACGAGACCGAGACCAGCGGGACGGCAGGATGGAGGTCATCGTGAAGCTCACGACGGCATCATCACAAGTGCCTTTGGCAGGCAAAGATGTCCTTTTGTTAGGATAGCTTTGTACTAGCTGTCCCCCTTCAAATTGGCCGTTGTGGGATCCCTTCCCGCCTAATATTTTGGAACAGGACCCGGGCCTCTATAAATAGGACTAGCCACCACCATAGGAGGAAACTGATCTTGGATCAGATCCATTCCATCCACACACGCACAAGCTCACCGAGCTCAAGAACACCTCTCCTCAGGAGGTTGTTCTTCCCTTGTACTTGTTCATCCCCAACCAACAAGGCAATCCACCACACCACACTGGAGTAGGGTATTACACCACATCGGTGGCCCGAACCAATATAAACTCTTGTGTCCCTTGTTCCTCAGGTTCGGCGAGCTAGGATTTGAGATCATGGTGAGAGCGTGAGCTAGGGGGAGAGAGATCTTCACGCGCACCCCAGAGTTCGATGGTCAAGGGTTTTGCCAGAATCTGTAATCCGACATTTGGCGCGCCAGGTAGGGGTGCGCTGAAGTTCGCTTCTCCGCCGGCATCACTTCCCCGTCCCGTTCCCATGGCCGACGTTGGTCCTCCAACTGGGCCGACGGACGCCCACGACGGCGCCAGGGGGCTCAGAGCCTTTACCCCCGCCTTGTGGCGAGTGCAGTGGCCGCCCAAGTTCAAGACGGAGATGCCGCCACGCTATGACAGCGCGGCGGATCCGCCGGCCTTCCTGCTAGCGTACGAGGGGGCCATCCTGTAAGCTGGAGGCAACGACAAGATCATGGCCAACTGGTTCCCCATGGCACTCGCTGGCGCGCCGCGCGCCTGGCTGTTCAACCTGCCAGGATCTTTTGTGGCTTCTTGGGAAGAGCTGCGTGGCCTGTTCGTCGCACGCTTCGCGGCACCGGTGCAGGGCGCCGTCGCGGCCCTCCTCGGCGGCTCAAAGCACCGCCCTCGAGCCGACATGCCAAGCAGTTTTTCCGCCAGATCGGCGCCACCTCTATGCATCAAGGAGCCCCTCCAGGACGGGCGGCGCCCGAGGCCGACCTCACCTTTGACTCAGGGGATCACCCCGTCACCGCTGCCATCACAGGCGTGCTCCCAATGCTTTGCACGCCCACCATCTGCAACATAACCGTCACCAAGACCCTCATCAACGATGGGGCCGTCCTTAATGTGCTCTCAGTGGAGGCTTTTGGCTTGCTTCATGTACCGCACGAATGGCTCCGTCCCACCAAGCCCTTCTTCGGAGTCGGCAGCGGCTCCACCAGCCCCCTAGGGCAGATCCGCCTCCCCGTAACCTTCGGCACCCGCGACAACTACCCCACCGAGCATATCGACTTCGACATCGCCTGCATTAGCCTCCCATACAACGCCATCCTCGGGTACCCTGCCCTAGCTCAGTTCATGGCAGCGACTCATCCGGCCTACAACCTCATGAAGATGCCGGGTAGCAGCAGCGTCCTCACCGTGGCTGGAGACACCAAGGAGGCTCTGGCAGCCCTCAAGGTTGCCTTCAAGGCCGCAACGGCAGCACACCCGGCCGGTGGAGCCACCCCAGGGGCTAAGGAGGCCACACCAGTGAAGAAGAAGTAGTTGTTCACTCAAGATCGGGCCGAAACAAAGCAAGTACCGCTCAAGGAAGGTGAACCCTCGGGAGCCACCTTCACCATAGGCACCAACCTTGACCCGGATCAAGAGGAGGCATTGGTGAAGTTCTTGCGCGCGAACAAGGAGGTATTCGCCTGGGAAGCCAAGCAGCTGGTAGGGGTCCCAAGGGGGGGTGATCGAGCATCACTTAAGGGTGTGCCCCAATGTGTGCCCTATGAAGCAGAAGGCCCGGCACCAATCCACGGAGAAGCAGTCCTTCATCGTCCAGGAGACCCGCAAGCTGTAGGCGGCGGATGTTATCCGTGAGGTACGGTACCCCGAGAGGCTGGCGAACCCCATCTTGGTACCCTAGAAAGGCGGGAAGGAACGCATGTGCGTCTACTTCACGAACGTCAACAAAGCCTGCCCTCAAGACCCGTTCCCGCTTCCGTGCATTGACCAGATCGTCGACTCCACCGCCGAGTGTGACGTGCTGTGTTTCCTGGACGCATTCTCGGGCTATCACCAGATCAAGATGGCAGTGGAAGATGTGGAGAAGACCGCCTTCTTGACCCCGTGCGGGGTGTACTGCTACACTTGCATGTCGTTCGGATTGTGCAACGCTGGGGCGACCTTCCAGCGGCTCATGCACATCGCCCTGGGTCAGCAGCTCGGGAGAAACGCTGAAGCCTATGTCGATGACATTGTGGTAAAATCTCGGGAGGCGAGAACCCTGATTCAGGACCTGGAGGAAACCTTCGCAAGCCTACGCCAGGTGGACCTGCGGCTCAACCCAGAGAAGTGTGTGTTCGGTGTTCCTTCCATCAAACTGCTGGGTTTCCTCGTGTCTCACAGGGGGATCGAGGCTAACCCCGAGAAGTTCAAGGCAATAGAAGACATGAGCCCCCCGCAAACTCTCAAGGAAACGAAGAAGCTTGCGGGCTGCGTGACCTCGCTAGGGCACTTCATCTCCAAGCTGAGGGAGTGCGCCCTGCCATTCTTCAAGTTGATGAAGAAGGAAGGCCCGTTCGTGTAGACCCCAGAGGCCAATCTGGCATTTCAAGACCTCAAAAGATACCTGACCAGCCCTCCGGTGATGGTGGCGCCTCGTCCCCTCGAGCCCCTAGTGCTTTACCTCGCTGCCACTCCCCACTCTGCCAGCGCAGCGCTGGTGGCGGTTCAGGAAGAGCTCCAGGCCAAGAGTCAGCCGTGCCATACCTCACTCTCCGCCGGGGCGATGAGGCACCAAGACGATGCCGCAAGGGCTGCAACAACGCCAGCGAGTGATTAGGCCCAGCAAGACGGTGTCCTCGGGCCTGCAGAGGCCCCAATGAATGACCAGGCTACTGAGGCCCCATCATCTCAGGAGACGCCCCAACCTCTGGCAGAAGCAGGCTCTATTGACGCTCCCACCCTCATCGAGCACCCAGTGTAGTTCTTCAGCACGGTCCTGCGGGATGTGAGGGCGTGGTATCCGATGTCGCAGAAGATTCTGCTCGCACTCCTGGTGGCCTCACGCAAGCTGCGCCACTACTTCCAAGGCCACCCAGTCAAGGTCGTCTCAGCCTACCCATTAGAAAGGGTGCTCCGGAGCCCTAATGCCGCGGGAAGGGTCGCTGAGTGGAACATCGAGCTACATGCATTTCAGCTCGAGTTCAGCAAAACCAGGGTCATCAAGGGAGCCGCCCTCGCCGACTTCGTGGCCGAATGGACCGAAGCCCCGGAACCCGAATATGGAGAGAGTCGATCCCTCTCACCGAGAAGTGAAGCACCCAATGGTTGGGTCATGTACTTCGACGGCGTCTTCGCACACCAAGGTGCGGGAGCTGGAGCCGTGCTCATCTCGCCCACTCAAGACAAGCTCTACTACGCAGTACAGCTCTGTTTCCAGCGGGGCGAGAAGGTCTCCAACAACATCGCAGAATGTGAGGGGTTGATCGCCGGTCTCAAGGCCGCCGCGGCCTTGGGAGTGAAGTGCCCCACCATCAAGGGCGACTTGCAGCTCCTCGTCAACTTCTCCAACAAGGTGTAGGAGCCGAGGGACGAGCACATGGAGGCATACCTCACGGAGGTGCATAAAATGGAGAAGCAATTCTTGGGCTTGGAGCTCCAACACGTGTCTCGTGGCACTAACAAGGAAGCCGACGACATCGCCAGAAGGGAATCCAAGCGCCTGCCCAGGAGCCCGGCGTCCTCGAAGAGTGGCTTTTCAAGACATCAACAGCGCCTCCATCTGCGAGGCTGGCGTCACCTCGGGAGGAGATCCCCCAGCCACCAGCCTCGGGAGCTGCCGCCTGTGGCCCGGCCACAGCAGCATGCCTGTTCCTGGCGCTCGAGCCTCGAGAGGAGTGCTGGACCGAGGAGTTCAAGGCATACCTAACACGAGGGTCGCTGCCGGAGAAAGAGGAGAACGCGGAGCGCGTGGCCCGGCAGGCTACGGCATACTGCATCCAGGATGGAGAGCTATACAGAAAGCAACCAAATGATGTTTCCTTGTGATGCATCTCCAGGGAGCAGTGGAACGAGCTGCTAGCTGACATACACGGCAGAGACTGCGGGCACCACTCATCATCACATACCCTGGTCGGCAAGGTGTTCCGCAGCGGGTTCTACTGGCCCACGACACTCAACGACGCGACCGAGCTGGTGAGGTCCTGCGAGGCCTTCCAATTCCATGCCAAACAGATCCACTAGCCAGCCCGGGGCCTCCAGACTATCCCACTATGGTGGCCATTCGCAGTCTGGGGGCTAGACATCTCGGGTCCGTTCCCTCGAGCGCCTGAGGGCTACTACTACCTCTACATTGCCATCAACAAGTTCACCAAATGGGTAGAGGTGGAAGCCGTCCGCACCATCCCAGCCGGGTCGGCAATTAAGTTCATCAAGGGCCTCGTGAGCCGGTTTGGAGTCCCTAACCGCATCATCACCGACAATGGCTCGTAGTTCACTAGCAATCTCTTAAAGACATATTGTGCTAACCTTGGAACACAGATCTGCTACGCTTCGGTGGCACACCCCAGGAGCAATGGTCAAGCCGAGCGCGCCAACGCGGAGGTCCTGAGGGGCCTCAAGACCAGGACCTTCAAGAAGAAGCTCGAGGCATGCGGCAGGGGCTGGCACAACGAGCTCTAGTCCGTGTTGTGGTCCATCCGCACCATCGCCACCAAGCCAACAGGCGAGACCCTGTTCTTCCTCGTCTAAGGAGCAGAAGTGGTTATCCCTCACGAGGTTAGGCATCGCTCTGCGCTAGTCTTGGCGTTTGACGAGACGTAGAAGGATGCCATGTGGGGGATGGACCTCGTGCTGGGGAAGGAACGCCGCCATGAAGCCTCGCTCTGACGCTGCGACGGTACCACTGTCGCAGCGTCCGCTCCAGGATGCTCGAGGTGGGCGATCTCGTCCTAAGGCGGGTGCTCTCCAGGGAAGGGCTGCACAAGCTCTCCGCCATGTGGGAGGGCCCGTTTAGGATTGTTACGTCTCCAACGTATCTATAATCTTTGCTTGTTCCATGCTATATAAAATTATGTTTTGGACATTAATGGGCTTTATTATACACTTTTATTTATTTTTGGGACTGACCTATTAACCGGAGGCCCAGCCCAGAATTGTTGTTTTTGCCTATTTTAGAGTTCCACAGAAAAAGAATATCAAACGGAGTCCAAATGGAATGAAACCTTCGGGAACGTGATTTTTGGAACGAACGTGATCCATTGGACTTGGACCCTACGTCAAGAAAGTAACCAGGAAGGCACGAGGTAGGGGGCGCGCCTACCCCCATGGGTGCGCTCTCCACCCTCGTGGGGCCACGTTGCTCCACCGACGTACTTCTTCCTCCTATATATACCTACGTACCCCCAAACTACCAGATACGGAGCCAAAAACCTAATTCCACCGCCGCAACCTTCTGTACCGTGAGATCCCATCTTGGGGCCTTTTCCGGAGCTCCGCCAGAGGGGGCATATTTCACAGAGGGCTTCTACATCAACAACATAGCCTCTCCGATGATGTGTGAGTAGTTTACTTCAGACCTTTGGGTCCATAGTTATTAGCTAGGTGGCTTCTTCTCTCTCTTTGGATCTCAATACAAAGTTTTCCACGATTCTCGTGGAGATCTATTCGATGTAATCTTCTTTTGGAGTGTGTTTGTTGAGACTGATGAATTGTAGGTTTATGATCAAGTTTATCTATGAACAATATTTGAATCTTCTCTGAACTCTTTTATGTATGATTGGTTATCTTTGCAAGTCTCTTCGAATTATCAGTTTGGTTTGGCCTACTAGATTGATCTTTCTTGCAATGGGAGAAGTGCTTAGTTTTGGGTTCAATCTTGCGGTGTCCTTTCCCAGTGACAGCAGGGGCAGCAAGGCACGTATTGTATTGTTGCCATCGAGGATAACAAGATGGGGTTTATATCATATTGCATGAGTTTATCCCTCTACATTATGTCATCTTACTTAAAGCGTTACTTTGTTCTTTTGAACTTAATACTCTAGATGCATGCTGGATAGCGGTCGATGTGTGGAGTAATTGTAGTATATGCAGGCAGGAGTCAGTCTACTTGTCGCAGACGTGATGCCTATATACATGATCGTACCTAGATATTCTCATAACTATGCTCAATTCTGTCAATTGCTCAACAGTAATTTGTTTACCCACCGTAATACTTATGCTCTTGAGAGAAGCCACTAGTGAAACCTATGGCCCCAGGGTCTATTGTCCATCATATTAATCTTCCAAAACTTAGCTATTTTTATTGCCTTTTATTTTACTTTGCATCTTTGTCATAAAAATACCAAAAATATTATCTTATCATATCTATCAGATCTCACTTTCGTAAGTGACCGTGAAGGGATTGACAACCCTTTATTGCGTTGGTTGCGAGGATTTTATTTTTTTGTGTAGGTGTGAGGGACTCGTGTGTGGCCTCCTACTGGATTGATACCTTAGTTCTAATAAACTGAGGGAAATACTTACGCTGCTTTACTTCATCACCCTTTCCTCTTCAAGGGAAAACCAACGCAGTGCTCAAGGGGTAGCAAGAAGGATTTCTGGCACCGTTGCCGGGGACGCTCATACCAACTCAAGTAAAGATTAGACTCCCGCCAACGTGCGATTTCTGGCGCCGTTGCCGGGGAGTCTACGCAAAAGTCAACATACCAAGTACCCATCACAAACCCTTATCTCCCGCATTACATTATTTGCCATTTGCCTCTCGTTTGCCTCTCCCCCACTTCACCCTTGCCGTTTTATTCGCCCTCTCTTTTCCGTTTGCCTCTTTTTCGCTTGCTTGTCGTTATGGCCAGTCCCCTATCTTCTTCGTTGTCTCCCGAGAATGAAGTTCTTAATTTTAAACAAAGGGAAGGAGAAAATCTAAAAGACGCTTGGTATAGAATTTGCAATGCTCAAAATAGATCTACCAGGAAGCAATCTACTTCCGTTCTTCTCCGCAATTTTTATGTAGGCATTACTTACCATTAGCGGAGGGAATTTCTTGGGTAGCCATACTTTTGATTCTTATAATGCTATGATAGATTTGTTTGGGTCACCCCCTCTTTTGGTTAATGGAACTATGTTAACTATGGAGCTTGTAATGCAAAGACTTGAAATTATTGAAAATAAAGTTGCTACCGTAGAGTTAAATAAAAATTTGAATAAAAAGATCCGCAGCCAAATTACCCAATATGGATCTAAAGTAGGAGTCACTTTGAAAAATATTAAGGAGAAGGAACACATACTTAATAAAAGAATAAACCAAGATTCCACTAGAATTGATAAACTTGAGGGTATCATTACCAACTTGGGAACTGTTTTTTCTTCCGTAAAGAATACTCTAAATCCTCCAACTAAAATTGCCAAGATTATGTATGTTCCTAAAAATAAGGGTGTATCCTCTAGTAAGGAAACAACGGATCTCAAATCTATAAGTATTCATCCCAATCTTACCAAAGATGGCAATACCTAGAAGTTTGATAATTAATAAAAAGAAATAAACTCCTAAGGGTGATAGATGTCTCATTGAAGAATTGCTTACCAAAGATGGCAATACCAAGATCTATCCTTGCTATTATGCCTAGCTAGGGGCGTTAACGATAGCGCTTGTTGGGAGGCAACCCAATTTTATTTTTAGTGTTTGCTTTTTGCTTCTGTTTAGGAATAAATATTTGATCTAGCCTCTGGTTAGATGTGTTTTTTATGTTTTAATTAGTGTTTGTGCCAAGTTTAACCTATAGGATCTTCTTGGATGATAGTTATTTGATCTTGCTGAAAATTCCAGAATCTTTCTGTTCATGAAAATAATTGTTAAAAATCACCAGAACGTGATAAAATATTGATTCCAATTGATGCTGATCAATAAACAAATTTCCTAGGTCTTACTATTTTGGCTCAATTTTTAGAGTTCCAGAAGTTTGCGTTAGTTACAGATTACTACAGACTGTTCTGTTTTTGACAGATTCTGTTTTTCGTGTGTTGTTTGCTTATTTTGATGAATCTATGGCTAGTAAAATAGTTTATAAACCATAGAGAAGTTGGAATACACTAGGTTTAACACCAATATAAATAAAGAATGATTTCATTACAGTACCTTGAAGTGGTGTTTTGTTTTCTTTCGCTAACGGAGCTCACGAGATTTTCTGTTAAGTTTTGTGTTGTGAAGTTTTCAAGTTTTGGGTAAAAGATTTGATAGATTATGGAACAAGGAGTGGCAAGAGCCTAAGCTTGGGGATGCCCATGGCACCCCAAGATAATCTAAGGAGACATAAAAGCCAAATCTTGGGGATGCCCTGGAAGGCATCCCCTCTTTCGTCTACTTCCATCGGTAACTTTACTTGGAGCAATATTTTTATTCACCACAAGATATGTGTTTTGCTTGGAGCGTCTTGTATTATTTGAGTCTTTGCTTTTTAGTTTGCCACAATCATCCTTGATGTACACACCTTTTGAGAGAGACACACATGATTCAGAAATTGTTAGAATACTCTATGTGCTTCACTTATATCTTTTGAGTTATATAGCTTTTGCTCTAGTGCTTCACTTATATCTTTTAGAGCATGGTGGTGGATTTGTTTTATAGAAACTATTGTTTTCTTGTGCTTCACTTGGATTATTTTGAGAATCCTACAAAACTGCGTGGTAATCTGCTTTAATTGTGATAGGCATTCAAGATTAGTATTTTTTTCTTATGAGTGTGTTGAATACTACGAGAAGTTTGATACTCGATAATTGTTTTGAGATATGAAGATGGTGATATTAGAGCCATGCTAGTTGGGTAGTTTTGAATTTGAGAAGTACTTATGTTAAAGTTTGTGATTCCCGTAGCATGCACGTATGCTGAACCGTTATGTGATGAAGTCGGAGCATGATTTATTTATTGATTGTCTTCCTTATGAGTGGCGGTCGGGGACGAGCGATGGTCTTTCCTACCAATCTATCCCCTAGGAGTGATGAGGACATCAATACCATTGTTACACCCACAGCCCCTACTGTTACATACACTGGACCAATTACTAGAGCTCGCGCACGCCAATTAAATTACCAGGTACTTTCGTTTCTTGGTAATGATTCTAATGTTCATGAGAATATGATACTGCCTGAATTGGATACATTTGTTTTGCTTACAAATGAAGGGCCTAGCTTGGAGAAGGATGAACATTGGAGCAAGAACACACATGGAGTTGATGGCATGCACAAGGGGATCAAGAACGGAGTTACAAGTGATGATTTCAGGACTTTGAAGCCACCATAAGAAGTGCATGAAGCCTTGGACAAAATATACAAGATGCCACTTTATAATATTCGTCCATAGGCTATTCTAGGTGCTGCGTCACCTTATTATTGGGCCAGACCCATGTATTTTCGAAATACATAAGTATAGGCTATTTTTAGAGTCCGTATGTGTGGGGAAACAAGAGTTAGGGTTGGTTTCGGACCCCACCCTCAAGGGCCACGAAATTCCCTCCTCTTCCTCCATATATACAGCCCTTAGGGCGTCGTTTAGACTTCGGGTTTTGTTTAGATTAATAGTTCACCATAGCTGCAACTTTGCGTACTTTGTTTGTGTTCAACGACCAGACCAAGGCGTCATTAATAAAGCTTTCCTCTTTTATTCACAATATCCAGATTGCAATCTCAGTTTCTTGCTTGTTCTTCGTTTGCTCGCAGGAAATAGACCCTTGTGGTCAGGTTGATCGTGCTCCGGCGTGGTCAATAACCCCTCGGAAGTTGGTTTAGCGATTGCTAAGGCGCGATGTCTTCGCACGTTCTTAGTCGGATAGTCAAAGTCGACTCCCACAGAAAACGATTGCTATCTCATCGAAACATCGAGACACCTCTGACTCTATCAAGTGGTATCAGATTTCCAGGTTGCTTGGTGAGATTTTATAGTTTTTCGTAGATTAGATCGAGTCTGTTCTTCATACCTGAAGTCCACGAAAAAGCCACAAAAAATTAGGGTTAGTTCATCATATCCGAACCAATCTGAGCCTTTGCATAATCTTTTTAGGATTTTTGCTTTGTTGAATTTGCGGTTGCATCGTCGTGTCAAGTTGCTGGTCTTAGAGTCTAGTCATTTAGAGTTTCGAGTTCTGGTCATAAGTTGTCACGCCGCCGCTGCACCATCATCATCGCCTTGCTATCTACCACCATTGCTTATCCGCCACCGCTCTGAATCCGTATCCATATACCACCACCAATTCGTATCCATATACCACCACTGATCCGTATCCATATACCACCACCGCTACCATATACCACCACCGCTGCCATATACCACCACCATATATTCACCACCAATCCGAGTTCTTCTCATATTAGGTTTGTTTTCGAGATCCATCTAAATTCCGATTCGTGTTTCCTTGCCTGCGTAGGTCTCGGAAAAAAAAGAAGAGTCTGGAGACCCCCCGGCAGTTTTTAGGCCAAAATTTCGGCGACGAAAATATTTTTTCCCTATCCTATTTTTAGGCTGTTCTGAGTCTTTTGAGACACACGCAATCATAGTGATTTTTGGTCGCACTTTTTCGTCGTCGCTGCCCTGATTTTCGAAAAAAAATTGTCAAAAAAATTTCATACCCATCCTGTCAGTTTGACCTGGGAAGAGTTTTGAGACACTCGCCATTATAGTGATTTTTCGCAAAAAAAAGAGGAGCACAAAAAAAAGAGCACGAAAAAAAGAGCGAAAAAAATTTCCAGAGTGTGATTTTCCTTTGTTTCCGTGCAACGCCGTGATTTTGTTAGTGTTCTAGGCTCGCGTCTCTAGCACGGTCTAGCCTAGGACCAGCACAGTACCGTCGTTGAGCGTTTATTCAACTTTGCATCTCTGAATTGATTATTGCTGACCTTTTTGCTACCATACTATAAGCCTTCCCAGCTCCATATACATCTACGTCGTGCGTTTGACTCTCCATGGCAATCGCTCTATCCAAGCTTTTGAGAGTTTTGACTACAACGGTTGTCGTTCACCGCCTGCTGCTGGGTAAGAACTCGTAAGAATTTGAGATTTGCTTGACGGATTTGTGAATGTCCACCACACCACCACCACCACTTCCTAGTAGTCTGTCGAATCATATTCTTGTGTGTTTCTGTTGCTGCTAACCATGGCAGGATCACAAGCCGACGAGACTGACTGGGATAACATGACAAACAATGCGTTACATGATAAGTTTCAACAAATGATGAGTGGACAGGTGGAAGATGTGCTAAATATATTTGAAGAGGCCATGGAGAAGATATATGGCATTGAGAAGGCATTCGCAACAAAGCTCGATAACAAGTTTAATGAATTGCTCACGCGTCTACCACCACCACCGGCTGCACCTAACACACCTCTACAACAACAACAACGACAACCTCCACATCGCGAAACAGCCCTCCGCCGAGCGAGCCGTGTCCCTCTTCAGCCTGGCCAAGCTGCTGGTGCTGCTGTTGATACTTCTATGGCTCCTGCTGCTGATGTGGGGGAGGATGATTATGTGGGAGATTACGAGGATGAGGTTGATCAACATCAGAACTACGTGCAACCACCAGCACCACAACCACCAGGTTGTCCACATGCAAATAATGGCAATGTTAGAGCTCCCCCTCAGGTACGAGATCATGGCGATCTCCCTAGACTGAAATTGAAGATTCCACCATTTGAGGGTAGATATGTTCCTGATATATATCTTACTTGGGAGTTAGAAACTGAACAACGATTTACATGTTTACAATATCCTAAGGAGAGACGTGTTCCCGCTGCTGTTTGTGCTTTTACTAGCTTTGCATGTGTTTGGTGGTCTGAACATTGTAGATTATATCCTGTTCCAGCTACTTGGGCTGCTTTGAAAACTGCTATGCGTACTCGTTGGGTTCCACCATATTATCAACGTGAATTACTTCAAAAATTGCAGCGCTTAAGACAAGGAAAAAATTCGGTAGAAGAATATTATCAGGAATTACAAACTGGTTTTATTAGATGTGGTATTGTTGAGGACAATGAAGCTATGCTTGCACGTTTTCTGGGTGGATTAAATAGAGAGATTCAGACCATTCTAGACTATAAGGATTATAATAATATCACTCATTTATTCCATCTTGCTTGTAAAGTTGAACGTGAAGTGCAGGATCGACAGGCATTGGCGCGAACTAACTTTTCTGCAGGTCGACCTTCATCATGGACACCACGTGCATCATCTACTTCCACACGTTCTGCTACACCGGCACCTCCGTCGGCTGCCACCTCCAACCATGATACAATAAAGCAGGCACAATCACCACTATCTGCCAAGAGCACACCTTCTGGGCCTGCAAAGAGCTCTTCTTCATCCATGGTATCAATAGGGCAAACACATGATATTATTTGTCGACGTTGCAAGGGTGGAGGTCATTATGCGAGAGAATGCCCATCTAAGCGTGTGATGATTGTTACCGAGGATGGTGGGTATGAGTCCGCTAGTCACTATGATGAGGAGACTTTGGCTCTTATTACACATGAAGAACACGGTGGAGATGATTCTGATCACGAGACGCAATACATGGCTGCTGAAGATGCTGACAGGTATGAATGTTTAGTTGCTCAACGTGTTTTGAGTGTTCAGGTCACGCAAGTTGAGCAAAGTCAGAGGCATAATTTGTTCCATACAAAGGGAGTTGTGAAGGAACGTTCTGTTCGCATCATTATAGATGGAGGGAGCTGCAACAACTTGGCTAGCATGGAGATGGTGGAAAAGCTATCTCTCACCACAAGACCACATCCACATCCTTACTACATCCAATGGTTCAACAACAGCGGCAAGGTTAAGGTAACACGTACCGTTCGGGTGCATTTTAGTATCTCTACATATGTTGATTATGTTGATTGTGATGTGGTACCTATGCAAGCATGTTCCTTATTACTTGGTAGACCATGGCAATTTGATAAAAATTTTGTACACCATGGTAGAAACAATCAGTATACTCTTGTTCATAAGGATACAAATATTACTTTGCTTCCTATGACTCCTGATTCCATTTGAAAGATGATATTCATAGAGCTAATAAAGCTAAACAGGAGAAAAATAAGAGTGAAAATCAGACTGTGGCAAAAGAATTTGAGCAAAAAATGAAGCCTAATAATAAACCATCTAGTGTTGCTTCTGAAATTAAATTGAAAAGTGCATGTTTACTTGCCACCAAATCTGATATTGATGAGCTAGTTTTTAGCAAATCTGTTTGCTATGCTTTTGTGTGCAAAGAGGCATTATTTTGATTCGAGGACGTGCCTTCCTCTTTGCTCCCTGCTGTCACTAACATTTTGTAGGAGTTCGCTGACGTCTTCCCACAAGACGTGCCACTGGGATTACCACCTATTCGAGGGATTGAGCATCAAATTGAGTTAATTCCTGGTGCATCGCTACCCAACCGTGCACCATACCGTACTAATCTAGAGGAGACAAAGGAGATTATGCGTCAAGTACAGGAGCTGCTCGACAAAGGTTATATTCGTGAGTCCCTTAGTCCTTGTGCTGTTCCTATTATTCTAGTGCCGAAAAAGGATGGTACGTCGCGTATGTGTGTTGATTATAGAGGCATTAATAATATTACCATTCGTTATCGTCATCCTATTCCTATGCTAGATGATATGCTTGATGAACTGAGCGGCTCTACAATATTCTCCAAAGTTGATTTGCGTAGTGGATACCATCAAAATCGTATGAAATTGGGAGATGAATGGAAAACAGCATTTAAAACTAAGTTAGTTTTATATGAGTGGTTAGTCATGCCTTTTGGGTTAACTAATGCACCTAGTACTTTCATGATACTAATGAGCGAAGTTTTACGTGCTTTCATTGAAGAACATTTGGAACATTTACGTGATGTTTTTATTGCTCTACGTGATGCACGTTTGTTTGGTAACCTTGGCAAGTGCACCTTTTGCACCGACCGAGTATCTTTTCTTGGCTATGTTGTTACTCCACAGGGAATTGAAGTTGATAAAGCCAAGATTGAAGCTATTGAGAGTTCGCCGCAGCCCAAAACGGTCACACAAGTGAGAAGTTTTCTTGGATTCGCTGGTTTCTATAGGCGTTTTGTGAGAGATTTTAGCACCATTGCTGCACCTCTCAATGAGCTTACAAATAAGGATGTGCCTTTTGTTTGGGGTACCGCACAGGAAGAAGCCTTCACAGTATTGAAAGATAAGTTGACACATGCTCCTTTACTCCAACTTCTTGATTTTAATAAGACTTTTGAGCTTGAATGTGATGCTAGTCGAATTGGATTAGGAGGTGTGTTATTACAAGATGGCAAACCTGTTGCATACTTTTCTGAAAAATTGAGTGGGCCTAGTCTGAACTATTCTACTTATGATAAAGAATTATATGCTCTTGTTCGGACCTTAGAAACATGGCAACATTATTTATGGCCCAAAGAATTTGTTATACATTCTGATCATGAATCTTTCAAACACATTAAAAGTCAAGCAAAACTGAATCATAGACATGCTAAATGGGTTGAATTCATTGAGACTTTCCCTTATGTCATTAAACACAAGAAGGGTAAAGAAAATGTTATTGCTGATGCTTTGTCTCGTCGCTATAATATGCTTTCACAACTTGACTTCAAAATATTTGGTTTGGAGACCATCAAAGATCAATATGTGCATGATGCTGATTTTAAAGAAGTAATGCGGAATTGTAAAGAAGGAAGAACATGGAACAAGTTTGTTGTTAATGATGGTTTTGTGTTCCGTGCTAATAAGCTATGCATTCCTGCTAGCTCTGTTCATCTTTTGTTGTTGCAGGAGGTGCATGGAGGAGGATTAATGGGACACTTTGGCGTGAAGAAGACGGAGGACGTACTTGCTACACATTTCGTTTGGCCAAAGATGAGACGGGATGTTGAGCGTTTTGTTGCTCGCTGCACTACATGTCAAAAAGCTAAGTCACGACTCAATCCTCATGGTTTATATATGCCTTTGCCTGTGCCTAGTGTTCCTTGGGAGGATATATCTATGGACTTTGTTTTAGGTTTACCTCGAACAAAGAAGGGGAGGGATAGCATATTTGTTGTCCTGGATAGATTCTCAAAAATGGCACACTTTATACCATGTCATAAAAGCGATGATGTTGTTAATGTTGCTGATTTGTTCTTTCGTGAAATTATTCGCTTGAATGGTGTGCCAAATACTATTGTTTCAGACCATGATACTAAATTTCTTAGCCACTTTTGGAGATGTTTATGGGCTAAGTTGGGGACTAAACTGCTTTTTAGTACTACTTGTCACCCCCAAACTGATGAACAAACTGAAGTAGTCAATAGAACATTGTCTACTATGCTTAGGGCTGTTTTGAAGAATAATAAGAAAATGTGGGAAGAATGCTTGCCTCATATTGAATTTCCTTATAATCGTTCATTGCATTCTACTACTAAGATGTGCCCTTTTGAAATTGTGTATGGTTTCCTACCTCGTGCACCCATTGATTTGTTGCCTCTTCCATCTTCAGAGAAGGTTAATTTTATTGCCAAACAACATGCTGAATTGATCTTAAAAATGCATGAGTTAACTAAGGAAAACATTGAGCGTATGAATGTTTAATATAAACTTGCTGGAGATAAGGGTAGAAAACATGTTGTCTTTGCACCTGGAGATCTTGTTTGGTTACATTTGCGTAAGGATAGGTTTCCTAATTTGCGCAAATCAAAGCTAATGCCACGTGCTGATGGTCCATTTAAGGTGTTAGAGAAAATAAATGATAATGCATATAAACTTGATCTGCCTGCAGATTTTGGGGTTAGTCCCACTTTTAACATTGCAAATTTGAAGCCTTATTTGGGTGAGGAAGATGAGCTTTTGTCGAGGATGACTTCATTTCAAGAAGGGGAGGATGATGAGGACATCAATTCCATTGTTACACCCATAGCCCCTACTGTCACATACACTGGACCAATTACTAGAGCTCGCGCACGCCAATTAAATTACTAGGTACTTTCATTTCTTGGTAATGATTCTAATGTTCATGAGAATATGATACTGCCTAAATTGGATACATTTGTTTTGCTTACAAATGAAGGGCCTAGCTTGGAGAAGGATGAACATTGGAGCAAGAACACGCATGGAGTTCATGGCATGCGCAAGGGGATCAAGAACGGAGTTACAAGTGATGATTTCAGGACATTGAAGCCACCATAAGGAGTGCATGAAGCCTTGGACGAAATATACAAGATGCCACTTTATAATATTCGTCCATAGGCTATTCTAGGTGCTGCGTCACCTTATTATTGGGCCAGGCCCATGTAATTTTGAAATACTTAAGTATAGGCTATTTTTAGAGTCCGTATGTGTGGAGAAACAAGAGTTAGGGTTGGTTTCGGACCCAACCCTCAAGGGCCACGAAATTCCCTCGTCTTCCTCCATATATACAGCCCTTAGGGCGTCGTTTAGACTTTGGATTTTGTTTAGATTAAAAGTTCACCATAGCTGCAACTTCGCGTACTTCGTTTGTGTTCAACGACCAGACCAAGGTGTCACAGATCCCCACCTTCATTAATAAAGCTTTCCTCTTTTATTCGCAATATCCAGATTGCAATCTCAGTTTCTTGCTTGTTCTTCGTTTGCTCGTAGGAAATAGACCCTCGTGGTCAGGTTGATCGTGCTCCGGCGTGGTCAATAACCCCTCGGAAGTTGGTTTAGCGATTGCTAAGGCGCGACCTCTTCTCACGTTCATAGTCGGATCGTCAAAGTCGACTCCCACAGAAAACGATTGCTATCTCACCGAAACATCGGGACACCTCTGACTCTATCAAGGAGCATGCGCGTAATACTTTGCTTTGATAAATTGTAGATTTTTGCAATAAATATATGAGTTCTTTATGACTAATGTTGAGTCCATGGATTATACGCACTTTCTTCCTTCCACCATTGTTAGCCTCTCTAATACCGCGCACTTTTCACTGGTAGCATACACCCTCCATATACCTTCCTCAAAACAGCCACCATACGTACCTATCATGGCATTTCCATAGCCATTCCGAGATATATTGCCATGCAACTTACCACCGTTCCGTTTATTATGACACGCTCCATTATTGTCATATTGCTTTGCATGATCATGTAGTTGACATTGTATTTGTGGCAAAGCCACCGTTCATAGTTCTTTCATACATGTCACTCTTGACTCATTGCATATCCGGGTATACCGTCGGAGGCATTCCATGGAGTCATATTTTGTTCTAAGTATTAAGTTGTAACTGTTGAGTTGTATGTAAATAAAAGTGTGATGATCATCGTTTTTAGAGCATTGTCCCAGGTGAGGAAAGGATGATGTACACTATGATTCCCCCACAAGTCAGGATGAGACTCCGGACTAAATAAAAAAAAGAGGCCATAAAAAAGAGAAAATGCCCAAATAAAAAATGAGAGAAAAAGAGAGAAGGGACAATGTTACTATCCTTTTACCACACTTGTGCTTCAAATTAGCACCAAGATCTTCATGATAGAGAGTCTCCTACGTTGTCACTTTCATATACTAGTGGGAAATTTTTCATTATAGAACTTGGCTTGTATACTCCAATGATGGGCTTCCTCAAAATGCCCTAGGTCTTCGTGAGCAAGCGAGTTGGATGCACACCCACTTAGTTCCTTTTGTTGATCTTTCATATACTTATAGCTTTAGTGCATCCGTTGCATGGCAATCCCTACGCACTCACATTGATATCCATTAATGGGCATCTCCATAGACCGTTGATACGCCTAGTTGATGTGAGACTATATTCTCCTTTTTGTGTTCTCCACAACAAACATTCCATTCCACATATAGTGCTATGTCCATGGCTCACGCTCATGTATTGCGTGAAGATTGAAAAAGTTTGAGAACATCAAAAGTATGAAACAATTGCTTGGCTTGTCATCGGGGTTGTGCATGATTTAAATACTTTGTGTGGTGAAGATAGAGCTTAGCCAGATTATATGATTTTGTAGGGATAACTTTCTTTGGCATGTTATTTTGAGAAGACATAATTGCTTAGTTAGTATGCTTGAAGTATTATTATTTTTATGTTAATATTAAACTTTTGTCTTGAATCTTTCGGATCTGAATATTCATACCACAATTAAGAGAATTACATTGAAATTATGCCAAGTAGCATTCCACATCAAAAATTCTGTTTTCATCATTTACCTACTCGAGGACGAGCATGAATTAAGCTTGGGGACGCTTGATACATCTCCAACGTATCTATAATTTTTTATTGTTCCATGCTATATTATATTCCGTTTTGGACATTAATGGGCTTTATTATACACTTTTATATTATTTTTGGGACTAACCTATTAACCGAAGGCCCATCCCAGAATTGCTATTTTTTTGCCTATTTCAGAGTTTCGCAGAAAAAGAATATCAAACGGAGTCCAAACGGAATGAAACCTTCGGGAAAGTCATTTTTGGAAAGAACGTGATCCATAGGACTTGGACCCAACGTTAAGAAAGCAACCAGGAAGGCACGAGGTAGGGGGCGCACCTACCCCGCTAGGCGTGCCCTCCACCCTCGTGGGGCCCATGTTGCTCCACCAACGTACTTCTTCCTCCTATATATACCTACGTACCCCCAAACTACTAGATACGGAGCCAAAAACCTAATTTTACCGCCAAAACCTTCTGTACCCATGAGATCCCATCTTGGGGCCTTTTCCGGAGCTCCGCCGGAGGGGGCATCGATCATGGAGGGCTTCTACATCAACACCATAGCCACTCCGATGATGTGTGAGTAGTTTACTTCAGACCTTTAGGTCCATAGTCATTAGCTAGATGGCTTCTTCTCTCTCTTTGGATCTCAATACAAAGTTTTCCACGATTCTAGTGGAGATCTATTCGATGTAATCTTCTTTTGCGGTGTGTTTGTTGAGACCGATGAATTGTGGGTTTATGATCAAGTTTATCTATGAACAATATTTGTATCTTCTCTGAATTATTTTATGTATGATTGGTTATCTTTGCAACTCTCTTGGAATTATCAGTTTGGTTTGGCCTACTAGATTGATCTTTCTTACAATGGGAGAAGTGCTTAGCTTTGGGTTCAATCTTGCGGTGTCCTTTCCCAGTGACGGTAGGGGCAGCAAGGCACGTATTGTATTGTTTCCATCAAGGATAACAAGATGGTTTTATATCATATTGCATGAGTTTATCCCTCTACATCATGTCATCTTACTTAAAGCGTTACTCTGTTCTTTTGAACTTAATACTCTAGATGCATGCTGGATAGCGGTCGATGTGTGGAGTAATAGTAGTAGATGCAGGCAGGAGTCGGTCTACTTGTCGCGGACGTGATGCCTATATACATGATCATACCTAGATATTCTCATAACAATGCTCAACTCTGTCAATTGCTCAACAGTAATTTGTTTATCCACCATAATACTTATGCTCTTGAGAGAAGCCACTAGTGAAACCTATGCCCCCCGGGTCTATTGTCCATCATAGTATTCTTCCAACACTTAGCTATTTTTATTGCCTTTTATATTACTTTGCATCTTTATCATAAAAATACCAAAAATATTAACTTATCATATCTATGAGATCTCACTTTCGTAAGTGACCGTCAAGGGATTGACAACCCCTTTATTGCGTTGGTTGCGAGGATTTTATTTGTTTGTGTATGTGTGAGGGACTCGTGCATGGCCTCCTACTGGATTGATACCTTAGTTCTCAAAAACTGAGGGAAATACTTACGCTGCTTTACTTCATCACCCTTTCCTCTTCAAGGGAAAACCAACGCAGTGCTCAAGAGGTAGCAAGAAGGATTTCTGGCACCGTTTCCGGGGACGCTCACACCAAGTCAAGTAAAGATTAGACTCCTGCCAACGTCTGATTTCTGGCACCGTTGCCGGGGAGTCTACACAAAAGTCAACATACCAAGTACCCATCACAAACCCTTATCTCCCACATTACATTATTTGCCATTTGCCTCTCGTTTGCCTCTCCCCAACTTCACCCTTGCCGTTTTATTCGCCCTCTCTTTTCCGTTTGCCTCTTTTTCGCTTGCTTGTCGTTATGGCTAGTCCCCTATCTTCTCCATTGTCTCCCGAGAATGAAGTTCTTAATTTTAAGCAAAGGGAAGGAGAAAATCTAAAAGATGCTTGGTATAGAATTTGCAATGCTCAAAATATATCTACCAGGAAGCAATCTAATTCCGTTCTTCTCCGCAATTTTTATGTAGGAACTACTTACCATTACCAGAGGGAATTTCTTGGGTAGCCATACTTTTGATTCTTATAATGCTATGATAGATTTGTTTGGCTCACCCCCTCTTTTGGTTAACAGAACTATGTTAACTTTGGAGCAGGTAATGCAAAGACTTGAAATTATTGAAAATAAAGTTGCTACCGTAGAGATAATTGAAAATTTGGATAAAAAGACCCAGAGCCAAATTAGCCAATATGGATCTAAAGTAGGAGTCACTTTGAAAAATATTAAGGAGAAGGAACCCATAGTTAATGAAAGAATAAACTAGGATTCCACTAGAATTGATAAACTTGAGGGTATCATTACCAACTTGGGAACCGCTTTTTCTTCCGTAAAGAATACTCTAAATCCTCCAACTAAAATTGCAAAGATTATGTATCTTCCTAAAAATAAGGGTGAATCCTCTAGTAAGGAAACTGCGGATCTCAAATCTATAAGTATTGATCCCAATCTTTTTGTTATCATTAAGGAACCAATTGCTACAAATGAATTTTTCGATTTGTGCCTAGAAGTCTGATAATTAATAAAAAGAAAGAAACTCCTAAGGGTGATAGATGTCTCATTGAAGAATTGCTTACCAAAGATGGCAATACCTAGATTTATCCTTGCTATTATGCGTAGTTAGGGGCGTTAAACGATAGCGCTTGTTGGGAGGCAACCCAATTTTATTTTTAGTTTTTGCTTTTTGCTTATGTTTAGGAATAAATATTTGATCTAGCCTTTGGTTAGATGTGTTTTTATGTTTTAATTAGTGTTTGTGCCAAGTTTAACCTATAGGATCTTCTTGGATGATAGTTATTTGATCTTGCTGAAAATTCCAAAAACTTTCTGTTCACGATAATAATTGTTAAAAATCACCAGAACATGATAAAATATTGATTACAATTTCTGCTGATCAATAAACAAATTGCCTAGGTCGTCCTATTTTGGATGAATTTGTGGAGTTCCAGAAGTTTGCGTTAGTTACAGATTACTACAGACTGTTCTGTTTTTGACAGATTCTGTTTTTCGTGTGTTGTTTGCTTATTTTGATGAATCTATGGCTAGTAAAATAGTTTATAAACCATAGAGAAGTAAAAATACACTAGGTTTAACACCCATATAAATAAAGAATGAGTTCATTACAGTACCTTGAAGTGGTGTTTTGTTTTCTTTCGCTAACGGAGCTCACGAGATTTTCTGTTAAGTTTTGTGTTGTGAAGTTTTCAAGTTTTGGGTAAAAGATTTTATGGATTATGGAACAAGGAGTGGCAAGAGACTAAGCTTGGGGATGCCCATGGCACCCCAAGATAATCTAAGGACACCTAAAATCCAAAGCGTGGGGATGGCCTGGAAGGCATCCCCTCTTTCGTCTACTTCCATTGGTAACTTTACTTGGAGCTATATTTTTAGTCACCACATGATATGTGTTTTTCTTGGAGCTTCTTGTATTTTTTGAGTATTTGCTTTTTAGTTTGCCACAATAATCCTTGATGTACACACCTTTTGAGAGAGACACACATGATTTGGAAATTGTTAGAATACTCTATGTGCTTCACTTATATCTTTTGAGTTATATAGCTTTTGCTCTAGTGCTTCGCTTATATCTTTTAGAGCACAGTGGTGGATTTGTTTTATAGAAACTATTGTTCTCTCATGCTTCACTGAGATTATTTTGACAATCCTACAAAACAGCATGGTAATTTGCTTTAATTGTGATAGGCATTCAAAATTAGTAATTTTTTTCTATGAGTGTGTTGAATACTATGTGAAGTTTGATACTCGATAATTGTTTTGAGATATGAAGATGGTGATATTAGAGCCATGCTAATTGGGTAGTTCTGAATTTGAGAAATATTTGTGTTAAACACTACAGGAATCAGCTACTTTGCCGTCTGCCACGGCGGACGGCAAAGGCATGAAAGGCGGACGGCAAAGGCCTTTGCCGTCAGCCGCGGACGGCAAAAGGCTCCGGCAACGTAGGCTACGGTAAACAGCTACTTTGCCGTCTGCCACTGATGGCAAAGTCTTTGCCGTCCGCCGCAGACGGCAAAGAGAGCGCGGCAGACGGCAAAGAGAGCGGACGACAATAATTGCGCTGTCAGTCCGTTAAGTGGCTAACGGCAGGCCTTTGCCATCCGCCACTGTCTTTGCCGTCCGCCGTACGATGTCATCTACACGTCACTGCATGGCAGGTTCTTTGCCGTCCGCCACTGATGGCAAAGTCTTTGCCGTCCGCCACTGTCTTTGCCGTCTGCCACTGATGGCAAAGTCTTTGCCGTCCGCCACTGTAGGCAAACTGGCCAAATGGGTCAGCTCCCAGGAAGCACAGCTGGATGCCACGTGTCTTCTTTGCCGTCCGCGGCAGACAGCAAAGAGGCCGTTGCCGTCTGTGGCAGACGGCAAAGAGCCTGCATATTGGTTTTTTTTTTCTGTTTTTATTAAATCCCACAATTTGCACAGAAAATATATATGACATATAGATATATTTCACAGGCATTCATAAGCAAGTTCATGTATTTCACAGGCATTCATAAGCAAGTTCCATCCGTACATATTACATAAGCAAGTTCCATCCATCATTTCGTACATAAACAAGTTCCATCCATCATTTCATACATAAACAAGTTCCATCCATACATAAACAAGCACTCCATAGCTAAGGTGACTAGAATGAGAAGACAAGAACAAGAAGAGTAGAACAAGCACTCCATCCAGCACATAATGAAATCTGCAAAATGGCAAAATAAGAAAGTTAGAAATGGATCCTTTTTAGCTCACTTAGGTGAAATGGATCGTTTTTGAGGCAACTAAGGTGAAATGGATCGTTTTTGAGCTAACATAGTTGAAATGGATCGTTTTTTAGCTAACTTAGTTGAAATGGATCGTTTTTGAGCTAACTTTGTTGAAATGGATCATATTTTAGCTAATTTAGTTGAAATGGATCGTTTTTGAGCTAACTTAGGTGAAATGGATCATTTATGAGCTAATTTAGTTGAAATGGATCTTTTTGAGCTAACTTGGGTGAAATGGATCATTTAAGAGCTAATTTAGGTGAAATGGATCTTTTTTAGGTAACCTAGATGAAATGGATCGTTTATGAGCTAAATTAGTTGAAATGGATCGTTTATGAGATAACCTAGGTAAGATTGGTCATTTTGGAGTTAACCTAGGTGAAATGGGTCATTTTAAAGCTAACGTAGGTAAAATGAATCATTTAGGAGCTAATCTAGGTAAAATGGGTCATTTTTTAGCTAACTTGGATGAACTGCATCATTTATAAGCTAACCTAGGTAAAATGAGTCATTTTAGAGCTAACTTAGGTAAAATGGATCGTCTATGAGCTAACTAAGCTAATTATGCAATTTTTGACATAAGTAAGCTAAGTACAGATCGTTTTAGAGCTAACTTAGGTAAAATGGATGGTTTTGGAGGTCAGTAAGCTTATTAAGTCATTTTGGAGGAGAAGAAGCTAAGTCTAGGTCATTATGGTAAGCATTGGAGGAAATAAAAGTAAATCTAGGTCTTTATGCATGTGTTAAGCAAAACACTAGATAAACTTACCAATATCCAGGAGGTGTAGGAGCGGGGTGGCTCGTGTCGGTAGCTGGAGAAGGATCGTGCGATGCTTCTCTGGAGTTACGCTGCACCAAAGATCATTTCCAATGTCTTGTTAGCATGATGACACTCAAATGTTAAGACTAGCAAGTAATGCCCATTCAAATAAAACTCACCGTGGTCCCAGGAGCAATCACTGGCATCGGCGGAGCGGTCTGACCTGTCTTCTCACACACAGACTGCACATTTGGTTTTGACGACTCAGTCATACTAGTTAGCAATGAGACAAACACTACATGAATGTTTTGGCTAATCTGCAGAAGAAACTTACCACAAGGAGCTCGTACATGGCCCTTGCCTGCATGTCATTCCGTGCCCTCTCCTCCTCCATCATCTTTGCCGTCCTCTCCTCCAACTCCCGCTGCCTCTCCGCCGCCTCCGCCAGAAGTTTCTCTGTTCTATCTTTCTCACTCTGTATAGCAGCCTGCAACACCACTCACATGACAATTTGTAATCATTGATGGAAGCGCACACAATGTAATGGAGAAAGATAACTGAGTACGTATCACTAACCTTGATGGCGAGTTGCACTGGCCGTTCACGAGGCCTTATCTCAGGAGCGGAGCTCGACTGACGCGCCTTGATCTCTGGGAGAGTGCTAGGACAACGGATAAGTCCATCTCCAATGGCTATGGAGCCATGGGACCTCCCGCCACCAGATATCATCAACAGCTCTAGATCAATGGGACCCTGGCTCGGGTTAAAGTCCTCCCCTTTCCTCGCCTTCCCCTCATCTCTATATCTCACGAGCTTGTTGTGGGAGGAGATGTTGGTGAAGTTGTTTGCATCATCGAGGTCAGACTGAGAGAAAGCCTTGACTTTCTTGAAAGAGGCAGTGTGGGCCATGGCATACAGGTCGTACACCTCTGGCACCTTATCCGCCTTATTGTAGCGTGCCTGAAAGAGAGAAACAATGAAAATTAGTAATTAAAGGGCTCAAGCTAGCATGATGAATGAATTGCATGAATCATGAAGCAAACCACGTACCCAGTTGCGCCCGAACTGATATAAGTTGGAGCTGCCTTGATGGTGTGGCACACCTTCCATTTGGGCACGTTTGTCCTTGGCCTCCTTGTGGAGGGCTAGCCATCGTTGTGAGCACCACTCATCGACCAACACCTCCCAACAATCCATCCGATCCGCACACCATCTCGGAGGCGCCTAAGTTAGCAAATAGAAACTTGAGCGCTACCGCTAAGAATTACTAAATGAAGGAACTTAAGTAGAGAAGGCCTTAAGAATTACCTTCATGTACTGCTCCTTACTCAGGAACTTATCGCGGCACGCCGGCTTGGTCTTGTTGATACCACGCAAGGCGTAGTAGTCTCGAACAGCCTGCACCCGAGCCTCGTGTCGTAAGTTCTGGAGTAGGCGCTTGCAGACGTTCTCGATAACATGTGCAGCGTCCTCCTCGTATCCCTCCTCACACCTGTAGAATGTCTGCGATCAAATGAGACAATATTGATTAGTACAATTAATAACTAGCTAGTTGAAGATTTTTAAATGTGTAAAGGAGAAATTACCCAGAACTTTTTGATCACCATGTCTGCCCTCGTGTCGCACACGACACCATCGATAATCTCATCCGGCGGGGCCGGGGCAGCCACGTAGTGCTCCCAGCTCAATCCAAGCTCTGGAAGCCGACCCTCACCAGGCAACGTGACAAACCCCGGGAAGTTTTGCCGGCAAAGAACTCCAAGGACGGAGTTGGGCCGGCGGACACTATGATGGTGGTCCCAACCCTTGCAGCATGACAAGGCCAACGCATTAGTTATTTGAAAAAACGTGAATGCACAAGGTACAAAAATATTAAATGCACTTACGTACCTCTCCCCATCAGGGAAAATCAACCACCTCTGCTCGCGGGTCACCGGCACGGACGGGAGCCGTGTAGCACCACGCTGGTAGACGGTGCCCCCCTCCTCCTCAAGATCAGTCGGCTCCCCACCATCATCAGCATGGCCACTCGGCTCCTCGGGCTGATCCGGCCAGGTACCCCATCCGGACGTGTGCTCCTCCGGGGTCACGTGGGCCGAACTCTCGGGGGCCGAAGGCCATTCGACCGGAGGCTCGTGGACCGGAGTCCGTGTAGCCTCCTCCTCGGACGAGTCCACCCTAGCAGTCACGTGCTCGGGTGAAACGGCTGGGGGTGGCGGCGAGGAAGGCGCCGTAGCAGTCACCCTACTTCCTCTCCCACGACCACGTGCCCCACCTCCTCTCTTCCTACCTCGTCCCCTGCTGGGCACCGCGGTCGACGAAGAAGGGCCCGGCGGTGTGGCCATACTGTCCAGCAACGCTCGGCGGAGAGGTGCGTCTGGAATGGAAGACCTCAGACCACGCTCCCGACCAGCGCCCACCATCTTTCAACACCTGCCATGACAAACAGTAAACGAAATTAGTACAACATAAAAAAAGACCGACATGAATAATAATATGTGTATCACTTAAGTGTATCATCATCAAGTACAACATAAAAAAATGTAATACCTGACACTACTAATAATCTCGATCAGTATCATCAATAAATGCATAATCATCATCATCACTATAATCAATGACGGGCTCATAGGGTTCATTGGCATCAGCATGTGCAAGGCCACCTTGACGTAATCGGTCAAGCATTGACAGGTCATCCGCAGCAGTAACCTCTTCTTGTTCCGGCTCTTCTTGTTCCTCCTCTGGGGTGATGTCGGATTCATTGTCGCTATCTACTTCAATGTTTTGGGGTGAAGTATAGCGGTTCTTGAAACGCTTTTTGGAAAGACGTGTCTCTTGGAAGAATTCTCCTTCATATGTGTCTGGGTTAATGTGAGGTTCATAATCTTCTTCCTTTGGGGGAGAAAGTCTAGCACGTGGCGGCACTTCATAAACGACATCCCAACCTTTCAGATTTGGATTAGTTTGGCAGGCCCACGGTAGATAGAATACTTGGGTCGCCTGTTGAGCCATAATATAGACATCTGGAACATCTAAATGAGTGCTTTGGTTGATTTCAACTAGCCCTACATGTTCATGAGTCCTTCTAGTCTCCTTCGGCTGAAACCAATAACATTTGAAGATATGTGTCGGGGTGTCGGGTCGGGGTCTGGGTACCGTGTCGGGTCGGGGTCGGGGTGTCGGGGTCGGGGTCGGGGTGTCGGGTCAGGCTTGGGGGGGTGGGGGTGTCGGTGTCGGGGTCGGGGTATCGGGGTCGGGGTGTCGGGATCGGGGTCGGAGTCGGGGTGTCGGGGTCAGGGTCTCGGGGTCGGGGTCGGGGTCTCGGGGTCGGGGTGTCGTGTCGGGGTGCCGGGTCGGGGTCAGGGTACCGTGTTGGGTCGGTTTTTTTCCTTTTCTTCTTCTTCCTCTTTTTCCTTTTCTTCCTTTTTTCCTTCTTCTTCTTCTTCTTCTTCTTCTTCTTCTTCTTCTTCTTCTTCTTCTTCTTCTTCTTCTTCTTCTTCTTCTTCTTCTTCTTCTTCTTCTTCTTCTTCCTCCTTTCCTTTTTCCTCTTCTTCTTCTCCTCCTCTCCTCTTTTTTCTTCTTCTTCTTCCTCCTTTCCTTTTTCCTCTTCTTCTTCTCCTCCTCTCCTCTTTTTTCTTCTTCTTCTTCCTCTTCTTCTTTTTTCTTCTCCTCCTCCTCTTCTTCTTCTTCTCCTGATCTCCTCTTTTTCTCTTTTTCTTCTTTCCTAAACCTAAACCAAACCTAAACCTAAAACTAAAAAAACAGAAAAAGAAAAAAACTAAATCTAAACCTAAAACTAAACTAAAACTAAACCTATAAACCTAAAACTAATCCTAAAACTAAAACTAAATCTAAACTAAACATAAACCTAAAACTAAAAAAACAGAAAAAAGGAAAAAAAGGAAGAAGCTCACCTGGGGCGATGCGGCCTAGGGCGGCGGAGGAGGGGGGCGGTGCGGCCTGGGGCGGCGGAGGAGCGGGGCGGGCCGGCCTGGGGCGGCGGCGCCGGGCCCGGTCGGGGCAGCGGGGCGCGGAGGTGGGCGCTGGGGCGGCGGTGGGGCGTGGTGCGACGGGGGGCACTCGGGCGGCGGCGGGGGGCGGGGGGCACCGGGGCGGCGGCGGGGGGCGCTGGGGCGGCGGCGGGGGGCGCTGGGGCGGCGGCGGGGCGAGAAAGAGAGAGATAGAGGGGGTGTGGGGCGCGGCCCCGTTAACGTTACGTGGGGCCTCCCTCTTTGCCGTCCGCCTTCTTGCTCTTTGCCGTCCGCTAGCGGACGGCAAAGAGGGAGCCCGTTAGGTTTTTTTTTGCAGTTCGTCAGTGCAGCCCCTCCTTCTTTGCCGTCCGCTAGCCGACGGCAAAGAATCTTTGCCGTCCTCTAGCAGAAGGCAAAGAACTGGCTGATGGCAAACTTAGTCTTTGCCATCAGCCATTTCTTTGCCGTCTGCTTTCTGGAAGCTGACGGCAAAGAGCTTCTTTGCCGTCCGCTAGCGGACGGCAAAGAACTGGCAGATGGCAAACTAGCTGATTCCAGTAGTGAAAGTTTGTGATTCCCGTAGCATGCATGTAGCGTGAACCGTTATGTGATGAAGTCGGAGCATGATTTATTTATTGATTGTCTTCCTTATGAGTGGCGGTCGGGGACGAGCGATAGTCTTTTCCTACCAATCTATCCCCCTAGGAGCATGCGCGTAATACTTTGCTTTCATAACTTGTAGATTTTTGCAATAAATATATGAGTTCTTTATGACTAATGTTGAGTCCATGGATTATACGCACTTTCTTCCTTCCACCATTGCTAGCCTCTCTAAAACCGCGCACTTTTCACTGGTATCATACACCCACCATATACCTTCCTCAAAACAGCCACCATACCTACCTATTATGGCATTTCCATAGCCATTCCGAGATATATTGCCATGCAACTTACCACCATTCCGTTTATTATGACACGCTCCATCATTGTCATATTGCTTTGCATGATCATGTTGTTGACATTGTATTTGTGGCAAAGCCACCGTTCATAATTCTTTCATACATGTCACTCTTGACTCATTGCATATCCCGGTATACCGCCAGAGGCATTCACATAGAGTCATATTTTGTTCTAAGTTTGAGTTGTAATTGTTGAGCTATAAGTAAATAAAAGTGTGCTGATCATCGTTTTTAGAGCATTGTCCCAAGTGAGGAAAGGATGATGGAGACGATGATTCTCCCACAAGTCGGTATGAGACTCCAGACTAAATAAAAAAAGAGGCCATAAAAAAGAGAAAAGGCCCAAATAAAAAAATGAGAGAAAAAGAGAGAAGGGACAATGTTACTATCCTTTTACCACACTTGTGCTTCAAAGTAGCACCATGATCTTCATGATAGAGAGTCTCCTAGGTTGTCACTTTCATATACTAGTGGGAAATTTTTCATTATAAAATTGGCTTGTATATTCCAATGATGGGCTTCCTCAAAATGCCCTAGGTCTTCGTGAGCAAGCGAGTTGGATGCACACCCACTTAGTTCCTTTTGTTGATCTTTCATATACTTATAGCTCTAGTGCATCCGTTGCATGGCAATCCCTACTCACTCACATTGATATCTATTAATGGGCATCTCCATAGCCCGTTGATAGCCTAGTTGATGTGAGACTATCTTATCCTTTTTTTCTTCTCCACAACCACCATTCTATTCCACGTATAGTGCTATGTCCATGGCTCACGCTCATGTATTGCGTGAAGATTGAAAAAGTTTGAGAACATCAAAAGTGTGAAACAATTGTTTGGCTTGTCATTGGGGTTGTGCATGATTTAAATACTTTGTGTGGTGAAGATAGAGCATAGCCAGACTATATGATTTTGTAGGGATAACTTTCTTTGGCCATGTTATTTTGAGAAGACATAATTGCTTAGTTAGTACGCTTGAAGTATTATTATTTTACGTCAATATTAAACTTTTGTCTTGAATCTTTCGAATCTGAATATTCATACCACAATTAAGAGAATTACATTGAAATGATGCCAAGTAGCATTCCACATCAAAAATTCTGTTTTTATCATTTACCTACTCGAGGACGAGCAGGAATTAAGCTTGGGGATGCTTGATACGTCTCGAACGTATCTATAATTTTTATTGTTCCATGCTATATATATTCTGTTTTGGGCATTAATGGTCTTTATTATACACTTTTATATTATTTTTGGGACTAACCTATTAACCGGAGGCCCAACCCAGAATTGTTGTTTTTTGCCTATTTCAGAGTTTCGCAGAAAAAGAATATCAAACAGAGTCCAAACGGAATGGAACCTTTGGTAATGTGATTTTTGGAACGAACGTGATCCAGAGGACTTGGACCCTACGTTAAGAAAGCAACCAGGAAGGCAGGAGGTATGGGGGCGCGCCTACCCCCTGGGCGCACCCTCCGCCCTCGTGGGGCCCATGTTGCTCCACCGATGTACTTCTTCATCCTATATATACCTACGTACCCCCAAACTACCAGATACGAAGCCAAAAACCTAATTCTGCCGCCGCAACCTTCTGTACCCATGAGATCCCATCTTGGGGCCTTTTCCGGAGCTCCGCCAGAGGGGGCATCGATCACGGAGGGCTTCTACATCAACACCATAGCCTCTCCGATGATGTGTGAGTAGTTTACTTCAGACCTTCGGTTCCATAGTTATTAGCTAGATGAATTCAATACAAAGTTCTCCATGATTCTCGTGGAGATTTGTTCGATGTAATCTTCTTTTGCGGTCTGTTTGTTGAGACCGATGAATTGTGGGTTTATGATAAAGTTTATCTATGAAGAATATTTGAATCTTCTCTGAATTCTTTTATGTATGATTGGTTATCTTTGCAAGTCTCTTCGAATTATCAGTTTGGTTTGGCCTACTAGATTGATTTTTCTTGCAATGGGAGAAGTGCTTAGCTTTGGGTTCAATCTTGTGGTGTCCTTTCCCAGTGACAGTAGGGGCAGCAAGGCACGTATTGTATTGTGGCCATCAAGGATAACAAGATGGGGTTTATATCATATTGCATGAGTTTATCCCTCTACATCATGTCATCTTACTTGAAGCGTTACTCTGTTCTTTTGAACTTAATACTCTAGATGCATGCTGGATAGCGGTCGGTGTGTGGAGTAATAGTAGTAGATGCAGGCAGGAGTCGGTCTACTTGTCGCAGTCGTGATGCCTATATACATGATCATACCTAGATATTCTCATAACTATGCTCAGTTCTGTCAATTGCTCAACAGTAATTTGTTTACCCACCGTAATACTTATGCTGTCGGGAGAAGCCACTAGTGAAACCTATGGCCCCCAGGTCTATTGTCCATCATATTAATCTTCCAACACTTAGCTATTGTTGCCTTTTATTTTACTTTGCATCTTTATCCTAAAAATACGCAGGACGGGATCCCCATCCAGAACGCCTGGAACATCCAGCACCTCCGGAAGTTCTACCCATGAAGCAAGGCCCAGTGCCTGTGAAGGTCTCCGCTCGTGACACTCTCATGTATAATCACTAGTAGGGAAAACCTTATACACAGAATCTTAGCAGCAGCGCGGCATAAAAAGAGGCGCTGCTGCTACGTAGTAGCAGCGCGGCTTCGGAAACCTCGCTACAGGTGCAAACTTAGCAGTAGCACGTGACGTTCAAACCGTGCTGCTACAAAAATCCACGGACAGTACACAACGACATAAGTTTACCAGTAGCGCGGTGTCAGGAAGCGCGCTGCTGCTAATGTCATAGTAGTAGCGCGCTTTTTTTCCACCTCGCTGCTGCTAATTTTGAAATTATGCACATGGTTGACCCGTTTAGCAGTAGCGCGTGAAAGGGAAGCGCGATGTTGCTACGCTCTTAGCAGCAGCGCGCTTTCTCTCCCGCGCTACTGCTAAGACGCAGCACCCACCTACCACCTTTTTCACCTCCCCCTCCCAATCTCCTCTCCTCCCTTTCCCCTACCTCCCACATCCTCCCTCTCTCCCTCTTCTTCTTCCTCAATACTTATCCCCCCATTACTCTCCCTCTTCCACCTACCTTTCTCTCTCTTCATTACTCCTAGCTATGACTACACCACCTCCATTAATTCATCTCCTTTCTCTTTTTCCTCCCCCCCTCCACTAGTTGAAGTTGTCTCCTCCCAAATTAGCTAGCTAGGTAGATCTAGCATTTAGTTAAGTGACCTATTTGCCCCCTAACTAGATCTTTCTTTGTCAAGAAGAGCTTTGTGCACTTTTGACCTCCCTACATCATCATCTCCACCGTGTGCTCGATCTCGAGATAGAGGTGTGATTAATATTTCATGCTTGCAAGATGGAAATATGTTTATGCATGTGTGTGTGATATTTTTATGGAAATTGTGTGTGTGGCATGAGTTGACGCCAAATTGTGCATTTGAGTTGCCTATATTTTGCCGAAATGTCGATTTATTTCCGTTTCGGCAAATTCTGGGCAAACTCTAGATCTATATATGTCCTATTTTTAAGGAAGGTCATGCCGAATTTTTGTATGACTTTGATGAATGCATGCATTTTTATAATCAATTTGTTTATTATTACCGTGCAGAGTTGACGATGGTCAGTGGAACGATGGTGGACAGGTGGTTGTGGTCGGCGATGCAGGGCATGAAGGAAAATAACCTGACAGAGGTTTTATGTCCGTGTCGAAAATACAAAGGAATAGTTTGGCTTGACCCCCATGTCGATGGTCGTATCGAAGCGCACCTGCTCATGACTGGTTTCATGGATGGCTATACTCGATGGATAATTGAAGATGAGGATGACAATGTTGAGGATGCCGACGGGGCAGGCAATGATGACACGGGGCAAGACGAAGAGATGATCGATAATGGCGGTGGGGAAGAGGCCGGACATGGCGGCAGAGAAGGGGCCGGACATGGCGGCAGAGAGAACGACATGGACTCCACGTAGCAGAGTTCGTCGGTACTAAGTTCAATCGTGCAGGACCCTCATGTTCAAGCATTGCTTCGCAACGAGACGAGTACTGAGAGAGCTGCTTCTAGAGAGGAGGCTAAGCTGGAGAAACTGGTGGTAGACTCGAACACTCCATTGTATGATGGTTGCAATCCTGAGGTGACCCGCTTGAGTTTCATGCTCCAACTCCTGAAGACGAAGGCTAAAAACAAATGGACCGACACTAGCCTCGATGAGCATCTCAAGTACCTAAAGGATGTTCTTCCCGAGGGTAATCTATGTCCTAGTAGTGTTGATGAGGCCAACAAGATCGTGTGCCCTCTTGATCTGCCACACGTTAGATACCATGCATGCATCAACGATTGCATAATTTATCGGAAGGAGCACGTGGAAAAAACAAGTTGTCCGGTGTGCAATGCTTCTCGATACAAGAAGGCCGGGAGGAAATGTCCCCAGAAAGTGGTATGGTACTTACTGATCACTCCCCGTCTCCAGAGGTATTTTGTAGATCCCAAGGAAGCAAAGCTAATGCGCTGGCACGCGGAGAGGAAGAAGCCCGACGATGGAGATGATCCGAAGCTGAGACACGTCAATGATGGAAGCCAGTGGAGAGCGTTGAACAACTTATATCGGTATTTTGAATGTGATGCAAGGAACATCGTGCTCGGTGCGTGTACAGATGGCATGAATCCATTTGGCAACCAGAGCACCAACCATAGCACATGGCCCGTGTTTGTATGGATGTACAACCTCCCCCCTGGTTGTGCGTGAAATCGAAGTACACTCACATGAGCATGCTTATTCAAGGGCCGAAACAACTAGGAAATAATATTAATTTGTATCTGGGGCTACTTCAAGAGGAGTTAGACACGTTATGGAGAACACCGGCCAAGACATGGGACGCCAGCAAAGGCGAGTATTTCAACATGAGAGCCGCGCTGATCACGACAGTGCAGGACTATCTCGGTTACGGATATGTGGCAGGCTAGGTGTGCCATGAATATTGTGGATGCACGCGGTGCATGGATGATACAACGTCTCAGCAGCTAATGTCAAGGAAAGATGGCGGGTCTGGGAAAATCGTGTACATGGGGCATCGAAGATGGCTCGAACAGGACGACCCGTGGAGAAACCGTGGAGATTTATTCAATGGTCACGCTGAGCATCGAGGACCTCCACGTAAGCGGAGCGGTGCCGAAATCGATGAGCTGTTGAAAAACTAGAAGGAGTGCCCCGCGCCGGGAAAGACGATGAGAAAGGCGCCGGAGCTGCTGCTGAAGGTATGGAAGACGAGGTCTGTGTTCTGGGACTTGGAGTACTGGCACAAACTCGATACACCTCATTGCCTTGATCAAATGCATATTTGTAAGAATGTCCTTGAGAGCTTGCTCGCAACACTGATGAACATGCCGGATAAGACCAAGGATGGGCCGAAGGCAAGAAAAGACTTGCAAGATTTGAAAATCAAGGAAGATCTGCACATGCCGCCCCGTAAAATGTCAGACGAGACAGAGACGCAGATAGAGGCATGGGAGAAGAAGGGCAAGAAAATAAAAGAATGAGGATTATTGCACCCCTTCTTGCTTCACCTTAAGTCAGGCTGAGATCAATCAATTCTTTAAGTGCCTTACCGGAGTCAAAGTTAGTTCTGGTTACTAGACACGGACAAGAAAAGGTTCAGCGGGATGAAGTCTCATGACTGTCATGTGATGATGACGCAGATATTACCTGTTGCCCTTAGAGGGATAATGGACAAGCACGTCCGTGACATGCTTATTGGTCTCTGCAACTTTTTTGACGTCATCTCTCGAAAGTCAATCAGTGTGAAGCAGCTCCGAAGGCTATAGGAAGAGATCGTTGTGATACTGAATGAGCTTGAGATGTACTTCCCGCCCGCGTTCTTTGACGTGATGGTGCATCTGTGTGTCCATATTGCGGATGACATAATAGACCTGGGGCTGTCATTCCTGCACAACATGATGCCGTTTGAGAGGATGAATGGGATCATCAAAGGATTCGTTTGTAACATGTCCCATCTGGATGGAAGCATCGTCCAGGGCTATTTGACACAAGAGTGCATCTCTTTCTGTGAGAATTTTCTATATGGCGCAGACCAGCCGCCTGGTGTTAGTGTTGGTTTGCCCGTTAACAAGCACGATGGGAGGGTCGAAGGAGAAGGTCACTGCAACGGTCGCAGGGAACTGCACGTGGCATACTCAGATCGACGCAGCGACTTTGACAGAGCAAACTTGGTAGTGCTAAAACACCTAGACGAGGTAGATCCTTTCGTGGCACTGCACAAAGAAATTATCGCAAAGAAGTATCGTGACCGGGGGGTATGCAGGACGGAAGCCGAAATTACTAGAGAGCACAACTCCACTTTCCTGCATTGGTTCAAAGAGCATATTATTGCTAATCCCCCGGAGGAGGGCTCTAAGAACGGATTGCTCATATACGCCTTAGCACATGGCCCCTCGCCCAACCTCGTAACCTATCAGGCATATGATATCAACAGATACACGTTCTACACGGAGGCCAAAGATATGGACAGTGATGAATATCAGAATGCATGACCGGCAGCGACAACGGCGCAACTAAACGATTTTATGGAAGGGTCGAGGAGATCTGGGAGCTTGACTACTCTGGACTGCACAACACGACGATGTTCCGTGTCAGATGGGCTAAGATTGTCGAAAGAGAAAGCCGGATTTTCACTACCATGACTATACCCGACGCCAAGAGCGCTATCGTGAACGCTATCGCAAAAAACGAGCCATGGGTACACGCTAAGCACGTGACACAATGCTTCTTCATAACTGACCCATGCAATCCCAGTCGTGTTGTTGTGAGGAAAGGCAAAAGAAACATCATTGGAATGGATGGAGTCGCCAACGAGGAAGACTATGATCAGTACGGCAACCCAATGAGGGAAGATGATGATCATGATGAAGTATACGTCAAAAGAAGAATCAATACTACATTACCAAAGAAAAATCGTACTCCATGGAAAAGGCAAAGTCACAATGAGGGGCTCAATTATTCTTCGACGAACAAGAAGGGAAAGAAGCTGACTCAAAAACGAAAACGTCAGCGCTGAGGAATCGGTCAAATGATGTAATATATATATATATATATATATATATATATATATATATATATATATATATATATTCCTATTTTGTATACACACTTAATTAGCCATTATTATGAATGGGTCCAATGATGTAATATATATATGTTCCTATTTTGTATACACATTTAATTAGCCATTATTATGCATGGGTCCAATGATGTAATATATATATGTTCCTATTTTGTATACACATTTAATAGCCATTATTATGCATGGGCCCAATGATGTAATATATATGTTCCTATTATGCCGAGGAAAAGAAAAAAGGGAAACTGGTTATAGCAGTAGAGCTTTAGTGAAAAAGAGCTACGACTAGTCAAGGTAGCAGTAGCGGTTTTTGCAGAAATCGCTATAGCTGCTCGTAATAGCAGTAGCGCGTTTGGCGTAAACGCGCTACTTCTACGTCCACTTAACCCCAAATTCTCCCTCTCCCTGATTCATCCCGCCTCTTTTCCCCCAAATCCCCACTCTCTTCCCCGGCCCAGTCGCACCGCCGCGCTCGCCCCCGACCCCGGCGCGCTCGCCCCCGACCCCGACGCGCCCGCCCCCGACCCCGGCGCGCCCGCCCCCGACCCCGGCGCGCTCGCCTCCGACCCTGCCGCCCTCGCCCCCGGTGCCGGCGCTCGCCCCCGACCCGTCGGCCCTCGCCTCCCTCCTCTGCTTCCTCCCTTCCCAACCTCAGCCGTCGTCGGGCCTGCCTCCTCGCCCTGCACCCTCCGTAAACCACCCCCCTCTCTCTCTGCTAGCCATGGTTAATTTACTTAGGTTTTACTTATGTTTAATTAGGTTATCTATTTAGTTATGAATTTAGGTAGGTTTCAAAATTTGCTGAATTTATATGCAATTTGAACTGGGCATGTGATATGTGGATTTATCATGTTTTGGACATGTCATGTTTTGTTAAATGATCCGACTGGCCTATGTTAAATGATCCGAGTAGCCTATGTTATGCTGGAATGTTGATTCATTTCTGTTCCGGTGAATTTCAGGCGCTCGATATGTCCATTTTTTAGCGAAGGACATGCCGAAATTTCCCGTGAATAAAGGCATGATTTGTGCTACATAGTTGGCATATCGAGTGCTGGCACATAGATTTCTTTTTTATCTCATTTCTCATTTATTCATACTTTTACAAATAAATGAGGACACTTAATCTTAGGAAACATGTCGAACAACGAAGAAGCTGGGCCTTCTGACCAAGATGCAGACGAGATAGATTATGAGGGTGAATAAGCCTACCTCGACTTTTTGACTGCTAAGCAAAGTTTGCAGGTCCGCCTTGATGATGGTACTGACGCCGACACCGACACCGACGACGCCGGCACCGATGGCGGCGTCGAGATCGCTGGGGAAGGTACCGGCGCGGAAGATACCGGTGCTGATGCCGGTACCGAAAAGAGGAAGCATAAGAAGTAGAGGATCCGAAAACCTAACAAACTAGGGATTGGACGACTTGTGATCACAAAGATGGCATGTGGCAAGTTTGAGCCGCTAGAGCCGGAAGAACCTCGCAAGTGCTATGGGAACCAAGTAGGATGCATCCTATAGGAATGCGCGAGCATCAACGACGATGACTTAAGGAGTAAAGAACATTTGACGCAGTTGCTCCTAACGAAGTTGCACAAGAGATTCAAGTTCCCCGACCGGGATGATAACATAGAACAACCGTGGGATGATCCGAAGATGAAAAAGATTAACAATCACGCCATGGGCATGTTCAGTAATGATTTGGCCTCCTGGAAATCGAGGGTGAAACGAGCTATTGAGGCTGAGGAACCCATGTCCAAGATTCTGGAGGAAAATCCAACACTTACGGAAGAGGAGTTCGAAAAGTTCAAGGAGACTTGCGCTACCGAGGACGCCAAGGCTAAGGCTGCGAAATTCAAGAGCCTTCAGCTAAGGAACACGGGGAAGCATCGCCTTGGAAGCCGTGGCTACCTCGGTAAAAGGCCCATATGGGATAAGGAGGACGTGGAACGTGAAACCGCGGGTCTCCCAGACCCTTTCGCGAAGTTCACCAACCCCTTGGAGCATGACTTCATCAGGGCCCGCTACAAGTGGGACAAGGAGAAAAAGGTTTTTTACACGGACAAGATCACGAGGAAATTGATTAGACTACTAGAGAAGCAACACCAGCTTGCAGCCGAAAGCCCTACTTCTCCGATGAGGCCCAAGTGGGACACCCCTCTCAACCGGGCCTTGAACGAACTTAAGGGACTCCCTTTGGGCCAGCGGCCGCAATATGGTCGTGTGCACGGCGCTGGAGACGGCGCCACATGGAAGGTGTTTTACAACGAGGGCCCGGAGGCCAAGAAGCAGAAAAAGAAGTTTAGTCAGGCAGACATCGACGCGAAGGTGAAGCTTGCGGTCGAGAAAAGATCAGCTGAGGAAGCGAAAAAAGCAGCCGAGGACAAATATGAGTTGTTACAGCAGGCAGTCAATGCAGCTGTAACTGCCTGCAGAAATGATTTTGCTACTAACTTGGTTCCAGTTATCATCAACTGGACGAAGGAAAATCCAGACAAGACGGTACATGATTTCCCGTTGCCCAGTTTCGTCGGGAGCAACTCCATGAACAACAACATCATCGCACCATCACTTGCCCACGCAACCGGGCCTCCTCTCGCAGCCGCTCCCGCTCATAGCAGCCCGTCCTCAGTCTCTGGCGCGCTCGGTGGGCCTTCATCTTTGGCTGAGCTCGACGCCATCACGGTAATTACATGTCGCACCACCATATATATATATATATATATATATATTTATATATATATATATATAATGTTCCATTTTTGTTGCCTTTCGGATGTTTTACGCCACAGACATATGTGTTTGCAGGCGAAAGAAACCCCGTGCACCATACTCTACTTGATCAAAGGCCAGAAGGTGGATGTGGGAAAGGGGATGATAATGGACCCCTTGCAAGCCACGTTCCACAACCAGCCGATCCCTGCTGGGCACTTCATGGTTAGCTTGTCCAGTGTGAAATCGCGGCACGAGGATTTGCCTCCTCCAGTACAGCATGTGGGAGCGGACGACGAGACCCCGCCGCGGATTGGAAGCTGCAAGGGTTGGGTGCTGCTATGGCCGAAGAATCTTATTCGTCTAGAGCCGGCCAAGAGCACACCAATAACCACACATCAACAAGCATGTGCGGAGACCATCACTCCGCCTACGCAATTACCAGCTCCTGTACTGCCGGGTGAGAGCGGCGGACGACATGATGAAGGGGGTGCAATAGTGCCGACTGATGTAATTTGTCCTGTAGAACAGAGAATGGATGATGAGACGGAGGTCGACCCTATGGATTACCTCAATACAAACGCGTATGACTGTGACATAGAATTGATGAGTCAACCATATGACGAATCGGGCTATCAGCTTGCTAATGAGGATATGGATGATATGCCCGGGCAGGAAGGTCGTAGCAGGGATTGCAAAAAGTCTCTCTTCATGAAATCCTCACAGGACACGCCTGAAGATGCCGCCTCAACACAGGCTCAACTATCCTAGCGTGAGGGTCGTACAGTACTTAGCCCGGGAACACTAGGGCAGGGGTTAAGGAAGGGTCTAGAAGGTGTGCCCAAGAAAAAGGAGAGAAAGAGATCGGGGAAGATAGCTGCCTCCAAACAAGCCAGACCACATAGCAGCCAGATGATGCATTCTGAAGAGCGTGTACCCGTGAATGGTGCGGCCATGTTCCATCTCACGGGCGAGCCGATGCTACCGCCGAAACCACTGGAGGCACTATCAGGGGATCTCAGGAGACTGCACGACCATGTGCTGTCGACTGAGAAAAGCCTACTAGCCTCAAAGGATCTAGGATATCAGACATACGCGGCTCGTGTGCCTGAGGGGAAGTGCTACGTCGAGACACGGTCCGCGGAGGTGTTCTTCCTGCGGTTTGACCATATCTTTGAGATTTTTCTGACAAGGCGGCTCGATTTTACAATCGTCCGCCTTTTTGCGCTACATATGAGCTCCGTCATGAACAGTGAAGAACTCTCGCAAATCTGTGTGGCGGATCCGTACTACATGCACGAGTCTTTCTTGAGTCTTGGCGACTTTGAGCGTGAAACTGCTAGGGACTACCTACAAAACTTCATGGTACAGAATAAGGACCGGGAAATTGTCCTCGTGCCTTATCATCCAAAGTAAGTTAGTTTCGAACAACCCTTTCATACATTTCAATCATTCCTTCTCTCTCTCTATGGGGAATAGTTTGAGGTGTCTTTTCCCCGCAGCAACGGGCGCGCCGTCCTTATCGTTCTTTATCCGCAAGTCTCCCACGCCGTGCATTTTGACCCTTCGAGAGACTACGAGAAAAAAGACTACACCCACATAATGAATATTCTAGATGATGCTCTCCAAGGCTTCAGCTTTAGAGGTGGCCACATGCAGATTAGGAAACAAAGGAACAAGAAGATGGGTTTCGCGCATAAAACTAACTTCTCCTGCATCCAAGTCCCAAAACCAAGCAAGAAGGATGGATTCTACATCCTCCATCTCATGATTCAGTTCAACACGGATTACCAAAAGCTTCGCATGAGAAGCAGAAGTGATGATCATATCCACAAGTGGCTAGAATCTCATGGAGAAGCGGATTATAAACTTAGAGATGACTTCTTTCGCATCCAAAGCGACATTGCGACGATCATCATGAAAGAAGTCGTCGATGAGAAGGGGATGTTCCACCACGGCCCTATATCGCGAGCTGACGTCCGAACTCGCATAGGCATGCAACGTCTAGACCTCACGCCGTTCAAGAAGCTAGGGTCCATCCTCGATGATATGGAAGGATGGAACTTCTAGTGATTTATGATGCCGATGATGATGATATGTGTCGGTTGAACTTGTATACTATTTGTAGCGATGCAACTTTGTGATGTCCACGATCCCTGCCGAACTTGCGTAACGCTACTTTGTTAGTTTGCGTACGATGACCTGCGTACCTCTAGTCAATTAATTTGCATACTGTATGTTGCATCTAGTTGCAAACCCTTTCTTTTTTGGTGTTCTCTAGTATATTTTGTTGCATATATATGATTGTACATCCTCTTCATGAACATGCATCTCTAACAGGTACCTAGTTTCTTGATGACGAGATGGAACTGCTATGTCGTGTACAAAGGGAAGGTTCCGGGGGTGTACAACGAGTGGCATGAGTGTCAGGCACAAGTGAATGGGTTCTCGGACGCCAGCCATAAAGGCTTCAAAAGAAGACAAGAAGGAGAAGCTAGTTACTTGAGGTTCACGCTAGCGCGAGAGAGGACTCGTAACCGCCATCTCATGTACTGCATAGTTCAGCTCTCACTCATAGTGATAGCTCTTCTCGCATATACCTTTGTTCAGATGGATGAAGTTGTAGTTGCAAGTATTCGAGACTTTCATGTATCGCTATTTTCGAGATGATGACAAGACACCACTTTGTGTTGGATGATGATTATGACGAGACTATTTGTATGTATATGCTATGATTACATTTGTGGTCTCGCAGGCATTTGTATGTGTATCATGATGACATTTGTATGTGCTACAGATTCTTCTATAAAGCCTGTTCAAATACAAAACAAATATGCCGAAAAAAATAAAAAACTACTAAAATTAGCAGTAGCGAGTGGAGAAAAGTTAGCAGCAGCGCGGTTGTAGCAGTAGCGCGCATGGGGGAAGCGCGCTATTGCTAGTAGCGGCAGCGAGGTTCCTTTAAGCGCGCTGCTGCAACACTTGTGTAGCAGTAGCGCGTGTGGACCAGTGCTACTGCTATACGTTAGCTGTAGCGCCTTATTAGTAGCGCCGGCCCCCGCGCTACTAAAAGGCCCAAAACCCGCACTACTAAATATATGAGTTCTTTATGACTAATGTTGAGTCCATGGATTATACGCACTTTCTTCCTTCCAGCATTGCTAGCCTCTCTAAAACCGCGCACTTTTCACTGGTATCATACACCCACCATATACCTTCCTGAAAACAGCCACCATACCTACCTATTATGGCATTTCCATAGCCATTCCGAGATATATTGCCATGCAACTTACCACCATTCCGTTTATTATGACACGCTCCATCATTGTCATATTGCTTTGCATGATCATGTTGTTGACATTGTATTTGTGGCAAAGCCACCATTCATAATTCTTTCATACATGTCACTCTTGACTCATTGCATATCCCGGTATACCGCCAGAGGCATTCACATAGAGTCATATTTTGTTCTAAGTTTGAGTTGTAATTGTTGAGCTGTAAGTAAATAAAAGTGTGATGATCATCGTTTTTAGAGCATTGTCCCAAGTGAGGAAAGGATGATGGAGACGATGATTCTCCCACAAGTCAGGATGAGACTCCAGACTAAATAAAAAAAGAGGCCATAGAAAAAGAGAAAAGGCCCAAATAAAAAAATGAGAGAAAAAGAGAGAAGGGACAATGTTACTATCCTTTTACCACACTTGTGCTTCAAAGTAGCACCATGATCTTCATGATAGAGAGTCTCCTACGTTGTCACTTTCATATACTAGTGGGAAATTTTTCATTATAAAATTGGCTTGTATATTCCAATGATGGGCTTCCTCAAAATGCCCTAGGTCTTCGTGAGCAAGCGAGTTGGATGCACACCCACTTAGTTCCTTTTGTTGATCTTTCATATACTTATAGCTCTAGTGCATCCGTTCCATGGCAATCCCTACTCACTCACATTGATATCTATTAATGGACATCTCCATAGCCCGTTGATAGCCTAGTTGATGTGAGACTATCTTATCTTTTTTTTCTTCTCCACAACCACCATTCTATTCCACATATAGTGCTATGTCCATGGCTCACGCTCATGTATTGCGTGAAGATTGAAAAAGTTTGAGAACATCAAAAGTGTGAAACAATTGCTTGGCTTGTCATTGAGGTTATGCATGATTTAAATACTTTGTGTGGTGAAGATAGAGCATAGCCATACTATATGATTTTGTAGGGATAACTTTCTTTGGCCATGTTATTGTGAGAAGACATAATTGCTTAGTTAGTATGCTTGAAGTATTATTATTTTACGTCAATATTAAACTTTTGTCTTGAATCTTTCGAATCTGAATATTCATACCACAATTAAGAGAATTACATTGAAATGATGCCAAGTAGCATTCCACATCAAAAATTCTGTTTTTATCATTTACCTACTCAAGGACGAGCAGGAATTAAGCTTGGGGATGCTTGATACGTCTCGAACGTATCTATAATTTTTTATTGTTCCATGCTATATATATTCTGTTTTGGGTATTAATGGGCTTTATTATACACTTTTATATTATTTTTGGGACTAACCTATTAACCGGAGGCCCAACCCAGAATTGCTGTTTTTTGCCTATTTCAGAGTTTCGCAGAAAAAGAATATCAAACGGAGTCCAAACGAAATGGAACCTTTGGGAATGTGATTTTTGGAACGAACGTGATCCAGAGGACTTGGACCCTACGTCAAGAAAGCAACCAGGAAGGCAGGAGGTATGGGGGGCGCGCCTACCCCCTAGGCGCGCCCTCCACCCTCATGGGGCCCACGTTGCTCCACCATTGTACTTCTTCATCCTATATATACCTACGTACCCCCAAACTACCAGATGCGGAGCCAAAAACCTAATTCCGCCGCCGCAACGTTCTGTACCCATGAGATCCCATCTTGGGGCCTTTTCCAGAGCTCCACTAGAGGGGGCATCGATCACAGAGGGCTTCTACTCAACACCATAGCCTCTCCAATGATTTGTGAGTAGTTTACTTTAGACCTTCGGTTCCATAGTTATTAGCTAGATGGCTTCTTCTCTCTCTTTGGATCTCAATACAAAGTTCTCCATGATTCTCGTGGAGATCTATTTGATGTAATCTTCTTTTGCGGTGTGTTTGTTGAGACCGATGAATTGTGGGTTTATGATCAAGTTTATCTATGAACAATATTTGAATCTTCTCTGAATTCTTTTATGTATGATTGGTTATCTTTGCAAGTCTCTTCGAATTATCAGTTTGGTTTGGCCTACTAGATTGATTTTTCTTGCAATGGGAGAAGTGCTTAGCTTTGGGTTCAATGTTGTGGTGTCCTTTCCCAGTGACAGTAGGGGCAGCAAGGCACGTATTGTATTGTTGCCATCAAGGATAACAAGATGGGGTTTATATCATATTGCATGAGTTTATCCCTCTACATCGTGTCATCTTACTTGAAGCGTTACTCTGTTCTTTTGAACTTAATACTCTAGATGCATGCTGGATAGCGGTCGATGTGTGGAGTAATAGTAGTAGATGCAGGCAGGAGTCGGTCTACTTGTCGCAGACGTGATGCCTATATACATGATCATACCTAGATATTCTCATAACTATGCTCAATTCTGTCAATTGATCAACGGTAATTTGTTTACCCACCGTAATACTTATGCTGTCGGGAGAAGCCACTAGTGAAACCTATGGCCCCCAGGTCTATTGTCCATCATATTAATCTTCCAACACTTAGCTATTTTTATTGCCTTTTATTTTACTTTGCATCTTTATCCTAAAAATACGCAGGACGGGATCCCCATCCAGAACGCCTGGAACATCCAGCACCTCCGGAAGTTCTACCCGTGATGCAAGGCCCAGTGCCTGTGAAGGTCTCCGCTCGTGACACTCTCACGTAATAATGAGTGGGGCTGTACACGCCCCGGAGTGTCTGGAGTGCCGCCCTCGGGCCTCGGGGGCTCCCTCCCACGTCCTAGTGGCAGCACTTAGCTCTGCGCTGGTGAGAAGACTAGACTAGGTGTCGGACGCGGCTGTTCATTTGCTTTCCGTAGTTGGTTTGCCTCTCTTTAATGGGAAATTTGAATTCTGGTTTTCTCGATGACTTGGTCTCTCTGTTTATTCCCTCGTTTTTCTGTTTTGCCCAAGGCTCTCCCTCGCGCGCCTCGTGAGGGGGCTGGACAGGTGCGGCGTAAGCGCCCCCTGGTCTTCGTGAGGCACCCTCGCTCGAGCTCACAGTCAGTGCACCCCCCTTTTCTAGTCCATGCCCTAGGGTACCGCGGCGTGGTGCGTTTGGCCATAACCAACCCATGCCTTAAGCCTCGCGCGAGAAGGGTTAGGGATCTCTTAACAAATTTTTGCAGCTTCGCGATATCACCCCAAATCGGCGGCAGGGAAACCCCACCACGCGCCCGAAGGCACGGAACCTCACAAGGTCAAAGCTGCCTCGGATGCATAAAGCTAAGTTACCCTTCTATACCCATATAAGGCACGTACCTCATGACACAACCCGAAAACAACGAACACACCACAAAAGCAACATAAGCACCATAGTTCATTACACGCCCCTAGGGCCCCATACTTGTTTCTGACGATGCAGGAAGAAAGGACAAGCAAAAGTGGCTCCTACGACGCGGCTACTCACGAGGATCAGCCCCCCGGACTCAGACGGAGACCTCCTCGTGCTTCACCGGGGCGCGGCAATGGGGCGACCTGCCGCCGTCCTCGAAGCGAGCCCGGTGACGTGGCGGCTAGTCGTAGCCGCCGTTGCTGGAGCTTCCGCCGGAGGACGAGCTATTGTTGCCAGGCGAGCCATGGCCGTTGTCAGGGGCAAGTTTGCCCCCGACCTCGTCACGGACGTCGCCAAGGCCGAGCACCTCGTCGCGGTCGTTGTCTTCAGGGCAGCATCCGGCGCGGCGACGTCGGGGGGGGGGGGGGGTGATTAGACACTTTGTGCTAAAGTTTGCAGTTTTTAAACTTTTTCGGTTTAAGTGGAGTTTAGGCACAATTTCAACCTTCATAATACATATCAAGCAAGCATGCAAAGAGTATATGAGCAGCGGAAAGTGAAGCATGCATCTTGCAAGAATGTAAAGGGAAGGGTTTGGGGAATTCAAACGCAATTGGAGACACGGATGTTTTTGGCGTGGTTCGGATAGGTGGTGCTATCCTACATCCACGTTGATGGAGACTTCAACCCACGAAGGGTAACGGTTGCGCGAGTCCACGGAGGGCTCCACCCACGAAGGGTCCACGAAGAAGCAACCATGCCTATCCCACCATGGCCGTCGCCCACGAAGGACTTGCCTCACTAGCGGTAGATCTTCATGAAGTAGGCGATCTCCTTGCCCTTACAAACTCCTTGGTTCAACTCCACAATCTTGTCGGAGGCTCCCAAGAGACACCTAGCCAATCTAGGAGACACCACTCTCCAAGAAGTAACAAATGGTGTGTTGATGATGAACTCCTTGCTCTTGTGCTACAAATGATAGTCTCCCCAACACTCAACTCTCTCTCATAGGATTTGGATCTGGTGGAAAGAAGATTTGAGTGGAAAGCAACTTGGGGAAGGCTAGAGATCAAGATTCATATGGTAGGAATGGAATATCTTGACCTCAACACATGAGTAGGTAGTTCTCTCTCAGAAATAGGATGCTGGAAGTGTAGGCTTAGTCTGATGGCTCTCTTCACGAATGAAGAGGAGGTGGAGGGGTATATATAGCCTCCACACAAAATCTAACTGTTACACACAATTTACCAATCTCGGTGGGACCGAATCAACAAACTCGGTCGAACCGATTTAGTAAACCTAGTGACCGTTAGTGATTTTCGGTGGGACCGATATGCAACTCGGTAGGACTGATATGGTTAGGGTTAGGGCATAACGTAATCTCGGTGAGACAGATTACACAAACTCGGTGAGACCGATTTTGGTAATTAGCTAATCAGAGAGATTGTCAGGCAAACTCGGTGGGACCAATTACTAAACTCGGTTGGACTGATTTTGGTAATAAGTTAACCAGAGAGTTTGCATTGTAATCTCGGTAGTACCGATTGCCTAAACTCGGTGAGACCGATTTTGGTAATGGACATACACAGAGAGATTACAATCCCATCTCGGTGAGACCGAGATCCCTATCGGTTGAACCGATTTGCTTAGGGTTTGGCAGTGGCTATGACATGTGAAACTCGGTGGCGCCGGATAGAAAGAATCGGTGGGGTCGAGTTTGACTTTAGGTTTAGGTCATATGTGGAAGTGGGAAAGTAGCTGAGGGTTTTGGAGCATATCACTAAGCACATGAAGCAAGGGGCTCATTAAGCAACACCTCATCCCTCCTTGATAGTATTGGCTTTTCCTATAGACTCAATGTGATCTTGGATCACTAAAATGTAAAATGAAGAGTCTTGAGCTTGAAGCTTTAGCCAATCCTTTGTCCTTAGCATGTTGAAGGAGTTCCCACATCCTTTAGTCCATGCCACTCCATTGTTGAACTTATCTGAAACATACTAGATAAAAGTGTTAGTCCAACAAGAGATATGTTGACATTAATTACCAAAACCACCTAGGGAGCACTTGTGCTTTCAATCTCCCCCTTTTTGGTAATTGATGGCAACATACATCAAAGCTTTAGATAAAGATATAAAGAATAGCAAGTAAAGCTTTGGAAGGACATGTAACAAACATAGGCTCCCCCTTAGTGGCAATCTTCGCCTATTACTACGAGGCTCACGTAGGGGTGCAGCCCTCAGTGGCCTTGCTGCGCCACTACTTCTACCTCCGGACCTCCCGCGGTCCTGCTTCCGCGTGCGCGAGCTTCGTCGCGTACGGTGGCGCCATTGCCATTCCAAACCCCGGGAAAAGGATTGAGGGCTTCAGGAGCAAGTGGGTCTTGGCAGATGCTGGGCACATCCACCCTCGGCTGATCTTGCCCATGGAGAAACCCACGAGCTCCAGCGATTGGGGTCGAGCGGAGCTCGCAGACCCCCGCGCGAAGCTGGTGTTGGAGAAGATGGACGCGGATCTTAGGTCGGCCAACATTGCGGCGGCGAAGCTGACCGGGGCGTCGCTCCTGAGGGAATTCCTGGAGCACCAGCTGGCTCCGCTTCGGCAGTACTCACTTCCGATGTGGAGGCCCCATCCGAGCCCCGCGGCCTTGGCCGATGAAGATCTGGTTGCGGTCCTCCAATCTCAGGTCAGGGGCGATGTGGCGAGGTTGGAGGGCGCTCCTACGCCCTTGTTCCTTCGCGACGACTGGGAGCAGGTAGTGGAGTCCATGCCCTTATTCAACGGGGACGGGCCCGTGCCCACGGAAGCTCCCGAGGAACCGGTGGACGTGTCCTCCGACGACTCCAGCGAAAAGGAGGAAGGAGGGGAGCGGGAAAAGGGCCTGACTCCGAGGCGACTGACTGAGATTCGAGGGCTCCCCTCCCCTGGTGCAGGCCCCGCGTTCTCCGCCTCTCTCCGAGCGATGACGACGAGGATGATGACGAGCAGGGTGGCGGGAGCTTGCCCCTGATCCCGAAGAAGGACAGGACCGGGCTGGTCTCCCGCGGGTCTGCCCCGGCCCCGAGGCGGACCGCAGACGGGCCTTCCGCTCCCGAGCTTCCCGAGGTTGACCCTTCCAGCCGGCTTTCGGGTTTCAAATTTGGCCGGAGGCTGCTTGAGCTCACTGGCAACAACCCGTAAGCGCTTGATTCTTGTCTTTATCTCTTGTTCTTCTGCTGAGGCTTGACGTCCGCATCTCTTGGATAGGTTGGCGCCCGCAACAAAGAAGCCGAAGGGAGCTCCTGAGGTTCCATCCGGGGCAGCGCCTCTGCCCGCGAAGGAAGGTGACCGCAACGCACGGGCCTCTCCTGCTCGGTCGTCCTCGCGAGGCCTGGCTGAGCCGGCTGGGGCGAGCTCAGCCCCCATGGCCCAAGGGACTCCCGAGGTGCCTTTGCCTGCTGCTGCCACCACAGCCGTGGGGGCGCAGCAGGCTACGCCTAAGGATGCTATGGTCGTGCTGCCGCCTTCTCATCCTACTCCATCGACTGCTGTCTCTCTGACTCCTCCTACCGTTCTGGATCGTGCTGCTGTTGAGCTAGACCGGCTACGGCAGGATCTTCTTGGCGCCGACCCTCGCTTGGTGGCCGGGCGCTTGGAGCTGGCTTCAGGATGGATTCGCTCCGATGCTTCGATTCGAGCGGCGCTGGTCCAGGCCTCGACGACTTGCGATGAGGAGATGCAGGCCGTCCTTGAGGCGAAGGCTGCTCGTGATGCAGCCCTGGGGGAGGTGGTCGACGTCCGTGGTCGCTGCAAGGTGCTGGAGGACGAGCTGCAAGGCCTGCGGGACCAGCTCGTGAAAGAGGCCCGCCTTCGCCAAGAGCAAGAAGAAGGCATGAAGGCTCGCGAGGCGGCTGTCAAGGACCGGGAGGCCAAGCTCAGGAAGCGCCGTGACTGCCTAGGCACGCTGGAGCAGGAGTTGGGGCGAGGAAGGTCAATCTGGACGACAAGGCCCAGGTTCTTGCCGAGGACCGCGTGGCCTTCGCGGAAATGGAGGCGAAGGCTCGCTCCTCGCTGAGGACGCTTTATGACAGCAGCCTGGAGAGCCCGATGGCTGGCGCCGAGGACGGCCCCGCCAAGCTGCTTCCCTTCCTGGTTCGCGCTCTTGAAGATGTCGCCCTTGGCCTTGGCCCCACGGCCAAGGCCGAGGCGCGTGTCCTGTCTTCTGCAGTGCTGATGCAGGTCCTCACCCACATCTACCTTTGCGATCCCAGCATCGACCTCGACAGCCTGCTGGAGCCAGCAAGCGGCGAGCGTGCCGCTCTCGCTGCCGAGGCCATGAAGGGTCGCGCGGAGGCTCTGCTGGGGAAGTTCCGGGCCTTCAGCACCAAGCCGAAGCGAGGCGCTTCCGACCCTGCTGCTCCATGAGGCGAACCCACTCCGCGCTGCTCCACCGCCGTCAAGTGATTCCGTTGTGGCTCCTGTCCTGCCTTCAATTCCTGCACGTGTATCATGCCTCAGGGAGGCGTTTAAACTTGCGTTTGGCATTGGGATAACAGTGTGCTCTGTAATATTTGCTTTTGAATTCCTTGAAATTTACGCTTTTCCTTCCTACTTGGTTATGTTCTACGCCTGCAGAGCCTGGCCCCGCGCATACCTCATCCGCCGTTAGCCCCGACCGGAAACCAGGACGGGGCCAAGGAGTGAGGGGCTACGTGACAAGTTAGGCTCTTGAGTCGCGATGCTCAGGAGTCCCCCTTGGTGCACGAAAAGCAAGTAGGGAGGTGAGATGTGGGTGGATCTACCGTTCTACGTCTGCAGAGCCCGGCCCCGCGCATACCTCAACCGCCGTTAGCCTTTCGGAACTAAGGAGTGAGGGGCTACGTGACTAGTTAGGCTCCTGAGTCACGATGCTCAAGAGTCCCCCTTGACGCTCAAACGGCCTTCGTACCTTGGCTCCGCTCAGGGAGAGACGCGCGACGAACCAGGCCCGGGGGGGGGGGGGGGCTGGCTGGGTGGCGTGCGTCTGGGCGTGACCCAGGCGCCGCCCCCGTGCCCAGCCCCCGCGCGCGGCACTCCCGAGGGGAGGCGTTGCGATGAGGCTAGACACTAAGCTCTGGGCTCCCTGAGGTTGATGCGGCCCGGGGGCCACCCTCAGTTGTTTATCACCAGCGCGGAGCATAGCGCCTCCGTATGTGTACGGGCATAGCCGCTCCTCGGCAGTGTCGTCACCCAGCGCGGAGCATGGTGCTTCCACTAGTACATGGGAGGGGGCTCCCCTCCGGGAGGAGCCCCCGGGGCGTGTACAGCGCCGCCCTGGCACGTGGCTGGCACGGTAGGGCCTGGCGAGGTGCATCTGGGCACCCGTGAGCCAGCGCGGGACTCACGGGGCCCTACCTCTAGGCGGGTTGTGCCTGGCATTGGGCCTTATCTTGTGATGTGTTCCTGCAAATTTGGTTAGATGCCGGCACTCTACGTCCTCGGGTCCCGGCCATCGAGCTGGTCTCAGCTGTCGCTGGTATGCCAGGTCGAGATGCCGTGGACAAGGCCAGAGGGTGAGGGCTGGAGAGCCAGTAAGAGCCCTGAGTCGCGATGCTCAGGTACCCCCCCCTTTAATGTGCAAGTGGTCGGCATGGAGAAGAAGAGGTGCCGTGGACCGGCATCCAATAATCAAGTATGGTGGGTCGAACGCATAGTCGGAAATAAACGCAAAAGGGATACATGCCACTGGGTCTGGCCCGAGCGACTTGGGGATGATGCAGCCCGAGGGGCGCCCCCAACAAAGTAGGCTAACAACATGAAATAAAAGGGGTAGATGCCGCAGGGATGGACCCACGCGGTCTGGGAATGATGCAGCCCTGGGGGGCGCTCCCAGCTAGAAATGAAACTTGAAAGATGTCACCTGATGATGTTGAGGACGAATGAGTGTTGGTGTAGCAGACTCGGTGGGCTGCGGAAGCCGATCCTCACGAGCCCCCAGGCCCAGGGGCCTTGGGAGGCTCCGGAGGCGCTGGTGGCTCCTCGCGGACCATCTCCATCTCCGCCAAGGCTGCGGAACGCCTGGCCTCTTGAGCCTCCGTGATGCCCCTCATGAGGCGCTAGTATGTGGCAGCTGCGTTCGGCAAGCCGTAAGGCATGCGAATATAGTTGTGGGGCAGAGGCGCTCGAGAGAGGCGACTTGATTGAGCCCTGGTATGTCGATGCAGACGCGCAACCCACCATCCTCGCCTGGATGGGGAGCCACAGCTGGTAGGCGGCGGCCGCCTCTCACGACTCTTGACTCCTGTAGCTCCTGAATGGCCTTGCTGAAGAACTCCTGAGGGTCTGGCCCTCCTTGCCTTCCTCCTTCTTGAGGGAAACGTGCTTCGAAACACGCCTCCATGTGGTGCCCAAGCGCCTCCCTCGTGACCTTAGCCAGGTCGGTGGCCCTCCAGGGGAGAGCCCCCGAGCCCTGCCTAAGGAGGGCGCCGGGCGCGCTTTCCTATGCGATGGAAGGAGGTTCCCCCTGGGCAGGCGCGGGCCCTAAGGGGCCGGGCCGGACAATGTCTTCTTCTTCTTGGGGGTAGTCTCGGGAAGCCTCCTACTTCTGCGATCCGGGTCTTCCAGTGATGCGGCCTGAAAGGCTCGTTCCAGGGAACACACCGCGTCCTTCTCTTCACAGGGCACCGTGATGACTCCGCCACTTCCTGGCATCTTGAGGACGCTGTAGCCGTGGTGAGTTACGGCCATGAACTTGGCTAGCACTGGGTACCCAAGCATGGTGTTGTACGGCAGGTGAATGTGAGCGACGTCGAAGTCGATGAGCTCGGTGCGGTAGTTGTCGCGTTCCCCGAAGGTGACAGGGAGGCGGACCTGCCCAATCGGGGCCGTGGAGCCGTCGGTGACTCCGTAGAAAGGCTTGGTTGGCTAAAGCTAGTTGTAGGGCTGATACGGGGTGAAACCCTAGATGGCCGATCTTTCACGAAAGGAGCGAGATCCCTTGAAGAACACGATGAACACGGGGAAGAACGGGGAAAAAACAAGAGAGAAACACTCAACCAACAAGAAATAGATCACACATATGCTAGATCGATGAACACAAAGAGTTACACGATGATCCAAGGTCAACAAAGGACGATACAAAGTAACCGGTTCTTCTCCGATAGGAGGTCTTGATGGGGGTCTTCTCCGTGAGGAGGTCTTGAATCCAATGATCTTCTCCGAAGAGGGGCCGCAGTCTCTCTCAAGGAGGAGATCCGTATGGATGAGCGAAGCTCTATCTCACATATGAGCTAAACCAACGCTGACCCTAACTAGGAGGAGGTGGGGGTCTATATATAGTGCTAGTACAAGTTGGGGCGAGTTGGAGGGGTACATGGCCCTTGGCCTGTTCACTGTGCGCAGACAGGCGCCGGATGTCTGGGCTGGGGGCCGGATGTCCGGGCGTTCGCGGGAGGCCGGATGTCCGGGGCGCGGGCCGGATGTCCGGGCTGGTGTTGCCGGTCTCGGAGCTCTCTGGATAGCGGGGTCCCGATGTCCGGGCTAGGGGCCGGATGTCCGGGGCTCGGGCCGGATGTCCAGGCTGAAGTGCAAACTTTTGTGGTCCCTAGTTAGACGAGGCCGGATTTCCGGGCTGGGGGCCGGATGTCCGGGGCTTCGTGGGAGGCCGGATGTCCGGGCCCTCTAGCAGCTTGCCCTTCTTCCTTCTTCTTCCTTCGCTTCTGCGCACGCTTGGCCTTGGTCCTTGGGCTCTCCATGGTCTCCTCGGGTGTACCTGAGTATGAACAAGGTCCGCGCTTGATGTAGCATCCATGTCTTTCGTGCGGAAAGGGAAGATTCGAATAGGAGCGAGTTCACCTTAGGTCCAATGGCGTAGGCTCGAGTATACATGGGGATGATCGTCGGATGCTCCGCATCATCTCCCCTCCCTTGGGAAAGATCCGACCTCGGGTCAAAATCCTCATCACCATGGAAACAGTTGTCGTGGACGGATTTGTAGTAGGACGAAGTGGAAGACATGGCGCAATCCAAGTACTTCAAGATGTCGTCGGGATGGTAGACATGCAAAACGAGCAAACACAAGCGACACTTGGAAATACAATGGTTAGCGCACACAAGGTGTCCATCAAGTAAGCATGAGGTCGTCGAAAGGAATTGTTCATGACAAAACGCGTGAAGCTTATCAAGATGATATAGAATGATATGCAAAGCGTTCATGGGAGCAAAAGCATTCGTTGTGCACACAAATGTGTCGTGAATATGGTCAATGCAACCACGGTGCAAAATGATGTCATAGTGAGACGGTTTATCAATAGCATGAATATGGAAATGTATGCTCAATATGATTATGTTATCATGCAATTGATGGTAGGCAATATGATCACGATTTATGAATATGCCATCAAGAAAGATCATAACAAATTTGCTAAGGAAATGCACAAGCTCATATATCATGGATGACATGGGAATAGGTGCAACAAGATAATCATAATGTGTGTCAATCCATGCATAGGGTGCAAATTTGTCATGGGTGGTGTTGTACCATAGCTCGATGTCGTGGTAGAAGTGTTGGTCCGGTGGTGCATCCACTAAGTCTGAGCACTCCTCAACTTGAAGGTCCATAGGGTCCATCTCCAATGTCGGTCCTCCATCCAATATATGTATCATGTAGACAAGAAGAAGGAAACAACAATGAAAGTATGGCCCATCCAATATGCATATTTGAAGATGGCTCAAAGGGAAAGAGTTCACCTTTATGAGGATGTCGAGAATGTTGGTGTTGCACATCATGTAAGCCTTCACATAACCAATATGTCTCGTTATGGTACCACCTTCTGAATCCTTCAAAATGAAAGAACATGACAAACACTCGGAAAAACAAATGAGGTTAGCGGAAATGCAAAACCTATCATTTGAGTGGTAAGATACCCAACAAGTGTATGCATCATGCTCATCATAATAAAGGACAAGGGAGCATTTCATAGTATGGAGGCATATGATGCGAGAACAACCAAATACAATAGGCTCAATCAAACAAGCATGCTTCACAAGTAATATGTCCAAGTCTCCATGATCAATAAGAATAGCAAGTTGGCACTCAATACAAGGTGATATGAGAGATGCAACTAATGGAGATAAGAGAAAAGATCAAGATATATCATGTGAGAGGCATGAACATATATGTCATCAACCCAAGAAAGCGAGTAAGAATGGGACATGGGTGATGCAACAAAGCAAGCAATCATCGTGATCAAGTCAAGCAAGCTAGTAGTGCGAAGATGCAATGTACTAGAAGGAATCGTGGCAAACATGTCATGTGTGCAAATAGTGGGCATATATAATGCACATGACATTTCACAAACATAAAGGCAAGATATGAGCAAAATATCATCAATAGCATGGGGCACATGATAAACATGGCAATAGCAACAAGGATCTCCACCAAGCATGCAAATACACATAGAAGTAGTATAATGGTGAATCACATGTAAGTGCAAGCAAGGGTCACAATTGCATGGCAAAATCATGTAAAGAGGCATAACATGCAAAGTGAACACGGTAGAATGGGCATAAGGTGAATAGTGGTAAATAGCCCATAGCCGTGTGAGAGACAAGTAGAAAAGATGCGCGTAGTCGTTGCGCAAAGGGAACGGTGGTAAGGATAGTCCACGGGATCCCAAATCGTCGTTGCTCTCAAGAGCTCGTTTCGTCAACTCTTGGGATTGAGAGGTTGACGAGTATACGTGAGTACCTACACAAAAGAGACATAAACCGAAGAAATTGTGCGCGTGGTAAATGTACACATTATCCATCATGATGTGTATGTGCATGTGTGAGTTAGAACAAGATAAGCATCGCTCAAAGAAATTTGATGCATGGTATAAAAACATGTCATCCATCATGAAAGAATAGTTGTTATGTATGACACGATGGGGATGCAAATTGAGCATACTAGTATATGGCACATCAATAGCATGTTTATTCATGGGAAGCATATTGTGCACACAAGCATTGGGATCATGCAATGGATAGGATGAATCAAAATCTCCTAAAATGTATGAGGAAACTATGGGGGTCTCCTCATGAGCAATATTGGGAACATCATATGGAGAAAATGAACAACATCGAAAACAATGCTCATCCGAAGCTAGGTAGTCATGGCATGGCATATGAGATAAATGATGCAAAGGGAGCATATCAATATCATCACAAGAAAAACAAATGCCAATAACCATGGGCTTGCCATCTATGCCATAAGTGCAAATTGGGTTAATTTTAATGGCATATGCATAGTCACTATGAAGAGATTGCAAATATGACATATTATTGATCTCATGCATAGCATATGACAAGTCAAGCGGATTGTCAAATATGATGTGACCTAAAGAATTGTCACAAGAAATCCTATGAAACATGGCATCACAACTAATAGACGCCACGTGAGAATCATCATATTCATCATAAATTGGTATGTCATGACAAGAAGAAGTCGCGCTAGCATGAAGCGTGGGAATAGGTGGATCAACATCATGCAAGCAATCATTGGTAAGATAGTCCACTAGTGGGACAAGAGAAGCAGCATCACCTATGTTACCTTTGGAGCATCGCTCATGTGTTGTAGGTGAGGTGTCGAAGATCCACTCGTTTGTTGGGGAACGTTGCAGAAAATTAAAAATTTTCCTACGGTTTCACCAAGATCCATCTATGAGTTCATCTAAGCAACGAGTCATGGGAGAGAGATTGCATCTACATACCACTTTGTAGATCGCGCACGGAAGCGTTCAGGGAGCGGTGATGACGTAGTCGTACTCGTCGTGATTCAGATCACCAATGACCAAGTGCCGAACGGACAGCACCTCCGCGTTCAACACACGTACAGGACGATCGACGTCTCCTCCTTCTTGATCCAGCAAGGGGAAGGAGAGGTTGAGGAAGAAGACTCCAACGGCAGCACGACGGCGTGGTGTTGTTGGTGCAGTAGTACTCCGACAGGGCTTCGCCAAGCACGTACGGAGGAGGAGAGGTGTTGGGGAGGGGAGGGGCTGCGCCTTGAGTTGTCTTGCTGCCCTCCCCTCACCCCCACTATTTATAGGGGAAGGGGCAAGGGGGGCCGGCCCCTCTAGATGGGATCTAGAGGGGGGCGGCGGCCAAGGGGAGGGGGCTTGCCCCCCAAGCAAGGGGGGCGCCCCCCCTTAGGGTTCCCCCCAACCCTAGGCGCATGGGCCATTGGGGGGAAGGCGCACCAGCCCACTTTGGGCTGGTTCCCTTCCTCATACAGCCCATAAGCCCCTCTGGGAGAGGTGGCCCCTCCCGGTGGACCCCCGGAACCCCTCCGGTGGCCCCAGTACAATACCGATATGCCCCCGAACCCTTCCGGTGTCCGTATGACAACTTCCCATATATAAATCTTTACCTCCGGACCATTCCGGAACTCCTCGTGACGTCCGGGATCTCATCCGGGACTCCGAACAACATTCGGTATTCACATACAAGTCTTCCTAATAACCCTAGCGTCACCGAACCTTAAGTGTGTAGACCCTACGGGTTCGGGAGACATGCAGACACGACCTAGACGGCTCTCGATCAATAACCAACAGCGGGATCTGGATACCCATGTTGGCTCCCACATGTTCCTCGAAGATGTCATCGGATGAACCACGATGTCGAGGGTTCAAGCAACCCCGTATACTATTCCCTTTGTCAATCGGTATGTTACTTGCCCGAGACTCGATCGTCGGTATCCCAATACCTCGTTTAGTCTCGTTACCGGCAAGTCACTTTACTCGTACCGTAATGCATGATCCCGTGACCAAACACTTGGTCACATTGAGCTCATTATGATGATGCATTACCGAGTGGTCCCGGTGATACCTCTCCGTCATACAGAGTGACAAATCCCAGTCTCGATCCATGTCAACCCAACAGACACTTTCGGAGATACCTGTAGTGCACCTTTATAGTCACCCAGTTACGTTGTGACGTTTGGTACACCCAAAGCACTCCTATAGTATCCGGGAGTTACACGATCTCATGGTCTAAGGAAAAGATACTCAACATTGGAAAACTCTAGCAAACGAACTATGCGATGTTATTCTATGTTTAGGATTGGGTCTCGTCCATCACATCATTCCCCTAATGATGTGATCTCGTTATCATTGACATCCAATGCCCATAGTCAGGAAACCATGACTATCTGTTGATCAACGAGCTAGTCAACTAGAGGCTTACTAGGGACACGTTGTTGTCTGTTATTCACACATGTATTACGATTTCCGGATAACACAATTATAGCACGAATAAAGACAATTATCATGAATAAGGAAATATAATAATAATGTTTTTATTATTGCCTCTAGGGCATATTTCCAACAGTCTCCCACTTGCACTAGAGTCAATAATCTAGTTACATTGTGATGAATCGAACACCCATAGAGTTCTGGTGCTGATCATGTTTTGCCTTAGGGAGAGGTTTAGTCAACGGATCTGCGACATTCAGATCCGTGTGCACTTTACAAATTTCTATGTCTCCATCTTGAACATTTTCACGAATGGAGTTGAAGCGATGTTTGATGTGCCTGGTCTTCTTGTGAAACCTGGGCTCCTTGGCAAGTGCAATAGCTCCAGTGTTGTCATAGAAGAGTTTGATTGGCCCCCACGCATTGGGTATGACTCCGAGGTCGGTGATGAACTCCTTCACCCAAATTGCTTCATGTGCTGCCTCCGAGGCTGCCATGTACTCCGCTTCACATGTATATCCCGCCACGACGCATTGCTTGCAACTGCACCAGCTTACTGCCCCACCATTCAAAATATACACGTATCCGGTTTGTGACTTAGAGTCATCCAGATCTGTGTCGAAGCTAGCGTCGATGTAACCCTTTACGACGAGCTCTTCGTCACCTCCATAAACAAGAAACATTTCCTTAGTCCTTTTCAGGTACTTCAGGATATTCTTGACCGCTGTCCAGTGTTCCTTGCCGAGATTACTTTGGTACCTTCCTACCAAACTTACACAAGGTTTACATCAGGTCTGGTACACAGCATGGCATACATAATAGAACCTATGGCTGAGGCATAGGGGATGACACTCATCTCTTCTATATCTTCTACCGTGGTCGGACATTGAGCTGAGCTCAATTTCACACCTTGTAACACAGGTAAGAACCCCTTCTTAGATTGATCCATATTGAACTTCTTCAATATCTTATCAAGGTATGTGCTTTGTGAAAGACCTATGAGGCGTCTCGATCTATCTCTATAGATCTTGATGCCTAATATATAAGCAGCTTCTCCAAGGTCCTTCATTGAAAAACTCTTATTCAAGTAGGCCTTAATGCTGTCCAAGAGTTCTATATCATTTCCCATCAAAAGTATGCCATCTACATATAGTATGAGAAATGCTACAGAGCTCCCACTCACTTTCTTGTAAACGCAGGCTTCTCCATAAGTCTGCATAAACCCAAACGCTTTAATCATCTCATCAAAGCGAATGTTCCAACTCCGAGATTCTTGCACCAGCCCATAAATCGAGCGTTGGAGCTTGCACACCTTGTCAGCATTCTTAGGATCGACAAAACCTTCCGGCTGCATCATACACAATTCTTCCTTAAGGAAACCATTAAGGAATGCCGTTTTGACGTGCATTTGCCATATATCATAATCATAGAATGCGGCAATTGCTAACATGATTCGGACGGACTTTAGCTTCGCTACCGGTGAGAAAGTCTCATCATAGTCAATTCCTTGAACTTGTCGATAACCCTTAGCGACAAGCCGAGCTTTATAGATGGTCACATTACCATCCGCGTCTGTCTTCTTCTTAAAGATCCATTTATTTTCTATGGCTCGCCGCTCTACGGGCAAGTCAGTCAAAGTCCATACTTCGTTTTCATACATGGATCCTATCTCGGATTTCATGGCTTCTAGCCATTTGTCGGAATCCGGGCCCACCATTGCTTCCTCATAGTTCGAAGGTTCACCGTTGTCTAACAACATGATTTCCAAGACAGGGTTGCCATACCACTCTGGTGCGGAACATGTCCTTGTGGACCTTCGAATTTCAGTAGGAGCTTGATTAGAAGTATCTTGATCATCATCATTAATTTCCTCTCTAGTCGGTGCAGGCACCTCAGGAACATTTTCTTGAGTTTTGCCATTTTCCGGTTCAAGAGGTAACACTTCATCAAGTTCTACTTTCCTCCCACTTACTTCTTTCGAGAGAAACTCTTTCTCTAGAAAGGATCCATTCTTGGCAACAAAGACCTTGCCTTCAGATCTGAGGTAGAAGGTATACCCAATAGTTTCATTAGGGTATCCTATGAAGACGCATTTTTCCGACTTGGGTTCGAGCTTTTCAGGTTGAAGTTTCTTCACATAAGCATCGCATCCCCAAACTTTTAGAAACGACAACTTAGGTTTCTTCCCAAACCATAATTCATACGGTGTCGTCTCAACGGATTTCGACGGAGCCCTATTTAAAGTGAATGCGGCAGTCTCTAAAGCATAGCCCCAAAAAGATAGTGGTAAATCGGTAAGAGACATCATAGATCGCACCATATCTAATAGAGTGCGATTACGACGTTTGGACACACCATTACGCTGAGGTGTTCCAGGCGGCGTGAGTTGTGAAACTATTCCACATTTTCTTAAGTGTGTGCCAAATTCGTGACTCAAGTATTCTCCTCCACGATCTAATCATAGAAACTTGATCTTTCTATCACGTTGATTTTCCACCTTACTCTGAAATTCCTTGAACTTTTCAAAGGTCTCAGACTTGTGTTTCATGAAGTAGATATACCCATATCTACTCAAGTCATCAGCGAGGGTGAGAACATAATGATAGCCACCGCGAGCCTCAACACTCATTGGACCGCACACATCGGTATGTATGATTTCCAATAAGTTGGTTGCTCGCTCCATTGTTCCTGAGAACGGAGTCTTGGTCATTTTACCCATGAGGCATGGTTCGCACGTGTCAAATGATTCATAATCAAGAGACTCTAAAAGTCCATCTGCATGGAGCTTATTCATGCGTTTGACACCTATGTGACCAAGGCGGCAGTGCCACAAATATGTGGGACTATTGTTATCAACTTTAACTCTTTTGGTATTCACACTATGAATATGTGTATCATCACGTACGAGATTCATTAAGAATAAACCATTAACCATCGGAGCATGACCATAAAACATATCTCTCATATAAATAGAACAACCATTATTCTTGGATTTAAATGAGTAGCCATCTCGAAATAAACGAGATCCACACACAATGTTCATGCTCAAACTTGGCACTAAATAACAATTATTGAGGTTTAAAACTAATCCCGTAGGTAAATGTAGAGGTAGCGTGCCGACGGCGATCACATCGACCTTGGAACCATTCCCGACGCGCATCCTCACCTCATCCTTCGTCAGTCTCCGTTTACTCCGCAGCTCCTGCTTTGAGTTACAAATGTGAGAAACTGCACCGGTATCAAATACCCAAGAGCTACTACGAGTACTGGTAAGGTACACATCAATTACATGTATATCACATATACCTTTTGTTTTGCCGTCCTTCTTGTCCGCTAAGTATTTGGGGCAGTTCCGCTTCCAGTGACCACTTCCCTTGCAATAAAAACACTCAGTCTCGGGCTTGGGTCCATTCTTTGGCTTCTTCTCGGCAACTTGCTTACCGGGCGCGGCAACTTCCTTGCCGTCCTTCTTGAAGTTCTTTTTACCCTTGCCCTTCTTGAACTTAGTGGTTTTATTCACCATCAAAACTTGATGTTCCTTCTTGATTTCTACCTCTGCTGATTTCAGCATAGCATATACCTCAGGAATGGTCTTTACCATCCCCTGCATGTTGTAGTTCATCACAAAGCTCTTGTAGCTAGGTGGAAGCGACTGGAGGATTCTGTCAATGACCGCTTCATCCGGGAGATTAACTTCCAGTTGAGTCAAGCGGTTGTGCAACCCAGACATCTTGAGTATGTGTTCACTGACAGAGCTATTTTCCTCCATCTTACAGCTAAAGAATTTGTCGGAGACTTCATATCTCTCGACTCGAGCATGAGCTTGGAAAACCATTTTCAGCTCTTCGAACATCTCATATGCTCCATGTCTCTCAAAACGCTTTTGGAGCCCCGGCTCTAAGCTGTAAAGCATGCCGCACTGAACGAGGGAGTAATCATCAGAACGTGACTGCCAAGCGTTCATAACGTCTTGTTCTGCAGGGAGAACAGGTGCGTCACCCAGCGGTGCTCGTAGGACATAATCTTTCTTGGCAGCTATGAGGATGATCCTCAGGTTCCGGACCCAGTCCGTATAGTTGCTGCCATCGTCTTTCAGCTTGGTTTTCTCTAGGAACGTGTTGAAGTTGAGGACTACGTTCGCCATTTGATCTACAAGACATATTGTAAATATTTTAGACTAAGTTCATGATAATAAAGTTCATCTTAATCAAATTATTTAATGAACTCCCACTTAGATAGACATCCCTCTTATAGTCATCTAAGTATTACATGATCCAAGTCAACTAGGCCGTGTCCGATCATCACGTGAGACGGACTAGTCAACATTGGTGAACATCTTCATGTTGATCGTATCTTCTATACGACTCATGCTCGACCTTTCGGTCTTCTGTGTTCCGAGGCCATGTCTGTACATGCTAGGCTCGTCAAGTCAACCTAAGTGTTTGCATGTGTAAATCTGTCTTACACCCGTTGTATGTGAACGTTAGAATCTATCACACCCGATCATCACGTGGTGCTTCGAGACAACGAACTGTCGCAACGGTGCACAGTTAGGGGGAACACTTCTTGAAATTATTATGAGGGATCATCTTATTTACTACCGTCGTTCTAAGTAAACAAGATGCAAAACATGATAAACATCACATGCAATCAAATAATAAACGTGACATGATATGGCCAATATCACATAGCTCCTTTGATCTCCATCTTGGGGCTCCATGATCATCTTGTCACCGGCTTGACACCATGATCTCCATCATCGTGTCTCCATGAAGTTGCTCGCCAACTATTACTTCTACTACTATGGCTAACGCGTTTAGCAATAAAGTAAAGTAATTTACATGGCGTTTCTCAATGACACGCAGGTCATACTAAAAATAAAGACAACTCCTATGGCTCCTGCCGGTTGTCATACTCATCGACATGCAAGTCGTGATTCCTATTACAATACCATGAACATCTCATACATCACATATAGATCATTCATCATTCATCACAACTTTGGCCATATCATATCACAAAGCACTTGCTGCAAAAACAAGTTAGACGTCCTCTAATTGTTGTTGCAAGTTTTACGTGGCTGAATTAGGGTTCTAGCAAGAACGTTTTCTTACCTACGTGAAAGCCACAACGTGATTTGTCAACTTCTATTTACCCTTCATAAGGACCCTTTTCATCGAATCCGCTCCAACTAAAGTGGGAGAGACAAACACCCGCCAGCCACCTTATGCAACTAGTGCATGTTAGTCGGTGGAACCGGTCTCACGTAAGCGTACGTGTAAGGTTGGTCCGGGCCTCTTCATCCCACAATACCGCTGAAGCATGATAAGACTAGTAGCGGCAAGAAAAATTGACAACATCTACGCCCACAACAAATTGTGTTCTACTCGTGCAATAGAGAACTACGCATAGACCTAGCTCATGATGCCACTATTGGGGAACGTTGCAGAAAATTAAAATTTTTCCTACGGTTTCACCAAGATCCATCTATGAGTTCATCTAAGCAATGAGTCATGGGAGAGAGATTGCATCTACATACCACTTTGTAGATCACGCACGGAAGCGTTCAGGGAACGGTGATGACGTAGTCGTACTCGCCGTGATTCAGATCACCGATGACCAAGTGCCGAACGGACAGCACCTCCGCGTTCAACACACGTACGGGATGATCGACGTCTCCTCCTTCTTGATCCAGCAAGGGGAAGGAGAGGTTGAGGAAGAAGACTCCAACGGCAGCACGACGGCGTGGTGTTGTTGGTGCAGCAGTACTCCGACAGGGCTTCGCCAAGCACGTACGGAGGAGGAGAGGTGTTGGGGAGGGGAGGGGCTGCGCCTTGAGTTGTCTTGCTGCCCTCCCCTCACCCCCACTATTTATAGGGGAAGGGGCAAGGGGGCCGGCCCCTCTAGATGGGATCTAGAGGGGGCGCCGGCCAAGGGGAGGGGGCTTGCCCCCCAAGCAAGGAGGGCGCCCCCCCTTAGGGTTCCTCCCAACCCTAGGCGCATGAGCCCTTGGGGGGGAAGGCGCAGCAGCCCACTTTGGGCTAGTTCCCTTCCTCATACAGCCCATAAGCCCCTCCGGGAGAGGTGGCCCCTCTCGGCGGACCCCCGGAACCCCTCCGGTGGCCCCGGTACAATACCGATATGCCCCCGAACCCTTCCGGTGTCCGTATGACAACTTCCCATATATAAATCTTTACCTCCGGACCATTCCGGAACTCCTCGTGACGTCCGGGATCTCATCCGGGACTCCGAACAACAGTCGGTAATCACATACAAGTCTTCCTAATAACCCTAGCGTCACCGAACCTTAAGTGTGTAGACCCTACGGGTTCGGGAGACATGCAGACACGACCGAGACGGCTCTCGGGCAATAACCAACAGCGGGATCTGGATACCCATGTTGGCTCCCACATGTTCCTCGAAGATGTCATCGGATGAACCACGATGTCGAGGGTTCAAGCAACCCCGTATACTATTCCCTTTGTCAATCGGTATGTTACTTGCCCGAGACTCGATCGTCGGTATCCCAATACCTCGTTTAGTCTCGTTACCGGTAAGTCACTTTACTCGTACCGTAATGCATGATCCTGTGACCAAACACTTGGTCACATTGAGCTCATTATGATGATGCATTACCGAGTGGTCCCGGTGATACCTCTCCGTCATACGGAGTGACAAATCCCAGTCTCGATCCGTGTCAACCCAACAGACACTTTCGGAGATACCTGTAGTGCACCTTTATAGTCACCCAGTTACGTTGTGACGTTTGGTACACCCAAAGCACTCCTATAGTATCCGGGAGTTACACGATCTCATGGTCTAAGGAAAAGATACTCAACATTGGAAAACTCTAGCAAACGAACTATGCGATCTTATGCTATGTTTAGGATTGGGTCTCGTCCATCACATCATTCTCCTAATGATGTGATCTTGTTATCATTGACATCCAATGCCCATAGTCAGGAAACCATGACTATCTGTTGATCAACGAGCTAGTCAACTAGAGGCTTACTAGGGACACGTTGTTGTCTGTTATTCACACATGTATTACGATTTCCGGATAACACAATTATAGCACGAATAAAGACAATTATCATGAATAAGGAAATATAATAATAATGTTTTTATTATTGCCTCTAGGGCATATTTCCAACATCGTTGTCATCTTCATCTTGATGGAACCATGTGGGGGGTGCATCATATTCCACCATGGCCATCATCATGTCCAAAGGAAGGACGTAGTCATCGCGAATCGGCGCGTCATCATGTATAGGACCTAGCACCAAATGAGAAGACACAATAGAGGTAGAGGTTAAGTCATTAGAAATCGAAGTGGCCTCACTCTCTCTATGTGGTGGTTCACTCACTCCCTCAAGGTAGGTGCACTCAAAGTCACATATGGTGGAGTCACTCATCTCACTCAAGTGGTGGGGGTTGTGGCTCTCCTCACATGGGAATTTGGGCAACACATCACATATGTGGCTAGTGGTGAAGTCACTCTCACTCTCAATATGGTGACACAAGTCACTCAAGTCATTATACTTGGTCGTGGTCGAAGGGAAAATCCCATGCTCAACCATCTCGTCATTGTCACCATGGATGAAGGCCGAAGATGGCACATCATCGCTCTCACCTCCTAAGATGGAAGCATCATCCTTGCTCGTCACCATGTCGCTCGCCTCCAAAGCTTGGTCCTTGAAGGTCTCCGTGGTCGTACTCGTCGCCGCACCATCTTGAAAAAGAGTCGTGGAGGACTCGGCATCATCAATGCCACAAAGAGGGATGGTGATGAAGTCAAACTTGGGAGCATCATCTTGGAGCTCATCGGGCTTGGACATCTTGGTGGTACTAGCCTCATGCTCGTCGTCTTTGAGTTTGGTCTTCGAGAAGTGTGCTTGGGGTGGAGAAGCCTTGGCCTTCATGAGTTCTTGTTCCGACTTGAGAGCACCAATGTAGTTGTCGCCGAGGGACTTGTAGTTCTCAAGGAAGATAGTCTTGGAGATGTCGTTGTTCAATCCCATCATGAAGTGGAACTTCATTGACATGGGGTCGTCCACGCCGGCTCGTCGCAAGGCTTTCTTCATCTCCTTGAAGTACTCGTCGATGGACTTGGTCCTTGGGTGGTGTTCTCCAATTGGCGTAGAAGTTGTTTCGTGTAGGTTGGAGGAACAAACTATCGCCGCAAAGCTCTCTTCGTCTTGGGACAACTCATGTCGTAGTTGTCCGAATGTGTGTGAAGCCACCATGTGCACGCGTAGTCGTCGAAGTTTCTTGTGGCACACTTGACTTGATCTTCGGGAGGAACTTGATGTAGCTTGAGGTAGTCGTCCATCAAACGCTCCCACTCGAGATACTCCTCGGGTTCTAGAGTCCCATAGAAAGGAATCTCATGGTCGGTGTCGAGGTCGTAGTAGCTCGTGGAGGTCGCGGAGTTGAGCTTGGGGAGCTTCTCTTGAGCGTAGTCTTGAGGTGCTTGTTGGCGAAGATGCCGTATATTTGAAGGCGAAGATGCCTTGAAGTCGCTTGGCGAAGATGCCAAGGGAGATGGTGAAGTCATTGAGCGGTTGTTGGTGTTGAGCTCTTGACTTTCACGTTCGTGGTGGTGATGGTGTCGATGCCGATGTGATCTTGTCGGAGATGGTAGCTCGGAAGCATGTGCTATTGAGCGTCTTCTCGAAGATGAGGAAGATCGCTTGTAGGACTTGATGAGGGCTTTGATATCCTCCATTTGAGCGTTCATCTTGGCGTCGTTGGAGTTGTTCGTGGCATCGAGCTCGTTGTTGTTGTTGTAGACCGAGGGTGAAACGCCTTGCCTATCCATCACAAGACTCGAGCAAATATGAGTGGGAGTAAGAGAAGAACTTATACCAAATGTACCTTGACTGATGTTGAAGATGGATCAATGATCACTCAATGTGTAACAAGGAAATAGCACAATTGGTATCAATTTTTGTCGGTTTCTCACACCTACACAAATAAGGCTTATGGTGGAGCTCGGTGAGGATAGTGGCACAAAAATTTGATGCAAAATGTTAGCAAGAGTCAATAATGTTGAAAGAGATTCACAAATTCGCAAGTGAAAAAAGTAGAGCAATAGCAATGAATGGCACACGGAAATACACACACGGATAGATATATGGGGTCGTGCAACCAAGGAATGAGCACAAAATGTGGAGTCCACGGAAAACGCTCGTGTTGCACAACTCAAGAGAGACGCTAGCACGATTGCTCTATAGGCGGATACGACACTTGTGCACAACCTATGATATGCAAAATGGATAAACTTCTATCCCAAATATGCTATGTATGTATGGTTCTCGGTGTTTGATCCAAGATGATCGGATATGACAATCTTATATGCAATGTGGTATTATGCTATGGCACTTGCTTAGCTTCTCTGCTCTTCTCTTTTGCTTAAAAGCTTATTCTTCTTTTTTTTATATGGCCACTTTGCGAAATGCACAAACCAAGATAGCAATTGTGTATATGCGGAAACAATCTTTGTGACACAAGAGATGATATGATACCAATATGGTATGGTATGTATGCAATGGAAGGTGTAGACCACTAATGTGCACAAGTAACGTTGTCGGCAATACTCAAATGGCTAGTCTCGATAGGCAAGTAACGCAAAATGGGCTAGGGGTTATCAATGCAATTGCAAGGGGAATATACAATGGTGTCGTCGAGGTTACCATCCTTAGCGATGATGAGTGGCGGTGTTCTTGATGTAGATACCAAGATGATGGAGACTCGTCCCTAAGTTGCTGAAGTACCTTAGGAAACGGAAAAACCACAACTCAAAATCTCAAGGACAAAAGTCAAACGGTGGAAGTGGAAAGCGGTGGTGGTTTTGCGGAAGCTCAATGGGATTGCGGAAATGCAATGATGGGTTTATGAGACGCAATGCGGAATTCGAGGGTAAGGTGAGTGTACTATACACGGTGTCGTAGTTGGAAGTACGTCCCTAAGTAGCCGAAACACCTTAGGAGACACAACTCACAACACAAGCAAAATTGGGTTAAGTTGGGTTGGTGGAAGTGTATGGTGGGCAAGCCTATGCGAAAGTTATGGTGGTGGTGGTTGATGAAGAAGCAACCGTCCCTAAGTAGCCTAAACACCTTAGGAGACTCGAATCACAACTCAAACAACCACAAATGCAAAGAGGAACAAAATTGGTTAGGTTGCGAAAGTCGGTGGCGGTTTTGCGGATGTTGTGGTGGAAGCCCTAGGCAAAGATGCCAAAGTTGTCAAAATTTGATGGATTCAAATGGTGGTGGTAGTATTTTTATGTGATGGGGGATGTCAATAGCTTCAAAACGAGCTAAAGAACGTCAAAAACGGACTCCGGATGAATTAGTTATGCACAAAACGGTGAAACGGTGATGGCTGAAGTTACACGGGCCGGATATCCGGGGGTAGGGGCCGAATATCCGGGGTGAGTGTCCAGAAACCGAGCAGATTTGGCGCTCTAGGAGCCGGATGTCCGGCTTGGGGCCCGGATGTCCGGCCAGATGGCCCGGATGTCCGGCCTGAGGCCCGGACGTCCGGCCCGACGATTCCAGATCGGGATTTGGACTTCGAAACTCGATTTGGGGCGGAAATGCATGATTTCGGGGGCAAAATTTGATGGATTTTGTGGATGAAAAGGTGGGGAAACTTGGGGAAATGCTAGATCCACTCGAAACTAAGCAAATCCATGGATCAAAATCAACAAAACATCATCAAACCAACAAATCACAAAAAAATTTGGGGCTATTTTTGGTGGGGAATTTTCGAATTTAGGACGAAATCAACAAAATCAAGCTAGAAAACAAAGAGAGGGGGCTCCGAAATCGTGATCAACGTGGCTCATGATACCAAGATGATACAGGGTGAAACCCTAGATGGCCGATATTTCACGAAAGGAGCAAGATCCCTCGAAGAACACGACGAACACGGGGAAGAACGGGGAAAAAAACACGAGAAACACTCAACCAACAAGAAATAGATCACACATATGCTAGATCGATGAACACAAAGAGATACACGATGATCCAAGGTCAACAAAGGACGATACAAAGTAACCGGTTCTTCTCCGATAGGAGGTCTTGATGGGGGTCTTCTCCCTGAGGAGGTCTTGAATCCAATGATCTTCTCCGAAGAGAGGCCGCAGTCTCTCTCGAGGAGGAGATCCGTATGGATGAGCGAAGCTCTATCTCACATATGAGCTAAACCAACACTGACCCTAACTAGGAGGAGGTGGGGGTCTATATATAGTGCTAGTACAAGTTGGGGCGAGTTGGAGGGGTACATGGCCCTTGACCCGTTCACTGTGCGCAGACAGGCGTCGGATGTCCGGGCTGGGGGGTGGATGTCCGGGCGTTCGTGGGAGGCCGGATGTCCGGGGCGCGGGCCGGATGTCCGGGGTGGGGGCCGGATGTCCGGGATGGTGTGGCCGGTCTCGAAGCTCTCTGGATAGCGGGGTCTGGATGTCCGGGCTAGGGGCCGGATGTCCGGGGCTTCACGAGGTGCCGGATGTCCGGGGCTCGGGCCAGATGTCCGGGCTGAAGTGCAAACTTCTGTGGTCCCTGGTTAGACGAGGCCGGATTTCTCGGCTGTGGGCTGGATGTCCGGGGCTTCGTGGGAGGCCGGATGTCCGGGGCCTAGCCGGATGTCCGGGCCCTGTAGCAGCTTGCCCTTCTTCCTTCTTCTTCCTTCGCTTCTGCGCATGCTTGGCCTTGGTCCTTGGGTTCTCCATGGTCTCCTCGGGTGTACCTGAGTATGAACAAGGTCCGCGCTTGAAGTAGCATCCATGTCTTGCGTGCAGAAAGGGAAGATTCGGAAAGGAGCGAGTTCACCTTAGGTCCAATGGCGTAGGCTCGAGTGTACATGGGGATGATCGTCGGATGCTCCGCATCAAGGGCACTTGGAGATTGTTGAATGTTTCGACGGACAGGACGTTGATCCCTGCCCCGCCATCGATGAGGGTCCTGGTGACCAGCACGTTGCTGATGATTGGGGAACAAAGCATCGGTAGGGCTCCGGCAGTGGCCGCACACTTGAGCTGATCCGTTGAGCTGAACGTGATGGCGCACGCCGACCACCTGAGAGGGCGCGTGGCTTCGAGCTTGGGGAGGACTGCATTTACTTCGCGGGTGAACCGCTTGAAGATGCGCTGAGAGGCTAGGGCTTGAGCCCCGCCCAGGATGCAGGCGATCGCGCGCGGCTCCTGGAAGCCCCCAGCCCCCTCGTCTTGATGGCGGTCCTCGTTTCTCCTTGGCTGCGGCGACAGTGGAGGGAGGCCTGCGTTGCCTTGCGGGCGATCCTCGGGAGGCTGATCCCTCCAGTCTCTCTCGCGTGGCGGGTCTTGCCAGCGGTCCTCGCGAGGTCAATCGCGCCACCCTTGGCGTGGGCCGCGGTCTTCCCAGGGTCCTGCGTTCCTTCCTCCTCCTCGACCGTAGCCCCGGTCACCGCGGTCGGGACGACGGCCGATCCTTCCTTCTTGCATGGCTCGGAGCTCTTGACATTCGTTGGTGTTGTGGGTGTGGAGGTCGTGGTACACACAGTACCGGCTGCCCTTGGAAGACTCGGGCTGATCTCTGCCCCGCTTGGTGTCTGGTTCTGCCGCGAGCACGGCAGCCTCCTTGCGCTTAACATCCTTGGCCTTGGGCTTCTTCTCTTCTGGGTCTGCTGCAGGCAGCTCGAGGAGGGAGAGACGCCCTTCCTCAGCCCTGGCGCACTTGGTCGCCAAGTTGAACAGCTCCAAGGAAGTGCACAGGTCCTCATGCATCGCCAGCTCCTCCTTCATCTTAACGTCGCGCACGCCATCGGAGAAGGCTGAGATGATGGCCTCCTCGGTCACCTTGGGAATCTTGAGGCATGCGTTGTTGAAGCGCTGGATGTACTTCTGCAGGGTCTCTCCGGGTTGTTGCTTGATGCGGCGCATGTCGCTCACGGCGGGTGGTCGGTCGCGAGTACCTTGGAAGTTGGCGATGAAGCGGGTGCGCATCTCGTCCCAGGAGGAGATCGTGCCTGGAGCCAGGTTCAGGAGCCAGGTGCGGGCCCCATTCACGAGCGCCATGGGAAACCAGTTCGCCATGACCTTCTCGTCTCTTTTGGCAGCTTCGATGCCCAGCTCATAGAGCTGGAGGAACTCCGCAGGGTCGGCCGTGCCGTCGTAACGAGGAGGCATGTCTGGCTTCAACTTGCCGGGCCACGTGACGCTGCGCAGCTCGGTGGTGAAGGCACGGCAGCCCGCTGTAGCCATGGGAGGCCTTGGGTGATGGAGAGCTTGGTCTTGCAGGTCCCCATGCGCTGCAGCTGGGAGCAGCGCGGGGTCTTGACGTGCGGGAGCAGGAGCATGGTCGCGACGTGCTGGAGCAGGGAGCGCCCGGGCAGCTTCTTGCGGGCGAGGGACGTCTTGGCAGCTCTGCTCTTGCTGCGCTGGCGCCTGACGGAGCTGGTTCCGCCCTGGGGCCACGCGCCTTGGAGCCAGGGCGCCTTCTTGAGGAGGAGGCAGCTAGGGCGCCCCCGGAGCTTCGTCGCCCACGCTGGGCGGGGTGCGGTGCAGCGGAAAGGACGGCGCAGGAGAGTCCCCTGCGGCGCGGACGAGCTCGGCGACGCGGTCGAGCCATTCTTCATAGACGTCGTCAACGGTACGGTAGCGGAGGAGCTCGTTTGCTGCGATGAGCGCAGCTCGAGCCTCCATGGGTGCGCGGAGCGCGCGGGACGAAGAACTAGCTGGGGTGAGCGAGGGAGTGGCGGTGCGGCCGTCTTGCCGCACGGACGGATGCTGAGACGACGCTTGCTGCTCGTTTCCCGCTGGGCCGGTGGCGGCGTTGAAGGTAGGTGACGGGGAAAGGCGAGAACGCCCGCCGACAGGAGCCGTCTGGGTGACGCGGGAAGCGAGAGCGGCTCGGCGCTCGGCGCGGGCCCGACGAGCATCAGACATGGATGCGATAGTCGGAGGAGAACGGGGCGGTGGAAGACGAATTCCGGCACACCCCTACCTGGCGCGCCAAATGTCGGATTTCGGGTTCCGGGAGACCCTTGAGGTTCGAACACTGGGGTGCACGCGGAGATTTCGCCTTCTACCTACCTGGACCCCACCGCCTCGCTAAGATCTAAGCTATGGAAAGAACTGCACAAGAGACACATGGTTTATACTAGTTTGGGCCACCATTGTGGTGTAATACCCTACTCTAGTTTGTGGTGTGGTGGATTGCCTCTTGGGCTGATGATGATGAGCAATACAAGGAAGAACAGCCTCGCGAGGGTCTGTTCTTGGCTGGGGCGATGAACTGCTAGGAGGAGTTCAGTCACCCTTCTCTCTCTCTCTCTCTCTCTCTCTCTCTCTCTGTATGATGCTACTCGATCCGATCCCTGCTTGTTTCTGGATTGGCCGATCCTTTCTCTACCCTGGGGGTGGCTAGTCCTATTTATAGGCAAAGGCCCTGGGCCTCTTCCCTAATATTGAGCGGGAAGGGCGCCAACAATTGGCCATTTTGAAGGGGAACATCTGATACACTTATCCTGACTAAAGTTGGTCCTCGCCTGCCAAAGGCTCTGGTGGTTTCGCTGGCTTGGGCTCCACAATGACTTCCTCCCTACCGTTGGGATGGTCTTGGTCTCGTTGCACCGAAACGGGTGCCTTTGCTTGATGCTCTCGCCTGCGCTTGCTCCCTTTGCACCAAAGAGGAAAGGAGGACACAGCGCGGGCTGGCGCCCGCCTGGCGCCCTTGGTCGTCATGGCTTGCGTCACGGGCACCTCGTGAGGTACCCCGCCTTGATCTCTCTGCCTCCTCGCGAGCCAGCCTAATGAGGCCGTGCCCGAGGAAGCTCCGTGTCGTCCGCCCCACGAGGCTTGGCCCCTCGCGAGGGTCTTGGGTCTGTGTTGATGAACATGGGCCGTGCTGGGCCCCCCCTTTGAGCCACGCCGCAGGCCGTAGGCAGGCAAGTCTGGGGACCCCCATTCCCAGAACGCCGACACTTCTGCACTCATAATATTTTATATTATTCAGCGATATAAAATCAACCAATCATCTCCACAGTAGACCGGAAGAGTACGAAACATGGCAGCCCAGTGTAGTTACATCATACTACATGGCTAACGCACACTATCACCATATTTCTTGGCCTCCATGCGACACCTAGCTCTAGTAATCTAGCAGCCCGCATCGCTTCTTGCTCCTCGTCTCTCACAAAGTGCGGCAGGCTGGCGTTTTTGCCATCGATTGAGGTCGGTTAACGCATCACATGTTAGCGACATGCCAAGAGCATTCTAAAAAAATTACTGTACTCTATTGTTGTCGGTGTACTAGAGTAGGGGTACCCTAGTATCCCGAACTTGTGCACGGGCAGTCGCAGCGCCCCGCAGCAAGGCTTGCCGGGCGACCGCCAAGGACCCCCGTGGTTCCTTTGGAGCCATTCAAGAACAAAGTATTCCAGCCAAGGAGACAAGGCCCCGGCAAGAGGAGCTTGCCGGGAAGGCCACTCAAGGCACAAGCCCCGACAAGAGGAGCTTGTCGGGAAGGCCAACCAAGGCATCTCAAGGAACTTGCCACGACGCGCCACGCGTCCCGGCAAGACCCGGTGAGTGACAAGCTTCTGGACGAGACAAGACAACAACCGCGGCAAGGCGTTTGCCGCGGCAAGCAACCACTCTGTACCCGCGCTCCAGCACATCCACCAACGTGTCGCTCTGGGACCCTTCCAGGCGTACGTGGCGGGAGGCTGTGCAGCCAGGGGTGCACTGTGGCAAGCGGCGCTGACAAGATCGCCATCGTGGCGAGCGGTGGCGTCCCTGACGGTCCCTTTTCTGCATTGTTTGGGCGACGTAGATAGGCATTTAATGCCCTTGTCCCCTGCCGTCAGGGTTAGGTATGATACACTGTGTAGGTAGCTGTACCTACCGCAACACCTTTTCCATTTTTGCCCTTGCCTACGTTGCCACCTGTCGGTGACCCCTTGAGCATATAAAAGGAGGCCCATGCACAACGTAGAGAGGGAGGACAATAGAACACTCACGCTCGGTCTCGTTAGCTGCTGGTGCGTACTGTAGCACTCGGCGCTCCCGAGTAAGAACTCAATACAAACCACAAAGCAGCTGTAGGAGTATTATCTCTCCGGAGAGCTCCGAAGCTGGGTAAACCGCTCGTGTGCGTCGCCTCGATCTGCTCTTCGTGCGACCTCCGTCCCCCGCCGAACCGAAAGGGGCTCCGTCCCCATAGGTGCTCGCGGATCAGTTTCCCCGACATCTATGGCGCGCCAGGTAGGGGGCGTCGAGGTTGTGTGAACCTGATCCGGCGTTCACACGAGCTAGATCTTCATCGACTTCATCAACATGCCGCCGAAGAAGAAGGCTTCGGAGGCGGCTGCTCCGTCCGCGTCAAACCCACCGCCGCCGGAGCAAACGGCTGGTGGGGAAGACACCGGCGGAAGAACGGGCGTCGACGAGGGAGCCCACGGTGCCGCCAGGTCCAAGGACAAGGCTGCGCTGGCCATCGGCGGTGTAGCCGGCTCCCACGACGACCGAGCGTCCGTAGATGCACCGCGCCCATCTCAGGAGGCGCAGGACCAGCAGCGTCGTGGTACTCATGGTACCATACGCTCGCTGGACCCAAATCGAGCTGGCGGATCTCGGGATGCTCCAGGCCAGCATGCGCGCCAACGTGCTGGCGCGAGCGAAGCACGGTCGCCTGGACGGGACATTGCTCCTTCTAACGCAGTTAGAAGTCCGAGCATATCCCGCTCCTCGCACCGTTCGCCACCGCTACCCGCCACTCTAGCAGAAGCTTTGGCGCGAGCTCAACTACTCCTAGACTTCCCTCCAACGCCAGACAAGATCGACGACTGGAGGGCCACCATTCAGAGTCTCATCGGCTTCGCCAACGGCGACACTCCACGGCAGCCGACTACGTCGCAGCCGCGGCAAGTCAGCCAGGCGCGACCCGATGGCGACAAGACCGGTGGGGGTGCAACCACCGTGCACTCTCCGCCCCGAAGGCCAAGATTGCCGACTCGCCGGGTCCACCGCGACAGCGACTCCACTGCTTCATCAGATCCACGAGCTCATCACGATCAACACCAAGTTCTTCACGAATGACAGCAAGAAGACGCTCGTACTCGCATCGAGCGCCGAAGAGAAGCGCGACGTCAGACAGACCAGCACGCTGGGCCCACTGTCGACATGCGTGCGCCAGGGGAACCAGGCGACCTGCCGTACGTGGTAGGTTGACCTGCGTTTACCCGTGAGCTGCGGCAAGTCGAGTGGCCCAGCACGAAAAATTTCAAGCCAGACGTACCCGAGAAGTACGACGGCAAGTTGCATCCGTCGGAGTTCCTCATCATCTACACCATCGCGGTGCAAGATGTTGGGGGGCGGGACGACAAGATCCTTGCCAACTACTTCCCGCTGGTGCTCAAGCCCAACGTCAGGTCCTGGCTCATGCACTTGCCAGACAACTCCATATCTTCCTGGGCAGACCTAGGCCATCAGTTTGTCGGTGCCTTTACAGGCGGCCACAAACCTCATGGCTAGGAGAGTGATCTTCATCTGCTTGCCCAGAAAGAAGGAGAGCCCCTGCGCAAGTACATCCAGAGATTCAGCCAAGTGCAATGCAATATCCCAGATTTCCACCCTGCCGCAGTCATCAGCGCGTTCCATCAGAACGTGCGTAACCGCAGGATGCGGGAGGAGATGGCGATGTGCAAGATCAGAGACGTCAGTGAGCTGTATGCCCTGGCCGACAGATGTGCACGTGCTGAGGAAGGGAGGAAACTCCCCGGGGAGAATACAGGAACAGGAGGATCTGACAGTGATGATGTAGCCCCGGCAAAGAAAAACCGGCGGCGGAACAACAGGAAGAGGAAAGGCAAAGATGTGCTAGTTGTTGAGCAGTCCGGCAACGAAGGTGACGCCAAGAAAGCCAAGGCTGGTAGCTCCGGCAAGGAGGTTGCCGCATGCGCCAACTGCCAGGCTGTGGCGGCCGCCGACAAACAGGATGGCACCAACAAACAGTACTGCAAGATCCACCGCACCAAGGGCCATGACCTCTAGAGCTGCAAGAAGGTCGAGCAGCTTGTCGAGCTGCAAAAGGCCGAGTACGAGCGACACGACAAGGAGAAAGCCCAAGGAGGTGCTAGAGGATCCGGTACGAAGCGCACCGGCCGGGGAGGACGCCGCGGCAAGGCCAAGCAGCGGCAAGGAGACAGACCTCCCCGCGGCCGTGACAAGGATGAAGATGACGACGACGACGAAGACATGGATGATGACGAGACCAGTGAGCAGGAGTTCCATAAAGCCACAGAGGTCTTGTGCGTTGACGGCGGTGCTTCTCTGCATACTTCACACCGCCAACTCAAGCAGTGGGTGCGGGAAGTCAATGCGGCAGAACCACCCGTTGAGTCACGCAAGCTTCTAAAATGGTCCAGCACGCCTATCATCTTTGATATTGAGGACCACCCTGATCGCACAACTGCTGTCGGGTGCTTGCCGATGTTGGTTTCACCAACTATCCGCAACCTCAAGGTCACTAAGATGCTAGTTGACGGCGGGGCCGGCTTGAACCTGATCTCCTCCGCTGTGCTCAGGAAACTCCAGGTCCCTAACAGCGAGCTCGAAGAGACCGGCACATTCCAAGGAATCAACCCGGGAAGGAGCAAGCCGAAGGGGAAGATCACGTTGCCGGTAACATTTGGCAGCGAGTTGAACTTCAGGACTGAGATGGTCACTTTTGACGTCGCCGATTTTCCATTGCCTTACAATGGGATTCTCGGCCGTCCAACGCTCGCCAAGTTCATGGCGGCCTCTCACTACGCGTACAACATGCTGAAGATGCCAGGCCCAATAAGTGTCATCTCTGTCCCTGGCGACAAGAAAGATGCTCTTATCTGTGCCAACAAGATCTACCGGGAAGCAGCAGCCGCAACGGATCGCGAGACACTTGCCGCTGAAGCTCCCGGGGGGAAGAAGAAGACCAAGTACGGCAAGAGTTCTGATGCCCACTCCGGCAAGCGCACCTCTTCGGAGTGCTGCGCTACCGTCGAGGACGCACCATCGAGCTCCACCGGCAAGTGTAAGAAGACAATGGCAGCTCCACCAGCGACCAAGAAGGTGTCCGCCAAGGAGGACGACACTGGTGGTACTTTCACCATCAGTGCCACTCTCGACCCTAAATAGCAAAGCGCGCTCATTGCTTTCCTGCAGGCGAACGTCAATGTGTTTGCGTGGCAACCGTCTGACATCCCGGTGTTCCCAGGAAAGTAATTGAGCACCACCTTACAGTTTGTCCTCATGCGCGGCCCGTCAAGCAGAAAGTCAGAAAGCAAGCAGTAGAGCGCCAAGAATTCATCGCAGAAGAGATCAAGAAGTTGGAAGCAGCAGGCCTCGTCAGAGGAGTGCTCCATCCTACGTGGTTGGCCAATCCTGTAGTCGTGCGCAAGGCAAACGAGAAATGGAGGCTTTGTATCGACTTTACCGTTGTCAATAAAGCTTGTCCCAAAGGCCCATTTCCCTTGCCGCGCATCGACCAGATTGTTGACTCCACGGCCGGATGTGACTTGCTTTCATTTCTTGACGCATACTCAGGATATCATCAGATCTTCATGGCAGAAGAGGATGAGGAGAAAACCGCATTCATCACTCCATGTGGCACATACTATTTCATACGGATGCCTTTCGGTTTAAAGAATGCTGGTTCAACATTTGCAAGGGTCGTCCATACCGCTTTTGAGCCACAAATACACAGAAATGTGGAAGCCTACATGGATGATATAGTGGTCAAGAGCAGGGACAAAGCAACTCTGATTCAAGATTTAGAAGAGACTTTTGCAAATCTGCGCAAGATCAGCCTCAAGCTCAACCCCGAGAAGTGCGTGTTTGGAGTCCCTTCCGGCAAGCTTCTCGGGTTCTTCGTGTCTCAGCGGGGAATTGAAGCCAATCCCGACAAGATCAAGGCCATTGATCAGATTGAAGCACCGAAGCGCGTCAAGGATGTGCGGAGACTTGCCGGCTGCGTGGCGGCTCTCAGCAGGTTTATCTCTAAGTCTGCTGAGCGCGCCCTGCCGTTTTTCAAAATTTTGAAAAAGGCAGGTCCAATGAAATGGACTCCGGAAGCGGAGGCTGCGCTGCAGGACTTGAAGAGATACCTGTCCTCCACTCCAATACTTGTCGCACCTAAGCCACAAGAGAAGTTGCAGCTGTATCTGGCGGCAACCAATCAAGTGGTTAGTGCTGCGTTCGTAGCGGAGAGGGAGGCAGATGATGAGCCAGCAACCACGGCGAGCGCATCCAGCGACAAGCAGGGGGCTTCCCCGACAAGCTCTGGTCCCGGCAAAGATGGATCTGCGCAGGCGCCCGAGGAGATACAGAAGAAAATGGTGCAGCGCCCAGTCTACTTTGTCAGTTCCCTTCTGCAGGGGGCTAGGTCAAGGTACTCTGGTGTGCAGAAATTGCTTTTCGGCCTTCTTATGGCCTCGGGAAAGCTGCGCCATTACTTCCAAGCACATGAGATCACAGTTGTCACTCGCTTTCCGCTGAAGAGGATACTGCAGAATCCAGAAGCAACAGGCAGGATTGTTGAGTGGGCACTGGAACTGTCAAGCTTTGGCCTCAAGTTTGAGAGCACTTCAACTATCCAAAGCAGAGCATTGGCAGAATTCATAGCAGAGTGGACGCCAACGCCCGACGAAGAAATTCCAGAAATGAGCATCCCCGTCAAGGAAGCAAGCAAAGAGTGGTTGATGTACTTTGATGGTGCTTTCTCGCTGCAAGGCGCCGGTGCTGGCGTGCTGCTTGACGCACCCACCGGAGAGCACCTTAAGTACGTAGTCCAGATGCACTTTCCCAAGGAGCAAGCAACAAACAATACTGCAGAGTATGAAGGATTGCTTGCCGGTCTCAGGATCGCGTCAGACCTTGGGATCAAGAAGCTCATTGTCAGGGGTGACTCGCAGCTTGTCGTCCGCCAAGTGAATAAGAGTTATCAGAGTCCGTTGATGGAAGCTTACGTTGATGAAGTGTGGAAGCTAGAAGAGCACTTTGTCGGCCTACAGATGGAACATGTTCCAAGAACTCAGAACGACATTGCCGATGGCCTGTCAAAGTGCGCAGCACTTAAGTTACCTGTGGAACCAGGGATCTTTGTGCTCAAGCTGACTCAACCGTCTGTGACGCCATCCACTGGACAGAGCAAGAAGAGGAAGTTGATTTCTGGTGACTATTTTCCGACAGAGCTTCCCGAAGCCGCCGCCAAGAAGGTCCCCAAGATCAACACCAAGAGTGCTGGGGAGCAGTCTGCTCCGGCAAACCCTAGGGTTTGTTCCGTTGAAGCAGATGCTCCCGACAAGTTTTGCTCCGGCAAGCTTGCCGGGGAACGTCAAGCTCCGGCTGAACCGCAGTTTCTCGCCGTAGAAGCGGGTGTTCCCACAGCAGCAGATGTGCCTTTAGTCCTTGTTGTCGAGCCACAAGCTCCAGCATGGGCACAGCAGATCGTCCGTTTCCTTCAGACAGGAGAACTTCCTGAAGAGCAAGAAGAAGCGGAAAGAGTAGCCCGACAGTCAAGTATGTACCAGTTTGTCGACAACGCACTTTACAGAAGAAGACTCAACGGTGTGAAATTGAAGTGTATTCGCCGGGAAGATGGACAGAAGCTGTTGGCAGAGATACATGGAGGCATCTGTGGTCACCACATTGGCGCAAGAGCACTTGCCGGCAAAGCATTCCGGCAAGGTTTCTTTTGGCCGGCAGCCCTCCAGGATGCAACTGCACAAGTAACCAAGTGTGAAGCGTGCCAGTTCCATTCCAAGCAAATACGCCAGCCAGCTCAAGCTCTCCAGACGATCCCTTTATCCTGGCCATTTTCGGTCTGGGGGCTCGACATCCTCGGCCCCTTCCCCCGAGAAGTCGGGGGCTTTGAGTACTTGTACGTCGCAATCGACAAGTTCACAAAGTGGCCGAAAGTGGAAGCAGTGAGGAAGGTGACAACACAGTCAACAGTCAAGTTCTTCAGGTCGATTGTTTGCCGCTTCGAGATCCCTAACAGGATCATCACCGACAACGGTACGCAATTCACGAGCCGCACCTTCATGCAGTACATCCAAGATCTTGGCGCCAAGGTCTGCTTCTCTTCTGTTGCTCACCCCAGGAGCAACGGTCAAGCAGAGAGGGTAAATGCTGAAGTGCTGCGTGGACTCAAGACCAGGACTTTCGACAGGCTGCACGGGTGCAGAAGAAACTGGATTGAGGAGCTGCCGGTGGTTCTTTGGTCGATCAGGACGATGCCAAATCGAGCCACTGGCCAGACAGCTTTTGCTCTAGTCTATGGAGCAGAGGCAGTTCTCCCCACGGAACTCGTATACGGGTCGCCTCGAGTGCTCGCTTATGATGAGCTTGAGAAAGAGCAGCTGCGACAAGATGACGCGCTGCTCCTTGAGGAAGACCGTCTTCAGGCTGCTGTACGAGCTGCTCGCTACCAGCAAGCTTTGCGCCGCTATCATAGCCGCAAAGTTAACGCCAGAAGTCTCGAGGAAGGCGACCTTGTTCTTCGGCGCGTTCATTCCACCAAGAATTCCAACAAGTTGATGCCGAAGTGGCAAGGCCCTTATCGGGTGAAACGAGTCACTAGGCCTGGCGTTGTCCGCCTTGAGACCGAAGATGGCATTCCGGTGAGCAACTCCTGGAACATCGAGCATCTTCATAAGTTTTACCCATAAGGCGCGGCTGCCGGACCCTGTTCCGGCAACCAGCTTTTGTACAAGTCTTGTCGCTGTTGCATGTAATCCTTTGTACAAAGCCCGGCGCAGACCCTGTGCACAAATAAAGCTCATGTGCTCCGCACATCTTGTCAATTTCATGCTTTTTATTTTTTGCATGAGTTATCTGACACTTTGTGCAGCGAACACCCCCGGTAAGCAATAACGAGCCATAAGGCTCCATATCATTATTTTCTCTACTTCCTTTTTTCTCAAGGAAATGAAGGTTCCTTCGCCCACAAGTTTGCCAGGGGGGAGAGGAAGATAATGGTATGGACCAGGCGTCGTTCAAGAAAGTTTTGCCTTGCCGGAAAGCAAACGACAGAAAAGCTAAGTTGCCAAAGTTTGAGCAATCATATGTTTTTAAATTTTTTAAGTTATCTTCCTTGAACGACCATGCTTTGTATGGAAAACCTGTGCGCGAAGGAACCGGCTCGTGGCTAGTTGCGCCCTTACTTTGTTTCGAGTTTGCTCAACAGTTTAAGTGTGCTGCGACTAGAGTCGCGCCCTTACTCTGTTTCGAGTTCGCTCAACAACTTAAGCGAGCTGCGGCTAGTTACGACAAGGTTTCTTGTCGGCAACGGCACCGCCAGCAGGCTGCTGACGTCCCGCACTCAGCGCTCGCTGCGAGGGTGCCCCCGCCGACAAGTTCCCTAAAAGCGTAGGGCAAAAACATACAAACAAAGGAATCAAGTAAAGGAAATAACATCGCTTGTCGCGGCTCTAATAAATTGTTTTCATAACATGACCAGCAGCGGCAAGAAAAGAAGAAAACGGGCGGCCTAGTCCACGCGGTCGCCCTCAACCCTCCTGATCCCGCTCACCTTGTCCACAATGGGTGCGACAAGGTCCTTGAGCGCCTCCAGATCAGCTTCTGCCGGCAGGGATCTGAGGACGTTGGTGAGGTTGAGGCCCGGGTTGCGGAAGGCTACCTTCACCAACACCTTCTGAAGAGCCCCTGCGCAGATCTTGCGCGACTCGTCGGCCAGCTGCTTTGGGATCCTCTCCCGGAGTCGCTGGAGGGCCGTCGCCACGCCTTTGAAGAACAGAGTGAGCTTGGCGCTGGATGGGAGGGTCTCATCGGAGGGATACACGAGATCCTCCATCCCCAGCTGCGCCAGCTCCTTGTCGATGTCTGCGGCAGCATTCACAAGACCCTTCGTCCACTGCTCCATAGTTTCTCTAAAATCGTTCTGGGTGGCGGCAATGCTCTCCAGCAGCGCCTTGTCGGCCTTGATCTCCTTCTTCAGGGCCGCCTCCTGCTCCCTGGCACCGTCTAGCGTCTTGGTTAAAGCAGCCAGCTTCAGCTCGAGATCGGCGTTGGAATCCTTGGCGGCGGCGAGCTCCTTGATCTTCTCGGCGAGACGACCCTGCAGCTCTCCAAAGGTGTAGGCGTCCTTCTCGCGCTCATGCTTGAGCGCGGCAAGCTCTTCACCGCTCGCCTTGAGATAATCTCCAGCTGCGCCACCTTCGTCTCCAGCTCCTTCTTGGCGGCCTCGGCAGCTGCGGCAGCATCCTTTGCTTCCTTGAGAGCTCCGCTGAGTGTTTGCTCGCACGCAGCAAGCTCCTCTTCGTGGCTGTCCAGGCTGGCCTTCAGCTGCGCCAACTCGCCCTCCCGCGCAGATAGCTCCTCGGCGGCAAGCCGTTGTTGCTCTGCAACTTCTGCCTTCTCAAGGATGAAGGCCTTCTGTGCCTCATCGAGCTGCACACGCTCTGCCGCCAGCGACCGGAGAGCTGCCTGGTTGAGACCTCGGAGCTCCTCCGCGCGCTTCTCCATGTCCACCCCCGCCTTCGCGACAAGCGCTTCGCGGGACTCCAGTTTGGCTTGTCGAGCATGGTAGAGCGACACCAGCCTCTGGAGCAGCCGCTCCTCCTCAAACTCGCCGCTGCTGCTGCTCGGCGCATCAACCAACAACAGCCCAGCAGAGGCGAGCACCTCTCCATCCAAGATTTCTCCTTCGACCGGCGCCCTGGAGCTTGACTCCCAGGGAAGCTTGATGAAGACACCATCGCCGGCCTTCAAGTATACACCTGGCTGGGGCTCTTCGGAGCCTGACGCTGCGACAGCGGTGGGAGGATCGGCGGTCGGTGTAGCGCCTGTCGCTCCTGCGGCCTCAAGGTCGTCAGTGCGATCGCCAGACCCCTCGTCATCTGCTGCGGCGGCAGCCTTGGCGGCCTCTTCGCCGGCGGGATCATCAGCGCCGGCCGCTTCTTCGGTGGCGGCGGCATCATCAACAGCAACCTCGGTCTCCATCGGCTCCGTAGAAGGTGGATCTGACGGCCGGAAAAGGAAGAAAAGTCAAGCAAATATCCAAAAAGAAGAACCCAAGGGAAGTTCCGAAGCAAGAGGTTTACCTGCACTAGGTTTGGCAGTTGTGGTCTCCACCACCGTAGGACCGCTGGTGCTGTCCCTTGTCGAAGACTCGTCCCTTGCCGGAGAGCTCCCCCTTGTCGGAGAGCTCTCCCTTGTCGGAGGATCCTCCCTTGCCGGAGAACTCTCCCTTGGCGGCGTAGTCGAAGCAGATGTCATGTCAGGGGCGGCCTCCGGATGCTCCTGGCGAGGCTGCTCTGCTCCTACACAAGCCAACAGTCAGATATCAGCAAACAAAGAGTATCCGTGCGCGCTCAACAGCGGGAAGCAAACCATATACTTACGCTGGGGGCTGCGCTAGGGGCTGCTCTGAAGAACAGCTGCCAGGTCCAGCAAACTTGTCTCAGGTGCACCCCTTGTTGACACGGTGGGATCGTCCTCGATGACAATCACCGGGACCTTGGCTCTCTTTGCTGCTCTCTGGGCCAGAGTCCTAAAAAGGAATAAGTTCAGAGTAAAGCAAATGAGATACAAGACAAGACAGCAAGTATTGAAGACATACAAGTACAACAAGAATCTTACTCTTCTTCTTCCTCGTCGGAGCTGAGCGCGGAGAAGTCGAAGCCTGGCCCACCTCCGGCGCGAGGAGGTGGAGGAGTAGGATCCCTTGGCCGCTTGGCGGGAGCTGGAGCGGCGGACCGGGAGGACCCCGCTCCAGTTGCCACTGCGGCATGAGGTGCTTCCGCGGCAACAGAACTTGCCGCGGTGGAGCGTGTCGTGCGGCGCGGCGGGGGTTGACTCGTCCGCCGCTCCGCTACGTCCCCGGCCTTGCGAAGACGCCTTCTTGGTGGAGCCGGGGGCTCTGCTTGTGGAGCCAGGGGCTCTGCTTGCGGCAAGCTGCCCGAAGACGAAGAGGAAGAGGAGCCAATCTCCAACGAGCCGCTCGTATCCTCGGCGGGCCCGCTCGGCCCGACGTCATGCCCGGCGGACCTCTCCTCGCCGCCAAGTTCCTCTCGCTCCGCAAGGTTTGCCGCCTCTGCTGCCTCTGCCTCCTCCACGGTGAACCCAAACTCGCCCGCAGCTGCGGCCGCTGCCGCCTCTTCCAGCCTGGTGGCGATGCGCTTGAGCTCCTCGTCGGTGGTGTCCCGAATGAGACCCCTCTGCTCATCGGCGTCGATCGGCACTTCTACCAAGCCATCGAAGAACGCCCGCACGACATCATCTGCAGGCTCTATCCAGGCTGGGTCAATTCCATGCGAGTCGCACAGCGGCATCATTGCACGGATGCGGTCGAGCGAGGAGTTGTTGCACAGCGGAACGACGCCCCTCGGCAACCTGAACACTTCGGGATGCTGAGGGTCGTACTTGAACAGCTCCTGGAGCATCGCGTTGAGCTCCAAGACAGTGAAGTTGAAGTTGAGGCCCGGCCGCAGCCTCATGATATCCACCGCGTTCTGGAACTCCCAGGCGGGTCTCCTCCTCTCCTGGAGGGGGGCAATGCGGCGGCGAAGGAAATCTGCGCCAACCGCTCCTACAGTAAGCCCGGCAAGCCTGAGGCGTAGGATCCGGGCGACGGCAATCTTCAGTCTGTCGTCTTCCGGGGCCAGGCTACTCCAATCACTGCCACGCACAACTGGAGTTTGGCGCAGGGCGGTAAACGGCTGCTGGTTCTCCTCGACAATCAGGCACCAGTCCGCCCTCCACTCCTCCCACTTGCTGCGGAACTCTCCATCCAGATAAGCATCCTTCTTGCCGGCTTTTGAGATCCAGGCGATTCCGCCGGATAAAGGCTCTCCTTTCTCAACTCGAGGCGAAAAGAAGTGGCGGAAAAGGGCTACGTTTGGATGGATTCCGACAAAGTTTTCGCAGAGATGTGCGAAAACTGCCATGGTCAGGACAACATTGGGGGTGAAGTCAAGGAGGTGGAACCCGTAGGTGTTCATGACGTCACAGAAGAATTCAGAAAAGGGCGGGCAGGGCCCGCAGTAGAAGAACAAGGCAAAGAAAGGGTACCCAGTGGGAGCCTTTTTCCAAGCGGCGGCTGGGAGTACCTTCGTGCGCGGATGCGCTCGCGTCCCCGTCGACCAGAAGAGGTAGTAGTCCTCCTTCAGCTCTTCCGCGCCAAGCCTCGGAGGGAAGATTGCCCGCTCCTTTCGCAGCGCCGCGAGCCGCTGCGCCTTGGCCGACTTCACCTTCTCGGCTTTCGGAGCCATGGCGGGAGTGGTGAGGGAGGACGACGGCGTTGGTGGTGCTGGTGGCGATGGGCGCGGAGCGCTGCTCTCTTTCGGATTTGGGAAGAAGGGGAGTGGCGAAGATTCTCGGGGAAGGAATAGCAACGGGTAGATGGGCGAACTGCCCCTGTTTCCCCTGCTTATAAGGAGGGAGGGGGCGGACGTTCCGCCTTTCCGAATAAAGAAACCACCCACGACCTCTCCCACGACGCCGCAATCGACGCGTGCCGTTCGGGGAGGGCGCGGTGGATGCGGAGTAAGATACGGCGTGATCCAGGCCGCGCGTGCCCGTGCCCTGTTTTGGGCCTGGCCCAACAGCGCTCAGCACCGTGTATGGCCCAGGCCCGTGGGCTCCTGTCGATGTACTAGAGTAGGGGTACCCTAGTATCCCGAACTTGTGCACGGGCAGTCGCAGCGCCCCACGGCAGGCTTGCCGGGCGACCGCCAAGGACCCCGTGGTTCCTTTGGAGCCATTCAAGAACAAAGTATTCAAGCCAAGGAGATAAGGCCCCGGCAAGAGGAGCTTGCCGGGAAGGCCACTCAAGGCACAAAGCCCCGGCAAGAGGAGCTTGTCGGGAAGGCCAACCAAGGCATCTCAAGGAACTTGCCGCGACGCGCCACGCGTCCCGGCAAGACCCGGCGAGCGACAAGCTTCCGGACGAGACAAGGCAACAACCGCGGCAAGGTGTTTGCCGCGGCAAGCAACCACTCTGTACCCGCGCTCCAGCACATCCACCAACGTGTCGCTCTGGCACCCTTCCAGGCGTACGTGGCGGGAGGCTGTGCAGCCAGGGGTGCACTGTGGCAAGCGGCACTGACAAGATCGCCATTGTGGCGAGCGGTGGCGTCCCTGACGGTCCCTTTTCTGCACTGTTTGGGTGACGTAGATAGGCATTTAATGCCCTTGTCCCCTGCCGTCAGGGTTAGGTATGAGACACTATGTAGGTAGCTGTACCTACTGTAGCACCTTTTCCATTTTTGCCCTTGCCTACGTTGCCACCTGTCGGTGACCCCTTGAGCATATGAAAGGAGGCCCATGCACAACGTAGAGAGGGAGGACAGTAGAACACTCATGCTCGGTCTCGTTAGCTGCTGGTGCGTACTGTAGCACTCGGCGCTCCCGAGCATGAACTCAATACAAACAACAAAGCAGCAGTAGGAGTATTATCTCTCCGGAGAGCTCCGAAGCTGGGTAAACCGCTCGTGTGCCTCGCCTCGATCTGCTCTTCGTGCGACCTCCGCCCCCCGCCGAACCGAAAGGGGATCCGTCCCCATAGGTCCTCGCGGATCAGTTTCCCCGAAAATTGTTATGCCAAGAAGATGAAGCGCTTTGACCGACGGACCAAACGAGACAGGTGTGTCGTGCCGTGAGTGGGTCCAGTTTCTCGTTTTGAACTTGTTTGGTGTAGTAGTAACACTTGGTTTTGACTATTGATAGGATTTTATATAGGGCCTAATGTATTCTCTGAGGATGCCTTTGACTATTAATAATATTTTATATAATTCGAAAATTATATCATTTGAAGATCCTTTCATGTTCCATTTTCAAAAAATAAGAAGATCCTTTCATGTACGAATTTGACTGTATGCTTTGAGCAACTTGCATGTCCTATACTGCTCCTATTTGGATATTCTAACTTAGCTAGAGGTTAGACTAACTCATGACTAACCCTGAACTAACTGTAGCCAAAGAGGTGTTTGGGTGACAGGGTTAGATTGACAATAAATGCACTTGATGGAGAGAGAAAAGTAATTTTTCAGTGGGCCCAATCAGAACTATCTCCAATTAGCACCTCTTGTGTGGGATAGTTTTTTGGGTGGGTTCGGTGCAACTTGTTCCCATTTAACCCTCATGCTTAGATAATTTAGGGCTATTTGAGCCCCAAATAGCTCAAACTAACTCTAACCCATGGATCGAAACAGGGTCAAACTTAGTCTAGGAAAACGCCTTAAGCCCTATATACATGGACAGACGGAGTACATGATGCTAGCAAGCACTCACCAGTAGTAGTAGTTCATTGGTTCGTTTCGATTTTTGATTCAGTTGTTGTGCTGCTACCATCCAATATTCATTTGTGGTTGTTTCTAGAGTAAAAAAAGGAGGTACTAGTACTTATTGTGGGAAAGGTGAAGTGATGGTTGCTTCGCCCGAGCAACTTATTACTCTGGGAATATGGGAGTACCAGTGGATTCAAGGAACATAGAAATGATGCTTCGTCCGAGCAACTTACTGTGTCAAAGGTGGGGCTCTGTGATTTGACTGCTCACTAGTCATTACTACTGCGGCGCAATGACCGGTGTGAATCTTTCCCTGCAGTTGTGCACTCAATGTTGCTGCATGGCAGGGGGAGCTGGATCAAGGATGTCCCACATGTCGGCGAAACGAAGTTGAATTGTTTCTGGCATTTCTATCAATCCTTCAGGATTTGTTTGTATGTACGCATAATTTTAATGAAATTGTACTATGATGCTATGAAGGTTTCAACTTTGGTTCCCGCAGGAAAAAAAAGGTTTCAACTTAGGATTCATGTGCCCTCTTGCCTCAAGATTATCTCGTTACAACATTCCATCAATTACAAATGAAACTACCATGGCTGCTAATGCATCTCAATGGTTCGTAGATCAGCGTCAATATTCACATCACAACTGAAGACAAAGTTGTGAGAAGGTGTACAAATAAAAAAACATTTAATTGATCGATGCTATTCGTAGGCATGGCTCCATTACCTAGGCACAGTGTTCATTGCTTGGCAACTAGTTTCACCTAGCTCTGTAGCAAAAAAAGAGGTGCATGGAGGACACCACAATCCGATTATTTTGTGCAGCTCCACTAAAATCGAGATGACCATCCTTGTTTGCAAAGATGTCCAGTCAGTGTGGTTACAATAACAATGGAACTAGATGATGAAACATAACACACACAAATAGAAGCCGATCACCTCTGTGATCTCTCTTTAGGACTAATTACTTGTTGGAGAAGATTAGGCACGGAGTTGGATGAGGAGGATAGCAAAACCAATCTCCCTTTCTGCAGTCCCACAGAAATGTAAAAAACGTTGCCCGTGTGACATTTTGGCGAAACTGCACAAAACACTCTTAAGAAAAAAGTGATTTGTGCAGTTCACCAAAAGGTCGCAATAGCAACAAGGTGAAATGGATAGCCCTGTTTGCAAAAGGAGGTAGAAAGGAAACAATTACTGACCAATAACACGAGTTGAAGACACATACGCCAACAAAAAATAAGCATATTCCATGTAATAAGAGAAAGATAGTAGCATGGTGGTTTATCAAAAATGGTTTGAGGACGAGATTGCATGATGGAAAGTACGCCGGCCGAGATACATTTTAAGCAAACAACTAAAGAATATCCACATGCAGCAACGTGGGAATATGGGCAGTGGAGAAAGGCCGGAGGAAGTTGTACCTGAGGGCCGTCGAGATGTTACTAGGAGGGCGCTGGCGGCCGGGATCTGCCCATACTGCGGCAGCGCGCAAGTGGCGAAGGCCCTACCGTGCCGGAGCTTGGTCACAGAGAATGGCGGGTACCGCAGATCGGGATGTGCTGCCTCAACGTCGTCGAACGGAGAAATGATGCACATCCTCCCTTTCCGTCGGCGGACGAGATGCGGCCGGATCACTGACCAACGATGTGTGTGAGAGAGAGAGGTCACCGCCACCTTCTGTCAGATGGTGTGATGAGAGACAAACTCCGGCAGGCAGGCTCCAATGTATATAGTGGAGCGGGATTTTCCATTTTCCCCACGACAATTGTTTTATATTCTGTACGTTCCATTGAGGAATATATAACTTTATTTAATACTAACACGTCAAGTCGAACTTTGTTCCGTCTAGGCGTCGTACCCAACCCTCCTTCGAGTAAACAACCGCTACACGCGTCTAATTATCATGTGGGCTGCCTTTTCATACAAAAATGAACCCCACCGTGTACCCGCGCGGGTGTGGCCGGGAACGAGACGTGAGTACGTGCGTCCTGCGTGCACCTCTTCTTTAGGTGTAGGTATGCACGTGGGTGGGTGTGAGAGAGGTGGTTTGTGCGAAACAGAGGCAATGTGTCGATGATATCTCAAACAAAAAACGTAACATATGCAATGTGTGTGAAACAGAGTCATGGATATATCATATATAGATGGAGTGATCCATGAGAAGAGAGTGGAGGGATCATCGACGTGAGATATCGACAGAATCGAAAACAGGGATGAAGTGTGTGGCTGCGCGATCGATAAAGAGTGCCATTGAATTTGTGTTTGCCCACGTCAAAGATACAGGGCGGCTGGCCTACTGGAATTTGAGAGGGCAGAGGTGCAATTTTTCTCTGTGGCATGGATACCTACCTACAAAGTTCGACTATCGGTGTATATGTGTGGAGAAGGAGAGAGACCTACAAAGATCGACAAAGTTCGACTATCGGCGGCAGGGGGCAGAGACCTAACTATAGAGAGGTAGATCGACTAGTATATGTGTGGAGAAGGAGAGAGACCTAGCTATGTATTGAGGGAGATCAATCGGCATCCATGGATATGTGTAGCAGAGGAATAAGGTTGGGGAAATACAAAGGTAGAGTGTCATAGGGTTGGTGGTGGAGTGGCGTCTCACAAATGGGGGGAGAGGTATGCTAGAAAAACGGAGGGTATGAGTGCAATATCAATAAGAGTGGGCCGGGGATGTCTGTCTGTCTATGCACGTGCGTGTGAGAGATGGGTTGGGAGGTATGCAAGGATGATGAGGGGAGACGATATGGTTGTGGTAGGCATATGTAACTACATAGGAGGATCAACCGTCGTGTGTCCGAGAAAGGGAGAGACATAACTAGTGAGGTAAGTCTATAGGTGTGTGGGGAAAACAAATTATACTCGACCTGGCTATATGTAGGGAGATCGGTACATATACATGCATGCTTGTGTTAGAAGCAAATAAGGTCCGGAGAGACAGACAGGTTGAGAGGGGTGCGGCTAGGAGGTGGTGAGAGAGGCCTACCATGTCGAGGGGGAGGAGTGTGCGAGTATGAGATCGATGAAAAGAGGGGCAGGAGTGTGCACCTGTGTGGAACCGTATTGGACATAGGGGGGCATGGACGGTGAGAAGAGAAGAGAGGAAGTATGTGTTTGTGGTAGGCACACTTGGCTAGAGAGGTATATCGACCGGTATGTGCCGGAAAGATGGAGTCGGGGGGCCTACACACACCGCAGGTGAACGACCTAAAGAGAAATAACGAACATGCATGATGGAGGGGACGCTGAGGGCGGGTGAGAGGGGACGGGCATGTGCATGCACGATAGAAAGTTAGCGCTAGCTAGCTACAAAGAGAAGAGGATCATGAAGCTGTAAAAGACGAACAGAGATCATAATTTGTTATAAAAAAGTGGATACGGATACTTGAAGAAGATATCATAATGTAGAACATTGATTATAATTTGGGCTAATGCGTGGCTTTTGCAGCTCAGGGCTAAAAACTTGTCATAATGTAGGGGGCGGGCACTATACTTTGTGTGATAAACATGGTGTACGTATGGAACATTGTTTAGATTATGAATATATAGTTAGTACATCAAATGTACTATTATTTGGAATCAGCATCAAGTGTATTCAAAAAATTGAATTCGAGTTCGTATAGTACACATGGTTCATATCTATCTCTATAGTAATCTTGTGGTGTGTTGTTAAGGTAATACATGAATGATGGTTGAAGTTGGCAACAATCATGATTGTAGAATCTTATTGAAATAGAGAAACAAATTCAAACTTAGAACGAATTGCAGCAGTAGTATAGACATTTGGAATGCACTAAAATGTTGGTATGAGTAGGTTACATGCATTATACAGCCAAAGAAAAAATTTAATTGGACATAACATGTTGGTATGAGTAGCTTTGAATAGCATTTGTATAGTAAAACGGGACAAGACTCTCTCTTCGTGTGGTGTGAATAGTTTTATTTTTTCGTTTTTTTCGTTGAGGGAAGTGCGAATTGATATGGTACGTACAAGTACAATATTACATGTTAGGCTTGTCCCTAAAATTCAACCTGCGCCTTGTTATATCCCGAAAATTCAGATATCATGCTCCCAAAACTGGCGCCTTTACAACCCGTGCCTTGCTATCCCGAAATTACAACACTTGCGAAAACTCCCTCCAGCTGCCAAATCCCGACATGCAAAATCCCACTTCTAACCCTGAGCCGAAAGGGCCGCTAGTTCAAATCGGTCGGGGTACTTTTGTAACACACCCTACATTTTGGACAAGCACGTCCCTAAGTCATGGTTCCCCCTCCCATCGCCTCCTTTTCGCCATTTGAAATCCCAGGCCGCCATAACCTCTCCGCTCCAGCCGTGAAACCCCACCCTCCTCCGTCCACCACCTCACCGCTGCCCAGCCGGAGCCTCTTCCCTGATGACGTCGTTCACCGCAACAGCTCGACGTCCCTCATCCACCTCCCCGGATGAGGATCCGTCGTCCATCTTGTCGTCCGCCGGTTCAGCCGCCTCATCCTCCACCTCCAAGGAGCTGCTCCGACGATCGCCTCATCTAACGCGACTCTCCATCCCCACAGCGCCGCCTTAATCTGCACCACCAGAACCGCAGCATCCTCACCGACTCCTCGGACAAAGCCGAGGCCTACTCGGCGCCACCAAAGAGGTTCTACACTCATCGCATCACACCTTCTCCTTAACTCGACCTCCCGGCGCCGACGGTGCTCCATCCCGCACCCCTATGGAGCGGCTACCTCGAAGCCGTTGCCACGGGCGACATCTCCATGACGGCTCTCCCCCAGTGCAAGGCCCCCTCGGCGGCGACGGCCATACCAGCCGGATCTTCTGCTGCTACTCCAGCTCTTGCTCGCTCGCTCGAGCAACTTCTGGTGCTCCGGCTCTCGCTCGCTCGCGCTGCTACTGCTGCTCTCCCCCTCGCTCGTGCTGCTGCTCTGCTCTGAGTTAGCTACACTTTAGTCGACTGAATCAACTTTTGGGTCAGTCAATTTTCAGGGGTGGGGGGGCTCGCTGGAGTTAAGGAAGAACCACCCGCAGCGGGGAGGGGGGCTCGCTGGAGAGGTAGCCCACTATCTCTCTTAGGGTTCAGGGTGGGGGCGGTGGTCGACGGCGGTGGGGGGGCGTGGTGGTGGGGCAGTGGCGTGGGGATCACCGGAGAAAAAGCTCAGCGCGGTGGGGGGGCTAGAGGGCTGGTTGAGGCGGCGGCAGATCAACGGTGGGGAGTTGTTTTGGGGCGGCGAGGCGGCGGCAGACCGGCGGTGGGGAGTTGTTTCGGGCTGGCGAAGCGGCGCGTGGGACGGTGGTTCGACCGGTGGTGGCTGGCGGCTCAGGGGGTGCAGGTTCAAGATAAACTGCAGGCCCTCCCTAAACTACATGTGAAGTGCCTCTCTGCTACCATTGCGTTCAGTTTCGACAGTAACATTCAGATTCCACAGTAAATTTCAGTTTCGACAGTTAAGTTCATAGTCAACAGTTTTTACCTCATCTGTTGTAGTCAGGTGGTTTTTGGTGATGTAAATTTTACATCTATCACTTTTTGGTAATGTATTTTACATCATCTATTCGAGATGCTATTAGAACCCCACTTGAGATTAACGATGTCTGTCTTGTGCTGCTTCAGCCTTGATGTCTTACGGCTCACCGAAGCTGCTCCAACGACAGAACGATCCATCACAACACAGCAATGCCCTGGATGTCGTCTACAGATTCCTCAGATCTTTCTCCACACCTCCGACAGCCACCTCTGCCTCAACTTCTTCACGGATCAACCCAATGATGTTGAGGTCGACACGGCTACAACAAAGATGTTGTACACTTGTTGCATCACTTATTACTCTACATTCATGTCGATCCATTAGGGCTATTTTGGTTCAACAAAAAAACATAGCAATAGGAAATTTTCCTATGGCACTCTACTATTCAATTATTCATTCATTTTGTTGAAAGGAATGGAGAAAAACATCCACCTGGACCTACTTTTCAAAATCCTATGCATGAAAACAAGACCAAGTGCATTAGTGGCAGAATAACATTCTAACTATACACGCTTTCATATGGTTTCACTTTATTTTGGCCATGTTTCTTTGCATTCCTCTGCTCTTCCAATTCCTGTGAACCAAACACCCAAGTTGACAGAAATCATGTGTTTACAAATGCTCTATTTACCATGTGCATTCCTATCCTATTCCGGTGTTTTTACTATTCCTACGTTTTTAGAATCATGCAAGCCAAATGAGCCCTTACAGAATTACTTTAGTTACAGGTAGGTGTCGAAGGTAACTTTGTGCGGTTTGTCCTGCTCCTACCGCGACATCGTCCACCTCACCTGAGCTACTTCGTCGACAGAAGCATCTGCCAAACCAGACATCACGACTCCTGACCGTCTTTCGCCGCCTCAAATCTCCTTCCCTGCTATCGGCACCCACAACAACAGCATCACCATCATCGACTCAGCAGATGAACCATAGGAGCACATGGGTCCATAAGAGAGCTTGTACTCTTTTGTTTCTGATTATGTTATGCATTGCTTAAAATTACCTGCTACTTTATCGTCCTGTTGACCTCTTAGACTCCATGTTAGGTCCAAATTAATGTTCAAACTTTAGTTTTAAATTAGTTGTGGGGCACATATCGAGGCAGCAATGAATAGTATCTCTGCCTAATATCTGGTCACCTATGGTATGCCTATGTTGTTCATCTTGGGAGGGAAACAAATAGTAAAGCAATCATCATCTGTTTTTTTATTAAATTAAAGCAATCACCGGCCTGCTATCATTATTTTTGGATCCATCCACTAATTGTTGCCATCACTCTAGATTTCTGCATGCTCTCCTTACATAATCTCACCATATTTTTTCATATGCATGTCAGATATTGTACACAGTCATGATGAACATGTAGAGAAAAAGGGAAGAGTTTTACGCGGCAATACAATGTCATGTAGACATTGCTCCATGGTGGGTTCAATGGCAAACCCTCCCCCTCTGCAGATTGTAATCCAGAGGAAGATATCTGTTCTAAGGCGGATTCAGACACAGCTGACCACTCCTATTTACCCCAAGGTGTTTGCTCTACCTTGGCATGATGATGTTAGTCATATCATGCATCTGTTGCCTTGCAGTGCCTACTTTTGACATCATATATGTCATCTGCTTAGTTTAGATATGTTCTGTAATGCCACCTGTTTAGTTTCTATATCATATATGGGAATTATGCAGTCTCATGTCTTTTAGCCAGCAATAATATATGTGAAATGTGCAATGCCATCCTGTTGAATTAGGCATCATATATTTGAATGATATCTTGCCCATCCTTTTCTTCACTACATTTCCATTTGTCGACAATGTTTGATGAGGACATCAATACCATTGTTACACCCACAACCCCCATTGTTACATATAATGGACAAATTACTAGAGCTCGCGCACGCCAATTAAATTACCAGGTACTTTCATTTCTTGGTAATGATTCTAATGTTCATCAAAATATGGTGCTGCCTAAATTGGATACATTTGGTTTGCTTACAAATGAAGGGCCTAGCTTGGAGAAGGATGAACATTGGAGCAAGAACAAGCATGGAGTTGATGGCATGCGCAAGGGGAACAAGAACGGAGTTACAAGTGATGATTTCAGGACTTTGAAACCACCATAAGGAGTGAATGAAGCCTTGGACGGAATATACAAGATGCCACTTCATAAATTTCGTCCAGAGGCTATTCTAGGTGCTGCGTCACCTTATTATTGGGCCAGACCCATGTATTTTCGAAATACATAAGTACATGCTGTTTTCAGAGTCCGTATGTGTGGGGAAACAAGAGATAGGGTTGGTTTCGGACCCCTTCCCCAATGGCCACCGAAATTCCCCCCTCTTCCTCCATATATACAGCCCTTATGGCACCGTTTAGTCTTTGGGTTTTGTTTAGATTAAAAGTTCTCCATAGCTGCAACTTCGCGTACTTCGTTTGTGTTCAACGACCAGACAAAGGCGTCACAGAACCCCACCTTGATCAATAAATCTTTCCTCTTATATTCGCAATATCCAGAATTGCAATCTTAGTTTCTTGCTTGTTCTTCGTTTGCCGGCAGGAAATAGACCTTCATGGTCAGGTTGATCGTGCTCCAGCGTGGTCAATAACCTCTCGGAGTTGGTTTAGCGATTGCCAAGGCGCGACGTCCTCGCACGTTCGTAGTCGGATCGTCAAAGTCGACTTCCTCCAAAACGGTAGCCACCATCTCATCGAAAGACAGGACACCTTTGCCTCTATCAAGTGGTATCATATTTCCAGGTTGCTCGGTGAGATTTTACAGTTTTTCGTAGTTTAGATCGAGTATGTTCTTCATACCCACAGTCCACGAAAAAGCCAAAAAAATTAGGGTTAGTTCATCTTATCAGAACCAATCTGAGCCTTTGCATAATCTTTTCTGTATTTGCATTGTTGAATTTGCGGTTGCATCATCGTGTCAAGTTGCTGGTCCTAGCGTCTAGTACTTTAGAGTTTCGAGTTCTATTCACAAGTTGTCACGCCGCCGCCGCACCATCGTCATCACCGCTGCCATATACCACCATTGTCATCACCGCTGCCATATACCACCATCATCAACACCGCTGCCATATACCACCATCGTCATCACCGCTGCCATATACCACCATCGTCATCGCCACTACCATATACCACATATCCACCGCCATCACGCTAATCCGAGTCCACCTCCATCACAGATTCGCCACCAGTCCGTGTTCCATCGCCCTGCAAATATCTGCCACCAGTCCGAGTTTCCACCAGATCCATCCCCGCCACCAGTCCTAGTCCGAGTCCAGTAATTGTTGCTTTGTTCTCGATTTCTAGATCACGCGATACTCCGAGTCATGACAGAGTAAGACTCCCCAACATTCGAGTCATCCGCAGAAGAAAAATAGTTCCAGTTTCAAAAAAAAAAGAAAAAAATTCTGGCGAGGCAGTTTTTAGGACATTTGTAGACTTTTTCGAAAAAATTTGTTGTGGAGCAAAACAAAAGAGGAAAAAAAAGTGCAAAAGAAAAGAAAAAAAATTCAGAGTGTGCTCCTCCCTTGTTTACGTGCAGCGCCGTGATTTTGTTAGTGTTCTAGGCTCGCGTCTCTATTATGGTCTAGCCTAGGACCAGCACAGTACCGTCGTTGAGCGTTTATTCAATTTTGCATCTCTGAATTGATTATTGCTGACCGTTTTTGCTACCATACTATAAGCCTTCCCAGCTCCACATACATCTACGTCTTTCGTTTGACTCTCCTTGGCAATCGCTCTATCCAAGCTATTGAGAGTTTTGACTACAACGGTTGCCGATCACCGCCTGCTATTGGCTAAGAACTGGTAAGAATTTGAGATTTGCTGGACGGATTTGTGACACCCACCACCACCTCTTGTTAGTAGTCTGTAGGATCATATTGTTGTGTGTTTCTATTGCTGCTAACCATGCCAGGATCACAAGCCGATGAGATTGACTGGGAGAACTTGACGAACAAGGAGCTTCATGATAAGTTTCAGCAAATGATGAGTGGACAGGTGGAAGATGTGCTAAACAGATTTGAAGAGGCCATGGAGAAGATAGATGGCATTGAGAAGGCGTTCGAAACAAAGCTCGATAACAAGTTTAATGAATTGCGCGCGCGTCTTCCACCACCACCACCGGCTGCACCTAACGCACCTCTACAACAACAACAACAATGACTACATCCATGTCGCGAAACAGCCCTCCGCCGAGCGAGCCGTGTTCCTCTTGCGCTTGGCCAAACTATTGGTGCTGATGTTGATACTTCTGTGGCTCCTGCTACTGATGTGGAGGAGGATGATTATGTGGGAGATTACGAGGATGAAGTTGATCAAAATAAGAACTACGTGCAACCACCAGCACCACAACCACTAGGTCGTCCACATGCAAATAATGGCAATGTTATGGCTCCCCCTCAGGTACGAGATTATGACCATCTCCCTAAACTGAAATTGAATATTCCACCATTTGAGGGTAGATATGTTACTGATATATATCTTACTTGGGAGTTAGAAACTGAACAACGATTTACATGTTTGCAATATCCCGAGGAGAGACGTGTTCCTGCTGCTGTTTGTGCTTTCACTAGCTTTGCATGTGTTTGGTGGTCTGAGCATTGCAGATTATATCCTATTCTAGCTACATGGGCTGCTTTGAAAAATGCTATGCATACTCGTTGGGTTCCACCATAATATCAACGTGAATTACTTCAAAAATTGCAGTGCTTAAGACAAGGAAAAAATTCGGTAGAAGAATATTATCAGGAATTACAAACTGGCTTGATTAGATGTGGTATTGTTGAGGAGAATGAAGCTATGCTTGCACGTTTTCTGGGTGGATTAAATAGAGAGATTCAGACTATTCGAGACTATAAGGATTATAATAATATCACTAGTTTATTCCATCTTGCTTGTAAGCTGAACGTGAAGTGCAGGATCGACAGGCATTGGCGCGAACTAACTTTTCTGCAGGTCGACCTTCATCATGGACACCACGTGCATCATCTACTTCCACTGCACCATCACCTCCTTCAGAAGCCACCTACAACCGTGATACAAGAAAGCAGGCACAACCACCACTATCTGCCAAGAGCACACCTGCTGGGCCTGCACAGAGCTCTTCTTCTTCCATGGCGTCAACATGGCACACAAGTGATATTATTTGTCGTCGTTGTAAGGGGAGAGGACATTTTGTGAGAGAATGCCAATCTCAACATGTGATGATTGCTAATGAGGATGGTGGGTATGAGTCTGCTAGTGACTATGATGAAGAGACTTTGGCTCTTATTACACATGAAGAACACGGTGGAGATGATTCTGATCATGAGACGCAATACATGGCTGCTGAAGATGCTGACAGGCATGAATGTTTAGTTGCTCAACGTGTTTTGAGTGTGCAGCTTACACAAGCTGAACAAAATCAGAGGCATAATTTGTTCCATACAAAGGGAGTTGTGAAGGAACGTTCTATTCGCGTCATCATAGATGGAGGGAGCTGCAATAACTTGGCTAGCATGGAGATGGTGGAGAAGTTATCTCTTACCACAAGACCACACCCATATCCTTACTACATCCAATGGTTCAACAACAGCGGCAAGGTTAAGGTAACACGTACTGTTCATGTGCATTTTAGTATCTCTACATATGCTGATTATGTTGATTGTGATGTGGTACCTATGCAAGCATGTTCCTTATTACTTGGTAGACCATGGCAATTTGGTAAAAAAATCTGTACCCCATGGTAGAAACAATCAGTATACTCTTGTTCATAAGGATAAAAATATTACTTTGCTCCCTATGACTCCTGATTCCATTTTGAAAGATGATATTAATAGAGCTAATAAAGCAAAATAGGAGAAAAATAAGAGTGAAAATCAGATTGTGGCAAAAGAATTTGAGCAACAAATGAAGCGTAATAATAAACCATCTAGTGTTGCTTTTGAAATTAAATTGAAAAGTGCATGTTCATTGGCCACCAAATCTGATATTGATGAGCTAGATTTTAGCAAATTTGTTTGCTATGCTTTTGTGTGCAAAGAGGCATTATTTTCATTCAAGGACGTGCCTTCCTCTTTGCCCCCTGTTGTCACTAACATTTTGCAGGAGTTCGCTGACGTCTTCCCGCAAGACGTGCCACCTGGATTACCACCTATTCGAGGGATTGAGCATCAAATTGATTTAATCCCCGGTGCATCGCTACCCAACCGTGCACCTTACCGTGCCAATCCAGAGGAGACGAAGGAGATTATGCGTCAAGTACAGGAGCTGCTCGCCAAAGGTTATATACGCGAATCTCTTAGTCCTTGTGTTGTTCCTATTATACTAGTGCCTAAAAAGGATGGTACATCGCGTATGTGTGTTCATTGTAGAGGCATTAATAATATTACTATTCGTTATCGTCATCCTATTCCTAGGCTAGATCATATGCTTGATGAATTGAGTGGCTCTACAATATTCTCCAAAGTTGATACGCGTAGTGGATACCATCAAATTCGTATGAAATTGGGTGATGAATGGAAAACAACATTTAAAACTAAGTTTTGTTTATATAAGTGGTTAGTCATGCCTTTTGGGTTAACTAATGCACCTAGTACTTTCATGAGACTAATGAACGAAGTTTTACGTGCTTTCATTGGACGATTTGTGGTAGTCTATTTTGATGATATATTGATTTATAGCAAATCTTTGGAAGAACATTTGGAACCTTTACGTGTTGTTTTTATTGCTCTACGTGATGCACGTTTGTTTGGTAACCTTGGGAAGTGCACCTTTTGCACCGACCGAGTATCTTTTCTTGGCTATGTTGTTACTCCACAGGGAATTGAAGTTGATAAAGCCAAGATTGAAGCTATTGAGAGTGGGCCGCAGCCCCAAACGGTCACACAAGTGTGGAGTTTTCTTGGACTCGTTGGTTTCTATTGGCGTTTTGTGAGAGATTTTAGCACCATTGCTGCACCTCTCAAGGAGCTTACAAAGAAGGATGTGCCTTTTGTATGCGCTACCGCACAGGAAGAAGCCTTCACGGTATTGAAAGATAAGTTGACACATGCTCCTTTACTCCAACTTCCTGTTTTTAATAAGACTTTTGAGCTTGAATGTGATGCTAGTGGAATTGGATTAGGAGGTGTGCTATTACAAGATGGCAAACCTGTTGCATACTTTTCTGAAACATTGAGTAGGCCTAGTCTGAACTATTCTACTTATGATAAAGAATTATATGCTCTTGTTCGGACTTTAGAAACATGGCAACATTATTTATGGCCCAAAGTATTTGTTATACATTCTGATCATGAATCTTTGAAACACATTAAAAGTCAAGCAAAACTGAACCGTAGACATGCTAAATGGGTTGAATTCATTGAGACTTTCCCTTATGTCATTAAACACAAGAAGGGTAAAGAAAATGTTATTGCTAATGCATTGTCTCATCGTTATACTATGCTTTCACAACTTGACTTTAAAATATTTGGTTTGGAGACAATCAAAGATCAATATGTGCATGATGCTGAATTTAAAGATGTATTCCAGAATTGTAAATAAGGTAGAACATGGAACAAGTTCGTCGTTAACGATGGATTTGTGTTTCGTGCTAACAAGCTATGCATTCCAGCTAGCTCCGTTCGTCTTTTGTTGTTGCAGGAGGCGCATGGAGGAGAACTAATGGGACACTTTGGCGTGAAGAAGACGGAGGATATACTTGCTACACATTTCTTTTGGCCAAAGATGAGACGGGATGTTGAGCGTTTTGTTGCTCGCTGCACTACATGTCAAAAAGCTAGGTCACGACTCAATCCTCATGGTTTATATATGCCTTTGCCTGTACCTAGTGTTCCTTGGGAGGATATATCTATGGACTTTGTTTTAGTTTTACCTCGAACAAAGAAGGGGAGGGATAGCATATTTGTTGTCGTGGATAGATTCTCGAAAATGGCACACTTTATAACATGTCATAAAAGCGATGATGCTGTTAATGTTGCTGATTTGTTCTTTCGTGAAATTATTCGCTTGCATGGTGTGCCAAATACTATTGTTTCAGATCGTGATACTAAATTTCTTAGCCACTTTTGGAGATGTTTATGGGCTAAGTTGGGGACTAAACTTCTTTTTAGTACTACTTGTCACCCCCAAACTGATGGACAAACTGAAGTAGTCAATAGAACATTGTCTACTATGCTTAGGGCTGTTTTGAAGAATAATAAGAAAAGGTGGGAAGAATGATTGCCTCATATTGAATTTGCTTATAATCGTTCATTGCATTCTACTACTAAGATGTGCCCTTTTGAAATTGTGTATGGTTTCCTACCTCGTGCACCTATTGATTTGTTGCCTCTTCCATCTTCGTAGAAAGTTAATTTTGATGCTAAAGAACGTGCTGAATTGATTTTAAAAATGCATGAGTTAACTAAGCAAAACATTGAGCGTATGAATGCTAAATATAAACTTGCTGGAGATAAGGATAGAAAACATGTTGTGTTTGCACCTAGATATCTTGTTTGGTTACATTTGCCTAAGGATAGATTTCCTAATTTGCGCAAATCAATGCTAATGCCACGTGCTGATGGTCCTTTTAAGGTCTTAGAGAAAATAAATGATAATGCATATAAACTTGAGCTTCTTGCAGATTTTGGGGTTAGTCCCTGAGGGAGTCCAGGATTAGGGGGTGTCCGGATAGCCGGTCTATGCCTTCAGCCGGACTCCTGGACTATGAAGATACAAGATTGAAGACTTGGTCCCGTGTCCGGAAGGGACTTTCCTTGGCGTGGAAGGCAAGCTTGGCGATGCGGATATTTAGATCTCCTACCATTGTAACCGACTTTGCGTAACCCTAACCCTTTCCGGTGTCTATATAGACCGGAGGGCTTTAGTCCGTAGGACAACATACAAAAATCATACCATAGGCTAGCTTCTAGGGTTTAGCCTCCTTGATCTCGTGGTAGATCTACTCTTGTACTACCCATATCATCAATATTAATCAAGCAGGACGTAGGGTTTTACCTCCACCGAGAGGGCCCGAACCTGGGTAAAACTTCGTGTCCCTTGTCTCCTGTCACCATCCACCTAGACGCACAGTTCGGGACCCCCTACCTGAGATCCGCTGGTTTTGACACCGATATTGGTGCTTTCATTGAGAGTTCCTTTGTGTCGTCGCTTTTAGGCCCGATGGCTCCTCCGCTCATCAATAATGATGCAGTCCAGGGTGAGACTTTTCTCCCCGGACAGATCTTCGTCTTCGGCGGCTTCGCACTACGGGCCAATTCGCTTGGCCATCTGGAGCAGATCGAAAGCTACGCCCCTGGCCATCAGGTCAGATTTGGAAGTTTAAACTACACGGCTGACGTCCACGGGGACTTGATCTTCGACGGATTCGAGCCACAGCCGAGTGCGCCGCACTATCGCGATGGGCATGATCTAGCTCTGCCGCCGAACAGTGCCCTGGAGGTCATGCTCGCATCGGTTCCGACCCTGGATTCGGAACCAACTGCGCCGATCGAGGACGAGTGGTTGGACGCCGCCTCGGGGGCTGCGATCCCAACGGCGATCGAGCCGAACACCAGCCCCGCACTCCGCAAGGCCCGTGACTCCATGGGGCCGGACTCCTCTCCGGACTCCAAGCCCCTCGCGCCCCTGCCGATCGAATCTGATTGGGCGCCGATCATGGAGTTTACCGCCACGGACATCTTTCAGCACTCGCCCTTTGGCGATATTCTGAAGTCATTAAAGTCTCTCTCTTTATCAGGAGAGCCCTGGCCGAACTGCGGTCAACAAGGTTGGGATACGGACGACGAAGAAATTCAAAGCCCACCCATCACCCACTTTGTAGCCACTGTCGATGATTTAACCGACATGCTCGACTTCGACTCGGAAGACATCGACGGTATGGACGCCGATGTAGGAGACGACCAAGAACCAGCACCTATAGGGCACTGGAAAGCCACCTCGTCATATGACATATACATGGTGGATACCCCAAAAGAAGGAGATGGCGATGGAACAGCGGGGGATGACCCCTCCAAGAAACAGCCTAAGCGCCGGCGTTAGCGGCGCCGCTCTAAATCCCGCCAAAGCAAAAACGGTGATTCCGGCACAGGAGATAATAATACTCCGGATAGCGCCAAAGAACACCCCCTCCAGCAAGATTCAGCGCAGGAGGACGGAGAATCTAGCCCTCACGAGAGAGCGGCAGACAGAGAGGTCGAGGATGACAATTATATGCGTCCCTCCGAAGACGAGGCAAGCCTCGGCGACGACGAATTCGTCGTGCCAGAGGATCCCGTCGAACAAGAGCGCTTCAAACGCAGGCTTATGGCCACGGCAAGGAGCCTCAAGGAAAAACAGCAACAGCTTAGAGCTGATCAAGATTTGCTAGCCGACAGATGGACTGAAGTCCTTGCAGCCGAAGAGTATGAACTCGAACGCCCCTCCAAGAGCTACCCAAAGCACAGGCTGCTACCCCGATTAGAGGAGGAAGCACCTAAACCTACATCACCAGCGCATGACACGGCCGACCGGCCACCTCTTGGCCGCGACAGAGAGGCCTCTCGGCCCTCCACTCAAGCCGCACCCCGGCGCCGTTCAAAACATTTTAAGGCACGGGAAAATGCGCCAAACCTGCGAGACATATTGGAGGACAAGGCAAAGCAAACAAGATCAATCTATGGATCGCGCGGCCGCACCACGGCACGTGATGGCGATCGTCACTCCGGATATAATAAATTCGGCCGGGCCGGACACAATAGACAAAGCTCATTTGAGCTGCGTCGTGATATAGCCCAATATAGAGGCGCCGCACACCCCCTATGCTTCACAGATGAAATAATGGATCATCAAATTCCTGAGGGTTTCAAACCCGTGAACATCGAATCATACGATGGCACAACAGATCCCGCGGCATGGATCGAGGATTATCTCCTTCATATCCTCATGGCCCACGGCGACGATCTACACGCCATCAAATACCTCCCACTCAAACTCAAGGGACAAGCTCGGCATTGGCTTAACAGCTTGCCAGCAGAATCTATCGGGTGTTGGGAGGACCTGGAAGCCGCATTCCTCGACAATTTCCAGGGCACCTATGTGAGACCACCAGCCGCCGATGACCTAAGCCACATAATTCAGCAGCCAGAGGAATCGGCCAGGCAATTCTGGACACGGTTCCTAACAAAGAAAAACCAAACAGTCGACTGTCCGGACGCTGAGGCCCTAGCTGCCTTCAAGCATAATATCCGCGATGAGTGGCTTGCCCGGCACCTTGGACAGGAAAAGCCAAAATCCATGGCAGCACTCACGACGCTCATGACCCGCTTTTATGCGGGAGAAGACAGCTGGCTAGCTCGTAGCAATAACTTGACCAAGAGCCTTGGTAATTCGGACACGAAGGACAACAGTGGCAGGTGCGTCGGAACAAGCAAAAATGCCGCGTTAACAGCGACAGCAACGAGGATACGGCAGTCAACGCCTGATTCAGAGGCTATAAATCCGGTCAGCGGAAAAAGCCATTCAAAAGAAATACTCAGGGCCCGTCCAGTTTGGACCGAATACTCGATCGCTTGTGCCAAATACATGGCACCCCCGAAAAGCCAGCCAATCACACCAACAGAGATTGTTGGGTGTTCAAGCAGGCAGGCAAGCTAAATGCCGAAAATAGAGGCAAGGGGCTGCGTAGCGATGACGAGGAGGAGCCCCGGCCGCTGAACAAATGTGGACAGAAGGGTTTTCCCCCACAAGTGCGGACGGTGAACATGATATACGCAACCCACATCCCCAAGAGGGAGCGGAAGCGTGCGTTAAGGGACGTATATGCGATGGAGCCAGTCGCCCCAAAGTTCAACCCATGGTCCTCCTGCCCGATCACCTTCGATCGAAGGGACCACCCCACTAGCACCCATCATGGAGAATTCGCCGCATTGGTTCTAGACCCAATTATTGACGGATTTCATCTCACAAGAGTCCTTATGGACGGCGGCAGCAGCCTGAACCTGCTTTACCAGGATACAGTGCGGAAAATGGGCATAGATCCCTCGAGGATTAAGCCCACCAAAACGACCTTTAAAGGCGTCATACCAGGTGTAGAGGCCAACTGTACAGGCTCAGTCACACTTGAAGTGGTCTTCGGATCTCCGAACAATTTCCGAAGCGAGCAGTTAGTCTTCGACATAGTCCCGTTCCACAGTGGCTATCACGCACTGCTCGGGCGAACCGCATTCGCAAAGTTCAATGCGTTGCCGCACTATGCATACCTTAAGCTCAAGATGCCAGGCCCTCGAGGAGTAAGAACGGCCAATGGAAACACCGAACGCTCCCTCCGAATGGAGGAACACACGGCGGTCCTCGAAGCGGAAGTACAAAGCAGTCTCTCAAGGCAGCTCAACAATCCGGACGTTAAACATCCAGACATCGTCAAGCGCGCCCGGAGTAACCTACAACAAGACCGCCTGGCACGTTCCGAGCAGGCGTAGCAATGCGGCCCCAACCCCAGCCCTCACGAACTAGCGAAACCAGTGCCTCGCGTACTTAACTACGCTCTCGAAATACCATGGGTACAGGGGAGGGGCACCATCACGGCGCGCCCGAAACACGGCTTAGACCACACTAGGGGCTGCCGATTTCTTTATTTTCTCTTACTTTCAGGACTCCACACTTCGGAAGACCTGTTCGGCAATCCAACTGCCGCTCCAACGATGCAAGAACCAGGGAAGCAGAAAAGCTACACCGCCTTATATAACTCCTAGGTGGTCTCTATCACGAGCAGTATACCTGTTTTGCATACTATTCCGCAGTCTGCCCCTGGAAAGGACATGTTAAATAGTCCCACTTTTGCTTATCGCACTATTTGTTTCGTTCTGCTTTGATCGCAACCTTTTCATAAACAATGCATAGCTTTTTGTCTACTTTCGCATTACTGTTTTTTACAAATATATGTTCATTAACGACATGTTGCACCCGTACACTTTGGTACGGTCAATACGCCAGGGGCTTCAGTACCCCCCCTTATATGGTGTGAGAAGTCCTAACACTTTAACAAGTGCGGCACCCCGAACTTATAGCATTATATGCATCGGCTCCGAATCATGTCTTGGATCAATAGTTGGGTCTGCCCGGCTCCTATGTTTTGGTGCCTTACGTTCCGTTGTATCGGCTAAGGTAGCATTAGGAGAACTACTGCGATTGTGCCCCAGTTGAGCTGGGCGGAGCACCTGAGTAGAGAAAGCTAAAACTGACTGTCATGATGAAGCGAGAGACTGGTCGTTGTTCGAGAGGTTTCTCGAGTCCCTAAAGACTTATGCCGCTTAGAGCGAGGAGTCAGCTTTGCCCGGCCAAAGGCGTGTATAGCGCCCCGAACTCGGTCTTCTGAACACTAGGGGCTTCGCCGAAATTTAAAATTATAGAATTCTATGGCTAAGTGAGAGTGTTCAAGCACTATAGTCCGATTGCCTTGTTCGTTGTGCTGAGCGCCTCCCTCAAAGGACCCATACATGGGAAAAAGAGCGCTCAGGTTTCTCCCGAACACCCCAGCACTAGTGGCATGGGGGCAGAAGCCGACGACTCGCCATCTCTCAAATTTGATAAACGGCCGCATAGAAGGTAATATTTTAAATTCAAAACGCATTGCTTAAGCGCACATGAACAAGTTTTCAGCGCACAGGATAACACGAGCGAGTTTACTCCAAAATTACATCCATGGAACATTCATCCGCCACAAGGCGGGCACCCTTCAGAACATCCTTATAATAGTTCTCGGGCTTGCGATGCTCCTTCCCCGGCGATGGCCCATCCTTCACAAGCTTCTCACCATCCAGCTTGCCCCAGTGCACCTTAGCACGGGCAAGGGCCCTACGGGCACCTTCAATGCAAACAGAGCGCTTGATGACCTCGAGCCTTGGACAGGCCTCCATCAGCCGCCGCACCAGCCCGAAGTAGCTCCCAGGCAGAGCCTCTCCAGGCCACAGCCGAACTATGAGGCCCTTCATGGCCTGTTCGGCCACCTTGTGGAGCTCGACCAGCTGCTTCAGCTGGTCGCTCAGGGCACTGGGTGTTCGGCCTCAGCATACTGAGACCACAACACCTTCTCCGTCGAGCTGCCCTCCGCGGCTCGGTAGAATGCGGTGGCATCGGACACGCTACGGGGAAGATCTGTGAATGCTCCTGGAGAGCTCCGGATTCGGGTAAGTAACAAGAAGCTCACTTTTACATGTTTGCTTTGCATAAAGAATGCCTTACCCGCCGCTATCTTCTTCGCCACATCCAACTCCTAGAGGGCCTTTTAGGATTCAGCCTTGGCAGACTTGGCATTTTCAATAGCTGCCACAAGCTCGGACGCTAGCGTCTTTGAGTCAAGCTCCAAACTCTCATGTTTTTTCATGAGAGCCTGGAGCTCTTGCCGCTGCTCGGAGCGCTCCATGGCCGCTCTCTTATCGGCCTCGGCCAACGCTTGCTTGAGGGTCGCCACCTCAGTTGTGGCCCCTACAATAACCATGTTAATCCTGTCATATTTTTGCAATTGCACTTTTATATTTTCTTTTTTTCTATAAGGTATTTTTACCTTCTTTCTCCTCGAGCTGCCATTTGGCAAGGTCGAGCTCTTGCTCGGTCCGCTCGAGGCCCTGCTTCAGTGTGCCCACCTCCGTAGTCCGTGCGGCGGTTGCCAACAACGAAGCTTGCATACACATATTGACTCTTTTTCTGTTAGACTCCTGCAAATTTTATTAGGTCCTCTATTCAGCTTTTCTTTCCGACCGCCAAACAGAGCATCAGGGGCTACTGTCTATGCGGTAATATTTTTTATATATCCTCCACTTACCTCGAAGCCTGTTAGAAGGCTGGCACAAGCTTCAGTCAGTCCGCTCCTGGCGGACTGAACCTTCTGGATCACCGCACTCATAATAGTGCGGTGCTCCTCATCGATGGAGGCGCCGTTAAGCACCTCCAGCAGATTGTCCGGCGCCTTCGGTTGGACGGGGGCCGCCGGCTCAGTAGGCTTGCTCCTCTTGGAAGGAGTTCACCTAAAGCGGTCCGGAACCATTGACGATTTCGGCGCGGTGTCCGGCTCAAAGCCCGACTCAGAGCCCTGGGGGGTTTTATCCCCTTTACTCCTTGAGTCCGGGAGGTCGCCTTGTGGCGCCTCCAGGACCACCTCCTCCTGGCTTGGAGCCTGTTGGGACAACACTTCGGCGTCACCTGTAGGGCGGGGGGAGGTGGCGGGCAGAAGTGAATTCACGTCCGATGAATCCAGGGAGCCGCTCGACGACTCATCGAGCCCGGCCTTGGGCGGACTGCATAATCATATTCGACATAAGGAAAGGCTATGCAATAAAGGAATGCTATGAATTACTCAGGTGCCCGGATGCTTATGATTCCGTCAGACGCTTGGCCCTGCGCGGCCACTCCTCTTCGTCGTCATCGGCGTCGGCGGGGTAGTCCGAAGGAAGGGTTTTCCCCTTCTTGGACCCTTCGGCCTCCTCGGTCGGGGCGGCCTTCCTTTTCTTCCCCCCCCCCCCCCGATGGAGGGGGAGAGGTTTCTTCTTCCTCCTCCTCGTTTTCACGGGAGGAGCGCGCCTCGGATTCGTCGGATGAAGAATCCGACACCTCCTGGTGCCGGGAACTCTTTCGAGTCCCTGTGGCCCTCTTCTTGGCCTTCTTCTCCGGCACCACGTAAGGTGCCGGAGCCAACAGCTTTGCTAAGCGAGCATCGGCTAGGTCTTCGGGCAAAGGAGCCGAACAGTCGATCTGTCCGGACTTCGCCAATCAATCCTGTCAAAGGAAAGGGAGTTTAGATCCCGCATAGAGTCAAATTATGGAAAACCAACATCCTGTAAAAGGTAAAAATAGCTTATCGCACTAGCGGGAAGCTGCGTGCTGAATCCGCGGTCCTCGGAAGCGGATGCGGGAGCCTCGGCGCCTTTGAATAGCACCTTCCAGGCGTCTTCGTACGTTGTGTCGAAGAGCCTGCTCAGGGTTGGGTGCTGCGCCGGGTCAAACTCCCACAAATTGAAGCCACGTTGCTGACACGGGAGGATCCGGCGGACGAGCATAACCTGGACTGCTTGTTCACCAAGGTTTGGATGCATTTTTGTAGTCCGGTTACCTCTCCTTTATTGCCCCACGACAGGCCCATCTCTTTTCAAGACGTGAGCCGCGTAGGGGGTCCGGACCGAAACTCGGGGGCTGCGACCCATTTGGGATCGCGCGGCTTGGTGATGTAAAACCACCCCGATTGCCACCCCTTCAGGGTCTCCACAAAGGAGCCCTCGAGCCATAGGACGTTGGCTATCTTGCCCGCCATGGCGCCTCCGCACTCCGCCTGGTTGCCACGCACCACCTTGGGCTTGACGCTGAAAGTCTTGAGCCATAGGCCGAAATGGGGGCGAACGCAGAGGAAAGCCTCACACACGACGATAAACGCCGACATGTTGAGGACGAAGTTCAGGGCCAGATCATGGAAATCTAGGCCATAGTAGAACATGAACCCCCGGACGAACGGGTGGAGAGGAAAGCCGAGTCCACGGAGGAAATGGGGAAGGAATACTACCCTCTCATGGGGCCTTGGGGTGGGGAGGAGTTGCCCCTCTTCGGGAAGCCGGCGTGCGATGTCGTTAGACAAGTATCCGGCTTTCCTCAGTTTTTTCACGTGTCCCTCCGTAACGGAGGAGACCATCCACTTGCCTCCCGCTCCAGACATGGCTGGAGAAGGTTGAGGTGGGAAGTGCGGGCTTGGGCATTGGAGCTCGAGTGCGCGGAAGATGGATAGGCAAAGGAGGAAGAAGGCGTAGGTAAAAAGGTGGATCCTTATCCCCTTATATGGGCAGATGCGGTTAAGCATCCCCACCAGCCTGGTAAAACTCGCTTATCTCCCAAGCGCCGTGATAAATGGCGCGGTTGGGTTACCCATGTCTGTATTGATGAGAATCCCGTAAACAAGGGGACAAGATCTCTGCTTTGACAAGACGTGCCAAGGAAACCGCCTCGCGAAATGCGCTGAGGTGGGGGAGTAAAAACGATTCGAATAAAGACTTGGCCGTGGTGTGATGTCACGCTACGGAATACGTCAGCAGATTAGATTTGTGTAAATATTATTCTCACTATGGCAATAAGTGGAAACTTATTTTGCAGAGTCGGACACTATCTTTTGTGTTCAAAATCTTCTATGAAGTACTTGGAGGAGGAACCCGCCTTGCAATGCCAAAGACAATCTGCGTGCCGGACTCGTCATCATTGAAGCCTGGTTCAAGGGCTACTGAGGGAGTCCTAGATTAGGGGGTGTCCGGATAGCCGGACTATACCTTCAGCCGGACTCCTGGACTATGAAGATACAAGATTGAAGACTTCGTCCCGTGTCCGGAAGGGACTTTCCTTGGCGTGGAAGGCAAGCTTGGCGATGCGGATATTTAGATCTCCTACCATTATAACCGACTTTGCGTAACCCTAACCCTTTCCGGTGTCTATATAAAACGGAGGGCTTTAGTCCGTAGGACAACATACAACAATCATACCATAGGCTAGCTTCTAGGGTTTAGCCTCCTTGATCTCGTGGTAGATCTACTCTTGTACTACTCATATCATCAATATTAATCAAGCAGGACGTAGGGTTTTTCCTCCATCGAGAGGGCCTGAACCTGGGTAAAATTTCGTGTCCCTTGTCTTCTGTTACCATCCGCCTAGACGCACAGTTCGGGACCCCCTACCCGAGATCCGCCGGTTTTGACACCGACAGCCCCACTTTTAACATTGCAGATTTGAAGCCTTATTTGGGTGAGGAAGATGAGCTTCAGTCCAGGACGACTTCATTTCAAGAAGGGGAGGATGATGAGGACATCAATACCATTGTTACACCCATAGCCCCTACTATTAAATATAATGGACCAATTACTAGAGCTCGCGCACGCCAATTATATTACCAGGTACTTTCATTTCTTGGTAATGATTCTAATGTTCATGAGAATATGATGCTGCCTAAATTGGATACATTTGTTTTGCTTACAAATGAAGGGCCTAGCTTGGAGAAGGATGAACATTGGAGCAAGAACAAGCATGGAGTTGATGGCATGCGCAAGGGGAACAAGAACGGAGTTACAAGTGATGATTTCAGGACTTTGAAGCCACCATAAGGAGTGAATGAAGCCTTGGACGAAATATGCAAGATGCCACTTCATAAATTTCGTCCAGAGGCTATTCTAGGTGCTGCGTCACCTTATTATTGGGCCAGACCCATGTATTTTTGAAACACATAAGTACAGGCTGTTTTTAGAGTCTGTATGTGTGGGGAAACAAGAGATAGGGTTGGTTCGGACCCCTTCCCCAAGGGCCACGAAATTCCCCCCTCTTCCTCCATATATACAGCCCTTAGGGAACCGTTTAGACTTTGGGTTTTGTTTAGATTAAAAGTTTGCCATAGCTGCAACATCGCGTACTTCGTTTGTGTTCAACGACCAGACAAAGGCGTCATAGAACCCCACCTTGATCAATAAAGCTTTCCTCTTATATTCGCAATATCCAGAATTGTAATCTTAGTTTCTTTCTTGTTCTTCATTTGCCTGCAGGAAATAGACCTTCGTGGTCAGGTTGATCGTGCTCCGGTGTGGTCAATAACCTCTCGGAGTTGGTTAGGGATTGCTAAGGCGCGACGTCCTCGCACGTTCGTAGTCGGATCGTCAAAGTCGACTTCCTCCAAAACGATAGCCACCATCTCATCGAAAGACCGGACACCTTTTCCTCTATCAATGTTTGTACATCAAACTACTCTTCCTGTGAATCAACCATTTGTGTGGGAGATGGAAAAATCTAGAGTGAAAACAAGGCCTTCAGAGCAGACAGTGCTACCTATCGAAGGAGATCTTTTGTTGGGTCCCGATAGCTCCTCAGAGAAGGATTCAGAGACAGATGACCAGTCCTATTCCCCCACCAAGGTGTATGCTCTAACTTGGCACAGTTATACTGCTCATATCATGCATATGGTGCCTTGCATTACATAGTTTAGTCATCGTATACAAAATATTCAACACCATGTTCTTAGTTCAGACATCATATATGTGAATGCCCTCTGTTTAGCATATAAATCACATATGTGAATTAAATCAAGCGAACCTGATTACTTAGATAACATGTATGTGAATTATGTCATGTGATCATGTTTAGTTATTCATCATATCTTTGAATTATGTTATGCTATGCTATCCAGTTTAGATAGACATCATCTATGTGAAATTATATCATGCTTTCCATTTTAGTTAAACAATATACTCCCTCCGTCCCTTGATATAAGGTGTATAGATTTTTGAGCAAAAGTCTGAAATATAAGGTATATTGCGTTGCACCACTCGTTTGAATATTTCTTTTAGGGATTTGATTACATTTCCTTATATCATGTAAGATCCTCTATTTTCTCATGTCAATTAGTCATGTGTAATCTCACTCAAAACTTGTGAAATTTTCCCTCCACGTGCGTTCTTTAATTTCCATGACAAAAACTATACACCCTATATCTAGGAACGGAGGGAGTACATGTCAACTATTTCATGCCCTCTTTTTCCACACCATTTATTGCATCTGTCTCTCATACAATGTCTATACATTCAACTTTGTTTCCTGTTTATCAGCAATTTGAATTGGAGCGGGTGATGCCAGTATCTACCAGAGTAAAAATACGGTGTTCAAATAAAACAGTGCTACCTCTTGGTGGAGATAGCACCCCGGCTGTACATGCACGAGAACCAGCCCTACCACACATAACCCAGACACTAGCAGATTGTACCCCTGCTGCGATGGACAAAGAACCAGCTTCACCCAATCTAACCCCAACCCCAGCAGATAGTAACCTAGTTCCTGTTGACACAACACCATCTCCACCACAGAGCTCCCAAACAAGAGCAGTTAGTAAGGCAGCTCCAGTGCCCAAAGAGCCAGTACTACCACGGCGACCCCAACTCCGCCAGTTAGTACGCCTATTCCCGTGGAGGAAGCACAACCAGCCAGTCGTATTTTAGCATCTATCGCATTTTATGTTGTTAAATCCTATGTGTGTATCTTCCCATCTTGGAAATATTATACTGAAGATGAAGGAAAATTCTAGTTGCAGGTGTTTGTCCAGGAGTTATGTGTAAGTAATGTTATTCATGGAAATTACTTTGCTTTGTTCCATACATTTTGCCTCCATGATGGTTGTAATACAACAGATTTTCCCATTTTTCTCTATAGAGAAGGACCGATTTGGAAACTCAGGATGAGGTGACCTGTGCTAATACCTCTGCTATCTTTAAGAATGCTTGGTGGCAGTATCAGAATTACCTAAAGAAAACATGCTTCACTGGCAAAGAAACTCATCAAATTCCCTTACGTTCTCCTGAGACACATTTACTGGACAATGACTACGAACGCCTTGTTCTGTACTGGTCCTGAACCAAGAATGTGGTAAGGTCTATGAGCTAATTTTCTATTTTTAAGTACTATACTCTTGTGTCTTACTGTACTCTATTCATGTAGAACAAGTGCTTAAACCTGAAGAAAAACTACTCTAATTTAAGATTCGATTGCTATCGTGCATACTGCTTTGCTCTTGTATCTGTATTTACTCATGCAAACTTATTTTTAAATTGAAGGATCCAATCGAAACTCGAATGGCACAGCCGATATGTTCGCGGATGTTTCTTTAACAGGTTTTCTCTTATGAATAGCTCTGTTGATTTCAATTTCAATTGTGTATAATGTTGACTTCTCATATCATGCACATTACTAGCATCACAACAGAGCCAATAGTGTTGTTGTACATGTAGACCCATGGTACCCATCTTAAATCTTGTTGTGTTGCGTAGTTTCCCACGCTTTGTATTCTTTCACTCCTGCTTTGTCTTGAGCTGATATGATTTGAACCGTGTCTCTATTTTGATTTGGCAAGACAATGCTGTGACCATAGGACATAGATATATGTTTGTTTGATGATTTTATTATGTACTACTTGGTAATAGAAGACTTGGTAGTTTAATCATGTCCACCTTACTGATGAACTGGTTCACCGAAATGAGTTTCATTTACTAGTACATGCTAAACCTGTTATGTGTCTACTTGTTTCTTCTTTTAGAATGCTGACAGAATATTGGGGAAGAGTGCCTTATTAAGCAATGGTAAAGGAAGTAATGCATATAAGGTTCAGGATAGTGGGACATCCTTGTTGGTCTCCAACGAAGCTGATAAAACAGCTAAGGAAGACTATCTTGAAGACAGTGAGACAACCCCAAAGTCCTGTCTTGGTTTACTGTTCGAGGTACTGGCCACTACCGCTAGCACAAGCTATACAAACTAACTATCCTATAAATACAGGAACCCCCCAAAAAAACCATAGATCAGAAGTTCCACCGCCACCAGTCTCTGTAGCCATGAAAAACCAATCTAGGCCCCGTTCCGGCACCCTGCCGGAGGGGGAAATCATCACCGATGGCCATCTTGATCATCCCGACGCCCACCATGATGAGGAGGGAGTAGTCCACCCTCGGGGCTGAGGGTTTGTACCAGTAGCTATGTGTTTAATCTCTCGCTCTCTCTCGTGTTCTTGAGTTGGCACGATCTTGATATATCGCAAGCTTTGTTAATATAGTTGGATCATCTGGTGTTTTCTCCTCTCTATCTTGTTGTGATTAATTGAGTTTTCCCTTTGAGATTTCGTTTTTATCGAATTGAATACTTTTATGGATTTGAGAGCACTTGATGCATGTCCTGCTATGAATACTCGTGGTGACAATTGGGTATCATATTGATTCACTTGATATATGTTTTGGCACTCAACTCGCGGATTCCCGAGGTGACATTGGGGTAAACTATGCATATAGGGGTTGATGCACGTCTCCATCCTTGTTTCTATGGTAGAAATCATAGGGCACTCTTTCAGGTTCTTTGTGTTGGATTGAGTATTATGAATCTAAAATTGTTTGATGCATATCATATTATCAACTCACGGATACTCGCAGTGATATTGGAGTACCTAGGTGACATTAGAGTTGGTTGATGTGTATCATATGGTGTTATTTTAGTATGAACTCTTGGATAGATCGATCGTTAAGTGTAACTTGGTGTTATTTTAGTACGAACTCTAGGATAGATTGATCGGAAGGAATAGCTTTGAGATGATTTCATACCCTAGAAACAATTTCAGATTCATTCAGGGAACGAACCAGACGGGGCTTTGTGCCACTCATGATGAGTCTGTTGGCTCGTTCGGCCTGTCCATTGGTCTGCGGGTGATATACCGAAGCATAGTCGAGCTTGATACCCATCTTGGCGCACCAGTCTTTGACTTCCTGGGCTGTAAAATTGGATCCATTTATGTGATTATCCTATGTGGAACACCATAACTGTACACCACCCCGGGTATGAAGTCGCCAACTGGTCCGGATTCAGCTGAAGTTACCGGTTTTTCCTCGGTCCAGTTAGTGAATATGTCGACCATAACCAGTAAGTATTTATTTTTCTTGGATCCCTTCTTTAAGTGGTCCAACCATGTTGAGCCCCCAGACCACGAACGGCCAGGTGATTGGTATTGTCCGGAGAGCCGTAGGGGGCATATGTCTTTGATTTGTGAAAAGCTGGCATCCAACACAGTGTTGGACTAGAGTGCGTGCATCCACGCGAGCGGTGGGACATAAAAACCCTGCTCAGGCCTTGCTTACCAAAGCCCAAGTTGTCGCGTGGTGGCCGCCCATGCCGGCATGTATCTTAGCCAGAAGTTGTTGCCCCTCCTCCTCGGATATGCATCTTTGACGGACTCCAGTAGTACTTTTCTTATACAGCTCACCATCGTGGACCTTATAGGCTTTAGATTGTCGAACTATGCACCGTGCCTTGGTCTGATCTTCGTGGAGCTCTTGCCATAGAAGATAGGAAAGGAAGGGCTCGGCCCATGGTGTGATTATGGCCATGACTTGATTAGCCAAAGTTGTTTCTTCAAGTGCTGAGCCGCCGATGATGTTATCTTCTGGCTCATTTTCCGGAGGGATGATCTGTTTGGGCCCATTAGATATTGCATCATTGTCCCCCTTATGCGGAGCATCCTACGGTTATCCCCATGTACACTATGAAGACTCCCCAAAACTCACGAGGACAGATGATGAGACCTCGAATATATGCCATTGGACACCAGGTGAACTTGCTCCTCTCCGAACCGTCACATTCACATGTGATACGTGGCTACTACCTCAACCGTATTTGTTATGCATGACCAGGAACCAGGAGGAACGCCATGGAACAACTAGGAGCATTGGACAAGACGTCGAGGACACCAAGCGCAAGGAACAAGAGGAAGAGCTGCCAGAAAGCTATAGCTCTTGGATGTCCCATAACCTTCCGACGACCGACGATCTCCGAAAGTCTGACGCATGGAGACTCCACCAGCCAGAACGACTCCAGCCAAGGCACCCTACAACACCCGGACGATCGCCAGACACCAGACGTTCGACACTCATCAGCGCCTAGACGATCGACCCCGATCGGAAATCCGGTGCTACCGGACCAGAGCCAAAACGTCGGAAGTTCGGTCCCCTCTGGACGACCGGACACCCGCAAGCGACCGGACGACCGATGCCTGCGGACGTCCGACACTGCCTGTCTGTGCACAGTGTATCAGGCTCAGGCCCATGTACCCGTTTCGCCCTTCACTTACCCCTTCATGGCCATAGACTATATATACTCCTTCCCCTTCCTCTAGTTAGGGTTAGAAAAGGATTAGCTCATCTTAGAGATAGAGCTTTGCTCATCCATATAGTTTTACTCCATCGAGAGATCGCGGCCTCTACGGAGAAGATCAAGTGATTGGATTCAAGAGCCCTCACGGGAAGACCCACAAGACCTCCTCACGAAGAAGAACTACCGCCTCTTCTATCGTCCTTTGTTGCATTTGGATCTTGTATCACTCTTTATGTTCATGGATCTAGCACATGTGTGATTGTTTCTTGTTGATTTGAGTGTTTCCTCTCATTCCCTTGTGTTCTCCCCCTCATGTTTTTCGCGGGATCCCCTCCATTTCGTGAAAGATCGGCCCCTAGGGTTTACACCCTACATCATCTTGGTATCATGAGCCACGTTGATCACGAATTTGGAGTGTCCTCCATCATCTTCTAGCCTTCTTTTACTTATTTTCGTCCTAAATTTCGAAAATTCCCACAAAAAATTTGACTGTACACAGTAGGGCAAAACCCCACTGCAATTTTTTTATTATATAAAAAGAGAGTACAAACAAATAAGGCTTGAGATAAGCCCAGGAAAAAAAGAAAAAAATAAAACTAGTCTAAAGAGTCCAACTAGAAACCAGAAAAAAAATTACAGGACAAGGCTGTCCAACCAGGAGCTGAAAGAAGATGAAAACTTCTCCTTAATTCTAAATTTGAGTAGGTGTAGCTCTGAGAGGAAGATGAATTTCCATCTATCAAGGCTGGTGGGAATGCAATTGAAAATCTTATCATTCCTGATTATCCAAATGGCCCATGAGGCAATGATGATGATCTCCATAGAAAAAGGTTGCTGAAGATTGCCTCTTAAGTCTGGAATGGCTTCCATGATGGTTAGATTTCTTTGTCTGTTAGGGCACATGATATCCCAGCAAGCAGAAGCAAAAGGGCAGGTCCAAAACAGGTGTTGTAAAGTTTCTTCCTGCTGACAGTTGAGAGTAGCACAATTATAGTTGTCAAGATGAAATGTTTTCCTTCTTAGCAGATTCCTGGTATTTAGTCTATCATGCAGCAGTCTCCAAAAAAAGACCTTGTGTTTAGGTTGAGCACAGCTTTTCCAAATCCAGTTGAACTGAGCTGGCACAATTTTTACACCTATCAGAATTTTGTAAGCTTTGGCCACAGAAAATGTATCATTCCCCCACATATAACTCCAAGAATCCAGGTGCTCATTAAATGCAGATCCTCTTAGTGTGTTACAAATGTCTTCCATCAGTTCAAATTCCAGAAAAGCTTCTTGAGTAAGTGGTAGGTGAAATAAATCTTCCAAATATTCCAACATAACAACCTGTTGCACTGATATGTATTGGTCTCTGACAAAGGAGTAAAGATGAGGGAACAATTGATTCAGGCAAGCAGAGTGCCAGAGGTCAGACCAAAACAGAGCAGATTTTCCATCTCCTATTGTGCATCTTGCCAGGGACTTGTAGCTATGAATGAGCTTCAAATTACACTTCCACTAGAAAGATCCTTCCCATTTTTGTCTTGGTAGTTTGCCATTGTCATAATAAGCTTCCCAAATGAGGTTGACCCAGGGGATATTATCCCTATTGTAGAACTTGTGGAGGTTTTTGAGCAGTAGTGCTTGGTTTTGCACAAAGATGTTCATCACTCCTAGGCCACCCTGATTTTTGGGTCTACAAACAGTTGACCAAGCTACCATAGCTGGTCTGTGGTCCTCCAGGTCTGGTCCCCTCCAAAGACAGTGTCTCAAGTATTTGTTAAACTGATTTTTGATGGTTATAGGAACATCAAGGCAACCCATGAAATATATAATAAGAGAGTTTAGCACATACTTGACCAGGAGCAACCTGCCAGCAAGAGTCATCACTACTAGAAAAAGGGCTACTAATGGCGCACCTAATTTGGCCATTAATGGCACATTAGTGGTGCGCCATTACTAGCACGCCATTAGTAATATTTACTAATGGCGCACCACTGGTGCGCCATTAGTATCTGGTATACTAATGGCGCACCACTGGTGCACCATTAGTATAGGGCACGGTGCGCCATTAGTATGCCTCCCAGGGGCCATGTATAGCCAGGTGCTTTGGCATACTAATGGCGCACGACAAGAGGATGCGCCATTAGTAACCTCGGCATACTAATGGCGCACTGCTTAAGGATGCGCCATTAGTATCCTCTGGCATACTAATGGCGCACTGTTATGTGATGCGCCATTAGTATGAATATTAGGGTTTTTTTAATTTTTTAATTTTCTGTTTTTTTGCACAAGTTACAAAATGTATAATTGGACAAAATATAGACAGCACACATCAACAACAGATTCATCGAATACAATAGAAGATTAGTCTATGAATACAATTCATCATATTAGTCTCCGAATGCAATTCATCATATTAGTCTCCGAATTGAAAAGACCGAACAAAGATAGAACATTATATTACAAGTCTCGAGACCGCGAGTAGCGAGTTTGTCTTCACATTACAAGTCGATATCGATCATCTAAACTACCATCACATAGAAGAGAGCTGCGGTCAACACGATGAAACTTGTCTTCATCCGGTTCCTCCAACGCTCCCTCCCCTCTCCCGCTAGATAGCGGGCGTATCTAGATTTGGCCTCGGCCCTAGTGGTGTACCCTTTGTAACTGTTACCGCTGAATCGGTGAACCTGCCTCCGACACTCCTCCCAGTCGTCGTAGACTCCGGGAACCTTACCCTTGTAGACGACATACGACGGCATCGCTATGAACTAGCCAAACGAAACGTTAGTACCAATTCACAGACAATACATAAGCAATATATAAGTATGCAACAGAACGATCGGAAGAGAAAAGCAAGACATTAATAGCATCAATTACATCTAAGTTGAACGATTCTCGAAACCAAAGAGACATACTACAAGTCATTAAAGTTTAATTACAACATGAGCCAATCGATGTTTCATAACTAGACATAGCATCACTGCTTTCGACTCGACTCAAGGGACCGGAGCGTGGATGAAGCCGCCGTCTATCGTGGGAGTCATGAAATTACGGGCATTGTCAGCCTGCATTTGTAGCATTCCGTCTATCTCACTGTTGGACGGTTGATTTCTGAGGTAGAACTGCCCCGAGGTACGAAGGACATCTTGATGTATGATTTCCGCAAACTCCGACTGGATGCCAAAGAATTCTTGTCTGATGTCCGCGTCCTGGATTGCCGACACGCTCGCGGCCCAATCTTTGAGTTTACTCGGTAGCAGAAGTTGATGATGGTCCCGTACGATCGCCCGCATGTGATGGATGGCGTAGTAGGCACCCTTCTGACCGCCAGGCGGCTGCTTGACGCAGCAGAACGTCGTATTGTGGGAGAACACGTGCTTGCCATACTTACGAATAGGCCTGTTGAAGGTGCCTCCAGATTGGGCGTAGCCGGGGAGAACATCATCAAGAACCTTCTTGACATTTGTGTAGTCTACGTTCGACTGACGGTCCGGGTCGAAATACGTGGCCATGGAATATTTGGGGCTTAGGAGGATGAGCGTGCAATGTGTGTCACTGCAGAAAACACGGAATGCTAAAAGAAAAACGATCGAAATCTAAGAATTCGTATGTTACGGGGCTGTTGAGGGGAGGACTTACTCGGGAAAGTAAGGCACGAGGAAGTTATCCTTATCTGGGTTTGCCAGAATGACGCCTTCGAGGTAAGAACTCGCGACTTGCCGGTCCCCAGCGCTGCCCAAGATCTTGGCACGCATGTAGAAGGGGTCGACTATCACGATGTCCGGGGTCATGTCGCGAATGATCCGCATCTCCATACTCAGCGAAAATAGCCGAACGAAGGTGTAGTGCAGCGGATGAAGGTTCAACATAGCGTGGATGTCATCAAACCACAGGACGATCGTACCCCCGATGGAGTTATCCACAAAGCCCTTGCCCTCTGGCACCTTGGCCACGAAAACCGGGTATGCCACATCCTTCTCTTTGAGACGCCGCTTCTCCAAAGAAAGAACACTGTCATGCAGACTCCGCATAGCACCGGCTGCAACATCGAGCATATTTCTCGGTAGCATCGGCCTACCCGCCACATGCACCCTCCTCATTAAATCCTCAGGTGAAGGTGGCCCGTCCTGAGCACGGATCGTACTCGGTGCCGGCTGGCCCGCACCCTTGTTAGTCTTTCTTTTGCGTGCCTTCTTCTTCTCCTGTAATGGGACCGAGTTCTGCTCACAGACCGCCTTCTTGAGTGTGTTGGGGCTGAGAATATTTCGCACCTCGCCTATCTGAGGCTCGGTGAAGTCGGCAGCTGGAGGCGTCTCCTAAGAGCTGAACGGTAGACGACGCCTGTTGCAACTTGGCTTCTCCGCGGTACCAGCTAGATCGTGCACGTCTTTTGTTGGGTTGGGTTCTTGAGAAGGAGGCCCCATGAAGTCGCCATCGTACCCATGATCGGCAAAGTACCGATCGACGTTGGCAAATGTATCGTCGTCGTCGTCGTTCTGATCCTGTGCCATATGCATGTTTGGATCCAGTGGCATAGGGATGTTCGGCACCGTTGCGGCGGTCTTGCCATGGGGCCGACTTGGCGCCGGCACGACTGGCGGTGTTGTCTTTGGGGTGGTGTCCCCCGCCCCCAAACGAATCTGGCTCTTCGGCCAAAGCAGGGGCTAGCTCAGGCAGGCGCTGAGGGTCATCACGTCATCATCGTCGGCCCCGACGGGTCGAATCGGAGGTAACAACTCGTCGCAGCCTGGCAGCACCCGAACCAGTTGAACCCTAAACAAGTTGGGTGGCATCTGGGTACCGTGGAACAAGGGGTTGCCCGGTTGAACGATTTTGCCCTTGGCGACATCGACCAACTCATTGTTCACGAAGTGCAGGAGAGTGCACGGAACGTCGGTGGTGCCCTGCGAAAACATGTAGGGCGTCAGGGATGCCCAGTCAAAGGCAAGGAGATGAAGTCCTCGGCCGAGAGAGGCTTAATTAGTCACCGTGATGATGGCGTCGAGCTCGGCTAATGTCGAGGCACCGCCAACGGCGGGCGTGCAGTTGACGGAGGGGCCGCTTGCTGCAGAGGTGCCGGCCGGCGTACACCCGGGTGCATTAAGCTCCCGTGCCAGCGTCGGAGACACCAATGCCGCCTCCGCCGGAGACACCAATGGCCCCGCCATCGCGTTCTGCGAGTTGCTGGCCGTGAAGCTAGCAATCGGGGGCGGCCCCTGTTGGCCGCCCGCAATCCACGCACTCAACCCCTGGATCAAGGTAGGAACAATGGCGGTGATCGTCACTCCGAGTTGTTGTTGCACCTGCTCTTGGACAATCTCCGGAATCCGCGCCACCTGTGCCTTGAGTTCTTGAACCTCGCGCGCCTGGCTTTCCGAGCTGGTCTTTTTCTCCTTTCGTCCACCAGTGTTATAGTATGACCCCCATTTTGTCGACAAGCCATTGCCGGCCACACGACCAACTGACGTTGGCTTACTGAGCCTATCCTTGTTCTTCATTACATTCAACGCCCTATTTAGAGTGGTGTCCCAAGGGTTGCTCTTAGTCGACCCCGCGCTACTGCTTTCTGTCGCCTGCGGAAGGAATGTGAACCATTTAGAAATTTGGCTTCATTAATTAGAATGCAACCATACGGAGCTAATTACGCGGGGGTGTATTCCTTACCAGAACAAGCTCAAGCGCCCTGGTCTTAGGATCCGTGGTAAGCTCCTTTGTTTTCGGGTCCTTCTTGTACCGGGCCCTGACATAGTTCCTGGTCTGCTTGTCACCGTATTTATCGAAGAGGGGCGATAGGCCTTGCTCGGCACGGTCCGCCTCCTCCTTGTCACATATAGGCTCCGCCACTCTGTAACCGCCGGGACCGAGTGTGTGTTCCCCTAAGTTCAGCTCCCGCATTTCTTTCCCCCACTTACTTGATTCGGAGTGTGCGGTGCTCGAGCAATTGATCTTGAAGTCGTTGTAATCATCTTCGGTGATCGAAGGATTTTTCTCCTTGATCTTCTCATAACTCTCACCTTTCTCGATCATTCTCTTCACATTGCTTTTCCAAGTAGACAGGGCCTTGCTCATCTTCGTGAGGGCAGCATTGTTCACTTTATTCCCTTTGAGGCTTGTGTTTTCAAATTCAGTGGGGAACTTGTATCGTTCGTGCAGCTTCGTGAAGAGGAGGTTGCGCAAATTCCCTCGGTCAGGATGCCTCAGGTTCTCGGTGTTGATCGAGACGGTGCTCCGGAGAATGCACCCGAGCTGAAGCGAGTACCCCTTGACTATTCGTTCGGGCGCTGTTGGATTCCCATCGGTGTCCACTTTAGTAACTTCCTCCTTGAGGGTGTGGAGGACGGTCGGGCGCCTGTCCTTCCGTTGCCTCTTCTGGCTGCCATCTGTGCGTGCGCCGCCATCATCAGTGGTGGCATCCTCGGCGGCACCATCAGTGGTGGCATCAGTGGGGTCATCCTCGGCGGCACCATCAGTGGTCTCAGGATCGGTGGGGAAGGTGGCGTCCTCATACAAGTGAGGTTGTTCCTCCATCTCCTGGGACATCTCCCAGAATGCCTTGTCGCCCGAACCCCCGGCCTCATCGTTGTTGGCCATGTTTCTCTCTAAATAGAAACAAAGTTTGGTCAAAAAGTTGGTTATTGTCAAGGAACAAGATCATGGTCTCATCATTTAGGGTTTGTCGACACTGAGGCATCCTAAAAGCTAAGCTTTTATCATTGAGGGTTTTTCGACGCCGAGGCACCCTAAAAGCCTAAGCTTTCATCATTTCGGTTTTTATCGACACCGAGGCACCCTAAAAGCCAAGGTTGTATAATTAATGGTTTGTCGACACAGAGGCATCCTAAAAGCTAAGCTGGGAAGGAGAATTCTAAGTTAATTAACTACTAAGATACCCCGGCCCATGCATTAGTCACAAGTACCCCATATGTCCTATTTTTAGCAAAGTCATGCTAAAATTCACGGAAAATTTCAGCATGACCTTTGCTGAAAATAGGACATATGGAGTACCTGACTTTGCCGGAACGGAAGTTAATCGACATTCCAGCAAACTCAAGGGCCTCTCGGGTGGACAAGGCAAAAAAGGCCTCCATCACAACATGGAAATATATATACCAGCAAACTCAAGGGCTTTTCAGTGCCAAATTCTAGCTAGTACCAGCAAATTAACATGGCAGGCAAAGTCAAATGACATACTCAACACAAACCCCATGTCAAATGCACACAGCTTCAGGTTCCATACAAAGTCAAATGCCAATGGGCAAAAAAAGTAAGTAGCTAGTTAATTGCCTTATTTTCTAGCGTTCAACTAGATTGACATCAAGCTTGGAACGTAGGGGATTATATCATAGTCATAGACAAAATTTTGCATTATATATGTAAAAGAAATACTCATGTTAGTATGTTAGCCCTAACGACCACACACCAAAAGGCAACAAAACTAACAGTTCAAAACTATAATGTAGGTTTTTAGCAGAGTACAAAGAACGGGTGGTTGTTTTCTTAGAAAGCATTATGTATATGTGATTTGCTTTGATTTGTTATCAAGATTGATTGGGTTGCTTAGATCAACTTGGCTGAATTGCAACCAGAAAAATTGGGTTGAATGCAGGAATTCTCATATAGGTAATATTTGTACATTTAGCTTGCATTTTACAAGTTATTATGGCCAAACCTTAACTCAGAATAAAAGAGGGCCTAATAAACCCAAACGGAGCATAGTGGCTAGCTAATTCAAATAACATTATTCTCCTTGCTTTCATCCAGCAAACAAATTATGGTGCTTACATCACTATTCCAGCAACAAACCATGCCAAAAAGAGAAAGTCACATCCATCTTTCTAGTGATAAAAAGTTGACCACTTTTCAGAGAAAAGGTGGGCATTTCTAGTTTGTCAACTACAACAATTCCAGTTCAAGGTACCATTTTGTTATTAATTAATGTGGAAAAAATGTAAATTAAAGTATAGCAAACAGCAAGTCTTTGAAAAGTTTGATTTGCCCAGATTAACATTAAATGCCAGAACATCAGATTGCTTAGTTCCTAAACTCCATCCTTCGAGTAGGACATCATGATCCACTAGTCCTGTTTGTGTATCTGTAAAGTAAATTTTGGCCTGCCTACTCACTTTCTTTTTTCATGAATATTCAGAAAATTAATACTGAAAAATTCATATTCTAAGACTTGCCCTTCACATTGTCAGGTATATACCTTTCGATGGGATCTTCTAGAATTACCTTGTCACCAAAAATTATAATCTGCATACATCAAACATGCATATTACTTCAGTCTTGAATCTTGATGATCAGGACAATGACTTTAGTAACTTACCATGCTAAAGAACTAGAGTTCCTAACATTTGAACAGAAACAGGGGAAAAGAGTATAAATGAAGAGCTCGGCTAAGAGCTTAAGAGGTACTGTATTTCTGAATTCTGATACATGCCAGCAGTAATATAAACTTAATGGTCCATCCTCAAATCCCGGTGTTCACATTTACACACACAGACTCGCACGCGCGTGTGTGCACACCTTGCAAGGTTCTTCCTTTATACAGTACCATTTGCTAAGCATGCATATTTTTTCTATGATGACTATAAACTTGAATGGTGCAAGGGACTGATTAAGCAGCACGCAAAAAAGCCTTCATTCACCGACAGAAGGAATTTGTGCCCACCAACAACAATACATAGATAGCAGTTCAGTATATACATAGATAGCTACCTTAAAATCTTAGCAGTTCAGTAGTATGTGCTAAACTACCTAATAAAAGCAGGGCAGGAATAGCATGCCAGGAAATCGTAGCTGAAACCCCAAACAAATAAGATTTCATCAGCCTACTGTCTACAAGCTCCAATGCAGGCACCCAAATTTAAACAAGGAAGCTGCAACCTCATTATACTACATTCTCGAGGAACAAGAGCAACCAGTAATCTCACAGCAAGACACTATCACAAGGATGAAGCTACTCTTAGCCCCGTACATACTGAATGAAAACAGAACACGACGGGGAATCGAATCTACTTCGTGATGCCATTCAACCGACCGCGCCCTCCATTTCAGCAAGACTGGGTCGCCGGGAAGTACGACTAGATGGTAATGACTAAGCAATCGACTACTGAGACCAGAGCAAGCTACCACGAAGCATAAGTCCCCCAATAACCAATCTCGAGTCTCGATCCCCCGCTTCCCCGGAAAAAATCCAGCACAAATGAAAGCAATTCCATGATGCCTGGGTCTCGCACCGAATCGGGAACCACGAACCCCACCGAAGCATCCCAAACACCCCCGCAACAGCAGGAAAGAATTCGAGCGCGACGAAGCAACCTAAGCTACGGCCGCCGCGCGCGGCGAGATTGCCCGACCTCGCCGGGATCGCGAATCGAACGGGCCACGAAACAACGAGAGAGGCTGCCGGAGCGGTAGAGGGCGGTCGTACCTCGACGCCGGTGGGGGAGCGGGGCGGGGGAGCGGGTCGGTCGCGCGTCGGTCTTCGTTCGTTGTCGTCAGCGTCGCGCTCGCTTCCGTCGGGCTGGAGCCACGGGGCAGGGGCACAGGGGCAAGGGGCGGCGTCGGGGCCTCAGGCGGCGGTGGTTGGAGACGTCGGGCGTCGAGGCGCAGGGGCGCAGGGGCAAGGGGCGGCGCCGAGGCGTCGGGGCAAGGGGCGGCGTCGCGGCGTCGGGAGAGGAGAGGGGAAGGGGATCGAGGGGCGAGGGAGAGAGAGGGGAGAGAGAGGGGAGGGAATATGGATGGGGGCCTAACAATACTAATGGTGCACCACCCCTCGGTGCGCCATAAGTACATCCATGCTAATGGCGCACCTCACCCTGGTGCGCCATTAGTATTTTTTTTGATTTCTGCTCGAGCCAACAGGTTATCTACCACCTGACCTGATCCACATCGAGTCCCCTCTACTAGCTCGACTGGTCAGCAGCTAGTTCTCACACCAGGAGGTCCTGGGTTCGATTCCCATGCTCCACAAATTTTTTTTTATGCATTTAAAATGCTGTTTGATACTTATTTGTGTTTAAATATGTTCAAACTTGTTTAAATCATAATAGTAATATTTTTTTTATAAGACAGTAATAATTTTTTTATAAGAGTAGGGGAGGGGTGCGGGGGGTCGGCGGCGGCAGTTGAGTAGGGGAATCGAGGGTGCGGGGGGTCGGCGGCGGCCGGTGGACCGGGGGGTGCTCAGAGGGTGCAGGGGGTCGGCGGCGGCGGTTGAGTAGGGGAGGGGTGCGGGGGGTCGGCGGCGGCAGTTGAGTAGGGGAATCGAGGGTGCGGGGGGTCGGCGGCGGCGGCCGGTGGACCGAGGGGTGCTCGGAGGGTGCAGGGGTCGGCGGCGGCGGTTGAGTAGGGGAGGGGTGCGGGGGGTCGGCGGCGGCAGTTGAGTAGGGGAATCGAGGGTGCGGGGGGTCGGCGGCGGCGGCCGATGGACCGGGGGGTGCTCGGCGGTGAGTGGGACCGGATCTGGCGAGGTGGGATAGCGATCGAGATGGAGGGGGATCGAGATCGAGTGTCCATGAAATTTAAAAATATTCATGATAGTTCAAAAAGTGCCCATGAAATACAATCGAGAAATGAAGGCTACGATTTAATTAAATACAATCTTCTTGCCCTTCTTTTTCGCAAATGGAGTTCTTCTGTGAAAACGGACGTCCTTTAGGTAGGGTGGTCCTGCTTCTTCTTGTGCTGTATGCTGCTACTTCATCATCGTCGTCATGTTCGATCCTCGGGTCGCCGTACTTGTCGAAGTCTTGCTCATTGGCTACTCCATCCATTCCGATGATCTTCCTTTTGCCTCTCCTCACGACAACACGACTGGGCTTTGACGGGTCGGTAATGAAGAAGCATTGGTCCACTTGGGAAGCCAGTAACCATGGCTCATTTTTTGCGGTGACGTTTGCGCCCGCGGTCTTGGATTTGGCTTCGGGTATAACCATGGTGGTGAAATACCAGTCTTCTTTTAGGACGCTCTTGGCCGATCTGACACGGAACATCGGGACCTTCTCTCCAGCGTAGCTCAGCTCCCAGATCTCCTCGATCCTTCCGTAGTATCTGTCCTTGTCGTTACCGGTGTAGGATTCCATCATTACCCCGGAGTTCTGATAACCATCGCTCTTCATGTCCATGGCCTCGGTGTAGAATGTGTAGCCGTTGATATCGTACGCCTCATAGGTCATCAGGTTGTGCTCGGCGCCCTGTGACAAGGCGAATATGAGTTGTTCTTCCGCGGAAGAATCCTCATGTAAAGGGTACGACAGAAGCTTCAGCTTGAACCAACGCGTGAAACATGAGTTGTGCTCCTTGAGTATATCTCCGTCCGTCCTCTGTTGGCCTCGGTCATTGTACGTCTTCTTAATAAAGGTTTTGTGCTCTACAACCCAAGGATCGACCACGTCTATGTGTTGTAGCATGACTAGGTTTGCTCTTTCAAAGTCGGCGAGTTAACCCTCGAAGTCGACATGTATTTCGCGGCGACCCTCACGGTGACCCCATCCAGCGAGCCTGCCGAGGTGCCTGTTAACGGGCAGACCAACGGGGTTCTCGATGCCTAGATAATTCGTGCAGTAGGAGATGCACTCTTCGGTCAGAAAGCCCCTGGCTATGCTTCCCTCTGGACGTGACATGTTGCGAACGTATCCTTTGATGACACCATTCATCCTTTCGAACGACATCATGCTGTGCAGGAACGTCGGCCCGAGTTGGATGATATCCTCCACTATATGGACCAGCAGATGCACCATAACGTTGAAGAATGCGGGCGGGAAGTACATCTCAAGCTCGCATAGTATCACCACGATCTCTTCTTGTGGCCTTCTTAGTTGCCTCACGCCAATCGACTTCCGAGAGATGATGTCGAAGAAGTTGCATAGGCCAAATAGCATTTCACGGACGTGCGCGTCCATGATCCCACGGATTGCAACTGGAAGTATCTGCGTCATCAGCACGTGACAGTCGTGAGACTTCATCCCGCTGAACTTCTGCTTCGCTGGGTCTAGGTATCTGCTTATCTTCCCCGCGTAACCGTATGGAAGTTTTACTCCTATGAGGCAGGTGAAAAACTGCTCGATCTCCTCCTGACTTAGAGTGAAGCACGTAGGAGGGTAGTCATTTCCAGTCTTCTTGGCCTTTTTGCCTTTGCGACGACTTTCTGTGTCCTGCTTCGCCTCATCATCATCATCATCATCATCATCATCATCATCATCATCATCATCATCATCATCATCATCATCATCATCATCATCATCATCATCATCATCATCATCATCATATATAGCGTGAAGCTCCTGCCTGATGCCCATTGATTTCAAGTCTGCCCTTGCTTTCGGCCCATCTTTGGTCCTCTCTGGCATGTTGAGCAGGGTACCAAGCAGACTCTCGCACATGTTCTTCGTGATATGCATGACATCAAGGCTGTGAGGCACACGGTGGATCTTCCAGTACGGCAAGTCCCAGAAAACAGACCTCGTTGGATCCTTCCCAAATTCTGGGTATTCAAGTACACATGTGTGCTTCTCTGGCTGCCAAACGGATTTACTCCATCGGTGCTCGCGCCCAGCACGATGTTCCTTGGATCCTTCCCAAATTCTGGGTATTCAAAATTCAACGCTTGCCACTCGCTCGCATCCTTAGGGTGACTCAGCATCTTGTCTTTTTTATCTATCTCCAGATCATTTGCGTCATCTTCTCACTTCTTCTCCTCCCTATCCGCGTGCCAACGCAGGAGCTTTGCTACCTTAGGATCCGCGAAATACCGCTGCAGACGAGGAGTGATCGGAAAGTACCACACCACTTTTCGAGGAGCTTTCTTCCTCTTCTTGTATCGAGTGACGCCGCACACCGGACATATGGTAGACTCCGCGTGCTCGTCCCGATAAATGATGCAATTGTTCATGCACACATGGTATTTCACGTGCGGTAAATCCAGAGGACACATGATTTTCTTCGCCTCCTCCAAACTGGTCGGGCACTTGTTCCCCTTTGGAAGACGTTCGTGCCAGAATGACATGTTCTCGTCGAAGCATGCGTCGGTCATTTTGTGTTTTATCTTCATCTCCAGAGCCATGAGCGTTACTTTCAGGCGGGTATCCTCGGGCCTGCATCCTTCATACAATGGAGTAACCGCGTCTAACTCAAGTTGATCCACCTTGGCTTTCTCTCGGGCGGCAGCTCTTGCGTTATCCGTCTGCTTGAGAAGCAGCTCTTGAATATAAGGGTCCTGCACCCAGCCCATCGATGGTCCACCGTCGTCTGCTCCGCCGGCATCATCATCTTCATGATCATGCCCGTCGTCTGCTCCGGCATCTTCCTCATCATCATGCGCATTGTCTACGTGATCATCTCCTGGGGATTCTTCGTCTTCTCGCCCGCCCGAGCCGCGGTAGTTGTCTTGCTGCCCTTCCTCATTTCTTGCCCGGCCCCCATGGACGACTTCGTAGTCATCTTCATCACCTTGCCACCGATAGCCATCCATGAAACCACGCAAGAGCAGGTGGTCCCGCACCTGCCCGGAATCCGGGTCTGCAATAAGGCTCTCCAGCTTGCATCTTTGACACGGACATCTTATCTCCGTCTCGTTCTTTTGAAGCATCTCGGCCTTCGCAGACCTCAAAAACCTATTCACGATGCCTTCGGTCATCGTGCGGACCATGATCACCTGCGGGGTAGAGCAAAACGATATTTTAGAACAAAGAAAAACTTTGGCATGACTTTCCCTAAAAATAGGACCAAAAAGAATGCTTAATGCCAAAATTATCGCCGAAACGGAAATGAATCAACATTCCGGCAAAATATTGGCAACTATCGCATTTCAAATATCGGTGCACCTCCAAACACAAACACATATGCAACACCACAAACATATGCAACACCACGAACATACATAGATCTAGCTAGGCCATAAAAAGTGCATGTGCACATTGTTGTAGGGAGAACAACATAAATATAGCTTCCCCCCTTACTTACCTATCAAAACAAGGTAATTTAACCACTTAATTTGAATGAATCTATGGTGGAAATGAGGTGAAAAAGAGGAGGCACCCGAGACAAGGAGGAGGTGGAGAGAATGAAGTGGGGAGAAAGTGAGTGTGGGAAGGAGAGGCTGCCCAAAATATCTTGTTGCTGCCCACTTACTAATGGCGCACCAACAACAAATGCGCCATTAGTAATCCAGGTTACTAATGGCGCACCAACGTCTGATGCGCCATTAGTAATTTTGCAAAAAAAAACATACTAATGGCGCACTGATACAGAGTGCGCCATTACTAGTTTGAACTAGTAATGGCGCACGGTGGAAGAGTGCGCCATTAATAGTTTTGCAACAAAAGGAATAAAAAATATAATTAAAATAACAACATTAGTGGAGCACTCTGGGACGAGTGCGCCATTACTAGTTACAACTAGTAATGGCGCACTGTGTCTGGATGCGCCATTAGTATGCTTGGACAGGCGCGCTAGTTAAAAAAAAATTGGTACTAATGGCGCATCCTAGGCCTGGTGCGCCATTAGTAGTTTCAACACTAATGGCATATCAGAAGGTGGTGCGCCATTAGTATATACTAATGGCGCACCTCTTATCTGGTGCGCCATTAGTGTCAATCCCATCTATAGCCCTTTTTCTAGTAGTGCATGAAAGACGATAGGCCCACCAATTTTTTTGCAATTCTGCTTACTAAAGGCAAACACTGTTCCACTGTTGGTTTTAGGGGGACTAAAGGCATGCCCAGGTAAGTGAAGGGGAATGATCCCTTCAAACAGTTCAAAGTACCAGTTAAGATTTCCATTTTTTCATCACTCACATTGATTGGAGTGATATTTGATTTACTATAGTTGACCTTTAGCCCAGTAGCATCTGCAAAAGTGTGAAGCAGGGCTTTGAGACAATGGAGTTGTGGAGCATCAGCTTGCATAAGAATCAGAGTATCATCTGCATACTGCACAATGGGAAAATCAGGACAAGACTGCACTTGCAAAGGAGGTGTGAGAAGACCCAAATTCATAGCTCTGATCATGATTGACTGAAGGAGGTCTACAGCCAGCACAAAAAGGAGGGGAGAAAGGGGATCTCCTTGTCTTACACCTCTCAGACAGTAAAACTTTTTCCCAGGAATACCATTGAGAAGCACTTGTGAGGAAGCAGATGTAAATAGCATTTTAATCCAGCCAATCCATCTTTCACCAAATCCCTTTGCTCTGAGGATGTCAATGATTGTAGAGTGTTCAATGAGGTGAAAAGCCTTTTCAAAATCTAGTTTCAGCACAACTATTTCCTCTTTGGACTTGTGGCATTGATGCAAGTACTCATAGGCCCAGCCTAGACAGTCATGGATATCTCTTTCCTTTAGGAAACCATACTGATTTGTATGAACCATTTTGAGGATCACTTTTTGCAGCCTGTTTGCAAGCAATTTGGTAATGAGTTTGAGACAGCAGTTTAGCAAAGATATAGGCCTGCAATCATTTGCAGTCATTGGAGTGGGCCCCTTAGGAACCAGAGCTATGAAAGAGGTGTTAATACTCTCTAGGGAAATTTGCCCAGCATAGAACTCATGTATCAGTCTAGTGACCTCAGGCTTTATGATATCCCAACAGCTCTTAAAGAATTCATTGTTAAATCCATCAGGCCCAGGAGACTTGTCTGGTGGCAAACGTTTGACAACTTCATTGATTTCTTCCTCAGTGAAAGGAATTTCCAGCTGTTCAAAGTCTAAAGGACTAGCTTGGTGTTGCAGCAGAGAAGATAGATCAAAATGCATAGTGGTTTGCTGAGACTGCCCTAATTTGCTCTTAAAGGCATTCCACAGAAGGGCAGCTTTTCCTGCATGATCTGTTATTTCCACTTGATCCTCAATTTTTAGCATTGCAATGTGATTATGCCTGTGGTTTATAGAAGCCTTTGTATGAAAAAATTTGGTGTTTTCATCCCCAAACTTAACACCCTTAATCTTACCTCTCCGTTTCCAATAAATCTTTTGGTTTTTTAGTAAAATGAGCAATTGCTCTTTGAGAATCACCCTGCAGTTCCACTCAAAATCACCCAGGTCTCTGAATTCTTCAAACAAATCAAACAAGAAGATGACATCATTAATTGCTGCAATTTTTGCTTTCATGCAAGACAGGTTCTTGGCCCAAAGCTTGAGAGCCCTTCTCAGGTTTTTGAACTTGGCATTTAAGCTTTTTGCTGCATCAAGATTACCCACAGGAATATTCCAAGCTGCAGATACAACCTCTTTAAAGTCTGAGTGCTTTAACCAGAAATTTTCAAATCTAAAGACCCTGGCCTTTGGAATGGCTGTCCCAATTTTGATAACACAAGGCAGATGATCTGAAATAGGCTTTGAAAGAGGTATAGCAATTGTATCAGGAAAAGCAGTCATCGAAGAAGTTTTGTTGGTTTGATGAAGCTTTGTTGGATTTGATCCATGGATTTGCTTGGTCTCGAGTGGATCTAGCATCTCCACAAGTTTCCACATCTTTCATCCATGAAATCTCCTCAATTTTGACCCCCAAATCCCCAATTTCCGCCCAAAATCGTGTCCCCGATCCGATATCCCAAGTTGACCCAGACTGGTCGGACGTCCGACACATTTCCGGACGACCAGACGCCCCGGAATCACCGGACGACCGGTACTTAACGGAAATCCAACCCCCTAACCAGACCCTAAACCTCGGAAGTCCGACAATTCTTGGACGTCCGACACCTATAGATTTTGACTTCGGCTAATTTTTGTTTCGGCCATAACTAATTCATCCGGACTCCGAATGTGACATTCTTTAGATCGTTTTGAAGCTATTGACATCCCCCATCCCAAAAAAATACTTCCAACATCATTATACTCCATCAAAGTTTTGGAACTTTGATATCTTTGCCTAGGGCCTTCACCACATCATCCGCTATACAACCACCGACTGCCTAGTGATTCGACTCTCGTAAGGTGTTTCCGCTACATAGGGACAGTTACTTCTTCATTGACCACTACCATAACTACCACATAACCTTGCCCACCATACACTTCCGCCACCTCAATTTAACCCAATTTTGTTTGAGCTTGTCTGAGTTGTGGTTTGTGTCTCCTAAGGTGTTTCAGCTACTTAGGGACGGCGACTTCAACTCCGACACCGTGTATAGTCCACCACCTTAACCTCCACTTCCGCCTTGCGTACTCCAAAACCCATCATTGGATTTCTTCAACGCCTTTGAGCTTACAAAACCACCACTGCATTTTGCTACCACCTTTTGAAATTTTCCTTTGAGATCAGTTCGCGGTTTTTTCCATTTCCTGGGGTGTTTTGACTAACTAGGAACGGTGCGAAATCAACAACACCGCTGCTCAACTTTGCCAAGGATTCGACATCGACCACCTTCACCGTCTTGACACCCTATCTGTACGCAAGAACCGTAACCTATATATCACCTTGGTATTGTGGTATCCCATCATTGTACATTCTTTCCATTACATTGATAACCCCTAGCCCATTTTGCGTCACTTGCCTTTCGAGTTTAGCCATTGAGTATTGCCGGGAACGTTACTTGTGCATATTAGTGATCATCGATCTACACCTTCCATTGCATACATACCATATCATATTGGTATCATCTTGGTATCATCATATCATCTTTTGTGCCACAAGTTTGTTCCCGCATATATACAATTGCTATCTTTGTTTGTGCATTTCGCATCGTGGCCACACAAAAAAGCTTTTAAGCAAAGAAAAAGAGAGCAAAGAAGCTTGTAAGCAAGAGCCATATCATGATACCACATTGCATATAAGAATGTCATATCCGGTCATCTTGGATCATCTTGAGAAACAACAGGAACATCACATATACATAGCATACTTGGGATAGAAGTTGTTGCATTTTTGTCTCTTATAGGTTGTGCACAAGTGTCGTGTCCGCCTATTGTGCAAGCATGCTAGTGTCTCTCTAGAGTTGTGCAACAACAACATTTTCCGTGGATTCCACATTTTAAGCTCGTTCCTTGGTTGCAAGACCCCATTTATCTATCTGTGTGTGTGTGTGTGTGTGTGTGTTTCCGTGTGCCACCTATATTGATATTGGTCTACTTGTTTCACTTGCGAATCTGTGAATCTCTTTCGACATTATTAACTCTTGCTAACATTTTGCATCAAATTTTTGTGCCACTATCCTCACCAAGCTACTCCATAAGCCTGAGTTGTGTAGGTGTGATAATTGACGAGAATCGGTACCAATTGTGCTATTTCCTTGTTACATTATTGAGTGATCATTGATCCATTTTCAAAATCGGGTAAGGTACATTTGGTCTAGTTCTTCTCTTTCTCCCACTCACAATTGCTCGAGTCTTGTGATGGATAGGCAAGGCATTTCATCTCCGGTGTTCGACAACAATGACGGCGTGAACAACTACATCACCAAAACGTCCATCTTCGATTTACAACGATAAATGCAAGGCGCACACTCAAGATTGAGAGAGCACATCGACAACCTCGCCATCGACATATGACACTCTGAGCTACGTACAAGAGACGACCTTGACAGAAAGCTTTCCACACAAAAGGAGGAGAAAGATGCAAGGATGGAGGAGATTCGGGCCTTGTTGGTCAACCGCTCACCCCCTTCGTCATCTTCAAGGCGGCTACGAGAAAGTCGATCATCTTCGGAGCACCCAAGCGATGCGAGCGCAATTTGTCCATGTCCACATATCCATGGCGACCACCATAACATTCGTGATCCACATTGTCATGAAGGGCAAGTCACCTCCAAGCAACAGGTGCACGAAGACGACGAACGACATGTACTACGAGTTCAAGCATGACAACGACAGCATCAAGATGAAGATGCCCCACACGCGCAAACCTACAAGTCCAACAAGATCTACATCAAGCTACGACCAACCTTCATGAGCACAAAAAAAAGACTGCGAGACAAGCACCACCTAGAGGAAGCTACGGCTACCACCACCACTTCGGCATCTTCGCCTTTGGACATACGACATCTTCGCCTTCTTCCCATAAGTTCGCCTACATCAACATCTTCAACAACAAGGCGACCAACTACGAGCAAGGGCGACTCTTCCATCTTCATAAGCCCCTCAAGGAAGATGGCCGAGCATCAGCAAGCACCTTCGGTCATGGAGACAATCTACGAGGTGCCACATCATATGGGCCTCATACAAGATGACGAAAAGACGGTCGAGCATGGGCCATCCCGTTCGACCATGGCGACAAGCATAAACCTCTTCAACAACATGAAGAAGGCGCCCATATTGGACTCATACTCCGAGTCAAGATACGCGAGCGCACATGAGATATTATCTTCGGTCTCGGAGGAGAGTGATGATTTGCCACACCCTACGACATTCATCTTTGGAGGCGTTATGGATGAGGAGGTTGAGCATGGGACTATCCCTTCAACCATGGCGGCGATAGGAGTTGAGCATGGAGACGTTTGCACCTACATCTCTCTGACACCCACATATGACGAGATGCCCCAATTGCCATGTGAGGAGAGCCCCCACCCCATGAGGGAGATAAGTGACTTCACCATATGTGACATTCAGAGCATTTTCCTATTAGAGGATGAGTGTGACCGCCACTAGCCCCACACATGAGAGCATGCGACACATCCTATGTGAGGTTGAGAGCCATTTGAGTGACTCCACCAACCATACGAGTGAGAGCATCATACCGGTAGTGAGTGAGCCACAACACTTAGTGAGTGAGATAGTTGAGATGGCTTGTGAGGCCACTATGATTTCTAACGACTTAACCTCTACTCCTAGTGTGTTTTCCTTTTTGGTGCTAGGTCTCCTACATGACGACATGCCTACCCACGACGAGTCCATCCATCCAATGGGAAAACCAGTGGCCATGATTGACGATATTTCACCCCCACATGGCACCATCAAGTTGATGAAGATATTTACCAAGTGTAAATTTTGGCAACCTCACCTACAATACATGAGCGGAGCTCTAAAGGTAACATAGGTGAGGGTACTTCTCTTGTCCCACTAGTGGACTATCTTGCAAATGATTGCTTGCTTGATGTTGATCACCTTATGGATTCGTCGCATACTATGTCTTGTTTCGATATGCCACCCATTTATGATGAATATGTTGAATTGCCTAGTTGTGATGCTATGCTCCATAGGATATCATGTGAAAATTCTATTGGTAACATAGTAACTATGCATGTCCGATACGTCTCCATAGGATATCATGTGAAAATTCTATTAAATTTGTCATTTGCTATGAGTGAGATCTCCCATGTCGCCTCATTACAATCTCAACATAGTAACTATGCATGTCTGATACGTCTCCAGCATATCTATAATTTATGAAGTACTCATACCATGTTTATAATAATTTTATATGGTTTTGATATGATTTGCATGGAACTAACCCGGACTGATGTTGTTTTCAGCAGAACTACCGTGGTGTTGTTTTTGTGCAGAAATGAAAGTTCTCCAAATGAGCTGAAACTTTTTGACAATTTTTTTGGAACAAAAGAGATGCCCGAAGCTTCGTGTAAGGACCAGAAAGTGATGGAGTAGGGCACAAGACACCGGGGAGCGCCAGGGGTCCCAGGCGCGTCCCAATGGGTTGTACTCACCTCGAGGCCCATCTTCGCGTGAAACCGACGCCAAAAAATCCTATAAATAGAGAAACCATTAGAAATAACCCTAGATCAGAAGTTTCGCCGCCACAATCCTCTGTAGCCATGAAAAACTAATCTAGAAACCTTTCCGGCACACTGCTGGAGGGGGAAATCATCACCGGTGGCCATCTTCATCATCCCGGTGTCCACCATGATGAGGAGGGAGGAGTCCACCCTTGGGGCTGAGGGTTTGTATCAGTAGTTATGTGTTTAATCTCTCTCTCTCTCTCTCTCTCTCTCTCTCGTGTTCTTGAGATGTCACGATCTTGATGTATCGCCGGCTTTGTTAATATAGTTGGATCGTATGGTGTTTCTCCCTCTCTATCTTGTTGTGATGAATTGAGTTTTCCCTTTGAGATTTCATTTTTATTAGATTGAATACTTTTATGGATTTGAGAGCACTTGATATACGTCTTGCATATGAATACCCGTGGTGACAATGGGGTATTATATTGATTCACTTTGTGTATGTTTTGGCACTCAACTCGCAGATTCTCGAGGTGACATTGGGGTAATCTATGCATAGGGGTTGATGCACCTTCTCGTCTTTGTTTCTCCGGTAAAAATCTTGGGCACTCTTTGAGGTTCTTTGTGTTGGATTGAGTACTATGAATCCAAATTTGCTTTCGTGTTATTTTAGTACAAACTCTTGGATATTTCGATCGGAAAGAATAGCTACAAACAGTTCCTTCTGATGTTCTCCGCTAGATAGGACCTTTGGGGTGATTGTTCATCGCACTTTGAGGGATGGTTATATGATACAATTAGATTAGCGTTGTTGAGAGATTGCACTAGCAAAAGTATGGACCCTAGGCCTCATTTTCAAGCATTGCAATACCGTTTGTGCTGTGTTTTATCAATTGCTACCTTGCTATTTTATTGTTCTTATTACAAAAATATCTACTATCCATATTACACTTGTATTACCATCTCTTCGCGGAACTAGTGCACCTATACAAATTACCATTGTATTTGGTGTGTTGGGGCACAGGAGACTTTTTATTATTTGGTTGCAGGGTTGTTTGAGAGAGACCATCTTCATCCTACGCCTCCCACGGATTGATAAACCTTAGGTCATCCACTTGAGTCAAAATTCCTATTGTCCTACAGAACTCTACGCTTGGAGGCCCAACACATGTCCACAAGAATAAAGTCGGGTAGTAGACATCAATGTCCCATTAAAATCAGTCCTATTTGCACTTATGGCATAGATGACGAGATGATGGTCATTGACTTTTGTTTTTCATGCGATGATATTGCAATGCTTCCCTTACATGATTTGTTCAATTCATCTACTATGCCATGCCATGAACACATTGTTTCAGACATGCATTGTTTTGGATGTTGTCAATATTCTCCATGTGATGTTTCCACTAATGCTCATGAGGAGACCCCCATAGTTTCCTCATACATATTAGGAGATTTTGATGCATCCCATACTTCGCATGATTCCCATGATTGTGTGCACCATATGCATCCCATGAATAACAATGCTCTACATATTTCTCATGATGCATTACACAATTTGAATCTCCATTATGCTATGCATAACAACAAACCTATCATGATGGATGATATGTTTCTATATCACGCATCTCATTTGTTTGAGCATTGGATATTTTAAGCTAACCAACGCATGCACATATGCATCATAATGGATGATGTGTACATATACCACGCACACACAATTTTACCTTTGCCTCTATTTTGTGTAGGTACTTATGAACACTCGTCAGCCTCACAATCCCATGAGTTGACGAAATGAGCTCTTGAGAGCAATGCCAATTTGGGATCCGGTGAACTATCCTTACTATCGTTCCCTTCGCGCAAGGACTACATCATCTCTTTTAGTTGACTCTCACACGGCCATGGGCTATTTACAACTTGTCACCTTATGCCCATACTATCGCGTTCACTTTGCATGTTATGCCTCTTTACATGATTTCGCCATGCAGTTGTGACTCTTGCTTGCATCTACCAATGATTCACCATTCTACTACTACTATGTGTATTTGCATGCTTGGTGGAGATCCTTGTTGCTATTGCCATGTTTACCATGTGCTACATGCTATTATTAATTCATGTGTTGGGAGAGTCATGATGTTCCATTGCTATTTACATAGGACTTCTTGCCAATACAATGATGATACTTTCTTCATACCTTGTTTTCATGCTTGTGATATGTCATGTGCATTATGTATGTTCACTATTTTCACACATGACATGCTTGCCATGAATACCTCTAGTATGTTGCGCCTTCCCGCTACTAGCTTGCTTGACTTGTTTACTATGATCACTTGCTTTGTTGCATCACCCATGATCTATCTTTGCTCGTTTGATTGGGTTGATAGCATATATGCTCACTACAAAAAAATACACTTCCATGATGATACGTGTTTCTCACAGTAGGTCACGCCTTTTGTCATCCATATACATCCATGACGATTTTATGACAGAATAAAGATAGTCATACCTGTGCTGTCGTAGAAGTGTTCCATGACAATACCAAAATTATCATCACAGAAGTGTCCACTTCCATGACAAAAAATGGTGCGTCATGGAAGTGCTTTGGTCAAGGGTAACGGACACGTGGCATCCACCGTAACGGGTCGCCGCTAAGCTATCGGGTTCCAGTTTGGATCCGATTACCCGTTAACAGCTCGGACCAATGGGGTTTTTCCATGTGTAAAATTATCATTGGCTGGAGGAAACACGTGTCGGCTCCTCGGTGGGCCAGATGTGAGCCGTCTAATGGAGGAGACATGCCTATGATACATGACACGTGGCAGGGCCCAACAGAGGCCCATATAGGTCAAAAAGGCCGGCCTAGTCAAAGGCCCGTAGTATTTAGTCACGTAATAGTGGGCCAGCCCAATAACGGCATGTTTAAACATTGCCCATTTACGGCCCAAAGCCAGATCTGGCCCATTGATTGTGCGCCGAATATTTGGGCCCAATTATGGCCCAGTGACATTTTGGCCTGTTAGAGGCCCAATGTAGACATGGGCCCATTTCATCCCGGTGTGTCTTTTGGCATGGGAATGGCCCGTGCTGCCCATGCGCCATAAATGGTCTGACGCGACATCCAGTCCTCTAATGGCCCGTGATAAAGGTGGCAACAGTTCATCCCAACGTGACTTTGGGCCTGTTAAAAGCATGTTGTACAATTTGGCGCATTGATGCCTCTACTAAGCTTTCAGCCTCTTAAAGGCCCATGATATCAGTGGGCAACAAAGGCCCGAGATATGTTTTGGCCTGGTAATGGCCTGTCATATACCTGGGCCAAAGAAGGCTCGGTCTACATTTCAGCTTGCTGAAGGCCCGTCAACGACTAGTGAAAATTGAGGCCCAACATGCATTTCGGTCTGCTAAAGGCCCATGGTTTCTTCTCGGCCATAACAGGTCAGCAGAATATTTAGCTTGTTAATGGCCCAAGGCAACATGGGCCCAACTAAGCGATGGGTCCACTAAAGGCCCAACTAAACTTTGGGCGGAATATAGGCCCATGTAAGTTGTGGGCCTGGGGCAATGTGTGAAGGCCCCAATGGCCTTTCAGGCCCAAGAAAGTTGCAGGCCGACCCAATTTTGGCCCGCTAAAAAGCAGGCCCGTTAGAGGCGAATGTTTCGGCCCGGTCGACTACATCAGATTTTCTCCATTTTTTCAGATAGGGAATGATGGCAGTAACTAGTAGGTATGAAGAACAAACATACTCTATACAATAATAAATTACGGCATAGTAACTTAGAATAAACCTACAATATACAATAAATGATTTATGGTATATTACATCCACTGGGCATCGAAGTTCCCCACAGGTGATCATAAAGCGCAACGAAGAAGCAGATTACAAAAACTGGGCACCATTGTAGTGTAACAAAATAATACTGAACCAAGAATAGTTCCAAGACAGTTCAAGAAAGGTTAGCCTTGCGCGGGAACTACTACACAACCTGCTGAGCAAGGCTGTGAGACCGGCCTAGCATGTCAGTCATAGCTTCCAGGTGTAGCTATATACCAATGAGGTTCTCATTGGTGTTCTCCACAATCTTTCTTAGAGATAGGACTTCAAGTCAAAGTTGAGTTGTAGAATGCCTTTCTGCTAGAACTTGGGACTGAAGAAGTCAAACTAATTCAGATAGCAAATTCTGTGAGCTTGTCTGGCTGCTAGTCTCAAGTAACTTGAACACTGCATCAAGACAAGACATTGGGGTCGTCTCACTATCTTCAAGATGTTTTGCCTTCTTTGCTACAATATATGTTTGGTTTGTCTCACATCCTTCAGCAGACTTGTGCAAGCCATCAGGCATATCACCCTGAAACAAGCAGAGAGATGACAAGTTTTGCACGTGTATAAACAAAGATGATAACTGTGTTGTCAATTCCATCCAATTTCAAATTAGAAAATAAAGAGTAAGTTCAAAATATTAATAGCATAATTTGCCACTGTTCATAATGCGGGGAGCTTCACCACACTACTGGATTACCATGTCAACATAACAAGCATAGATGAAGGGCAAAAACAATCATTGTATCTATTTTGGTTAATGTGCATGGCATGTTGTTCATATCATCAGCCACATCAGTAAGATAAAATATGAGATGACAAGGTGCGAATGTGGGATGCTTCACCACACACTAGATTATAGATTCACAAAAACAAGCATACATACAGGGAGTATTGAGTAATGTGCATGGTATGAACAAGGAATTTGGTTTTACAAGTAAAACTTGGAACTTACGGTTGTTGCGAACATGCATTTTGATAGAAACAGCAAACTAAACAGCAGTGAACGATAGGGAGTATGAGCAAATTAAATAGCAGTTGAGGATAAAGGCTTTAGAAGGACTGACTTACATTAACAGTTAACACCAGCTTTATAATGCCCTTCTCCATGTCAAGGGAAGGATAACTCAAGAATTTCAGCACATAATCTTCTTCATAAGCATTGCTTGTACTCTACATTTTGTAGAGAGTAATTATAGATATGATAATACTGGAAGGGATAGAGGATAATGAAGATATGATGCAGATTGATGCTACATATTCAACTACCAATCCCTGGAAGTACAAGCGTTACAGGACAAAATGTACTGACAAGAGCAATGGGCTACACTTCTACACTGGCATTGTCTGTGTATTCAACTTTTTGGTAAGATTAAATATAGGTATGATATTTCTTAATAAATGGTGGGCGAGGGAGATAAGATGCAAAATGCTACACAATGAACCAATCCCTCTTCCCATAAGTGTTTTGCACACTGGTGTACTATACAAAATGTTCTTATATTATGAGACAGAGGGAGTATCTGTTAATGTAAGTACAATGATAGACGACGTTCAGTCCTTACAAGAGGACTGCAGAGCTAAACCTCTTCAAAAGCATTGGGTTGATTCTAAATTTATGTAGGAGTCCATAAGGATGTTATAATGTCCACCAAGTGGACGATAACAAGGTTAACATGTGCAGTGATGCTACATAATCAACCAGCTATGAAAGTAAGTATGGTCATATAGGGCAAGAAGTACTCACAAGAGCAATGCAGTGTGCAGTATAGTTGCGAGATTCTGTGATCTCTTGAGAATGAATGTTCTTCTGCAAACAGTTTTCATACAAGTGAGACGTTAAGGCACATGTAGAAATGTATTTCAAATTGTGATGTGATATCATAGACAGTACCTTACGCTGCAGACAACACCAATGTGTAACAAGATTATTGTAATCATTGTCTGATAAATGTAGGACTGGAGACTTTATAGAAATTTCGTTTAGAGGCTTGCGATCGAAGTGCGCTTGCCTCAGGTAGGAACGATACTTCATCAACAAGTGCTTGAAAAGCGCAACCAACCCTTGCTCGTGTTGACAATCCAGTTTGGTCCTCGCCTATTTAAAAGAATGGAATCTTGTGTCTTCTAAACATATACAGTAATTACCATGAATAACATTAGTGCATTACTTACGCGTAAGTTACGGAGGAAGATCAGAAATTGTTCTTCCTCCGTGGTGTAATCTTTCCATGAAGGAAAGATGCGCACAAAGTTCCTGACAACAATATAAGCTTCATCTTGTAAACTGGGAAGAAGTGGAACAGGAGTCCTATTTGCTGCAATTGGGACTCTCTCGTTCGGAAAGGGATTTGGCAATTGGAGTTGGTGTACTCTTTGCTGGAATGGGGGTTTTGCGTCGTAGAGATGGTGCTATGTCAACTGGCATCATCATACTGTTTGCGGCAGTTGGGGCCTGCTGAGTTGGGGCATCAGAGATGGCGAGTGTAGTAGGGCTAGAGTCTGCTAGAGTTGTGGCCGTGTTTTTTGGGTCTGGTGATATTGCAATTACACCTAACGGGCTATTTGATTTATCAGGTGTCACCACCTTTTCCAAATACTTTGTTCGTACTCCTCCGCGATTAGCAATCGCCCTCTTCCTTTTGAACGTATGATACACAAGAACAACATTTGAATGGATAAATATGGTATGATGACAGATGGAATATGTACTAATCATGGATAGGCAGGGCGTATTCACATACACAATGTGTAAACTAAGCTAATTGTCGTGCAACAGAGTAGAAGCAATGCAAAGCATTGACACGTCTCCAACGTATCTATAATTTTTGATTGTTCCATGCTATTATATTATCTATTTTGGATGTTTATGGGCTTTATTTTACACTTTTATATTATTTTTGGTACTAACCTATTGACCCAGAGCCCAGTGCCAGTTCCTGTTTTTCCCTTGTTTCAGTGTTTCGAAGAAAAGGAATATCAAACGGAGTCGAAACGGAATGAAACCTTCTAGAGAAGTTATTTCTGGAAGGAAAGCTACCTGATAGACTTGGAGTGCACGTCATGAAAGAAACGAGGGAGCCACGAGGTAGGGGGGGCGCCCACCCCCCTAGGGCGCGCCCTCCACCCTCGTGCGCCCGTCGTGACTCCCCTGGCGTACTTCTTCCTCCTATATATACCCATATACCCTAAAACGATCGGGGAACATAATAGATCTAGAGTTCCGCTGCCGCAAGCCTCTGTAGCCACCAAATACCAATCGGGACCCTGTTCCGGCACCCTGCCGGAGGGGGGGAACCCTCACAGATGGCCATCTTCATCATCTCGGTGCTCTCCATGACGAGGAGGTAGTAGTTCACCCTTGGGGCTGAGGGTATGTACCAGTAGCTATGTGTTTGATCTCTCTCTCTCTCTCTCTCGTGTTCTTGATTTGGCACGATCTTGATGTATCTCGAGCTTTGCTATTATAGTTGGATCTTATGTTGCTTCTCCCCCTCTACTCTCTTGTAATGGATTGAGTTTTCCCTTTAATGTAATCTTATCGGATTGAGTCTTTAATGATTTGAGAACACTTGATGTATGTCTTGCCGTGCGTATCTGTGGTGACAATGGGATATCACTTGATTCACTTGATGTATGTTTTGGTGATCAACTTGCAAGTTCCGCCCATGAACTTATGCATAGGGGTTGGCACACGTTTTTGTCTTGACTCTCCGGTAGAAACTTTGGGGCACTCTTTGAGGTTCTATGTGTTGATTGAATAGATGAATCTGAGATTGTGTGACGCATATCGTATAATCATACCCACAGATACTTGAGGTGACATTGGAGTATCTAGGTGACATTAGGGTTTTGGTTGATTTGTATCTTAAGGTTCTATTCTAGTTCGAACTCTAGGGCTGTTTATGACACTTATAGGAATAGCCCAACGGATTGATTGGAAAGAATAATTTTGAGGTGATTTCGTACCCTACCATAATCTCTTCATTTGTTCTCCGCTATTAGTGACTTTGGAGTGACTCTTTGTTGCGTGTTGAGGGATAGTTATATGATCCAATTATGTTATTATTGTTGAGAGAACTTGCACTAGTGAAAGTATGAACCCTAGGCCTTGTTTCCTAGCATTGCAATACCGTTTACGCTCACTTTTACCACTTGTTACCTTGCTGTTTTTATATTTTCAGATTACAAAAACCTATATCTACCATCCATATTGCACTTGTATCACCATCTCTTTGCCGAACTAGTGCACCTATACAATCTGCCATTGTATTGGGTGTGTTGGGGACACAAGAGACTCTTTGTTATTTGGTTGCAGGGTTGTTTGAGAGAGACCATCTTCATCCTATGCCTCCCACGGATTGATAAATCTTAGGTCATCCACTTGAGGGAAACTTGCTACTGTCCTACAAACCTCTGCACTTGGAGGCCCAACAACGTCTACAAGAAGAAGGTTGCGTAGTAGACATCAAGCATCAGTTGCAAGATATGTGCGACCAATATAACCTTGGAAAGTTAGAGCAAGAACCTTGATGGGTGAATAAGATAGGGAATCTGCCTATGACTCCTCCACTAGGGAGCTGCATTGACTTAGGTCTCCCTCTAGCCCAGAATCACTGTTAGGATCATATTCTGAGCATGAATTTGTAGGTGGAGAGCGTTTGCATTGCATTGCAGCCAGACTTGATTTTAGTCCCTTAATGCCAAGTTTGACACCCATGGCATTGTTCTGCTTTATTCTTTTCATGCGTGCAAGCTCATAATCATTATGATGTTGTTTAGTATCTAAGATTCATGGAAACATAAAAAGTAGTCAGATTATCTATGGAATGCATTGCGGATTCAACTCGAAGAGTGTCTCCCTATAAACCCCTGCATATGCAAAGTTCACCCCCAAACCATGCTGACCAGACCACACACAGAAATACAAACCTCTTATGTCTCTATAACAGTCAGACACACATTTCAAAACTGAAGTACGAACATTAGAATCATATGAAATTCATATTTGAACAAATAAACTAAGGAATTGTGACTGGCATAATGTTTAGCTTCAAGGGTGGAGTGCTGGAAGTGCGACACAAAGCAAGTAGGCAGATTGTACTCCATATAAAAGATCGTAGTCTATGTGAAAGGTGGAAATGATAATTTCTTTATATATAATGCAGTGTTCGTTGCCCACACATTGTGGAAGAGATCACAAAGAGAATACTATTCACTCATGTCTGTGGTTCTAGTATTTTGAAACAGGGGGGTCCACCCTAAAAGAATATTGACAACAAATATGACAAGGCAAGCATAGATGTAGTGAATCAATCATTACTTGTGAGCTTACTAGGACAAGTATGCGGAATTGTAACTACAGTAAGAGACCATCCAAAATCTAAATCAAGAAGTTGTTCCAACACTCATTGTTTGCAACTTATCGACGTGAATAATTGGATATCTTATCGAATGAGTAAGAAAGACAAGTAAAATTGTCAACAAACCTGGCCTGCAATAGTAATCTGGGTCAATGTCACTTTGACCAACAATCCAAAATGACTAGTGTTTGTTCCTAGGGCCGGAATTTTGAAACCCTATGAACTTTACAGGTACTAAAGATTACTGAAATACATCTGAACCATGAAGTGTAGGTAGCACTCAGTACACAACAAACCCTAATGACAGTCCTACCTAATGAGTAATGAATCAATTAGAAAATGGGTGATGAGGAGTGGCTGCTAAGTGTTGAGGATGTATCTCAGGATAAATCGGGTTGGCTTAGTGGCTGCTGCACGCCTGAGCCCTGAACGGACTAGGAAGGTTGGCATGGCGGCGCGCCTAGGCAGCAGTGATGTTGTTGGGCGAGCGGCTCCTGACCTCATGTTAGTCTGGAGTCTCCTCCTAGAGTCATCATGTCCGGGGATGGCAAGTCGTCAGCGAGGCAGGCGGCTGGGGGCGAGTAGAGATCGGAAGCGCAGCAAAACAGAGCGGGATCAGGGCCTGGGCCGACCCAAAATCCCAGGGTGGGCAACGGAGTTTCAGTTGGATCCTGCAAACTTGAATGTTAGCAATCATAGATAAAGTGCTGCAAGAGCCATAAGAAACTAACATCAAACTAGTAAAACTAACTAGTTTTGGCAACGTATTTAATTACACATGAACTAGTAAAACTAACATGTTCTTGGCAACATATTAAAGTAACAAGTCGATACCGTTTAACAGCAACACAGACATCTATAAATTTAATTGATGTAAGCAAAATGATTCCAACACATATATATCTTTATCTTTACCTAATATTAAAGGGAGGATTGTTTCTCTAGGTTTTTTAGTTCATGGTGGGACCCACATAATTTTCGTACGTCCCATGCTTCGTACGTCGGAGGAGTTTCCTCATTCTCTCGATTCATTTATGTCAAAAAAAATACTGGACGCAGAGAGCCGCAATGGGCCGACCATTAGGGTAAAAACAGCCCACGCCAGTAAAAGAATTTTCAAGAAAAAACACCGCAACTCGAGAAATCGAACCCAGCCGCTCATGCTAGAGCACTCAAATGCTAACCACTAGACTAAACAAGACTAGGTGTTTAATTAGCACCATGAAATTTTAAATTAATACACAGTCGCGTGAGGAATTTCTTTTTATAAAAGTGAATACATTTTATAACGCAATTTTTTTGCAAAGTTGCTAATAAAATATTTGAAGCCTAACATTTTTTTAAAGAACAAAAAAATTATTAATTTTTTTCAAATCTGAGTATTTCTAAAACTAGGAGGTACTGTTTTGATTATTTCTCAAATTTGCAAACATTTTAAATACACAAATATTTTTTGAACTTTAAATTTGAAAAGCAAACATTTTTGTAACAATGTTTTTTAAACTTAGAGGTACTATAGCTAAATTGTTTTAATCTATACTTATATTAATAAAATGGCGAATTTTTGAAATATGCCCACATGATGCTTTCTTTTACTTCATTTTATTAAATTAGGGATATGGAAGGAATCTTTTTCTACATCGCGTCTTCACGTACCACCAGTCTTACTCGGCCTAGTGACTCCTGTCAAAATGCATGAGGAGTCAAACTAAGGTTTCATTGTCTATCTGAGACAAACTACTCAATTTACATGATGACACAGACATATATTATGTGTAGTGCTTTTCCCTATTATATGATCCACATGATAAAAATGTGTTCAATGCTCTTGATCTTCATCGGACACGAAGGCGGCTCAACAATCCAGCTATTGGACCTTGCCAACCTTGCTTAGTGACAGCTAGTACTGCGGCCACCGATGACAAGGACGACAAAGAAGACAAGCGGAAATATGTGTCTGGTGTTATTGAAATGGAGGATGTGGACCTGAGATGAGGTATTAGTCATGTTTATTATGTTATGGGGATGAGGATGAGGTCTTTAGCCATGCTCAGTGGGTAAGGGAGTGGCGAACCAACATGTGGTTTGTTGGTTAGAGGGACTGTGGTATCCCCAGCCTACCAGGGTTCAAGTCCTGGTGCTCGCATTTATTCCTGGATTTATTTCAGGATTTCCGGCGATGCACATTCAGTGGGAGGAGACGTTCCCGTCGATGACGAGGTTGCTATGGTGACTTCGTAAATTTCAAGATGATATGCCGGCTCAGTCTTTCGGAGGTGCTCGAAGGGGTAGGGTGTGCGTCTGTGCGTTCATAGGGGTGAGTGTATGCGCGTGTATATGAGCGCTTGCATCTGTACGGTGTTAAGAAAAGTGGGTAAGTGAGTGTGAGGGCTGTTTTCTCCCGTTGCAGCGCACGAGCATGTTTCCTAGTATAAGTTAAAAAGACGGTGTCCCTCATATAAACCTGATAGTTGTCTATCTATGAACATGCAAACATTACTAGTGCTACAATGATAACAACAAACCGTTTAAACAAACATGGTATCAGAACGTAAATTACACATGAATTCTGCTGCACCATAGAAGTACATATGACCAGGTTTCTACGCGCTTAAGTAGCTATTTAAGTTCGGGCAAACAGGTAAGTCTTAACAGTAAGTATCAAACACATAGATAGGCGCAGTCTATAATGGGATTAACAGGCTATGGCATTATGTAATCAGTAGCAAACTAAATTAAGCCAAACAACGTAATTGAACAATTTTGCAACAAGTGACTAACTAAAATTCCGAGAAGTAGGTAACTGAACTTACGCTAGCCCTTTGTACAGGCACACTGCAACTTCTTTTTCGCTTACAAGGTTCTACGAAGGAGTCCATGACATCAATTGCTTGGATACACAGTCCCAATACTTCTTTCTTCCCACATTGCATTGGTACGTTGAATGGCTAATCTGATAAGATGGTGCGTCCTTGGTATGTTATATGAGGACGGGTTGTCAGACTAGTTGTAGTCACACACATCACACTGGCTTTTACTGTATATTTCATGCGATTAAATTTGGCATATCGAGATCTAAGCAATCTACAATGGGATGAAATGACTAGCATCCTTCACATTATTGGCGAACTCAGTTCATAGAAACAAGAAATTAAACCATTATGTGGGTAAATCAAAAGCGCCACTAGAATATTTTCACTACCCCAATCATAAATGCAAAAAGGGGCGACACCAACGTAGTGGCTGGTATGGGCGGCCGCCTCGAGTGGTTGGAAAGTGTGCACCTAGTTTGAGTTGTCCAGGTTGGCCCAGGCTAGTTTTGTTCGTCCCAACGCACGAGCAAGCAATGTAAAAAATGAAGAAAAACATTTCAATTTGGATGGGACAATAACGTAAGTGCAAGGTAGGCCCTATAGCAGGCTCGCGGCCCAAACGAGTGCCTCCCATATCGATCGACAGCAGGAAAAATCCCAATTCTTTTGCTCCAGCCTCCAGTCTCATTCGCTCCTAACCTAGTTGCCGCTGGATAGACCAACACAACACTTCCTCGCGCCCTCGTTGGACGTCGGTCGCCGGGCTTCAAGCGAATGGAAGGACAAGAAGACGAAGATCCAGCCCTGGGTGTAGCCTGCGTGGGAGGCAGCGACGGCATCACGGGCATGGCATCGAGCTTGCATAAACGGACAGTCGCAGCTTGCAAGAGCAGCATGTGCAACGAGCAGGTGCATCACATCCCTGATTATATCTAATTCAACTATTCAATTTCTAGCCAATAGTTAAACCTGACGGTGTTGTAAAACTACTTGTATGTAGGGAATCTATGAGAAAATGAAACCAATTTCTGCCTATTTTATAACTCCCCCAATCAATACTGAAGTGACTGAACCTGATGTATCTAATGAAATTTCCTGTGCAAACATGCAAGCTCATGTTGTTCTTGAGCCTTAAGTGTCTAATGAACAAACTGCTAATGAAGGATTTCATGCAAACATTTTGCATGCTCCTGGTGATGAACATATAGTGTCTAATGAGGAATCTAATGCAAGCATTTTGCAAGCTCCCATTGAAGGATTTAGTGTCTAATGATAATTTGCTATGTTGAGAAAGACATAGAGATTTCCAGGCAATGATGACAAGCAAATTATAGTACATTTTCATGGCTTGATGAAACGTCGAGGCCACCTACCAGAAAGTCCTCGTATCATGACAATGTAGCATAAATACTTTTCTAATCTATTATTTGAAACTATTGGCATACTTGTGCAGGATAGATATATTGATATGCAGTTTGTGCACTGGTTATAGGTGCAATTACACTTCGGTAAACGAATAATTTAAGCAGGTACATACCATGGTAGTAGTCCATGTACACCATGTTGCATTTTGTGTTTTTGGTGCTTACATCATTTAGTGTTTATAATCTCAAACTACTTTGGATCATTAGCTGGTTTTCAAAGTGCATGTAGCTTCACATTTCTCAAGTTATGTTGATTTCCGGAGTGCAAGTGCCTTCGTATTTCATAAGTTAAATTTTTCCCGTGGTAACTTGAATTTGTGGATATGCCACTGCACACAAATCATACACGCAGGCCAGCACGAATTAAATGAAATGCAGGGACTTACGCTAGCTCGTTGTACAGGCTCACCGCAGCTCTGCTTGTGCTTGGGATGTTTCATGTACAAATCCATGTTACCACTTGTTTGGATGTGCAGGCCTTGTGCTCCTTGCATCCCCCTCTTCATTTTTGACACAACAAATGGTTGATCAAATAAGAAGAATCAACCTTGTTGTTTTTACCGGAGGACAGGTACTTACAAGGTTATACCGGTGTGCAGGTTGTGTACCAGATCCCGTAGCGCCGTCATGCTTCACTAAAAAATGGTTATGCTTGCTTCAGATGATATCTCCAGAAGAAATAAGAGTTAAAGTCAGAGTTGCATAGGCGTCTAAGCTAAGAGAGCAATGAAAGGATATCCAAACATTGTCAGAACAGTGCACAAGGGAGTGATATCTGGATACCAAGTTCGGGCCGGCATTTGGGCATGCTCGCCTAGCTAGAGTGCGGGTCACTTCAGAGCCGTTGAGGGTGATGCACTGGCCTTGGCTGGCCGCACACGGATGCTAATCTTGAGTGGCAGCGGGGCACTATTATGCGGTGGACAAGACCGTTGGTGAAGCCCCAACGGCCTCATGGGGCGGAGGTGCCACGATGTGCTCGGTGAAGTAGCCCCGGTGAGGTGGGAGACGACGTCGGTGAAGCATACCTGATGCGGTGGAACTCGGTGTCTGTGAGGCACGTCGGTTCCGGCGGCCGACGTTGGCAGTGGACCACCCGGTGCGGCGGACGAGGGCGTAGATGAGGTAGCTCCGGTGCGGTCGTGAAGCGTGGCCATCGTCTTCGTCATCGTCGTCCAGCACAGAGGTAGATAAAGAGACGAGACGAGGGGCGATTTGAACTTTACATGGGTTGGTGGCGAATTAGGGATTTGAGCGCTCTGGGCGCGTAAGGGGACGGTGGAGAAGGGAGATTTTGCAGGGCTAGAATTGGGGCCGCCAGATATTTTAATCCCAAATGTGGAAGCGCGAACTTATTTTGCTGACGTTCTTTGGGGGGGAGGGGTGGGTGGCTAGGTGCTAGCGTCCGTATGACACATGCGACCACCACGACATGACCATGGTTTGCCCGGTGCGCCTACATTTGAGAATGCAAACGAATCTTCTTTCATATGCAAACAAATCTGTATGTATTACCATGCACGTGTTTTCGTTGCAAAAAATAGTCATTCTAGACGAGATACTATAAATTAATTAATGAGGAGTTATTTGAAGTAGAGTGTGTGTCACATAGCAATCTCCAATACTAACTTCGATTTCGCATTTCACAGTATCCACGCTACTTTTTAATACAAATTCATATGTATATGATGAACACCAAGGTAGTGAGAAAACTTTGGAAGGATTCAAACATATGACCGACAAAATAGCACAACAATCGAGTCAATGTCAACTTTTCAAAACCTAGTATGGCACGGATTCGAAATAATTATGGAAGCCATCACTACAAAATATACACTTCTATGATGATACGTGTTTGTCACAGTAGGTCACGTTTTATGTCATGCATGTACATCCATGACGATTTTATGACAGAATCAAGATAATCATACCTGTGCTGTCGTAGAAGTGTTCCATGACATTACCAACATTATCAGCACGGAAGTGTCCACTTCCATGATGATAAATCGCGCGTCATAGAAGCGCTTTCGTCAAGGGTGACCGACATGTGGCATCCAACGTAACGGGTCGCCGTTAAGCTATCGGGTCCGGTTTTGGATCCGATAACCCGCTAACAGCCCGGACCAATGAGGATTTTCCACGTGTAAAATTCTCATTGGCCAGAGGAAACACGTGTTGGCTCACCGTTGGGACAGATGTCGTCCATTCATTAGACAGGAGGTGCCTATGATACGTCGACACATGGCACGGCCCAACAGAGGCCCATTCCGGTGAAAAGGCCGACCCATTTGACTTGGTCAAAGGTAACGGGCCGGCCATAGAAAGCATGTTAACGGCTTGTTCGTATATAGCCCATTTATGACCAGCTAACTCACCACCCGTTACGGCCTATCGAAATTAAGCCTAGTAGCTTCATCTGGGCTGTCCAATATGAATCCAGCCCATTGTAACTTCGGCCCATGTATGGCCTATGATGTCTTTCGGCCCATACGAGACCATTTGTAACTCTTGGCCCATTAACGTCCCATGGTGAATCTGGCCCGCAATGAACAGTGTACCGCTTTATACCCATTAAAGACCCATTATTCCATTGGGTCGTTCCCAACCTGTCGTGGTTTTGTCATGGCAGATGTCCTCTTGAAAGGACTTAGTCGTGGAGCCATCGCTACGGGTTAACTTGAAGGGGTTAAAGCGGACAAGGGACGCAAGAGAGTTTATACTAGTTCGGCCTCTTCGATGAAGGTAAAAGCCTATGTCTAGTTGTGATGGAATTGATGAGGTTTCGATGACCAGGGAGCCAATATGCTTCGCCTAAGTCTCGAGTTGTTGTTTGTTGTCCTGAACCGCCGCTGGGTCGTCCCCTTATATACATGGGTGACGCCCGCCGGTTTACAGAGTCCCGAGACCAACTCATAAACGTGTCTGGTTCGGTCTCCGCTCTTTCTATCTTATCATACAAGTTACATACCAATGCTGGTTCATGGCTACAGGCCTTAAACCGGTTCTGGGCCTTGGGCCCCTATTTAACATTCCTATCTGCCTTCATGGGCTTCCAGCAAGCTCAACTACTGATGTAGTTAAACCGGCCTGTCCTGGCCGGTTTACGTCCAGTAGTAATATCCCCAACATTAGGCCCCAGATTGATTTGAACAAGTTCATGTCAATCCTTAGCAGAAAATTTGTCTTCAACATCTTCTCATAATTTGGTAAACCGTCGTGGTGTCACCTTCTTGGATCGTGGTAAACCGTCGTGACGTCATCTGTTATAAAGAAACTGTGTATGACTCATCTTAATTAATGGGTCTCCAACAATCGAGGCGACAACTGCGCCTCACTTCCAAATTCGCGGCCCCTTGATTTTTGTGCCTGACACATATCTCGTGCCTTTATAAACAGGACCGAAGGGTCATTTTCTCTTTTCCCCTTGTGCCCCTTCGCGTCGTCCTCCTTGCGCCGCTCAGCTTCCGTAGCTCCGCCGCCACCATCGACCGTCGTTTCTGCTCCGACCTTGGCCGCTGTATCACCCTGAACGCATCAGAATACTGCGGTGCTCTTCCGCTTCTTCCTCAGCTCCGGTAAGTTCTCTGCCCTTTCCGCCATAGATCTGTTCTAGGGTTCCCAGGTTCTTGGGTGCTCATCAATGGAGATCTTTGTTCATATGATAATTCTGATAACTCCTGAATATCTGCTCTGTATAGTGGTAGTTTTTAGCCTCTGTTTCCACTTATGCCTCTCAAAACAGTAGATCTTACCCGAACCTTCACTTCATTGGTCTGGTACTGCTTCTTAGGCTTTGAATATATTTCCTTTTTCTGACATACCTCAGATCCAAAACTGTAACATAATCTTGTGAAAACCTATTTTCATTCACTTACACATCTGCAGTCTTGACTCTTCGATGTTTAGACTGGGCGGTTTAACTTTTGTAGAAAAAATGACAATCTGGTATATACCATTAGTCCCATTGTTGAACCGCCAAACCCTTTACCAAGGCACTGTTGCACTGTTCAACTCCGGTTTATAGACAGCTGACTCCGATTTAGAAAATATACATCATCATATAATTATCCAACGTATTCTTGAACCGGCAATTTATTGTATTGTAGATCTTACCATGGACAAACAAGCGTATGAGTGCAACTGGGTCCCTTCAAAACAGGCGCTTCAAGCGAGAAAAATGTCATTCACTGGAGGGTCCCTGGCACGGAATGTCCTCCTACTCCCAAAGAGGGAGAAGTTGTTGTTTTTGCTGATCATTTAAGCCGGGGCTTCAACCCTCCCGGTTCAAAGTTTTTTCGAGATGCCTTAGCCAACTTTCAACTGCGCCCACAAGATATCGGTCCTAACTTCGTAACCAATATCGCCACTTCCAAGTCTTCAGTGAGGCTTACCTTCAGGAGGAACCTTCAGTAGAACTATTCAGGGACTGTTTTCACCTGAATCATCGCACATAGTTCAAAGACGGACCCCATACAGAACTAGGCGGTATGGCAATTCAGAAAAGGAAAGAAGTCACCTTCCCTCATGCCAATATTCACAGCCACCCCAAAGAATGGAACCAGAGATGGTTTTATTGCAAGGACACCTCTCCTCCTGAAGAAAATCCCCTGCCGGGTTACCGTCCGGAGCATCTGAGTAATACACACCCTTTTCCGCAGAGGCTGACTGCTAAGGAGAGACTCAAATATGCTCCTCAACTATCCAAGCTCAGGGCCTTCATGGAAAACGGGTTGACAGGGGTTGATTTCGCTCGTTGCTGGATCTCTTGGAGCATACTTCCCTTAAGCCAGCGCCCCGGTTTGATGTGCGAGTATACAGGAGATGTAAAGGATGCTCTGCGGCACATTGATATCCAGCTGACAGACAACGAAGTTACTGAAGCTGTCAAAAAGATGTTGAATGAACCGAAAGAAACCTGTGCTCAAACCGGCCTACTTCCCTTTTGCGCCATCAACAAACCGCCAGCGGTAAGAATCATATCATCAGCATATCTGAAATTGCTTCTGTCCAAGTCTTATCTAATAATGTTATTATTTTTGACAGGGCGATGATCCGTTCTGGAACAAAAAACCTCCACATGATAAACCGACGAAGCCAACCCGACAAAAGACCAGAGTTGTGAAGAAGCCTGCTAACAGGAAGAGAACCACTGCATCCTCCGATCCACCGGCTGACGATGATGTGGGTAACCCGGATCTTGAGGTAGAACTTGACTCACTTGGTTTGTTTTTCATACGCCTTATTGATGATGATTATTGCCAGGACGATGCTGAATTCAGTCACGCCGATGCTGCAGAGGTAACCGTTCTTTCCTCCGATTCAGACCCTTTGCCTTAACTAAAGACCCGTCGGGCAAACCGGAAAGTTAAATTTTATCATCCTCTTGCTTACTTGGATCCAAACTTTCTTGTGAAGACACAACAGCACGAAGCTCGTCGCACGACCCGGCACAGCGGCCAGGTAGCTATCTCCGCCGGTTTACCAAACAGTCCGGTTCGAAAACGTCGTTCAGAGGTCTCTAGTTGCCTTGTCACTTCACGCCCTAAAGCTGGTTGTTTTCGTCAACCTCTTAACCCGTCTGATTCCAATTATCAGAGCACTTCTCATTCATCCTCTGGCGAGTCATCAGCCACCAAGCTTCCTCCCCTCAAAACAGTGCTTGGGTAAGTCATATTCCATCTTATATCTTTGACATACTACTTTAGCATATGTTGTACTGATCTTTCTTAAATTTTCTCAGAGCCAAGCCCAGACCAAGTAAGAAAGCTCGCCTGGCCAAAACGGTAGAGGAAAATACAGCTGCTGAACCGGAGAGAGTACCAAACACTGAAGAGGCCAACCTTGAAGAAGTGTTGAATGACCCGCTGCCACAAGACTATGACTTTGTTGTTGAACAGACAGAAATTGATGGAACAGGCCATGCAGATCAGCCAACAAGCCCCGTCCGGACTGACAATCTAGTCAGTCCATCAAAAAATACTGACAAACCGGCGACTCCAGCACGAGCTGCCGAGGAGAAGAATGATGATGTTTTAATTACTGGCATTGGCCATACAGACCCAGGAAATCCCGTCGCTTTGTCAAGGCACACGGCCAAAGCGGAATTCTCTGCGGTTTATAAAGGCAAATGGAGTGCTGATTTGTCAACATATGCCGCTCTGAACGCTCAATATCTCCGTTCGGCTATCCGAACCGGCTGTACACCAGCCATGATTATGAAGCCGGTCTGGTGAATATGATGAAGGAAAAATATGAGGTAACTTCCTCTATGCTTCCCTGCTTGTATTATTTCATGACTTATCAACTCCAATAGCCCCCAAGTGCCGGTTTAAGATATCAACTTAAACTGGGACTTGTAGTAAGTATTCAATGTGAATCTCAATTGCACCTTTAACCTTGCTGACGTAGCCCCCAAGGGCCGGTTTAACTTTGTAAAGAAAAACCGGGACTTTATAAAGAAGAATTTCTGTATTAGTAGACTTTGAATAAATAGCCATTAGCCCCCAAGTGCCAAGTTGAATACTTGTATTGAGCTTGGGATTTTGTAGAAACTGTACGATGAAGAGAAAATATACATTAGCCCCCAAGTACCAAGGGCATAACTTGTTATGTGGTTGGTACTTCAACTTTGTACTGTCATTTCATCATATAACTATCTCTGTGCAGGCTGCGCTGAGAAAAAGAGAAAGTCAAACCACCGATCTGCAGGAGAATCTGAAGTCACAACAGGCATAAACCTCCAAGGCCAAACAAGAGTTGACCAGCGCCTTGAGCGCTATGGAAAAACTTAAAGAGGGCTTCAACAAAGAGTGGGCAGATTTGGCGACTGAGAAAGCCACTTTAACACAAAGAGCTGAAAAAGCAGAAGCGCTCTTAAACCAGTGGTTGACGAATTGACCAGCGTGAAGCAACAGATTCATGCCATGACTGCCGCTGTATTTGGTAAGTACCCTTCTTTTCCGAATTAAACATATCTTGTCAGGTAGCTGCCGGTTTACTAACCCTTGCAATAATACAGGAACCCGTATTGGCCACTTGGGATCGGATGTGCGGAAGAAGTTAAAAGCTACCTACACTCTGATAGAGCAACTGTATTCTGGTGCACAACGGATAATCTACACCGCTTCCCACAACAATCCGCCGCCTACTTTGATCAAAGATACTCTTGAAAGGTTATCTATGCTCCCTACCCGAGTTAAAGAGCTGAAGAAATCTGCTGCTAGAACGGGTGCTTTGAACGCCCTAATCCGGGCAAAAGCATGGGTGCCTGACTTTGATCCTGTTGAAGCGGCCCAAGGCTATCCCAGCTTGAAGGAAGACGGGATAGAATTTGATGAAGTGGATCTCCGAACCATAAACCGGGAAGTTCGCCCTCTGGCTTGTCAACTGGTTGAAGAGGCGGATCTGTCCCACTATCAAGCCAACTATGATGACCAAAACAAGCGGGTTGCTGCACCAATTCCTGAAGCGGAGAATCTTATCCCGCCAATCCATAAGCACACTTACGCTCCTAACATTGAACCGTCCCTGCTGATTAGTGATGAAGCTGTATTTCAAGCCTTAACTGGGATCGACTGGGCAACTGTTGATTTCCAGCCACTCGGTAGGGAGGAAGAGGCTGAACCGGCGCGAGATGATCCGCAACCATCAGGTTAAGGCAGCGACCAAGCATGAACCGGAGGCCGGTTTAAACTATTGCATGTTGTGACATGTATTTGATAAAAACAATGATCTTTTTGGGCACAGGAACGCCTTGTAATAGGCTAGTTCACATACTTGGTCTGGTATGCCTTTGTGCATATTTATCTTCAACTGATGCTTGTTTGATTCACATTTATCCAAACTATTTCTGCAGTCAAGAAGCTTAAAACGCCCTGGCGGTTTACCACCGAGCGGGTCGTGACACCCATGTATATAAAACCAAAGATGATAACTTAGGTTAGAATATATAACCAAATATGGAAATATACAATACCTGCCACCGTTGGGCATGATGTTGGCTGACCAACCTTGTATTGGGGCTGACAACCCAAACCTTGGAGGAGAAAACAGCTCTTGTTAATATAAGGCCGGTTTACAATGTAACCGCTCCGGGTTATAATAAACATCAGTTTGCTCCATAATAAGATGATAACAGAAAATCAGACCGGGCAGATAGTCGCCTGTTTAAGATTTGATCGTGTTTCGTCCATTTATAATTGACAGTCGAACTGGATTAACAATGTCGGTTTGAAAACGCAACAAAAGAAATGTTCATCAAAAAAGAAAACAGAATTCAAGCAAAGGCAGAGATAAAACCATTGCAAATGCGGCTTTGAGCCGATCAAGAGGCATTACCATGGTCGGACACGGCCAAGCCCCCAAAAGGCGTAGCTATGGTTCGAGTCAGCCAGGTCCCCAAATGATGCTTTGGCATTATGCCTATCAAGAGGTGTAACTATGGTTCGGGTTCGACCAAGCCCCCAAGTGATGCTGTGGCATTGCGCCGATCAAGAGGCGTGGCTGTGGTTCGGATACGACAAAGCTCCCAAGTGATGCTGTGGCTTTGCACCTATTAAAAGGTGTTGCTGTGGTTCAGACATGACCAAGCACCCAAGTGATATAGTATGAAGCTTTTTAAAAGCTAAATCAAGGGGTAAACCGGACGCCGCTTTAAGAACAAAAGCTCCATGTAACCACACATGATGTAAAAATAACAGAGACCCCGCTTTAGCTGAGGTTCCGGTTTATTTTATTGATCATAATATATACATTGTCATAATATGTACATAAGCAGAGCCTATAACTCAAGTATAGTAAGGCCGAAGATGAGGAATATTCCACGGCCGGTTGGTCTCCTCCTCCGATATATGTGAGTCTTTGCATTCTCGAACATCGATTAGGTAGTATGACCCATTGTGTAGATTCTTGCTGACCACAAAAGGTCCTTCCCAAGGTGGGGATAACTTGTGCATATCCGTCTGATCCTGGATGAGCCGAAGCACCAAATCTCCTTCTCGAAAGGTTCTGGTTCTAACCCGGCGGCTGTGATAGGGATGTAGATCTTGCTGATAAATTGCTGAATGGGCAGCCACTATGTCACGCTCCTCATCCAATAGGTCAAGAGCTTCTTGCCGTGCTTTCTCGTTGTTCGCTTCAACATATGCCGCTACACGAGGTGAGTCATGACGGATGTCACTAGGAAGAACCGCCTCCGCTCCATAAACCATGAAGAACGGCGTGTATCCTGTTGATCTGTTGGGTGTGGTGTTGATGCTCCATAACACAGAAGGTAGCTCCTCAACCCAACAACCCGGCGTCCGCTGCAAAGGAACCATAAGCCGGGGTTTGATGCCTCGCAAGATCTCTTGATTGGCCCTCTCTGCTTGACCAATGGACTGTGGGTGAGGCACTGACGATACATCAAGCCGGATGTGCTCACGTTGATAGAACTCCTTCATGGCACCCTTGGACAGATTGGTACCATTGTCACTGATAGTGCTATGTGGGAAACCAAACCGGAAAATCACCTTTTTGATGAATTAAACCGCCGTGGCCGCATCACATTTGCTAACTGGTTCTGCCTCTATCCACTTTGTGAACTTGTCAACTGCCACAAAAAGGTGGGTCTTCTTGTCCTTGGACCTTTTGAAAGGCCCAACCATATCCAACCCCCAAATTGCAAACAACCAAGTAATTGGAATCATCCTCAATTCTTGAGCCGGTACATGAGCGCGCCTTGAGAGCTTCTGACATCCATCACATCGTCTGACCAAATCCTCCGCATCAGCATGAGCAGTGAGCCAATAGAAACCGTGACAAAACGCCTTGGCCACCAAAGACTTTGAACTGGCGTGGTGACCACAATCTCCTTCGTGGATTTCACGCAAAATTTCACACCCTTCCTCAGGAGACACACAACGTTGAAACGCCCCTGTCACACTGCAATGATGCAACTCTCCATTGATGATAGTCATGGACTTGGACCGATGGATTATCTGTCTGGCCAGAGTCTCATCCTCTGGTAACTCGCCTCGGTTCATGTACGCCAGGTAAGGAACTGTCCAATCCGGGATAACATGAAGAACTGCCACCAATTGAGCTTCCGGATCAGGAATAGACAAATCCTCTTCACCAGGGAGCTTGACGGACGGATTATGCAGAACATCCAAGAAGACATTAGGCAGGACCGATTTACCTTGAGAACCCAATCAGCTCAAAGCATCCGCCGCTTCGTTCTTCCGTCGGTCCACGTGATCCACCTAATAACCTTTAAAGTGACCTGCAACAATATCCACCTCATGACGATATGCTGCCATGAGCGGATCCTTGGAGTCCCAAGTGCCAGACACTTGTTGAGCCACCAGGCCCGAGTCACCGAAGCACTTAACTCGGCTTAGATTCATCTCCTTAGCCATCCGAAGACCATGGAGTAAGGCTTCGTACTCAGCTGCATTGTTAGTACAAGGGAACATTAAGCGGAGAACATAACAAAACTTGTCACCTCGTGGGGAAGTTAATACGACTCCAGCCCCCGAGCCCTCCAATTGCCTGGACCCATCAAAATGAATAGTCCAATAAGTGTGATCCGGCTTCTCTTCCGATGCTTGCATTTCTGTCCAATCATTGATGAAATCCACAAGTGCCTGAGATTTGATCGTCGTTCGAGGTATGTACTTCAACACATGAGGCCCAAGCTCTATAGCCCACTTGACAATCCGGCCAGTTGCTTCCCTATTCTGGATTATATCTCCCAAAGGAGCAGAGCTGACCACTGTGATGGGATGACCTTGGAAGTACTGCTTAAGCTTCCGACTTGCCATGAAAACTCCATACACCAACTTCTGCCAATGCGGGTACCTTTGCTTGGACTCAGTAAGTACCTCACTGATATAGTAAACCGGACGTTGAACCAGATATTCCTTGCCTGCCTCCTTGCGCTCCACCACAATAGCCACGCTGACTGCTCGAGCATTAGCTGCCACGTATAACAGCAATAGTTCTTTGTCAACTGGAGCAACAAGAACGAGCGGATTAGCTAGCTGCCGCTTTAAGTCCTCAAACGCTTCATCAGCGGCAGAAATCTAGATGAAGTTATCCGTTTTCTTCAGCATCTGGTACAAAGGAATCGCCTTCTCACCGAGGCGGCTGATAAAACGGCTCCACACGGCAATCCAGCCTGCCAAGCGTTGAACGTCATTGATACACTTTGGTTTAGCCAAGGAGGTGATAGTTGTGATCTTTTCCGGATTAGCCTCAATGCCCCTGTTAGATACCAGAAAGCCCAATAACTTGCCTGCCGGTACACCAAAAACGCACTTGGACGGATTGAGCATCATCTTGTAAGTCCGCAGGTTATCAAAGGTTTCCTTCAAATCGTCAACCAGAGTCTCCTTCTTCCTTGACTTAACCACAATATCATCCACATAGGCCGATTTGCTTATGAAGACAATTATGCACACACCGTTGATAAGTCGCCTAGGCACTCTTGAGACCAAAGGGCATAGACACATAGCAGAAGGCTCCAAAGGGAGTTATGAAGATCGTCTTCTCCTGGTCCTTAACTGCCATTTTGATTTGATGATAACCAGAATACACATCCAAAAAACTCAAACGCTCACAACCCGCCGTAGCATCAATAATTGATCAATATGGGGGAGGGCAAAAGGATCTGCTGGACAAGCTTTGTTGAGATTTGTGTAATCCACACACATACACCATGTGCCATTCTTCTTAAGGACCAGCACCGGATTAGCTAACCATTCAGGATGGAAAACTTCAACGATAAATCCAGACGCTAAGAGCCTGGCCACTTCTTCTCCAATAGCCTTGCGTCTTTCTTCATTGAACCGGCGGAGAAACTGCTTCACCGGTTTATAATTAGGATCAACATTAAGAGTGTGCTCAGCGACTCCTCTCGGTACACCTGGCATGTCAGAAGGCTTCCATGCAAAGATGTCCCGATTCTCACGGATGAACTCGATGAACGCGCTTTCCTATTTCGGATCCAGGTTTGCACTGATGCTGAACTGCTTGGACGAATCGCCAGGTACGAAGTCAACAAGCTTAGTCTTAGTAACCGATTTAAACTTCGAGGCCGGATCATGCTCTGTGGTTGGCTTCTTCAATGAAGTCATATCTGCCGGATCAACATTGTCTTTGTAAAATTTCAACTCTTCTGTAGCACAAACCGACTCAGCATAAGCCGCATCACCTTCTTCACACTCCAGAGTAATCTTGCGGCTTCCATGGACGGTTATGGTCCCCTTGTGACCAGGCATCTTGAGCTGCAGATAAACATAATAGGGTCGTGCCATAAATTTAGCATAAGCCGACCGTCCAAACAGGACGTGATACAGACTTTTGATTTTCACCACTTCAAAGGTCAATGTTTATGATCTGGAATCATGGTCATCTCCAAAAGCCACCTCCAGAGCTATCTTACCAACAGGATATGCCGATTTACCAGGTACTACACAATGGAACACCATATTGGACGGTTTAAGATTCTTATTGATTAACCCCATGTGACGGAAGGTTTCATTTTAAAGGATATTGATACTGCTTCCTCCATCCATGAGCACCTTGGTGAACTTATAACCTCCCTCTTGAGGTGCCACCACCAATGCCAGTTGACCCGGATTGTCAACCCGGGGTGGATGATCCTCTCTACTCCATACAATTGGCTGCTCGGACCAGCGCAAGTAACGGGGCACTGCCGGTTCAACGGCATTCATGGCCCTCTTATGAAGTTTTTGGTCACGCTTATCCAAACTAGTGGTGAAAACATGGTATTGCCCACTGTTTAACTGCTTCGGGTTGCTCTGATAACCCGATTGCTGCTGCTGCTGCTGCTGATTGTAACCACCCTGGCTATCCTAGTTACCCTGATTATTGTGTCCTCCTTGATTACCATTGAAGCCTGAACCAGAATTTTCTCCACCATAACCCGGCCCATGAGATCCGGAGCCTGAACTGCCACCTGGTCCGTGATCATACCGGAACGCGTTAGAATTTTTGAACTCCTGCATGATGTAGCAGTCCTTCTAGAGGTGTGTGGCCGGCATCTCCTTCGTCCCATGTTTTTGGTAGGGCTGGTTCAACAGCTAAGATAGGCGGTCCGGGTTAGGATTAGGCGCTCTGCTGCGATTCGGCAGTTTACCCTTTCGTCGCTAGCCCTTATCCTGTGTGCTGATACTAGCCACAAAGTCCACGCTGTTATCCGCTTTACGCTTGGCGCCGTTTCCATGACCCGCCGGTTTGTAGTGTTGCGCTTTGGTGTTGCTGCTCTTTTTTCCCTTCCCTGTCTTATCATCATCAGACTCGGGATCCTTGGTACTATCGGAATCAGCATACTTTACTAACGCAGCCATGAGAGTTCCCATATCATTGCAATGGCGCTTTAACCGTCCCAATTTCAACTTCAGAGGTTCAAACCGACAGTTGCCTTCCAAGGTTATAACTGCAGTATCAGCTTGATGCGGTCTGATGAATGCAAAATTTTCGAGACCCGACGCACCCAACGGGTTGTCGACTCTCGTTCCTCCTGGACACAGGCAGCTAAATCTACTATCGACATAGGCTGCTTGCACGTATCCTTAAAATTCAGGATAAACCGGGCTCTCAACTCGGCCCATGAACTGATAGAGTTAGCTGGTAGACTTTTTAACCAAGTACGGGTCGTCCCTTCTATTATCATGGTGAAGTATTTCGCACATGCCGCATCATCCACATCAAGCATCTCCATGGCCATCTCATAGCTCTCTACCCATGTTTCTGGAGATAAATCGGCAGTGTAATTTGGCACCTTACGCGGGCCCTTGAAATCCTTGGGCAGGCGCACGTTGCGTAACGCTGGAACAAGACACGACACACCCAAAGAACTAGAGGTAACTCCTGGCTCGACTGATGTGGTTGGACGAACCGGAGTATGATGGCGAGCTTCATACTGCGCCGCTAACTCAGCCTACATGCGCGCCCGGGCCCGGTCTACCACTTCCTGAGCATCGCCAATGCCACCTGCCGGGTTATTGCCACGGGGCGCTTCACGGTCCCGCGCATTGCTTGATACAGCTGGTTCATCCACACGCCTGCTGTAACTCCGGCTTGGAAGAGGGGTGGAATGAATTCGATCAGGGCTGTATGAATATGCTTCCTGTTGAACCAAGGATGTCCGAAGAAGCTCCTTAACCCGGCGCGTCTCCACCGCCGCCGGAGAATCACCTTCAATCGGGATGGCCTCCAGTCGTGAAGCGGCAGCAACGAGATTTTTCATTGGAGTGGAATAATGACCTGGCGGCGTCGGGATGGGCTGAGACACAATGTTGTTCTGCCGAGGCAGATCCATCAAACATGGCTGAACCGGCGCTCCCGCTCCAGGTGCTTCCGCCCGGTTTGCTACCGGCGGGTCGCTGGTCCCCGCGCCTGGGGTGTTAAAGAGGTTCCTAGCATCGTAAACCGGAGGTAGGCGAGACTGGTGCCTCCTCTTCAGGACTTCATGCGATGCGTTTTGATCCAGCATAAGCCGATAAGCCTGTGCGTCCAAAGCGGCCTGCTCAACGGTCTTCCTTGCATCCTCAGCTGCCAAATCGGCCTTGGCCTGGGTAATCTACTCCTTTATCTTTGCGATTTCCAAGTTGTGGGCATCCTGATCCGCCGGATTAGCATCTGCCATGAGCGTAGCCAATGCATCAAACTGATCAGATAAAACTTGAGCTGGCGGGCGCACAGGGCCTCCTGTCCCAGCTGCCATCGCCGCTGCTGATCCGGAGATCATTGCTGCTGTGGTCGAAGAGTGGATCGCCGCCTATGTACCGGCCATGAATAGTCCAACCCGGTTTGGCGGATCAGAGGGGTCCGGAATACTGTCACCATCAGAAAAGCCCCCAATCCGGCCATCTTGTAATGGATATAACGACTCGGTCTCTCCGGTTGATGACTCGTCGCCGGAATAAACGATGGTCTCACCACCAGATTCTGATCTATCCTCGTATTCCCTTCCATGGAGGACTCCCACGAAGGCACGCTTCATGGCTGGTTTGACCCGGGCAGATCGTGCATGCTGAGCCGTTTCGACGAGGTCGGTGCAGATGTCCGGCTCAGGGCCCGGTTCACCGATCTTGCCGATGAAGACGTGTATGCCACCAAAGGGGACCCGGTACCCGTACTCAATTGAGCCGGCCTCGATGCCCCATCCTACATCATCGATGTAGAACTTGCCGCGACGACTCTTGGTCATCCGGCCCACAGCGTAACCCTTGAGTCCTTCGAAGTTGCCCTCCAAGAACTTGAAACAATCGTGCGATAGCCCCACGGTGGGCCCCAACTGTCATGGTTTTGTCACGGCAGATGTCCTCTTGAAAGGACTTAGTCATGGAGCCATCGCTACGGGTTAACTTGAAGGGGTTAAAGCAGACAAGGGACGCAAGAGAGTTTATACTAGTTCAGCCCCTTCGATGGAGGTAAAAGCCTACGTCTAGTTGTGATGGAATTGATGAGGTTTCGATGACCAGGGAGCCAATATGCTTCGCCTAAGTCTCGAGTTGTCGTTTGTTGTCCTGAACCGTCGACGGGTCGTCCCCTTATATACATGGTGTCGGTGTACTAAAGTAGGGGTACCTTAGTACCCCAGACTTGTGCACGGGCAGTTGTAGCACCCTGCGGCGAGGCCCGCCCAGGAAGCGCCAAGAGAAGACCAAGCATTCAAGACAAGGCCCCCGGCAAGAGGAGCTTGCCGGGACGACTAAGCCCATGTAATACCATCCAAGAACAAAGTATACGAGACAGAAGATCGAGACCCCGACAAGAGGAGCTTGTCGGGAAGGCCGAACCCGGGCACCACAAGAGAAGCCCGCCACGGCGCGCCATGCGCCCCGGCAAGGCCTGATAGCCGGCAAGCTATCTGGCACAGGAAGACGACCCCCGCGGCAAGCCACTTGCCGCGGCAAATCGCCACCTCAGGACTGCGCTCCAGCTCGCCCGCCCACGCGTCGCTCCGGGGCTTCCCCCAAGGGCACGTGGCGGGGCACCGCGCAGCCTGGGGTATGCGGTGGCATGCAGCCACCATCGTGGCGAGCGGTGGCGCACCTAACGGTCCGCCTCGGTGCTGTCCGGGCGACCGTGACGGGCATTTAATGCCCTTGTCCCCTACCGTCAGAAGTAGGTATGATAACACTGTGCCGTGCTGCAGTGCCACTGTTCCCGCACTGTTACAACTTCCACCCCTTTTACACTTTTACCCCTTTCTCTTACGTTGACACCTGTCGGTGACCCCTTTGCGCTATAAAAGGAGGCCCGTGTGCAACGTAGAGGGGGTTCGGGGTTCGGAGATTGGGAATCCAGACAGCCATACGCTCGGTGCAGCTAGCTCTCCGAGCTCCCGAGCTCCCCAGTTCAATACAACCAAGCAGGAGTAGGGTTTTACGCGTCCATCGCGGCGCGAACCTGGGTAAACCGCCCGTGTGCTCGCCTCGATCTGCTCTCCGCGCTCCCTCCGCCCCCCTCACCGGACAACGAAAGGGGCTCCGGCCCCATAGGTGCTCGCGGGGGACGCTGTCCGCCCCGACATATTTGGCGCGCCAGGTAGGGGGCGCCGGGGGACAGCCCGCTCCTGCGGATCCCAGGATCCGTCCAGTCGAAGCAGGTGTCCCCGATAAGCCTTGCTCCGGCAAGCAGATCAGCAGTCTGAACGCTGAGGAACAGTCCGCTCCTGCGGATCCGAGGATCTGTCCAGTTGAAGCGGGGGTTCCCGACAAGCTTTGGCATTCTTTCCCGCGGGCTCGTGTGCGGCCCTCCTCGAGTATCCACTCGCGCAGAGACTGGGCAAGAAGCAGCTGCTCCTTGAGGAGGGCCGCCTTCTGGCCGCTGGGCGAACGATTCGCCTCCAGCGAACTCTGCGCCGCTCCCGTAGCCGCAGAAGTTAGCGCCAGAAGTCACGAGAAAGGCGACCTCGTTCCCCGGCGCGCCTCGTCCGCCGGGGTGCCGAACGAGTTGACGCCGACCGTGGGAGGAATCTTGCCAGCGCGGTTGCCGGAACCCGTTCCGCCAACCATCCTCTCTGCCCGAGTCTTGCCGCAGTTGCATGTGATCCTTGGCGCAGAGAGGGGCGCGGATCCCCAAGCATAGCTACGCCTAGCTCCGGAGGGCCGTGAGGCCCTGCGCCTTTGCCTACCCCCAGGATGGGCTGGATGCTGCCCAAGGAGGTTTTACCCTACCGGGCGGCAAGCGATAAGAAAAGATAAGTTGCCGGAGCTCGAGCAATTGCCCCATCAATTTTTAAGAGTTATCTCCCTCGAACGACCGAGCCTTGGTTGAGAGGCCTGAGCGCGGAAGGACCGGCACGAGACTGGTTGCGCCCTCATTTCGTTTCGAGTCCGCTCAACGACTTGAGTGTGCTACACCCCGAGTAGCGTCCTCACTTTGTTTCGAGCTCGCCCAGCACCCTAAGCATGCTGCGACCGCAGTCGCACCTCTTACTTTGCCTTGAGCCTGCTCAACAATCTGAGTGAGCGGCAACCAGCCGCGGCGAGGTTTCTTGCCGGTGGTAGCCCCGCCAGCGGGTCGCTGACGTCCCGCACTCGGCGCCCGTGGCAAGGCGGAGGCCTACGCCGGCAAGTCCCCGAAAACGTAGGGCGGAAACAAACAAGGCGCCGGTCAAGTAGAGGAGATAACCGTGCGATGCATTGCCTAAGATAAAAAGTTATATTACAAAATGCCTTACTGCTGCTCTAACCAGCCGTTTCCATGGCGTATTTAACAGCGGCAGGGAAAGGAGATAAAAGAAAGGGGCAGGCGGCCTAGTCCACGCGGTCGCCCTCGATCCTCTTGACCCCGGCCGCCTTCTTGACGATAGGGGCGATGAGGGCCTGGATCCCCGTCAGGTCTGCGTTCTCCGGCAAGGGCCTGAGGACATTGGTAAGCCTGATGTCGGGGTTGCGAAAAACGATCTTCACCAGCACCCTCTCGAGGGCCCCGGAGATGGCCTCCCGCGTCTCGTCGGCCAGCTCCTTCGGAAGCGACGTTCGGAGGTGCTGGAGCACCTGCACCACCCCCTGGAAGAAGGAAGTGAGCTTGGCGCTGGGCACGACGTCTTCGTCGGTGAGGGACTGGTGGCCCTCGATCCCCAGCAGCGTCAGCTCCTTGTCGATGGTGGCGGCGATGTCGACGAGGCCCTCGGTCCACCGCTCCACCGTATCCCTGAAGGTGTTCTGGGAAACGGCGGCGCGCCTCAGCAGCTCCTCGTTGCCGTCGACCTCCTTCCGTAAAGCCGCCTCCCGCTCCTTAGCGCTGTCCAGCGCCTTGCCGAGCGCCTCCAATTTCAGTTCCAGAGTGGAGTTGGAGTTCTTGGCGGCGTCAAGCTCCTGGATCTTCTCGGCGAAGCGACCCTGAAGCTCACCGAGGGTGAGCGCACCCTTCTCGCGCTCCTGCCGGAGCGCGGCGAGCTCCTCGTCCTTCGCCTTGAAGTCGAAATCGAGCTGCGCCACCCTCGCCTCCAGCCCCTTCTTGGTGACCTCAGCGGCTGCAGCAGCGTCCTGCGCCTTCTTCAGGTCTCCGCTCAGCGCCCGCTCGCGCGCGGCAACCTCCTCCTCGTGGTTGGCGAGGCTGGCCGTTTTCAGCACCAGCTCGCCTTCCCGCGCGGATAACTCCGCGGCGGCAAGCCTCTGCTGCTCCTCGGCCTCCGCCTTCTCAAGGATAAAGGCCGTCCGCGCCTCGCCAAGCTGCCTCCGCTCCTCCGCCAGGGACTGGACGGCCTGCTGGTTGAGCTCCCGGAGCTCGGCGGCGCGTTTCTCCATATCCGCACCCGCCTTCGCGACAAGGGCCTCTCGCCGCTCCACTTTGGCCTGCCGGGCCCGGTAGAGCGACACAAGCCTACGGAACAGCTGCTCCTCCTCGGGCTCATTGCCGCTGGAGTTTGGCACGTCCACCACCGTCAGCCCGACGGAGGCAAGCACCTCTCCGTCCAAGGCCTCCCCCTCAACAGGCGCCCTGGAGCTCGACTCCCAGGGGAGCCTGATGAAGACGCCGTCGCCTGCTTTCAGGTAGGCGCCCGCCGGGGGCTCCTCGGAGTCCGCCGCGGCGGCGGCGGCAGGGTCGCTGGCCGGCGGAGTGCCCGACGCCCCCGTCACCTCGGGGCCGTCAGCACGATTACCGGTCCCCTCGCCCCAGGCGGCCGCGTCGGCTTTGGCGGCCTCGGCCTCCCCGTCGCCCGCGGGGATATCAACGCCGTCCGCCTCCCGAGCGCCGGCAACGTCGTCGGCATCGCCATGCGCGCCCTCCTCGACGACGACCTCAGCCTCTATCGAATCCGAGGCGGGCGGGTCTGAGGAAAGGAGAAAGATCAATCGAACGAGTCAAAGGAAGAAAAGACCAAGGGGAGCTTTTCTGCACAAGGGAGAGTTACCGGCAACGGAGTCCGAAGCCGCGCTCGCCGCGGCTGGGGGATCGTTGGCCGCGTCCCCCGTCGGAAGGTCCTCCCTTGCCGGGGGCTCCTCCCTCGCCGGGGATCTCTCCCTTGGCAGGGTAGTAGACGCGGTCGGCACGGCGGGGGCGCCCTCTGGACGCGCCCGCCGGAGCTGCTCCGCTCCTGCCCAAAAGCAACAACTTCGCATCAACAACAAGAAGAAGGAGAGCTCGCATACGCGCCAAGCGGCAGGAGCAAGTCATGTGCTCACGCTGGGGGCTGCGTTGCGGGCTGCCCTGAGGATCCCCTGCCGGGTCCGGTAAGGGCGCCTCCGACACGACCTCGCTTGCCGGGGGAGATTCGTCATCAAGGATGACCCACGGGATCCTCTATCTCTTCGCCCTCCTCTGAGCCAGGGTCCTGAAAAGGGGACCGGGTTAAGGGAAGGGCGAACGAGCTGTCGAACAGGACGAACCAACAGGGAAAAAGATATGAGCTCCATAGGGAACTTACTCTCCGTCCTCCTCGTCGTCGGAGCTGAGCGCAGAATAGTCGAAAACCGGCTCGGCCCTGACGCGGGGGGACAGGGGAGTGGGTTCCCGGGGCCGCTTGGCAGGGGCAGTAGATGACTCCGCCCCCGTCGACGCCGCGGCGCGGGGCGTAGCGGCAACCGAAGCCCCAGCCCGCGAAGACCCCGCTCCCGCTGCCGACCCGGCCCTGCGGAGGCGCCTCTTCGGCTGGGCCGGGGGCTCCGCCTGCGACGAGCCGCCCGGAGGCTGCAGGAAGGCAACGCCGACCTCGGACAAGCCGCTCGCGTCTTGGGCAGGCTCGTCCTCGCCGCCGTGCCCGGCTGGTTCCCCCTGGTCGACAAGCTCCATCGGATCGGCGAGGCTCTCTGCCTCCGCCGCCTCCGCCTCGGCCCCGGTGAACCCAGCTTCGCCCGCGGCCGCGGCGGCCGCCGCCTCCTCCATCCTGGAGGCAATGTAAGCAAACTCCGCCGCGGTGGTGCCTCGGATGAGGCCATCCTTCTCGGCGGGATTGACTGGCTCCTCCTCCAGGCCGTCGAAGAAGGCCCGCACGACATCCTCTGGCGGCTCCTGCCAGGTCGCATTGATCCCATGCGAGTCGCACAATGGCATCATCGCAAGGATATGGCTGAGCGACGAGTTGTTGCACAAGGGAACGACGCCCGGCGGCAGCCAGAACCACTCCGGGTGGTCGGGGTCGTGCTTGAACAACTCCTTCAACATCGCGTCGTGCTCCAGCACGGTGAAGTTGAAATTGAGGCCCGGACGCAGCCTCATGATGTCCGCCGCATTCTGGAACTCCCAGGCCGGCCTCCCCCTCTCTTGCAAGGGGGCGATCCGGCGGCGAAGGAAATCCGCGCCGACGGCGCCGACGGTGAGACCGGCGAGCCTGAGACGCAGGATCCGGGTGATGGCGATCTTCAATTTGGCATCGTCCGGGGACACCTCGCTCCAGCCATCGCCGCGCACCACCGGAGTTCGGCGCACGACGGTGAACGGCTGCGGATGGTCCTCGACAATCAAGCACCATTCCGCCCTCCACTCCTCCCACCTGCCGCGGAGGTCCCCATCTAAGTAGGCCTCCTTCTTGCCGGACCGGGAAACCCAGGCGATCCCACCGGACAGCGGCTCTCCTTTCTCCACCCGAGGGGCAAAGAAGTGCCGGAAGAGGGCCACGTTGGGACGAACTCCGACGAAGTTCTCGCAGAGGTGCGTGAAGACCGCCATTGTCAGGACGGCATTGGGGGTAAAGTCGAGGAGGTGGAGGCCATAGGTGTTCATGATTTCACAGAAGAACTCCGAGTAAGGCGGGCAGAGCCCGCAGTAGAAGAAGACGACGAAGAAAGGATACCCGGTCGGGTACTGCTTCTGGGCGTCGGCGGGAAGCACCCGCGTGCGCGGATGCGCTCGCGTCTTCGTCGACCAGAAGAGGCGGTACTTGTCCCTCAGCTCCACCGCACCGAGCTGGGGGGGGGGGGAACGTCGCCGTCTCCTTCCGAAGCGCTTCGAGCCGTAGTGCCTCGGCCGATTTCGCGGCCTTCCCCTTCGCCTTATCGCTCTTCGGGGCCATAGCGGGGGCGGGGGAGGGGGGATCGTCGAAGTTGACGACGCCGGGCGCTCCAAGGACAGATCGCTGCTGTCTCTGGGAGAAGGAGGTGGCGGAGGTTTTAGAGAGGTAGCAACCAAGGGAAGGGCGAACCGCCCCTACTTTCCTCCGCTTATAAGAGGAAGAGGTGGGGAGGAGGGGGGGACGCTTCGCCTCTCCGAATTAGGAGATCGTGCGCGACGTGACGCGCGCCTGCGCAGTTCAGTCCTGCGCACGCCACCCACGTCACGCTCTCCCCGCACGCCCCGCCCCCACGACGCCGCGATAAGCGCGCGCCGCCTGGGGAAGGTGCGACGGATGCGGAGTTAAGGAGCAGCGCGACCAAGGCCACGCGTGCCCGTGCACTGTTAGGGCCTGGCCCGACGACGCTCGGCACCGTGTGTGGCCCAGGCCCGGGGGCTCCTGTCGGTGTACTAAAGTAGGGGTACCTTAGTACCCCAGACTTGTGCACGGGCAGTTGTAGCACCCTGCGGCGAGGCCCGCCCAGGAAGCGCCAAGAGAAGACCAAGCATTCAAGACAAGGCCCCCGGCAAGAGGAGCTTGCCGGGACGACTAAGCCCATGTAATACCATCCAAGAACAAAGTATACGAGACAGAAGATCGAGACCCCGACAAGAGGAGCTTGTCGGGAAGGCCGAACCCGGGCACCACAAGAGAAGCCCGCCACGGCGCGCCATGCGCCCCGGCAAGGCCTGATAGCCGGCAAGCTATCTGGCACAGGAAGACGACCCCCGCGGCAAGCCACTTGCCGCAGCAAATCGCCACCTCAGGACTGCGCTCCAGCTCGCCCGCCCACGCGTCGCTCCGGGGCTTCCCCCAAGGGCACGTGGCGGGGCACCGCGCAGCCTGGGGTATGCGGTGGCATGCAGCCACCATCGTGGCGAGCGGTGGCGCACCTAACGGTCCGCCTCGGTGCTGTCCGGGCGACCGTGACGGGCATTTAATGCCCTTGTCCCCTACCGTCAGAAGTAGGTATGATAACACTGTGCCGCGCTGCAGCGCCACTGTTCCCGCACTGTTACAACTTCCACCCCTTTTACACTTTTACCCCTTTCTCTTACGTTGACACCTGTCGGTGACCCCTTTGCGCTATAAAAGGAGGCCCGTGTGCAACGTAGAGGGGGTTCGGGGTTCGGAGATTGGGAATCCAGACAGCCATACGCTCGGTGCAGCTAGCTCTCCTAGCTCCCGAGCTCCCCAGTTCAATACAACCAAGCAGGAGTAGGGTTTTACGCGTCCATCGCGGCCCGAACCTGGGTAAACCGCCCGTGTGCTCGCCTCGATCTGCTCTCCGCGCTCCCTCCGCCCCCCTCACCGGACAACGAAAGGGGCTCCGGCCCCATAGGTGCTCGCGGGGGATGCCGTCCGCCCCGACACATGGGTGACGCCCGCCGGTTTACAGAGTCCCGAGACCGACTCATAAACGTGTCCGGTTCGGTCTCCGCTCTTTCTATCTTATCATACAAGTTACATACCAATGCCGGTTCATGGCTACAGGCCTTAAACCGGTTCTGGGCCTTGGGCCCCTATTTAACATTCCTATCTGCCTTCATGGGCTTCCAGCAAGCTCAACTACTGATGAAGTTAACCCGGCATGTCCTGGCCGGTTGACGTCCAGTAGTAATATCCCCAACACAACCCGTGTTATCTTTGGACCTTCTCAGGGCCCATTTATTCTTGGGCTCATTTCCAGCATTCGCTTACTTACAGCCCATTACTGGCCTTTTCTGCTTTTGGGCCAAATTCAGCCCGTGGTTACAATCGGCCCGTTTGCGGCCCGTTAATCCGTTGGGCCATTTTCATAGCGTCATCAAGTACGGCCAATTAACGACAACCCGTTATTGTCAGCCCATGAACGGACAATTCCAACTCTAGCATGTTTAAGGCCCATAATGTGGTCTGTTATTAGCCCATGTTTGGCCGATCGATCATACGACCCGTAGAGGCCCATTGATGCTATGGCCCGTAGAAGGCCCATTGTCTCTACGACCTGTAGGAGGCCCATGGTAACTATAGTAAATCTGTAGCCCATGGTTATTGTGGCCTAGTTTTAAAAAATAGGTTATTGCGGCCACTAGCAAACCGCGGAAAAAGAACTGCACGGACTACAAGCAAACAAATAAACAAGAGAACAAGGAAATAAATAAGCAGGAAACATATGCTAGGCTATCACGACTATTACACATATTACATCCACTGGGCATCAAAGTTCGCCACCAGTGCAAATATAGGGAACAAAGCAGCATATCATATACACTTGTTGTCAAAGTTGGCGACCAGTGCAAATAAACGCCGCAGCAAAACAAGTCCAGAACTGAAACCACTTCAGAAGAGCTCAAGAAGCAATATCCTGGGTACCCATAATGCTGGCAAGATGCTTAGCAAGCTTATTAACTTTCTCTTGTTTGGCGCTTAAATCCTCCAGCACTTGCTGTTGCACAACAAAGTATGCATCTGAATTCTGCAGGGACTTCCTCAGTCCGTCGGCTTCTTGTCGCAGCATAGCTGACCAATGCCTTTCAGCTTATAGCTGAGGCTGAAGAAGTCGAAGTTACTCAGGCAGCGAGTTCGAAGAGCTTGTGCCAGCGGTACAGGCCAGTAACTCGAACACTACATCAACACATGACTGTGGGGTTTTCTCACTGTCTACAAGATCGTTTTTATCACCTTTCTTGGAGACCAATAGGGATGTCTCACTATCTTAAACCTTATCTGCATTAGTTTCTCTACCATTGCATAGTGGGGTGCTCTTCTCCAATATTCTGTTCGCGAACTACAAGAGAAACAAGCAGACACATCACAGGTTTAGCATGTAGTATACAAAACTCATTTGGATAAACCAGTTCAGTAGTAAGTTGGATAGAATAAAAGCGTGAAACAAACATATATCTATGTACTATGGTCACTATATTGTCCATATCCTTCTAGTTTATGTTGCCAAATCAAGATAGAGACACCGTTCAACTCATATATTTTTAAGATACAACAGCATAGACGGAATATAAGTGTGAGAAACTACACAACATTGGCAACACTTGTAATGTGCATCACGTGAGAACATAACTGTTTATACAACTGAAACTAAAATAAACATAGAGCAAGAAGTTATAACAACAATCCAGTTAAAGAAATAGGTTTAAAACATACCTGTTGCGCCATTGGAGTTTCAATTGGATCCTTCAAATTAAAAAGTAATTGGTATGAGTAAATACAGTGATGCAACAGCAAACGAGTATGGACCATAGCTATGGAATTTGAACTGAGAACAGTTGCTCTTCTGCTTTAAATGTGGAGTTTGGGTTCGTTGTGGTGGTATTCGTGCTTTGGGCACTGCCGTTGCTTTACAAACTACTCGTGTGGGGGTACTCTGTGGTGGACATGGTGCTTTGTCAACAAGAAGTGGGTTACTATCCGCTGGGGTTGGGGTTAGATGGGTTGCAGCTGGTTCTCTGCCCAATGGTGTAAGTGTGCAATCTGGAAGAGTCTCGATTATGTGTGGTGGGGCTAGTTTGTGGGCCAGTACAACCATGGTTATATCTGCATCGATGGGTAGCACTGTCCTTTGTGAAGAACGGGTTTTTGCTCCCTTAGATACTGCCATCACCCCCTCCAATTCAAACGGCTGATAAACAAGAAAATAAATTGAACGTACAGACATTGTATGATAGACAGATGTGGTAATTCACATATATGTTGTCTAACCAAACAGGACAGCATGACACAATTTCACATATATGATGCCTAACTAAACAGGATAGCATGACACAGTTTCAAATATATGATGGATAACTTAACATGATATAATGGCATAATTCAACATATGATGAGTGTCTAAACAGGATGACATGACAAAACTATATGATATCTTTCTAAATAGGTTCGGATGAAATAATTCAGATACATGTTGTCTAAATATATAGGATGGCAAAATATAATCGGTTTATATACTAAGCAGCTGGCACTCGCATGTATGATCTCTAAACTAAGCAGATGGAATTCAATGTTGTGCATATCATGTCTAAACTAAGCAATGCAAGACACCATATGCATGACATGAGAAATATAAACATTGCAACTTAGAGAATACACCTCAGGTGGGATATAGGACTGGTCATCTGTCTCCGAATCCTCCTCTGAGGAGCTCCCAGTAACCATCGAGATATATGCTTCAATAGGTACCATTACCTGCTCTGAAGACCTTGTTTTCACTCCTGATTTTTCCATACCCGACTCAAATGGCTGATACACATAAAGAGTAGTTCAATATACATAGATTGTCGACAAATGGAATACGTAATGAAAAAAAAGATGGCATGAGATAATTCACATATATGATGCCTGGCTACATGGCGGTGCATAATTCACATATATGATAACTGGCTGAAAAACATGGCATTGCATAATTCACATATCTGATATAGAAAGCAAACAAGAGGCATTCACACAGAGTATGTCTAATCTAAGTAGATGGCATGGCAATGCAAGACACCATATGCATGATATGAGCATATAACCCTACCACGTTAGAGCATGCACCTCGGGGCGGGCGGGGGGGGGGGGAATATGACTGGTCATCTGTCTATGAATCCTCCTCTAAGGAGCTATCTGTAACCAGCAAGAAATTTGCATCGACAGGTAGCACTGACTGCTCAGAAGACCTTGTTTTCACTCCAGATTTTCCCATGACCGACTCAAATGGCCGATGCATAGGAAGAGTAGATGAATGTATAAACATTGTTGACAAATGAAATACATTATGAAAAAAAATGGCACGATACAATTCACATATACGATGACTGGCTAAACAGAATGGCATTGCATGATTCATGTATATGATGCCTGGCTAAAAAAGATGGCATTGCATAATTCCCATATACTCCCTCCCTTCCTAAATATTTGTCTTTTTAGATATTTCAAACGGACTACCACATACGGATGTATATAGACATATTTTAGAGTGTAGATTCACTCATTTTGCTCCGTATGTAGTCACTTGTCGAAATCTCTAAAAAGACAAATATTTAGGAACAGTGGGAGTATGATATAAAAACCAAACAGGTGGCATTCACACAAAGCAAATCTAAACTAAGCTGATGACATATCTTTACCTAATAATAAAGGACGGAAGCTTTCATAGTTCACCGCCCGAGTTCGCCGCCTCCGCCGCCAACCGCCGCCGCCCCACGCCGACCCCGCGCCGCCTCCGCCTCCTTCCTCCTCCAGCGAGCCTCCTCCCCGAGCTCCGGCCGCCCCAACCCCCATACTCCGGCGAGCTCGCGCCGCCACCTCGGGAACCACGCCCCGGATCCAGATCTGGAACCCTAGGTTGACCCTGATTTCGTCCAAGTCATTTTTTGTTGTATTTTTATGCACTTTTCATCGCATCATATCTCCTAGCATACTGCTCCGTTTTGCATGCATAATATATCGAAATGTTCACCAGGAGATACTCTTCATTTTTTTCCATTGTGTCATGATTGTTTGAGTTCATCGTGATGCCCAAGTCATCGTTGCAAGAGTGCTATATGATGTTGTCTGCTGTAGTTTAACAGAACTTGCTCATTTGCCATTTTTGCATCTTTTTGTATGATTTTCTTTTGAGCATGAAGTCTACATGTGTTATGAGCTACAATATGCCATCTTTGCTGTGGTGCAATCCAATCTTCTTGATATGTCATGTATTGATTGTTTCAAGCTTGCAAAGTAGCCTCCGTGATGTTGTTGATTTCAGGGTCTTAGAATTTCACGAAGTCTTTGTCTGCTGTTATTCTCATGCCATGTATTCGTGTTGCTACAGTGAGATCCATCTCTCTTTTGAGTATGTTCAGTAAGGATGTTTTGGACATATGGTTATGCTCTATCCATCCATGCCTCTGTTTGAATTTATAGAGTTCTCTAGCATTCCTTAATCTTGCTCTACTTTTGCTATACATTGTTTCTGGCAGATTGTTTACATGTTAATCAATTTTGCCATGGTTGTTGTTAGTGATCCATGCATGCTATGAACTTTTTTCTTTCCATGGTTAGCTTCATGAACATGTCATCTTGCTGTAGGTATGCTCATGATAATTAAGGGACTTTTGTTCTATGCAATTAGTAGATTCATGCTGTGCCTTTGTTTGCTATGATCTATTCCTGTAGCATGTAATTTGATAGCTCTAAACTTTGTAACCTGATGTTATTTCTGCCATGTCCTGTGAATTCTGCCGTCTGTGAACCTGTTATTATTTGCAATCTTGCCATGTCCTTTTAAGCATGTTCTAGTAGTTTCTGGAGATAGCTCAGTGTTCATGCTTTGTTATGCTCTACCTGTACATCATGTCCATGCCTTTTGTTGTCATGTTGTGGTGCTGAAGCATGTTGTTTTGATGCTTGCAATATGCCTAGTTGCTGTTTTGGACAGCATGCCCTTTAAACTTGTTTCATGTGTATGTGTTGAACCGTTGCTCCGTTTTGAGCGTGTTCTATATGAAACTTGCTTAGTTTTGCATGTAGCTTCTTATTACCTTGTTGGATCCATGTTTTGAGTGTGTTTGCTTAATGTTTGAATGCATTTTGCATCAATGCCATGTTAATCTTGTTTTGTTCATATCTTCTAGGCCGTAGCTCCAAATATAATGAACTTTATATGTAGCTTGACTAGAATTTCGTGTAGATCATCGTGGTGCATCTTAACTTGCTGTTTAACAACTTGAACATAAGGTTTATTCAGATCTGGACCAATTTTGAAATTTGCATATGAGGACTTACCGGTATTGTTATATGTTGTTTCCGGCCTCATTTAAACTTGCTTTGATGTGTTGTTCTTGTATGCATCATCTCTTGCTATGAGTAGCTTCATGTAGCCTTGTCATGCATCATACTTGGTTGAGCATCATGCCTTGTCCATGTGTGGTGTGTTTACCGTGTTGCGTGCTTCCTCTCGATAGTTCCCGTTTCAATGCGATCGTGAGGATTCGTTCGTCTACACTTGGTTCGTCTTCGTGGCTTCATCTTCTTCATGGACTCGTTCTTCTTCCTAGCGGGATTTCAGGCAAGATGACCGTCACCTTGGATCTCACTACTATCATTGCTATGCTAGTTGCTTCGTTCTATCGCTATGCCGCGTTACCTACCAATTGCTATCAAGCCTCCCAAATTGCCATGAACCTCTAACCTTTGTCACCCTTCCTAGCAAACCGTTGTTTGGCTATGCTCAGCCCCTCTTATAGCATTGCTAGTTGCAGATGAAGATGAAGATTGCTCCATGTTGGATTATGTTTATGTTGGGATATCACAATATCTCTTATATTATTAATGCATCTATATACTTGGTAAAGGGTGGAAGACTCGGCCTTATGCCTGGTGTTTTGTTCCACTCTTGCCGCCCTAGTTTCCGTCATATCGGTATTATGTTCCTTGATTTTGCGTCCCTAACACGGTTGGGTGATTTATGGGACCCCCTTGACAGTTTGCTTTGAATAAAACTCCTTCAGCGAGGCCCAACCTTGGTTTTACCATTTGCCTCACCACCACCTACTTTTCCCTTGGGAGTCGCTCTCTCGAGGGTCATCTTTATTTTAGCCCCCCCCGACCAATGCTTCTCTAAGTGTTGGCCCGAAACGAGTAGACTGCGAGGCCACCTTGGGGAAACTTGAGTGCTGGTTTTACTCGTAGGATGTCTCATCCGGTGTTGCCCTCAGAACGAGATATGTGCAGCTCCTATCGGGATTGTCGGCACATCGGGCGGCTTTGCTGGTCTTGTTTTACCATTGTTGAAATGTCTTGTAACCGGGATTCCGAGACTGATCGGGTCGTCCCGGGGGAAGGAATATCCTTCGTTGATCGCGAGAGCTTATCATGGGCTAAGTTGGGACACCCCTGCAGGGTTTGAACTTTCGAAAGCCATGCCCACGGTTATGTGGTAGATGGGAATTTGTTAATGTCCGGTTGTAGTAAACTCTTCTAAAATACACCAACCGTGTGCGTAACCGTGATTGTCTCTTTTCGGGGTGGTTCGAGAGGAGAACACGGTTCTTGGGTCATGTTTGACGTAAGTAGGAGTTCAGGATCACATCTTGATCTTTACTAGTTGACGTCCGCTTGTTCAGCTCCTCTTCTTGCTCTCGTATTCGTAAGTTAGCCACAATACATGCTTAGTCGCTGGTGCAACCTCACCACTTTACCCCTTCCTTACCCTTCAAGATTTGCTAGTCTTGATACCCATGGTAATGGGATTGCTGAGTCCTCGTGGCTCACAGATTTCTACACCAACAGTTGCAGGTACAGGGTGTGCGATGACCATGACGTGAGAGCGATGTTTATTTGTGTTGGAGTTCTTCTTCTGCTTCTTCTTCGATTGAGGGATAGGTTCCTGGTCGGCAGCCTGGGCTAGAAGGGTGGATATTGTTTGAGTTTCTGTTTATGTTTCATCCGTAGCCGGATGTTGATATTATGTTGATGTATTCTTGCGGCATTTGTATGCCTTGGATGTATCCACATCTATTATGTAATGTTGATGTCATGATATCCACCTTGCAAAAGAGTCTTCAAGATGCGCTTCTATCCTTGGTGGGACCTTCGAGTTCCTTTAGGATAGGGTCGCATCTTGGGCGTGACAAGTTGGTATCAGAGCCTCGACCGACCCTAGGAACTCCCCTTGGTTGATCGCGTAGTTCGGCCGATGTCAAGTCTAGAAAAAAACTTTTAAAGAGTCTAGTTATATGAGAGAGTAGGATTTCTTTTTACTCTAGGAAATAGGGAGAGAGAGAAAAAGAGAAAAAAAGAGAAAAAAAAGAAAAAAAGAGAGAAAAAAGTCAGAGAAAAAAAAGAGAGAAAGAAAAAGAAAAAAAGTGTGAGGAAAAAAAGAGAGAAGAAAAAATAAACAAAAGTCGGATCTATCTAGAGTCAATCTCGTAGTTGAATTCGGATTGGAATCTGTTTTGTGCACTGTTCAGTAAAACAGGCATAACTTCCTCGTACAAAGTCCGTTTTGGCTCCGTGAGTAATCAAATGAAAGCTATCGATGATCCGCATTTAAATAGTTGCAGAAGCTAGTTCCATATTTGGCACCTCAAAATAAGTTTCCAAATAGGTCCTTTTGCCCTCCGAAGTTCACCAACACAGCTTATTCCAGTTTTTCAGGCCAGTTTTAGAATTCTTTGACTCCTCATATCAATTCAAAATTGAGTGATTGTTTTTGCATTGGAAAGCTTGTGTTAGTAGCATTCTTTGAAAAAAGTTACCAAAAAATTAGCTCAAAATTTTCAAGAGAAAGTTGGAGAGAGAGTTGTTGTATATCCTGCTTGGCAGTTGTTTCACATCATTATCTTTACTGCTATTGTGATCTTCACTTATATCTTGCTGTCCAGAGCTACTTCATATCCTTTATTGATGCTAGTTGTGCTACGTCGTGACCTTGTTAGTGTTCTAGGCTCGCGTCTCTAGTCCAGTCTAGCCTAGCACCAGCATAGTACCATCGTTGAGCGTTTATTCAACATTGCATCTCTGAATTGATTATTGCTAATCTTTTGCTACCATATATAGCCAATCTAGATCCACATATTTCTACACCGTGTATACGTATGTTCCCCTGGCAATCGCTTTACACAATCTTCGGAGTTATTTGACACCGCTGGTTGCCTGTCACCACCTGCCGCATGGTAAGAACTTGTAAGATATTGATATTTGCTTTACTTTAAGCACTTTACAACCACATCCTAGTAGTTCATAGGAACATTATTCTCGAATTTCATTTCTTATTTCTACTAATCATGACAGGTTTCGGAAATAGAAGTTCTTGGACGACGGACACATCTTCACCATCACGAGAGTTGGGACAACACACACAAGCACATGGTCAGGTTATCTCTTTACCGTCATTTGAGGGTAGATTTAATCCTGCTATTTATCTAGGTTGGGAGCTTGAAGTAGAACAAGTTTTTAGTCACCATGACTTTTCTGAACTTGAGCGAGTACGAGCTGCCACTAGAGCATTTATTGGTTTTGCTTCTGTTTGGTGGAGTGTGCATTGTAAGAAAAACATTGATAACCAACCCACAACTTGGAAAGATTTGAAAGATGTAATGAGACAACAATTTTTCCCTCCTTACTATGGTCATGAATTGCTTCACAAATTTGAACAATTTAAACAAGGCAACAACACTGTTCATGCTTACTACCAAGAGTTCAAATCTTATATGCATCATTATGACATAGAAGAATTTGAGGATGATACAATGAATAGATTTTTTGGGGGTTTGAACCATGATATTCAGGCACGATTTTAGTATATTCCTCGTTGCATTACTGGTATGTATGTTCGTGCTTGTACCTTTGAGAGACAGTTACAGGAGGATGCATTGGGTGACTACAACAACAACTATTCTAGTTCATGCTCACCACCACCGCTTGGTTCCTCCACCGTTGCACCTACTAGAGCAGCCACACCTCAGATTATGAGCGCGACATCATCTCAAGAGTATGGTACATTGCCATCATCCGTACATATATCAGCTACATCTTTGCGACAAGGTAACTGTAAAGGTATTGATGATATAACTTCACATGAGAATGATTCATGCCTAGTTAACTTGAACATCATGTGTTGAGCTACCTGTTGATTTGAGCGCATCACCTATTTTAGAGAATCATGTTACTGTCATGAATGCGTCATGTGATTAAACAATTTTGAGTAAACCCATTGAATTAACTATCGCTGCAAAAGAATCAAGTGAATCAGGGAATAAATCAGATTTGGATCAAATATGTTTGAAAATAATTGTGCCAATGTTTAATCATCTTGATATGACCTCTAATCTTGGTGATGGTTCATTAATGTTGGGACGGTTTAATGATAAGCATTGTCAATCTTTTGATATGAATAAGAGCTTCACTTATATGTGCAAACTAAGTTGCAATATTTTCATGCCTTTGACTTCTTGTGATAATATATTGGATTTACATTTCACTACTTTTGAAGGGTGCTCTTGTATAACTATATCACATGTGCACCAAATGAGAACAGTAAAAACGGATGACATATACATATACAACGTGTACACCTTGTCTCTTTTGTTAGCCAGATTTCAGATTAAGCAACGCGGAGGACGGCTTTGTTTTCAAGAAGAGGAGGATGATGAGGACATGACTACCTTGGATACGACCAAAAATATTGCATACATGCATATTTGTCAGGTGATTTCTAGTGCAAACTATTCAATATCTATTTATGTTATCCAGAACAAAAATACTTCACACACTTTTCTGTTTTGTCTAATTGCAGGTGTATGGGACATTTGTACTATCCACATATGAAGATAAGGAAAAATGAGAAGTTTAGGTTCTGTTGAAAAAGTCCTCTCACGTCACTTTTGGGTCAAGAGAAGATAGAGTCCAAGTCTCTCACGTTCTGCATTCAGATTTGGACTGCACAGACATACCTGACTCAAAAAGCCAACAACTTTTTCATACGGACTCCGAATTGGGTGATTCTTATTTTTGTTGGAAAGTATATTTTGTCCTCTTTCCAACCCAATTGGATTCACCTTTAAATTCCTCCGGAGCGTTGAGATATGGACGAAACAATCTGACACTGCAGCAGAATCCGAGTCAAACAACAAGTCCAAAGGTGTTGCATCACCTCCACTTGGGCCCATGAGCCTTGTACGACCTAGGGTTGGTTTTAGGCTGCCTTGGGACGTCCTCCCACCTCCTTGTCCGCCACCCCTTGCTCCTATATAAGTAGATTCATCTAGTAGCTTTTTCCTTGGGATTTGTTTAGTTAAAAGTTAGCCATTGCAACTTCGTGTACTTCGTTTGTGTCCAACGACCAGACCAAGACTGCTTAGGGATCCCCACCATTATCAATACTTCATATATATTCGCAATATTCAGATTGCTTTTATCATATTCTTGCTTGTTCTTCGATTGCTTGCAGGAATAGACCTTCGTGGTCAGGTTAATCGTTCTCTGGCGTGGTCAATAACCTCTCGGAGTTGGTTCAGCGATTGCTAAGGCGCAACGTCGCGCACGTTTGTAGTCGGATCATCAAAGTCGTCTCCACCAAATCGATAGTTATCATCTCATCGAAAGATCGGGACACCCTCGCCTCTATCAACTATGTTCTGAGATTGATGTTGCTATGACTTTGCTATGCTTAATGCTTCTCACTAGGTCCCGCGTGCCATGATTTCAGATCTGAACCTATTATTTTTTCATGAATATATGTGAGTTCTTGATCCTATCTTCCAAGTCTATAGTCACGTACTATCTGTTATGATCCGGCAACCCCGAAGTGACAATAATCGGGACCACTCCCGGTGACGACCATAGTTTGAGGAGTTCATGTATTCACTATGTGCTAATGCTTTGTTCCGGTTCTCTATTAAAGGAGGCCTTAATATCCCTTAGTTTCCATTAGGACCCCGCTGCCACGGGAGGGTAGGAAAAAAGATGTCATGCAAGTTCTTTTCCATAAGCACGTATGACTATATTCGGAATACATGCCTACATAACATTGATGAATTGGAGCTAGTTCTGTGTCACCCTATGTTATGACTGTTACATGATGAACCACATCCGGCATAATTATCCATCACTGATCCAGTGCCTATGAGCTTTCCATATACTGGTTTACGCTTATTTACTTTCCCGCTGCTACTGTTAGAATCACTACAAAATACCAAAAAACATTACTTTTGCGTCCTTTACTTTTCTTGCCGTTACCACCACTATCATATTACTTTGCTACTAAACACTTTGCTGCAGATACTAAGTTTCCAGGTGTGGTTGAATTGACAACTCAGCTACTAGTACTTGAGAATATTCTTTGGCTCCCCTTGTGTCGAATCAATAAATTTGGGTTGAATACTCTACCCTCGAAAACTGTTGTGATCCCCTATACTTGTGGGTTATCAGTGCCCATCCGATCCTCCCGCAGTGTTACATCTGCTGGCACCGTCCCAGCCACGGTCACAACTAAGGTCAACCAAGCCAGAGCCCATAGTGACTTGCGGTTGCATAGGTAAGCTTCCCGGCATGAAGTATTCTTCCATCTCTTTGAGCCTGGGTGGAGCTTTCCGCATGATATCATGGCGCTTTTCCGGAATCACTGAGTACTGGGCGCAACTTGTACCCTTCTTAACCATTCTCCACCCATAGGTATATTAAGTTCTTGTCTCGAGTCTTGAAGTCTTGAGGTCTTGAATATGTAGTCCTTGTAAATTCCATCATGGAGTTGTCATCATTGACATAGAATCCTCTTTCTTCACACCACTCCCGTGCACTCATACCAACCCCGTCTACTATAGTGTAGCATTAAAACTATATAGCGTCCTGGGCTTGATAACAGGGACATGGGTTCCTACCTCATGTGTTCTACTCATCTACAAGAAGTCAATATCACTACTGGAGGGATTATGAATGGTGAAACTAAATGCAAATAAAACATAGTCCCACTGCTATTGGATAATCTCTTGATGATTTGAAGGGCATTAGTCCCACTCTATGTCAGCACAAGATTAATATGGAACCTGATGCTAAACCCGTTGTTGATCACCAATGTCGGTTAAATCCGAATATGAAAGTAGTGGTAAGAACAAAAATATTAAAACTTCTGCAAGCTGGTATAATCTATCCTATAGCTGATAGTAGATGGGTAAGTCCTGTTCATTGTGTCCCTAAGAAAGGAGGTATTACTGTTGTTCCTAATGATTACAACGAACTTATTCCACAAAGAATTGTTACATGCTATAGAATGGTAATTGATTTTAGAAAATTAAACAAAGCAACTAGAAAAGATCATTACCCTCTGCCTTTGATTGATAAAATTCTAGAAAGATTATCTAAGCACACACATTTTTGCTTCCTTGATGGATATTCTGGTTTTTCACAAATACCTCTTTCTCAACCTGATCAAGAAAAGACCAGTTTCACTTTTCCCTTTGGAACTTATGCTTATAGACGTATGCCTTTTGATTTATGCAATGCACGTGCCATCTTTCAAAGATGTATGACTCCTATATTCTCTGACTTTTGTGAAAAGATTGTTGAGGTTTTCATGGATGACTTTTCAGTTTATGGGAAGTCTTTTGATGATTGTTTAAGCAATCTTTATCGAGTTTTGCAGAGATGCAAGCAAAAAAATCTTGTCTTGAAATGGGAGAAATGCCACTTTATGGTTAATGAAGGTATTGTCTTGGGCCATCAAATTTCTGAAAGAGGTATTGAAGTGGTCAAAGCTAAGGTTGATGCAATTGAGAAAATGCCATGTTCTAAAGATATCAAAGGTATTTGTAGTTTCTTAGGTCATGTTGGTTTCTATAGGAGATTTATCAAAGACTTTTCTAAAATTTCTAGGCCGCTCACAAATCTTTTGCAAAAGGATGTTCCTTTTGTTTTTGATGATGATTGTTTAGAAGCCTTTGAAACACTCAAGAAAGTATTAATTTCTGCACCTATTGTTCAACCACCTGACTGGAACTTGCCTTTTGAAATTATGTGGGATGCTAGTGACTATGTTGTTGGTGCTGTTCTAGGACAAAGAGTTTATAAGAAACTGGATGTTATTCATTATGCTAGTAAAACTCTAGACAGTGCTCAACGAAATTATGCTACTGCTGAAAAAGAATTCTTAGCAGTGGTGTTTGCTTATGATAAATTTAGATCTTACATTGTTGATTCAAAAGTAATTGTTCACACCAATCATGCTGCTATAAAATATCTTATGGAAAAGAAAGATGCGGAACCTAGACTTATTCGATGGGTTTGCTTGCTACAAGAATTTTATTTACATATCACTGATAGAAAAGGAGCCGAGAACCCTGTAGCTGATAACTTGTCTAGGCCTGAAAATGTGCTTGATGACCCACTACCTATTGATGGTAGTTTCCTTAATGAGCAGTTAGCTGCAATAAATGTTTCTAATAGCGCACCTTGGTATGCTGACTATGCTAATTACATTCTTGCTAAATATTTACCACCTAGCTTTACATATCAACAAAAGAAAAAAATCTTCTATGATTTAAGACACAACTTTTGGGATGACCCGCATCTTTATAAAGGAGTAGATGGTATTATTAGACATTGTATAACTGAGCATGAACAGGGACAAATCCTAAGGAAACGTCACTCCGAAGCTTATGGAGGGCATCATGCTAGAGACATAACTTCTCACAAGGTATTGCAATCTGGATTTTATTGGCCTACTCTCTCCAAAGATGTCCGTAAGTTTGTCCTGTCTTGTGATGAATGCCAAAGAATAGGTAATATTGGTAAGAGTCAAGAAATGCCTATGAATTATTCACTTGCTGCTCCCCTCGCCCCACCTACGGTGCCCATCTTCTGGTATATAAGTTATTTTAAAATAGAAAAAATAAGGAGAGGACTTTCGGGACGGAGGACCGCCGTCTAGAGGCGGAACTTGGGCAGGAGCACTTTTGCCCTCCAGCGGAGCGATTCCACCAGGGGAACTTCCCTCCCGGAGGGGGAAATCATCATCATCATCATTATCACCAACAACTCTCCCATCTTGGGGAGGGCAATCTCCATCAACATCTTCAACAGCACCATCTCATCTCAAACCCTAGTTCATCTCTTGTGTTCAATCTTTGTATTGGAACTATAGATTGGTGCTTGTGGGTGACTAGTAGTGTTGATTACATCTTGTAGTTGATTACTATATGGTTTATTTGGTGGAAGATTATATGTTCAGATCCAATACGCTATTTAATACCCCCTCTGATCTTGAGCATGATTATCATTTGTGAGTAGTTACGTTTGTTCTTGAGGTCATGGGACAAATCGTGTTGGAAGTAATCATGTGAACTTTATTTGTGTTCGATATTTTGATAGTATGTATGTTGTGATTCCCTTAGTGGTGCCATGTGAACGTCGACTACATGACACTTCACCATATTTGGGCCTAAGGGAATGCATTGTGGAGTAGTTATCAGATGATGGGTTGCGAGAGTGATGGAAGCTTAAACCCTAGTTTATGCGCTATTCTGTTAGGAACCGATTGGATCCAAAAGTTTAATGCTATGGTTAGGATTTATTCTTAATATTTTTCTCGTACTTGCGGATTCTTGTGAGGGGGTAAATCATTAGTAGAAGGCTTGTTCAAGTAAGAATAGCACCTAAGCACCGGTCAACCCACATATCAAGTTATCAAAGTAGCGAACACGAATCGAATCAACATGATGAAAGTGACTAGATGAAATTCCTCTGTACCCTCAAGAACGCTTTGCTTACTATAAGAGATCCTTTTGGCCTGTCCTTTGCTTCAAAAGGATTGGGCTATTTTGCTGCACTTTTTTACTACTATCATTACTTGATAGTTACAAATTATCTTGCTATCAAACTACTCTGTTACATATAATTTCAGCACTTGCAGACATTACCTTGATGAAAACCACTTGTCATTTCCTTCTGCTCCTCGTTGGGTTCGACACTCTTCCTTACCGAAAAGAGCTACAATTGATCCCATATACTTGTGGGTCATCAGGGGCGGCCCCGCACTAGTGTTTTGGGCGGCTCAGACTCGCGATGGCGCGATCGTGTTTGGGCGGGGCGCTGCCCGTTTCTTGCGAGAGGAGGAAGACGAGGTGGGGCCGGGTGGTCAGTGGCAGCGGGGCGGAGGGAGGAGGTGCGAGTGATCAGATGATAGCAGTTCGAGCACGGGGCATGCCGTGGGTCGGAAAGAGAGAGAGAGAGATGGGCCTTAGTCAGTTGGCTTTGGCCCTTTTTTTACAAACAGAGAGGAAAAACTTAAACAACAAATTTAAAAACGAAATTATACATACACATATTATATATCAAAAATTTTAGTAAAATATGTTCTAAAACATGAACATATTTTCCGAGGCAAGTAAATACGACAAAAAATTATTCAAAGCAAACAGTGCTACTCGTTCATTTAAAAATCAAATATAAATATGAGACAATATCAGGTGAAAACCCAGCTTTCAGTGGAAGCATGGAAACCTTACCACAGGCTGTTGGATCTTGTATGTATGGACAAGATTCATCCATAACTGCTACATCCAGTTTTGCAGAAAAACGCCCACCCCTAGTGAAGTTGTTCCGCAAATAACCCCCTGATGCTTACAAGTATGACAGCTAGCTCCTCGTCCATGTCCAACAAAGCTCTGGCCAAAAATATTGAAGTCTGCCCAGTTCCTTGTAAATTTAAATAGAACAAATAGTACAATAGAACAACTTAAACCATTGCCTAGATCAATGCCGAAACCACAGCCAAACCATTGCCTAGTTTAAGGACTCATGCACTTCACATAGCACAAATCCAGCAATTGAAACCATTGCCTGGAATAGACTTAAGTAAGGCAAATAGTATAGCTGCACATAGTATGATTATGCAATATCAATCTGATTCAGTCACTCGAGATAATGCCTCACTCCAGTACACACTTACAAAATAGATGCATGCTTAATAGTGCTAGCATATCTACACCTTTATATACATCGGTCATTGAGCACATAGCTCCAGTACACTAGAATAACTTCCAGAAGTCTGGCGCCAACAGCTAATACCTCCATTACTCTAGCCAAGAACACACCAATGAAATAATATTATTCCTAATAACTTGCAGAAGTCGGTACGGCCACCAAGCAACCTGAAACAAAAAACTTTAATAGATCAAGCAGTAGTAAACATCGCTGGAAATTACACAAAGATTTTATAAACAAATTTTTAATACTAATCTATGAATATAGTTACATCAGTATGTGCTGTATTTATCAGCAAGCACAAATTTAGAGGTATTCTCTAAACTAAGTCTAGAGGAATGTACCATAATCATGTCTGCCGCATTTCCTTGTCCTTGTTCTTGTTCTTCTCTTTTTGTCTTTGCTTTCCACCCTTATCCCTGTACCCCTTTAGTCTTTTGATTCTACCCCTTGATCGAATATCATTTGGAGGATGGATATGAACCTCACTTGGAATAGAACAACCTAAAAATTCCTCAAACTCTTCTATTTGAGTTTGTTTTTTCGCTGGAACTTGAGTAGACAATTGCTCTCGAAGTGCAAAAATGTGATCTCTCAAGAATTGCATGCTGACTTGAGATTGCTTCGCTTGTACTAAAAGGTCTTCCATCTTCTTAAATGTTTCTGAAGCTAATTTTTGTATCTCTGGATCAATTGAACTGCTCTCATTGCCTTCCAATAGAATGTCATCCCCGTCAAATACTGGCTCGGTTTTGCGGTCCTTTCTAAAACTTTTGAGTACATAATGCTTTGGTAGTTCATTTAGCTGGGTTGTTCTTAGGACATGGATCAGATGACGACATGGGATACCGTGCGTCTCAAACAACTTACATGTGCAAGAACCAACCATGGTTGTTGTGTTGTAAGTTACCACCCTTAATTTCTTATAGCCATCATGTATAGTTACTGTTTTAACCTCACCATCATGTGCCATCATCTCAACAAGGCAACGTTCCCTATCAGCAAGCAACTCATGTTGAAAATCCTGAAATATCTCATGCGTGAACACCTCACTGCCATGCTTTTCAATCGCCCACGATGTCTTCAACACAGGCATCGTATGTAGGCTCACATGGTCCTCTTGCAACTCCTTATGACGTTGTTCTTCCAAATCTGTGTCAAATCTAAGCCAAAACTCAACCAAAGCATGTTTGTAACCAATAATACGTGAGAAAAAAGAATTGGCACTCTCTGACCTTGAAGTGGTCCGCATAAGCCCTGACAAAGCTATTTCTTAGAAATAAGCTGGTATCCATGATTCTCGAAGGATGAACCTTTTACTGAACCATTCATCATCTTCCAACCCATACTCTGACATAATTTCTTTCTGTCGTTCCTCAAATTCAGTAGGAGTTTCAGAAGACCACACACACCGACCTAATCATTCATGGAAATCCTCATCGGTCTTCAAATCAGGGCCAACCTTCTATGGAATCTTATTCATAATATGCCACATGCATAGCCTATGTGCAGCTGTGGGGAAAACTTCCCTTATTGCATTGTCCATGCTACTACATTCGTCAGTTATTATAAACCTAGGTGCAGCCCCTCCCGTAGCTTTCAAGAAAGTGCGAAACAACCACTTATAGGAATCTGCCTTCTCATCATGTAACATTGCAGCACCAAAACAAACACTTGCCTTATGGTGATTGATTCCAGTAAAGGGGGTGAATATCATGTTATATTGATTGGTGCTATATGTTGAGTAAAAGGACACAAGCTCTCCAAATAGAGCATAATTTTTCCTACATGTGGCATCCGCCCAGAACACATGTACTAGTCTGCCCTTATCATCAAGAACATTTTCAAAATAAAATCCTGAATTTGCAAGATGTTTTCTAGCAAGCTGGTCAACAAACATTTGGGCATCAGATGACTTGATGAGGCACCTAAGGTTTCGGTGGTGATTTTGCAAGTCTCTCTTTGTACAGCCAACATTCTCAACCCCCCCCCCAAGTCTACACGAAGGAACCTGTATGCTAGGGATGTGCCAATGCTAGCTTTATGACAGCTCCATAATGTAGTTTTTGCTTGTTGGCTAACTTTCCTGTTTGATCTGATGAATTGTTTTTTACTGGGCGATACAAGTGTGTGTGTGTGCTCCTCTTCGAAAAGTGTCACAATGTACTTATTCTCGACCGTGCGTTTGACCGCAAGTTTAGCTTCACACCCACATCTAGTGATTTTGCTCTCATATCTCCTCTTACTACCAGTGCTAGCTACCAAAGTTTCCTTACCTTTCCGCTCTTCACGGAAACCTTCATGGTCACAGTAGAAACGCTTGTGAGTAATGACACCATTGACAGTCTTTTGCCGCCCCACACGTACTGAAAAACCAACATGATGTGCATAAGCTTCATAGAACTCCTTGGCTGCATTCAAATCAGCAAAAGTCATCCCTATGGCTGGTCTGATGGCATCATCACACTCTGGAGTACAATATGAGCCCTACAATTTGAATGAAAAGCACAACAGATTTACTTTGTTGGAATATAGGAAATTATAGAGATGTACTCTCTCTATAAAGAATTATAAGATTGTTTATAGATCACTAAAGCAGTGAGAGAGTACATATTAGTTAGGCAAGTACTTACAAAGAAAGGTGCACTATACGATTTTTGTGGTGTAGTAAACTCAATGTCCAGACTTGGCCTAGTGTGGACGGCTGATTCTGCATCAGACTGGACATCACAAATAGCCAAAGAAGGAGCCTTGCTAACTTCGCTTTGGCATTCCATAGTTACTGCACAAAACAAGATATACAGTTTGTAAGTGGAATCATAGGACGGGTTGTGAGCGCCCGCATCGGCTGGGCCGAATTTCTTTGAGCTGGCTGGAGTGCATGCAAGATCCTAATTATAAGCATGCCATTAACCATCTGCATCTTTATGTGCAAATAATACAATGCAGCTGGTTTTTTAGACTTTTGAAGAGACGACGTGTAATTCTTCTTACAGTTCATGCACATGCTCTCCTAAACTAACCTTTGCACACATGCATCCATGTACAGATGTACTAGTCTAGGATTTTTTTCTCACTGTCGATCACACTACTAGCAGTAGCACACACGCATAGATAAACCTGTACAAGCCCTACACACCGCTCAAGCTTTCTCTTTGGTAACTTCCATCTAAACATAATTTTCAGTTCACATACTTATCATCATCTAAATTCCATCTATACAGTAGCAGTAGCAGTTTATACAGATATGAATTTTCATTAGACTACTGTCACACGCAGCACACATGCCAAGCAGCGACACACGTATAGTCATAGATGTATATAACACTTAATTAGGAGCAAGTAAATTATATCTCGCCAATTTCTTCAAGACAAAAATCTGGACAGTGACCTCTAGGAAAATAAGCAGTTGCTGGCAAGATGCCACTACCTCGTCCCCTCTCCTATTTCCTTAATTTTTAGATGTGCTGAACTTGGAGGAGACATTCCAATGAGCCACGAGCTAGTTGCCTCCTCTGTTTGCTTTGCAATCTATCCCAATCTAGAGAAGAGGAACCCACTAGATGAGCAATTGGGACAAAGGAGAATGGGGCAAAGCAGAGGAGGCGAAGGGTACAAATCCTCATACCTAGGGACCCAAATCCAATTGGGGATAGTTGGGGATTGAGCACAGTTGGCCGCACAATCACCGGAGAGGAATCAGCCGCGCCGCTCGTTGACCGCCGGCCTAGCATAGAACGCTCGGAATAGGGCCACCACTGTTAGCAGGATAATCACCAGAGAGGAATCACCGGCGCCGCCCGCCGCCCGCCGCTTGCCGTCCAGCGCTGAACGAGAGGGTCTGGTCGGCTCGTCTCCTAACCCTAGCTTCTCACGGTAGGAAATAGAATGGGGATTTGCATACTGCTATGGAGAAAGGTAAAGAAGGGCTCAGGGTCTGTACCGAGGTGCATAATTCTTGCGGGGTTTAATTTGCAATTTGTACATCCTTCCATCTTGCAGCACACATTTTCTATCCAACGGCACAAGACCAAGTTTCCATGTTTTCGCTGAATGTTCGGTTTCCACCAGATATTTACTCTATAAATATTTTAAAATACCAAAATGATTTCAAACTCATTTTTCTCCACTTTTCTACTGTAGTTCATTTTACCCTTATTTCAATTTAATTATTTTCTTAGGAGAAAATTAATTTGAATAAAAGGCAAATGACTCCTAAATGGTTTTGAATTTGAATTTCAATTCCTTTTAATATTTCCACCAGATATTATTACCACAAAGGAATAATATCTGGTGGAAATAATACCTTTTGAATTTGAAGTCAAAGGAATTTGGCCAAAATATTTCAGTTCCTTTTAATATTTCCACCAGATATTATTTCAAAACTTCCAATTTGTTTCTTTTAAACTTCCAACTCATATTTCATATAATTTGAAGAAGTCATTTTATCTTCTCTCACGAAAATCATTGCGTTGCATAAAGTTTCTGGTTTGAATTGTTTGCAAATGAAATTCTAATATTTTCAAAAACCCTTTTCATTTTAAATGGAAGAAGTCATATTTTCTTCACTCTAGGGTTTTTGTGATGAAATGAATTTGAATTCATGAAGTTCAAAAGCAAGGTGAAGGTTTGGGAAAGTCATTTCATTCCCTCTCACTCAACTTTCCAAAAAGTTTCAATTTCACTCAATCATTCACACAACAATCAAACAACAATCAAAACTATTTATTTAATATAACATTCCAAAATTCAGAATTTTGGGATGTTACACCTATATACTGAGTCTTCATCATGTCCCAGGCCTACCTCGCTCCTTCCCGACATGAAGATGTGTCGGGGCGGACCGAGTCCCCCGCGAGCACCTATGGGGCCGGAGCCCCTTTCGTTGTCCGGTGAGGGGGGCGGAGGGAGCACAGAGAGCAGATCGAGGCGAGCACACGGGCGGTTTACCCAGGTTCGGGCCGCGATGGACGCGTAAAACCCTACTCCTGCTTGGTTGTATTGAACTGGGGAGCTCGGGAGCTTGGAGAGCTAGCTGCACCGAGCGTATGGCTGTCTGGATCCCAAATCTCCGAACCTCGGAACCCCGGAACCCCTGGATGTCCGAATGTCCGACCCCCCTCTACGTTGCACACGGGCCTCCTTTTATAGCGCAAAGGGGTCACCGACAGGTGTCAACGTAAGAGAAAGGGGTAAAAGTGTAAAAGGGGTGGTAGTTGTAACAGTGCGGGAACAGTGGCGCTACAGTGCGGCACAGTGTTATCATACCTACTTCTGACGGTAGGGGACAAGGGCATTAAATGCCCGTCACGGTCGCCCGGGCAGCACCGAGGCGGACCGTTAGGTGCGCCACCGCTCGCCACGATGGTGGCTGCATGCCACCGCATACCCCAGGCTGCGCGGTGCCCCGCCACGTGCCCTTGGGGGAAGCCCCGGAGCGACGCGTGGGCGGGCGAGCCAGAGCGCAGTCCTGAGGTGGCGATTTGCCGCGGCAAGTGGCTTGCCGCGGGGGTTGTCTTCCTGTGCCTGATAGCTTGCCGGCTATCAGGCCTTGCCGGGGCGCATGGCGCGCCGCGGCGGGCTTCTCTTGTGGTGCCTGGGTTCGGCCTTCCCGACAAGCTCCTCTCGTCGGGGTCTCGTCTTCTTGGCCCGGCAAGCTCCTCTTGCCGGGGGCCTTGTCTTCTTGGCCCGGCAAGCTCCTCTTGCCGGGGGCCTTGGTCTTCTCTTGGCGCTTCCTGGGCGGGCCCTGCCGCAGGGTGCTACAACTGCCCGTGCACAAGTCTGGGGTACTAAGGTACCCCTACTTTAGTACACCGACAGGAGCCCCCGGGCCTGGGCCACACACGGTGCCGAGCGTCGTTGGGCCAGGCCCTAACAGTGCACGGGCACGCATGGCCTTGGTCGCGCTGCTCCTTAACTCCGCACCCGTCGCACCTTCCCCAGGCGGCGCGCGCTTATCGCGGCGTCGTGGGGGCGGGGCGTGCGGGGTGAGCGTGACGTGGGTGGCGTGCGCGGGGCTGAACCGCGCAGGCGCGCGTCACGTCGCGCACGATCTCTTTATTCGGAGAGGCGAAGCGTCCCCCCCCACCTCTTCCTCTTATAAGCGGAGGGAAGCAGGGGCGGTTCGCCTTTCCCTTGGTTGCTACCTCTCTAAAACCTCTGCCACCTCCTTCTCCCAGAGGCAGCAGCGATTTGTCCTTGGAGCGCCCGGCGTCGTCAACTTCGACGATCCCCCTCCCCCGCCCCCGCCATGGCCCCGAAGAGCGATAAGGCGAAGGGGAAGGCTGCGAAATCGGCCGAGGTGCTACGGCTTGAAGCGCTTCGGAAGGAGACGGCGACGTTCCCCCCCCAGCTCGGTGCGGTGGAGCTGAGGGACAAGTACTGCCTCTTCTGGTCGACGAAGACGCGAGCGCATCCGCGCACGCGGGTGCTTCCCGCCGAGGCGCAGAAGCAGTACCCGACTGGGTACCCTTTCTTCGTCGTCTTCTTCTACTGCGGGCTCTGCCCGCCTTACTCGGAGTTCTTCCGTGAAATCATGAACACCTATGGCCTCCACCTCCTCGACTTTACCCCCAATGCCGTCCTCACAATGGCGGTCTTCACGCACCTCTGCGAGAACTTCGTCGGAGTTCGTCCCAACGTGGCCCTCTTCCGGCACTTCTTTGTCCCTCGGGTGGAGAAAGGAGAGCCGCTGTCCGGTGGGATCGCCTGGGTTTCCCGGTCCGGCAAGAAGGAGGCCTACTTGGGTGGGGACCTCCGCGGCAGGTGGGAGGAGTGGAGGGCGGAATGGTGCTTGATTGTCGAGGATCATCCGCAGCCGTTCACCGTCGTGCGCCGAACTCCGGTGGTGCGCGGCGATGGCTGGAGCGAGGTGTCCCCGGACGATGTCAGATTGAAGATCGCCATCACCCGGATCCTGCGTCTCAGGCTCGCCGGTCTCACCGTCGGCGCCATCGGCGCGGATTTCCTTCGCCGCCGGATCGCCCCCCTGCAAGAGAGGGGGAAGCCGGCCTGGGAGTTCCAGAATGCGGCGGACATCATGAGGCTGCGTCCGGGCCTCAATTTCAACTTCACCGTGCTGGAGCACGACGCGATGTTGAAGGAGTTGTTCAAGCACGACCCCGACCACCCCGGAGTGGTTCTGGCTGCCGCCGGGCGTCGTTCCCTTGTGCAACAACTCGTCGCTCAGCCATATCCTTGTGATGATGCCATCGTGCGACTCGCATGGGATCAACGCGACCTGGCAGGAGCCGCCGGAGGATGTCGTGCGGGCCTTCTTCGACGGCCTGGAGGAGGAGCCAGTCGTTCCCGCCGAGAAGGATGGCCTCATCCGAGACACCACCGCGGCGGAGTTGGCTTACATTGCCTCCAGGATGGAGGAGGCGGCGGCCGCCGCGGCCGCGGGCGAAGCTGGGTTTACCGAGGCCGAGGCGGAGGCGGCGGAGGCAGAGAGCCTCGCCGACCCGTCGGAGCTTGTCGACCAGGGCGAACCAGCCGGGCACGGCGGCGAGGACGAGTCTGCCCAAGGCGCGAGCGGCTTGCCGGAGGTCGGCGTTGCCTTCCTGCAGCCTCCGGGCGGCTCGCCGCAGGCGGAGCCCCCGGCCCAGCCGAGGAGGCACCTCCGCAGGGCCGGGTCGGCAGCGGGAGCGGGGTCTTCGCGGGCTGGGGCTTCGGTTGCCGCTGCGCCCCGCGCCGCGGCGTCGACGGGGGCGGAGTCATCTACTGCCCCCGCCAAGCGGCCTCGGGAGCCCACTCCCCTGCCCCCCCGCGTCAGGGCCGAGCCGGTTTTCGACTATTCTGCGCTCAGCTCCGACGACGGGGGGGACGGAGAGTAAGTTCCCCATGGAGCTCATATCTTTTTCCCTGATGGTTCGTCCTGTTCGACAGCTCGTTCGCCCTTCCCTTAACCCGGTCCCCTTTTCAGGACCCTGGCTCAGAGGAGAGCGAAGAGATCGAGGATCCCGTGGGTCATCCTTGATGACGAATCTCCCCCGGCAAGCGAGGTCGTGTCGGAGGCGTCCTTACCGGACCCGGCAGGGGATCCTCAGGGCAGCCCGCAACGCAGCCCCCAGCGTGAGCACATGACTTGCTCCTGCCGCTTGGCGCGTACGCGAGCCCTCCTTCTTCTTGTTGTTGATGCGAAGTTGTTGCTTTTGGGCAGGAGCGGAGCAGCTCCGGCGGGCGCATCCAGAGGGCGCCCCCGCCGTGCCGACCGCGTCTACTACCCTGCCAAGGGAGAGATCCCCGGCGAGGGAGGAGCCCCCGGCAAGGGAGGACCTTCCGACGGGGGACGCGGCCAATGATCCCCCAGCCGCGGCGAGCGCGGCTTCGGACCCCGTCGCCGGTAACTCTCCCTTGCGCAGGAAAGCTCCCCTTGGCCTTTTCTTCCTTTGACTCGTTCGATTGATCTATCTCCCTCCCTCAGACCCGCCCGCCTCGGATTCGATAGAGGATGAGGTCGCCGTCGAGGAGGGCGCGCATGGCGATGCCGACGACGTTGCCGGCGCTCGGGAGGCGGACGGCGTTGATATCCCCGTGGGCGACGGGGAGGCCGAGGAGCAGCAGAGGCTTGCCGCCGCGGAGTTATCCGCGCGGGAAGGCGAGCTGGTGCTGAAAACGGCCAGCCTCGCCAACCACGAGGAGGAGGTTGCCGCGCGCGGGCGGGCGCTCAGCGGAGACCTGAAGAAGGCGCAGGACGCTGCCGCAGCCGCTGAGGTCACCAAGAAGGGGCTGGAGGCGAGGGTGGCGCAGCTCGATTCCGACCTCAAGGCGAAGGACGAGGAGCTCGCCGCGCTCCGGCAGGAGCGCGAGAAGGGTGCGCTCACCCTCGGTGAGCTTCAGGGTCGCTTCGCCGAGAAGATCCGGGAGCTTGACGCCGCCAAGAACTCCAACTCCACTCTAGAACTGAAATTGGAGGCGCTCGGCAAAGCGCTGGACAGCGCTAAGGAGCGGGAGGCGGCTTTACGGAAGGAGGTCGACGGCAACGAGGAGCTGCTGAGGCGCGCCGCCGTTTCCCAGAACACCTTCAGGGATACGGTGGAGCGGTGGACCGAGGGCCTCGTCGACATCGCCGCCACCATCGACAAGGAGCTGACGCTGCTGGGGATCGAGGGCCACCAGTCCCTCACCGACGAGGACGTCGTGCCCAGCGCCAAGCTCACTTCCTTCTTCCAGGGGGTGGTGCAGGCGCTCCAGCACCTCCGAACGTCGCTTCCGAAGGAGCGGGCCGACGAGACGCGGGAGGCCATCTCCGGGGCCCTCGAGAGGGTGCTGGTGAAGATCGTTTTCCGCAATCCCGACATCAGGCTTACCAACGTCCTCAGGCCCTTGCCGGAGAACGCAGACCTGACGGGGATCCAGGCCCTCATCGCCCCTATCGTCAAGAAGGCGGCCGGGGTCAAGAGGATCGAGGGCGGCCGCGTGGACTAGGCCGCCTGCCCCTTTCTTTTATCTCCTTTCCCTGCCGCTGCTAAATATGCCATGGAAACGGCTGGTCAGAGCAGCAGTAAGGCATTTTGTAATATAACTTTTTATCTTAGGCAATGCATCGCACTGTTATCTCCTCTACTTGACCGGCGCCTTGTTTGTTTCCGCCCTACGCTTTCGGGGACTTGCCGGCGTAGGCCTCCGCCTTGTCACGGGCGCCGAGTGCGGGACGTCAGCGACCCGCTGGCGGGGCTACCACCGGCAAGAAACCTCGCCGCGGCTGGTTGCCGCTCACTCAGGTTGTTGAGCAGGCTCAAGGCAAAGTAAGCGGTGCGACTGCGGTCGCAGCACGCTTAGGGTGCCGAGCGAGCTCGAAACAAAGTGAGGATGCTACTCGGGGTGTAGCACACTCAAGTCGTTGAGCGGACTCGAAACGAAATGCGGGCGCAACCAGTCTCGTGCCGGTCCTTCCGCGCTCAGGCCTCTCAACCAAGGCTCGGTCGTTCGAGGGAGATAACTCTTAAAAATTGACGGGGAAATTGCTCGAGCTCCGGCAACTTATCTTTTCTTATCGCTTGCCGCCCGGTAGGGTAAAACCTCCTTGGGCAGCATCCAGCCCATCCTGGGGGTAGGTGAAGGCGCAGGGCCTCACGACCCTCCGGAGCTAGGCGTAGCTATGCTTGGAGATCCGCGGCCCTCTCTGCGCCAAGGATCACATGCAACTGCGGCAAGACTTGGGCAGAGAGGATGGTTGGCGGAAACGGGTTCCGGCAACCGCGCTGGCAAGATTCCTCCCACGGTCGGCGTCAACTCGTTCGGCACCCCGGCGGACGAGGCGCGCCGGGGAAAGAGGTCGCCTTTCTCGTGACTTCTGGCGCTAACTTCTGCGGCTACGGGAGCGGCGCAGAGTTCGCTGGAGGCGAATCGTTCGTCCAGCGGCCAGAAGGCGGTCCTCCTCAAGGAGCAGCTGCTTCTTCCCCAGTCTCTGCGCGAGTGGATACTCGAGGAGGGCCGCACACGAGCCCGTGGGAAAGAATGCCAAAGCTTGTCGGGAACCCCCGCTTCAACTGGACAGATCCTCGGATCCGCAGGAGCGGACTGTTCCTCAGCGTTCAAACTGCTGATCTGCTTGCCGGAGCAAGGCTTATCGGGGACACCTGCTTCGACTGGACGGATCCTGGGATCCGTAGGAGCGGGCTGTCCCCCCGAGTGCCCCCTACCTGGCGCGCCAAAGATGTCGGGGCGGACCGAGTCCCCCGCGAGCACCTATGGGGCCGGAGCCCCTTTCGTTGTCCGGTGAGGGGGGCGGAGGGAGCACAGAGAGCAGATCGAGGCGAGCACACGGGCGGTTTACCCAGGTTCGGGCCGCGATGGACGCGTAAAACCCTACTCCTGCTTGGTTGTATTGAACTGGGGAGCTCGGGAGCTTGGAGAGCTAGCTGCACCGAGCGTATGGCTGTCTGGATCCCAAATCTCCGAACCTCGGAACCCCGGAACCCCTGGATGTCCGAATGTCCGACCCCCCTCTACGTTGCACACGGGCCTCCTTTTATAGCGCAAAGGGGTCACCGACAGGTGTCAACGTAAGAGAAAGGGGTAAAAGTGTAAAAGGGGTGGTAGTTGTAACAGTGCGGGAACAGTGGCGCTACAGTGCGGCACAGTGTTATCATACCTACTTCTGACGGTAGGGGACAAGGGCATTAAATGCCCGTCACGGTCGCCCGGGCAGCACCGAGGCGGACCGTTAGGTGCGCCACCGCTCGCCACGATGGTGGCTGCATGCCACCGCATACCCCAGGCTGCGCGGTGCCCCGCCACGTGCCCTTGGGGGAAGCCCCGGAGCGACGCGTGGGCGGGCGAGCCGGAGCGCAGTCCTGAGGTGGCGATTTGCCGCGGCAAGTGGCTTGCCGCGGGGGTTGTCTTCCTGTGCCTGATAGCTTGCCGGCTATCAGGCCTTGCCGGGGCGCATGGCGCGCCGCGGCGGGCTTCTCTTGTGGTGCCTGGGTTCGGCCTTCCCGACAAGCTCCTCTCGTCGGGGTCTCGTCTTCTTGGCCCGGCAAGCTCCTCTTGCCGGGGGCCTTGTCTTCTTGGCCCGGCAAGCTCCTCTTGCCGGGGGCCTTGGTCTTCTCTTGGCGCTTCCTGGGCGGGCCCTGCCGCAGGGTGCTACAACTGCCCGTGCACAAGTCTGGGGTACTAAGGTACCCCTACTTTAGTACACCGACAAGATGATATGTCTCCGTCGTATCCATAATTTTTGATTGTTTCATGCCAATATTATACAACTTTCACATACTTTTGGCAACATTTTATATGATTTGTTGCACTAACCTATTGATCCAGTGCCCAGTGCCGGTCCTTGTTTGTTGCATGTTTTTTGTTTCACAGAATATCCATATCAAACAGAGTCCAAACACGATAAAAATTTATGGAGAACTATTTTGGGATATTTGTGATTTTTGGGAGGTGGAATCAAAGCAAACGGAGGCCCACGGCCTCCACAACCCACCAGGGCGCGCCAAGGTATCTTGTGCCCTCCCCGTAAGTTGGTTGGGGCCCTTCTTCGGGCAAAAGAAAGATAATTTATGGAAAAATTGTGTAAATTTTTTAGCGCAATCGGAGTTACGGATCTTCGGGAATTGAAGAAACGGTGAAGGGCTAGAAAACAGGAACGTGAAACATAAGAGAACAGAGGGATAGATCCAATTTAGGAGGGGATCCTGCCCCTCTGCCGCCATGGCAACCATGGACCAGAGGGGGAACTCTCCTTCCATATAGGGGGGAGGCCAAGGAAGAAGAAGAAGGAGGGGGGCTCTCTCCCCCTCTCTCCTGGTGGCGACAGAACGCCGCCGGGGCAATCATCATGTGACATCATCTACTCCAACAACTCCATCATCTTCACCAACTTCTTCATCACCTTCCCCCATCTATATTCAGCGGTCCACTCTCCCTTAACCCGATGTACATCCTACTTGAACATGGTGCTTTATGCTTCATACTATTATCCAATGATATGTTGCCATCCTATGATGTCCGAGTAGATTTTTGTTGTCCTATCGGTAATTGGTGAATTGCTATGGTTGGTTTAATTTGCTTGTGGTTATGTTGCTGTCCTTTGGTGCCCATCATATGAGCGCACATGGGGATCACACCATACGTTTTGTTGTACGTTGATAGGACTATGCATTCGAGGGCAAGGGTGACGGCAGCTTCAGCCTAAACATAGAAATTGATACGTACGGGATTGAAGGGGACCAATATATATCTTAATGCTATAGTTGGGTTTTACCTTAATGAACATAAGTAGATGGGGATACTTGCTAATTGTTCCAATCATAAGTGCATAGAATCCAAGTAAGTGATGGCATGCTAGAAGTGGCATCTCCCACATAAAACTTGCTATCGGTCCAGCAACGTAGTCAATTGCTAAGGGACAATTCCGCAAATGCTACCACCACTAATCCACACTTGTTTTACTAAGTTAATTGTTTCTTTATTTAAACATCACCTAACTTTTATTTACATGTTCTTTATTATCTTTCAAACCTATCCAAACCTACAAAGTACTTCTAGTTTTATTCTTGTTCTAGGTAAAGCAAACGTTAAGTGTGCCTAGAGTTGTATAAATGGTCGATAGTACTTGAGGGAATATTTGTTCTACCTTTAGCTCCTCGTTGGGTTCGACACTCTTATTTATCAAAAAAGGCTACGAACGATCCCCTATACTTGTGGGTTATCAAGACCTTTTTCTGGCATCGTTGTCGGGGAGCAATAGCGTGTGGTGAATATTCTCGTGCTTGTTTGCTTTATCACTAAGTAGTTTCTATTTTGTGTTCTTGTTTTCTATCCTTAGATACAGGTAGGAAACGCAAAATACCAAAAAAATAGGTGTACCTACTAAACCAATGGTTGAAGGACCACCCAAAATCTATCATACTACTAAAGCCTTCTACTTGGATCATCTTCAATCCATTTGTGCTCGTGTTGAAAAACCCAAGTAGCTTAGTTGAGGGAAAATCATTAAATGAGCATGCTTATTATGTCCGACGCCGCTTATCTCAAAAGGGGGGACTTTTTATGGCATCAAATTAATACTATGCAATGTTATGCTTGGAATTTATGTGAATTATATGATTTTACTTGTTGTTCTGAAGACCCTAAGAAACACCTTCCCTACCAATGTGAGTTTAGTGATAATGGAATCTCATATTCTTATGGCAAGGGTTTTTATAATTATTATGATGTTAAACAAACTGAAGAATTTATTGCTTTTAAGGGTGCTTATGAAATTGCTTATTTGATTGAAAAGTATGATGCTACTCTTTACAAATCTGAAAAATTTTCCATACTTAAATATTTTATGAAAATTATGCTTCTAATGCCTATATTAAACCATATATTGAGGACTTCTCTGCTATCAAAGAAGAGACTAATATTTTGCAGGAAACTATGGAGGAAGAAATTGATGAAACTGTGAGCTCATTGGATGAAAAAGGTGATGAGGAGAGCGAAGAACAAAAGTAGGTACAGCGGATTGATCACCCGTGCCAACCTTCTGATGAGAGTAACTCTTCAACTCATACATTGTTTAATGTCCCTTCATTCTTACCGAAAGATGAATGCTATGATAATTGCTATGATCCTGTTGATTCATTTGAAATATCCCTTTTTGATGAACTTGATGCTTGCTATGCTTGTGGCTAAGATGCAAATATGAATTATGCTTATGGAGATGAACTTGTTATAGTTTCTTATGTTAAGAATGAAATTGTTGCTATTGCAGCCACGCATGATAGTCCTAATACCTTTTTTAATTCTCCAAACTACACTATATCAGAGAAGTTTGCACTTATTAAGGATTATATTGATGGGTTTCATTCTTCCATTACACACGATGAATTTGATGAATATAATATGCATGTTCTTGCTGCTCCTACTTGCAATTATTATGAGAGAGGAACTACATCTCCGCCTCCCTATGTTTTCAACACGATAAAATTGCAAGAAACTGATTATGCTATGTATTGGCCTTTACTTGATGTGCATGAATTGTTCTTTTATGACATGCCGATGCATAGGAAGAGAGTTAGACATCGACATTGCATGAAATATGTTGCTTTGTGCTCACTACTAAATTACAAATCATTGCTAATTAAAATTGGCTTTGATATACCTTGGGATCCGGATGGAGCAATTACATGAGCACTTTATGCCTAGCTTAATGGCTTTAAAGAAAGCACTTCTAGGGAGACAATCCAAAAGTTTTAGAGACTCATTTTATTGTGTTGTGTGCTTTTATAAATTTTAAAAACAAAAAAAGAGGGGAACCTAAAACTTCACAAAAAGAAGTGAAAGTGAGAAAGACGAGTACCGTGGAAGCGGGAGCATGCCTTGAACTTTGTTCATGCCCATGGAAACTTTGTGAAACTTGAATTACAGAAAATTTTCAACAAAAATAATTATACCCTTGTAAAAATACATTTTATTATAAAAATAATGTGCCAAGATTTTCCTTTAGGATGATTAGATTGCTTGTTGGTATGTGCGGTGCAAAAACAAAAACTTTTGCCGTAGTGCATGATTTTACATTTTTACTGGAACGTGCAAAAATTCTGAATTTTTTACATAGTGCTACTATGAATTTTTTTTGTTTTGTCCTAATGTTTCAGAATTTTTGGAGTTACAGATTGTCCTGTTTTCGACATATTCTATTTTTGATGCATTGTTTTGCTTGTTTTGATGAAACTATCAATTCTATCGGTGGTATAAGACATGGATAAGTTATATCATAGCCGGGATAATGCAAAATCAAAATATGAATTGGTTTGCAACAGTACTTAAAGAAGTGATTTGCTTTATTATACTAACGGATATCACCAGTTTTTGTTAGGTTTTGTGTGGATAAAGTGTTCACAGATCGAGGAGGTCTCGATATGAGGAGAAGGAGGAGAGGCAAGAGTTCAAGCTTGGGGATGCCCAAAGCACCCCTAGTAAATATCAAAGGAGACTCGAGCATCTAAGCTTGGGGATGCCCCGGAAGGCATCCCATCTATCTTCAACAAGTATCAGTATGTTTTCGTTTTCGTTTCGTTCATGTGATATGTGTGAATCTTGGAGCGTCTTTTGTGTTTAGTTTTCATTTTTCTTTTATGCACCATGCGGGTATGAGATAGTCGATGGTTGATTTATAGAATGCTCATTGCACTTCACTTATATCTTTTGAGTATGGCTTTATAGAATGCTTCATGTGTTTCACATATATCATTTGAAGTTTGGATTGTATGTTTCTCTTCACATAGAAAACCATTGTTTGTAGAATGATCTTTTGCTTCACTTATATTTATTAGAGCATGATATTTTGTAGAAAGAATTAAACTCTCATGCTTCAGTTATATCTATTTAGAGAATCAACATAAGTTGGTCAATTGCATGGTTAGTCAGGAAATCCTACATAAAACTTGAGGATCACTGAATATGATATGTTTGATTCCTTGCAATAGTTTTGCAATATAGAGGTGGAATATCTGGGAGGTACTAGTATACGATTGTGGTTAGTAATAATATTGGTGTTAAGGTTTGTGATTCCCGAAGCATGCACATATAGTCTCTCATTATGCTATGAAGTTGGAGCATCATTTATTATTGAATGTCTTCCTTATGACTGGCAGTCGGGAACGAGTGATGGTCTTTTCCTACAATCTATCCCCCTAGGGGCATGCGTAGTAGTACTTTGCTTCAAAGGCTAATAAACTTTTTCAATAAGTATATGATTTCTATATGACTAATGTGAGTCCATGGATTATATCCACTCTTACTTTTCCGCAATTTGATAGCCTCTAAGGTACCGTGCATTGCCCTTTCTCACCTCGAGAGTTGGTGCAAACTTCGCGTGTGCATCTAAACCCCGTGATATGATACACTATATTTCACATAAGCCTTATTTTATCTTCTTCAAAACAGCCACCATACCTACATATTATGGCCTTTCCATAGCCATTGCGAGATATATTGCCATACAACTTCCACCGCTTCCGTTTTGATAACTTGAGCATTCATTGTCATATAGCTGACATAGTATTTGCGGCTCAGCCATCATTCATCATTTTATACATGTTACGCAAGATCATTGCACATCCTGGTACACTGCCAGAGGCATTCATATAGAGTCATACTTTGTTTTAGGTATGGAGTTGTAATTTTTATTTATTTTGAGTTGTAAGTAAATAGAAGTGTGATGATCATCATTATTCATTATTATAGCATGTCCCGGTGAGGAAAGGATGATGGAGACTATGATTCCCCCACAAGTCGGGATGAGGCTCCGGACAAATATAAAAAAAGGGAAAATTAAGAAAAAGTGAGGCCAAAAAGATCCCAAGAAAAACGGGAAAAGAGGAAAAATAAATAAAAAATGATTGAAAAGAGAGAGGGGGCATGCTAATTCCGCACTTGTGCTTCAAAGTAGCACCATGTTTTTCATATAGAGAGTCTCCTATGTTGTCACTTTCATGTACAAGTGGGAATTTTTCATTGTAGATTTAGATGCACACCCACCACAACAACAAAAAAGACACATCCATGACATTTAGGGCTGAACGAATTTTTTCCTGTCATGCTTATGACACTTCTATGCCGATAATTGTGACAAAACCCGATATCATCATAGATGTCGTGGGCTCCTACTTCTATGACAAAAAATCATGACAGAAAATGGGATTTTCATCTTGGGCGGGCTGGAGACACAGCTGCATGACATTCTTTGGGTCGTCCATGACGGAAAAAACCGCGGTGGAAGCGAGGGCAAGGAAAATATCGGGGGAGTTCCCGGTAACTGTGGGTGGTCGGGGCCGAGCGATGCGTGTTTCTCTCGTACGTACGCGCGTGTGTGCGAGGCGCTGCGCTCTAACTGAACCCGGGGGAGGCATTGGGCTCTAACTGAACCCGAGCGATTGCACTGCAGGCTACGCGTTACTGAACCCGAGCGATCGATCTATGGCTGTTAACTAAACCCGATTGAGCAATTCCTTCGCTACTGCTACTAACTGAACCCGATCGAACCTGCTACCTCTTGATGAACAGTGAGCGTTGTTGGGGGGTGGGGGTTGGATGAACAGTTCCAGGTGGTGGGGGGGGGGGGGGTTGGATGAATAGTTCGTGGTGGGAGGGTGGATGAACAGGACCCTGTGGTAGTAGAGGCCGTTGCCGCTAGATGAACAGGACCCCGTGTGTGGATTGCTGGATGAACATGACCCTGTGTGTGGAGGACTAGATAAACAAGACCCCGTGGAGGGCTAGTTGAATAGTAGCCGGTGGAGGACTGGTTGAACAGTAGCCGTTGGAATGCTGGATGAACAGTAGCATGTGGAGGCGTGGTTGAACAGGACCCCGTGGAGAGGGCTGCTTGAACAGTAGCTGGTGGAGGAGCGCGCGGTGGAGGCTAGATGAACAGGAGCCCGTGGATGAACAGTCGCAGGTGGAGGCTGGAGGAGGTCGACAGTGGATGAATAGTAGCCCGTGGTGGCTGGAGGAGGTCGATAGTGGAGATAGACAGTATCTCGTGGAGTCCCGTTTTGCGGTACGCCACACCCCTCCCGATGAACAAGACCCCCATTTCGACCGTAGCGCTCCAACATAAGTCCATTTCCTCCGTTTTGCGGTAAGCCACACCCCTCCCGATCAACAGGACTCCGTTTCGACCATAGGAGGTCCAAGAGCAGTCCGTTTCCTCTGTTTTGCGATATGCCGGACCCCTCCCGATGAACAGGAACTTGTTTCGACCGTGGCCTGTTGAACACAAGGCCGTTTCCTCCGTTCTGCGATATGCCAGGCCTCGTTTCCATCGGCTGTTCTGTCCAAGCCGGTTGGTTCCCGGTGAACATGACGACGAATTCCATTGTGACCCAGCCGGTTGTACGTACGTGGCCGTATTTATTTTCTTGCACCCTAGCCGATGTACGTACGTGTACATCCTACGTGCGCGCCTCTACTACGACACGTGCGTGCCTCTACTACGACACGTGCGCGCCTCTACATCGACCAGTATGTACGTACACGTTCACGGCCAGAATGACAACGCTACGTACGCTTCGACCAGGTGGGTCCCGACTGTCAGGCACTTCCTTTCATGCGAAGATGTAGCTGGTGGGTCCCAGCAGTCAGGGGGAAATGTTTTTTCACGAAACATGGTGGCCCGTCCGGTGGGTCCCTACTGTCAGGTGGAGTAATCATTATTTTTCGTGTAATAAGGAGGCACTTACTTGCTGCGGCCATGGACCCAGCTGTCAGCCTCTCCACGTACAGTACTCTTCCGATGGAAGTCGTTCTTTAACCACGTTGACCATGCCGCGCCGAGAGCACCAAGGCGGTGGATGACGGTGAGGCCTAGGAAGGGGACGACGCGGAGCCGGGGAAGACGCGGCAGTGGATGCCCATGCAGAGAGGAGTACGAGGGTTCACTAGTTCGGCTGCGGTGTGGGCTGCCGTCGCCGCAGGGCCTGGCCAGCGGTGGGAGTAGTAGGGGGCGGTGAGGCCTCCACGGCAGCACAGCCGGCCATGGGAGGCAGGAGCAGGCGGCACGACCGGCGCTGCTTTGGGCGGCTAGAGCAAGAAGACCAGAGGTTGAAGAAGCACTACGGCCGTTGGATGGACATCATACGGTCATTGGAGCTAGAGTCGTTCATATTGACTAAGTTGACAAAGCCCTCCGTCTGCGTCAACTTAGTAGGCCCACAAGTCAGCCTCCCATTATGGGTCCCAGCTATCAGGGGGAGTATTCATTTTTTATGCATAATAAGGAAGCACTTCCTTGCGTGCGAAGATATAGCTGGTGGGTCCAAGCTGTCAGCAGCGGGAAAGTTTTTTTTTGTGAAATACAGATGCCCTTCCGGTGGTCCTAGATGTAAGGTGGAGGAATCATTATTTTGCGCATAATAAGGAGGTATTTCCTTGTGTGCGGCCGTGGACCCAGCTGTCAGCCTCTCCACGTACAGTCCACTTCTGATGGATGTCGTTCGTTGACCATGTTGACCACGCCGCGCCGAGCGCATCCAAGGTGGTGGACGGCGGCGAGGCCCCGGACAGCAATGAGCCGGAGATGGGAAGACACGGGAGTGGAGTCGTAGACGGAGAGGTGTATGAGGGTTAACTGGTTCTGGTGCGGTGTGGTTCGGCTGTTGGTGGAGAAGAACAGGAGGTGTGGAGGGGTGGAGGGATGGCCTGGGCGGTGGTGGGGTATCGCTTCACAGCGAAGCATGCTAAGCAGAGATGCTAGCAGGAGGAGGTGGGAGCAGGTGGTCTCGGCGGCGCTGGAGGAAGAAGACGAGAGATTGAGGATGGATGTCGGTCGTTGGATATAAATCCAATGGCTAACGATGTTAAAATCATTTGTTGACTAAGTTGACAACGACTTGCTTTGGCTTCGACGTATTGGCCCACATTTCAGCCTCCAAAAATGTGGCACGTATTCAACCCATTTTTTTTCAGAATTTACAATCAATTTGATCTCTTTTTTTAGAATTACAGTCCATTTGCTGGGCTAGGTGAATAAATAATGTAGTGTCCATGCGACCCGTTTATTTTTTTCCTAAAAAATTACAGGCCATTTGCACTTCCTCGAAATACATGATTTTCATGGGCTGATTCTAATTATAATGTTGGGTTGGGTGCAACAATGTTATCAAAAAATAAACAGGGGCTGAGCATTTTGTTATAAATATATTTAAATAATAAGTGATTCATTATCACATTTGTCCATAAATCTTAACAAGCTTTTGTACATAATCACCAGGATTTTCGTTGCCAAAAAATCCAGGATTTATTGTTAAGAAATTATTTCCTTAAGTTAATTAGATGTGGGATATTGTTTTCTTACATATGTTAGTATCTGTTAAATATATGATGACAATAACGATAATATATAATAACATATAAAGTAATTTAAATATATATAATATAGTTAGAAGGGAAACATAAGTTGGACCAGGCGTTCCTCTTCTTATATAGAAAAATAGAATAGACCTCTGCGTTTTCTTCACAAAAAAAATTGGGTTGCCGATGTTTCAGGAAAAAAACCTCGGATGGGAGGTCCATAGGCCGGTCGATACATGACGGTCCTCAAGAAAATACAAACCGGCATGTCTGCGCATGTTAAAAAAGAAAGCCTAGACGGGGCAGCCCACAACCCATCTGACACTTGCTGCCCCAGTGATATTAAATGATACCTGCCAGCTCACCGGCTTCATTGTGAATTTATCTCCTTTAGTAACTACGTTGAAGCACCTAAAAATGTAACTATGTTGATAAACCCGTGGGCCCCAACGTCAGTATAGCATTAGGAGGAAGTATTTTTTCAATGCGGCACTTGCTTGTGTACGGCCATAGACCTGGTGGGTCCCGACTGTCCGCCTCTCCATGTACAGTCCTCTCCAGATTCGTCTTGTTTGTTCAGCGGGTTCTCAACGGCAGACAGCGGCACCACGGCGAACGCATAAAGGCGCAGGAGGAGATCGGACCACCTGAGGCAGTGCCTTATTTGTAACAAAAGTACTGAACTAGCCTAGTGGGCAAGTAACACTATCGACAGCTGTGCCGCCCGGGTTCGATTCCACCTGATACAGGGAAAATATCTCCAAATTTTTTGCCTCTGCCATTATTGACATGTGGGTCCCCATTTTCATCTACGCACACCACATCCAACACTTACCAAAACTTCGTCCCTCGTTTTCTTTGTTTTTCGCACATTCGACATTGTGTGGGCATTTTGAAAATAGCATATATTTTTGACTATGCATCATATGAAGATGTGTTATGCATGAATGTTGATCAGCATGCTGTTACCTAGCTGGTAGTTCCATTTTTGACACTGAATAAATCTTACAACATGATGTTATCCTTGTTTGAAAAGGCCATGTTAATATAAATGCTCTGCCTCTGAAAGTTGTAGTTTCTTATCTGAAACTGAACTTGTAGTTTCTTATGTGAAACTGAACTTGCAGTTTCTTATCTAAAACTGAAACTTGCAGTTTCTTCTCTGAGAATCACATTGTTTGCACTTTTATACTCCTATGAAACTACATTTTTTAAGTGTTAAACATAGATCTCTAGAATTCATAAAATACTTCATATGATCAATACTTCAAATCTGAAATTCAAAAGATATTCATATCTTAAAGTACTGTCAAAATACACAACACAAAACACAATTCACAACCTGTAAATACTGACAACCCTAAGCTCCTCCTGAAAATTCACAACCTGCTCGACTATTGGGCTAGGGGGCAGTCCCCTCCTATTCCTCGGCGACTGACAGCCGCCCCATGAGACAATGTGAACGGCGAGGGATATGATGGCGGGGAAGCGTCGTCGGGCCAACTACTTTTCTCCTCTTGACATTGGGTTCAGTCGACGAAGACTCCACCGGCTCGCTCTGGCACAACACCATGTAGATGCTCAATCCTTCAATCTTTGGTGGATGCTCCATATGGGATCGATACTCCAACATCCACTCTCTCACGATCGGATTCAGTGAATCTTTTTGCTCCATGGCCCAGAGGAGCAGCTCTATGTACTCCCACGCGACTACCTTCAGGAGTATCGCCGCCTTTTCGCTCTATTGCAGATATTTGGCCATGGATGTCACTGTCTCCGCTAGTTGGTCCTTGTTGTCAAACCAAGAATGTATCTCCAACATCTTAACTAGCTTCCTAGGGTCGCCGTCTGCGATCCTCATGTATAGGTTGTACTCCTCCATCGATCTGCTTCTCCATAACACCTTCACTTGCCGGCGGTGGTTTAGGAATGGAAGAGGAGAGGAGCAGCGCTGGTTTTGGATTAGAACGGGAGAGGAGCGATGCTGGTTTTGGATTCGAACAGGAGAGGAGGGGCGGTGGTTTTGAAATGTAAGAGGAGAGGAGCGGCGCTGGATTTAGATTGGAACAGGAGAGGAGCGGCAGTGGTTTAAGAGGAGAGGAGCGGCACTGGTCTTGAAAGTATTTTTTGTTTTGCGTATTTTGGGTCAAAGTTTGACCACGTACTGTATTTGACAAGCAAAATGTGAATGCATATCACATAAAATTGTATTGTTTGGTTCGGATATGAATGTACTTTCAAATTATATTATTTTTTCAATGCATAACATATATTTTATTCATGAAAATCATGGTCAATTATGACCCAGAATAAAAGGGAGACTGGTTAATGTGGGGTCGCTTTCTTAATTGAAGGGTAAATTGATTTTGATTTTGATCCAGTCATGGCACGCTGGCCCTCTCGTCCAATCCTAAATCGCTATCGCATGCTCCTCTCCCTCTTCTCGATTGCAAAACCACCTCCTCTCCTCTCCATCATCTCCATTCCAAAACCACTGTCTCGCCTCTCCCTCTTCTCCATTGGAAAACCACCTCCTCTCCTCTCCATCATTTCCATTCCAAAACCGCCGTATCGCCTCTCCGTCTTCTCCATTGAAAAACCACCCCCTCTCCTCTCCATCATCTCCATTCCAAAACCACAGTCTCACCTCTCCCTCTTCTCTATTGCAAGACCAGTGTCTCTCCTCCCATCTTCCAAACCTAGCACCGGACCACTCATAAGGACATCTATGGAGAGGATGTAGCAGCGAATCAGGCAGATCGCAGGCAGTGACCAGGCAAAGTTAGCCAGGTTGAAGGAGATCCTTACTTGGTTTTACAATGAGTGGAAGATTTCGAGGACGGTGAGGGCCATGTGGTAATGTATGCGAAAGAGCGAGACGGCAGCGACGAGGGCGGTGATGTACTCCTCGGCGGCAGTCACGCCGCAGTCCTTCGAGTTCATCGAGTATCTCCTCTAGGCGATGGAGCAGACAAATTTGCCCGAGGCAAAAGTCAGGCGGAGGTGGTGGGCGTACGGGTCGAAGGTCGAGCACCCAGAGGATAATGAATCGGTCGAGTATGGTGTGCCATTCGTGAGGGTGCAGAGCCAGCCGGTGCCACAGGAGTATTCGTTTTCCCGCCGCAAGAGGAGGCCGAATGGCGCGACGTCGCTTCCCCGCCATTCTCCACGGTTCCCTCGATGCTTGCCTCGTTTCAACGGCGATGATATGGTTTAAGGTAAGCTTCACACTAACCTAATCTTCCATCGGCTCATGCTTACAATCAGTGTGACAACTAATGAAATCATGCTTACAATCAGTCCCTGAGTACTACGCCAATCACCCTAAAATAGCTCTGGAACTTTGGGTCAAAGTTGTGACACTGTGTACAAATAAAGAAAAATAGATTGGTGCTTCTTTCAGAAAAGAGTACTCCCTAGAAAATTGCCAATATAAGCTACTAGTATTTGGTTAGAGGATTTGCTGCCGAGAAAGATCCGTCCACAGAGAGCGCCACACATCCCACTGGTGGTGGTGGATGCCAACGCGTGCATGGAGCATGGTTGGTGTCGGTAATTTTTACTTGGCACACCTCACACTCTGCATATATGCCGGTTCCATCCGTACATTTGATAGAGGCAAAGGTGTCCCATCTTTCGATGAGATGGTGGCTATCATTTTGGAGGAAGTCGACTTTGACAATCCGACTATGAACGTGCGAGGACGTCGCACCTTAGCAATCGCTAAACCAACTCCGAGAGGTTATTGACCACGCCGGAGCACGATCAACCTGACCACGAAGGTCTATTTCCTGCAGGAAAACGAAGAACAAGCAAGAAACTAAGATTGCAATTTGGATATTGCGAATATAAGAGGAAAGCTTTATTGATCAAGGTGGGGTTCTGTGACAAACGAAGTACGCGAAGTTGCACCTATGGCGAACTTTTAATCTAAACAAAACCCAAAGTCTAAACGACGCCCTAAGGGTTGTATATATGGAGGAAGAGGAGGGAATTTCGTGTCCCTTGAGGCAGGGGTCCGAAACCAACCCTAACTCTTGTTTCCCCACACATACAGACTCTAAAACTAGCCTATACTTAAGTATTTCGAAATTACATGGGCCTTGCCCAATAATAAGGTGACGCAGCACCTAGAATAGCCTATGGACGAATATTATGAAGTGGCATCTTGTATATTTCGTCCAAGGCTTCATGCACTCATTATGGTGGCTTCAAAGTCCTGGAATCATCACTTGTAACTCTGTTCTTGTTCCCCTTGCACATGCCAACATCTCCATGCTTGAACTTGCTCGAAGGTTCATCTTTCTTGTCCATGGCAGGCCCTTCACTTGTAAGCAAAACAAATGTATCCAGTTTAGGCAGCATCGTTTTCTCATGAACATTGGAATCGTTACCAAGAAACGAAAGTACCTGATAATTCAATTGGCGTGCGCAACCTCTAGTAATTGGTCCAGTATGTATAGCAGCAGGGGCTGTGGGTGTAACAATGGTATTGATGTCCTCATCATCCTCCCCTTCTTGAAATGAAGTCGTCCTCGACGGAAGCTCATCTTCCTCACCCAAATAAGGCTTCAAATCTGCAATGTTAAAAGTGGGACTAACCCCAAAATCTGCAGGCATCTCAAGTTTATATGCATTATCATTTATTTTCTCTAACACCTTAAATGGACCATCAGCACGTGGCATTAGCTTTGATTTGCGCAAATTAGGAAACCTATCCTTACGCAAATGTAACCAAACAAGATCTCCAGGTGCAAAGACAACATGTTTTCTACCCTTATCTCCAGCAAGTTTATATTTAGCATTCATACGCTCAATGTTGTCCTTAGTTAACTCATGCATTTTTAAGATCAATTCAGCACGTTGTTTAGCATCAAAATTAACCTTCTCCAAAGATGGAAGAGGCAACAAATCAATGGGTGCACGAGGTAGAAAACCATACACAATTTCAAAAGGGCCCATCTTAGTAGTAGAATGCAACGAATGATTATAAGCAAATTCAATATGAGGCAAGCATTCTTCCCACATTTTCTTATTATTCTTCAAAAACAGCCCTAAGCATAGTAGACAATGTTCTATTGACAACTTCAGTTCGACCATCCGTTTGGGGGTGACAAGTAGTACTAAAAAGCAGTTTAGTCCCCAACTTAGCCCATAAACATCTCCAAAAGTGGCTAACAAATTTAGTATCACGATCTGAAACAATAGTATTTGGCACACCATGCAAGCGAATAATTTCATGAAAGAACAAATCAGCAACATTAACAGCATCATCGCTTTTATAACATGGTATAAAGTGTGCCATTTTCGAGAATCTATCCACGACAACAAATATGCTATCCCTCCCCTTCTTTGTTCGAGGTAAACCTAAAACAAAGTCCATAGATATATCCTCCCAAGGAACACTAGGTACAGGCAAAGGCATATATCATGAGGATTGAGTCGTGACTTAGCTTTTTGACATGTAGTGCAGCGAGCAACAAAACGCTCAACATCCCGTCTCATCTTTGGCCAAAAGAAATGTGTACCAAGTACGCCCTCTGTCTTCTTCACGCCAAAGTGTCCCATTAATCCTCCTCCATGCGCCTCCTGCAATAACAAAGGACGAACAGAGCTAGCACGAATGCATAGCTTGTTAGCACGGAACACAAAGCCATCATTAATAACAAACTTGTTCCATGTTCTTCCTTCTTTACAATTCTGCATTACATATTTAAAATCAGAATCATGCACATATTGATATTTGATGGCCTCCAAACCAAATATTTTGAAGTCAATTTGTGAAAGCATAGTATAGCGACGAGACAAAGCATCAGCAATAACATTTTCTTTACCCTTCTTGTGTTTAATGACATAAGGGAAAGTCTCAATGAATTCAACCCATTTAGCATGTCTACGATTCAGTTTAGCTTGACTTTTTAATATGTTTCAAAGATTCATGATCAGAATGTATAACAAATTCTTTGGGCCATAAATAATGTTCCCATGTCTCTAAAGTCCGAACAAGAGCATATAATTCTTTATCATAAGTAGAATAGTTCAGACTAGGCCCACTCAATTTTTCAGAAAAGTATGCAACAGGTTTGCCATCTTGTAATAACACACCTCCTAATCCAATTCCACTAGCATCACATTCAAGCTCAAAAGTCTTATTAAAGTCATGAAGTTGGAGTAAAGGAGCATGTGTCAACTTATCTTTCAATACCGTGAAGGCTTCTTCCTGTGCGGTACCCCAAACAAAAGGCACATCCTTCTTTGTAAGCTCATTGAGAGGTGCAGCAATGGTGCTAAAATCTCTCACAAAACGCCTATAGAAACAAGTGAGTCCAAGAAAACTCCTCACTTGTGTGACCGTTTTGGGCTGCGGCCAACTCTCAATAGCTTCAATCTTGGCTTTATAAACATCAATTCCCTGTGGAGTAACAACATAGCCAAGAAAAGATACTCGGTCGGTGCAAAAGGTGCACTTCCCAAGGTTACCAAACAAACGTGCATCACGTAGAGCAATAAAAACAGCACGTAAATGTTCCAAATGTTCTTCCATAGATTTGCTATAAATCAGTATATCATCAAAATAGACCACCACAAATCGTCCAATGAAAGCACGTAAAACTTCGTTCATTAGTGTCATGAAAGTACTAGGCGCATTAGTTAACCCAAAAGGCATGACAAACACTCATATAAACCAAACTTAGTTTTGAATGCTCTTTCCATTCATCTCCCAATTTCATACGAATTTGATGGTATCCACTACGCAAATCAACTTTGGAGAATATTGTAGAGCCACTCAATTCATCAAGCATATCATCTAGCCTAGGAATAGGATGACGATAACGAATAGTAATATTATTAATGCCTCTACAATCAACACACATACGCGACGTACCATCATTTTTAGGCACTAGTATAATAGGAACAACACAAGGACTAAGAGATTCGTGTATATAACCTTTGTTGAGCAGCTCCTGTACTTGACGCATAATCTCCTTCGTCTCCTCTGGATTGGTATGGTATGGTGCACGGTTGGGTAGCGATGCACCGGGAATTAAGTCAATTTGATGCTCAATCCCTCGAATAGGTGGTAATCCCGGTGGCATGTCTTGTGGAAAGACGTTAGCGAACTCCTGCAAAATGTTAGTGACAGCAGGGGGCAAAGAGAAAGGCACGTCCTCGAATGAAAATAATGTCTCTTTGCTCACAAAAGGATAGCAAACCGATGTGCTAGAATCTAGCTCATCAACATCAGATTTGGTGGCAAGTAAACATGCACTTTTCAATTTAATTTCAGAAGCAACACTAGATGGATTATTATTAGGCTTCATTTGCTTCTCAAATTCTTTTGCCACAATCTGATTTTCACTCTTATTTTATTCTTGTTTTGCTTTATTAGCTCTATTAATATCATCTTTCAAAATGGAATCAGGAGTCATAGGAAGCAAAGTATTATTTTTATCCTTATGAACAAGAGTATACTAATTGTTTCTACCATGGTGTACAGAATTTTTATCAAATTGCCATGGTCTACCAAGTAATAAGGAGCATGCTTGCATAGGTACCACATCACAATCAACATAATCAGCATATGTAGGGATACTAAAATGCACACGAACAGTACGTGTTACCTTAATCTTGCCGCTGTTGTTGAACCATTGGATGTAGTAAGGATATGGATGTGGTCTTGTGGTGAGAGATCGCTTCTCCACCATCTCCATGCTAGCCAAGTTGTTGCAGCTCCCTCCATCTATGATGACGCGAATAGAACGGTCCTTCACAACTCCCTTTGTATGGAACAAATTATGCCTCTGATTTTGCTCAACCTGTCTAACCTGCACACTCAAAACACATTGAGCAACTAAACATTCATACATGGCAGCATCTTCAGCAACCATGTATTGCGTCTCATGATCAGAATCATCTCGACCGTGTTCTTCATGTGTAATAAGAGCCAAAGTCTCCTCATCATAGTCACTAGCGGACTCATAGCCACCATCCTCAGTAGCAATCATCACACGCTGAGAGTTGCATTCTCTCGCAAAATGTCATCTTCCCTTACAACGACGACAAATAATATCACTTGTGTGCCCTGTAGACGCCATGGAAGAAGAAGAGCTCTGTGCAGGCCCGACAGGTGTGCTCTTGGCAGATAGTGGTGGTTATGCCTGCTTTCTTGTATCACGGTTGGAGGTGGCACCTGAAGGAGGTGATGGTGCAGTGGAAGTAGATGATGCATGTGGTGTCCATGATGAAGGTCGACCTGCAGAAAAGTTAGTTCGCGCCAGTGCCTGTCGATCCTGTACTGCACGTTCAGCTTTACAAGCAAGATGGAATAAACGAGTGATATTATTATAATCCTTATAGTCTAGAATGGTATGAATCTATCTATTTAATCCACCCAGAAAACGTGCAAGCATAGCTTCATTCTCCTCAACAATACCACATCTAATCAAGCCAGTTTGTAATTCCTGATAATATTCTTCTACCGAATTTTTTCTTGGTCTTAAGCGCTGCAATTTTTGAAGTAATTGACGTTGATAATATGGTGGAACCCAACGAGTACACATAGCAGTTTTCAAAGCAGCCCAAGTAGCTGGAACAGGATATAATCTACAATGTTCAGACCACCAAATACATGCAAACCTAGTGAAAGCACAAACAGTAGCAGGAACACGTCTCTCCTCAGGATATTATAAACATGTAAATCGTTGTTCATTTTCTAACTCCCAAGTAAGATATATATCAGGAACATATCTACCCTCAAATGGTGGAATATTCAATTTTAGTTTAGGGAGATGGTCATGATCTCGTACCTGAGGGGGAGACCTAACATTGCCATTATTTGCATGTGGACGACCTGGTGGTTGTGGTGCTGGTGGTTGCACGTAGTTCTGATTTTGATCAACTTCATCCTCGTAATCTCCCACATAATCATCCTCCTCCACATCAGCAGCAGGAGCCATAGAAGTATCAACAGCAGCACCAGCAGTTTGGCCTGGCTGAAGAGGGACACGGCTCGCTCGGAAGATGGCTGTTTCCTGACGTGGAGGTAGTCGTTGTTGTTGCAGAGGTGCGGCAGATGCAGCCGGTGGTGGTGGTGGAAAACGCAAAAGCAATTCAGCATACTTGTTATCGAGCTTTGTTTCAAATGTCTTCTCCATGCCATCTATCTTCTCCATGGCCTCGTCAAATCTGTTTAGCACATCTTGCACCTGTCCACTCATCATTTGCTGAAACTTATCATGAAGCTCCTTGTTCGTCAAGTTCTCCCAGTCAGTCTCGTCGGCTTGTGATCCTGGCATGGTTAGCAGCTATAGAAACACACAAGAATATGATCCTACAGACTACTAACAAGTGGTGGTGGCGGGTGTCACAAATCCGTCAAGCAAATCTCAAATTGTTACCAGTTCTTACCCAGCAGCAGCCGGTGATCGGCAACCGATGTAGTCAAAACTCTCAAAGTTTTGATAGAGCGAGTACCAGGGAGAGTCAAACGCATGATGTAGATGTATGTGGAGCTGGGAAGGCTTATAATATGGTAGCAAAAAGGGTCAGCAATAATCAATTCAGAGATGCAAAGTTGAATAAACGCTCAACGACGGTACTGTGCTGGTCCTAGGCTAGACCGTACTAGAGACGCGAGCCTAGAACACTAACAAAATCACGACGCTGCACGTAAACAAGGGAGGAGCACACTCTGAATTTTCTTCTCTTTTTTTTCACTTTTTTTGCACTTTTTTCCTCTCTTTTTTTGCTCCCTAACAATTTTTTTTCGAAAAAGTCTACAAATGTCCTAAAAACTGCCTAGCCAGAATTTTCCAGACTTAGTTTTTTTTTAAACTGGAACTATTTTTCTTCTGTGGATGGCTTGGATGTTGGGGAGTCCTACTCTGTCATGACTCAAAGTATCGCGTGATCTGGAAATCGAGAACAAAGCAACAATTGCTGGACTCGGACTAGGACTGGTGGCGAAGATGGATCTGGTGGAAACTCGGACTTGTGGCGGATATTTGCAGGGCGATGGAACACGGACTGGTGGCGAATCTGTGATGGAGGTGGACTCTGATTAGCGTGATGGTGATGGATATGTGGTATATGGTAGCGGCGACGACGATGGTGGTATATGGTAGTGGCGATGACGATGGTGCGACGGCGACGTGACAACTTGTGAACAGAACTCGAAACTCTAAAGTACTAGACGCTAGGACCAGCAACTTGACACGACGATGCAACCGCAAATTCAACCAAGCAAAAACAGAAAAGATTATGCAAAGGCTCAGATTGGTTCGGATAAGATGAACTAACCCTAAATTTTTTTGGCTTTTTCGTGGACTATGGGTATGAAGAACAGACTCGATCTAAACTATGAAAAACTGTAAAATCTCACAGAGCAACCTGGAAATCTGATACCACTTGATATAGGCAAAGGTGTCCCGTCTTTCGATGAGATGGTGGCTATCGTTTTGGAGGAAGTCGACTTTGATGATCCGACTACGAAGTGCGAGGACGTCGCGCCTTAGCAATCGCTAAACCAACTCCGAGAGGTTATTGACCACGCCGGAGCACGATCAACCTGACCACGAAGGTCTATTTTCTGCAGGCAAACGAAGAACAAGCAAGAAACTAAGATTGCAATCTGGATATTGCGAATATAAGAGGAAAGCTTTATTGGTCAAGGTGGGGTTCTGTGATGCCTTTGTCTGGTCGTTGAACACAAACGAAGTTCGCGAAGTTGCAGCTATGGCGAACTTTTAATCTAAACAAAACCCAAAGTCTAAACGACGCCCTAAGGGCTGTATATATGGAGGAAGAGGAGGGAATTTCGTGGCCCTTGAGGGAGGGGTCCGAAACCAACACTAACTCTTGTTTCCCCACACATATGGACTCTAAAAACAGCCAATACTTAAGTATTTCGAAAATACATGGGCCTGGCCCAATAATAAGGTGACGCAGCACCTAGAATAGCCTATGGATGAATATTAGCAAGTGGCATCTTGTATATTTTGTCCAAGGCTTCATGCACTCATTATGGTGGCTTCAAAGTCCTGGAATCATCACTTGTAACTCCGTCCTTGTTCCCCTTGCGCATTCCAACATCTCCATGCTTGAACTTGCTCCAAGGTTCATCTTTCTTGTCCATGGTAGGCCCTTCATTTGTAAGCAAAACAAATGTATCCAATTTAGGCAGCATCATGTTCTCATGAACATTGGAATCGTTACCAAGAAAGAAAGTACCTGATAATTCAATTGGCGTGCGCGAGCTCTAGTAATTGGTCCAGTATGTATAGTAGCAGGGGTTGTGGGTGTAACAATGGTATTGATGTACTCATCAACATTTGTGTAGTTCCACCAAAATGCAGCTAAATCATGTTTGCACTGATAATGAAAAAGCGTGATTACATTATATTGGCACTAGTTGACGAAACATACACTAGTAAGTAGAAGAAAATATTGCAATAGTATCATAGTATGCCATGTTGCGAGGGCGAGATGGGCCTTGTGACGCCTCATACGGTACACCCCATACTGGAAATCGACCCATGTCTCCCCGATACACCTTCTGCTAGTGATGAACATTAGTGTACAACGGTAGTACAAGGAGGGGCCTTGAGACATTCCAATCTCTATTTTTGTGCACATGAACTAAAATTAAGCACCCCAGTTTGCAGAAATGCTTAAACATTAACAATGGGACTAGTTGATGAAACATATACTAACAAAGAGAAGCACTTTGTTTATCTACATTGGAAATGAAATGATAGAGAGGACACTCGCTCTATTTTAACTGTATTATTACTTCATTTTATCAGTTGCACTAGGGTCGAGCAGGTGGCAAACGAGGTGTACCGTGCGTCACAAGGATGGAGGCCGGGGGTGCTTATAGTGGGATGCTGAAGCTCGCTCTATCTTCCCCCCTGATGTTTTTATGGTAGCATTTGGGTTGTAATCCAAACTTGGTCGAGCTGGTGCTGCGGCCCCTACCTGCTTAGATTATGTGGTGAACTTGTCTCCTGCTAGTACTCAGTCCAGTCTAGTAGTAGTTGCATAACTTCCCGTTTACACTGAGATGTTGTCGGATAATGGTTGTCTATGGTAGGGTTTCTTTAATGGAACCGGAGAAACCCCCCTCTTTCGATATATAAAGAAAATCAGTGGCACTAGCGGTGCCAAAACATTGCCTCAAATTAATAGTGCCACTAGATAGACGTGCAAAATAATAATATTACTGCTTTATCATGGCAGTGCCAAAACAGTAGCACAAGAGCAGACTCAACATGTAGGATCTTTGGCAAATGGTCAGACCAAAAAAGAACATACCTTGTGATGGGAACCATATCTGCAGTCAACACCATCATAGAAGGGATGACACCAGTCACCAACATGGATGATTCAATTCATGGGAACTTTTGGTGCAGTTCACCTAAAATGAAGCAATGTCCCATGAGCTAGTAGCTTCTTCATTTTTTTAAGAAAAGGGCTCCAGCCCCGGTTCCATTTCCATCAGAAAACGAAACCCGCACAGCTTCTTCTTCATTAGTTGCAATAAAATTGAGCAACATCAAGGTTGGTTGTGAAGCTCCACGAATGTTCAACTATAATTGGATATCATTTGTGCAGTTCAACTAAGATCAAACATGAAATGTATATCTCTGTTTGCACAAAAAAGGTTGAAAGGAGGGTGACTAACAAGTGATGAAATATACATCAAATGAAAAGAAGCATGTTCCTTATCTGAATGGCAATCCTACAAGGACAGTAGCAATTATAAAGTAGCAACATTGCTAGATATTAGTGTGGGCATTAGGATTAACTATGACAACCGTTAAATACGACATTACTTTAATGGTGCCATTGCTTCATTTTACCAGCACCATTACATTAAGAGCTGCTACAGAGTTGGTATTTGGGCACGGGAGAGTAGGCGGACCAAGATAGTTGCATTTATAACGAAAAGAAGCAACTTATCTTAATGGGATATTTAGCAGGACATCAAAAAAAGTGCAATTGATTCATATTACTAGAGGCATTACATTCAAAAACAACATTGGTTTAACGTGTCCTTACTTTTAACATTGCGACAACTACGTTTTACCAGTGCCATTACATAAGAGTGGCTCGGGGCAACAAACATCAGAACATGATATCTAGGTTGGTCCCATTTTTGTTTGGTATAGCCACCTTATACTGTGCGAGACTAGCAAATCTAGTGCTGGACTTACTCTGTTGACTTGTCCCCCAGTCCCCACTTTCTTTCCTTTTTCAACCAATATATTGGGTTTATATTGAGTTTGTACTGCATTTCCCTTTATTTCCCTATGAGACCAAGAGACCAGTTGGATAGCCAGTCTCTGCTAAATTTCGCCCCCATTATTTCCTCTTTTGACCAAGTCCTAGATTTAGGTAACAGATCTTCCCCCACCCCCACCCCCACCCCCACCCCCTTTCTTGCTTGTTTGAACCAAGTAGTACTAGATTCGAGTGCATGAACTAGTTTTACCTTTTAACAGTAAAACTTTAGGTGGCTTTTGAACAGCCGATTGATCCTATCTACGAGGGGGCCTGGGAAATAGTAAAAGATACAAATGTAGCAACGTCAGGAGCTCAGGAATTAGAGCAAGGCCGGTTTCGAAGGAAGTTATACCTGAGGGTCGTCGGGATGTCGCTAGGTGGGCGGCGGGAGGCCGGATCTACCCACACTACAACAGCAAGGAAAAAGGGGTCGGAGGCCCTGCCTAGCCAGCGGTGCTTGGGAGAGCACGACAAGGCACGCTGACCGGGACGCGCCGGCAGTGGGTAAGAGCCGCCGCCGAGGACGACTGCGTGAATGTTGCACCTTCTCACCTTCCCCGACGGAGAGGATCTGGCTGGATCTGTGACCAGAAGTGAGCAGAGAGAGAGAGAGAGAGAGAGAGAGAGAGAGTGGCCACCTCTGTCGTGTTTAGATCTGGAGAGGACGAGACAGTGTGAAGAGAACAACACTAGCAAGCCAGCGCGGAGGCTCCTACCTATATAGTCGAGTACTAGTTTTCTTTTGTCTACCGGAGCCGGCTTGACCTCGTCAATGACTGTCAAGAAGTCTTCATGCACGTGCCCCGGAGGCGTAGTTGTCGTCATTTTGATCTCAAGAACCGGATTATAAAATATAACACGAAAAAATGCCACATGACAAGAAACCATAACCTCGCTGCCCAAAGGAGACAACATGAATCCTGTCGGTGTACTAAAGTAGGGGTACCTTAGTACCCCAGACTTGTGCACGGGCAGTTGTAGCACCCTGCGGCAAGGCCCGCCCAGGAAGAGCCAAGAGAAGACCAAGCATTCAAGACAAGGCCCCCGGCAAGAGGAGCTTGCCGGGCCAAGAAGACAAGGCCCCGGCAAGAGGAGCTTGCCGGGCCAAGAAGACAAGACCCCGGCAAGAGGAGCTTGCCGGGACGACTGAGCCCATGTAATGCCATCCAAGAACAAAGTATACGAGATAGAAGATCGAGACCCCGACAAGAGGAGCTTGTCGGGAAGGCCGAACCCAGGCACCACAAGAGAAGCCCGCCACGGCGCGCTATGCGCCCCGGCAAGGCCTGATAGCCGGCAAGCTATCAGGCGCAGGAAGACGACCCCCGCGGCAAGCCACTTGCCGCGGCAAATCGCCACCTCAGGACTGCGCTCCGGCTCGCCCGCCCACGCGTCGCTCCGGGGCTTCCCCCAAGGGCACGTGGCGGGGCACCGCGCAACCTGGGGTATGCGGTGGCATGCAGCCACCATCGTGGCGAGCGGTGGCGCACCTAACGGTCCGCCTCGGTGCTGCCCGGGCGACCGTGACGGGCATTTAATGCCCTTGTCCCCTACCGTCAGAAGTAGGTATGATAACACTGTGCCGCACTGTAGCGCCACCGTTCCCGCACTGTTACAACTACCACCCCTTTTACACTTTTACCCCTTTCTCTTACGTTGACACCTGTCGGTGACCCCTTTGCGCTATAAAAGGAGGCCCGTGTACAACGTAGAGGGGGTTCGGGGGGTTCCGGGGTTCCGGGTTCCAGGGTTCGGAGATTGGGCATCCAGACAGCCATACGCTCGGTGCAGCTAGCTCTCCAAGCTCCCGAGCTCCCCAGTTGAATACAACCAAGCAGGAGTAGGGTTTTACGCGTCCATCGCGGCCCGAACCTGGGTAAACCGCCCGTGTGCTCGCCTCGATCTGCTCTCTGTGCTCCCTCCGCCCCCCTCACCGGACAACGAAAGGGGCTCCGGCCCCATAGGTGCTCGCGGGGGACACCGTCCGCCCCGACATCTTTGGCGCGCCAGGTAGGGGGGCTGCCGGGGGACAGCCCGCTCCTGCGGATCCCAGGATCCGTCCAGTCAAAGCAGGTGCCCCCGATAAGCCTTGCTCCAGCAAGCAGATCAGCAGTCTGAACGCCGAGGAACAGTCCGCTCCTGCGGATCCGAGGATCTGTCCAGTTGAAGCGGGGGTTCCCGACAAGCTTTGGCATTTCTTCCCACGGGCGCGTGTGCGGCCCTCCTCGAGTATCCACTCGCGCAGAGACTGGGCAAGAAGCAGCTGCTCCTTGAGGAGGACCGCCTTCTGGCCGCTGGGCGAACGATTCGCCTCCAGCGAACTCTGCGCCGCTCCCGTAGCCGCAGAAGTTAGCGCGAGAAGTCACGAGAAAGGCGACCTCGTTCCCCGGCGCGCCTCGTCCGCCGGGGTGCCAAACGAGTTGACGCCGACCGTGGGAGGAATCTTGCCAGCGCGGTTGCCGGAACCCGTTCCGCCAACCATCCTCTCTGCCCAAGTCTTGCCGCAGTTGCATGTGATCCTTGGCGCAGAGAGGGGCGCGGATCCCCAAGCATAGCTACGCCTAGCTCCGGAGGGTCGTGAGGCCCTGCGCCTTTGCTTACCCCCAGGACGGGCTGGATGCTGCCCAAGGAGGTTTTACCCTACCGGGCGGCAAGCGATAAGAAAAGATAAGTTGCCGGAGCTCGAGCAATTGCCCCATCAATTTTTAAGAGTTATCTCCCTCGAACGACCGAGCCTTGGTTGAGAGGCCTGAGCGCGGAAGGACCGGCACGAGACTGGTTGCGCCCTCATTTCGTTTCGAGTCCGCTCAACGACTTGAGTGTGCTACACCCCGAGTAGCGTCCTCACTTTGTTTCGAGCTCGCCCGGCACCCTAAGCGTGCTGCGACCGCAGTCGCACCGCTTACTTTGCCTTGAGCCTGCTCAACAATCTGAGTGAGCGGCAACCAGCCGCGGCGAGGTTTCTTGCCGGTGTTAGCCCCGCCAGCGGGTCGCTGACGTCCCGCACTCGGCGCCCGTGGCAAGGCGGAGGCCTACGCCGGCAAGTCCCCGAAAGCGTAGGGCAAAAACAAACAAGGCGCCGGTCAAGTAGAGAAGATAACAGTGCGATGCATTGCCTAAGATAAAAAGTTATATTACAAAATGCCTTACTGCTGCTCTAACCAGCCGTTTCCATGGCATATTTAACAGCGGCAGGGAAAGGAGATAAAAGAAAGGGGCAGGCGGCCTAGTCCACGCGGTCGCCCTCGATCCTCTTGACCCCGGCCGCCTTCTTGACGATAGGGGCGATGAGGGCCTGGATCCCCGTCAGGTCTGCGTTCTCCGGCAAGGGCCTGAGGACGTTGGTAAGCCTGATGTCGGGATTGCGGAAAACGATCTTCACCAGCACCCTCTCGAGGGCCCCGGAGATGGCCTCCCGCGTCTCGTCGGCCCGCTCCTTCGGGAGCGACGTTCGGAGGTGCTGGAGCGCCTGCACCACCCCCTGGAAGAAGGAAGTGAGCTTGGCGCTGGGCGCGACGTCCTCGCCGGTGAAGGACTGGTGGCCCTCGATCCCCAGCAGCGCCAGCTCCTTGTCAATGGTGGCGGCGATGTCGACGAGGCCCTCGGTCCACCGCTCCACCGTATCCCTGAAGGTGTTCTGGGAAACGGCGGCGCGCCTCAGCAGCTCCTCGTTGCCGTTGACCTCCTTCCGTAAAGCCGCCTCCCGCTCCTTAGCGCTGTCCAGCGCCTTGCCGAGCGCCTCCAGTTTCAGTTCCAGAGTGGAGTTGGAGTTCTTGGCGGCGTCAAGCTCCCGGATCTTCTCGGCGAAGCGACCCTGAAGCTCACCGAGGGTGAGCGCACCCTTCTCGCGCTCCTGCCGGAGCGCGGCGAGCTCCTCGTCCTTCGCCTTGAGGTCGGAATCGAGCTGCGCCACCCTCGCCTCCAGCCCCTTCTTGGTGACCTCAGCGGCTGCGGCAGCGTCCTGCGCCTTCTTCAGGTCTCCGCTGAGCGCCCGCTCGCGCGCGGCAACCTCCTCCTCGTGGTTGGCGAGGCTGGCCGTTTTCAGCACCAGCTCGCCTCCCCGCGCGGGTAACTCCGCGGCGGCAAGCCTCTGCTGCTCCTCGGCCTCCCCGTCGCCCCCTTTCGCTCCTTATAAAGGGGCGGAGTGGGACCGCGGCCGCCTCGCTCCTCCAATAGAAGCGGAGGAAGGGCAGGCGACTGGGGCCGACCCACTGCATCGACCCGCGCCGGCCCGACTCCCTGCCTCCGCCGCCGCGACTCCGAGTGCATGAGGACCGCGTGGTGGGCGCGCAGAACCGAGGCGACGGGTGGGACGACCTCTCCCCATCCCGTGATTATGGGGAACGGACGCCTCGAAAGCCGTGCCTCACCCCCGTTCATTTATCGAGCTGCGCCTCCGCACCTCCCTCCACTTAAAGAGGGAACGGGCGTTTCACCCCCACGACGCCGCGATAAGCGCGCGCCGCCTGGGGAAGGTGCGACGGGTGCGGAGTTAAGGAGCAGCGCGACCAAGGCCATGCGTGCCCGTGCACTGTTAGGGCCTGGCCCAATGACGCTCGGCACCGTGTGTGGCCCAGGCCCGGGGGCTCCTGTCGGTGTACTAAAGTAGGGGTACCTTAGTACCCCAGACTTGTGCACGGGCAGTTGTAGCACCCTGCGGCAAGGCCCGCCCAGGAAGAGCCAAGAGAAGACCAAGCATTCAAGACAAGGCCCCCGGCAAGAGGAGCTTGCCGGGCCAAGAAGACAAGGCCCCGGCAAGAGGAGCTTGCCGGGCCAAGAAGACAAGACCCCGGCAAGAGGAGCTTGCCGGGACGACTGAGCCCATGTAATGCCATCCAAGAACAAAGTATACGAGATAGAAGATCGAGACCCCGACAAGAGGAGCTTGTCGGGAAGGCCGAACCCAGGCACCACAAGAGAAGCCCGCCACGGCGCGCTATGCGCCCCGGCAAGGCCTGATAGCCGGCAAGCTATCAGGCGCAGGAAGACGACCCCCGCGGCAAGCCACTTGCCGCGGCAAATCGCCACCTCAGGACTGCGCTCCGGCTCGCCCGCCCACGCGTCGCTTCGGGGCTTCCCCCAAGGGCACGTGGTGGGGCACCGCGCAACCTGGGGTATGCGGTGGCATGCAGCCACCATCGTGGCGAGCGGTGGCGCACCTAACGGTCCGCCTCGGTGCTGCCCGGGCGACCGTGACGGGCATTTAATGCCCTTGTCCCCTACCGTCAGAAGTAGGTATGATAACACTGTGCCGCACTGTAGCGCCACCGTTCCCGCACTGTTACAACTACCACCCCTTTTACACTTTTACCCCTTTCTCTTACGTTGACACCTGTCGGTGACCCCTTTGCGCTATAAAAGGAGGCCCGTGTACAACGTAGAGGGGGTTCGGGGGGTTCCGGGGTTCCGGGTTCCGGGGTTCCGGGTTCCGTGGTTCGGAGATTGGGCATCCAGACAGCCATACGCTCGGTGCAGCTAGCTCTCCAAGCTCCCGAGCTCCCCAGTTGAATACAACCAAGCAGGAGTAGGGTTTTACGCGTCCATCGCGGCCCGAACCTGGGTAAACCGCCCGTGTGCTCGCCTCGATCTGCTCTCTGTGCTCCCTCCGCCCCCCTCACCGGACAACGAAAGGGGCTCCGGCCCCATAGGTGCTCGCGGGGGACACCGTCCGCCCCGACAAATCCCGACGGACAAACTAGACGAGGATCAAACCTCAAATTAAAGATAAACTCGTAGAAAAGGGGTCCATCGATAGATGTCCTAATTAACATTGCCGGCTTGACCTAGATGGCAGCCGAGTAGTCTTTATGCATGTGCCCCCAATGACCAGCGCCTTGGAGGAACGCAGTTGTCGCTGTGTAACCTCGCAGTGATCCGAAGCACATGACCTAATATTGCGAGATGACAAGAAACCTTTTTTTTAGATTTTTCATCAGAACTACAGCCCTGTACAACATAGCCTGCACGATATGTTGACGATAGCCAATCCAGGCGTGTCTGCTGGAGTCTGGTCACATTCATGGCCGAACTGATCTTCCGTGTCATGCATGGATCGTCCATGCACCAACTTCTGTACAACACTTCTCTAGTAATTTTTTTAGGATCACTTCTCTAGTACTATCGCTCGTCTCTCTCTTCTATTAACTCACCCGACTTGCGGGGCCCGGGAGTGTGCCTATGGTCTATTCTCGATTGCGGTCCCACATGTGTGTGCAAATGCAATATGACACGTGTTCCATTCGGAGAGTGGCGTGACAGACCGACAGACCGTCTAGGGTGCGACGCAAACGCGACGGGCGTGTTGTATACTCTGTACATGTGTACCGTCGTTTTCTTGAGGCTTTGCTCCATGGTGCAATCCATGGATACAAAATTAGTATACTATACTATTTAAAATTCAAGGGCGGCGATGTTCCCGTGCGGTAGGTGGGGCAGTTCCTTCTAGTCGGTTCGACAGAGACGCGAGAAGATGAGGGAGTAGACTGCTGCAAACGTAGGGCTGTGTGATTTGACAGCGAGTTACTGTTGGACAGGTGGGCCCCCGTGATTTGACTTACCATTATCATTTTAATTGCGACACTACGACTGGTGTGAGTCTCCCGATTCCTGACCACCTCCATGGTATATAGGTGCCTCTCCCAATGCTCCACCATGTAGAGGCTGGCTCTTGCATGAGAGCCCACCCTTCCACTCTTTCCTTGCCTCTTTCCTCCACATATGCAAAAATGCTATATAAGCGGGCTTATAGCCCACTATTGTACTTGGTCGTATAGGTGCTAAGCCTGCCACATAGGCATAAAGTCTGATGTGGCAAGTTAATTAGTAAGAAGAGAGAGACTAGTTTGGTGACCCCAGGAAGAAACAGTGCTAAGCATGTGTACCTAGGTGAAAAGACAATTTTGAGTCTAGCTAATTAAATGAAGCAAACTTAGCAATAAAAAACTAAGCACCTATGCATTGGGGACTTGAGTTGCTAAGCTATTTAATGCCCTTAGCACCTCATCTAAGAGCATGGTTAATAGTATAGCCAACAATCGGCTATATGAGGTTGCCACATCATCCATAGCCAACATGTATAGTAGCTAGTTAGTTAGTAGTACTACTTCATTAATAAATGGCCCACCTTACACTCTCACATTGTTTCTTGGAGCACGTGCTGCAGCCGGCTCTTAATCCACAGCCAACTTCCCTTCTCTCTCCTCCTTTCTCTCATCCAACTTAGCAAACATACAATATATTAATCCTTACAGCCTGCTGATTGTACCTTATTACACTTGCTCTAAGCACCATTTCATTGGAAGAGGTCACTCCTTGGCAAATGCAATAAATACTACGAAGAAAGAGATAGAGAGAAGTAAAAAAATACTCTTATAGCCAACCTTATAGTGAACCTTGTTGTATAAGTGATGACTATGTATGACATGCCAACATCAGATAGCCTAACGCATGGTGTTAAATCTCAAGGGCGCGACCGCACGGGCAAGGAGATGGTCGTGGACTCCTAGTACGCGCGACCATGATACGTTCTGCTGGAAGCCCTTGGATCTGGGATCGACCGGTCGCATGCTAAGTTGCTGAAAATTTGTAGAATAACCCTCCAGGATAGGATATTCACCCATAGATCTAGAATCATGCCATGCAATCGTTCGATGGCAGATCCAAGGGCTCTCGGAAGCCCGTATCATGGGAGAATGGAAAGCTTCGTATCACCGGTAATTTTCCCGACGCTTGACATGACATCGAAAGCCATTTAATTGGGCGTCGAGTAGACATGACATCTAATTGGCCCCCCATAGTACTATGCATGAATCCATTTATCCACCAGGCAAGCCACTACCCTACCGTTCGCACGCCCCGCTCAGCATTTTTACAATAAAAAAACCGCTGGCAGTTCGCTCCTACTCGTCCCCAGATGTCCTTTAACATTACGGCAGTTCGCTCCTAGTCGTTCCATCCTTTCACATTACGGCAGTTCCACTAATCCTAAGCCTCCTTCCAAATCCATGGCGTCCCAAATGTCCATGATCAGCGGTGAGTACAAGGTTAGAACCATCACCAGCGATGAGTTTGACGTCATCTACACCCGTTCTTCCGCGACGGTGAAAGGATGCCTTGCTCGCTTCTGACGCATGTTCGAAAACTCAAATGATGAGTGGGTAGCTGGGCTATATGTTGAGTACACCACAACCCTAGACAAAGAGAAGAATCTAAAGGAGGACGAGAAGATGAATCCCGCCGTGATCCAGGTTTGCGTGCATGACTTATGCTTGGTCTATCACATATGCCATGCCGACGTTGAGTGCGAGGAATTGAAGAACTTCCTCAAGGGTGGCCGAGTCAAATTCATTACTGTAGACTTTACGAACGATAGGGATGTCCTGGGTATGATAGGCCTCGTTGTAGGCATCCCCTTCGACCCCGAAAAGAATGGGCCGGTGCCCTCCCATGATCATCCTTCAATGCTGACCCTGGCAGGAGCCATGGTTCATCCTTCGTACGGTACATTGAAGAAACCTCCGTTCAAGTTTCATCGTGCATAGCAGTAGAATGTACTAGATATGGACCACATCCAGTATGCTACAATGGATGGCTACCTTTGTTTCAATATCTACAAGGGTTGGATGAAGAGCAAGAGCCAAGTGTGCGGTTCAAGCAAAGAAGTATTGGCCAAGAGGAAGAGGGACAAGGACGAAGTCGAGCACGTGGACGAGGAGTCCGAGTAAGGTGGCAGTGTCGTTGCTCATGGTGGTTCTAATGCAGTGCCTACCAGATTAGTTTGCTTAGTTTAATTCCAGGTGTGCTTAGTTTTATTTGAGGGGTGTGTTGTGCTGAGCGCCCAACAGAACTATGTTATGTTCATTCTCGTTACTTTGTCTCTTCAGTACATACATACTAGTATTTCTGACAGTTCATCTTTTAGTTGTTATAGTACTACCACTCGTTTCTTCACATTATATACGTGCAATATATATGGCCAACATCATATAGCCAGCAGTTTAGTTGTCAAAGAATTTTAGGGTGCTTTGTTTTATTTGAGGGGCGTGTTGTGCTGGACACAATTATTGTAACTCGAATCTCTTTGGCCATGCTATAATGACATAAATATCGATGGACCAACATGCCAGCTCTCCCTCTATCTCACTACAGTAAAATAAAGTGTGGGGCCTACTTGATCCCAACAACGTTCTTATTTTCATGTAAAATTATTCACTTGGTTACTCCTGACAAGCGGGGCCACACTTATCATTATGAGAATCGGCTTATTTTTGTCATATAACATGATCAACGGGTTTGACGTGAAAATAACAATGTCTAATGGCATTTTTGAGCAAACATCTAACTTCATGATGGCATTTTTGACATATCTAATTGCATTTTTAGCAGGCATCTCACGTATCGATGACATTTTTTGAGTAGTTGTAACTTCTAATGGCAAAACTTTGTGATACACAACTAGTGGCATAAATATTAAGAACCCAGGAATTAAATAGGTATGTTAATTTCTTTAATAGAATTTAGCACCCCATTTAAGCACACACTATCTTTTTTAATAGTACTATATGCATAATTTGGCGACGAGCGCTCTCGATATGTACCACCTTTTTTCTTTAATTTCATCTTGTTAGTTTTTCTCCATGGAGCAATCCATCGATACTACTACTGTACAAAAGTATACATTTTTTAAAAGGCTAGAGGGCGGGGTAGTCTAGCTTGTTCGGTGTCAAGAGGGGCGAGGGCCTTTGTGATTTGGCTGCTCGTATAAATCTGCCGACGACCTGAGGAGGAAGAAAGAACCATGCGGTATACTCAAGTTTTCCACTGGAGTAGTATGAGGGAGGAGCACGAAACACGGCAGCCCAGTGCCATATGGCGAAAAAATGATCTAATTTGCTAGTTATCTCATTGTTAGCTTTGTTCTCTATTCATTCCTCGCCCAGAACGTGACACGTGCGGCGAAACACCCGAAGCAAAAGGAGAAACATAGGAGCAATAGAGGAAGGAAGATTATCACCCCCCAAAAAGAAGGAAGACGCACACACAAGTCTCGGGCGCTGCTCTCTACTACATGAAGGGTTGGTGGCCGCGGAGTCGTAACTGCTTCTTTGCCTCCACGACCTCCATCTCCTTGTGCATCTCCTCTGCCATCTTCTTCATTCTGTCCATGATGCGGGATTTCTCGACGCGAGCCTTCATCATCTGTTCCACGGCCGCATTATGTACCTTGACAGTAGCCGGGTACTTGATGCGGAGCTTCGCCAACTCCTCCTTCTATTCCATGACGAGGGCCTGCAGCATCTTCATTGAAGAACTACTATTCATATGCAGCTTCTTCTAGACGGTGTTCTCCTCCTTCAGCAGGTCGAGCTCGTGGCAGAGCTTCGCCTTGTCCTCCTGAAGTTGCAGGATTCCGCCGGTTGCCTTCTTCTTTGAGCCAATGCTCTTCTTCAGCAGCATCACCAAGCCGGCGGTCAACTCCCCCTGCTCATTGAGCTCAGCGGGCATGTCGTCGAGGCTCTCCTTCAGCAGCTCCACCAAGCCGTGGATGAACTCCTTCTTCTTATTGAGGTGCTTATTGAGCTGATCGGGCATGCCAGCATGTTCGCCTCCGCGGCTAGGGCGCTCCTGGGAGCCATCGCCTGCCCGTGAGAGATCTTTCGAGGTCTCCGCGTGGCGGCGAGCCCTCTCTTTTTTCCGCAGCCTTGGTTGTCACTCCCTTCTTACGAGTAGTTCTCAACCTAGAGCTCTTCACACCTGCCATGGCAAGGACGGGCGAAGAAGAAGGACTTATGAGGAGGAAGGTAGATTAATTTTCGGTTAGGTACTTCCCCTTTTTATAACCTAAGTACTAGCACTAGTACTAAAACCTGCATAGTGGGAACAAGTTCAGGTTTGGTACGTACTAGTAGGTGTGAGCAGGCTTGCACTTAATTGTAGTACTAGTACTTTGGAATGTGATGGGAACAAGGTAAAGCTTAATTGATGGTTTTGATTTCGAGGCCCGAAACGGCTCCCGATGAGTTTAGTGGAACATAAATTTCAAGTACTCCCTCCATCTCAGTTTACAAGGCTTGCACGTGTATCTAGGTCATCAATGTAACATATATAAAATAAATTGTTTAACATAAAAAATACTCTGAATATTTGAAGTTTGTAATGATTTTTTGTAACGTATGCCTCTTATTAAGTTGGTCAAATTAATGACCTAGGTACACGTGCAAGACTTGTAAACTGAGATAGAGGGAGTACTACACTGCTCAAATGTGGTCGCACAAGTCAGTGATGTAACTGGTCGTACATGTCAGACCAAGCCAATGTGTGTCTCTTCGGTGAGACACGGGTCTGACCGACCATCTGTTGATGCAACCGACCGTAAAGTATTACGCGATGGAGACTTCTGGTTGTGGCTTCGGTTGATTGTCACGACCAAGCATTCTAAAACTAGTGATAAATCAATTACCATCTTTTTCCAAACGACCAAGAATTTTCACGAGAATACAATACATATAGATGGAGTGATTGTCAAGGTTGCAAACCCAACATGGCGTTGCAAGTTCACTGCAGCAGCAACCGACTAGGTCACTGAATCGCTGGCGGGAAGAAGGGTAGCTCACCTCACCTACGATGCATGCCCAGCGGCGCTGCCGCAACTGGTCTCGGGATTTGGCTTCTCCTACCACCCATTTGAACAGTTGCACCGGCTGCTTTTCCCATTGTGTAGGCATGCACGTTCTTTCCTCCGTAGTCAACTCCGTGAATATGATCACTGCCATTAGCCCTAGCTCGAAATCAATGCGATGGTGCTAGATGCTAAAATCCCTCAGCATCTCTCCCCTGAGATCGACTTGCGCCTCCGCCTTGTGTTGCGCCAGGCGCGGCTCCTTGGAACTTCTCTCCAATCAATGCGACGCTTCCTCGATCCGATTTGCCCTTGCTGTCCACCACCTGAAACGCAACCTGGCATGTCCTCTGGCGCCACCGATCTGTGATTCCAGAGCAATGGATCTCCTCTAAAACACATGTGGGTTTCTCTCAAAGGAGGCAGTGTTGCGGGCCGCAGCGAGAGGGCAGCCCGCGGGATCCTTGGATCTAAGGGATTATCCATGCCGGGATCCGGTGGGCGAGGTGGGGAGGCGAGCCTAAGCGCTAGGAGAGCCCTACGAGGCTAAGATAAAGATAGTACTACTCCACTCCGTCCATATTTAAATACAAAGGCCACCAACAGTAGCCCTGGCAAAAATTGATCATGTTGCCTATGTCCTTGTTTATTGGCCCCCTTTTTTGTGCCACTTTTTATGACATGCATAAATATTATGTTACTTAAAAATATGGTCAAAAATTGGCACAAAATACGAAGGAGACCAATAGAAGTAGTAACCCATGATTTAACGACTCTCATGCACGCAGTGGAGTAGTAATGTCTTTCTTCCTCCCTCATGTCCACTCAATTTGCATGCGCTGTATTAATTGACCATCAATGAAGTGAAGGACTTTACACGCGTCAAATTATCACATGGGGTGGATCTTCGTACAAAAATGTGTCCCCCCATGTACCCGCGTGTGCGTGCAAGGGAATGAGTTCGTGTGTGGATGTCTCTGTGATCCAGCAGCACATCACTGTGATAAATCCACACAAGGAGGTCACGACAACGCCTCCACATGTGCCACGTGGCTTCATGAACTGTAAGAGAGACACTGTGTAGAGTGCCATTGGAATTCTAATTTACGTGTGTCGGTGTACTAAAGTAGGGGTACCTTAGTACCCCGAACTTGTGCACGGGCAGTAGTAGCGTCCCGCGGCAAGGCTCGCCAGGGGAGCGACAAGAGTCTCCACGGCCCTTTCTGGGCCGGTCGAAGGCCAAGTGATCGAGCCTAGAAGACCAAGCCCCGGCAATAGGAGCTTGCCGGGCCGAGAAGGCGAGGTCCGGCAAGAGGAGCTTGCCGGGCTAAGGCGACAAGGCCCCGGCAAGAGGAGCTTGCCGGGACGACTAAGCCGAAGCACCAAGGCCCCGGCGGGAGGAGCTCGCCGGGACGGCCAAGCCAAGGCATCCCAAGAGAAGCCCGCCACGGCGCTCCGCGCGCCACGGCAAGGCCTAACGAGCGGCAAGCTCTCAGGTGCGGCAAGACAACCACCGCGGCAAGCCACTTGCCGCGGCAAACCACCGCCTCAGGCCTGCGCTCCAGCTCACCTGCCCACGCGTCGCTCTGGGGCTTCCCTGGAGGCACGTGGCGGGACGCCGCGCAACCTGAGACGCGCGATGGCATGCGACGTTGGCAGAGTCGCCCCCGTGGCAAGCGGAGGCGCTCTTAACGGTCCGCCTCGGCACTGTTCAGGCGATCCAGACGGGCATTTAATGCCTTTGTCTCCCGCCGTCAGAGTTAGGTGCGATAGCACTGTGCGGCCACTGCTCGCACAGTTCCTTGCCATTTTTACCCTCACCTGCGTCGCTACCTGTGGGAAACCCCTTAGCATATAAAAGGAGGCCCATGCGCACGTAAAGGAGGAGGAAGACCAGAGAAGGAGGACACCCAGTAGACCCTCGTCTACATCCAGCTCCAACTTACTGTAGCTTCTTGCGCTCCAGAGCAAGAACTCAAATCAACCAGACAAGCAGCAGTAGGGTTTTACGCATCCATGTGGCCCGAAGCTGGGTAAAATCGTTGTGTGTGTGTGTCGCCTCGATCTGCTCTTTGTGCATCCTCCGCCCCCCGCTGAACCGACAAGGGGCTCCTTCCCCATAGGTGCTCGTGGAGGCCGATATCCCCCGACATCTCTGGCGCGCCAGGTAGGGGGTGCGTCGAGGTTGTGCGAACCAGATTTGGTGACCATAGGTAAGCTCAGGTATGGCCAGGTACCTTTCCGCTCCACCCCTTGGAGCGGAGGCATTCCTCCTCACGGACCCGTGCACGGCCCTCCTCGAGTACCCACTCACGCAGAGTCCGGGCAAGAGCAGCTGCTCCTTGAGGAGGACCGCCTTCCGGCCGCTGAGCGAGTTTCTCGCCTCCAGCAAACTCTGCGCCGCTCCCGTAGCCGCAGAAGTTAGCGCCGGAAGTTGCGGGAAAGGCGACCTCGTTCTTCGGCGAGCCCAGGCCGCCATGACCCAAACGAGTCGACGCCGACCGTGGGAGGAATCTTGCCAGCGCGGTAGTCGGAACCCGTTCCGTCGGCCATCCTCTCTGTCCAAGTCTTGCCGCAGTTGCATGTAATCCTTGGTACAGAGACGGGCGCAGATCCCAAGCATAGCTTATGTGCCCTGCACATCTTGTCGATTTCGCGCCTCTCTGCTTGGCGCATGCATTATTTGACATGATTGTGCAGCACTCGACTCCAGCAAGCGATGGCGGGCCGCGAAGCCCCGAGCCTTCGTTATTCCCTTACCTCGAGTAGGGGGGATGACAGGATAGGCTGGGCGTCGCCCGAGGAAGCTGCGCCTTGCCGGACGGCAAACGACAGAGAAGCTAAGTTGCCAAAGTTTGAGCAATTAAGCTCCTTTTTATTCTTAAGTTATCTTCCCCGAACGACCGAGCTTCGTATGGGAAACCTGTGCGCGGAGGGGCCGGCTCGTGGCTGGTTGCGCCCTTATTTCGTTTCGAGTCCGCTCAACGACTTAAGTGTGCTACATCCCGAGTGGCGTCCTTACTTGTTTCGAGCTCGCTCGGCAGCTTGAGTGTGCCGCGACTGCAGTCGCCACGCTTACCTCGCCCTGAGCCTGCTCAACATTTAAGTGAGTTGCGCCAGCCATGGCAAGGTTTCTTGCCGGTGGAGGCTCCGTCAGCGGGTTGCTGATGTCCCGCACTCGGCACCCGTGGCAAGGCGGGGACTTGCGCCGACAAGTTCCCGGAAGCGTAGGGCGTGAACGTACGAAGCACAAGGTCGAACGAGGGAGATAACAGCGCAATGAACTGCCTAAGATAAAAGTTATATTACGAAATGACTTGTCGCTGCCCTAATCAGCTGTTTCTATGACATGCTCAGCAGCGACAAGGGAAGAAAAGAAAGAGGTGGGCGGCCTAATCCGCGCGGTCGCCCTCGACCCGCCTGATCCCGGCCACCCTTTCCACAATGGGGGTGACGAGGGCCCTGATCTCCGTCAGGTCAGCGTCTTCCGGCAAGTGCCTAAGGACGTTGGTGAGCCTGATGGTGGGGTTGCGAAAGACGATCTTCACCAGCACCCTCTCGAGGGCCCCGGAGTCTGCTTCCCGCGTCTCCTCAGCCAGCTGCTCCGGGATCTTTTCCCGGAGATGCTGGAGCACCCCCACCAAGCCCTTGAAGAAGGAAGTGAGCTTGGCGCTCGGCGGGACGTTCTCGCCGGAGGGGTACTCATGGCCCTCCATCCCCAGTAGCTTCAGCTCCTGGTCGATGGTGGTGGCGATGTCGACGAGGCCTTCGGTCCACCGCTCCACCGTCTCCTGGAGGGTGTTCTGGGTAACGGCGGCACGCTTCAACAGCTCCTCGTTGCTAGCAACCTCCTTCCGCAAGGTTGCTTCCTGCTCCTTGGCGCTCTCCAGCGCCTTGGCCAGGGTGTCCAGCTTCAGCTCGAGGCCAGCCTTGGCATCCTTGGCGGCGTCGAGCTCCTGGATCTTCTCGGCGAAGCGGCCCTGCAGCTCGCCAAGGGTGTGAGCGCCCTTCTCACGCTCCTGTTTGAGCGCGGCAAGCTCCTCGCCGCTCGCCTTGAGGTCGCTGACGAGCTGCGCCACCCTCGTCTCCAGCTCCCCCTTGGCGACCTCGGCGGCCGCGGTAGCGTCCTGCGCTTCCCGCAGGGCCCCTCCAAGCGCCTGCTCGTGCGCGGCAACCTCCTCCTCATGGCTGGCGAGGTTGGCCCTCTGCTGCACCAGTTCGCTTTCCCGCGCGGATAGCCCCGCAGCGGCAAGCCTCTGCTGCTCTTTAGCCTCTGCCTTCTCGAGGAGGAAGGCCGTCCGCGCCTCGTCGAGCAGCCTCCGCTCCTCCGCCAAAGACTGGAGAGCCTCCTGGTTGAGCTCCCGGAGCTCCCCGGCATGCTTCTCCATGTCCGCGCCGGCCTTCGCGACGAGTGCCTCCTGGCGCTCCACCTTGGCCTGCCAGGCGCGGTAGAGCGACACAAGCTTCCGGAGCAGCCGCTCCTCCTCAGGCTCGCCGCTGCTGGTGCTCGGCGCGTCGACCACCGTCAGCCCGACGGAGGCGAGCACTTCTCCGTCCAAGGCCTCCCCCCTCGACCGGCGCCCTGGAGCTAGGCTCCCAGGGGAGCCTGATGAAGACGCCATCGCCGGCCTGCAGGTAGGCACCTGCCGGGGGCTCCTCGGGGCCCGACGCGGTGGCAGCAGCGGGATCGTCGGACGGCGGAGTGCTTGACGCCCCTGCCTTCCCGGGGCCGTCGGCACGGTCGCCAGTCCCCTCGCCGTCTGCCGCCGCGGCGGCCTTAGCGGCTTCGGCCTCCCCGCCGCCTGCGAGGTCGTCGGTGCCGTCCGCCTCTTTGATGACGACGACGTCGTCGGCGTCGCCGCGTGCACCCTCCCCGACGACGACCTCAGTCTCCATCGGGTCCGCGGTGGGCGGGTCTGATGGCCGGAAGAGGGGAGAAGAGTCAGCTGAACAGCCGACAAAAAAGCTCATAAGGAAAGATAACCAGGGAAAGTCTTCCGTGCAGGGGGGCTTACCGGTGGCAGGGTCCGTGGCCGCGGCCTCCGTTGTTGGGGGATCGCTGGCCGCGTCCCTCGCCGGAGATCCCTCCCTTGCCGGAGAGGTCTTCCTTGCCGGGGGCTCCTCCCTTACCGGGGAGGTCTCCCCTGCTGGGGGCTCCTCCCTTGCCGGAGATTTCTCCCTAGGCGGGGTGGTCGACGCAGACGACGCGACAGGAGTGCCCCCCGGGGTCGCCTACTGGAGCTGCTCTGCTCCTACCCAACGACAACAACAACCACATGTCGACAAAGAGAAGGGAAGCTCGCATGCACGCCAACCGGCAAGAACTAGCCGTGCCCTCACCCTGGGGGCTGCGCTGTGGGCTGCCCTGCGGGCCCGCTGCCAGGTCCGGCAAGGTCGTCTCCGGCACCTCCCCAGTTGTCGGGGGAGATTCGCCCTTAAGGACGACCAGCGGGATCTTGGCCCTCTTCGCCCTCCTCTGGGCCAGGGTCCTGAAAAGGGAACGGTTTCGGGGGAGGATGAATGGGCTGCGAAACAAGACGAAGCAACAGAAATCAAGAAGATACAAGCTCTACCAGGAACTTACTCTCCGTCCTCCTCTTCGTCATCGGAGCTGAGCGCGGAATAATCAAAAACCGGCTTGCTCCAGGCGCGAGGAGACAGGGGAGTGGGTTCCCGGGACCGCTTGGCGGGGGCGGTGGACGACCCCGCCCCCGTTGCCGCCGCGGAACAGGGAGCGGCAGGAGCAGAAGCCGTGGCCCGTGAGGACCCCGCTCCCGCTGCTTCAGAGGCGCGCGTCACCCGGGGCTGCGGTTGCTGGTCGGCCTGCCGCACCACCTCTCCGGCCCTGCGGAGACGCCTCCTCGGCTGGGCAGGGGGCTCCGCCTGCGACGAGCTGCCCGGGAGCTGCGAGGAGGGCGCGTCAGCCTACGGCAAGCCGCCCTCGTCCTGGGTGGGCTCGCCCGCACCACCGTGCCCGGCTGGTTCCTCCGCGCCGGCGAGCTCCATTTGGCCGGCGAGGCTCTCCGCCTCCGCCGCGTCTGCCTCGGCCAGGGTGAAGCCGGACTCGCCCGCGGCCGCGGCGGCCGCCGCCTCCTCCATCCTGGAGGCGATGTAGGCCAGCTCCTCGGGGGTGGTGTCCCGTGTGAGGCCCCTCTTCTCGTCGGGGTCGACCGGCACCTCCTCCAAGTTGTCGAAGAAGGCTTGCACGACGTCGTCCGCCGGCTCCTGCCAGGTCACGTCGATCCCGTGCGAGTCGCACAGCGGCATCATCGCGAGGATGCGGCTGAGCGCCGAGTTGTTGCACAGGGGGACGACGCCCGGCGGCAACCTAAACCATTCTGGGTGCTCGGAGTCGTGCTTGAACAGCTCCTTCAACACTCCATCGAGCTCCAGAACGGTGAAGTTGTAGTTAAGGCCCGGGCGCAGCCTCATGATGTCCGCCGCATTTTGGAATTCCCAAGCCGGTTTCCCCCTCTCCTGCAGGGGGGCGATACGCCGGCGAAGGAAATCCGCGCCGACGGCGCCGACGGTGAGTCCGGCAAACCTGAGGCGCAGGATTCAGGTGACGGCAATCTTCAGGTTGGCGTCGTCCGGAGCCAGGTCGCTCCAGTCACGGCCGCGCACCACTGGACTACGGCGCACGGCAGTGGATTCTCCTCGACGATCAGGCACCACTCGGCTCTCCACTCCTCCCATCTGCCACGGAGTTCCCCCTCCAAGTAGACCTCTTTCTTGCCGGTCTTAGAGACCCAGGCGACTCCGCCGGACAGCGGCTCTCCTTTCTCCACCCGAGGATAAAGAAGTGGCGGAAGAGGGCTACATTGGGGCGGACTCCGACAAAGTTCTCGCAAAGGTGTGCAAAAACCGCCATTGTCAGAACGGTGTTGGGGGTGAAATCAAGGAGGTGGAGGTTGTAGGTGTGCATGATGTCACAGAAGAACTCCGAAAAAGGCGGGCAGAGCCCGCAGAGGAAGAACACGGCGAAGAAAGGGTACCCGGTCGGGTACAGGTTCTGGGCGATGGCGGGAAGAACTCGCGTGCGCGGATGCGCTCGCGTCGCCGTCGACCAGAAGAGGCGGTATCCATTCTTCAGCCCCAGCGCATCGAGCTGAGGGGGGAACGTCGCCGTCTCCTTCCGAAGCGCTTCCAGCCGCAGCGCCTCGGCCGACTTCACGGCCTTCCCCTTCGCCTTGTCGCTCTTCGGGGCCATGGCAGAAACGGGGAGGGGGAGTTGTCGACGTTGGCGGCACCGGGGGCTGCGAGGGCGAATCGCTGCTTTCTCTAGCAAGGAGGAGGTGGCGGAGATTTTCGAGGAACAGCAACCGGCGGAATGGCGAGCTGCCCCTGTTCCCCTCCGCTTATAAAGGGGGGAAGGAGTGGGGGCGGACGCTCCGCCTTTCCAAATAAAGGAGTCGTGCCCGACGTGACGCATGCCTGCGGGCCTCAGCCCCGCGCACGCCACCCACGTCACGCATGCCTCGCACGCCTCGCCCCCCCCCACGACGCCGCGATAAGCGCGCGCCACTTGGGGAGGGCGCGACGAGCACGGAGTTAAGGAGCAGCGCAACCCAGGCCACGCCTGCCCGTGCACTGTTAGGGCCTGGCCCAACAACGCTCGGCACCGTGTATGGCCCAGACCCGGGGGCTCCTGTCGATGTACTAAAGTAGGGGTACCTTAGTACCCCGAACTTGTGCACGGGCAGTAGTAGCGTCCCGCGGCAAGGCTCGCCAAGGGAGCGACAAGAGTCTCCACGGCCCTTTCTGGGCCGGACGAAGGCCAAGTGATCGAGCCTAGAAGACCAAGCCCCGGCAAGAGGAGCTTGCCGGGCCGAGAAGGCGAGGTCCGGCAAGAGGAGCTTGCCGGGCTAAGGCGACAAGGCCCCGGCAAGAGGAGCTTGCCGGGACGACTAAGCCAAAGCACCAAGGCCCCGGCGGGAGGAGCTCGCCGGGACGGCCAAGCCAAGGCATCCCAAGAGAAGCCCGCCGCGGCGCTCCGCGCGCCTCGGCAAGGCCTGACGAGCGGCAAGCTCTCAGGTGCGGTAAGACAACCACCGCGGCAAGCCACTTGCCGCGGCAAACCACCGCCTTAGGCCTGCGCTCCAGCTCACCTGCCCACGCGTTGCTCTGGGGCTTCCCCGGAGGCACGTGGCGGGGCGCCGCGCAACCTGAGACGCGCGGTGGCATGCGACGTTGGCAGAGTCGCCCCCGTGGCAAGCGGAGGCGCTCTTAACGGTCCACCTCGGCACTGTTCAGGCGATCCAGACGGGCATTTAATGCCTGTGTCTCCCGCCGTCAGAGTTAGGTGCGATAGCACTGTGCGGCCACTGCTCGCACAGTTCCTTGCCATTTTTACCCTCACCTGCGTCGCTACCTGTGGGAAACCCCTTAGCATATAAAAGGAGTCCCATGCGCACGTAAAGGAGGAGGGAGACCAGAGAAGGAGGACACCCAGTAGACCCTCGTCTACATCCAGCTCCAACTTACTGTAGCTTCTTGCGCTCCAGAGCAAGAACTCGAATCAACCAGACAAGCAGCAGTAGGGTTTTACGCATCCATGCGGCCCGAAGCTGGGTAAAATCGTTGTGTGTGTGTGTCGCCTCGATCTGCTCTTTGTGCATCCTCCGCCCCCCGCCGAACCGACAAGGGGATCCGTCCCCATAGGTGCTCGTGGAGGCCGATATCCCCCGACAACGTGTTTTGCACATACTCGAAGTACCTGTAAGGTACACGTGCATTGCACGCATCAGATTTGGCAACCAAATTATGAACAAATACCACACTATAGCATGTAAGCTTGGAGTCATATATGCCTGATGTAGACGTTCATTTAATTATTATAGTTCATCTCGTTCAAAATCAATTAGTTTTTTTAAAAAAAGTTAGGGCCTCTTTGATTCGTAGGATTTCCAAAACGCGGAAATAGGAAAAACATGTGATTAGAGTGGAATGTCGTCTTGAATCCTACAGGATTGTACGAGTGTTCGATTGTGCATAGAAAAAACGCAGGATTCTTTCAAAGAGGTTTGAGTGGATGGGGTGTTTCCTATGAAATGTAGTGCAAATGAATCCTATGGAAAAATTCCTATGGTTTACAATCCTTCGAATCAAACAACCAAGATAGGAAAAATTCCTAAGGATTAGAATCCTCCAAAACTCGTTTGAGAATCCTTTGAATCAAAGAAGCCCTTAAATCTATTTTATGATTCATGGAATTGTGCGTTTTAAAGCATAAAGTAAAAACAAATAATGGAAATTCAACTAGAAAAAAAGTTTGTGCAGTTTTATACGGAAGATTCTGGAACAAAGGAGAAGCACTTGTGTTTTGAGGTTTGTGGATTATGCTTAAGTTCAACCATGGAGTCTGCTAGATTGTACATGTGGCAAAATCCGGTGGGGGCTAGAAGATGGTGCGACGGGCTAAGTGGAGGGAGACTGTGAAGGAGTGCACAAGTGCGAGATCGATATTCAAAGAGAGGGGGCGAGAACGTGCGCTGTTGCGCGCAGTGGCGGAGCCATGGAAAATAAATGAGCTAGGGGGCCAAGCATTGCTAATCCTTTGCGAGGAGGGCCAATTCATCAACTTAAGCCATTTTACCAGCAATTGTCTAATGACCACATTCATATTAGCCTCGATATATAGTGATGTTAGGGGGGGTAAGGCCCTTGCTGCCCCCTATCTTCGCCATTGTGCGCGCGTCTGAGAGGTGAAACGAAAGGCATGGATGATGAGAGGGGGACGTTGGATATATAATTAATGTGGGTGTATTAGCTATGTAGTCGTATATAGAGAGGTATAGGTTGATCGATGTGGGCGTGGGAAACAAGGTGAGACCTCACTAGATATATAGATTGATCAGTTTGTCTGGAAAACTGTGAAAGACCTAGCTACATATACACACACATAGAGAAACATCGATCATTGCGCATGCACGTGAGAGATAAAGAATGCCCGATATGATGGAGAGGGGGGTGTGTGTGGGAAACGACACCTATGGGATCACAAGAATCCCTACTGCGGTTGCGGGGCGCGGGGTTGAGAGAAGAGCGGGTCTAGCAGAGAGCACGTGGTTCGTTTATCCAGGTTCGGGCCGCGAGGATGCGTAAAACCCTAGTCCTGCTTTGGTGGATATATTCTGAGTTCTTGACCTAGCTACGGAGTGTAACGAGCTCCAAAAAGCTGAATCCTTCTCCCGTGCGCCATGGGCCTCCTTTTATAGGTGAAAGGGGCTGCCACAGTGGCACACAGGAGGTGGAAAGGTCTACAGCAACACGAGCTTATCGCTGGTATTACAGGACAAAGCACATTTAATGCGAGGCTTAGGTGTCCCTTCAGTTTATCGGGGATGGGGGCGAGGCCCGTCCCGTCCGTCACCGCTCCTCCAAGCTTTGACACGCGCCCTGGCCAGCGATGCATGCAATGCCATGTAGGCAGGCAGGCAGCTGAGGTGGCGCGGTGGTGGAGCCTCCACGTAGGGCTGCATGTCGCCACGCAGGTGCCTGCCCAGCTGGTTGGGTCGGCAGCTGCATGCGAACGGCGGCGGAGACTTGGCTGGTGCGGGCCTGACGGTGGCCCCGCTGGTGCGCTTGGCGAGGGCCTTGCCGGGTGGCCCGGCAAGGGTCTTGCCACGGCGCGCAGGCGTCCCCGGCAAGGATCTTGCCGGGGGTCTTGTGGGTTTCTTCGGTGAGGATGGCTTCCTTCCTATCCTCATTTGATCTTGACTATTCTTTGTCACAAAGATCTGCATGCCATCACAGAGGTGCCTCCCGAGCCCTGTCCCAACGCATTTGTCGAGCGTTGGTGGGCTCGAGGGTGGCTCGCTCGACTGGCTTGGGTGAGCTGCCCCGGCAAGGGTCTTGCCGGGGCTGCTGAGGCTCCGGGCAAGGGTCCTTGCCGGGGAAACCTGCTTCGTCCACCTGATCCTTCTGGCCTTGGTCCTTGTCGTTGCTTTGCTTCGTCTTATGCCTTTGGCTTCTCTCCGGCTCCCCTTTCCCTACCCTGTTATGCGCAGCCGTGGCGGGAGGCTCTAACTGCCCGTGCACAAGTAAAGGGGTCAAAAGGAGAGCCCCTACTTTTGTATGCCGGCAGGAGCCCCCGGGCCTGGGCCATACATAAGCGCAGCACGTTGTTGGGCCAGGCCCAGAAGAGTGCGCGGGCAGTTGGGGCGGATTTTCCGCGGTAACTGCTCCGTCCGCTGCGCCTCTCCATGACCCGCGTTGAACGCGCGACGTGGGGGTCGTGCGCGCGCATGATGGAAACATGCTGGTGTCATCCCGTGTTGGAAAGTAAAGAGGCGGCCCGCGTGTCTCTTTGACACCGCAGGGCCGCCTCCCATTTACTGCCCTCGCTCGGGAACCGTCGCTCCATGCGTCCCACAGCGCCCGCCTCCTGCGCCACGTTTGATGCATGCATAATGCAGAGCAAATGAAAGGCGCGCGGGATGTGGGAAGTTGTGCGCGTGTGTGGGTCGATTCCCACGCGCCTTCAATGGAGCGGGGAGGGCGGTCGACGGCCCCGCTTGTGGTCACTTCAACAAGCCGGATTGGCCGAGAGGGAGCTGCCGAGCCCCGCCCCCGCCCCTTTATAAAGTGGGGGGCGGGAGGAACGGTGCCTCTCAACCTTTCGTCATGTGCCTCTCCCCATTCCTGCTTCCATTCTTATCCTGCCATGGCGAAGGGGCGTGGTGACGCCTCATCAGTGGTGGCAAGGGCTTCGGCCGGACAGCGCATTGCTCCTCCCCAAGAACTCATAGTGGCGGGGCTGGCCGCTAGAGGAAGGGGGGGGCGAGGTCGAGGTCGTCGTGGTGCTCGAGGGAGAGGAGGACGGGGCGGTTGATCGGCCCCTCCTTTGCCAGCAGCTCCTCCTCCGATGGAGGGCCATGCCGGGGACATCCCCCGCGAATTCTTCGTTAGGCTGCGCCAGCCATCGCGTCGTCGCCTTCACCTCCCGACTCCATTCGCACGGGAGATGGAGCTGGATCCGCCGCAGGTGTTGCGGCTGCATATGAGGGGCTGCGGGAACAGCGGCACATGGGCCGACGTCGAGTTCCCCGCCCCTCACGTCATGTACCTCCACCGAGGGTGGAAGACCTTTGCTCGCCTCCACAGCTTGACGGATGGGATCACTTTCCATTTCAAACTAATGGAGGGTGGCCTCCTCTCCGTCAAGATTTTCGGGCACTTCGGGACTCGCGTAAGGTGCTGCGTGGAGAGCTCTTCTGACATGAAGATTCCTCCTCGAGCGAGAGTGGCGAGGAAGACAACGGCAGAGACGACAAGGATAGTGGGCGGTAGGATGACGGGTCCGACTAGGCGTCGAGCGCCGCCCCGAGCGGCACCGGCGACCCCATCATCCATGTTGTCGGCTGCTTGAACTTCTTGGGGTCGCCTCCTTGGGCGGCTGGCATTGGGAGGCTGCAGAAGAGGAAGAGGGTGGGCGGCAAGGCCGTCAAGTTGGAGTACGCGGGCACCGACGCCTTCATCGCGTACTGACGTCGTGCCGCCTCGTCTTTGAGCTCTACCTCCGGCGCCGCCATCACCATCCAGCCCTTGGACGGCCAACAAGACGTTCTCTTGGTGTCTTTTGCCACTTGTAGCTCGCCTAGGTGCCCCATTTTGCCCTTTTCACCTCCTTGACCTGCCTCCTGAGGAGAGGGACAAGAAAAGGATTACAGGCATCTTATCTCTTTTTAGTCTTGTAAGCCTTCGGGCCTTTGTTAACTTTAGAACTTATAATCCCCTTGTTCATGTTTTTCATTTCGTATGGACTGTACCTATACAAGATGTTTTTTAATGAAAAAGGGATGTTTGCCGGGTTTTTTGTTCGCTGGTAAAACCCACGACAAGGAGTAAATCCTTGTTACCTTTAAGATAAACGTTTTCTCGCCCGGCAATAGGCCTTGCCGTCCCCCCATTTCGCTCGACCTTTCTCACGCCCTTGGCGGAGGCAGGGATGAGGTGGGTTTAGGCTCCTCGTTTCATTTCCTTGCTGCCGCGACTACGACAAAACTCGGTCCTAGGAAACGAGTCCTAGGGTCCAAAATGAGGGGAGTACGGTAGCCTAAGGATAAAACAAGGTTTCACATACCTCAGTCCATAACGAAACGCATGATAAGGGATAGAGAACTTATCTGAATCTGCAGCCCCCGACAACCTTGGCTCGCCGCGGGTGGATCTTTGCTCTTGTAGCCGCCGGCAATACTGGCTTGCCGGGGCCTGGACGTCGGTCTGTCTCTTTCTTCCAAAGCAGCTCGGCAAGGATATTCATGTGTCCTACGAACCAAAGAAGATAGAGAAGAACAGAGAGACGCGTAGTCGACCTCTAAGCTAGGGGTTAGCCGCCGCTAAGCACTATCAACCCTAACCAAGGACGAGACTCGACCTAGCATGCATGATATAACTTAGGGCGCCAGCGCTTCGTTTATTTATGCTCAGGGTCTGCGCCTGGCTTTGTACAGAGGGTCACATGCCTTGTCAGCGAAGCTCGTACAAAAGGTGGCTTGCCGGCAAGCCGCGCCTTATGGGTAAAACTTGCGAAGATGCTCGATGTTCCAGGAGTTGCTCACTTGTGCGGCATCCTCGGTCTCCAGGCGGACTGCGCCAGGTCTGGTGACTCGTATTACCCGATAAGAGCCTTCCCACTTTGGCGTCAACTTGTTGGAATTCTTGGCCGACTAAAAGCGCCGAAGAACAAGGTCGCCTTCCTCAAAGCTTCGGGCATGAACCTTGCGGCTATGGTAGCGGCGCAAGGCTTGCTGGTAGCATGCCCCTCTCACAGCCGCCCGAAGACGATCTTCCTCAAGGGGTGTCGCGTCATCTTGGCGCAACGGCTCTTGCTCAAGCTCATCATAAGTGAGCACTCGAGGTGACCCGTATATGAGTTTTGTGGGGAGAACTGCTTCTTCCCCGTATACCAGGGCAAAAGGTGTCTGGCCGGTGGCTCGATTTGGCGTCGTCCTGATCGACCAAAGAACCGTCGGCAACTCATCAATCCAGCGCCTTCCACTCTTGTGCAGCCTATCAAAGGTCTTCGTTCTCAAGCCTCACAACACTTCAGCATTTGCCCTCTCCGCTTGGCCGTTGCTCCATGGATGTGCCACGAAAGCAAAACAGACCTTGCTGCCGAGGTCTTGGATGTACTACATGAAGGTGTGGCTTGTGAACTGCGTGCCGTTGTCGGTGATGACTCTGTTTAGCACACCAAAATGGCAGACCAGTCCTTTGAAGAATTTGACGGCTGACTGAGCAGTCACCTTCCTCACTGCTTCCACCTCTGGCCACTTTGTGAACTTGTCGATTGCAACGTACGAGTACTCAAAGCCCCCGACAGCGCGAGGGAAAGGGCCCAGTATGTCGAGCCCCCAGACCAAGAATGGCCGGGAGAGAGGGATTGTTTGAAGGGCTTGAGCTGGTTGATGAAGCTTCTTTGAATGGAACTGGCACGCTTCACACTTGGTGACTAGTACCGTCGCATGCTGGAGGGCGGTGGGCCAGAAGAAACCTTGCCGGAACGCCTTCCCAGCAAGGGCTCTTGACCATATGTGGGAGCCACATATGCCTCCATGTATCTCTGCCAACAGCTCCAGTCCTGCCTCCCGGGGGATGCACTTGAGTTTCACACCGTTCGGCCTCCTTCGGTACAGGACGTCATCGACGAACTGGTATAGGGCGGACCGACGGGCTACTTTCTCTGCTTCTTCCTGCTCCTCAGGAAGTTCCGCTGTTTGGAGGAATTGAACGGTATGTTGCGCCCATGTCGGAGCCTGAGGCTCTACGGCAAGGACTAAAGGCATCTCTTCAGCCATGGGAGCGGCTGTCTCTACGGCCAGGGCCTGACGCCCTGCCGGAGCCAGTTGCTCTTGGGCAGGCTCAGCATCCGCGGCAGTACCCTTGCCGGCGGCACCGGGGGGCTCGGTAGGAAAGTACTTGGCAGGACCTGATTTTCTCCGCTTGTACTGCCCTGCTGATGGATCGACGGATGGTTGAGTTAACCGGAGCAAAAAGGTACCTCGTTCCATAGGTAGCTTGAATGCGGCACACTTTGACAGGCAATCGGCGATGTCGTTCTCCGCTCGAGGGACGTGCTCCACCTGGATATCGTCAAAGCGTTCCTCCAGCTTCCTCACCTCATCTACGTATGCTTCCGTCAGTGGGCTCTGATAATCTTTGTTGACTTTCCTGACAACGAGATGCGAGTCACCCCTGACGATGAGCTTCTTAACCCCGAGGTCTGCCGTGATCCTGAGACCGGCAAGCAATCCCTCGTACTCGGCGGTGTTATTGGTGGACATCTCTCTGGGGAAGTGCATCTGGATTACGTACTTGAGGTGCTCTCCGGTGGGCGCGACAAGCAGCACACCGGCACCAGTGCCTTGCAGCAAGAAGGCTCCATCAAAGTACATGATCCAGTTGCGGTCTGCTTCCTTGCCGGGGAGAGTAGTCTCCTGGAATTATTCGTCGGGCATCGAGGTCCAGTCCGCGATGAACTCTGCCAAGACTCTGCTCTGAATTGTCGAGGTACTCTCAAACTTTAAGTCGAAGCTTGACAACTCCAAGGCCCATTCCACAATCTTTCCGGTTGCGTCCGGGTTGTGTAGTATCCGTTGCAACGGGAGGCGGGTGACGACAGTGATCTCGTGGGCGTGGAAGTAGTGACGCAGCTTCCTTGAGGCCATAAGGAGGTCGAAGAGCAATTTTTGCACACCGGAATACCTTGACCTAGCCCCCTTCAAGAGGGAACTGACAAAGTAAACCGGGTGCTGCATCATCTTTTTCTTGGGCACCACTTCACTCGACCGCGCGGGCATCGCCTTGGTGGCACCACACTCTGCCGGGGGCCGCGCCTTGTCGGCACCAGGCCCTGCCAGGGGAGTCTTCGGCCTGCCATCCGCTGGTCCTGCTGCCATTTCTGCCTCCTCGTCGACCTCCCTCTGTGCCACTAGTGCGGCGCTGACCATTTGATTCGTCGCCGCCAGATACAGCACCAACGACTCTTATGGTTTAGGCGCGACTAGTATTGGCATGGAGGAAAGGTATTTCTTCAGGTCCTGCAGTGCAGCCTCGGCTTCTGGGGTCCACTCCATTGGGACCGCCTTTTTCAAGATCTTAAAAAAGGGGAGGGCGCGCTTGGCAGACTTGCAGATGAACCGGCTCATGGCGGCAACGCAGCCGGTGAGCCGACGCACATCCTTGATCCGCTTGGGCGCCTCGATCTGCTCAATAGCCTTGATCTTGTCTAGGTTTTCCTCAATCCCGCGCTATGACACAAACAACCCGAGAAGCTTGCCGGACGGGATGCCGAAGTTGCACTTCTCAGGGTTCAACTTGAGGTTGATCTTGCGCAGGTTGGCAAACGTCTCTTCTAGATCTTGCACAAGAGTCGGTCCGTCTTTGGTTTTGACCACTATGTCATCCATGTAGGCTTCCATATTTCTATGGAGCTGAGGTTCAAAACCAATTTGGACTGCTCTTGCAAATGTTGAGCCAGCACTCTTCATCCCGAAAGGCATCCGTAAAAAGCAATACGTACCACATGGGGTGATGAATGATGTCTTCTCTTCATCTTCTCTTGTCATGAAGATTTGGTGGTAGCTTGAGTAGGCATCGAGGAATGATAACAGATCACACCTAGCCGTGGAGTCAACAATCTGGTTGATGTGCGGCAATGGGAAGGGGTCCTTAGGACAAGCCTTATTGATATCTATGTAATTAATACACATCCTCCACTTCCCATTTGCCTTGCGCACCACTACCGGATTGGCCAACCACATCGGATGGAGCACCCCTCTCACCAAACCTGCCGCTTCTAACTTCCTGATCTCCTCTGTGATGAACTCCTGCCTCTCCAGAGCCTGCTTTCTGACCTTCTGCTTGACGGGCCGCGCGTGGGGGCAGACAACTAGGTGGTGCTCAATCACCTCCCTGGGAACACCGGGGATGTCGGACGCTTGCCATGCAAACACGTCGACATTCGCCCGCAGGAAGGTGACGAGCTCGCCTTCCTATTTTCTGTCGAGGGCGGAGCCTATGATGAAGGCCCATCCCGTGCCGTCCTGCGCGACGGGCACCTTCTTGGTCTGCGGCGGCTCGGCTCTGGATCTCTTGCTCTTGTCGGCAGAGCTCTCCGGCACGTCATCAACGGTAGCACAACACCCCAAGGAGGTGCGCTTGCCGGAGTGGGTGCGAAGGTCTTGCCGGGCTTCTTCTTTCCTCCCGGGCCTTCGGCGGCAGGAGCGGGTGCCTTGCTGGCAGCTGCTGCAACTACTTCCCGGTAGAGTTGGTCGGCGCAAATCAGCGTGTCCTTCTTGTCGGATGGGACGGAGATGATGGTCAACGGCCCGGGCATCTTTAGCATGTTGTAGGCGTAGTATGATGCCGCCCTGAACTTGGCTAGTGCCGGGCGGCCAAGGATCCCATTGTAGGGCAAGGGGATCTCGGCCACGTTGAAGATGATCCTCTCCGTCCGGTAGTTCAACTCTCCTCCAAATGTCACGGGCAGTGTGACCTTTCCCTTTGGCTGACTTCTCCCCGGATTGACCCCCTGAAACATGCCCGTTTCCTTCAGGTCACCGTCAGGGATTTGCAATCTTTTGATCACGACAAGCGAGATCAGGTTCAGGCCGGCCCTGCCGTCAACTAACATCTTGTTCACTCTGAGGTTGCGGATTTTTGGCAAAACCAACAACGGCAAACACCCGACCGCGATAGTGCGATCAGGGTGGTCCTCGGCGTCAAAGATGAGGGGCGTGCTGGATCACTTTAGTGGCTTCTGAGCGCCGAACGATGACTCTCCTGCTGTAATCTCTCGCGCCCACTGCTTGAGCTGGCGGTGAGAGGCATGCAGCGAGGCGCGGCCATCGACGCACATGGCCTCCATAGCCTTCTGGAACCCTTGCTAACCGGACTCGTCGTCCTCGTCGTGATCGTCGTCTTCTTGTTTCTTGTCGCGGCCTCGGGCGGGCCTCTCTTGCTGGTTGTCCTTGCCGGGGCGGCCTCCTTGGCCGCCACGCTTCTCGCCGGATCGCTCAGCTCCATCCTGGTCCGTCTCCTTGTCCCGCCTTTCGTACTCAGCCTTTTGCTTCTCAGCAAGCAGCTCGACTTGTCGGCAGTTCTGGAGATCGTGGCACTTGGTGTGGTGGATCTTGCAGTATTGCTTGCCGGATCCTCCTGGCTTGTCGGTAGCCGCCAAGGCCCGGTAGGCGGCGCACCCGACAATCTCCTTGTTGGGGGTGTCTACCTTGACCTTCTTGCCGGTACCGATGTCGTCAGATCCCTCAACAGCAAGCACGGCCTTGCCTTTGCATTTCCTGTTGCGACGTCGTCCCTTCTTCATCGGGGCGGCGGCGTCCTCATCAGTAGAGTCGGTTTCCGCGCCGGCATCTTCGCCGGGGTACTTCCTTCCCTCTTTGTCCCGGGCGCACCTATCGGCCAGAACGTAGAGCTCGACCACATCCTTAACCTTGGTCATCGCCAGCTCCTCGCGCATCTTGCGATTGCGCACGTTCTGATGGAACGCGCTAATCACAGCGGCGGTATGAATGTCGAGGATGTTGTAATGCACCCGGCTGAATCTCCGGATGTGCTTGTGCAAGGTCTCTCCTTCCTTCTGGGGAATGATGTGCAGATCACTGGCCTGGCCATGATCTTGGTGGCCTCCTCTGAAGGCGCCAACGACCTCATGGCGCAGATCTGACCAGGAAGAGATGGAGTCCACCGGCAAGTGCATCAACCAAGACATTACATTGGGCTTGAGCGCCAGCGGGAAGTAGTTGGCAAGCACCTTGTCGTCGCTAGCCCTAGTGGCCTGCATCGCGATGGTGTAGATGCTGAGGAACTCAGACGGATGGGTCTTGTCGGTGTACTTCTCGCTGACGTCGGGCTTGAACGTGCGATGGGACGACCACTGGAACTACCTCAGCTCACGGGTAAAAGCCGGGCAGCCCACCTCGTAAGGTAGGCCGCTGGGGCCCCCCGGTGCCGGGTGGTCCGTAGTGGGTCCCGCCTGCTTGTCCGACTAGCGGCGCGTTTCGCGTTAGCGCTAGAAGGTGGTTCGTGCATCTTCGTGGGCTCGCTCCCGAAGGACCTGGCGCTGGTCGCGGAGGGTCCATGGATCGGACGATGCTATGGAGATGTTGTCACCAGCGTCGTCGTGACGGACCGACGCCCGCGGCGGTTGGCGAGGAGGAGGAGAGTGCACCGCGGCCGCAGCTCCCCCGGTCATCCCAGCGCCAGCATGTGGTGGTTCAGTGAAGCGCCCACCCGAGGGCCCCGCCGGTCGCGGATCGTCTTTGTTCGCGACGGCGACGAGGCTCCAGACGGTGGCCCTCCACTCATGGAGCTTCTCCGCAGCAGGAGGGAAGTCGAGGAGCAGTTGCGCGCGCGCCAAGGCTTCCGCTGGCGTGGGTGGCGGTGACAGCTGAGTGGATCGTGGCGCGCTTCGACTTCTAACTTTGTTAGAAGGAGCTCTGTCACGACCCAGCGGCTGTGTGCCATTCTCACTAGTGCTCTCCCCACGGCGGTGCCCAGGGTCACCAACGTGGTGACGCTGTTCGGCGCGCACACCATGGGGAGATCACGCGGTGGTCGCCGGTGTATGCGTCCTGGAGGTCGCCGCACCGCCCGTGATATGCACCGAACCTCGATGGTGAGATCCGATCTGTTGTTGCGGCCCGATCTTTCATGACACACGAGTAGCAGCAGCAGTAACCTCTCGCCCGTGCATGCGATGTACACGGAATAGAGGGTTTGAACCTTGCGGCTCAGCACGAGAAAACCAATCTCGACGATGGTACTCACGCGCAAAAACAATTTCTTCAAAGAAATCACAACACAGAGATTTTCTAAAGATCCCTCTAAAACTTGATACGGGTGTCTGCCCTTGAAAACACATCGTGTCTATTTTATAAAATAACCTGCTGTTTACATGGGCGTACCTTGGATTTTATATCAGCCAAACTATCTAAACAACTTGACAAGCAAGGAAGGAAAATCCTATCTCTACTCTCACGGCTAAAATTTAAATAAAACAACTCCAAAGACTTTGCCGTTTACATCTCGGCTATTTTTATTTCCTAAACAAAACATGACATAATATAGGTGCACTAACTTGACATAATTATCTGCTGATGGTCCCCATCCGCAGGCTCGCAAGGAGAGCACGTCACGTGGTGTACACCGCCTGGACTTGAAACAATCTGGTGGCCGATCTCTACCAAAGTAGTAGTCCACCTGGTACCTTGATTTCTTTGTATGACACGCATCTAGGACTGGACCGTGGACATCAAACTCCCAATGCGCTAATCTCTTTGCAAGCCCATCAGAACTACCAAAGAAATCACGTACACATATAGGATCGGATGCATGCATGATCATATGCAGTTCTTTTTCTCTTTCTTTATCTTGGTATTCGTCTTCCGGCTGAAGAGAACCTATCTCAGATTTCCTAGTTGCATTTTTATACGTAGTCGCAGCAAAAGCCTCGACTTCTTTACTATCAATACCAAATTGAAGTATTTTTGGCACATAATTATTTTTGACCTGTGGTGCATTATTGAGCGACGATGTCTGAACAACAACACCACTAGCTGTAGTCGTGGTCGTATCATCCTCTCTCCCTTGAAACAAAACTGTCCTCGGTTTTGGGTCATCTTTTTTAGCAATATTTCCATCTTCAGACTGAATGGTCTCCACAAAAATTTCAGCAGCTTCCACCATCTTCTACTTTGCTTCTTCCTCCTCTTTCATCTTATCTTGATGTTCTTTTCTCCATGCGATAAAACGCTCCTTATCCATGGGCACAAGATTGCACTTTCCCCCCTTCTTGACAGTATATCTATGTGTTTTGCAATCATACGTAACATCATGCTCTTTGTACCATGGCTCTCCCAATAACAAGTGACATGAAATCATGGGTTCCGGAATCACGTCGCATAAAACCTCGCAAGAATAATTTCCCAACAAAAACAGTACCTTGGTTTGGTGTGTCACAGTGAGCTCTTCATGACCCCAGCAAAACACGTACGGTTGTGCTCGTGGTGCCGTTGGTAGATCCAACTTCTCCACCATCTCAACACTTGCGGCATTGATCAAATTCATGTGATCAATTGTCATGGCACATGATCTCTCTCTGACCACCACACGGGTGTGAAAAAGTCCAGTCCAACGGCCTACCTCCTCCAACTGAAATCCATAGCTTAATTTACTGAATAACAATGTTCTCGCAATCCTCTCCATAGTGTCGTGAACAACCTAATGCTCCGATACCACATGATATGCACCGAACCTCGATGGTGAGATTCGATCTGTTGTTGCAGCCCGATCTTTCACGACACACGAGTAGCAGCAGCAGTAACCTCTCGCCCGCGCACACGATGTACACGGAATAGAGGGTTTGAACCTTGCGGCTCAGCACGAGAAAACCAATATCGACGATGGTACTCACGCGCAAAAACAATTTCTTCAAAGAAATCGCAACACAGAGGTTTTCTAAAGATCCCTCTAAAACTTGATACGGGTGTCTACCCTTGAAAACACATCATGTCTATTTTCTAAAATAACCTGCTGTCTACATGGGCATACCTTGGATTTTATATCAGCCAAACTATCTAAACAACTTGATAAGCAAGGAAGGAAAATCCTATCTCTACTCTCACGGCTAAAATTTAAATAAAAAAACTCCAAAGACTTGCCTAAAGATAACTCTAGAACTCTAAAGACTTTGCCGTTTACATCTCGGCTGTTTTTATTTCCTAAACAAAACTTGACATAATATAGGTGCGCTAAGTTGACATAATTATCTGCTGGTGGTCCCCATCCGCAGGCTCGCTAGGAGAGCACGTCACATGGTGTACACCGCCTGGACTTGAAACAATCTGGTGGCCAATCTCTACCAAAGTAGTAGTCCACCTGGTACCTTGATTTCTTTGTATGACACGCATCTAGGACTGGACCGTGGACATTAAACTACCAATGTGCTAATCTCTTTGCAAGCCCATCAGAACTACCAAAGAAATCACATACACATATAGGATCGGATGCATGCATGATCATATGCAGTTCTTTTTCTCTTTCTTTATCTTGGTATTCGTCTTCCGGCTGAAGAGAACCTATCTCAGATTTCCTAGTTGCATTTTTATCCGTAGTCGCAGCAAAAGCTTCGACTTCTTTACTATCAATACCAAATTGAAGTATTTTTGGCACATAATTATTTTTGACCTGTGGTGCATTATTGAGCGACGATGTCTGAACAACAACACCATTAGCTGTAGTCGTGGTCGTATCAGCCCGGAGTCGGCGCAACGACACTCCCGGAGGGCCCCGCGCCGCCGGCAGGGGGCCCAGGCCTGTCTTTGGGTCCGGCGGCATGGGGACGATCGTCTGGTGCACGAACAACGCCACTCGCCAGGCTACAACTGCCTGGGTGCTGCTGGTGTTCGCGGGCCGCGGCCCGAGTACTGTCCGCGACCGGTTCGCTGCTCGTCCGCACCGGCACGGGCCGTTCGGCCCCCAATGAGTCGATCGCCATGGTCATCTTCTTCTTAGGGGCCATGGCGACGAAGAACCGCTAGGCTAACTACCAGACGAGATTCTCACAAACGCGCCCCCTACCTGGCGCGCCAAAGATGTCGGTGGGAAACGATACCTATGGGATCACAAGAATCCCTACTGCGGTTGCGGTGCATGGGGTTGAGAGAAGAGTGGGTCTAGCAGAGAGAACGCGGTTCGTTTTTCCAGGTTCAGGCCGCGAGGATGCATAAAACCCTAGTCCTGCTTTGGTGGATGTATTCTGAGTTCTTGAACTACCTACGGCGTGTAACGAGCTCCAAAAAGCCGAATCCTTCTCCCGTGCGCCATGGACCTCCTTTTATAGGTGAAAGGGGCTGCCACAGTGGCACACATGAGGTGGAAAGTTCTATAGAGACACGAGCTTATCGCTGGTATTACACGACAAAGCGCATTTAATGCAAGGCTTTGGTGTCCCTTCACTTTATCGGGGACGGGAGCGAGGCCCGTCCCGTCCGTCACCGCTCCTCCAAGCTTCGACACGCGCCCTGGCCAGCGATGCATGCGTTGCCATGTAGGAAGGCAGGCAGCTGAGGTGGCTCGGTGGTGGAGCCTCCACGAAGGGCTGCATGTCGCCATGCAGGTGTCTGCCCAGCTGGTTGGGTCGGCAGCTGCATGCGAACGGCGGTGGAGACTTGGCTGGTGCGGGCCAGACGGTGGCCCCGCTGGTGCGCTTGGCGAGGGCCTTGCCGGGTGGCCCAGCAAGGGTCTCGCCGGGTGGCCCGGCAAGGATCCTGCCGCGGCGCGCAGTCGTCCCCGGCAAGGATCTTGCCGGGGGTCTTGTGGGTTTCTTCGGTGAGGATGGCTGCCTTCCTATACTCATTTGATCTTGACCATTCTTTGTCTTCACAAAGATCTGCATGCCATCACAGAGGTGCCTCCCGAGCCCTGTCCCAACGCATTTGTCGAGCATTGGTGGGCTCGAGGGTGGCTCGCTCGGCTGGCATGGGCGAGCTGCCCCGGCAAGGGTCTTGCTGGGGCAGTTGAGGCTGCCCCCGGCAAGGGTCCTTGCCGGGGAAACCTGCTTCGTCCATCTGATCCTTGTGGCCTTGGTCCTTGTCGTTGCTTTGCTTTGTCTTGTGCCTTTGGCTTCTCTCCGGCTCCCCTTTCCCTGCCCCGTTATGCGCGGCTGTGGCAGAAGGCTTTGACTGCCCGTCCACAAGTAAAGGGGTCAAAAGGAGAGCCCCTACTTTTGTACGCCGACAACAACGCGCGCGAAAGCTCCTACCTCCTGCGAAACCCCGACACGTGAAATGCCCGTGATACCCCTGAACCGAAAGAACCGCCTAACACAAATCGGTGGGGTTACTTCTATAACTTACCCCACATTTTGGACAAGTGCGTCCCTAAGCCATGGTTCCCCACTCCCATCCCATCAGCCCACCCATTCGTAAACCGAGGCCGCGAAAACCCACGAAGCCTCACACCCTCCTCCGTCCGCCACCCAGCCGGAGCCTCTTCCCCGACGAAGTCGTCCACACCAACACCTCGACGTCCCTCATCCATCGTACCGGATGAGGATCCCTCGTCGATCTCGTCGTCCCGCCGGTTTAGCCACCCCGTCGTCCACCTCCAAGGAGCTGCCCCGACGTTCCCCTCGTCTTTCACGCCACCTCCATTCCCACACCGCCACCTTCACCTGCGCCACCGAAAGAGCAGCATCATCACCGTTTCCTCGGATGAAGCTGAGGCCTAATCGGTGCCACAAAAGAGGTTGTACACTAATCGCCGCATTTTCTTCTTGATTCGATATCACGATGCTGCCGGCGCTCGGTCCCGAGCCGACATGGCGCGGCTCCATCCACGGCGGCGTCGCCGGCCACTTCCTCCATGGCGTCGCTCCCTCGGCTACGACGTCCACATCAGTAGGAGTTGCTGCTGCTTTAGCTCTCGCTCGCGCTGCTGCTCTGCTCTTGCTCTCGGTCCCCTTCCTGGTCTGCTCTTGCTATTGCTCTTTATGTTACTCCTTATCGCGCTACTCCTCTTGCTCTTGCTCTTGCTTTTGATGTTGCTCCGCTTTGGCTACACTTCGGTAGACTGAATCGACTTTTGGGTCAGTCGAATTTAAGGGGATGGGGGGCTCACCGGAGTTAAGGATTCCAGCCGCAGCGGGGAGGGGGGCTCATCGGAGAGGGACCCCACTATCTATCTTAGGGTTCAGGGTGGGGGCGGTGGTGGGGCGATGGTGTGGGGATTGCCGGAGAAAAAGCTCGACACGAGGGGGCTAGAGGGATGGACGGGGCGACAGCGGACCGGCGGTGGGGAGTGGTTTCGAGTCGGGCAGGACGGCGCACCACCGGCCGCTGGCGGCGGGGGGTGATGGTTTGGCCGATGGTGCCAGTCGACTGATGCTGCTACACGACTAGCTGCCCCGGCTCTCGCACGCGCTGCTGCTATTGCTTTTCTGCTACTAGTGCGTTCAGTTTCGATAGTAAAATTCAGTTTTGACAGCAAAATTCAGTTTCGACAGTTAAGTTCTGTTTCGATAGTCAAATTCAGTTTCGACTTTTAAGTTCAGAGATGAGCGGCTCATGTATTTTACATCTAGCACTTTGTGGTTATGTATTTTACGTCATCTATTGGAGATGCTATTACAATTCCACTCAGGTTAACGTTGTCTCTCTTGTCCTTCTTCAGCCTCAGCGTCATACCACTCACCGGAGCTGCTCCAGCAATGAAACCGTCCATCACAGCGGAGCAGTACCCTGGGCTCCATCTCCAAACGCCTAAGATCTTCTTCCCCTCCTCTGAAAGCCAAGTCAGCCGGAGCATCCTCACAGACCAACCCAATCACGCTGAGATCGACATGGCTTCGCCAAAGAGGTTGTAGACTTGTTGCATCTCTTTTTTACTTTACATGTTATATATATTGTCCACTGAACACACGTAGTAACGTGAAATACAATTATTTTATACTACTATATGACAAGCAGTGAGGTACCAGGCAACTTAGCTATCCGTGATGGACTCTCTTGAATGCCATCATTATTTATCTCTACGCGTTTGAGCTGTGCATTTGTCGATGGGCCTGGGAGTTGAGCTAGTAGGGCAGTGGCTTGGGTCCAAAGTAGTGGAAGTAGCAGAAAAACATTTTTGAGTGTAGGCTTTTAATTGCTCAAGCCTGCCTACTATAATCGCCAGTGCTTGAAAGGAAAAGTGAAGGAAAAACATAGGAATTGGAAAGTTTCTTGTGGTACTACTATTCATGCATTTGGTTCAAAGGAATGGAGAAATGGAAAACTGTAGGATTTGTTCCTTTAGTGTCTTCTTGAAAGAAAAACCGTACGAATTTTAATATCTACTTGTCCTCCTTTTCAAATTCCTATTCATGAAGCACAAGACTAAGAGATAGTAGCATAATAGCATTATAACCGTACATTTTTTTGTGGTTTGGCTTAATCTCACCACGCTTCTTTGCATCCTGTGATCTTCCGATTCTTGTGAACCAAACACCCAGATTGGCAGAAATTCTGTGTTTCTTAATTCTCTCTTTTGCACGTGCATTCCTATCATATTCCTGTCTATTTCCTGTGCCTGCATTGTTAGAATCCTCAAATTCCAAAGCCCTTACACAATTACTTGTATTACAGATATGTGTCAAAGAAAACGTTGTGTGGTTTGTCCTGCTCCTGCTGCGTTGTGTTCCACCCCAACTCAGCTGCTCCAACGATGGAAGGGTTCACCACAGGAGGGATCCGCTCTCCAGACTGTCTTTCGCCGCCTCAGATCTTCTTCCCCGCCGCCGGCAGCCATGAAAACTGCATTACCATCATCAACTGAGCAGATGACCTTGAGGACTGCACGGGTCCGCAAGAGAGGTCGCACTCTTCTGTGTCTGCTTACGTTATGCATCGCTTAATATGATGACATGCTATTTTATCGTCGTGTTCACCTATTAGACTCCGAGTCAGGTCCAAACTAATGCTAAAACTTGAGTTTCTAAATGGTTGTGGGGTACATATTGGGGTAGCAATCAGTACTATCTGTCTACTATCTGGTTAATCTCGGGTGTCTACTATGAGTTTCATGTTGGGTGCAAACAAACATTAAAGGAGCCATTATCTGTATTTTTTAACTAAAGCTATTATCTGTCTGCTATCATTGGTTTTGGGTATATCCATAGTTTGCTACCATCACTCTGGATTTGTGCATGCACTCATTATATAATCTCACTATGTTTATTCCTATGCATGTCAGTTATTGTACACAATGGAACTGAACATGTAGAGAAAAAGAGACGAGCCTTGCGTGGAAATAAAATTTCATGCAGACGTCGCTCCATGGTGGGCGCAAAGGCATCCCCCTCCACCCATTTTTAGATTGTAATCAAGAGGAAAGATAACTGTTCCGAGGGGGATTCAAAAGGAGAAGACCACTCCTATTTACCCCCTGAGGTCTTTGCTCTAACTTGGCATGCTGATGTTGGTAATATCATGCATATGATGCCTTGCATTGCTTACTTTATACATCAAATATGTCCTCTGCTTAGTTTTGACATGCTTTGTGTGAATGCCATCTGTTTAGTTTCTTTATCGTATATGTGAATCATGCAATGCCATCTTGTTTAGCCAGGCATCATATATGTGAATTTTGCAATGCCACCCTGGTTAGGTAGTCATCTTATATGTGAATTATATCATGCCATCAGTTTTTTATTACGTGTTAAATTTGTCAACAATTTTAGTACATTCAATTACTCTTCCTGTGCATCAGCCATTCAGCACGGTCATGGAAAAATCTGGAGTGCAAATAAGGTCCTCAGAGCAGACAATGTTATCTGGCGAAGCTCATGTCTTGATAGTTAAGGATAGCTCCTCGGAGGAGGATTCAGAGATAGATGACCAGTCCTATCCCCCCCCCCCAAGGTGCATGCTCTAACTTGGCAGGGTTATGTTGCTCATATCGTGTGTATGGTATCTTGCATTGCTATGTCATTTTCTTAGTTTAGGCATGCTTTGTGTGAATGCCACCTGTTTAGTGTCTAATTACCATATATGTGAATTATGCAATGCCATCTTGTTGCAAAACATCATGTATGTGAATTATGCAATGCTATCTTGTTGCAAGCACTACAAAAAAAACACACATCCGTGACATTTTGGGCCGAACAATTTTTTTCCTGTCATACATATGACACTTCTATGACGATAATTGTGACAAAACCCGGTATCATCATAGATGTGGTGGGCTCCTACTTCTATGACAAAAAATCATGACAGAAAATGGGCTTTTCATCCTGGGCGGGCCGGAGACACAGCTGCATGACATTCTTTGGGCCGTCCATGACGGAAAAAACCGTGGTAGAAGCGAGGGCGAGGAAAATTTCAGGGAGTTCCCGGTTACGGTGGGAGGTCGGGGGCCGAGCGATACGCGTTTCTCTCATACACGTACGCGCGTGTGTGCGAGGTGCTGGCTCTAACTGAACTTGAGCGAGGCATTGGGCTCTAACTGAACCCAAGCGATTGCACTGCAGGCTACGCGTTACTGAACGCGAGCGATCGATCGCTGCTAACTGAAGCCGATCGATGCTGCCTCTAGGATGAACAGTGAGCGTTGCGGGGGGGGGGGGTTGGATGAACATTGATCAGTGGTGTTTCCTCTGGATGAACAGGACCCCGTGGTGTAGTGGTGGGCTGGATGAACAGTAGACGATGGAGGGGTGCCCGTGGAGGGGTGGATGAACAGGACCCCGTTTTGTGGAGGGCTGGATGAACAGTAGACGGTGGAGGGGTACCCGTGGAGTGGTGGTTGAACAGGACCCCGTGGTGTGGAGGGCTGGATGAACAGTAGACGGTGGAGGGGTGCCTGTGGAGGGGTGGTTTAACAGGACCCCGTGGTGTGGAGGGTTGGATGAATAGTAGATGGTGGAGGGGTGCCCGTGGAGGGGTGGTTGAACAGGACCCCGTGGTGTGGAGGGCTGGATGAACAGTAGACAGTGGAGGGGTGGTTGAACAGTAGCCGGTGGAGTAACGCGCGGTGCAGGCTGGATGAACAGGAGCCCGTGGAGGCTGGATGAAGAGGAGCCCGTGGAGTCTGGATGAACAGGAGCCCGTGGAGGCTGGAGGAGGTCGACGGTGGAGATGAATAGTATCCCATGGAGTCCCGTTTTGCGGTACGCCACACCCCTCCCGATCAACAGGACCCCCGTTTCGACCGTAGCGCTCCAACACAAGTCCGTTTCGTCCGTTTTGCGGTACGCCACACCCCTCCCGATCAACAGGACCCCCGTTTCGACCGTAGGAGGTCCGTTTCCTCCGTTTTGCGGTACGCCAGACCCCTCCCGATGAACAGGATCCCGTTTCGAACGTGGCCGGTCGAACACAAGGCTGTTTCCTCCGATCTGCGCTACACCAGGCCTCGTTTCCATCGCCTGTTCCGTCCAAGCCCTCCCGATGAACACGACGCATTCCGTTGCCTCCCAATGAACACGACGCATTTCGTTGCCTCCCCATGAACACGACGATGACGTTGTTTCTCCGTTCCGACCCAGCCATGTACACGAGCCCTCGCCATACGTATGCGCGAGTAGGCGTTTGAGACCCCGCACGTATGTACACATATGTGGCCGTATTTTCTTTCTTGCACCCTGGCCACTGTATGTACATGTACATGCTACGTGCGCGCCTCTACTACGACACGTACGCGCCTCTACATCTACCAGTATATATGTACGTACACATTCGCGACCAAAATGACAACGCTACGTACGCTTCGACCATGTGGGTCGCGACTGTCAGGCACTTCCTTGCCTGCGAAGATGTCGCTGGTGGGTCACAGCAGTCAGGGGGCGAATCGTTTTTTTTTTGCCCAGACGCACTTCCTTGCGTGCTAAGATGTAGCTGGTGGGTCCCTGCAGTCAGGGGCAAACATTTTTTTCATGAAATATGATGGCCCGTCTGATGGGTCCCCACTGTCAGGTGGAGGAATAATTATTTTGCACGTAATAAGGAGGCACTTCCTTGCTACGGCCGTGGACCCAACTGTCAGCCTCTCCACGTACAGTCCACGTCCGATGGAAGTCGTTCCTTGACCACGTTGAGCATGCCACGCCGAGAGCACCAGGGCGGTGGACGACGGCGAGGCCTAGGAAGGGGACGGCGCGGAGCCGGGGAAGACGCGATAGTGGATGCCCACGAGTAGAGGAGTACGAGGGTTCACTGGTTCGCTCCGGTGTGAGGCTGTCGTTGCCGTAGAGTAATAGGGAGTGTGGGTGAGTAGAGGGATGGCCTGGGCAGCGGTGGGAGTAGTAGGGGGCGGTGAGGCCTCCGCCGCATCACATCCGGCCATGGGAGGCAGGAACACGAGGCACGACCGGCGCTGGTTTGGGCGGCTAGAGCAAGAAGACCAGAGGTTGAAGAAGCACTACGGCTGTTGGATGGACATCGTACGGTCACTCGAGCTAGAATCGTGCATATTGACTAAGTTGACAAAGCCCTCCGTCCCCGTCAACTTAGTAGGCCCACAAGTTAGCCTGCCACTATACTGGGTCCCAGCTAACAGGGGGAGTATTCATTTTTTGTGCGTAATAAGGAGGCACTTCCTTGTGTGCGGAGATATAGCTGGTGGGTCCGAGCTGTCAGCGGCGGTAACATTTTTTTCGTGAAATACAGAGGCCCTTTCGGTGGGTCCCTGATGTCAGGTGGAGGAATCATTATTTTGCGCGTAATAAGGAGGAATTTCCTTGCGTGCGGGCGTGGACCCAGCTGTCGGCCTCTCCACGTACAGTCCACTTCAGATGCATGTCGGTCGTTGACCACGTTGACCAGGCCGCGCCGAGAGCACCAGGGCGGTGGACGACAGCGAGGCCTAGGAAGGGAACGACACGGAGGCAGGGAAGACTCGGCAGTTGTTTCCCACACGGAGGGGAGTACGACTGTACGAGGGTTTAATGGTTCGTCTGCCGTTGCCGGAGAATAACACCAGGTGTGTGTGAGTAGCGGAATGGCAAGGCCAGCGATGGGAGTACGGTGGGGCGGTGAGGCCTGCGCGGCAGCACAGCCGGCCGCGGGGAGGGAGCAGGCAGTCCCGCCGGCGCTTGTTTGAGCAGCTGGAGCAGGAAGAGCAGAGATTGAAGAAGCACGACGACCATTGGATGGACATCCAACAATCACTGCTTGTGCGTCAACCTTTTTTTAGGAAAGCCTCAAATCTGTGGAAAACAACATACAACCCATCTGCCATTATTTCTAATAATTTTCAGCCCATTTGCTAATTCTTAAGGTTTTTTTGGAGCCCATATTCTTTTTGTTAGCATTACAGCCCATATTGTGGCCACGGTTAAAAAATTATATGAAATTTTGCATATTTCGGTGCGGTCCGAACTGTTTTTAATCCCGAAATTTCGACTCACATTCAAACTGATTTTAAAAATAAATGTATATCAATATAAAATCCAACAAATTCTCCACGCATAAAAATTAATGTAATTTAAAATCTTGAAATGAGAAAAAAGAAATTTGAAACTAATTGCCGGTTTGATGTGTTTTAAAAATGTACAACCCATTTCTCTTTACTGATGGGCCATTCTCTCAGCCAGCCGAATGAAAGATCTCCTCGTCTTGAAAGATTTGCAGCCCAACAGGCCTGACAAAGCGACTTACTTGGCAAATGACAAAAAAACTGGGATGTGGTCGTGGACCCAGCTGAAAGCCTCTCCACGTACAGTACTCTTCCGATGGAAGTCGTTCCTTGACCATGTTGACCACGCTGCGCGGAGAGCACCACGGCGGTGGACGACGGCGAGGCCTAGGAAGGGGACGACACGGAGCCGGGGAAGACGCGGCAGTGGAAGCCCGCGCGGAGAGGAGTACGAGGGTTCACTGGTTCGGCTGCGGTGTGAGGCTGCTGTCGCCGCAGGGCCTGGCTAGCGGTGGGAATAGTAGAGGGCGATGAGGCCTCCGCGGTAGCACAGCCGGCCACGGGAGGCAGGAGCATGCGGCACGACCGGCGCTGCTTTGGGCGGCTGGAGCAAGAAGACCAGAGGTTGAAGAAGCACTATGGTCGTTGGATGGACATTGTACGGTCACTGGAGATAGAATCGTTCATATTGACTAAGTTGACAATGCCCTCCGTCCCCGTCAACTTAGTTGGCCCACAAGTCATCCTCCCACTATGGTGGGTCCCAACTAATAGGGGTGTATTCATTTTGTTCTTCGTAACAAGGAGGCACTTCCTTGCGTGCGAAGATATAGCTGGTGGGTCCGACATGTCAGCGGGGGGAACATTTTTTTCGCGAAATACAGAGGCCCTTCCGGCGGGTCCCAACTGTTAGGTGGAGGAATCATTATTTTGAGCATACAGTCCACGGCCGAGGGATGTCGTTCGTTGACCAAGTTGATCAGGCCACGCTGAGAGCACCATGGCGGTGGACGACGGCGAGGCCGAGGAAGGGAACGACACGGAGCCGGGGAAGACTGGGCAATGGTTGCCCACGCGGTGGGGAGTACGAGGGTTATTCAAATTAATTATAAATCTAAATATACCTTAATTTAAATCCAATGAAATTTTACCCGCACAAAAACAATGAAATTTAAAATATCAAAATCCGAAAGAAAACAGTATTTCGGAACTAATTGCCTGTTTGCTGTATTTTTTCATTTTACAGCCCATTTATTATTACTTATAGCCCATTTCTTATTACTTATAGCCCATTTTCTGGGCAAAATGCATCCCTCCTTGTCTTGAAAGATTTCTAGCCCAGCAGGGCGTAGAAAAGCAAGTAGGCCTACGCTGGTTATTCTGCAAAAAACAAAATAGCTGGCTAGCCATTTTCAGGAAGGAAAAAACAAACTGGGTTGGTCATGTGCTAAACATATGAAATAAAAGCCTGGGCTAGACGGGCCATGGGTCCCGCACAACCCAGTTCATACCTTCTCCGTCCCAAAAAACAAAATTACTGCGCGCGCTGCTGGGTCCCTACTGTCATCCTCACCATGTACAGTCATCTCCTTATTCCTCTCGGTTGTTAACCATGTTGACAACACCGGAGGGCGGCACCGCGGCGAGCAAACCAAGGCGGAGGACGATGGTGAGGCCTCGGACGGGAACGAACAGGAGCCGGGGAAGATCACAACCAGCCGTGGGAGGCGGGAGCAGGCGGTCCCGCGGGCGCTGGTTTGGCTTTGGCAGCTCGACGAAGAAGAGACTGAAGAAACGCGACAACGTTGAATGTCAATCCAATGGTCAGGGTTGGCACAATCGTTTGTTAACTAAGCGGACACCAAGTAGCATACTTTTTATATATAGGAAGAAAACTGCGAAGAAAATGCGTTCGGCTGCCGTCCTCCTCACAGGGAACGTTCGCCACATAAGTGACTAGCACCCTTGGTTTTCAACCAAGAGGTCTTGGGTTCGAGTCCCAGGAACTCTCAATTTTGTCCTCCTTCCTTCCTCGCCAAAAAAGGTAAAGAAAATCAAAGACTTGGGAAGGCGTACAGAACAAGCTAGTGCACCAGTAAAGAGACGTTGCCGAGTTTTAGAAAAAAGAAAGACGTGCTCCTGTAGCTGGTTCGAATCCAAACCTAGACTATGACTATATATGGTGCTATGCTACTCTACAAGTAATGAAACTGACATATCGAACGTTCGCTTCTCCTCTTCTCTACTTACTCTGCCTAGCATCAGAAGCTCTGGCCACAGCAACCATGTCCGCTGGCTGCTCGTCCACCTGCTCTTCAGCAGGCAACAACCAGATATGCGCCAAGTCGCCACCCGTACCATCGCCTGTGGGTATCATCACACCCTTGCCGGCACACGCACCGCAGCCGATTGCTCATCGCAACCCGCTGCCATTGGTGTGGTGCCACTGCTGCAAATCACGCAGAGTCATCCGTCGCGCCTCAACCACAATCCGCAAGCCTGGCCGAGTCTTCTACAAATGCCCGAATCATGGGGTAATAATATGTTTAAGTGTTGTTCTGCTGCTTTCAGTTGCTGATTTTTTTAATAGTTAGGTTGATGATCTACCAATTTGATTCGTGCAGAAAAGGGAAGATTCGTGTGATTTGTATTTCTGGTAAGTTGCTGATGTGGGGGAATGCAACTATGCTGATTATTTGGCTAGCCGAGGAATCCCAATACCAGCAGGTTGGGGTGTTGGACAAGTAACTGAAGGAACGGCAGAAGAGGAAGATGCAGAGCAAAAGGTTAAAGATGCAGTTCCTCTGATCATGGCCAAGCAACAGCTGCTGAACGGCCTTGACAACAATGAGGAGATGAAAGAGCTTGTGAAGATAATGGGAAAAATCGATGTGCTCTATAGGATGATTGTCTCTTTATTTGCAGTGTATGTAGCACTCATGATGTATTCAGTGGCTACGACATGAGCACTTTGCTGAAACTAGTAATGAATGAAACATGTGTAGCAGGCTGGGCGTAGTGTTGTGAACATCTAATGATTTCTTTTAACAGAAATCAGGGGGTATCCCCTTTTGCTCATATAAATAAATAAATAGCAGAGGCCATGTTAGGTTAGCTTTGTTCTCATTCGAAGACATCGAGCAAATTGCAGTCCAACAGCAAACTATGTCATTAAATTAAAGTTTTACAGCCAAATATGAGTACAACTAAACAATAATGTCATCATGTTTTAGTTGTCATACAATCACCAAACACAAATCAGCATACATAACAAGTGATGTTCTCCTAGCAAAATACTAAAGAACATATTCATCAGGTTTCAGTTGTCATAGCAAACACAATTTCACATAGTAGATAAAAAACGTCTTCTGACAAGCAAATACGACAAAAGCAATGTAATCATCATCCGCACCAGCAGCGTCAACATCTTCGCCATGTGTATCAGTCTGAATCGTAATGCCCCACGGTGTCATCTTCTTCTTCATCCTCAATGTCCTCGAACGTTGGCTTCTTCTTGATCAACTCTTGTATGTCCACAGCACGACAGGCAATCTTTTCGCCGGCGTCATTGACGTGATGGTTCTCAAAGATATTAGGAACATCTGTGTTATCTTGTACATCAGGAGCAGTGTAAGCATCATCTTGTTGTGCAACTTCATTAAACGAATTCCTCTGCTCAAACCTTTTCAATACTCTCCAGTCATCGCTACGTGCAAATGTGTCTTCCAATAAAAATATCTGTGTTGATTGATTTGCCAAAATAAAAGGCTCGTTGGTCTGGTACGCCACCTTGACATTGATGGATTTGAAATAACCATCAGCTCTATGTTTTGCTATCCTGGAAAATAGGTTATACCAACGACAGCACAACAAAACCACACACCGATGATCCTCGAAACTGGAGATATACTGCAACTGAAAAATGTCTGTTATGTTAGCATACATTTCAGTTGTCTCTTTGTCATACGTATTCGTGCTCATGATGGCACCGTTTTGTGTCTTCCGGCCTTCGTCTCTTGCAAGGGTGTTGTAGCGCACATCTCCAACAAGGCAAGATTCATAATGTCTTACCCGAGTATCATGACTCATTGCTAGTGAGTAAAGGGCATCATCAACTTCCTGCCCATCCTCCCGCATCTTCTTAACCTATGGTTAGAAAATAGACAAGCTGATCATCTTATGGACTCAATATAATAAAAAACTGACAGTGCACTTCAAAAGCTTAGATGGTTCTTGAACCATTTCGCAAATCCTGCCATAACCAGTTTGTCAATGTTTCTTGGATTTTGCGGCAGTAACTCCTCTTTTTAGATGCTGCACAACATAGTGATCGCGTCAAACATCTAAATATATAAGAATGTGCTGCAAGTTTAGTAGATTACGATGTATAAGCTGCAGTACTGCACTTACTTGATATAAGGTAGTATGTCAGGACAGTTATTCAACACATACCAAACCATTTTGTCAAAATCTTTAGGTTTGTCCTCTTGTAGACTCTTCCGTGTAACTCGAACAGAATAATCGAAAACATTGAGCCCGGGATTGTATTCACACACCTCTTTGCTAAGCTGATCAGCTGTTTCAATGTATTTTGAGCAGAATGTCAACACTTATGTAGCAATGTAGGCCTCTGCAATGGAACCCTCGGGTCTAGCCCTATTCCTAACATAGCCCTTGAAAGTGCCTAGCCGCCTTTCAATAGGGTACATCCAGCCATACTGTACTGGACCTCTAAGTAGTGCCTCATCAGGTAGATGAACAACCAAATGCACCATCACATCAAAGAAGGCTGGAGGATATATCTTCTCAAGGTCGCATAGGATAGTTGGTATCTTGTCTCTAAGATGCTCCAAAGCATCTATCCTGATATTCCTACTGCAGAGTTCCCTGAAGAATTGTCCCAACTCTGCAACTGCTCTCTATAGGTCAGGGCGGCCCAATCCTCTAAGGATAACAGGCAAAACCCTTTGAAGTAGGACATGGCAGTCATGTGTTTTCAACCCTTGTACCTTGTTTCCATCTGCACTGACTCTCCTTTCATGGTTGGAAGAAAATCCATGTGGGAATCTCACACGTGACAGGACCTCGCAGAATTCTTTTCTTTTTACCTTGTCCAAGACGTACACAGCTGGTGCCATATCCTGTGGTTTACCTTCATCTTCCACCTGCAAATCCTTTCTGATACCCAGGTGTGTCAAATCAATCGTAGATTTTAAGGTATCTTTCGTCTTGCCTTCAATATTAAGAAGTGTGCCGATAATGCTGTCACATATATTTTTCTCGATGTGCATCACATCAAGATTATGCCGCAGATCCAAATCTTTCCAATACTCCAAGTCGCACAAAGTGGACCTGCGGGTAAGCAATAATCTCTCTTCTACCCTGCCATGCTTCCTTTTCCCGCTACCATTACCAGGATGGTTTCCTGGTGTAATATGCCTGACCTTCTCTAATTCCATTTGCAACTCATCGGCGGTGAGCCTCTTTGGCGCATCACGGTTTTCATGCTTTGCACTGAACACATGTCTTCAGTATTTTCTAGGATGTGGCTTGTCCTTGGCAAGGAAACGGCGGTGTTCAATGTAACAGATCTTGCTAAGTATTGCGTATGACAGCGGATTCCTGTCACAGTGAATACATGCATTGTAACCATGTGTCGTTCGACCTGACATCGTGCCCAATGCCGGATAATCATGGATGCACCAAATTATAACAGCACGCAGAAAGAAATCAGCTGGTGGGCTTCTATATAGGTCTCGAGTGAGAACACCCTTCCATAGCTATTGAAGTTCCTCCACAAGAGGCTCCATGAACAAATCAAAATCCTTTCCAGGACTTTCTGGACCTGGGATGAGCAAGGCCATTGTAACATCGCAAATTTTCAATTTGGAATGTTATACATAGGTCATTCATGCATATCATGTTTTATTGCATTTCCGTTCCGAAATCCTGAAATCCTAAGCAACTCAAGGACCCACGGAGAGAGTTGGGGAATTCCCCCGTTTCATATTTGATTTTATCAAATATGGGACAAGGATTTGATTTTAATTATTTTTCTCTCCGAAAAATATTTCACATTAAATTAAATGAGAGGAGATAATATGAATTCTCCGAAATAATTGAAATATTGGAGAAAAAATATTAAATCATTTATTTGATTTTATTTGGTTTTATTTGGATTTTATTTGTAATAGAAAAATTGCATGTTTTCAAAATTGCATTTTAGGGCCAAGAAAATGTTCATCATGTTCTAAATATTTTATTTAGATGGTGAAAATTTGTTTTGGCATTTTTAGATTTTTATTTATTTTTCTAGGATTTTATTTCTGCCGACAAAATTTAAAAAAAATTCCGAGCCCGACTGGGCCTAAGGCCTAGCCGAGCCAGGCCAGCCCGCAGCCGCCGCCGCCTCCCCCCGCGCGCGCGCCGCCCCTGCCGCCACTCGGACTTGGAGTCCGAGCCGGACTCCGCTGCCGCCGCTTGCCCCCTCCTCCAAGCAAGCCGTCCCTCTCTTATAAGCCGCCACCACCGCCGCCAAACCCACCACCACCGCAGCCCCGCCGACCGTAGCCGCCGCCGCCCGTGCCTCGCGCCGCCGCCCGCGCTAGCCGCCGCCGCCGGTTGCCGCCGTCGCCCCGCAAGCCGCCGCCCCGCAGCCCCGCCTCGCCGGACTCCTCGCCGGAGGTATCCGCCGGATCCGACCGCCAGTTTTTCTTTTTTTTTAAATGTCGTTCAGTTTTTTTTTGAAACCCTAGATTCGTTTTTTTATCGCCGTTTTTCTCGATTCTTCTAGTTAGCGGACGCGTCCGAACGTTCGTTTTAACGAACTTTTTTCGCCCGTTAGTTACAGCTAACGAACGCTCGTTCGTTAGTCTGTTCGTTAGTTCTCTTTTTATCGGATTTATTCCGCGATTTCTCTGATCGCGATTTCTGATCGATCTTAGTTTCTGTTTATCTTTTCGCTCGTTTATCAGAATCAGGCGATTCAAGCGCCTGGAGTTTCATCTCGAAACTCTCTTTCTGTATAGCCAACTCAAACAAGTTTTTGCTACTGTAAAAATTTGACCTAGTTTCAGATTAGTAAATGAAGCTTCTTTCTTTCGCCATTTGAGTTTCGTTGCTCCGTTTGATTTGATTCTTTTTGCGTACCGGAGTTCTTAAGTTGAACTTTCTAGTCAACCTATTTTATTTGAGTTTTGCTTGTGCATCTTTGCTTGTTACTTATATATGCTTTTGTTTGCTTGCGATAGAATTCCCGGACTGCGAAGCGTGTTACTATGAGTCTCTAGAATTCGCGGATCGTCAGCAAGGCAAGTAACACATTGATCATACTCTTTCCATACCCAGTTTTTTATGCATTAGTTTCAATCCTCAAACATTGCATGATTAGGATGTCATTAACTTGTGGGTTGGGGATTAGTTGATGACGTAGAACCTATTGCGCTGTTATATTCAAACCCTTGGGAGTTACTTCTACGCTTGCTTATATTACTATGCTATGCTATGCTCGTAGACATGGTTCGGGTTTGAGTGAAATCCATGACAGATGTGAGATTGTTAATTAATGGTTCAACTTAAGGTGGCAACTTAAACTAACATCTGGGTGGATTGAGGCACCTGAGGAACCCAGTGTTGTCTGTTTTTTTGGAAATCCCAGGGTACCCGTGTGATCTTCCTATGGACCGCCACCCGGGCTCAAAGGGAATGGAGATGATTCATGCTAGACACTTCCGTGTGCAGCCACAAGCTATTATGGGCTCTAGCATAGTTGAGTAAGTTACGTGAAGCTCTTGAAGAGGTAGATCAGCAGGTAGTGGGTTTTGTAGGTTTGGTATGGTCTGCCCGGAGTAGAGAGTTAATGTTTCTGAAAAACTGTGTCTCGGTCATCAGTTTATCAAACACCATGTAGTGCGAGAAATCCAACGGAAGCGATCGAGTCTTGTGGGGAAAAGTGCGCAAACCTCTACAGAGTGTACAATCTAATCTTGGTTAGCTGTGTCCCCGGTTATGGACAATTTTGAGTATCTAGTACTTGGGTTATCACATGTATCTCATCATGCTTAATTAATATTGTTGGGTTGTTAATCACTTTAATTGGGATTGAGTTGGGGGTACCTTCTCGATGTTGTTCAACCACCGTGATAGTTAAATTAAAAATCTATTCCTTTGTTATAGGAAAAAATTGGCTTTTTGCAAAACTATAACCATAGAGCTTTCCACCAGCCAAATATGCATGTAGTGATAGCATTATTTTGTTTATGCTCTACTATGTTATATTGCCAGCATACATGTGATGACCCGTTTTCGGGCTGCAACGTATTATGTTGCAGACTTTTCAGATGAGGAGTAAGGTTCGTTAGGTCGTTGTCGTGCAGCTCAGCTATGCCGTTGGAGTTGATGGACTCACTTTATCTTCCAAGCCTTCCGCTGTTATCGTATTAGATGTCCATAAGCCATATTATTGTAATAAGTTCTCTTTTGAGATGTTCGATGTAATAAGTGTGTGATTGCTACTCTGTTATAAATCCTTCGAGTACTGTGTGTGTCAGCATTATCGATCCAGGGATGACACTGAAGCACAGAGACTTGACCATCTGAGGTCGGGTCGCTACAAGATGGTATCAGAGCACACGCTGAGTGTAGGACACGACCACTAAGATAAACCATAGGTCACACTTCTCTACTCATTTCTGACTCCTCTTCATTTTCTACTCTTTAGGATGACGGAGATGAAGAACAAGTTTGCACAACCGGATGAAGACACACCTTTTGGATGCCACTTGAAGGAAGTCACTCGATACTTGAACATTGGAATACCAAGCTTCACCGGGACGTACAACGCCACTTTACCTGAAGAGGAGTGCTGGATGATTCAAGTACAAGTTCCAGGAAGGACGTTCTCGCCAACTTCTAAACCCATAGAATTTTCCTTTGAAGCACCCACCTGGAGTCTAGGCAAGAGCATGGCAGCCCACATTACCATGGGACGCATTGGAGAAGTCTACAATAGGGAGCTTAAGGAAACTATCTACCAAATATGTGGGCGCCGAGAGAGCAATGTGAAGTAATCAGCACAAGGAAGGATAGATCCATTGCAGCTTTCATCTAGGAGTTAAACCAGCACATTCGACGTCAGGAGAACCAGATGTGCACGTACATGATGGACTTGAAGAAGGCAAAGACTAGGATCATCGAGCTGGAGGAAGAACTCAAGTTTACACGCGATGGACATCAGGAGGAAATCAAGATACTACTGGAGAAGAATGCCGACCTGATTAAGAAGATCGGAGTATTCATGGGAGGACCAGCAGCTGGAGAAGAAGACGACGATCCTGTTTGCCCTGACAACTACATCATCATCGACGACACCGATTCCGATCCCAGTGATGATGACTTTGAAGACGAAGCTGGAGAAGACATCATGGAGTCTTCCACCGATCAAAATTTCTAGATGACCACCATATATTAGTAGTATTTCCCCCATGTATTTAGTAGTAGTTGAGCACTGTTGCGATAGCTCTAGACCGTTTGTATGCCCTTGCTTGATTTATTGAGTGAATGATTGTGTTTGTATCATGTGCATATGGGTAGTGCTTTCTCATTAGACCTTTTTTCTAATCTAATCTCTTCCATCTAAACCCATCAGATGCCTCCGAGACGTCACACCAGTTTTGCTTTCCCACCGAAGCTCACCCAGTTGATCCAGCAGCAGAATGCCTTGATGCAATTGCTAGTTCAGAACCAGGGCAACAACAACAACAACAACAACAACAACAACAACAACAACAACAACCCACCGCCCGTGAACAACCTAGCCCGTTTTCTAAGGTTACAGCCGCCGGTGTTTGCCAGTAGCACCGAGCCAATAGTTGCTGATGATTGGCTACGCCATATTGGAAGAGAGTTGACCACCGCAGGTTGCACAGATGCTGAGAGGGTGCGCTTTGCCGCACATCAATTGGATGGACCAGTAGCCTCATGGTGGGAGAATTACACGGCCACCTTTCCTATAGCCAACATTACTTGGGACCAGTTTCAGCAAGCTTTCCGCACGGCCCATGTCTCAACTGGAGCTATGCAGATGAAGAAGCGGGAGTTTCGCAACTTACGCCAGGGGAACCGTACTGTGGCTCAGTACGTGGATGATTTTACCAAGTTATCACGCTATGTCCCTGATGATGTAGCCACGGATGCCGCGAAGCAGGAGAAGTTTATGGAAGGGCTGAACGATGAGATGAGCATGCACTTGATGGTAGCAACCTTCAACAACTACCAGGAGTTGGTAGACAAGGCTCTTATGATTGAAGGAAAGCAGCAGCAGATTGAGAGCCATAAGAGGAAGTATGAACAAGGGAAGTATAACTCAGGAGCTCAGCAGAAGCCTCACCTAGCCCCGAACTTGGGAGGACTTGTTCATAATCATGGAGGCCATAACCACACTGGAGGAGGATCGCACAACCATAATGGTGCTAAGAATGGGAATGGGAACGGAGCTAACAATAATCAGAACCGCTCCAACCCATTGACACCCACCAAAAGAGATCTAAGTCAAGTTACTTGCTTTAAGTGCGGGAAGACAGGGCACTATGCCAATGATTGCCCTGAAGGAAGGAATGGAGATGGAAATGGGAGCGCTGGGAAGAAGCCTAATCCATTCAACAAAGGACAAGTGAACCACGTTAACGTGGAGGAGGTTGAAGAGCAGCCGGACGCGGTAATAGGTAAGTTTTTGGTTAAGTCATTTGCCGCTCTTGTTCTTTTCGATACTGGTGCATCGCATTCGTACATATCAAGGGGATTTGTGCATAAGTTTAAACTACCAACCCAAATCCTTGGGACACCTCTCTTATTAAGTTCACTTGGAGCAGAATACATGGCTAGCTGATGGTGCGACCAGATACCCCTGACCATTGGCACGCATGTTTTTCCGTCCGACCTAATTATCTTCAAGTCACGAGGATTGGATGTGATATTGGGTATGGACTGGATGTCAAAGTTTGGAGGAAGTATTGACTGTGCTAGTAAGTCGATTTATCTCACCACCCCGGAGGGAAAAATGAATAAGTATGTGTCTAGGCATGTGCCTAGGAGGAGCCAAGTGAATGCCCTTACGGGAATTGTTTAGGAGGAAGTGCCTGTAGTGAAGGATTACCCGGATGTTTTTCCAAAGGAGTTACCAGGCATGCCATCGGATAGAGACATTGAGTTTTTGATAGAGCTGTTGCCAGGTACAGGACCAATATCCAAGAGACCCTATCGGATGCCCGCGAATGATCTGTAGGAAATTAAGAAACAGATCAAGGAGTTATTGGAGAAAGGATACATCCGAAGAAGTTCATCACCTTGGGGAGCCCCAGTACTTTTGGTTGAGAAGAAGGATAAATCCCTGAGGATGGTTGTTGATTATCGAGCTTTGAATGAATTGACGATTAAGAACAAGTACCCACTGCCGATGATCAATGATTTGTTTGATCAGTTGCAAGGATCTAAAGTGTTTTCAAAGATCTATTTAAGATCGGGATACCATCAGTTAAAGATACGAGAGAAGGACATATCAAAGACAGCGTTCACCACGCGGTATGGATTATACAAGTATACGGTCATGTCGTTTGGACTGAATAACGCCCCTTCATATTTCATGAGCATGATGAACAAGGTGTTCATGGAGTATTTGGACAAGTTCGTTGTGGTGTTTATTGATGATATTATGGTATACTCGAAGAACGAAGAGGAGCACAAAGAGCATTTGCGTTTAGTTCTCGAGAAGCTCGGGGAACACTAGTTGTATGCTAAGTTCAGCAAATGCGAGTTTTGGTTGAAGGAAGTCGGGTTCCTTGGACATGTTATATCAGGAGAGGGTATAGCAGTAGACCCCAGCAAGGTTCAGTAAGTCACTGAATGGTTGGCATCCACTTCAGTTAGCGAGATCCGCAATTTTCTTGGACTCGCAGGATACTACCGGAGATTCGTTGAGAACTTTTCCAATATTGCGAAGCCAATGACTGAACTGTTGAAGAAGGATACTAAGTTTAAATGGACAGAAGATTGCGAGGCAAGTTTCCAGGAGTTGAAGAAACGTTTGACCACAGCGCTAGTGCTAACACTGCCAGATATACATAAGGAGTTCCAAGTGTATTGCGACGCCTCTCGCTTAGGACTTGGATGTGTGCTTATGCAGGACGGAAGAGTTGTTTCGTATGCCTCACGACAACTAAAACCTCATGAGTTGAACTATGCCATGCATGATTTGGAGTTAGCAGCCGTGGTGCATGCATTGAAGACCTGGAGACATTACCTTATTGGAAACCATTGCGATGTGTACACGTACCATAAGAGCTTGAAGTACATTTTTACCCAGAAGGAGCTAAACCTTCGACAGAGGAGATGGTTGGAGCTTATAAAGGATTATGACATGAAGCTACACTATCACCCAGGAAAGGCCAATGTTGTAGCAGACGCCTTGAGCCGGAAGAGTTATGCTAATATCCTTGAAAGTAAAGGACTGCCGAAGGAGTTAGCAGAGGATATCATGGAACTTCGATTAGAGATTGTTCCTAGAGGTTTTGTTGCGACAATGGAGGTCCAGTCGACATTGCTGGACAAGATTCTGGAAGCTCATAAGGATGACAAAGAGATTGCAGAGATAAAGGAGAAGATGGGCAAACGAAAGGCCAAAGGTTTTTGTGAGGATGAGCATGATACCTTATGGTTTGAGGACCGAATTTATGTGCCCAATAACCAGGAGATCAGGAAGTTAATACTTCAAGAGGCCATGACTCACCATACTCGATACACCCCAGAAATACCAAGATGTATTTGGATTTGAAGGAACGTTTCTGGTGGACCGGTATGAAGAAGGATATTGCCGAGTATGTAGCCATATGTGATGTATGTCAGAGAGTGAAGGCAGAACATCAGAAGCAAGCAGGACTGTTACAGCCTATGCCGATACCCGAATGGAAGTGGGATAAACTTGGCATGGACTTTATCACCGGATTGCCCAGGACCAAAGCAGGATATTAAGCTTAACCAAAGTGGCTCACTTGATCCCAGTGAAAACCACTTATGCAAGTGCGAAGTTGGCCAAGATTTATATGTCCAGGATCATGTGTCTGCATGGAGTTCCGAGGACCATCGTATCAGGTCGAGGAACACAGTTCACTTCAAAGTTTTGGCATCAGTTACACCAGACTTTGGGGACGAGATTGGAGTTCAGTACATCATTTCACCCGCAGACAGATGGACAGACCGAGAGAGCCAACCAAATTTTGGAGGACATGTTGAGAGCCTGTGCGCTAGATTATGGATCTAGTTGGGATGACAATTTGCCTTACGCACAGTTCTCGTACAACAATAGCTACCAAGCCAGTTTGAAGATGGCACCGTTTGAAGCCCTGTATGGACGCAGGTGCATAACACCGTTGATGTGGGATGAGGTAGGAGACCGACAGTTGTATGGACCTGACTTGATCAAGGAATCTGAGGAGAATGTCAAACTAATTCGTGATAGACTGAAGATTGCTCAGTCCAAATAGAAGAGTTATGCGAATTCAAAACGCAAGGTGGTAACCTACAAAATTGGAGATAGAGCATATCTGCGAGTATCGCCCTTGCCAGGAGTTAAACGTTTTGGAGTTAAATGGAAGCTAGCCCCGAGATTTGTAGGACCGTATCGTGTTTTGGAACGGATGGGAGAAGTTGCCTACAAGTTGGAATTACATGAGGGATTGTCAGGAGTTCATGATGTGTTTCACGTCTCACAATTGAAGAAGTGTCATGCCGAGATGGCCGATATACCGTTAAGAGATACACTACCCTTGGAGGCGATTCAGTTGGACAGTGATTTGAATTATGAGGAGAAGCCAGTTAAGATTCTTGAGTTTGCCAGCAGAGTCACCCGCAGTAAGGTTATCAAGTTTTGCAAAGTTCAGTGGAGCCACCATACCGAGGATGAAGCCACCTGGGAGCGAGAGGATGATCTCCGCAAAGACCACCCACACCTATTTTCTAGCCAACCCAAATCTCGAGGGCGAGATTCATCTTAAGGGGGGTAGGTTTGTAACATCCCAAATTTTCAATTTGTAATGTTATGCATAGGTCATTCATGCATATCATGTTTTATTGCATTTCCGTTCCGAAATCCTCGTAATCCTAAGCAACTCAAGGACCCACGGAGAGAGTTGGGGATTTCCCCGGTTTTCATATTTGATTTTATCAAATATGGGACGAGGATTTGATTTTAATTATTTTTCTCTCCGAGAAATATTTCACACTAAATTAAATGAGAGGAGATAATATGACTTCTCCGAAATAATTGAAATATTGGAGGAAAAATATTAAAATCTTTTATTTGATTTTATTTGGTTTTATTTGGATTTTATTTGCAATAGAAAAATTGCATGTTTTCAAAATTGCATTTTAGGGCCAAGAAAATGTTCATCCTGTTCTAAATATTTTATTTAGATGGTAAAAATTTGTTTTGGCATTTTTAGATTTTTATTTATTTTTCTAGGATCTTATTTCTGCCGGCGAATTTTTTTAAAAAAAAAACTTCCGCGCCCGACTGGGCCTAAGGCCCAGCCGAGCCAGGCCGGCCCGCAGCCCCCGCAGCCTCCCCGCGCGCGCGCGCCGCCCCCGCCGCCGCTCGGACTTGGAGTCCGAGCCGGACTCCGCCGCCGCTGCTTGCCCCCTCCTCCAAGCAAGCCCCCCTCTCTTATAAGCCGCCACCCTCGCCGCCAAACCCACCACGACCGCAGCGCCGCCACCCGCAACCGCCGCCGCTTGCCGTGCCACGTGCCGCCGCCGCCGCTTGCCGTCATCGCCCCACAGCCCCGCCTCGCCGGACTCCTCGCCGGAGGTATCCACCGGATCCGACCGCCGGTTTTTCTTTTTTTTTAAAAAAGTCGTTCGGTTTTTTTCCGAAACCCTAGATTCGTTTTTTTGGATCGCCGTTTTTTCTCGGTTCTTCTAGTTAGCAGACGTTCGAACATTCGTTTTAACGAACTTTTTTCGCCCGTTAGTTACAACTAACGAACGCTCGTTCATTAGTCTGTTCGTCAGTTTTCTTTTTATCGGATTTATTGCATGATTTCTCTGATCGCGATTTCTGATCCGATCTTAGTTTTTGTTTATCTTTTCGCTCGTTTATCGGAATCAGGTGATTAAAGCGCCTGGAGTTTCGCCTCGAAACCCTATTTCCGTTTAACCAACTCAAACAAGTTTTTGCTACTATCAAATTTGACCTAGTTTCAGATTAGTAAATGAAGCTTCTTTCTTTCGCCGTTTGAGTTTCGTTGCTCTGTTTGATTTGATTCTTTTTGCGAACCGGAGTTCTTAAGCTGAACTTTCTGGTCAACCTCTTTTATTTGAGTTTTGCTTGTGCATCTTTGCTTGTTACTTATGTATGCTTTTGTTTGCTTGCGATAGAATTCCCGGAGTGCGAAGCGTGTTACTACGAGTCTCCAGGATTCGCGGATCGTCAGCAAGGCAAGTAACACATTGATCATACTCTTTCCATACCCAGTTTTTTATGCATTAGTTTCCATCCTCAAACATTGCATGATTAGGATGTCATTAACTTGTGGGTTGGGGAGTAGTCGATGACGTAGAACCTATTGCCCTGTTATATTCAAACCCTTGGGAGTTACTTCTACGCTTGCTTATATTACTATGCTATGCTATGCTCGTAGACTTGGTTCGGGTTTGAGTGAAATCCATGACAGATGTGAGATTGTTAATTAATGGTTCAACTTAAGGTGGCAACTTAAACTAACATCTGCGTGGATTGAGGCACCTGGGGAACCCAGTGTTGTCTGTTTTTTTGGAAATCCCGGGGTACATGTGTGATCTTCCTATGGACCGCCACCCAGGCTCAAAGGGAACGGAGATGATTCATGCTAGACACTTCTGTGTGCAGCCACAAGCTATTATGGGCTCTAGCATAGTTGAGTAAGTTACTTGAAGCTCTTGAAGAGGTAGATCAGCAGGTAGTGGGTTTTGTAGGTTTGGTATGGTCTGCCCGGAGTAGAGAGTTAATGTTTCTGAAAAACTGTGTCTCGGTCATCCGTTTCTCAAACAACATGTAGTGCGAGAAATCCAACGGAGGAGATCGAGTCTTGTGAGGAAAAGTGCGCAAAGCTCTACAGAGTGTACAATCTAATCATGGTTAGCCGTGTCCCCGGTTATGGACAATTTTGAGTATCTAGTACTTGGGTTACCACATGTATCTCATCATGCTTAAATAGTATTGTTGGGTTGTTAATCACTTTAATTGGGATTGAGTTGGGGGTACCTTCTCAATGTTGTTCAACCACCATGATAGTTAAATTAAAAATCTATTCCTTTGTTGTAGGGAAAAATTGGCTTTTCGCAAAACTATAACCATAGAGCTTTCCACCAGCCAAATATGCATGTAGTGATAGAATTATTTTGTTTATGCTCTACTATGTTATATTGCCAGCATATTCCATGTGCTGACCCGTTTTCGGGCTGCAACGTATTATGTTGCAGACTTTTCAGATGAGGAGTAAGGTTCGTTAGGTCGTTGCCGTGCAGCTCAGCTATGCCGTTGGAGTTGATGGACTCACTTTATCTTCCAGGCCTTCCGCTGTTATCGTATTAGATGGCCTTAAGCCTTATTATTGTAATAAGTTCTCTTTTGAGACGTTCGATGTAATAAGTGTGTGATTGCTACTCTGTTATAAATCCTTCGAGTACTGTGTGTGTCAGCATTACCGATCCAGGGATGAGACTGAAGCACAGAGACTTCACCATCTGAGGTCGGGTCGCTACAGACATCATGTAGTTTGATTATTTGGTGCAGACATTCGGAGGCATGTTGTAAGGGATAACAAGCAATCGCCACATGCTATATGTAGCGCTCTGGTGGCCAAATGGGTTAAATCCATCTGAAGCTAAGCCAAGTCTAATGTTTCTTGGGTCAGCAGCAAACTTTGTGTTTATCGTTGAAGCTTTTCCACTCACTACAATGAGATGGATGGCTCATTACATTCAGATCTCTGTACTCCTGGTTCCTAGAATGCCACAGTACATCCTCTCTTGTTTCAGCATCATGAAACAACCTCTGCAATCTTGGTGTAACTGGAAAATGTCTCAGAACATTATGAGGAATCCTCTTCACAGCATCGCTATCTTTCCATCTTGATAATTTGCATTTCGGGCATTCACTTAAGTTGGCATAATCCTTCCGGAACAGAACACAATTACTCTTACAATCATGGATCATATCATATCCAATTCCAACTTCACGAAGGAAAATCTTCATTTTACTGTAGGTGTGTGGCAGCTCAGACGCAACTGGGAAAGATTCACGGAAAGCAGCCAACATCGCATCGAATGATTTGTTGGTCATCCACTCAGATGTCTTCACCTGAAGAAAGGTGACCATAGCTGAGAATACTGACAGCTTATTTCCTGGGGTGACAGCAACGTTGCATTGTTCCAACATGCGGGCCCACCGTTTTTCTTCTGCAGGTGAAAGTTCACGGAATGCACGAGCATTTCGTAGCATTGTTTCAATGTTGGTCAAACTCACTGGCTCCGCCACCACCACCTCCTCCTCCTCTTCCACCTGAGCATCCGGCAGATCAAGATATGTGACCGACATCCCATACAAGTGTAGATGATTTTGCACAGTTGAATGGGGTCTTGTAACTGAATTCATACAACTGCTACACGGGCAGAGCACATCTGATTTCGGACCACCATACTCAGCTCTCATAAAGTTCATGAAGTTTTCAACCCCCTCGACATATGCAACGGAGAATCTTCAAGCAGAAGTTATCCAAGTCATGTCCATCTCTTAGACATACAAATTTGTTCTTCTACTAGATATTACAGGAAAAACATATATGCTTTTTTATGAAGTCCAGAAAAAAATACCTAGGTCGATGTCTAAAGCTATGGAAAAATATTTGGACGAGCAGATCTAAGTAACGAAATATATGTAAAGCTAATTCAGCAAACAGATTTGAGTGCCAAATTATGGCAGGCTGTTAAAGTAGTCAATGAGGCCGAGCACACAGTCATCGAACTATTGAAGGCCATCGCAGCAACAAAGATCGAGTATAAAACGGTATAGAGCTATTTCAGCTAACAGATTGGCTACTAGACCATGGCAATCTACGTCACAATAAATATATGGAAGTATATTTTAGCAACTAATCGGCCTTGGCATGCCATCTCAGCTAAGCAGATTGAGTGCAGAAGAGGGCAAGGAAGCTTCTTAAGCAGAGCATATTGATAGTAAACTACTTCGGCAAATAGTGAGATTAACAATGTCTATCAGCTAACATTCAGCGCTACACCGACATGAACGGGGCCTCAGTCTAGAATGCGTGTACCATGGGAGAAGCTGGCCGCCGTGCGTCTCCACACAAACGTCGCTAGCGGTGGCGGCGCTGACCGCCGTGCGCCTCCACAAGAACGTAGCCAGAGGTGGCGGCGCGGCTAGAGGAGGGCAGTCTACGAGAGCGTACTATGGGAGCGAGAGGATCGCCGAACCGCAGCGCCGCCATATCGGCGCCGCGGGAGGGCGGCTTCGGCGGAGCGAATGGAGTGGAGGGGGACAAGGGGAGGGGGGTTTGGGGAATATTATTGGCTAGTTGGCCGAAGGCCGGTTGAATCGGATTTGGGGGGAATTTTTGGGTGAGGGGGGGGGGCAGGATTTTCACGTGGTGGGCGGGGGGAGTTTGGCGCATGGTCGGTTTCTCCAAGTGCGGTCCCACGTGTCAGTGAAGAGGCAAGCCGAAGCGTGTTCCGTTTGCGTGAGCCATGTGCAGGACCGAACGTGTGTGGGATGCAATGCGACTGGGATAGGAGTGTTGTTACCTCCTTTTTTACTTTTAAACTAGGTGCTTTGCCCCCTAAAAAAATTTTGTTGCTTCGCCCGATCCATCGTTACTACTACTAGTAATCCGGTAATCCCGACTAAAACGGCGCGGCCGGGTCTTTTCCCACGTGATATGCTGGGAGGTTCGCTTAGTTGGGTTTTTTAGGACGAGTAATGCTACACCTACGTAATCCCAGTTACGTAATTAACGTAATGTGAAACGTGTGAGCTGTTGATTGTAGATTGGGGGAGGGAGGGGCCCACCACCATGAAAATCAGGGGAGGAGAGAGTGAGAGGCAATTTACGTTAACCCTTTCGTAGGTTCCTGTAGATGTAGAAAGATGTGTAATGCGTGAATGTGTAGTGGACGTCCTATTGGAGTGCCTAAGATAATTTATGTATGTATAGACCCTATGTGTTTATTTTACTTCGCATGTTAGATTTGTCTCGGTTCAATAAAAAGCAGAGTTGGTGATGATAGTGTGCCTGTCATCATGCAATATGGGCCATCCGATCTATATCTAACGGATAGGAAGGAAACTATGACAATTTACCCGCACTCCTCTCCACAATTGCAGATAAGGCTTTCCCTCGTGCATCCTTTTCTCCCACAAGATCTTGATCTTCCGTGCAACGCACGGGCATCTTGCTAGTACTCCTACAATATGTATATTATTGTGAAAGTTCATATACACCGGCTGAGATTAATGCAAACACGACAGATTTTCATTACATTTCGTACTTTTATAGGACAAAAAAATAAAAGAAACCCAACCCTAAACCTATTCTACGGCGGCGACCGACATCCTCCATCTGTGATCTCCATGTACGGGGGCGGGGTTCAAGACCCGTGAAATGAAGGTGCGGTCTCCGGCGAGGAAAAGTAGAACACGGGAGACAGACTAGACAGTTGGCACACCATGCCCTGCTTCCTCCCATGCCCTACTCATCCTCGGAGGAGTCCCCGACCTCGGCTGTGCCGGACGTTGGACGGCGGCAAGTAGGACGCTTGGCTGACGGTGCTCCCATCATCGGCCGCCAGCGTGGCCACTGCTTGTGCGGTGACTTGAGCGAGGGCGGTGACCTCGAGCTCCATCCCCGAAGACAAGCTCTCCCACAGAGTGTTCGCGCTTGCGGTCATGGCGGATGTGGTTCCAGGTAGGAGGACGATGCGCTATGGTGTGGAGGTTAGCTGGGCGTTGCCGCTTTATGTAGCGCATTCCGGTGAGGCCAAGCGTCCGGGCGTCATTAAGTCACCGGAGTTGGTTCCTCGGGCACCGAGCCTCTTAACGACGACATACAAACGGACGGCATGAATGCGGGCAGCTGGCGCCGGCTAGGAACGAACCGCGCGATGGCGCGAGGGACAAGGGTTTTGGTGTGCCAGGGTAGTCAGCTGCAGTCGTGGCAACGTTGGAGATGCCCTTTGCTCACATGCGATCCCCGCATGTCATTGAAAAAGCAAGACGACCCGGCATGTTCTCAGGTCCAGAGGATGCAGTTGGCCGCACTACACCACTCCGCGGACGCGTCGCGGCGCCCCGTGCATCCTCGACGAGTCGGGTGTTGGGGTGTGTTTGGATTGTGGCCAAAGTGCACCTTACCAAAATTTTGGTCATGACCCAAAGATTGGTCTTTGTTTGGATGGTTCCCATTTTTTGGCATGCCAATGAACTCTAGCCAACTCTAGTTCATTTTTCTTGCCAATGTCGGCCAAATCATGGGCAACCAATACCTCAATGAAAATTTTGGTCATGACCCAAAGATTGGTCTTTGTTTGGATGGTTGCCATTTCTTTGGCATGCCAATGAACTCTAGCCAACTCAAGTTCATTTTTCTTGCCAATGTCGGCCAAATCGTGGGCAACCAATACCTCAACCAAAATTTTGGCTACCCAATGCTTTGATGGGGCAACCTTGGGCACAAACCAAACATATCGTTGGTCGTGCCACAGCACTAACGCCACCATCGGCAAACTGAAACCGACCGTGTCTAGCGACGATATGAGCATGTCGCTCACCGTGGTCGTCGTGTCCAGAGGCGGTGCTGGAGCTGCGCTCCATTTTTGGCCCCAACGACCCACATGAACGGTTGTTGGTGGCGAGGAGGTCGTGGGCCAGCTCCTCCATTAGACTAGTCTGCGCAACGTCGTCCCGACGGGTGTGCCCCACATGTCTGTTTCCCTGTTTTCCCGGCCATATTCGAGCGTCAGTGCCCCGCGTTGCGCATTAGGCCTTTCACTATGTAGGCCAAGCGAGACAACTTATTGTTTATTTGAGCCGTTCAAGTATAATCATGTGGCGTTTGCTTATTTCTCATTCCTCTCCACCCCTCTTCTCCATCGATCATGTCGCCCTCCAGTCGAGTCCATCCTCTCGCATGCCTCATTTGAACATTCCGCCGAGTATCATTCGCATGTACCCACCCTAGTCCTCTTTCAATAGATCTCGGGACCCCGAGATGAAATCGAGAGGGAACAAGTGGGGGCACGTGATACCTAAGGCGGATTCAAAATTTTGAACCGATGATCATAGCATCCGCAAATCATAAATGAAGGGTATTCAATGTTCGTTTCGTTTTTGAATGTACAATATACTCCCTCCTATCCTTTCTAGCTTACATATAATTTTTATGTGTAGTCAAAGTATATCTACTTTGATGAAAAAGGTATCAACAATCAACAACGCCCAATCAATATTGTTAGATTCGTACATACTCCTAGATTTGTACTCGAGATGGTTTCCAATTTGACTATTGACAAGATTAATAGTACATGAGATGTATAATGTGAAAATTATATCATTGGAAACTCCTTTCACATACGAATTTGACCGTATGCTTTGTGTAAGTTGCATGTCATATATTATTACTCTAACATTTGGTCAAAGTTAGCCTCGAAAAACGCGTTAGACCATGTATGCTTTGTGTAAGTTGCATGTCATATATTATTACTCTAGCATTTGTGTAAGTTGCATGTCATATATTATTACTCTAACATTTGGTCAAAGTAGTATAGTGGAAGTGGATCCTCTGACGTAGGTATCCCTGCCTTACCCTCCCTTTCGGTCACTTACTGGCGGACCCCATGCTTGCTAGGCCCCGCATGTCAGTTACTCAATGGGTTCGGCCATGTCAGGGGATCCTCATCCGTAGTATACTCCCTCTGTTTTTATTTACTCCGCATAAAACGGAGGGAGTGGTGGTATAATAAATGACGCGGGCAGGGGAGGGGGAGGGACGCCATTTTGCTCTCAACTACGATCCCACAAGTGAGCAAAAACGGAAGACGAAGCGCATTCCATTCGGTGAGCGACATGGAGGGTCCAGCGTGCCGGGCTGCAATGCGAACGCGACAAGAGCAATGTACAGTTAAAACCGATTGACCGGTCGTCACCGGAACCACTATTCACACCAGAACCTTCGCTGCTCGGCCCACGCCAGCCACTGCCCTAAAACCACACCAAATCTCCAGCCCATTACCCCACCTTTTATCCCCTAGCCCGCATCAAGCGTCCCCTAGTTCGCTGAAAAGCCATGGTGCACCGCAAGATCACTTACTAAAAGATGCTGAGGCTGGAGCGCCGCGCAGAAATCGCGGCGGCGGTCGGCGCCACAGACCTTCGTTCCCAAGCTCGCTTTGCGGCGGGCCAATCCCCGAGTTCTCTGGAGCCAAGCTACGAGGAGGAGGAAGCCGATCCAATGTTCATGGCGGAGGTCGTGGCGCAGAAGGCCCCCGACGGGTATGAGACGATGGACGTCGACTTCGTGTCGGCGTCCGAGTCTCCCATGGTGCAGGCGGACCAGCGGTTCAACATGGAGATACTAAAGGAGGACCGGGAGGCAGAGGCTCAACTCGACGTGGAGCGCGCATGCCGCTGCCATCGAGGCTCTCCTGCAGGCGGAACCGGATGTCGTGGATGTGAACCGGGCGGCGGAGGCTCAACTTGAGGCGGAGCACGCGGATGCCGCTGCCATCGAGGCCCTCCTGCAGGCAGAACCAGACGTCCTGGACTTGAACCGGGCGGCAGAGGCTCGACTCGACGCAGAGCGTGCGGATGCCGCTCTCATCGACGCCCTCCTGCAGGTGGAACCGGACGTCCTGGACTTGAACCGGGCGGCGGAGGCTCGACTCGACACGGAGCGCGCGGATGCTACTGCCATCGAGGCCCTCCTGCAGGCGGAACCGGACGTCCTCGACTTGAACCGGGTTGTGCTCTCGTCCGTGCAGAGCCTGCACGCTCCGCTTGAACGAGTAGCTAGAGGCCGAGGACAACCACGGTGCGGAGACACACGTCGGCAGTGACGGCTGGTTCGCGCCGGCAGCCAAAGACGACGACGTCGTCTCTTTCCTCGAGCAGTGATAGTTTTTCTTTATGTTGTTGTTTTCATGGATCTTTTGCTGTGTAAAAACATATATTTGTTATGCAAGTCGCCTGACTTGGGTCAGTCTACTATTTCAGGCGGTTGGATGAATATCCTACATCTCCTAACCCTTCTTTCCTTCTTCCTCACCTCTTCTTCTTCCCCAACAGACCACTGCACGGGTCGTACGGATACTCCCCAACATGCGGTTGGATAAACATACTCTATGAACGAAAATTATGTGTCAGCGATAGGATGGCTGAGTTTGGTTTGTTCAGATGCGACAACACATGTCACTGAGGGTGCGTTCCCTTGGTTGAGTTTGCGGCGTGCAGGAGCGACTGTGTGAGGGCGAGGTGCGACCACGGCGTGCAGGAGTGACCGTGTGAGGGTGCGGTGCGACCGCGACAGTCGTGTGCAATTGTACCTCCTTCTCATTTTGAAAACTTTAGGCAAGCTTGGCAAAATGTGTGGCGAAGTTTGGCAATGAAAGGCCTAGACCCAAACAGGATAAGTACGTACGTCCTAGGTGTACTAGTGTTAAAAAATAAAGGCGAGGTTTTCCTTCGCGGGATTTAATCGATACAAATCCTCGTTTCACGTGTCAATTAATGCGTATTTTTTTTCTCCAAAGACCAAAGAGCTAACCATCTCACTCCTCATCGCTTGATTAATGCAGCGCCATGCAAACCAACCTTCTCACTTCCGCATGCATGCAGGGGGTATTAATGTCCTTGGTTGCTAACCCCATCAATTTTGCCTCGATTAGTGTTAGTGGCCCTTTGCAAATTGTAATTTTAATATACTGGCCTTGTGTACAAAAAAATGGAGGTAGTAATTATTTTTGACTTCCTTCCCCGTCGCGGTGACGTCGACGATATCATTTTTTTGGTGGTTTGGCGAAGTGCGTTCGACGGAGAACACAATTGAGGGAGACCACGGTAAGTCGTTCGCAAGTGCCGCCTGCAAGCCGAGACAACCGCCTTATTTGCATCCAGGAAGTCCTTTACTAGTACTGCTAGGAGTGCTAATGCGGTGAGATGGCTTCTCGAAGAAGATGATGGAGAAGCGGAGTCAGCGAAGAGTGAAATGATGGTTGCTTCGTCCGTGCTTTTGTGATTTGATGCCTCACTGCTTTGTGATTTGTGATAGAAGGGACAGGGGAGTAGACTCTGTGCTCTATATTGTACTACATGCGTCCAAGCATGGGAGAAAGAGGAGAGACATTGCATTTTTCTGTTCCTTCAATCAATCAATCAGGGGGCTTTGGTTCCATCGTTTTGGCTTTGGCAACACCGTCCACAATGGTTCCCACGATGCCAAAAGCTATTTTCACATTTGGCTACACATTGTGGATGCCCTTAACCGTACCACTTGGTTTTTCTCCTGTGTGCTATCTATACAAATCTCAGTTATATTAATCTAAAAAATTATAGAATCGAGATTAGTAAAAAGGAGGTGATTTTGCCGTGCGGATGGCGGGTGAGGTTACTTATTTGAGCAATGCTACATCCATGTAATGGTTTACATAAAGTTATGAACTGATGTGATGTGGGACTATTTGATTGGATTAAAGGAGAGGATTAGGCCCACCCCACCTGAAAATCAGGGGGGCATATATAGATTAGATGGAAAGTATACGTAGCAGCTACGTAGCCCTTTGTAAGTCTAGGATTAGGCTTCTTATTTTCGAAGGACGTTGTCCTAGCGGTTTGCTAACATGCGGTCCCACATGTCAGTGCTTTACCAAGACGATCCGCGTCGCACATGAGGTAGAACAACGGTAGAAGCAACACGTGGTTAAGAGCAAGTATAATAGAGATGAGTCAGCGGGCTATAAGAAATAAACTAGTATATTTCTGCTTAGTTGGAGGAAAGAGAAAAGGAGAGAGAAGGTAAGCGGGCTCTTCGTGAAGAGCCAGCTCTAACACGTGCTCCTAGGCACTTTGTGAGAATGAAAGGTGGCACATAATGAAAAAGTAGTACACTCTTTTGATCTACTATTATACATGTGGACTATAAGATGGGTTGTAGATGACATGGCACTGCCTTATAGCCAGCAACTGGCTATACTGTTAACCATGCTCTAAGTTGAAGAAGATGAGGGAGAAGCAGATTCAGCAATGAGTGAAATGATGGTTGCTTCGTCCCTCCAACTTAATTGCGGGAAAGGTGCAGCTTTGTGATTTGACGCCTCATTGCTCATTACTACGCCGGCGCCATGACTGGGGTGCTTCACCCCGCCTGCTCTGCACTGTATTCCGGTATGGCACGTGGACCCGGTAGCTTGATGTCCCATATGTCGGTGAAAGGGACTAGAAGATTTATGAAAACGAGCGCTCCACTCTTACGACGGAGGAGTAGACGACACGACGGCCCAGTGAACTGTCACTTGTACTGTATAGTACTATAGTTTTGTTGTTTCGCACGATCCATCGATACAAACCCGATTAAACAGGAAAGGGCGGGATTTTTCCCGCGCGGTAGATGATACTGGCCATACATTTCAAAGGCAATTTTAATGTATGCAAACTGAGTAATTATAAGTAACAATATGATATCTAGTAAAACTAAAAACACATATGATTTATTGTGTTAGAGTGTAGTAGTAGTGTTGTATTGCATAGTTGTTAGATGTAACATGCGAGAACGTGTAGAGATGTAGTTTTGGAGGGCCTATAGAGAGAAAAGCGTAATACGGTCACCGAACTTCTGAATAAGCTAATTACGGTCACTATATACGTTTTGCGGTGATTATACGGTCACTTGCTCACAGTTCAGCATCGGATTGCACTTTGTTGACCGGCCAAATAGTCTGCGTGGCGCCATGTTGACTAGTTAAATTGACCACGTTCCTTGTGGGTCGCACCTGTCAGTTCGCACAAAAGGTCAGATAAACATAAATTTACGCAGGCGCGACAAGGCTCCAACCCATGCGCGGGAATCACCTGGTTGTGTATGTGTCTGTCAGGGCCTGATGTGTGCGCATGCACGTGTAGGTTGAGCACTTGATCGTGAGAGTGTGTGTTGGTCGTGTGGTGTACTGGTGTGTGCATGCATGCGTGCGTGTGTGCGTGTGAGTGTTGCGTGCGTGCGTGTGAGTGTTGCGTGCCTGCGTGGCTGCGTGTGTACGTGTGAGTGTTGCGTGCGTGCGTGGGTGCATGTGTTTGTGTGAGTGTTGCGTGGATGCAGTTCGTGTGCATGCGTGTGTGTGCGTGTATAATCACCACACCAGCTCTTGTGTGTTAAAACAGACGGCTCAGCATACCAATACAAGGCCACCTTGTCCGCTGTGCCCGCGGTCATGACTTCGAACCACCATCCAAATATTTTTTTGTCGTTTGTTTTCATTCTTACTAGCAAGATGCCCGTGCGTTGCACGTAACATCAAGATGCATTTGTATGACTTGTTTATCTTGTGAGAGAAAAGGATGAACGAGGGAAGGCCTTATTTGCAAATGTGGAGAGGTGTGTGGGTACCTTTTTGCAAAATTGCCATAGTTTCTTTCCTATCCATCAGATATAAATTGAACGGCCTATATTGCAGGATGGCAGGCACACCATCATCACCAACTTTGTTTTTTATAAGAGTGTATTTTATGTATTTTATAAGAGTGTAGATGTAGAGTAGATACAAGTTGACAGGTGGGCACGATGGTAGTGAGATAATGTGATGCAACACTAGAGGTTCCACGTGGAGCGTTTAACTGGTCAACTAGTCACGTCATGAGCAAATACAGAGTTGTACGGTGAGCCTGTGACTATATAATAATCACTAAACGTAAATGGTGTCCGTAGTGAGTGGATTCTGAAGTCCAATGTATGTATCGTGCTTTCGCTTCAAATGCAATGATTGTCATTGCATATATCACGAGAGAAAGATGAAACATGCGTGAATTTTCTGGGGGCTTACTTTTAGAGGACCTGGAGATAGTTTTGTGTGCATATGTGAAAGGGGCGTACAGGGGGGTATGTGATGGAGAGAGAGATGCTCGTCGTTTCTCTTTATTATGACTAACTTTGTCTATAGTATAAAAATATACAAATTCACAGTGCGGAATAAATATCATTGTGGCCACCATGCAATGCAAATTAGCGTTCGTACTCCTCCATATAACTTTGTAATGTTGTATATATGTAGAAAATCTAAAATAATTTTTTGGCCACACTTTATTCAAAAGGAATGTTGTATGCGAAATAAACGTGAAGAGAGGGCTTTTTAGATCAATGGGGTACATGATGTAACATGTGTGAATGTGTAGTTGATGCATTTGGCGGGGCCTAGAGAGGTATGTGTGTGTATTACGTATTCGAGAGAGGCATGGATAGAGGGGCCGACAGGGGGGGGGGGGAGATAGCATGAGAAATGAGAGTGGTCTCGAGAGAGAGAGATGAATATGACGTCATGATAAGAGATTCCATTCCCTTGAGTGTGTATCTGCAAGGGGGAGGGAATAGAGGCACCAGGAGAAATTTTCTATGTGTGTGGTGTTTGTGTTGGTATGTGTGGGTGTGAGAAGATAATGAGACGTGTGGGCAGGGGGTGTGTCACCGCGTGAGGTCCGGTGGGTCGAGGTGAGGCCCTTCGTTCGGTTCCGTCCCGCGCCACATTGGTCGGCCCGTGACGCATTTAGGAAGACCCATGGATGACTAGTCGTACAAGACAAAGATAGCAGAATTGTGAAGGACTCTGTGTCCACTGACAAAGCCGTCTAGGATTTGTAACCCTAGGTTCTCGGACTAAGGTAACCCCTTTATCTCTGATATTACTATTCACCCAACCTAACTTTAAGGGGCATCCTACAGAATGCTCTGCTAGAATCATACTCGTCGATTAGGAAGAGAGGTGTGAGACAATGCGTGAGAGACAGGCGTAAAGATAATGTGCATACATGAGACACGTAGGCGGGTCCATGTATATAGAAAGGGTCGATGAGGATTGTGCGTGTGTATGTTTGCGAGAGGAAGAGTGCTTGTGATAAAGGTTAGTGAAAATAGTTGTAAATGGTTACGAGAGGGATGGAGGGTTATATCTAGAGCATGTGTGCAAGAAAGACACCTCGGGAGAGAGTGTGTGAGCATGTGTGAGAGACCACCGATGGAGTGTAAAACTACACGTAAAAGACCGCTCTACACAATGATTAAAGATATAAAATGTATCCAAATATTAGGATGGGATCATGATATTTGCAATTCGCGTAAGGAGCGGTCATTGATCCATCAGACATCTAGATTCTATCGAATTTGAGCATGTCTATGTTATTATTCGACACAATTGATCCACATAGTTAGTATTTTAAACTCCAGACAATGCATCGCTTTAGCAATCGAATATAAACGTGAGTATAGTTCATGTTGTGTGTGTAAAGCGCATTATACATACGAAAGTTACACAATGGACATTATAAATAGCTACTACCTATGAACTAGCATACATTTGAATTCAACTTAAGGTGGTTTAAAAAAAACGAATTCGACATGAAGTCCATTCAATTATTTGAATTTGATATCATGGCATTTGTAAACCATACCTAAATTATGGGGGCACCAATCTTTGCTCTGATTTTGTACATAATAGCATATGTAGTCGTGTACAAAATAGATTCAAATTTAGCTCCCCCATTCCAAAATAATCGTAGTTATAGGATTTTCAAGTGTCAAAATTTCAAAAAGAAGCGGATAATTTAATGAGGTTTTCAAACATACAAGGTCAAATATAACGTTGTATATTTAGGTCAATCCTCATAGTTCAAGAGTACTCTAAACGTGAATGCTTGTGTTTCAAAATTTCGAACGAAGCGCCAAAAGAGCCTCAACTCACCCGAAACCGCGTGAGACCAATGTTTGGTAGTACAAGGAAATTACTTTTCTAATAACTCCGACCCGTGAAACCTACCGGCCCGACGTCCAAAGGTCTAAACCGGGGTAGGTTTGTAGCTTCGTCTAGACGCCACGCAACCGCATCCGAAAAACATTTATACACAATGGCCGTCTAAGCACACATGTGTGCGGCCGAAATCGCTCCCGCCCACTATTTGGGACACCTGGGATTACCATCCTACCCCCGACCCGCAGTAGGTCCGAAATTTAAGAGGGGGACAAAGTTTGTACTTTCCCCAAATTTCAAACAAGCGTGTCCCATCTTCTGTTCAAAAAAGCCAAACACAAGCGCGTCCCAGACCGAAACATGGTTCCCCCCCACCCGTCCGATTCCCCATTCGTACTCCGTGGGCGCCAAAACTACCTCTCCACCAGCCGCGGAACACCGGCGTCCTCCGTCCGCCACCCCATCCCACCTATCAACCGCCGCCCTCCTCCATCACGCTGGAGCCGATACCCCGACGTCGTCGTCCACCGCAACCTCAACCGCAACGCCCTCCACGGCTAGTAGTTGAAGCCGAGGCCGAGCCATCCGTACCCGAGCCAGTTCAACCACGTCGTCCTGCGCCTCACCTCTACCGCTCCAACTTCGCCACCCTCCACTGCACCGGAGTTGTTCCTGCTACGCCGTCCTTCGCCGCCTCAGATCTGCTTCCCCTCCACCGACATACGGACACGGCAACACAGTCAACAATTTGGACATGGGTTCATCCAAGCCTGCACCCTCCAGAACATCGGTTTCCCCGGTAAAAAGAAGAAAATCGGCGAGACATGTGGAGAGAACATCGGTTTCCCCGGTAAAAAGAAGAAAATCGGCGCGACATGTGGAGGTGACCACACCGGCAACCGAAAAAGGTACTCCTCTTCCCTTATTCGTGCAAATCTTACGTCTTTTCTTCCACGGTATTCATCCCACAGAAGACACTAGTTGTCCGCTTCTTCTTGATACTAGATGTTCCTAGTAACTCACGATGCACAAGGTTTCTCCTCATATACTATTTCACCTTAGCTAGAGGTCCGTCGCCCCCTGAATTTCAATTTCTGGCCAGTTGATTCCCAATTAACGAAAGCATTCCCCGGTGTGACAGGCGCTAGTACACCTATTACGCCGGGGAAGCATCATCTTGGTGTTTATCTTAGGGGCGTGTGCGGCCTAGAGCTACTGGTGCCCGATCTGGAGGTCGGCCGGGATTAAAGGGATGGCCTGGGGCGCTGCCAAGCACGGTGGTGGTGTGAGGTCGATGGGAGGGTGGGGCGGCGGAGGCAGGGATCTGGGCCAGTGGTCGCTGGCGGTTTGAGAAAGATCGTCAACAGTGACTGGCGGGAGGTAGACGAAGGCCATCTGCCCGTTCCATATAGATCGGACAGTTCATTAAAAAATCGACTGACCTATTTATTTTCATTTGACTGTTATCTTAGATATGACCACATGTGGTGGTGTGCTGGAGGAGTACCAGCATTTCCTGTGCTCATATATTACAAAATCATACGGAGTAGAATCTAATTTTTTTGCCATGCAGTGTTGTAGAGCTATCATATGTCTCCTGTCATTTATTTTTCAGCCACCTGCTATCTGCTACTTTTACATTGCACTAGTTCTGCACACACTTCACCCTGACTCTCACTGTTGTGTTTTTATGCAAGGGTATTTCAGACTCTGCTGCCATGAGAGAGGCCAAAAAGAAAAGAGAGAAGTCGCTCCAGCTTGGTGTGCTGCTAGGCAAGACACGTTTCAAGGCTTAGGGTGTAGTGTCAGCAGATGGAGATGGGGAACGTAGCTCTGGAGTTGATGACCTCGCTCGCAATGAACCACCATCCCAGGTGCTTGCTTTAACTTCGCGGTGCCATATGTAGTTGCATGTTCCATATGGTGTCTAGCTTGTATTTGAAAGGCCGAAGTCGGTAAGATAAGGAAAGATTTTTTTACATGAACCACCATCCCGTGAGCACCAGAAGACAAATAGCTAGTCAGGGCACTGGCTGAGCCAGTGACAAGCCCAGCAAAGATAGGCATCACCTGGAAGCCAACTAAAAAGCTGCGATGGTTGCGAAGCAACCCGCCTCCCACCAGGCTCTCAGGTCCTAGATGATCATGCTCACCACTCTAGCCAGATGTCTAGCTTGTATTGCTTCTAATTTGGTTAAATTGCATCTGCTTAGCTTACACATTATACCTCTCAATATGACATGCCTTTCTGTTTTTGGTACATACTAGTACATATGTGTATTAACCATGCTCTTACATCAAACTAATGTTCTTGTGTATCCCTCATCAATCACTTATGACGAGGCAGGCAGGCAAGGGGACTACTCCTCATTTAAAGAATGCAGTGTCAGCCTCCCGACATGATTCTCAAGAAATAGAAATGCTAGATGAAGATAGTGAACGTAGCTCTGTACTTGATTACATCATTTCCCCTACACTAGCATTGCAGGTGATTGCTCTAACTTGGCAGCGTGATATGTGGCTACATGTTGCATATGGTGTCTAGATTGTAATTCTTCCAATCTGGTTAAACTGCATGTGCTAGTCTGCTTAGCTTATACATTATATATGTTAATGTGACATGCCTTCCTATATTTAGTACATAGTACATCTGTCTATTAAGCATGTCCTTACATAAAACTACTATTTTTTTGTATCTCGCATCAATCAACATGACGAGACACCTTTAGTATATGCAGTGCGATATTAGTTGCATCTTTCATATGATTTATAGCATGCTCTGCTTATAATTTGTTGAAATTCCATTTATGATGGGACGCTTTTAACTTGGCAGAGTCATATTGGTTGCATCTTTCATGTGGTGTCCAGCTTGCATTGCTTCTTATTTGCTGGAATGGTTTCTGCTTAGTTTACACAAACAGTTGTGAACATGCCATGTCGTCTTGTTTTTCGTACATATTCCATCCTGGTATCATGTGTTTGCCTTACATAAAAGTAGTGATTGTTAGTATCATGCATGAATGAGTTCTGAAGAGAGAATTTTATTGCTTTTTCTTGTCGGTTTTACTTGACAATTCAAAATCAATAAAGCGGAAGGAAGTTAGCAAGGCAACGGATAAAGGTGCTCCTTCCGAACGGAGGGCCTCTACAGTTTCTACTCCTCCACACCCCCAAGATGATTCCCAAGACAACACATGCATAGACACTCAACAAAGCTGTGTTTATGATGAGCATGTCTCCCCTAGTGCAGCATCACCGGTGCTCCCTCTAACTTGGCACTATTATATATGGTTGCATGTTATGTGTGATGTCTAGCTTGTATTGCTTCTAATTTTGTTGAATTATGTTGGTGTACTAGAGTAGGGGTACCCTGGTATCCCGAACTTGTGCACGGGCAGTCGCAGTACCCCGCGGCAAGGCTTGCCGGGTGACCGCCAAGGTCCTCTGTGGTTCCTTTGGAGCCGTTCAAGAACAAAGTATTCAAGCCAAGGAGACAAGGCCCCGGCAAGAGGAGCTTGCCGGGAAGGCCACTCAAAGCACAAGACCCCGGCAAGAGGAGCTTGCCGGGAAGGCCAACCAAGGCATCTCAAGGAACTCGCCGCGACGCGCCACGCGTCCCGGCGAGGCCCGGTGAGCAGCAAGCTTCCGGACGCGACAAAGACAACGACTGGGGCAAGGCGCTTGTTGCGGCAAGATATCACTCCGTACCCACGCTCCAGCACATCCACCAACGTGTCGTTCTGGGACCTTTCCAGGCATACGTGGCGGGAGGCTGTGCAGCCAGCGGTACGCGGTGGCAAGCGGCGCTAACAAGATTGCCATCGTGGTGAACGATGGCGTCCCTGACGGTCCCTTTTCTGCACTGTTTGGGGGACGCAGATGGGCATTTAATGCCCTTGTCCCCTACCATCAGGGTTAGGTATGATACACTGTACAGGTAGCAGTACCAACCGCAGCACCTTTCCATTTTTGCCCTTGTCTACGTTGCCACCTGTCGGTGACCCCTTAAGCATATAAAAGGAGGCCCATGCGCAACGTAGGAGGGGGGAGGAATAGTAGAACACCCACGCTCATTCTCGTTAGCTGCTGGTGTGTACTGTAGCACTCAGCGCTCCCGAGCAAGAACTCAATACAAACCACAATGCAGCAGTAGGAGTATTATCTCTCCGGAGAGCTCCGAAGCTGGGTAAACTGCTCGTGTGCTCCGCCTCGATCTGCTCTTCATGCGACCTTCGCCCCCCGCCGAACCGAAAGGGGCTCGGTCCCCATAGGTGCTCGTGGATCAGTTTCCCCGACATCTTTGGGTACCCTGGTATCCCAAACTTGTGCACGGGCAGTCGTAGCACCCCGCGGCAAGGCTTGCCGGGTGACCGCCAAGGTCCTCTGTGGTTCCTTTGGAGCTATTCAAGAACAAAGTATTCAAGCCAAGGAGACAAGGCCCCGGCAAGAGGAGCTTGCCGGGAAGGCCACTCAAAGCACAAGACCCCGGCAAGAGGAGCTTGCCTGGAAGGCCAACCAAGGCATCTCAAGGAACTCGCCGCGACGCGCCACGCGTCCCAGCGAGGCCCGGTGAGCAGGAAGCTTCCGGACGCGACAAATACAACGACTGCGGCAAGGCGCTTGCCGCGGCAAGATATCACTCCGTACCCACGCTCCAGCACATCCACCAACGTGTCGCTCTAGGACCTTTCCAGGCGTACGTGGCGGGAGGCTGTGCAGCCAGCGGTACGCGGTGGCAAGCGGCGCTGACAAGATTGCCATCGTGGCGAACGGTGGCGTCCCTGACGGTCCCTTTTCTGCACTGTTTGGGCGACGCAGATGGGCATTTAATGCCCTTGTCCCCTGCCGTCAGGGTTAGGTATGATACACTGTACAGGTAGCTGTACCAACCGCAGCACCTTTCCATTTTTTCCCTTGTCTACATTGCCACCTGTCGGTGACCCCTTAAGCATATAAAAGGAGGCCCATGCGCAACGTAGGAGGGGGGAGGAACAGTAGAACACCCACGCTCGGTCTCGTTAGCTGCTGGTGTGTACTGTAGCACTCAGCGCTCCCGAGCAAGAACTCAATACAAACCACAATGCAACAGTAGGAGTATTATCTCTCCGGAGAGCTCCGAAGCTGGGTAAACTGCTCGTGTGCTCCGCCTCGATCTGCTCTTCGTGCGACCTCCGCCCCCCGCCGAACAGAAAGGGGCTCGGTCCCCATAGGTGCTCGTGGATCAGTTTCCCCGACATCTTTGGCGCGCCAGGTAGGGGGCGTCGAGGTTGTGTGAACCTGATCCGGCGTTCACACGAGCTAGATCTTCATCATCTTCATCAACATGCCGCCGAAGAAGAAGGCTTCGGAGGCGGCTGCTCCGTCCGCGACAAACCCACCACCGCCGGAGCAAACGGCTAGTGGGGTGGATGCCGGCAGTGGAACGGGCGTCGACGAGGGAGCTCACGGTGCCGCCAGGTCCAAGGACAAGGCCGCGCAGACCTCGGCGTCCGTACATCCATCGCGCTCATCTCAGGAGGCGCGGAACCGGCGGCGTCATGGTACTCACGGTACCATACGCTCGTTGGACCCAGATCGAGCTGGTGGATCTCGGGATGCTCAAGGCCAGCATGCACGCCAACATGCTGGCACGAGTGAGGCACGGTCGCCTGGACGGGATACTGCTCCTTCTAACATAGTTAGAAGTTTGAGCATATCACGCTCCACACACCGTTCGCCACCGCTACCCGCCACTCCAGCGGAAGCTTTGGCGCGAGCTCAACTGCTCCTAGACTACCCTCCAATGGCGGACAAGATCGACGACTGGAGGGCCACCATTCAGAGTCTCATCGGCTTTGCCAACGGCGACACTCCACGGCAGCCGAGTACATCGCAGCCGCGGCGAGTCAGCCAGCCACGGGCCGATGGCGACAAGACCGGTGGGGGTGCAACCACCGCGCACTCCCCACCGTGAAGGCCAAGATCGCCACCTCACCGGATCCACCTCGACAGCGACTCCACCGCGTCATCGGATCCACGAGCTCGTCGCGATCAACGCCAAGTTCTTAACGAACGACAGCAAGAAGACGCTCGTACTCGCATCGAGCACCAAAGAGAAGCGCGGCGTCAATCAGACCAGCGCGCTGGGCCCTCTGTCGACATGCATGCGCCAGGGGAACCAGGCGACTTGCCGTACGTGGTAGGTTGCCCTGCATTTACCCGTGAGCTGCGGCAAGTCCAGTGGCCCAGCACAAAGAATTTCAAGCCAGACGTACTAGAGAAGTATGACGGCAAGTCGCATCCGTCGGAGTTCCTAAACATCTACACCATCGCGGTGCAAGCTGCCGGGGGACGGGACGACAAGATCCTTGGCAACTACTTCCCACTGGTGCTCAAGTCTAACGTCAGGTCCTGGCTCATGCACTTGCCGGACAGCTCCATATCCTCCTGGGCAGACCTATGCCATCAGTTTGTCGGCGCCTTCACAGGCGGCCACAAACCTCATGGCCAAGAGAGTGACCTTCATCTCCTCGCCCAGAAGGAAGGAGAGCCCCTGCGCAAGTACATTCAAAGATTCAGCCGTGTACAGCGCAACATCCCAGATGTCAACCCTGCCGCGGTTATCAACGCGTTCCATCAGAACGTGCGTAACTGCAGGATGCGGGAGGGGATGGCAATGTGCAAGATCAGAGATGTCAGTGAGCTGTATGCCCTGGCTGACAAGTGTGCACGTGCTGAGGAAGGGAGGAAACTCCCCGGAGAGAATACAAGAGCAGGAGGATCTGACAGCGAGGATGCTGCCCCGGCAAAGAAAAACCGGCGGCGGAACAACAGGAAGAGGAAAGGCAAAGATGTGCTAGTTGTTGAGCAGTCCGGCAACGAAGGTGGCGCCAAGAAAGTCAAAGCTGGTAGATCCAGCAAGGAGGTTGCCGCATGCACCAACTGTCAAGCTGTGGCGGCTGCCGACAAGCAGGACGGCACCAACAAACAGTACTGCAAGATCCACCGCACTAAGGGCCATGACCTCCAGAGCTGCAAGAAGGTCGAGCAGCTTGTCGAGCTGCAAAAGGCCGAGTACGAGCAAGGCGACAAGGAGAAAGCCCAAGGAGGTGCTGGAGGATCCGACAGGAGCCCCAATGAAATGGACTCCGGAAGCGGAGGCTGCGCTGCAGGACTTGAAGAGATACCTGTCCTCCACTCCAATACTTGTCACACCTAAGCCACAAGAGAAGTTGCTGCTGTATCTGGCGGCAACCAATCAAGTGGTTAGTGCTGCGTTAGTAGCGGAGAGGGAGGCAGATGATGAGCGAGGAACCACAGCAGGCCCATCCAACGACAAGCAGGGGGCTTCCCCGACAAGCTCTGGTCCCGGCAAGGATGGATCTGCGCAGGCGCATGAGGAGATACAGAAGAGAATGGTGCAGCGCCCAGTTTACTTCGTCAGTTCCCTTCTGCAGGGGGCTAGGTCAAGGTACTCTGGTGTGCAGAAATTGCTTTTCGGCCTTCTCATGGCCTCGAGAAAGCTGCGCCATTACTTCCAAGCACATGAGATCACAGTTGTCACTCGTTTTCCGCTGAAGAGGATACTGCAGAATCCAGAAGCGACATGCAGGATTGTTGAGTGGGCACTGGAACTGTCAAGCTTTGGCCTCAAGTTTGAGAGCACTTCAACTATCCAAAGCAGAGCATTGGCAGAATTCATAGCAGAGTGGACGCCAACACTAGATGAAGAAATTCCAGAAACGAGCATCCCCGTCAAGGAAGCAAGCAAAGAGTGGCTGATGTACTTTGATGGTGCCTTCTCGCTGCAAGGCGCCGGTGCTGGCGTGCTGCTTGTCGCACCCACCGGAGAGCACCTCAAGTACATAGTCCAGATGCACTTTCCCAAGGAGCAAGCAACAAACAATACTGCAGAGTATGAAGGTTTGCTTGCCGGTCTCAGGATCGCGGCAGACCTTGGGATCAAGAAGCTCATTATCAGGGGTGACTCGCAGCTTGTCGTCCGCCAAGTGAATAAGAGTTATCAGAGTCCGTTGATGGAAGCCTACGTCGATGAAGTGAGAAAGCTGGAAGAGCGCTTTGTCGGCCTACAGATGGAACATGTTCCAAGAGCTCAGAACAACATTGCTGATGGCCTGTCAAAGTGCGCAGCACTTAGGTTACCTGTGGAACCAGGGATCTTTGTGCTCAAGCTGACTCAACCGTCTGTAACACCATCAACTGGACAGAGCAAGAAGAGGAAGTTGATTTCTGGTGACTATTTTCCGGCAGAGCTTCCTGAAGCCGCCGCCAAGAAGGTCCCCAAGATCAACACCAAGAGTGCTGGGGAGCAGTCTGCTCCGGCAAACCCCGGGGTTTGTTCCGTTGAAGCAGACGCTCCTGACAAGTTTTGCTCCGGCAAGCTTGCCGGGGAACGTCACGCTCCGGCTGAGCCGCAGGTTCTCGCCGTAGAAGCGGATGTTCCCACAGCAGCAGATGTGCCTTTAGTCCTTGTTGTCGAGCCGCAAGCTCCAGCATGGGCACAGCAGATTGTCCGTTTCCTTCAGACAGGAGAACTTCTCGAAGAGCAAGAAGAAGCGGAAAGAGTAGCCCGGCAGTCAAGTATGTACCAGTTTGTCGACAACACACTGTATAGAAGAAGACTCAACGGTGTGAAATTGAAGTGTATTCACCGGGAAGACGGACAAAAGCTGTTGGCAGAGATACATGGAGGCATATGTGGTCACCACATTGGCGCAAGAGCACTTGCCAGCAAAGCATTCCTGCAAGGTTTCTTTTGGCCGACATCCCTCCAGGATGCAACTGCACAAGTAACCAAATGTGAAGCGTGCCAGTTCCATTCCAAGCAGATACACCAGCCAGCTCAAGCTCTCCAGACGATCCCTTTATCCTGGCCATTTTCGGTCTAGGGGCTCGACATCCTCAGCCCCTTCCCCCGAGTAGTCGGGGGCTTTGAATACTTGTATGTTGCAATCGACAAGTTCACAAAGTGGCCGGAAGTGGAAGCAGTGAGGAAGGTGACAACACAGTCAGCAGTCAAGTTCTTCAGGTCGATTGTTTGCCGCTTCGGGATCCCTAACAGGATCATCACCGACAACGATACGCAATTCACAAGCCGCACCTTCATGCAGTACGTCCAAGATCTTGGTGCCAAGGTCTGCTTCGCTTCTGTTGCTCACCCCAGAAGCAACGGTCAAGCGGAGAGGGCAAATGCTGAAGTGCTGCGTGGGCTCAAGACCAGGACTTTCGACAGGCTGCACAAGTGCGGAAGAAACTGGATTGAGGAGCTGCCGGTGGTTCTTTGGTCGATCAGGACGTCGCCAAATCGAGCCACTGGCCAGACACCTTTCGCTCTAGTCTATGGAGCAGAGGCAGTTCTCCCCACGAAACTCGTATACTGGTCACCTCGAGTGCTCGCTTATGATGAGCTTGAGCAAGAGCAGCTGCGACAAGAGGACGCGCTGTTCCTTGAGGAGGACCGTCTTCAGGCTGCTGTACGAGCTGCTCGCTACCAGCAAGCTTTGCGCCGCTACCATAGCCGCAAAGTTAACGCCAGAAGTCTCGAGGAAGGCGACCTTGTTCTTCGGCGCGTTCAGTCCGCCAAGAATTCCAACAAGTTGACACCGAAGTGGGAAGGGCCTTACCGGGTGAAACGAGTCACTAGGCCTGGCGCTGTCTGCCTTGAAACCGAAGATGGCATTCCGATGAGCAACTCCTGTAACATTGAGCATCTTCGTAAGTTTTACCCGTAAGGCGCGGTAGCCGACCCTGTTCCGGCAACCGACTTTTGTACAAGTCTTGCCGCTGTTGCATGTAATCCTTTGTACAAAGCCAGGCGCAGACCCTGTGCATAAATAAAACTCATGTGCTCTGCACATCATATCAATTTCATGCTCTTTATTTTTTGCATGAGTTATCTGACACTTTGTGCAGCGCCAACCCCCGGTAAGCAATAACGAGCCACAAGGCTCCATATCTTTATTTTCTCTTCTTTCTTTTATCTCAAGGAAAGGAAGGTTCCCTCGCCCACAAGTTTGCCGGGGGGGAGGATAAGATAATAGTATGGACCAGGCGTCGTTCAAGAAAGTTTCGCCTTGCCGGGAAGCAAACAAGAGAAAAGCTAAGTTGCCAAAGTTTGAGCAATCAGATTTTTTAAAATTTTAAGTTATCTTCCTTGAACGACCATGCTTTGTATGGAAAACCTGTGCACGAAGGAACCAGCTCGTGGCTAGTTGCGCCCTTAATTTGTTTCGAGTCCGCTCAACAACTTAAGTGAGCTGCGACTAGTTGCGACAAGGTTTCTTGTCGGTAACGGCACCGCCAGCAGGCTGCTGACGTTCCGCACTCAGCGCTCGCGGCAAAGGTGCCTGTGCCGGCAAGTTCCCTAAAAGCGTAGGGCAAAAACATAGAAAGGAAGGAATCGAGCAAAGGAAATAACATTGCAATCACTACCCAAAATAGAGTTATATTACAAGATAGCTTGTCTCGGCTCTAATAGATTGTTTTCAAAACATGACCAGCAGCGACAAGAAAAGAAGAAAACGGGCGGCCTAGTCCACGCGATTGCCCTCGACCCTCTTGATCCCGCTCACCTTGTCCACAATGGGTGCGACAAGGGCCTTGAGCGCCTCCATATCAGCTTCCGGCGGCAAGGTCTTGAGGACGTTGGTGAGGTTGAGGCCCGGGTTGCGGAAGGCCACCTTCACCAACACTTTTTGAAGAGCTCCCGCACAGATCTTGCGCGACTCGTCGGCCAACTGCTTTGGGATCCTCTCCCGGAGTCGCTGGAGGGCCGTCGCCACGCCTTTGAAGAACAAGGCGAGCTTGGCGCTGGATTGGAGGTTCTCATCGGAGGGATACCCGAGATCCTCCATCCCCAGCTGCGCCAGCTCCCTGTCAATATCTGCGGCAGCATTCACAAGACCCTCCATCCAGTGCTCCACAGTCTCCCTAAAAGTGTTCTGGGTGACAGCAATACTCTCCAGCAGCGCCTTGTCGGCCTTAATCTCCTCCTTCAAGGCCACCTCCCGCTCCCTGGCGCCGTCCAGCGCCTTGGTCAAAGTGGCCAGCTTCAACTCAAGCTCTGCCTTGGAGTCCTTGGCGGTGCTGAGCTCCTTGTCCTTCTCGGCGAGGCGGGCCTGCAGCTCTAAGTGGCTGTGGGCGTCCTTCTCCCGCTCACGCTTGACCGCGGCAAGCTCCTCGCCGCTCGCCTTGAGATTGGCCTCCAGCTGCGCCACCTTCGTCTTCAGCTCCTTCTTGGCGGCCTCGGCAGCTGCGGCAGCGTCCGCCGCTTGCTTGATAGCTCCGCCGAGTGTTCGCTCGCGCGCGGCGAGCTCCTCCTCGTGGCTATCAAGGTTGACCTTCCGCTGCGCCAGCTCGCCCTCCTGCGCAGACAGCTTCTCAGCGGCAAGCCGTTGCTGCTCTTCGACGTCAGCCTTCTTGAGGAGGAAGGCCTTCTGCTCCTCATCGAGCCGCTCCCGCTCCTCCGCCAGAGACCGGAGAGCTGCCTGGTTGATACCTCGGAGCTCCTCCGCGCGCTTCTCAATATCTGCTCCCGCCTTCGCGGCAAGCGCTTCGCGGGATTCCAGCTTGGCTTGCCGGGCGCGGTAGAGCGACAACAGCTTCCTCAACAACCGCTCCTCCTCGGGCTCGCCGCTGCTGCTGCTTGGCGCGTCAACCAGCGTCAGCCCAGCGGAGGCGAGCACCTCTACGTGAAAGCTTTCTCCTTCGACCAGCGCCCTGGACGTTGACGCCCATGGGAGGTTGATGAAGACGCCATTGCCGGCCTTCAAGTAGACGCCCGGCTGGGGCTCTTCGGAGCCTGGCGCTGCGGCAGCGGCGGAAGGGTCGGCGGTCGACGTAGCGCCTGGCGCTCCTGCGGCCTCAGGGTCGTCAGTGCAATCGCCAGACCCCTCGTCAGCTGCTTCGGCGGCAGCCTTGGCGGCCTCTTTGCTGGCAGGATCATCAGCGTCGGCCGCTTCTTCGGTGGCGGCGGCGTCGTCGACAGCAACCTCGATCTCCATCGGCACCGCAGTAGATGGGTCTGACGGCCGGAAAAGGAAGAAAAGTCAAGCAAATATCCAAAAAGAAGATCAAAAGAAGAAGAACCCAAGGGAAGTTTCGAAGCAAGAGGATTACCTATACCGGGCTCTGCGGTAGTGGTCTCCGCCGCCGGGGGGCCGCTGGTGCTGTCCCTTGCCGGAGACTTCTCCCTTGCCGGAGAGTTCCCCCTTGCCGGAGAGCTCTCCCTTGTCGAAGGATTCTCCCTTGCCAGAGAACTCTCCCTTGGCGGTGTGGTCGAAGCAGATGGCATGTCGGGGGTGATCTCCGAACGCTCCTGGTGGGTCTGCTCTACTCCTACACAAACCAACAGTCAGATATCAGCAAACAAAGAGTATCCATGCGCACCTTACAGCGGGAAGCGAACCATATACTTACGCTGGGGGCTGCACTGGAGGCTGCTCTGAAGAACAGTTGCCGGGTCCGGCAAGTTTGTCTCGGGCGCACCCCCTGCTGACACGATGGGGTCGTCCTCGATGACAATCACCGGGACCTTGGCTCTCTTTGCCCCTCTCTGGGCCAGAGTCCTAAAAAGGGGATGAGTTCAGAGTAACGCAAATGAGATACAAGACAAAATAGCAAGAATTGAAGAAATACAAGTACAACAAGAATCTTACTCTTCTTCTTCCTCGTCAGAGTTGAGCGCGGAGAAGTCGAAGCCTGGCTTACCTCCGGCGTGAGGAGGCGGAGGAGTAGGATCCTTGGCCGCTTGGCGGGAGCTGGAGCGGCGGACCAAGAGGACCCCGCTCCATTTGCCGCGGCAGCGTGAGGTGCTTCCGCGGCAACAGAACTTGCCGCGGTGGAGCGTGTCGTGCGGCGCGGCGGGGGTCGACTCGTCTGCCGCTCCGCTACGTCCCCGGCCTTGCGGAGACGCCTTCTTGGTGGAGCCGGGGGCTCTGCTTGTGGAGTCGGGGGCTCTGCTTGTGGCAAGCTGCCCGAAGATGAGGAGGAAGAGGAGCCAATCTCCAACGACTCGCTCGTATCCTCGGCAGGCTCGCCCGGCCTGACGTCAGGCCCGGCAGGCTCTTCCTCGCCGGCAAGCCCCTCTCGCTCGGCAAGGCTTGCCGCCTCTGCTGCCTCTGCCTCCTCCACGGTGAATCCAAACTCGCCCGCGGCTGCGGCTGCCGCCGCCTCTTCCAGCCTAGTGGCGACGCGTTTGATCTCCTCGTCGATGGTGTCCCGGGTCAGGCCTTTCTGCTCGTCGGAGCGGATCGGCACTTCTACCAAGCCATCGAAGAACGCCTGCACGACGTCGTCTGCAGGCTCTATCCAAGCTGGATCAATTCCATGCGAGTCGCACAGCGGCATCATTGCATAGATGCGGTCGAGCGAGGAGTTGTTGCACAGCGGAACGACGCCCCTCGGCAACCTGAACACTTCGCGATGCTGAGGGTCGTACTTGAACAGCTCCTGGAGCATCGCGTTGAGCTCCAGAACAGTGAAGTTGAAGTTGAGGCCCGGACGCAGCCTCATGATATCCGCTGCGTTCTTGAACTCCCAGGCGGGTCTCCTCCTCTCCTGCAGGGGGGCGATGCGGCGGCGAAGGAAATCTGCGCCAACTGCGCCTACAGTGAGCCCGGCAAGCCTAAGGCATTGGATCCGGGCGACGGCAATCTTCAGCCTGTCGTCTTCCGGGGCCACGTTGCTCCAATCGCTGCCGCGCACTACTGGAGTTTGGCGCCGGGCGGTAAACAGCTGCGGGTTCTCCTCGACAATCCAGCACCAGTCCGCCCTCCATTCCTCCCCCTTGCTGCGGAACTCTCCCTCCAAATAAGCATCCTTCTTGCCGGCTTTAGAGATCTAGGCGATTCCGCCGGATAAAGGCTCTCCTTTCTCAACTCGGGGCGAAAAGAAGTGGCGGAAAAGGGCTACATTTGGGTGGACTCCGACAAAGTTTTCGCAGAGATGTGCGAAAACTGCCATGGTCAGGACAGCATTGGGGGTGAAGTCAAGGAGGCGGAGCCCGTAGGTGTTCATAATATCGCAGAAGAATTCAGAGAAAGGCGGGTAGAGCCCGCAATAGAAGAACAAGGTGAAGAAGGGGTACCCAGTTGGAGCCATTTTCCAAGCGGCGGCTGGGAGTACCTTCGTGCGCGGGTGCGCCCGCGTCTCCGTCGACCAGAAGAGGTAGTAGTACTCCCTCAGATCCCCCGCGATAAGCTTGGGGGGAAGATGGCCCGCTCCTTCCGCAGCGCCGCGAGCCGCTGCGCTTCGGCCGACTTCACGACCTTCCCCTTATCGGCTTTCGGAGCCATGGCGGAAGTGGTGAGGGAGGTCGACGGCGTTGGTGGTGCTGGTGGCGACGGGGGGCGGAGCGCTGCTCTCTTTCGGCTTTGGGAAGAAGGGGAGTGGCGGAGATTTTCGAGGATTGGAGTAGCAACGGGTGGATGGGCGAACTGCCCCTGTTTCCCCTGCTTATAAGGGGGGAGGGGGCGGACGTTCCGCCTTTCCGAATAAAGAAGCCACCCATGATCTCTCCCACGACGCCGCAATCGACGCGTGCCGATCGGGGAGGGGGCGGTGGATACGGAGAAAGATACGGCGTGACCCAGGCTGCGCGTGCCCGTGCCCTGTTTAGGGCCTGGCCCAACAGCGCTCGGCACCGTGTATGGCCCAGGCCCGGGGGCTCCTGTCGGTGTACTAGAGTAGGGGTACCCTGGTATCTCGAACTTGTGCACGGGTAGTCGCAGCACCCCGCGGCAAGGCTTGCCGGGTGACCGCCAAGGTCCTCTGTGGTTCCTTTGGAGCCATTCAAGAACAAAATATTCAAGCCAAGGAGACAAGGCCCTGGCAAGAGGAGCTTGCCGGGAAGGCCACTCAAAGCACAAGACCCCGGCAAGAGGAGCTTGCCGGGAAGGCCAACCAAGGCATCTCAAGGAACTCGCCGCGACGCGCCACGCGTCCCGGCGAGGCCCGGTAAGCAGCAAGCTTCCGGACGCGACAAAGACAACGACTGCGGCAAGGCGCTTGCTGCGGCAAGATATCACTCCGTACCCATGCTCCAGCACATCCACCAACGTGTCGCTCTAGGACCTTTCCAGGCGTACGTGGCGGGAGGCTGTGCAGCCAGCGGTACGCGGTGGCAAGCGGCGCTGACAAGATTGCCATCGTGGCGAACGGTGGTGTCCCTGACGGTCCCTTTTCTGCACTGTTTGGGCGACGCAGATGGGCATTTAATGCCCTTGTCCCCTGCCGTCAGGGTTAGGTATGATACACTGTACAGGTAGCTTTACCAACCGCAACACCTTTCCATTTTTGCCCTTGTCTACGTTGCCACCTGTCGGTGACCCCTTAAGCATATAAAAGGAGGCCCATGCGCAACGTAGGAGGGGGGAGGAACAGTAGAACACCCACGCTCGGTCTCGTTAGCTGCTGGTGTGTACTGTAGCACTCAGCGCTCCCAAGCAAGAACTCAATACAAACCACAATGCAGCAGTAGGAGTATTATCTCTTCGGAGAGCTCCGAAGCTGGGTAAACTGCTCGTGTGCTCCGCCTCGATCTGCTCTTCGTGCGACCTCCGCCCCCCGCCGAACCGAAAGGGGCTCGGTCCCCATAGGTGCTCGTGGATCAGTTTCCCCGACAAATTCCATCTGCTTACTTTACACATTATACTTGAATAAGACACGTGTTCCTGTTTCTAGAACATACAATATCTGTCTATCACACCATGTTCTTACATCAAATTACTACTGTTGTGTAACCTGCAACAATCACTTATCATAAGGCACGTTTGACTTTGGAGTGTGATATAGGTTACATCTCACATTCTTTTCTAGCTTGTACTACTAATTTGTTGAAATGGCACTTATGACGAGACAATTTTAACTTGGTAGAGTGATATTCGTTGCATCTTTCATATGGTGTGTAGCATTCATTGCTTCTAATTTGTTGAAATGCCTTCTCCTTAGTTTACACATCATAAGCTATGAATATGCAATGCTGTGAATGTGCAATGGCGCTAATGATGAGATACCTCTAACATGGTAGTGTCATGTTGTTTGCATATTGCATATGATTTATTTCTTGTACTGCTTCACATTTGTTTAAACGCCATTTATGATGAGACACTGTTAACTTGGCAGAGCAATATTTGTAGCATCTTTCATATGGTGTCTACCTTCCATTGCATTGCTTCTAATTTGGTGAAATGTCTTCTTCTTAGTTTACACATCATAGTTCTGGTTATCTCTTCCGTCCTGTTTTTCATACATATTACATCCTCCTATCATGTGGTTGTCTAACATCAAAGTTCAGTTCATCTACATCACGCATCAATTTGTTTTGAAGAACTAGATTGTTATTCGTTTTTCTTGTCGGCTTGACTTAACATGGCATAGAGAAAGAGGAAGAAACACAGAATGGCAGAGAAATGAGAAGTGGATGAATCCTGCAGATTCTGCTGGTACTGATGGTGCAATAGAAGGTCAAAGTACAGCGGAAAATTCTACAAACACGGCATCCCATGCTACACGAGTTGCAAAAAAAGACAAACAGAAACAAATAGCTGCCACCAAACAAGTAGAGACAGCCCTAGTTCTTGCAACACCTACCATAGTACTACCAGCTACACGACGTACTCGTGCGTCAACTGAGCTAGCAGCACGTTCCCAAGCTCCCTTGCCACCTGACACTACTTCCCAAGCACTCTTGACACAAGATGAGTTGGCAATATCAGATGAACCTTGTGAGCTTCAACAACAAGAAGGTAGTTGCTGGAGTCAAGTTACAGTTGCATGCTTCTTTATATGTAGTCTCACAGTTTGGTGTACACTAACACTTCCTATGTTTGTTGTTGGACTAGCACCTAGGCGCAAGAGGAAACAAACATCAGGGATAATGCTCGATAGGTTAACTAAATCTAGAGGAGGAAGAATGGAGATCCGTTTTGAGGCAGGTTTAAAAAGGCCACGTGATGCTACAGAGTCAGCCAAGTTAGTATCAGAGGCAGCGGTTGCTGTTAGGTGTCATGTACGTATCCTCCCAACATGGATTCAGTACAGGAATGACAAAGACGAAACCCAGTTCAACACCTTCCTCGACCATTTATCTGTAAGTATGGTTATGTATGGAAACTAGTAACATCGTCTTGCTCTGTCCAATACTTTCTAGGTTGCTCATAATGAGACTCCCATAATTTTCAACAGATGAGGTTCAAGTTGGATAGCCAAGATGATGCAACCAGACAAGCTTGCACCCATGTTTTCAAGTCTGCTCTGCGACAATATCGGTATAACTTGAGGAAAACTCACTTTGAAGGCAAGGCTAACAGTGAACTTGCCCAAACATCTCCAGTGGAAAATATATCTGATGAAGACTGGAGAGGCCTCTTTAAACACTGGTCCGATCCGAAGTATCAGGTACATTATATATATATGTCATCAGATCACATGTTGAAGTCCTATTTACGCATGTGCCACACAAATCTATCTTCTTGTAGGTGAACTGTTCAAAGAACAAGGCCAACCGTACGAAAGTGAAATTCCAAAAGACGACAGGACCTCGTAGTTATATTGCACACTGCGAGGCTCTTGTAATTAGCTGTTGTTTCACTCTTTTCGTTGTACCATATTATCAGATCTATATTGACTTGTTCCAAATGCAGAGGAAAGCCCACAAGGACCAAAAAGTACCTGAACCAAATGTTGTGGAAATCTTCAAGGACTGTCACACCAGCAAGAAGAAGGGCATGACCACACCAGTCAAAGCCGCTGTTGTAAGTCCTTAATCCTCATGCCTTTTTACTACTACTTACTCTGACTTGTGCCTTGAACTGCATGGTTTGCAGCCAATGTCTATTACTCTTTTCAATTTTATACACAATTGTCTTAGCGTATAATTACACCTTACAAGGTTTAAAAGAGAGGAGTGATGTTCCTTTGATCTTGACCCGTAATCTAGTTCCATGCTGGACTTGCCCACACAACGTTACAATTGCATGTTTGTCTGTTCTCAGTTGTTTTGTGATATGAATGATGTCATACTATGCTTACCGTATTATAAACTTCGTCTCTTTATCCTTAGCCCTCAATACAATGTGAAGAAATAGAAAATACATTAGCGATGGTACATGGTCATATGTTTGGAACCTGGTTTTATTATGTACTTTGCAATAAAATACAACTAATATTTTACATGGGTTCACCAGAATAAGTTCTGTATATAGACCAAAGCTATTTTGTTTGGTTTTGCTGCCTCCTTAATATCTTTTGTTCTGGTACTACTAATGTAAAACCTCAACTTTTCAGCGAGCTATGGAAAAAATGGTGGAACCGCCACCTTCTGAAGGTGGCGAGGCAACTATAACCGCAATGTCAGCTCTTGCTACAGTGGGTCAGTACCTGTCCACTAACAGTGCCAAAAGCACGTTCCTGCGTAATACTGGGTTGGTTGTTAAGGCAATATCGTCCAAACTGCCTCATGATCAAGATATGCAAGCTCAAAGCATTGTTGTATCTACGCTCCAGACACAAGTCCATTCCCTAACAGAGACCCTTTGTGAAACAAGGAGAAATATTACTCAATGCTGTCAAGATATGCATGGTTTTGAAACCAGACTATTATACATTTGCTATGTTGTTCAGGAGCCTAGGGGAAATGAAGGCGAGGGTTATGGTGCTCCATCGGACAATACAGCATGAAAACATAACAGTCAGGTCAAATGAACTGAGCTTCTGAACTTCTGGTGGTGCATTTTCTGCTAGACTGTTAAGTTTTATGCTAACCTTCCTTTTGTTATATAGTTGTAATTTGTTTTGGTGCGATACAAAATTTATTCTTAACGTGCAGCCACCGACTGAAGAAAACAGCAAGCCATTTTTGTATACTGTAGGGTGTTCCCTATATTTGCACTGGTGGCGATCTTTGATGCCAAGTGGATGTAATCTGTGCAATCGCCTTAATAGCCTAGCGTTAGTTTCGGCCTTATTTGTTTCCTAGTCTTCTTTTTCCCTGGTTTGCTAGTGGATGCAACTACCATGGGCCATATACGGGCGGTAGGATCCATGGGTCTCCTACGGGCCGTCGATAAATGGGCATGTAATCGGTGGGCCTCGAGCCGTCGGATAAATGGGTCTACATGGGCCGTAATCGGGCGTAATTAGTATCGGCCCAGCATGATAACAGGCTGTTAACAGGTCGTAGGACAGCAAAGGCTTAATTCTGTCACAGGCATAATGGGTCGTTAGTCGGCCAGAATATATGACAGGCTGGAAACGGCACAACGGGTTAACAGGCTAGAAATGGGCCGACTCTTGCCATGGGCCGAATTTGGCCCATTAGGGTAACAGACCAGTAACGGGCCGACTCTTGCCATGGGCCGAATGTGGCCCATTAGGGGAACAGGCCATTAACAGGCCAGAAGTAACCGAGGGTCGTAAAGGAGCCCAAGAATGTATGAGACGTCAATAGGACAAAAGCTAACACGGGCTGGAAACGGCCCATGTAAATCACGGGCCGTTAACGGGTATAAAGGAAATTACTGTTCATTATGGGCTAGAGTCACCGTGGGCCTGTAAAGGGCCGAAAGATACAAAGGCCTCATATGGGCCGAAAGACATCATGGGCCATACATGGGCCGAAAGTGAAATGGGCTGGTATTATATTCGACGGCCCACATGGCATTGTTGGGCCAATTTCCTTTAGGGCCTAACGAGCCGTGAGTTAACGGGACATAAAATGGGCTATTTGCGAAGAGACCGTTAATAGGCTTTTCATAAGCCAGCCCGTTTACTTTTGACCAAGTCAAACGGGCCGGCTTTGTAAGCTAAATGGGCCACTGTTGGGTCGTGCCACGTGTCGACATATCATAGGCGCCTATCTGACCCACTAACGAGCAGACATGTGTTTCGTCCGGCCAATAAGAATTTTACACGTGGAAATTTCCCATTGGTCGGGGCTGCTAACGGGTTATCGGATCCAAAACCCGACCAGATAGCCTAACGGTGTTCCGTTACGGTGGATGCCATGTGTCGGTCACCCTTGACGAAAGCACTTCTGTGACGCGCGATTTATCGTCATGGAAGTGGACACTTCCATGATGATAATTTTGGTAATGTCATGGAACACTTCTATGATAGCACAAGTATGACTATCTTGGTTCTGTCATAAATTTGTCATGGATGTACATGCATGACAAAAAATGCGACCTACTGTGACAAACACGTATCATCACGGAAGTGTATTTTTTTGTAGTGAAGGCATTATATATGTGAATTATGCAATGCCATGCTGTTTAGCTAAGCGTCATATATGTGAATTATATCATGCCGTCCTTTTTTTTGTATTTCCTGTTGCATTTGTCGACAATGTTTGTATATTAAACTGCTCTTCCTGTGCATCACCCATTTGAATTGGTGATGGAAAAATCTGGAGTGAAAACAAGGTCTGCAGAGCAGACAATGCTATCTTGCTGGTTACAGATAGCTCTTCAGAGGAGGATTCAGAGGCAGATGAACAGTCCTATTATCCCCCTGAGGTGTATGCTCAAACTTGGCAGGGTTATATTACTCATATCATGCATATGTTGTATTGCAATGCTTAGTTTTTACATCATATACACAATATTGAATGCCATCTCCTTAGTTGACACGTCATATATGCGATTGCCCTATGCTCACTTGCTTATTATATAAATCATATATTTGAATTATATCATGCCATGATGTTTACATAGACAGCATGTATCTGAATTATGGCATGCCAACCCATTTTCTAAAGACATAATATAGTTATATCATCTCATCCTGTTTACATAGTCATCAAATTTTGAATTATGTCATTCTATCTGTGAATTATATCATGCCATCATGTTTCCATCGACGACATGTTTGTGATTTATGGCAGGCCAACCACTTTAATAGACACATCGTATAGTTATATCATGTCATCATGTTTACATAGTCATCATATTTTGAAGTATGTCATTCTACCTGTTTAGTTAGCCATCATACATGTGAAATTGTGTCATGCTCTCATGTTTAATTAGCCATCATATATGTGAAATTATGTCCTGCTATTTGATAAGTCTCCAACGTATCTATAATTTTTTATTGCTCCGTGCTATATTATCTACTGTTTTGGACAATATTGAGCTTTATTATCCACTTTTATATTATTTTTGGGACTAACCTATTAACCGGAGTCCCAGCCCAGAATTGCTGTTTTTTGCCTATTTCAGTGTTTCGAAGAAACGGAATATCAAACGGAGTCCAAATGGAATGAAACCTTCGGGAACGTGATTTTCTCACCGAATATGATCCACGAGACTTAGACCCTACGTCAAGAAAGAAAGGAGGTGAGCACGAGGTAGGGGGGCGCGCCCACCCCCCTAGGGCGTGCCCTCCACCCTCATGGGCCCCATGTTGCTCCACCGACGTACTTCTTCCTCCTATATATACCTACGTACCCCCAAACAATCAGATACAGAGCCAAAAAACCTAATTCCACCACCGCAACCTTCTGTACCCACGAGATCCCATCTTGGGGCCTGTTCCGGAGCTCCACCGGAGGGGGCATCCATCACGGAGGGCTTCTACATCATCACCATAGCCTCTCCGATGAAGTGTGAGTAGTTTACCTCAGACCTTCGGGTCCATAGTTAGTAGCTAGATGGCTTCTTCTCTCTTTTTGGATCTCAATACAATGTTCTCCCCCTCTCTCGTGGAGATCTATTCGATGTAATCTTCTTTTTGCGGTGTGTTTGTTGAGACCGATGAATTGTGGGTTTATGATCAAGATTATCTATGAACAATATTTGAATCTTCTCTGAATTCTTTTATGTATGATTGGTTATCTTTGCAAGTCTCTTTGAATTATCAGTTTGGTTTGGCCTACTAGATTGATCTTTCTTGCAATGGGAGAAGTGCTTAGCTTTGGGTTCAATCTTGCAGTGTCCTTTCCCAGTGACTGTAGGGGCAGCAAGGAACATATTGTATTGTTGCCATCGAGGATAACAAGATGAGTTTTTTATCATATTGCATGAATTTATCCCTCTACATCATGTCATCTTGCTTAAGGCGTTACTCTGTTTTCCTGAACTTAATACTCTAGATGCATGCTGGATAGCGGTCGATGAGTGGAGTAATAGTAGTAGATGCAGGCAGGAGTCGGTCTACTTGTCTCGGACGTGATGCCTATATACATGATCATACCTAGATACTCTCATAACTATGCTCAATTCTGTCAATTGCTCAACAGTAATTCATTCACCCACCGTAAAATACTTATGCTCTTGAGAGAAGCAACTAGTGAAATCTATGGCCCCCGGGTCTATCTTCATCATATTAATCTTCCTACACTTTATTATTGCCTTTGCTTTTTTACTTTGCTTTTATTTTACTTTGCATCTTTATCACAAAAATACCAAAAATATTATCTATCATATCTATCAGATCTCACTCTCGTAAGTGACCGTGAACGGATTGACAACCCCTTATCACGTTGGTTGCGAGGAGTGATTTTCTTTGTGCAGGTACGAGGGATTCGTGCGTAGCCTCCTACTGGATTGATACCTTGGTTCTCAAAAACAGAGGGAAATACTTACGCTACTTACGCTACTAAGGAAATCCAACGCAGTGCTCAAGAGGTAGCAAGAAGAATTTCTGGCGCCATTCCCAGGGAGTCTTCGCAAAAGTCAACATTCCAAGTACCCATCACAATCCCTTATCTCCCGCATTACATTATTTGCCATTTGCCTCTCGTTTTCCTCTCCCCCACTTCACCCTTGCCGTTTTATTCGCCCTCTCTTTTCCGTTTGCCTTTTTCTTGCTTGCTTTTTGTTTGCTCGTGTCTGTCATGATGGCTCTACCTAGATTTGGTGATCTTCACATTAAAAGGTTAGAAGAGATCGAAAGCAACGTTAGGAGTTTTATGGTTTTGCAATTTGAGCATAATAATTTCTTCAGAAATGAGCTTAAGGAACAAAAAAATTTATGAGTTATATGAATAAAGAGCTCGATGATATGTCTAAAGAATTTGATGGTATAAGATCCCAAATTGCTCGTCTTGAGAAGTTGACTGCTGAAATAAGCAGGCTACCTTAGTCAATAAGATGGCCGCTAAACCGGATTTCTATGAAAATAAAGATGAAGATCTACAAGTTATTGATGTGTCCCCTATTAAATCTTTGTTTTGCAATATGAATCTTGGTAATGATGGGACTGAATATGATCCACCTTTACCTAGAAGGCGTTCCAGGAATTCGGTGTTTTTAGATCTTGATGCTAAAATTGATAAAAATGGGATTGAAGAAATAAAAACCCTAGACGTTGCTAAACCCACTATTTTGGATTTCAAGGAATTTATTTATGAAAGTTGCTCTTTAATTGATTGTATTTCCTTGTTGCAATCCGTGCTAAATTCTCCTCATACTTATAGTCAAAATAAAGCCTTTACCAAACATATCGTTGATGCCTTGATGCAATCTTATGAAGAAAAGCTTGAGTTGGCAGTTTCTATCCCTAGAAAACTTTATGATGAGTGGGAACCAACTATTAAAATTACGATTAAGGATCATGAATTTTATGCTTTATGTGATTTGGGTGCTAGTGTTTCCACTATTCCCAAAACTTTGTGTGATTTGCTAGATTTCCGCGATTTTGATGATTGCTCTCTAAACTTGCACCTTGCGGATTCCACTATTAAGAAACCTATGGTAAGAATTAATGATGTTCTTATTGTTGCAAATAGGAATTATGTGCCCGTAGATTTTACCGTTCTTGATACAGATTGCAATCCTTCATGTCCTATTATACTTGGTAGGCCTTTCCTTAGAACGATTAGTGCAATTATTGACATGAAGGGAATATTAGATTCCAATTTTCATTAAAGAAAGGCATGGAACACTTCCCTAGGAAGAAAATAAAATTACCATATGAATCTATCATGAGAGCCACTTATGGACTGCCTACCAAAGATGGCAATACCTAGATCTATCCTTGCTATTATGCCTAGGTAGGGGCGTTAAACGATAGCGCTTGTTGGGAGGCAACCTAATTTTATTTTTAGTTTTTTTTCTTCTGTTTAGGAATAAATATTTGTTCTAGCCTCTGGTTAGATGTGTTTTTATGTTTAAATTAGTGTTTGTGCCAAGTTAAACCTGTAGGATCTTCTTGGATGATAGTAATTTGGTCTTGCTGTAATTTCCAGAAACTTTCTGTTCAGGAAAACAATTGTTAAAAATCACCAGAACATGATAAATAGTTATTCCAATTTCTGCTGATCAATAAACAAATTGCCTAGGTCTTCATATTTTTGCTGATGTTTTGGAGTTCCAGAAGTTTGCGGTAGTTACAGATTACTACAGACTGTTCTGTTTTTGACAGATTCTGTTTTTCGTGTGTTGTTTGCTTATTTTGATGAATCTATGGCTAGTAAAATAGTTTATAAACCATAGAGAAGTTGAAATACAGTAGGTTTAACACCAAATTAAATAAAGAATGAGTTCATTACCGTACCTTGCAGTGGTCTTTTGTTTTCTTTCGCTAACGGAGCTCACGAGATTTCGGTTGAGTTTTGTGGTGTGAATTTTTCAAGTTTTGGGTGAAATCTTTTGATGGATTATGGAACAAGGAGTGGTAAGAGCCTAAGCTTGGGGATGCCCATGGCACCCCCAAAATAATCTAAGGACACCAAAAAGTCAAAGCTTGGGGATGCCCCGGAAGGCATCCCCTCTTTCGTCTACTTCCATCGGTAACTTTACTTGGAGCTATATTTTTATTCACCACATGATATGTGTTTTGCTTGGAGCGTCTTGTATCATTTGGGTCTTTGCTCTTTAGTTTACCACAATCATCCTTTCTATACACACCTTTTGAGAGAGCCATACATAATTTGGAATTTGTTACAATACTCTATGTGCTTCACTTATATCTTCTGAGCTATATAGTTTTGCTCTAGTGCTTCACTTATATCTTTTAGAGCATGGTTGTGGATTGTTTTATAGAAACTATTGATCTCTCATGCTTCACTTAGATTATTTTGAGAGTATTAAATAGCATGGTAATTTGCTTTAATAATTCTAATATGCTTGGTATTCAAGATCTGTAAAACTTTCTTTTGAGTGCGTTGAATACTAAGAAAAGTTTGATGCTTGATAATTGTTTTGAGATATGAAGATGGCGATATTAGAGTCATGCTAGTTGAGTAGTTGTGAATTTGAGAAACACTTGTGTTAAAGTTTGTGATTCCTGTAGAATGCACGTATGGTGAACCGTTATCTGATGAAGTCGGAGCATGATTTATTTATTGATTGTCTTCCTTATGAGTGGCGGTCGGGGACGAGCGATGGTCTTTTCCTACCAATCTATCCCCCTAGGAGCATGCGCGTAATACTTTGCTTTGATAACTTGTAGATTTTTGCAATAAGTATATGAGTTCTTCATGACTAATGTTGAGTCCATGGATTATACGCACTTTTCTTCCTTCCACCATTGCTAGCCTCTCTAATACCGCGCACTTTTCGCCGGTATCATACACCCACCATATATCTTCCTCAAAACAGCCACCATACCTACCTTTTCCATAGCCATTCCGAGATATATTGCCATGCAACTTTCCACCGTTCCGTTTATTATGACACGCTCCATCATTGTCATATTGCTTAGCATGATCATGTAGTTGACATCGTATTTGTGGCAAAGCCACCGTTCATAATTCTTTCATACATGTCACTCTTGATTCATTGCATATCCCGGTACACCGTCGGAGGCATTCATATAGAGTCATATTTTGTTCTAAGTATCGAGTTGTAATTGTTGAGTTGTAAGAAAATAAGTGTGTGATGATTATCATTTTTAGAGCATTGTCCCAAGTGAGGAAAAGGATGATGGAGACTATGATTCCCCCAGAAGTCGGGATGAGACTCCGGACGAAAAAAAAGAGACCATAAAAAAGGAGAAAATTCCCAAATAAATAAATTACAAAAAGAGAGAAGGGACAATGTTACTATCCTTTTACCACACTTGTGCTTCAAAGTAGCACCGCGATCTTCATGATAGAGAGTCTCTCATTTTGTCACTTTCATATACTAGTGGGAATTTTTCATTATAGAACTTGGCTTGTATATTCCAATGATGGGCTTCCTGAAAATGCCCTAGGTCTTCGTGAGCAAGCAAGTTGGATGCACACCCACTTAGTTTCTTTTGTTGAGCTTTCATATACTTATAGCTCTAGTGCATCCGTTGCATGGCAATCCCTACTCACTCACATTGATATCTATTGATGGGCATCTCCATAGCCCGTTGATATGCCTAGTTGATGTGAGACTATCTTCTCCCTTTTTGTCTTCTCCACAACCACCATTCTATTCCACATACAGTGCTATATCCATGGCTCACGCTCATGTATTGCGTGAAGATTGAAAAAGTTTTGAGAATGTCAAAAGTATGAAACAATTGCTTGGCTTGTCATCGGGGTTGTGCATGATTTAAATACTTTGTGTGGTGAAGATAGAGCATAGCCAGACTATATGATTTTGTAGGGTAACTTTCTTGGGCCATGTTATTTTGAGAAGACATGATTGCTTTGTTAGTATGCTTGAAGTATTATTATTTTTATGTCAATATGAACTTTTGTCTTGAATCTTTCAGATCTGAATATTCATACCACAATTAAGAAGAATTACATTGAAATTATGCCAAGTAGCACTCTGCATCAAAAATTATCTTTTTTATCATTTACCTACTCGAGGACGAGCAGGAATTATGCTTGGGGATGCCTGATACGTATCCAACGTATCTATAATTTTTTATTGCTCCATGCTATATTATCTACTGTTTTGGATAATATTGGGCTTTATTATCCACTTTTATATTATTTTTGGCACTAACCTATTAACCGGAAGCCCAGCCCAGAATTGTTGTTTTTTGCCTATTTCAGAGTTTCGCAGAAAAGGAATATCAAACGGAGTCCAAACGGAATGAAACCTTCGGGAACGTGATTTTTAGGAAGATTATGATCCAGGAGACTTGGACCCGACGTCAAGAAAGAAAAGAGGAGGCCACGAGGTAGGGGGCGCCCTCCACCCTCGTGGGCCACCTGTTGCTCCACCGACGTACTCCTTCCTCCAATATATACCTACGTACCCCCAAACGATCAGATACGGAGCCACTAACCTATTAACCGGAGTCCCAGCCCAGAATTGCTGTTTTTTGCCTATTTCAGAGTTTCGAAGAAACGGAATATCAAACGGAGTCCAAACGAAATGAAACCTTCAGGAACGTGATTTTCTCACAGAATATGATCCAGGAGACTTGGACCCTACGTCAAGAAATAAAGGAGGTGGGCACGAGGTAGGGGGCGCACCCACCCCCTAGGGCGCACCCTCCAACCTCGTGGGCCCCATGTTACTCCACCCACGTACTTATTCCTCCTATATATACCTACGTACCCCCAAACGATCAGATATGGAGCCAAAAAACCTAATTCCACCGCCGCAACCTTCTGTACCCACGAGATCCCATCTTGGGGCCTGTTCCGGAGCTCCGCCGGAGGGGGCATCCATCACGGAGGCCTTCTACATCATCACCATAGCCTCTCCGATGAAGTGTGAGTAGTTTACCTCAGACCTTTGGGTCCATAGTTAGTATCTAGATGGCTTCTTCTCTCTTTTTGGATCTCAATACAATGTTCTCCCCCTCTCTCGTGGAGATCTATTCAATGTAATCTTCTTTTTGCGGTGTGTTTGTTGAGACCGATGAATTGTGGGTTTATGATCAAGATTATCTATGAACAATATTTGAATCTTCTCTGAATTCTTTTATGTATGATTGGTTATCTTAGCAAGTCTCTTCGAATTATCAGTTTGGTTTGGCCTACTAGATTGGTTTTTCTTGCAATGGGAGAAGTGCTTAGCTTTGGGTTCAATCTTGCGGTGTCCTTTCCCAGTGACAGTAGGGGCAGGAAGGCATGTATTGTATTGTTGCCATCGAGGATAACAAGACGGTTTTTTATCATATTGCATGAATTTATCCCTCTACATCATGTCATCTTGCTTAAGGCGTTACTCTGTTTTCTTGAACTTAATACTCTAGATGCATGCTGGATAGCGGTCGATGAGTGGAGTAATAGTAGTAGATGCAGGCAGGAGCCGGTCTACTTGTCTCGGGCGTGATGCCTATATACATGATCATACCTATATACTCTCATAACTATGCTCAATTCTGTCAATTGCTCAACAGTAATTCATTCACCCACCGTAAAATACTTATGCTCTTGAGAGAAGCCACTAGTGAAATCTATGGCCCCCGGGTCTATCTTCATCATATTAATCTTCCTACACTTTATTATTGCCTTTGCTTTTTTACTTTGCTTTTATTTTACTTTGCATCTTTATCACAAAAATACCAAAAATATTATCTATCATATCTATCAGATCTTACTCTCGTAAGTGACCGTGAAGGGATTGACAACCCCTTATCGTGTTGGTTGCGAGGAGTTATTTGGTTTGTGCAGGTACGAGGGACTCGCGCGTAGCCTCCTACTGGATTGATACCTTGTTTCTCAAAAACTAAGGAAAATACTTACGCTACTTTGCTGCATCATCTTTTCCTCTTCAAGGAAATCCAACGCAGTGCTCAAGAGGTAGCACTATTCTGTTTGGTTAGACAACATAAATGTGAATTATTTCATGCGTTGTTTTCTTCCCTACTATCCATTGTACATGTCTATTTTACAATGTTTGTGCATTCGATTACTTTTCTTGTTTATCAGCCATTTCAATTGGAGGGAGTGATGGCAGTATCTGTGGGGGTAAAAACATGGTCTTCAGAAAAGATCATGCTACCTGTCGATGCTGATAGAACCGTGGTTGTACTTGCCCAAGAACCAGCCCCACCACACATAACCCAGACTAAAGCAGATTGTAGCCCTACCCAGTTGGACAGCTACACCCCTTCTAACCCCAACCCCGGTAGATAGTAACCCAGTTCTAGTTGACACATCACCATCTCCACCATAGAGCACCCAAACACGAGTAGTTAGTCAGGAAACTACAGTGCCCAAATCACGAGGACCACCACTCCAAACCCCCAGTCAACGCTTAAAGCAGAAGAATAATTTTTCTCAGGTCAGGTTCCGTAGCTATGGTTCGTACTACTTTGCTCTTGCATCACTATCTTTACTCATACCAACTAATTTCAAATTTGAAGGATGCAATTGAAACTCCAATGGCGCAATAGGTATGTTTTAAACTTGTTTCTTTAACGTGTTTGTGTTGTAACTTGCTCTATGTTGATTTCAGTTTCAATTGAATAAATAGTTATGTTCTCATGCCATGCACATTACAAGTGTTGTTATTGCTGTGTAGTTTCCCATACTTATATTCTGTCTATGCTGCTTTGTCTTAAATAGATATGATTTGAACTGTCTCTATCTTGATTTGGCAACATAAACAAGAATGATATAGACCATACAATGACCATACTACATAGATATATGTTTGTTTCATGCTATTATCCTGTCCGCCTTACTACTGAACTGGTTTACCAAAATGAGTTTCATATACAACATGGTAAACCTGTGATGTGTTTGTTTGTTTCCCTTTTAGAACGCGGATAAAATATTGGAGAAGAGTACCCCGTTATGCAATGGTAAAGGAAGTAATGCAGATAAGGTTCAAGATAGTGAGACATCCCTGTTGGTCTCCAAGAAAGCTGATAAAAACTATATTGAAGACACTGAGACAACCCCAAAGTCCTGTCTTGATGTAGTGTTCGAGTTATTGGCTACTACTGCTGGCACCAGCTCTTCGAACTCGTTGCCTGAATTAGTTCGGCTTATTGAGTCTCAACTTCAAGTTGAAATACATCGATCAGATGTTATGTGACAGTAAGCCGAAGGACTGGGGAAGTCCCTGCAGAATTCAGATGCATACTTTCTGGTGCAACAGCAAGTGCTGGAGGATTTAGGCGCCAAATAAGAGAAAGTTAATAATCTTGCTAAGCATCTTGCCAGCATTATGGGTACCCAGGATATTGTTTCTTGAGATCCTATGAAGTGGTTTCAGTTCTGGACTTGTTTTGCTGCGGCGTTTATTTGCACTGGTCGCCAACTTTGACAACGAGTGTATATGATATGCTACTTTGTTCCCTATATTTGCACTGGTGGTGAACTTTGATGCCCTGTGGATGTAAAATGTGTAATAGCTATGATAGTCTAGCGTAAGTTGCTTGCTTATTTATTTCCTTGTTTTCTTGTTTATTTGTTTGCTTGTAGTCAGTGCAGTTCTTTTTCCGCGGTTTATTAGTGGCCGCAATAACCTATTTTTTAAAACTAGGCCACAATAACCATGGGTATTGTAGTTACCATGGGCCTCCTACGGGCCGTAGAAACAATGGGCCTTCTACAGGCTGTAGCATCAATGGGCCTCTACGGGCCGTGTGATCGATAGTCCAAACATGGGCCAATAACAGACCGCATTATGGGTCGTAAACGGGCTAGATTTGCAATCGTCCGTTCATGGGCCAACAATAATTGGTCATCATTAATCGGCCGTATTTGATGACGCTATGAAAACGGCCCAATGGATTAATTGGCTGCAAACGGGCCGTTTGTAACCACGGGCTGAATTTGGCCCACAAGCAGAAAAGGCCAGTAACGGGCCGTAAGTAACCGAATGCTGGAAATGAGCCCAAGAATAAATGGGCCCTGAGAAGGCCAAAAAATAACACGGGTTGGAAACGGCCCAATGGAATAATGTGCCTTTGATGGGTATAAAGCGGTACATTGTTCATTACGGGCCAGATCCACGACGGGCCGTTAATGGGCCAAGAGTTACAAATGGCCTCATATGGGCCGAAAGACATCATGGTCCATACATGGGCTGGAAGTTACAACAGGCTGGAATCATATTGGACGGCCCAGATGAAGCTACTAGGCTTAATTCCGGTAGGACGTAACGGGTCGTGAGTTAGCGGACCGTAAAAGGGCTATATAGAACAGGTCGTTAACAGGCTTTTCATGGGCCGGCCCGTTACCTTTTGACCAAGTCAAACGGGCCGGCCTTTTCACCGGAATGGGCCTCTGTTGGGCCATGCCATGTGTCAACGTATCATAGGCACCTCCTGTCCAATGAATGGATGACATTTGTCCCAACGGTGAGCCAACACGTTTTTCCTCCGGCCAATGAGAACTTTACATGTGGAAAATCCTCATTGGTCTAGGCTGTTAGCAGGTTATCGGATCCAAAACCGGACCCGATAGCTTAATGGCGACCCGTTACGGTGGGTGCCATGTGTGTGTCACCCTTGACGAAAGCACTTCCATGAAGCGCCATTTATCGTCATGGAAGTGGACACTTCCGTGATGATAATTTTGGTAATGTCATGGCACACTTCTACGATAGCACAGGTATGACTATCTTGATTATATCATAAAATCGTCATGGATGTACACGCATGACAGAAAATGTGACCTACTGTGACAAACACGTATCATCACAGAAGTGTATTTTTTTTGTAGTGCACTTAGTTTTTAGTTTGAGCTTTCATACACTTATAGCTCTTAGTGCATTTGTTGCATGGCAATCCCTACTCCTCGCATTGATATCAATTGATGGGCATCTCCATAGCCCGTTGGTCAGACGCGTCAATGTGAGACTTTCTTACTTTCTTGTCTTCTCTATATTTACCCCTATCATCATACTCTATTCCACCTGTAGTGCTATAGCCATGGCTCGCGCTCATGTATTGCGTGGGGGTTAAAAAAGCTGAAGCACGTTAAAAAGTATGAACAAATTGCTCGACTTGTCATTAGGGTTGCGCATGATAAATACTTTGTGTTAAGAAGACAGAGCATGACAAGACTATATGATTTTGTAGGGATAGCTTTCTTCAGCGTGGATATTTTGAAAGACACGATTGTTTGTTGGGATGTCTAAATATTGATGTCTTTATGTCAAATTATAGACTATTGCTTTGAATCATTCGTGTCTTAATATTCGTCACATGATTAGATATATGATCAAGATTATGCTAGATAGCATTCCACATCAAAAATTATCTTTTTTTCACTCGAGGACGAGCAGGAATTAAGCTTAATTTTTGATTGTGTAATGCCAATATTATCCAACTTTAACATACTTTTGGCAACATTTTATATGATTTATTGGACTAACCAATTATTCTAGTGTCCAGTCTCAGTTCCTATTTGTTGCATGTTTTTTGTTTCGCAGAATATCCATATCAATTGGAGTCCAAACGCGATAAAAATTTACGGAGAATTATTTTGGAATATTTGTGATTTTTCGGAGGTGCAATCAACGCAAATGGAGGCCCACGGCCTCCACAACCCTTCAGGGCGTGTCGAGCACCCCCTGGCGTGCCCAGGTGTCTTGTGCCCTCCCCGTAAGTCGGTAGGGGCCCTCTTCGGGCGCAAGAAAGATAATTTATGGGAAAAAATCATGTAAAAATTCCAGCGCAATCGGAGTTACGGATTTTCGGGAATTTAAGAAAGGGACAGAAAATAGGAATGCGAAACAAAAGAGAATAGAGGGATAGATCCAATATAGGAGGGGCACCTGCCCCTCCGCCACCATGGCAACCACGGACCAGAGGGGGAACTATCCTCCCAACTAGGGGGAGGCCAAGGAACAAGAAGAAGGAGGGGGATCTCTCCCCCTCTCTCCCGGTGGCGCCGGAATGCCTCAGAGGCAGTCATTGTGTTACGGTGATTTACTCCAACAACTCCGTCATCTTCACCAGTATCTTCATCACCTTCCCCCATCTATATTTATCGGTCCACTCTCCTGCAACCCGTTGTACCCTCAACTTGAACATGGTGCTTTATGCTTCATACTATTATCCAATGATATGTTGTCATCCTATGATCTCTGAGTAGTTTTTTGTTGTCCTATCGGTAATTGGTGAATTACTATGGTTGGTTTAATTTGCTTGTGGTTATATTGTTGTCCTTCGGTGCCCATCATATGAGCACGGTGTGGATAACACCGTAGCGTTAGTTGTACATTGATAGGACTATGCATTGGAGGGCAAGGGTGACATCAGCTTCAGCCTAAACATAGAAAATGGTACATACGAGATTGAAGGGGGGCCAGTATATATCTTAATGCTATGGTTGGGTTTTACCTTAATGAACATTATTAGTTGCGGATGCTTGATAATAGTTCCAATCATAAGTGCATAGAATTCCAAGCAAGGGATGACATGCTAGAAGTGGCCTCTCCCACATAAAAACTTGCTATCGGTCTAGCAGCGTAGTCAGTAGCTAAGGGACACTACCGCAAATCCTACCACCACTAATCCACACTCATTTTACTAAGTTAATTGTTTCTTTATTTAAACAACACCTAACTTTTATTTTCAAGTTCTTTATTATCTTGCAAACATATCCAAACCTACAAAGTACATCTAGTTTTATTCGTGTTCTAGGTAAAGCAAACATTAAGTGTGCGTAGAGTTGTATCGGTGGTGGATAGAACTTGAGGAAATATTTGTTCTACATTTAGCTCCTTGTTGGGTTCGACACTCTTATTTATCGAAAAAGGCTAAAACGATTCCCTATACTTTTGGGTTATCAGAAGACACCTTCCACGCCTGGATCCGGCGTCGAGCTCCTTTCAGCTGTTCAGCTAGGAAGGCCATGTCTTCGGGCACCTGTACCACTTTGGGCCATAAAGCCTGGAAAATGTCCTTCGTCAATTTCCGCGCACTCTCATGCACGACGGATAGATGAGCCACTATGTCTCGGACATCAGACTTGGGCGTCCGATGGTAGGCCGGACAGAGAAGATATCAAAGGAAAAGAGTCGGCCTGCTAATCACATCGGCTAAACCTCATTTAGAACAAGTTTTCAAAAAAAAACATAACTTACCAAAAATCATATCGTCCATTCAACGATTCTTTAGTTCAGCAGTAGTCAGTTGAGCTTTTAAGCTCTCAATTTCCTGGGCCTATCGGGTGTTTTTGTCCCTTAGGGCATTAACGTCATCCACCCTTTGGGTCATGACATGTTGGTTGGCTTGGTGTTGCGATTCTGTATACATCAAATCCTCGCGGGCCTGCTTAAGATCTCTCTCAAGATGACCTAGAGCTTTCACAACTACATTGGATTATGTTGTCAGAATACCTCCTCATCTCAAAAGCCAATGATACATGACAGAAAAAGCACTTACCATACGCCTCCATGGTGAATTTTTCACCTGCTTGTAACATCCCAAATTTTCAATTTGGAATGTTATACATTAGATCATCATGCATAACATATTTTCTTGCATTTTGGTCGATCCTAGAAATTTCACGCAACTCAAGGACCCTCGGAGAGAGTTGGAGATTTCGTTATTTTCATATTTGAGTTTTCTCAAATTTTGAAAAGAGGATCATTTGATTTTATTTATTTCATCTTCAATTATTTTTCCAATATCAAAAATATGAGAGGGAATAATATGACTTTCCCAAATTTTAGGAAAAATAAAGATTTAATAAATAAATCAAATTTTGGATTTTTCAGAGTTTATTTGCATTTTATTTGAATTAGGGGAAAATGCGTGTTTTTAAAATAATGCATTTAGGCCCCGAATAAAAGTTCATTTTGTTCGACTCATTTTTAGGAGTCGGGGAAATTTTACTTCATAATTATTGGAGCTCGTTAGATTTTATTTTTCTTTGTTTTTTTTGCTCGCGAAATTATTAAAAAAAATGCGTCGTGCCCACCAGGGCCAAAGGCCCAGCCGGCCAGCCGGCCCAGCCGCCGCCGCCCGCCCTCGCGTGCGCGCGCCCCGCGCCGCCGCCGCCGTCGCTGAGTCCGACTCGGACTCCTCTTTCTTGCCCCCTCCCCCAAGTCGTTCCCCCCTCCTATATATAGTCCCCACCCCACCTCTCCTCCCAAGCCGCCGCCCCCTCCCCGCCTCGCAGCAGCAGCAGCGCGCAGCCCCCACCGCTGCCGCCGCCGCGTCGTCGCCGCCGCCGCCGCCGCCCGCACCGCCCTCGCCAAGCCCCGCCGCCCGCCGGAGCCCTTCTCCGACGAGGTAGCCGCGCCGCGCCACCCTTCCCTCGCCCCGGTTCGTTTTTTTAAAAAAAATCGTTCCGGTTTATTTTTCTTTTTTTCGCTGTTTCGTTTTTTTTCAAAACCCTAGATCGGTTTTCTTTTTCTTTTGGTTTTGTTGTTTAGCGAGCGTTCGCCGGACCATTCATCTTAACGAACGTGATCACCGGTTATTCTCGGTTAACGAACGTCCGTTCGTCGTCTTTCTTTTTCATCGGATTTATTCCGCGATTTTCTGATCGCGATTTCAGATCCGATCTTCGTTCTAGTTTATCTTCTCGCTCGTTTATCGGAATCAGGTGATTCAAGCGCCTGGAGTTTCGTTTCGAAATCGTCGTTCTGACTAATCAACTTAAACAAGTTTTTGCTACTGTAAAATTTGACCTAGTTTCAAATTGCTAGAACCGTGTTGTTTTTTTTTTCGCCGTTTGTTTTCCGTTGCTTTGTTCAAATTCGATTCTTTTGCAACCGGAGTTCTTAGGTTGAACTTTCTGGTCGATCTTCTGTTCGAGTTTTACCTGTGCATTAGATGAGTACTTATTGTATGCTTGTTGTTTGTCTGTGATAGATCACCCGGAGTGCGCCGCCTGTTATTTCGAAGCTCTAGGTTTTGCGGATCCTCAGCAAGGCAAGTAACACTTTGATCATACCTTCTCATTGCCCAGTTTTTATTGCATTAGACCAATCCTCACACATTGCATGATTAGGATCCAATTAAACTATGGGATGGAAAGTAGTTGAGGTAGTACCTATTACCTGTTTTACTTATGAAACCTTTGGGGTTACTTCTACGTTTGCTTATTATGCCATGCTATGCTAGTAGACGTGGATTGGGTGAGTGATATCCATGACAGATGTGAGTATTGTTAATTAATGGTTTTATCTAAGGTGGCAACTTAAACACACATCTGGGTGGATTGAGGCACCTGGTTTCTATCAGGACTTGCCTGTTTTTCTTTGGACCGCCACCCAGGCTCAAAGGGATCATAAGATCATTCATGCTAGTAACTTCCGTGTGCAGCCACAAGCCAATATGGGCTCTGGCATAGCTGACTAAGTCGTGCGAACTCTTACAGTGGTAGACTAGCAGATGTAGGGGGTGTAGGTTGGTACGGTCTATCACAATGTAAGGTGTGAGCGCTTCTGAAAGACTATGTCTCGGTCATCCGTCTCTCAAACACCATGTAGTGCGAGAAACCAACGGAGGCGATCGAGTCTTGTGGGGAAAAGTGCGCAAACCTCTGCAGAGTGTACAAACTAATCATGATTAGCCGTGTCCCCGGTTATGGACAACTTGAGTATCTAGTACTTGAATATCATGCGAATCTCATCATGTTACTTCTAAGTAATACTGTTGGGTTCTAATTGTTCACTTAATTGGGATCGGAATGCTGTCAACCATTCTCGATGTTTCAACCACCATGATAGTTAAATAAAATCTATTCCTTTGCAGCAGGGAAAAATTGGCTTTACGCAAAATTGTAACCATAGAGCTTTTCCACCAGCCATATATGCATGTAGTATAGGCTTATCAATCATTATTCTCTATGTGTTACATTGCCAGCATATTCCATGTGCTGACCCGTTTTTGGGCTGCAAGTTTCATGTTGCAGACTTTTCAGACGACGAGTAAGGTGCTTTTAGGTCGTGGTTCTATACTCAGTTATGTCGTTGGAGTTGATGGACTCACTTATCTTCCAAGTCTTCCGTTGTTATCATTATTAGATGGCCTTAAGCCATATTTATTGTAATAAGTTCTCTTTGAGACATCGATGTAATAAGTGTGTGATTGCTACTCTGCTATAAATCCTTCGAAGTACTGTGTGGTGTCAGCATTACTGATCCAGGGGTGACAATGGAGCACAGAGACTTGACCATCTGAGGTCGGGTCGCTACAGAGATGGTATCAGAGCACACGCTGACTGTAGGACACGACCACTAAGTTAAAGCCATAGATCACTATTCTCCTCTCATTTTCTAACTCCTCATCTTTTCTACTCTTTTAGGATGACGGACACGAAGATCAAGTACGCTCAACCGGATGAAGGCACACCTTTTGGATTCCACTTGAAGGAAGTCACCAAGTACCTCAACATTGGACTACCAAGCTTCACCGGGATATTCAACGCCACTCTGCCTGAAGAGGAGCGCTGGAAGATTCAAGCTCACGTTCCGGGAAGGACATTCGCGCCAATCACGAAGCCCATAGATAGTGTTTTCAGTGCACCAACCTGGAGTCTGGGAAAGAGCATGGCAGCTCATATCACCATGGGACGCATTGGAGAAGCTTATCAAGAAGACCTCAAGGACACTATCTACCAGATTTGCGGACGCCGAGATGAACAATGGGAGATAGTCAGCACCAAGAAGGATAGATCCATTGCAGCTTTCATCCAGGAGTTAAACCAGCACATTCGACGCCAAGAGAACCAGATGTGCAATGACATGATAGAATTGAAGAATGCGAAGGCAAGGATCATCGAGCTAGAAGGAGAACTGAAGGGTACACGCAAGGACTACATGGACGAGATCGTAGCTCTAGCAAGGCACAATGTCGATCTCAAGCAGGAGATTGAAGAACTCAAGGAGAGATTAGCATCCAAGAAGGAAGACAAGTACGTCACATGTCCGGACAACTACATCATCATCGACGACACCGATTCGGATCCTAGTGAACCCGACTTTGAAGACGAAGCTGGAGCAGACATCATGGAGTCTTCCACCGATTCAAATTTCTAGATGACCACCAAATATTAGTAGTATTTCCCCCATGTATACATTATAGTTCAAGCACTTTTGCGATAGTTCTAGACCGTTTGTATGCCTCTGTTTGATTGAATGAAGTGATTTTGTGTGCATTTGTCTCATGTGCATTTGGGTAGTGTTTTCTCTTTAGACCTCATTCTATTCTTAATTCTCATCTTTTCTAAACCCTCGGACCTAATAGTATTGGAATCTCAAGGATTGGATGTGATATTAGGCATGGATTGGTTGTCAAAGTATGAAGGGAACATTGAATGTGCCAGTAAGACAATTTTGCTTACAACGCCCGAAGGAAGAAGGATCAAGTATGTATCCCGACATGCGCCCAACAGGACACAATTGAATTCCTTATTAGGAGTTGTACAGGAGGAAGTACCAGTGGTAAAGGATTTTCCTGACGTATTTCCAGAAGAGTTGCCAGGCATGCCACCGGATAGAGACATTGAGTTTTTGATTGAGCTTTTGCCAGGCACTGGGCCAATATCGAAGAGACCATACAGGATGCCAGCACAAGATTTGGTGGAAATTAAGAAGCAGATTAAGGAATTATTGGATAAAGGTTACATTCGCCCAAGTTCTTCGCCTTGGGGATCACCTGTACTTCTAGTAGAGAAGAAGGATGGATCGTTAAGGATGGTTGTTGATTACCGTGGATTGAATGCAGTAACCATCAAGAACAAGTACCCACTGCCAATGATTAATGATCTGTTTGATCGTTTGCAAGGAGCTAAAGTGTTTTCCAAAATCGATTTGCGATCAGGGTACCATCAGTTGAAGATTCGAGAGCAGGACATACCCAAGACAGCTTTTACCATGAGATACGGATTGTACGAGTATACCGTTATGTCATTTGGTTTGACTAACGCACCTGCCTATTTTATGAACCTGATGAACAAGGTATTTATCGAGTTCTTGGATAAGTTTTTCGTAGTGTTCATTGATGACATTCTGATTTTCTCGAAGAATGAAGAAGAGCATAAGGAACATTTGCGTTTGGTTTTGGAGAAGCTAAGAGAACATCAGTTATATGCCAAATTCAGCAAATGTGAGTTTTGGTTAAAGGAAGTTGGATTTCTTGGACATGTTATATCCGGAGAAGGTATAGCAGTTGACCCCACCAAGGTTGAGACCGTAACCGAATGGGAAGCACCCATGACAGTTGGAGAGATCCGGAGTTTCCTTGGACTCGTAGGATACTACCGGAGATTCATTGAGAATTTCTCAAAGATCGCAAAGCCTATGACTGAATTGTTAAAGAAGGATACCAAGTTCAATTGGACTGAGGAATGTGAGGCCGGTTTTTAGGAGTTGAAGAAGCGATTGGTTTCCTCACCAGTGTTAATTCTGCCAGATCAGACCAAGGATTATGAGGTGTATTGCGACGCTTCACGTCGAGGACTTGGAGCAGTGCTTATGCAGGAAGGAAGAGTTGTTTCGTATGCCTCACGACAACTGAAACCTCATGAATTAAATTATGCTAAGCATGATTTGGAGTTAGCAGCCGTAGTGCATGCATTGAAAACTTGGAGACATTTTCTCATTGGGAATCATTGTGAAGTATATACGGATCACAAGAGTTTGAAGTATATTTTCACGCAGAAGGAGTTGAACCTCAGACAAAGGAGATGGTTGGAGCTCATCAAGGATTATGATATGAGATTGCATTACCATCCCGGGAAGGCTAATGTAGTAGCTAACGCATTGAGCCATAAGAGCCATGTCAATACACTGATGATGGGAGAAATACCAAAGGAGTTAGCCGAAGATCTTCGAGAGCTATGTTTGGAAATAGTTCCGAGAGGCTATGTAGCAGCGTTGGAAATTCAATCTCCATTGATGGATAAAATCAGAGAGGCTCAGAAATCTGACAAGGAGATTGCAGATATAAAGAAGAAAATGAGCAAAGGAAAGGCAAAGGGATTTCGTGAGGATGAGCACGATACCCTATGGTTTGAGGACCGTGTTTATGTGCCCAATGACCCGGAGATCAGGAAGTTGATTCTGCAAGAGGCACATGATTCACCCTATTCGATTCACCCAGGTAATACCAAGATGTATTTGGATTTGAAGGAAACATTCTGGTGGACCGGAATGAAGAAGGATACTGCAGCGTATGTAGCAGTTTGTGATGTGTGTCATAGAGTGAAGGCAGAACATCAGAAGCCAGCCGGATTGTTACAACCATTGCCGATACCCGAATGGAAGTGGGATAAGATAGGCATGGATTTTATCACAGGACTACCTAGGACGAAAGCAGGCTATGACTCGATATGGGTAGTAGTTGATCGTTTGACGAAGGTAGCACATTTCATCCTAGTTAAGACCACTTACACCAGTGCTAAGTTGGCAAAGATATACATGACCAGGATCATTTGTTTGCATGGAGTTCCGAGGAGTATCGTATCAGATAAAGGAACCCAATTTACCTCAAAATTTTGGAATCAGTTGCATGAAACTTTGGGAACCAGACTAGAGTTCAGCACAGCTTTTCACCCACAGACGGATGGACAGACTGAGAGAGTCAATCAGATTCTGGAAGATATGCTGAGAGCTTGTGCACTAGATTATGGATCTAGTTGGGACGATAACTTGTCGTATGCGGAGTTTTCTTACAACAATAGTTACCAAACCAGTTTGAAGATGGCACCTTTCGAAGCCTTATACGGAAGGAGGTGCAGGACACCGTTGTCATGGGGCGAAGTTGGAGACCGTCAGTTCTTTGGACCAGATCTGATCAAGGAGTCTGAACGGAAAGTTAAGTTGATTCGCGATAGGCTCAAGGTAGCCCAATCAAGGCATAAGAGCTACGCAGATTCTAAACGCAAGGAGACAGTTTACGAAACCGGAAACAGAGTTTATCTCCGAGTATCCCCACTTCGAGGAGTTAAGCTCTTTGGAGTCAAGGGAAAGTTAGCACCGCGTTTCGTTGGACTGTATAAGATTTTGCAACGTATGGGAGAAGTTGCTTATAAGTTGGAATTACCAGAGGGACTGTCAGGAGTTCATGATGTATTCCATGTTTCTCAGCTGAAGAAATGTCACGCCGAGATGGCAGAGGTACCACTAAGAGATACAGTGCCGCTTGAAGCGATTCAGTTGAAAGATGACTTAACATATGAGGAGAAACCAGTCAAGATTCTCGAGTATGCCAGCAGAGTTACCCGCAGCAAGGTTATCAAGTTTTGCAAAGTTCAGTGGAACCACCACTCAGAGGATGAAGCCACCTGGGAGAGAGAAGAAGATTTGCTCAAGGACCACCCTCACCTATTTTCTAGCCAACCCGAATCTCGAGGGCGAGATTCATCTTAAGGGGGTAGGTTTGTAACATCCCAAATTTTCAATTTGGAATGTTATACATTAGATCATCATGCATAACATATTTTCTTGCATTTTGGTCGATCCAAGAAATTTCACGCAACTCAAGGACCCTCGGAGAGAGTTGGAGATTTCGTTATTTTCATATTTGAGTTTTCTCAAATTTTGAAAAGAGGATCATTTGATTTTATTTATTTCATCTTCAATTATTTTTCCAATATCAAAAATATGAGAGGGAATAATATGACTTTCCCAAATTTTAGGAAAAATAAAAATTTAATAAATAAATCAAATTTTGGATTTTTCGGAGTTTATTTGCATTTTATTTGAATTAGGAAAAATGGGTGTTTTTAAAATAATGCATTTAGGCCCCGAATAAAAGTTCATTTTGTTCGACTCATTCTTAGGAGTCGGGGAAAATTTACTTCATAATTTTTGGAGCTCGTTAGATTTTATTTTTCTTCGTTTTTCTCCTTGCGAAATTATTAAAAAAAATGCGTCGCGCCCACCTGGGCCAAAGGCCCAGCCGGCCCAGCCGCCGCCGCCCGCGCGCGCCCCGCGTCGCCGCTGCCGTCGCCGAGTCCGACTCGGACTCCTCTTTCTTGCCCCCTCCCCCAAGTCTTCCCCCCTCCTATATATACTCCCCCACCCCCCCTCTCCTCCCAAGCCGCCGTCCCCTTCCCGCCTCGTAGCAGCAGCAGCGCGCAGCCCCCCCGCCGCCGCCGCAAGCCATCACCGCTGCCGCGTCGCCGCCGCCGCCGCCGTCGCCCCGCCGCCGCCCGCGCCGCCCGCGCCGCCGTCGCCAAGCCCCGCCACCCGCCGGAGCCCTTCTCCGACGAGGTAGCCGCGCCGCGCCACCATCCCCTCGCCCTGGTTCGGTTTTTTTTTCTTTTTTTCGTTGTTTCGGATTTTTTTCAAAATCCTAGATCGGTTTTCTTTTTCTTTCGGTTTTATTTTTCTTTCGGTTTCTTAACGAACGTGATCGCCGGTTATTCTCGGTTAACGAACGTCCGTTCGTTTAACCGTTCGTCGTTTTTCTTTTTCATCGGATTTATTCCGCGATTTTCTGATCGCGATTTCAGATCCGATCTTCGTTCTAGTTTATCTTCTCGCTCGTTTATCGGAATCAGGTGATTCAAGCGCCTGGAGTTTCGTTTCAAAACCGCCGTTCCGACTAATCAACTTAAACAAGTTTTTGCTACTGTAAAATTTGACCTAGTTTCAAATTGCTAGAACCGTGTTGTTTTTTTCCGCCGTTTGTTTTCCGTTGCTTTGTTCAAATTCGATTCTTTTGCAACCGGAGGTCTTAAGTTGAACTTTCTGGTTCGATCTTCTGTTCGAGTTTTACCTGTGCATTAGATGAGTACTTATTGTATGCTTGTTGTTTGTCTGCGATAGATCACCCGGAGTGCGCCGCCTGTTATTTCGAAGCTCTAGGTTTCGCGGATCCTCAGCAAGGCAAGTAACACTTTGATCATACCTTATCATTGCCCAGTTTTTATTGCATTAGACCGATCCTCACACATTGCATGCTTAGGATCTAATTAAACTGTGGGATGGGAAGTAGTTGAGGTAGTACCTATTACCTGTTTTACTTATGAAACCTTTGGGAGTTACTTCTACGTTTGCTTATTATGCCATGCTATGCAAGTAGACGTGGATTGGGTGAGTGATATCCATGACAGATGTGAGTATTATTAATTAATGGTTTTATCTAAGGTGGCAACTTAAACACACATCTGGGTGGATTGAGGCACCTGGTTTCTATCAGGACTTGCCTGTTTTTCTTTGGACCGCCACCCAGGCTCAATGGGATCATAAGATCATTCATGCTAGTAACTTCCGTGTGCAGCCACAAGCCAATATGGGCTCTGGCATAGCTGACTAAGTCGTGCGAACTCTTACAGTGGTAGACTAGCAGATGTAGGGGATGTAGGTTGGTACGGTCTATCACAACGTAAGGTGTGTGCCGGGGGAAATCTGCCTCCTCGAACACCTATGGGGACCGAGCCCCTTTCTTGGTTTGGCGGGGGGCGGAGGTCGCTCGAAGAGCGGATCGAGGCGATGCACACAAGGGGTTTACCCAGCTTCGGGCCGCACGGATGCGTAAAACCCTACTGCTGCTTTGTGGTTTTGTATTATGTTCTTGCTCGGGAGCGTGTGGTGCTACAGTACATGCGAGCTGCTGGCGAGACCGAGCGTGAATGGCCTCCTCTCTTCTCCCCTCCCGTTACGCATGGGGCCTCCTTTTATATGTGCAAGAGGTTACCTACAGGTGGCAACGTAGGCGGGGGTAAAACTGGAAAACGCCGTGTTGGGTATAACTGTTTGCATAGTGCTATCATACCTAACTCTGACGGCAGGGGAAAAGGGCATTAACTGCCTGTCCGCATCGCCCAGACGGTGCAGGAAAGGGGCTGTATGGAGCGCCACCGTTTGCCACGATGGCTACTCTGTCAGCGTTGCTTCGCCACCGCATGCCCCTGGCTGCGCAGCCTCTCGCCATGTACGCCTGGAATGGCCCCAGAGCGACGCGTGGGTGGATGAGCTGGAGCGCAGGCGCGGGGTGGTGACTTGCCGCGGCAAGCGCCTTGCCGCGGTCGGTGCCTTGTCGCGCCCAGGAGCTTGTCGCTCACCGGTCCTTAACGGGACGCGGGGCGCGTCGCAGCAAGTATCTTGGACTGCCTCGGTCGGCCTTCCCGGCAAGCTCCTCTTGCCGGGGCCTTGTGCTTCGAGCGGGCATCCCGGCAAGCTCCTCTTGCCGGGGCCTTGCTCTCTTCGGGTGGCTTTCCCGGCAAGCTCCTCCTGCCGGGGCCTTGGCTCAAATACTTTGTTCTTGGATGGCCCAGAGAGGGACCATGGAGAGTTTTGGCGGTCGCCTGGCAAGCCCTGCCGCGGGGTGCTACGACTGCCTGTGCACAAGTTTGGGGGACTAAGGTACCCCTACTTTAGTACACCGACAGGAGCCCCCGGGCCTGGGCCATACACGGTGCCGAGCGCTGTTGGGCCAAGCCCAAAACAGTGCACGAGCACGCGTGGCCTAGGTCACGCTGCATCTTCTTCTGCGTCCACCACGTCCTCCCCGAACGGCACGCGTCGAGTGCGGCATCGTGGGGCGCGGCATGCGCGACGTGGGCGGCGTGCGCGGGGCTGAGCCCCGCAGGCATGCGTCACGTCGTAATAAAGGGGGACGGTTTGCGCTATCCCCATAAGTGGAGGAAGGCGTGGAGGCGCGGCTCGTTTGCAGGACGGGGCCGAGGCACAGTTTCCGAGGTGCCCGCTCCCCACGATCACGGGGCGAGGGGAGGTCGCCTCATCCGTCGCCTCGGTCCTGCACGCCAGCCACGCGGCTTCCATGCGCCTGGGGTCGCGGACGGTGGAGGTAGGAAACCGGGCCGAGGCAGCAGGCCGGTCCCAGTCGCCTGCTCTTCCTGCGTCTTGATTGGCTGAGCGGGGCGGTCGAGCCCCCACCCTGCTCCTTTATAAAGAGCAAGAGGGGGGCGACGAAAACCCACACTCCTCCATCTTATCTTTTCTTCAGCTTCTGATCCCCTCTCTCCATTCGCCATGGAGAAAGGGAATCCTGGTCTTTCATCGGTGGCGGTGAGGGTCGCCGCTAGGCAACGCGCCCCTCCTCCCCTTGCACCAGCGGTGGCGGAGCCAACCGTAAGGGGAAGGGGGAGGGGGCGAGGTCGTGGACGAGGCCGAGGCGTTCAGGGAAGAGGCGGGCGGGGCGATGCGCCAGCCTCGCCTCCGCCAGCGGCTCTTCTTCCCACGGCGGTCCACATCGGGGACGATCCTTGCGAGTTCTTCGTCAGGCTGCGCCGGGCGCCTCGCCGCCGCCTCCGCCTCCCGGCTCCCTTCGCTAGCGTGATGGAGATGGAGCAACCCGAGACGCTAAGGCTGCGCATGAAGGGCTGCGGGATTAGCGGCACGCGGGTCCACGTCGAGTCCCCAGCCCCCGGCGTGGTGTATCTTGGCCGAGGGTGGAAGACATTCGCCCGTATCCACAGCTTGATGGAGGGGTTCACCCTCCATTTTAAGTTGATGGAGGGCGATCTCCTCTCCGTCAAGGCCTTCGGGGACTTCGGGACCCGGGCCCGGTGCTGCGTGGATAGCTCCTCCGACAGTGAAGGCTCCTCCTCGAGCGAGAGTGACGAGGAGGGGAGCGACAGCGACGACGAGGGTAGCGGTCGTCGGGATGACGGGTCCGACTAGGCGTCGGTCGCAGCTCCGCGTGGCACCGGCGACCCCATCATCCGTGTCGCCGGCTCCTTGAGCTTCCCGGGGTCGTCTCCTTGGCGGCTGGCATGGCGAGGCTGCGGAAGAGGAAGAGGGCTGGCGGCAAGGCCGTCAAGTCGGAGTACGAGGGCGAGGTGCCCTCGACAGCGTGCTGACATCCTGCCGCCCCGTCGAGCCCTGCTTCCGGTGCCGCCGTCAGCGTCCAGCTTTCAGCCGGCCCCCGGGGCGTTCTGTTGGTGTCTTCTGCCACCCGTAGCTCGCCTAGGTGCCCCTTTTTCCCTTTTCGCCTCCTTGCCCTACCTCTTGAGGAGAGAGACAAGAAAGGGATTACGGGCATCTTATCTTTTTTCAATCTGTAAGCCCTCGGGCCTTAGCTGTGTTTAAAACTTGTAATCCCATCTTTCATGTTTTTCATTCTCTCCGAACTGTACCTGAGCGAAATGTTTTTAATGAAAAGGGGATGTTTGCCGGGCCATTTGTCCCATGGGTAAAACCCACGCCAAGGAGCGAATCCTTTATGTCGTTAAGATAGTCACTTCTTTGCCCAGCAATAGGCCCTGCCGTCTTCCCGCGCCACTCAACCTTCCTCACGCCTTTGGCGGAGGCAGGGATGAGGCGGGTTCGGGCCCCTCATTCCGTTCCTTTGCCGCCGCGGCTACTACCGAAACCGGCCCCAGGAACGCGCTCCGGGGCCCAGAGTTAAGGGAGCACAGCAGCTTTTTAGGAAGGAACAAGGTTTTCGCATTCCTCAGTCCATAAAAGAATGCATGACAAGGGATGAAAGACTTATCTGGGATTGCAGCCCTGGGCAACTTTGGCTTGCCGCGGGCGAATCTTTGTGCTTGCAGCCCCCGGCAACACTGGTTCGCCGGGGACCAGATGCTGGTCAGCCCTTCTTTTCTTCTTCGTCCTTCAGCGGTCTGGCCAGGATATGCAAAACCCTACGAACCAAAGGAAACGAAAGAACAGGAAAAAGGACGCAGACTCGACCTCTAAGCTAGGGGTTAGCAGCTGTTAGGCACTATCAACCCTAACCAAGGACGAGACTCGACTCAGCATGCATGCTAAAACTTAGGGCGCCAGCGCTTCATTTACTGCTGCTCAGGGTCTGCGCCTGGCTTTGTACAAAGGATTACATGCAACAGCGGCAAGACTTGTACAAAAGGTTGGTTGCCGGGCGGGGCCCGACAACCGCGCCTTACGGGTAAAACTTATGAAGATGCTCAATATTCCAGGAGTTGCTCACCGGAGTGCCATCTTCGGTCTCGAGGCGGACAGCGCCGGGCCTCGTGACTCGTCTCACCCAGTAAGGGCCTTCCCACTTCGGCGTCAACTTGTTATGATTCTTGGCGGACGAGGCACGCCGAATAAAAAGGTCGCCTTCCTCGAAGCTTCTGGCTTTAACTTTGCGGCTATGGTAGCGACGCAAAGCTTGCTGGTAGCGAGAGGCTCACACAGCAGCCTGAAGACGATCTTCCTCAAGGAGCAGCGCGTCATCTCTACGCAGCCGCTCTTGCTCAAGCTAATCATAAGCGAGCACTCGAGGTGACCCGTATATGAGTTCCGTGGGGGTAACTGCTTCTGCTCCATAGACTAGAGCAAATGGTGTCTGGCCAGTGGCTCGATTTGGCGTCGTTCTGATCGACCAAAGAGCCACCGGCAGCTCCTCGATCTAGTTTCTTCCGCACTTGTGCAGCCTGTCGAAAGTTCTGGTCTTGAGCCCGCGCAGCACTTCGGCATTGGCCCTTTCTGCTTGACGGTTGCTCCGGGGATGAGCAACAGAAGCGAAGCAGACCTTGGCGCCGAGATCTTGGACGTATTGCATGAAGGCGCGGCTCGTGAACTGCGTACCGTCGTCGGTGATGATCCTGTTGGGGATCCCGAAGCGGCAAACAATCGACCTGAAGAACTTGACTGCTGATTGTGCTGTCACCTTCCTCACTGGTTCCACTTCCGGCCACTTTGTGAACTCGTCGATTGCGACGTACAAGTACTCAAAGCCCCCGACAGCTCGGGGGAAGGGGCCGAGGATGTCGAGCCCCCAGACCGAAAATGGCCAGGATAAAGGGATCGTCTGGAGAGCTTGAGCTGGCTGGTGTATCTGCTTGGATTGGAACTGGCACGCTTCACACTTGGTTACTTGTGCAGTTGCATCCTGGAGGGCTGTCGGCCAAAAGAAACCTTGCCGAAACGCTTTGCCGGCAAGTGCTCTGGCGCCAATGTGGTGACCACATATGCCTCCATGTATCTCTGCCAATAGCTTTTGTCCGTCTTCCCGGGAAATACACTTCAATTTCACACCGTTGCGCCCTCTTCTGTACAGTGTGTTGTCGACGAACTAGTACATACTCGAGCGCCGGGCTAATCTTTCCGCTTCTTCTGGCTCTTCGGGAAGTTCTCCGTTTTGGAGGAAATGGACAGTCTGCTGCGCCCATGCTGGAGCCTATGGCTCGACAACAAGGACTGAAGGCACATCTGCTGCTGCGGGAACGTCCGCTTCTACGGCGAGGATCTGGGGCTCAGCCGGAGCTTGACGTTCCCCGGCAAGCTTGCCGGAGCAAAACTTGTCGGGAGCGCCTGCTTCTACGGAACAAACCCTGGGGTTTTCCGGAGCAGACGGTTCCTCAGCGCTCTTGGCGTCGATCTTGGGGACCTTCTTGGCGGCGGCTCCGGGGAGCTCTGCCGGAAGATAGTCGCCGGAGACCAACTTCCTCTTCTTGCTCTGTCTGGTTGATGGCGTTACGGATGGCTGAGTCAGCTTGAGCACAAAGGTCCCTAGTTCCACAGGTAACTTAAATGTTGCGCACTTTGACAGGCCATCAGCGATGTCGTTCTCAGCTCTTGGAATGTGTTCCATTTGCAGGTCGTCAAGGCGCTCTTCTAGCTTCCTCACTTCATCAACGTACGCTTCCATCAATGGACTCTGGTAATCTTTGTTCACTTGGCGGACGACAAGCTGCGAGTCACCCCTGACAATGAGCTTCTTGATCCCAAGTTCTGCCGCGATCCTGAGACCGGCGAGCAGACCTTCATACTCTGTAGTATTGTTGGTTCCTTGTTCCTTGGGGAAGTGCATCTGGACTACGTACTTGAGGTGCTCTTCGGTGGGCGCGATAAGCGACGCGCCAGCACCGGCGCCTTGCAGCGAGAAGGCACCATCAAAATACATCAGCCACTCTTTGCTTGCTTCTTTGGCGGGGATGCTCGTCTCTGGGATTTCTTCGTCTGGCGTCGGTGTCCACTCTGCTATGAACTCCGCCAAGGCTCTGCTTTGGATAGTCGAGGTGCTCTCGAACTTGAGACCGAAGCTCGACAGTTCCAGCGCCCACTCGACAATCCTGCCTGTTGCTTCTGGATTCTGCAGTATCCTCTTCAGCGGAAAGCGGGTGACAACTGTAATCTCATGTGCTTGGAAGTAATGGTGCAGCTTTCTCGAGGCCATGAGAAGGCCGAAAAGCAATTTCTGCACACCATAGTACCTTGACCTAGCCCCCTGCAGAAGGGAGCTGACAAAGTAAACTGGGCGCTGCACCATTTTCTTCTTCTGCACCTCCACTTGCTCCTGCGCAGATTCATCCTTGTCGGGGCCAGAGCTTGTCGGGGAAGCCCCCTGCTTGTCGCTGGACGTGCTTGCCGCGGTTGCTGGCTCATCATCTGCCTCCCTCTCCGCTACTAACGCAGCACTAACCACTTGATTGGTTGCCGCCAGGTAGAGCAGCAACTTCTCTTGTGGTTTAGGCGCGACAAGTATTGGAGCGGAGGATAGGTATTTCTTCAAGTCTTGCAGCGCAGCCTCCGCTTCCGGAGTCCATTTCACTGACCCGCCTTTTTCAAAACTTTGAAAAATGGCAGGGCGCGTTCTGCAGACTTGGAAATAAACCTGCTGAGAGCCGCGACGCAGCCGGCAAGCCTTCGTACATCCTTGACGCGTGTTGGTGCTTCAATCTGCTCGATGGCCTTGATTTTGTCTGGATTGCATTCGATTCCTCGCTGAGACACGAAGAACCCGAGAAGCTTGCCGGAAGGGACTCCAAACACGCATTTCTCGGGGTTGAGCTTGAGGCTGATCCTGCGCAAGTTCGTGAAGGTCTCTTCTAAATCTTGAATCAGGGTTGCCCTGTCCCTGCTTTTGACCACCATGTCATCCATGTAGGCTTCCACATTTCTGTGGATCTGTGGCTCAAAAGCGGTATGGACAACCCTCGCAAACATCGAACCAGCATTCTTCAATCCGAAAGGCATCCGTACGAAACAGTACGTGCCACATGAAGTGATGAATGCGGTCTTCTCCTCGTCTTCTTCAGCCATGAAGATCTGATGGTATCCTGAGTATGCGTCAAGAAATGAAAGCAGGTCACATCCGGCCGTGGAGTCAACAATCTGGTCAATGCGCGGCAAGGGAAAAGGATCCTTGGAACAAGCTTTGTTAACATCAGTAAAGTCGATGCAAAGCCTCCATTTCCCATTTGCTTTGCGCACGACAACAGGATTGGCCAACCACGTCGGATGGAGCACACCTCTGACGAGGCCTGCCGCTTCCAACTTCTTGATTTCTTCTGTGATGAACTCTTGGCGCTCGACCGCTTGCTTCCTGACTCTTTGCTTGACGGGCCGCGCATGAGGACAGACGGCGAGGTGGTGCTCAATCACTTTCCTGGGAACGCCGGGGATGTCAGATGGTTGCCAGGCAAACACATCGACATTTGCCCGCAGGAAAGCAACGAGCGCGATTTCCTATTTGGAGTCGAGAGTGGCACTGATGGTGAAGGTACCACCAGTGCCGTACTCCTTGGCGGACACCTTCTTGGTCGTTGGCGAAGCTGCCATTGTCTTCTTACTCTTGCCGGTGGAGCTCGATGGCGCGTCCTCGACGGCAGCGCAGCACTCCGAAGAGGTGCGCTTGCTGGAGTGGGCACCAGAGCACTCGCCGGGCTTGGTCTTCTTCTTGCCGACGGAGCTCGATGGCGCGTCCTCGACGGTAGCGCAGCACTCCGTAGAGGTGCACTTGCCGGAGTGGGCGCCAGAGCACTTGCCGGGCTTGGTCTTCTTCTTCCCTCCGGGAGCTTCAGCGGCAAGTGGCTTGTGATCTGCTGCGGCTGCTGCTTCCCGGTAGATCTTGTCGGCACAGATAAGGGCGTCCTTCTTGTCGCCAGGGACAAAGATGATGCTTATCGGGCCTGGCATCTTGAGCATGTTGTATGTGTAGTGAGAGGCCGCCATGAATTTGGCGAGCGCTGGACCTCCGAGAATTCCGTTGTTGGGCAACGGAAAATCGGCAACGTCAAAAGTGATCCTCCCTGTCCCGAAGTTCAGCTCGCTGCCAAATGTTACTGGCAACGTTATCTTCCCCTTCGGCTTGCTCCTTCCCGGGTTGATTCCTTGGAACGTGCCGGTCTCTTCGAGCTCGCTGTCGGGTACTTGGAGTTTCCGGAGCACAACGGAGGAGATCAGGTTCAAGCCGGCCCCGCCGTCGACTAGCATCTTGGTGACCTTGAGGTTGTGGACTGTTGGCGAGACCAACATCGGTAAGCACCCGATCGCAGTTGTGCGGTCAGGGTGGTCCTCAATATCGAAGATGATAGGCGTGCTGGACCATTTCAGAGGCTTGCGCGACTCGACGGGTGGTTCCGCTGCATTGACTTCCCACGCCCACTGCTTGAACTGGCGGTGAGAAGTATGTAGGGAAGCACCACCGTCTACGCACAAGACCTCTGTGGCTTTCTGAAACTCCTGCTCACTGGTCTCGACGTCATCCATGTCTTCGTCTTCGTCGTCGTCTTCGTTCTTGTCGCGACCATGGGGAGGTCTGTCCGTTTGCCGCTGCTTGTCCTTGTCGCGGCGTCCTCCCTGGCCGGGGCGCTTCGTACCTGATCCTTCGCCAACTCCCCGGGCTCTCTCCTTGTTGCGCCGCTCGTACTCGGCCTTTTGCAGCTCGACGAGCCGCTCGACCTGCTTGCAGCTTTGGAGGTCATGGCCCTTGGTGCGGTGGATCTTGCAGTACTGTTTGTTGGTGCCGTCCCGCTTGTCGGCGACCGCCACAGCCTGGCAGTTGGCGCATCCGGCAACCTCCTTGCCGGAGCTACCAGCCCGGGCCTTCTTGGCGGCGCCTTCATCGCCGGACTGCTCAACAACCAGTACTTCTTGGCTCTTCTTCTTCCTGTTGCTCCGCCGCCGGTTCTTCCTTGCCGGGGCGGTATCTTCACTGTCAGATTCTCCTGCTCCAGTGTTCTCTCCGGGGAGTTTCCTCCCTTCCTCAGCACGTGCACACTTGTCGGCCAGGGCATATAGCTCGCTGACGTCTTTGATCTTGCACATCGCCATCTCCTCCCGCATCCTGCGGTTACGCACATTCTGATGGAACGCGCTGATAACCGCGGCAGGGTGGACGTCTAGGATGTTGTAGTGTACGCGGCTGAATCTCTGGATGAACTTGCGCAAGGATTCCCCTTCCTTCTGGAAGAGCAGATGAAGGTCGCTCGCTTGGCCATGGGGTTTGTGGCCGCCTGTAAAGGCGCCAACAAACTGATGGCACAAGTCTGTCCAGGAGGTTATGGAGTTATCCGGCAAGTGCATGAGCCAGGATCTGACGTTGGATTTGAGTACCAACGGGAAGTAGTTGGCAAGGATCTTGTCGTCCCGCCCCCCAGCAGCCTGCACCGCAATGGTGTAGATGCTGAGGAACTCCGACGGATGCGACTTGCCGTCGTACTTCTCTGGTACGTCTGGCTTGAAATTCTTCGTGCTGGGCCACTGGACTTGCCACAGCTCACGGGTGAACGCAGGGCAGCCTATCGCGTACGGCAGGTCGCCTGGTCCCCCGGGCGCATGCATGTCGACAGAGGGCCCAGCGCGCGGGTCTGACTGACGCCGCGCTTCTCTCCGACGCTCGATGCGAGTACGAGCGTCCTCTTGTTCTCGCTCATGAAGAACTTGGCGTTGATCGCGACGAGTTCGCGGATTCGACGACGCGGTGGAGTCGTTGTCGTGATGGTTCCGGCGAGTCGGCGATCTTGGACTTCGGGGCGGGGAGTGCACGGTGGTTGGGCCCCCACCGGTCTTGGCGCCATCGGTTCTCGCCTGGCCGACCTGCCGCGGCTGCGACGCACTGTGCTGTCGCGGGGTGTCGCTGTTAGCGAAACCGATGAGGCTCTGTATCGTGGCCCTCCAGTCGTCGAGCTTGTCCGCTGTTGGAGGGTAGTCTAGGAGGAGTTGAGCTCGCGCCAGAGCTTCTGCTGGAGTGGCGGGCAGCGGTGGCGAACGGCGCGTGGAGCGGGATGTGCTCGAACTTCTAACTACGTTAGAAGGAGCAACACCGGACCAGGCAGCCGCGCCACGCTCGCGCCAGCGCGTTGGTGTGAGTGCTGGCCTTGAGCGCCCTGGGATCCGCCGGCTCGATCTGGGTCCAGCGAGCGTATGGTACCGTGAGTGCCAAGACGTTGCTGGTCCCGTGCCTCCTGAGAGGGGCGCGGTGCATGTTCAGACGCCGTGGCACCATGAGCTGGCTCGGTGGCGCCCGTTCCGCCGCCGGTGCCGTCCCCACCACCCGTTCGCTCCAGGGGCGATGGGTTCGACGCAGATGGGCCAGCCACCTCCGGAACCTTCTTCTTCGGTGGCATGTCGATGAAGATGATGGAGATCTAGCCTGTGCAGACGCCGGATCAGGTTCGCACAACTTCGACGCCCCCTACCTGGCGCGCCAAAGATGTTGGGGGAAATCTGCCCCTTTCTTGGTTCGGCGGGGGGCGGAGGTCGCGCGAAGAGCGGATCGAGGCGATGCACACAAGGGGTTTACCCAGCTTCGGGCCGCACGGATGCGTAAAACCCTACTGCTGCTTTGTGGTTTTGTATTGTGTTCTTGCTCGGGAGCGTGTGGTGCTATAGTACACGCGAGCTGCTGGCGAGACCGAGCGTGAATGGCCTCCTCTCTTCTCCCCTCCCGTTGCGCATGGGGCCTCCTTTTATATGTGCAAGGGGTTACCTACAGGTGGCAACGTAGGCGGGGGTAAAACTGGAAAACGCTGTGTTGGGTACAGCTGTTTGCACAATGCTATCATACCTAACTCTGACGGCAGGGGACAAGGGCATTAAATGCCCGTCCGGATCGCCCAGACGGTGCAGGAAAGGGGCCGTCTGGAGCGCCACCGTTTGCCACAATGGCTACTCTGTCAGCGTTGCTTCGCCACCGCATGCCCCTGGCTGCACAACCTCTCGCCACGTACGCCTGGAATGGCCCCAGAGCAACGCGTGGGTGGATGAGCTGGAGCGCAGGCACGGGGTGGTGACTTGCCGCGGCAAGCGCCTTGCCGCGGTCGGTGCCTTGTCGCGCCCGGGAGCTTGTCGCTCACCGGTCATTGCCGGGACGCGGGGCACGTCGCAGCAAGTATCTTGTCGTGCCTCGGTCGGCCTTCCCGGCAAGCTCCTCTTGCCGGGGCCTTGTGCTTTGAGCGGGCGTCCCGGCAAGCTCCTCTTGCCGGGGCCTTGCTCTCTTCGGGTGGCCTTCCCGGCAAGCTCCTCCTGCCGGGGCCTTGGCTCAAATACTTTGTTCTTGGATGGCCCAGAAAGGGACCATGGAGAGTTTTGGGTGTCGCCTGGCAAGCCCTGCCGCGGGGTGCTACGACTGCCCGTGCACAAGTTCGGGGGACTAAGGTACCCCTACTTTAGTACACCGACAGTGTGAGCGCTTCTGAAAGACTATGTCTCGGTCATCCGTCTCTCAAACACCATGTAGTGCGAGAAACCAACGGAGGCGATCGAGTCTTGTGGGGAAAAGTGCGCAAACCTCTGCAGAGTGTACAAACTAATCATGATTAGCCGTGTCCCCGGTTATGGACAACTTGAGTATCTAGTACTTGAATATCATGTGAATCTCATCATGTTACTTCTAATTAATACTGTTGGGTTCTAATTGTTCACTTAATTGGGATCGGAATGCTGTCAACCATTCTCGATGTTTCAACCACCATGATAGTTAAATAAAATCGATTCCTTTGTAGTAGGGAAAAATTGGCTTTACGCAAAACTGTAACCATTGAGCTTTTCCACCAGCCATATATGCATGTAATATAGGCTTATCAATCATTATTCTCTATGTGTTACATTGCCAGCATATTCCATGTGCTGACCCGTTTTCGGGCTGCAACTTTCATCTTGCAGACTTTTCAGACGACGAGTAAGGTGCTTTTAGGTCGTGGTTCTATACTCAGTGATGCCGTTGGAGTTGATGGACTCACTTATCTTCCAAGTCTTCCGCTGTTATCATTATTAGATGGCCTTAAGCCATATTTATTGTAATAAGTTCTCTTTGAGACATCGATGTAATAAGTGTCTGATTGCTACTCTGGTATAAATCCTTCGAAGTACTGTGTGGTGTCAGCATTACTGATCCAGGGATGACACTGGAGCACAGAGACTTGACCATCTGAGGTCGGGTCGCTACACTGCTCCACCTCAGCCAAGGTGGAATCTAACTTTGCCTTCGTTTGGGCAAGCGCCTCGGTTAGTTGACCATTCTTTACCTGAGCTTCCTGTCAAGGACGACATGCACTGTTAGTTATTGAAGCCTTGCTACGGCTATGTTTGCCTATATCAAGCCTTAGGGGCTACTAGCATATTTGGTAGTCTTCTTTGCCTTCAAGCAAATAAAGAAATACAAAAAACCTCAAAGTAATATAAAATCGGGTGAGGCCTTACCCGTAAACCTTGCGAAAAGACGTCCAAGGACTGATCAAATGGACCACGGGTCGCCCCGAGGTATGCATCCAACGTGCTGATGGCATTGAACTCCCAATCTGAAAGGGTTGAATCCTTTAGGGAGGTCTTCCACTGCCGGTAATTCATGGCACACTGGATCTTAGAAGGAGTAGCCGATTGTTTGCTGTATCCTCGGGCCGGGGGACCTCGGGAGTAATTCCCGAGGCAGGACATGCTCTGCTTCCCAGTGCGAAGCTGCATCCCGTCGGCCGCACTAGAGGACGGCGAGGGCTGCTATGGATGGTCAATGGTGTCAGGACCGGAGATAGTACCTTTACAAATGCAGCAGCCAATGGGTTACCTAGTGATCGAGGGGGCACTCTCGCTTGCCCCAATGACCTCGGCATGTGCGCCTTGCACCACCTGTGGGGACCAGCTTTGTGGAGCGGCTCCTCCACATGGATGTTTGGAATGCCCTCCCTTTGGAGAAGAAGTCAGGCGGCTAGGGGCTGGAGGGCGAGCAGCTCACTTTCGATTATAAGAAGGGGGTGTTACCGATTAAGCTGGCCTCGTCCCTAGGGCGTCGGGGGCAAAGGCCACCCTTGAGCCATCGAGGTTCTCCAGATAAAACTTCCTCCCCTCAAAGATAAGGGCTAAATCTCGTCTTCATTGAAAAGGCGGTCCTCCGCTCGGCGGTGCGACTTCGGCTTGATTGTTGGGCTGCTAATGGCCACAACCCAACGTCTCCATCTCTACTCAGAACCAGTAAATGGTTGATCATATACTAAAACAACTCGGATGCATGAGAAACTCAGAGAAAACTTACTATGTATGCGGGGTTGTAGTAGGACCTGTCTCAGAATCGACGTCGGGTGAAGTCTTCCGCCACCCCCTGATAATTACCAGCCATCGCTAATCCAAAGGCTGCTTGGTCAAAGAACTCCTCTCGAATTGTTCGTGAAGCATCTTCGGTCTTATTAAACTCCCATAACAGACGAGGGCATTGCCCAAGCGGCGGGAGTCTTCAGTTTATCACCGTGGACATTACGTCGATTATGGTGAGGATGGTGCTCGTCAGTTGGTTCACTCGAGCTGCCAGCTTGGTAACCTCGGCACATTCCTCTTAGGTAGGGCCCTGTGGCCTCCAGCTATAACACCTCCTCGAGGGCTCCATGGAGAATGAAGCGAGTCTAGGCCGGACTGGGTCGAGGAGGGGAACATCGTCTACATAAAACCACTCGGTCGGCCACACGTTGGTATCCTCCCGAGGTGTGCCTGATGGGTACTCGGTCCCCTCAATTCGACAGACTTTGGTTACCCCGACCTCATACAAATTCTCGACAAGAGCGCAGGGGACTATGCAGAAATACTTCCTCCATAACCAGAAGTGCACCTCACACCCAAGGTGCATCTCGCAAAGGGAGACGTAACCCGCGATATGTAAAATTGAGTTTGGAGTGAGGTGGTGAAGTTGCAACCTATAGAACTCTAACATGTCGTGAAGGAACGGGTGAATGGGAAACCCTAGACCATGCAGTAAGAAGGAAACGAATCATATCCTTTCTCCCTTTCGAGGGGAAGGATGACTCTCTACATGCACTTGCCCATTGATGAATGTCAATCCTGAACGGTCGTTGTCAGGTCTGAATCTGGCAAGTATCCTTGCTTGGCCAAGCGCTCCAGTTGAAGGCGTGAGATAGCGCAACTGCCCCAGTCACCTCTAACAGGGCCATGAGGGTGCCTCGAAGATCCTGCATCGCTCGACATGAGAAACTCTTGAGGGTGTACTTGGGAGAAGGGGAGTGCTCACACGATTTGCTTGGAAAGGAAGGGTTGGGGTGTGTGCTAAATTCACACGCCCAACTCATAAATAAAAAGGGGGAAGAGGCTGACACGTCGATGTTTCACTGTAAAGCGACTTGCTTCCCCATAAAAGTGTAGTTACCAAGGTCAAAGGCTAGGGCCACATGCAGTAGAGCCGGGCCCGCATGACAAACTATTAACTTCCAAAGACTACTTGAAGGGATCATGCAGGGGAACTCGCCTCTCGAGCCAAAGACTCCGGAACCAAAGTCCAACAACGTCGTCCTCGGCATCGAAGACCCGTTGAGGTGCTACTGACGGTGTCCTGGATTAGGGGGTACTAACCTAGTTGGCCCATACTCCTCGAATTGGGCTGATGGGCCCTCATTCTAATCAAGATGGACTCTGGAAGCTGCACGATGGGGCGTGATCAGGACTGCATCTACCGAAGACTTGCCGTGTACTCCAAGACTTCTCCTACCGCCTCCATGCCAAGATACTGATCTTGTTACCCTAGATACCCTAAATGGTGTGTATAGAAGCCAAAGGGTTTAGCCCATAGAGGGGACATCAACACAATATCATTCACCTAGCCCTAGAGTTATACCACATCTTACAATCTTGAGGTAAATCAACTATGTACTCGATACATCTACATCAAAAATAAACAAGAGCATGACATAGGGTTTTACCTCCATCAAGAGGACCCGAACCTGGGTAAAACATCGTCTCCCTGTTCCTGTTACCATCTGCCTGAGATCCATAGCTCAAGACCCCCTACCCTGAGGTCTGCTAGTTTTTACACCAACAACCTTTGTTTAGCATGGCATAACCCCTAGAGGCTTTTAGTTTGACACTATCTTCCGATTGCTGACCATTTGTGCTTGTTGCGACAGGCAATTTTTGGGTTTCCCCACTCAGGCACTTGACCATTCTAGCTGGCAGTACAATCCCAGTGGTTCTCCCTTTATTCTCCTAGCCGAACATAGCGGAACGTAGGATGTAAGCACAAGATCCGGGCAACCCAATCATTGACCAAAATTACAATTCAAAACTAATGCATATAGTGCTACCTCTAAGAGGCAACAATTTTCGGACTTGAAGATAAGCTTGGTTCTTGATCCAAGCCCCCGGTTGAAGGCCGAGCTCATCTGCATGTATTGCTATGAGGGGAAAGGCCAAAAAAGAAAAATGGCACGCAAAGTTTTGGGAACGAAAATGGTCTGTTTTATCATTCATGGGGTTCGATCATAGATGACGAGTTGTTTACATGGAATAACCATAAACGATATAGAGAGTATGTAAAAAAGGAAAGAAAATGGTAATGGAGTTAATATACAGTGCTTTAATGAACTGGGCGGTGGACCCATGTCTTTTCCCTGCCGCACGTCTGCACCTCCGAGCTATTGACCAGCTCTACCTTGTCGATGCAAAGGTTGTGTGAAGATGGCCTATTACTCCACATAGGTTGTGTTTGACGTGTCCTACATGCGGGCCCCCGTATGAGGCTGGGCCGTACTGACAGCCTGACACTGTCAAAATGCATTTCCTGGCTAGACTTTACTATGCCGAGGAGATTGGCAGGTGTTGGGTGTGTTCAGATAAGCTAAAATGACACGCCCCGCTTCTTTATGATCCCCAACCTCCCAAGAAATTTTGAGTGCAAATTTATGTATACTAGGTACGTAATGTGCTACCATGAGGTGTGAGCTGGGAAGCGCATATCCCTATTTAGCGTTGACGCGGTTGCGTCCCGGAGCCGGAGTGAGGATGCCGATGCGCTTCAAAGAACCTGGTCTATCTGGCCGAGCACATCGTCGGGCTGGTTCCTAATGCGGAGCATCCTACAATCATCCCCATGTACACTACGACGAGACCTCGACCTCAAGCATACACCATTGGACACAAGGTGAACTCGCTCCTAAGTCCTTCCCCTTTCTATTCACGCGAGACATGGTTGCTACCAAATGCAAAGACACAACATGTGCTCAGGAACCAAGAACTAAAGGAGGAAGAACGGCGAGTGTCAAGACTTGTGCAGAGTTTCTGCTAGTCCCGGAACTTCCGGCCACAACCCAGAACCTCCGATCCACGGACCTTTCGACCTACCCGGAACCTCCGGCCCTCGATACTCGAGGCGATGCTCGGACGCGCCAACTCTCTATCCAGCCCAGACCCTGCTCGGAACCTCTGGCGCCTAGAACTTCCGGCCATCCCAAAACTTCCGGCCCTGCTAAACCGACGCCATCCCGGACCGTGTCAACTCTCTGGATAGCCCAGACAATGCCCGGACCCTCGCCTGGAACCTCTGAAGCCCAGACCTTTCGGCCGTCCTCGGAACTTCTAGCCCTGCCTACGCACAGACACTCGGGCCAAGGCCCATGTACCTGTTTGTCCCCTCACTTACCCCTTCGTGGCCCTAGACTATATATACTCCTCCACCTCCACCATCTTAGGGTTAGCGAAGTAGTAGCTCATTTGAGAAGCTTTGCTATCCACTTGATCCCTTCTCCATCGTAGTTCACTCCCTTTTCCATCGTAGTTCACGACCTCTATGGAGAAGATCCCCCAAGTGGATTCAAGACCCTCACGGGAATACCCCCTCACGACCTCCTCACGGAGAGGAACTCGCTACTTGTATCGTCCCTTAATGATTGTGGATCGTGTATCTCTTTGTGTTTCGAGAATCCAGCACATGTGTAATCGAATCTTGTTGGTTTGAGTGATTTTCTCCCATGTTTCCCTTCGTGTCAACCCTCGTTTTCCCCTTGTGTACTTTGTGTTCTTCGCGGGATCCGCTCCTTTCGTGAAAGATCGGGCATCTAGGGTTCTACCCTACATCATCTTGGACTAGAGCAAGGTTGATCACGAATTTGGAGCCCCTACCCCCTTGTTTTCTTGCCTAATTTTGTTGATTTTGTCATAAATTCGAAAATCCCCACCAAAAATAGCCACCAATTTTTTCTGTGATTTGTTGGTTTGGATGATGTTTTGTTGATTTTGGTCCATAGGTTTGCTTTGTTACGAGTGCATCTAGCCTTCCCCATACTTTCCCCCATTTCCATCGAAGAAATCTTCCCAATTTCGACCCTGAAAATGGAGTTTTTCCGCCCCCGTTCTCAGATCTAGAATTTAGGGTTCGTCCCGGAAGAAATTCCACGACCCCCGGAACTTCCGTCCCCCAAAACTTCCGTCCTAACCCCGGAACTTCCGGGATAAACAGAGAGTTTATCCAAAATCCCCCTGACTCCTCGCACTTTTTCCATGACCCCCAAAACTTCCGGCCACCCCCCCAGAACTACCGGAGCCCGGAACTTCCGGCCTAACCAGGGACATTACACCAAAATTTCAGCATCAGCCTGTTTCAGTGTTTTCGTCATAATTTTTCGCTCCGAACTCCAATTTTAGTGTTCTTTGGCTTGTTTTGAAGCTATCAACGTGCCCAAGGTCCTCACATGGGTTTCACCACCATTTGACTCCAAATTTTTTTGGAACTTCCGCATAATTGCCTAGGCCTTCAACCATATCATCCACCATACCACCATAGCCTTCCACAACCTAAACCAATTTTGATCCCCATTGCATTTGTGGTTGCTTGAGTAGTGATTTGAGTCTCCTAAGGTGTTTCAGCTACTTAGGGATGGTTACTTCTTCATCAACCACCACCATAACTTCCGGATAACCTTTCCTACCATACATTTCCACCACCCCAACTTAACCCAATTTTGTTTGAGCTTGTTTGAGTTGTGGTTTGTGTGTCCTAAGGTGTTTCGGCTACTTAGGGACGACAACTTAAAATTTGAATCGCATAACCCTTTATTGCCAACTTTGAAACCACCACCGCATTCCCGCTACCACCATTTGACATTTGAGATTTTGAGTTCACAGTTTTTCAGTTTCCTAAGGTGTTTCGGCTAATTAGGAACGGTTCGACATCGAGAACACCGCCACTCATCATCGACACAAGGTCGTCATCTATACCTACTAATAAAATAAATAGGTATTCTTAGTCCGTTATACTATTGTATAGAAAACCCCCAATGTTTCCGACATTAAACCCGCAATACATATCAAATGTTTTCTAAATACTCAGATCTTCTAAACCGTAACTCCAAATTTAACATGTTATATATGGAATTTGATTAGAAAAATATATAGAATCTGAATATGATGATATTTTACATATTAACCATTGAAAAAAACACTATATGGGGTGCGATCTTAATCAACAGTGCATTATCCGTCTTTGTTTCACATCGGTACTGATCCAGATTGTGGATGAACATCTCAGCAAAATCAGGATTGGAGACGAAATTAAAGATCACTTTCCCGTTTCTTTCTACGTACTAAATCTAGATGCAAGCCATGTTTAAATAGAAGACACGTGTAATCTTGAACTTGCGCTTTTGTTGGCAAAGACCATCTTTGTTTGGGCCGTAGCTACAAATATTCAGATTATAAATCATTTTTTGTAAATTAAGAGCGTGTGGTATTCTTTTCTCCCGTTGCAACGCATGGGCCGTTTTGCTAGTCATACATAAGGAAGGTAACCTCGATGACACAATTGTATATTGCCCTTGCAATTGCATTGATAACCCCTAGCCCATTTTGCGCCACTTGCCTACCGAGACTAGCCTTTGAGTATTGCCGGCAACGTTACTTGTGCACATTAGTGATCATCGATCCGCCCTTCCATTTCATACATACCATATCATATTGGTATCATCTTGGTATCATATCATCTCTTGTGTCACAAGATTGTTCCCGTATACACAATTGCTATCTTGGTTTGTGCATTTCGCAAAAGTGGCCATAGAAAAAAAGAATAAGCTTTTAAGCAAAGAAAAAGACAACAAATCGCTTGCATGCAATAGCCATAGCATCATACCACATTGCATATAAGATTGTCATATCCGATCATCTTGTATCATCTTGAGAGAAACACCGGGAACCATACATACATATCATACTTGCGATAGAAGTCATTGCATTTTTGTCTCCTATAGGTTGTGCACAAGTGTTGTATCCGCCTATAAAGCAATCGTGCTAGCGTCTCTCTAGAGTTGTGCAACAAGAGCATTTTTCATGGATTCCACGTTTTGAGCTCATTCCTTTGTTGCATGACCCCATTTATCTATCCGTGTGTGCGTTTCCGTGTGCCATTCATTGCTATTGGTCTACTTGTTTCACTTGCGATTTTGTGAATCTCTTTCAACATTATTGACTCTTGCTAACATTTTGCATCAAATTTTTGTGCCACTATCCTCACCAAGCTACTCCATAAGCCTTATTTGTGTAGGTGTGAGAAATCGATGAGATCGATACCAATTGTTCTATTTCCTTGTTACATCATTGAGTGATCATTGATCCGTTCTCAACATTGGTCAAGGTACATTTGGTATAGTTCCCTCCTTTCTTCCACTCATATTTGCTCGAGTCTTGTGATGGATAGGCGAGGAATTTCATCTCCGGTCTTTGACAACATAGACGGTGCGAACAACTACATCACCAGAATGTCCTCTTCAATCTACAGCGACAAATGCAAGGCGCACAATCAAGATTGAGAGAGCGCATCGACAACCTCACCATCGACATACGACACTCCGAAGCACATACAAGAGACTACTTCGTCAACAAGCTTTCCGCACAAAAGGAGGAGCAATATGCAAGGATGGAAGAGATACACAACTTGATGGCCAACTACAAGTCTTCTTTCCCTTCGCCATCTTCAAGATGGTGGCGAGCGAGTCAACCATCCTCGGAGCACCCATGGGATGCAAGCGCAATTCGTCAACGTCCACATCTACATGGTGACCATCATCACATTCGTGATCCACATGTCACCTCCAAGCATCATGTGCACGACGACGAAGAACGACATCTACTATGAGCTCAAGTACGACAACGACACCGTTAATATGAAGATGCTCGAGACATGCAAACCTACAAGTCCCAACAAGCTCTACATCAAGCTACGGCCAAACTTCACGAGCATAAGAGAAAACCGCGAGACAAGCACCACCAAGAGGAAGCTACGACAACCACCACCACTTCGGCATCTTTGCCTACTTCCCATGAGTTTGCCTACATTGGCATCTTCAACAACAAGGTGACCACCTACAAGCGAGGACGACACTTCCATCTCCGGAAGCCCCTCAAGGAAGATGGCCGAGCATGGGAAATTCCCTTCGGTCATGGAGACAAGCTACAAGGTGCCACATCATATGGGCCTCCTACAATAATATGGCAACAAGATAGTCGAGCATGGGCCATCCCCTTCGACCATGGCGGCGAGTACAAACCTCTTCAACAACATGAAGACGGCTGTCGGTGTCAAAATCGGCGGATCTCGGGTAGGGGGTCCCGAACTGTGCGTCTAAGCCGGATGGTAACAGGAGGCGGGGGACACAATGTTTACCCAGGTTCGGGCCCTCTCGACGGAGGTAATACCCTACTTCCTGCTTGATTGATCTTGATGATATGAGTATTACAAGAGTTGATCTACCACGAGATCGTAGAGGCTAAACCCTAGAAGCTAGCCGATGATTATGATTGTTCTTGTCCTACAGACTAAACCTTCCGGTTTATATAGACACCAGAGGGGGCTAGGGTTACACGGAGTCGGTTACAAGGGAGGAGATCTACAGATCCGTATTGCCAAGCTTGCCTTCCACACCAAGGAGAGTCCCATCCGGACAAGAGACAAAGTCTTCAATCTTATATCTTCATAGTCCAATAGTTCGGCTAAAGTATATAGTCCAGCTGTCCGAGGACCCCCTAATCCATGACTCCCTCAGTAGCCCCTGAACCAGGCTTCAATGACGATGAGTCCGGCGCGCAGATTGTCTTTGGCATTGCAAGGCGGGTTCCTCCTCCGAATACTCCATAGAAGATTTTGAACACAAGGATAGTGTCCAGCTCTGCAAAACAAATACCACATACCACCGTAGAGAAAATACTATTTCCACAAATCTAATCTGCTGACAGCTTTCCATAACGTGACGTTCTGCCGTGGTCTGGTCATGACGAACCGTTTTTCCTAACCAGCTACTGCACATATTGCGAGGCGGTTTTCATGGCACGTCTTGTCAAAGCAGAGATCGTGTCCCCTTATCACGGGATTCTCATCAATACGGTTGTGGGTAACCCAACCGTGCCATCAATTACGACGCTTGGGGAATAAGCGGGTTTACCAGGCAAGTGAGGAGGCGCAGAATCCCTGTTGCCTCTATAAGGGGATAAGGACTCCCTTTCGCACCCACACTTTCTTCCCGATCCATTCCCCTCCGCCCGAGCTGCAACGCCCAAGCGTTCATCTTCTCTGCCCACAAAGGCCTTCCAAAAATGTCCGGATCCGGAGCAGGAGGCAAGTGGATGGCCTCTACCGTCCGGGAGAAGGGTATCAAAAAGCTTCGGGAGGCTGGGTATCTGGCCAAGAAAATCAGCCACCGTCTCCCGACGGCGGGATAGATCGTCCCTACTCCAGAACCCCACAAGTGGGTTGTATTCCTCCCTCACTTTGCCTGCGGGCTAGGGTTTCCCCTCCATCCGTTCGTTCGCGGCATCATGTATTATTATGGGACCGATCTTCATGATTTGTCCCCTAATTCCTTCCTCAACATCTCGGCATTCATTGTCGTGTGCGAGGCTTTTCTCCGCATCTTGCCACACTTCGGCTTATGGCTGAAGATTTTTAACGTGAAGCCCAAGGTAGTGGGCGGCAAGCACGCCGAGTGCGGGGGCGCTATGGTGAGCAATATGCCCAACATCACATGGCCAGCAGGCACCTTTAACGATTCCGTCAAGGAGTGGAAACAACAGTGGGTTTACATCACCGAGCCACGTGACACGGAATGGGCTGCTACTCCTGAGTTTCGATCCGGTGCCTCTCTGAGGCTTACATCCTGGGTCAAGAAGGGCCTGAACTGGTCTTCATCCGACGACTTGTCGGTGCTCTAGACGCGCGTTAAAGATATGGGAGACAAGAATATTGAACTTGTCAATGTAGTCCAGGTGATGTTAGTTCGCCGGATCCTGCCTTGTCAACACCGGACTTGCAATCTATGGGAATTCGATCAGGCCAAGCACCAAACCATGCGAGAGCTTTTCGGCTCCTCGCACAAAGACATCTGGAAGGTGCATTTCAAGTCCAGCAAATCATGGCTGGACTCCGCCAAAGAGCGCGGGTACCAACTGTCCCGCCCTGCAAGTTCGGTAAGTCATCATACTTTTTATCCGCATAACCCAAGGGAAGCGCTTAATGTGTTTTCTACAACTCTCCTATTGCTGGACGAAGAAGGCGGAGCGGATCCATTGTCCGGCTCCGCTGCCCGAAGAACCGGCCGTCCCACTTCTGATGAATATGCTGGTGTCGGTGCCTTACAAGGTGCCGAAGAAGGCGGCCGAGAAGGAGGCCAAAAAGACCCGGGGCGGCCTTCGACGCCGCGGCACTTCGGACACAATATCCGAAGGCTCTGATGCCCGTTCCACCTCCGAAGAGGACGAGGAGGAGGAGGAAGATGAATCCCATGCAGGAGGGAAGAAAGAAGAGGACGGCCTCTGCACACTTGGAGGCCGAGTCGCCTAAAAGGGGAAAAGCTCCTCTTCCAGAGGAGTCCACTGCCGCTGCCGACAGCGGACCGGCATGGGATCCCAGGGCCCAGCCCCTGGTGAATTCGTGAGTATATTGAATCCGAGTACGTTTATGCGTCCAGACTCATCATGGCATAATATTTTAACCGGAGCCATATTTTTTGTAGTCCGGCGAGGTCCCGTACCAAACAATCCTCATTAGAGGATTCGCTGAGCTCGGATGCTATGGAGAGCGGGACGCCCCCGAAGGCCCCTTCCTTCAAATAGGTGAATAACACCGAGGCTTCGTCCCAGAGGGACCCCGGCCAAGGAGGAGAGGAAAAGACCGTCAAGGCGGGGCCTGGAGGTCAAACTTCACGGGCCGGACACAAGGGGGAGAAAATTCCCATGGGAGCTGACGGCGGGGGCCATCTTGAATTCGGCTCCCAGCCGGATGCAATTCCGGAGACAAATATGTCTCCACAATCAAGCAGGCAACCTCTCTCAGCTGGAGGGGGCATGCCTGTTCCACCGGCAACCTCTGTCCAACCAGAGGTGTCGGGTGCTTTGTTGGTGGTGCTGAAAAGCGCCTCCATCGTCGATGAACACCTTGCTCTCATGGGTGCGGTGATTGAGAAGATTCTGTCTGCTGAGAGTGGACTGAATGAAGCCTGTATCAACCTTATAAAAGGTTTTGAGGTATGTTTTATGAGGTTTCGAAGAGTGTCATGGTATGGATAGTAGCCCCTGATACATTGTTCGGTGAAAGAAAGAACCAGATAGAGGATCAAATTTATGTTCGCAGGAAGACTCATTGGATGCCATCTATTTCTCTTTTGTTATAAGTAGGCGTCAGTAGCGGCTGCTGCCTCTCATACTGCAGAGGTCTCTGGACTGAATCAATGTCTGGAGCGGGCCAAAGAAGAACTTGGCCAGTTAAAAATGCAGTTGGGAGATAAACAAGGTATGCGGAAGTCTTGTTCGTGTTTATTGCGAATGAATTTTCAGTATGATGAAATATGTTTCATGATTTGCGCTAGGGATGATGGCCGAAGTCGATGCTCTTAAGGAGGGTGTGGCCGAGGCCGAGAAAAAGGCAACCACAGAGCAGGCTCTTCGTGAGAAGCAAGAGGCCAGGGTTATTAAAGCTGAGAAGGAGATGCAAGAGGCCGTGAAGAAATGCGAGACCTTGGAGCAGAGTTTAACGGAGAAAGAATCCGAACTCACCAAGGCACATCAGGCCACGAGCGATGCCCGAGGGGAAACCCAAAGTGCACTATAGGGGATCCAAGAGGCGAGGAAGATCACGGCGGGTAAGGCTTTTTTCATGTATAGCAAGTATTTGAGGAGAAAATTATGTTTCTAATTTTGAAATCAAATTTCTCAGGGGTATTTGCCGAGCTGCCCCGTAGCATATCGGATGCCGCTCAATTCTACCGAGCCGAAGAAAGGAACACTGCGGATAAGCTCTTCTGGTCACAGTATTTGGCACCAAATTATCGAGTGCCTTTTGTCGATCAACTGAAATAACTGATCGAACTGCATAAGGCGGTGGAACTAGCCATGAAGGCTCTGATTATCTGGCGATGGCCCGCCGAGCCGATTCCAAGCAGCTACTTCGGGCTCGTGAAGCGGCTTGTGAGTGCCTGCCCTCGGCTTGATGTCATCAAGCGGTCAGTCTGTATAGAGGGTGCGCGAATGGCCTTCGCCCGCGCAAAGGTGCACTGGGGGAAGATGGATGCTAAAAAGCTGATGACCGAAGGACCGCCAGATGGGAAGGAGCACTGCAGGCTCGAATTATATTATGAGAGTGTCCTGAAAGGATCCTGCCTTGCAGCGGAGTTATGTACGAAGGACATTATATTTCCATGAATGCAAATCATGTTGTCCTTTCTAATGTCTGAACAAGGTCATTTATATTATTTATTGCCTCTTATATAAAAGTTTATCCTCCTGCGCGGCCGTTTTATATATTAATCCTAAGAGTTGGCCAGTCGTCGGCTTCTGCCCCCATGTAAGAAGTACGGGGGTGTTCGGGATAGACCTGATCACTCTTTATCCCAGTTTTGGGTCCTTCGAAGGAGGTGTTCAGCACAACAAACCAGGCAATCGAACTATAGGGCTTTATCGCTCTCACTTAGCCATAGGAGCTTTAGGAAGGTAGGCGCGACCCCTGGTGTTCGGAAGACCGCACGAGGGGCTCTATAAGCACCTGATCGGAAGAAAAAACCGATCCATCGCACGCTGCATTGGTTATGGCATTATGCGGGAGAAATCCTTAAAGATTTTACAACCTCTCGAACAGCTGACCAGCTATCGCCGTATCATGACAGTCAGTTTTCGGCTATCTCTACTGAGGTGCTCGTCTGGAAGAACCGGGACACAATTGCAGTAGTTCTCCCAGCGCTACCTTAGCCGATATAGCGGAACGTAAGGTACCAAAACGTGGGAGCCGGGCAAACCCAACTATTGACCCAAGACATGACTTGGAGCTGATGCATATAATGCTATGGGTTTGGGGTGCCGAACTTCTGTGAAAGTGTTCGGACTTTATTGACGTATTATGGGTAAAACAAAGCCCTTGACATATTTGAAGGGATATCGTGGTGTACGGATGCCACTTGACAATAGAATTTTAATAAGAAATAATAGCAGATAAGCGTCATATGAATCCATATGTTGATTTTGAATAGTGCGTCGATGCGTATAAGTACATGTAATGTGATAAAAAGGAAATATGACTGTGGAACCTGCTGAGACCAGGGGGAAAGAAGCTGTGTTCGGATCCAGAGTATAGTCGGATGGACATCGCGGGGAATATCTAAGGATTCCCTTGCGCGTCCGAGCTGCCTCCATATCGCCCATCCTGGTCGGCGCAAAGGTGAACCTGCGAAGGAAATGTAATAAATGTTTGCGTGCCTGAGAGCGGTTGAGCCGCTGAGTGCGGCCTGTCCTGGCCTTTGCCGGAGTGTTTAATTGAGCTCTGGACGAGCCGGGCTATCCTGCCGTGAAGTAGTTCGGAGTCCTTTGACGGTGTCCGGGAGCCTGGCCGTCGACTAGAGGTTCGCCTGCAAGGTGCTGCTCGTTGCTTCTTCTGTTAAGGCAGCGGTGTACTCATTGGTGTCGAAGTAAAGTTCGTCCTTGCCATTAACCATAATGACGTCGCGTGGACCGGGCATTTTAAGCTTATGGTAGGCATAATGTGGCACCGCGTTGAATCGAGCGAACGCAGTTCGTCCGAGCAGTGCCTGATAATCACTATGGAAAGGGACGATTTCGAAGATTAACTCTTCGCTAAGGTAATTGTCTGGTGATCCGAAGACTACCTCAAGGGTGATGGAGCCTGTATAGCTGGCTTCCACACCTAGTATAATGCCTCTGAAAGTGGCTTTAGTGGGTTTGATCACCGAATGATCGATGCCCATCTTGTTCACTGTGTCCTGGTAAAGCAGGTTTAGACAACTGCCTCCGTCCATAAGGACTCGTGTGAGGTGGAACCCGCTAATTATTGGGTCGAGGACTAGTGCGGCCGGATTGCCCTGTTTGGCGTTAACCGGACGATCCGTGTGGTTGAAGGTGACCGGCCCTAGTTTATATTGTGGGATAACTAGTTTCGTTAAGTCGGCATCCCTAAGGGTGCGTATCCGGTCCGGGTTGGGAATTTGGGTGGTGTTTACCATGTTCACCGTTTGGATTTGCGGGGGAAATTTCTTTTGCCATCCTGTGTTCGGTGATCTGGGCTCTTCGTCGCCATCATCGCCTTGAGACCCCCTTCTCTGTTTTTGGCGCCTACCCTGCCGGCTTGTTTGAAGACCCAGCATTCTCTGTTGGTATGGGTGGCTGGCGTTCCTGGGGTGCCATGAATTTGGCATTGGCGACCGAGTATGCGGTCTAGACTGGATGGGCCCGAATTGTTATTTTTGAGTGGCCCTTTCCGCTGACCGGACTTTGAGCCACTAAAAAGGGCATTAACTGCCGTATCTTCAGCGTTTTCACCATATTTGCGGCGCTTGTGTTTGTTGCGTCGTGGTTTGCCGTTGCTATCCCTGGCCTCTGATGTGCCAGGTTTGCTTGCTGTGTTCTTGCTACGAGCCAACCAGCTATATTCGCCCGCGCAAAAGCGGGTCATAAGTGTCGTGAGGGCTGCCATGGATTTTGGCTTCTCTTGGCCGAGATGTTGGGCGAGCCACTCGTCACGGTTGTTATGTTTAAAGGCTGCTAGGGCTTCGGCATCCGGATAGTCGACAATTTGGTTCTTTTTAGTTAGGAAACAAGTCCAGAATTTCCTGGCTGACTCTCTGGGCTATTGTGTTATGTGACTTAAATCGTCAGCATCCGGTGGTCGCACATAAGTGCCCTGGAAATTGTCCAGGAATGCGTCTGCCAGGTTCTCCCAACTTCCGATGGAGTTTGCCGGCAAGCTATTCAGCCAATGCCGAGCCGGCCCTTTGAGTTTTAGCGGGGGATACTTGATGGCGTGTAGATCATCCCCGCGGGCCAAGTGAATGTGGAGGAAGAAGTCTTCTATCCATACCGCGGGATCTGTAGTACCATCATATGATTCGATGTTTACGGGTTTAAACCCTTCTGGGAATTTGTGATCCATTACTTCATCAGTGAAGCATAGGGGTGTGTGGCACCTCTGTGTCGGGCTATGTCGCGACGCAGTTCATACGAGTCTTGCCTGTTGTATTTGGCCCGGCCGGATTTGCTTTTGGTGTATCCGGCGTGACGATCATCGTCACACGTTGGGGCGCGCCCCCGTGATTCGTAGATCGATCTTGTATGTTCTGCTTTGTTTTGCAATACGTCCCGCAGGTCCCGCATGTTGCCCCGGGCCTTCGTATTTTTGTCTGAATGGCGGCGGGGTGCGGGCTGGACTTCGGGCTAATATGCCACTCTATCTCGGCCACGAGGTGGCCGATCAGCCACATCATACGCTGGTAATGTAGGTTTTAATGCTTCCTCCTCCTGTTGGGGTAGCAACCTGCGCTTTGGGTAACTCTTGGTTGGGCGTTCGAGTTCGTATTCCTCGGCCGCCAGGACCTCGGTCCATCTATCCGCTAGCAGGTCTTGGTCAGCTCGAAGCTGTTGTTGCTTTTTCTTCAGGCTATTTGTTGTGGCTATAAGACGGCACTTGGAGCGCTCCTGCTCGACGGGATCTCAGGCACGATAAATTCTTCGTCACCGAGGTTCACCTCGTCTTCGGAGACAGACATGTAATTGTCATCCTCTGATTCTCCGCCTGCTGCCTGTTCTTGAGGGCTGGCTTGTCCATCATCCCACTCGGGGCCTTGCTGGGAGGGATTGTCTTCGTCTTCAGTACTATCCGGAGCGTTATTGTCTCTTGTGCCGGTATCACTGCTTTTGCTATGGCGGGGCTTAGAGCGGCGCCGCTGACGCCGGTGCTTGAATTGCTTCTTGGAGGGATTATCCTCTGTTGCCTTATCGCCATTGCCTTCTTTGGGGGTGTCCACCATGTATATATCATATGATGAGGGGGCAGTCCAGCGCCCTGTGGGCGGTGGTTCCTGCTCATCTCCTGCATCGTCGTCCATACCGTCGATGTCTTCGGAGCCGAAATCAAGCATGTCGGTTAAGTCGTCGACAGTGGCTATTAAGTGGGTGGTGGGTGGGGAACGAATTTCTTCGTCGTCCACTTCCCAATCAAGCCGGACATAGTTCGGCCAGGGGTCTCCAGACAAGGAGAGAGACCTTAATGAATATAGCACGTCGCCCAGTGGTGAGTGCTGAAAGATATCCGCGGAGGAGAACTCCATGATCGGTGCCCAATCAGATTCGATAGGCATGGACGCAGGCGGTTTGGAGCCCGTGGCTGGGGATGAATGCAGGTGTCCGGCAACACGGGTCTCATAGGTGGTGAACTCAGTATTCGACTCTATCGCCGCTGAGTGTGCGGCCTCCATGGCGGGGTCCATCCACCCGTCCTCGGACGACGCAATCTGCTCCGGATTGAAAGCCAAACTAGCTGCAGGTGGGATCTCCCGAACACTGTCCGTTGGCAAAGCTAAGTCATGCCCGTCGTGACTGTGCGGCGCACCAGAAATGGGCTCGAATCCCTCGAAGATCAAGTCTCCATGAATGTCGGTAGTATAGTTTAAGCTTCCAAACCTGACCTGACGGGCAGGGGCGTAGCTTTCGATCTGCTCTAGATGGCCAAGCAAGTTGGCCCATAGTACGAAGCCGCCGAATACGCAGATCTGTCTGGGGAGAAAAACCTCACCCTGGATCGCATCATTTTTGATGATCGAGGGAGCCATCAAGCCTTATGGTGACGGCACAGTGGAACACTCAATGAAAGCACCAATGTCGGTGTCAAAACCGGCGGATCTCGGGTAGGGGGTCCCGAACTATGCGTCTAAGGCGGATGGTAACAGGAGGCGGGGGACACAATCTTTACCCAGGTTCGGGCCCTCTCGACGGAGGTAATACCCAACTTCCTGCTTGATTGATCTTGATGATATGAGTATTACAAAAGTTGATCTACCACAAGATCGTAGAGGCTAAACCATAGAAGCTAGCCTATGATTATGATTGTTCTTGTCCTACAGACTAAACCCTCCGGTTTATATAGACACCGGAGGGGGCTAGGGTTACACGGAGTCGGTTACAAGGGAGGAGATCTACAGATCTGTATTGCCAAGCTTGCCGTCCACGCCAAGGAGAGTCCCATTCGGACACGAGACGGAGTTTTCAATCTTGTATCTTCATAGTCCAATACTACGGCTAAAGTATATAGTCCGGCTGTCCATGGACCCCTTAATCCAGGACTCCCTCAACAGCGCCCCAATATGTCTCGTACTCCTAGTAAAGCTACGAGACCGCACATGGGACTTTATCTTTGGTCTCCGAGGCGAGCGATGATTTGCCACATCCTATGGCATTCATCTTTGGAGGCGTTATGGACAAGGAGGTTGAGGATGGGACTATCCCTTCAACCAAGGTGACGATAGGAGTTGAGCATGGAGACATTTGCACCAACATCTCTCCGGCACCCACATATGACGAGATGCCCCAGTTGCCATGTAAGGAGAGCCACCAGCCTATGAGTGAGATGAGTGACTCCACCATATATGACATTGAGTGCATTTCCTATGAGAGGATGAGTGTGACCACCACTAGCCCCACACTTTAGAGCATGCCACACATCCTATGAGAGGTTGAGAGCCATTTGAGTGACTCCAGCAACCATACAAGTGAGAGCATCCAAGAGGGAGTGAGTGAGCTACAACACTTAGTGAGTGAGGTAGTTGATAGGGCATGTGAGGCCACTATGATTTCTAACAACTTAACCTTTACTCTGAGTGTGTTTTCTTCTTTGGTGCTAGGTCTCATACATGACGACATGCCTACCCGCGACGTGTCCATCCCTCCAATGCGAAAACCGATGGCCATGGTGGAAGAAGATGCACCCCCCACATGGTACCATCAAGTTGCAACCTCACTTACAACACATGAGCGACGCTTGTCCCACTAGTGAACCATAATGATTGCTTGCATGATGTTGATCACCTTATGGATTCACCACATACTATGTCTTCTACATGCTTAGATGTGACACCTATTTCTGATGAATATGATGACGAGCATGTTGGGTCTCCTAGTTGTGTTGCGATGCTCCATAGGATATCATGTGGAAATTCTATTTGTCACGTCGTGTTTGAAAATCCATAAAACTTGTCATATACTTTGAGTGATACCTCCCATATTGCATCATTTCAATCTCAACATAGTAACTATGCATGCCCCATTAAAATAAATCACATTTGCACTTATGGCATAGATGACGACATGATGGTCATTGGCTCTTGTTTTTCATGTGATGATATTGACAGGCTTCCTTTACATGATTTGAACAACTCATCTACTATGCCATGCCATAATCACATTGCTTTGTATATGCATTTTTTTGTATGTTTTCAATATTCTCCATGTGATGTTTCCACTAAAGCTGATGAGGAGACCCACATAGTTTCCTCATACATATTAGGAGATTTTGATGCATTCTATACATTGCATGATTCTCATAATTGCTTGCACCATATGCGTTCCATGATGCATTACACAATTTGAGTCTCGATTTTTTCCATACATAACAACAAACCTCCCATGATGGATGAAATGTTTCTATATCACGCATCTCATTTATTTGAGCATTGGATATTTGGTGCTAACCAGCAAAAGCACGTGCGCATCATAATGGATGATGTGTACATATACCACGCACACACAATTTTCCTTTGTCTTTTTTTGTGTAGGTACTCACGTATACTCGTCAACCTCTCAATCCCAAGAGTTGACGAAACGAGCTCTTGAGAGCAATGATGACTTGGGACCCCGTGGACTATTCTTACCATCATTTTCTTCGCACAATGACTTCGTGCATTCCTTTTACTTGGCTCTCACACGGCTATGGGCTAATTACCATTTGTTACCTTATGCCCATTATATCGTGTTCAATTTGCATGTTATGCCTATTTCTATGTCTTTGCCATGCAATTTTGACCCTTGTTTGCAGTTACCCATGAGCCACCATTTTACTACTATGTGTATTTGCATGCTTGGTGGAGATACTTGTTGCTATTGCCATGTTTACCATGTGCCACATGCTATTGTGGATTCTTGTGTTGGGAGAGTCATGATGTTCCATTGCTATTTACCTAGGACTTCTTGCCAATACAATGATGACACTTTCCTCATATCTTGCTTTCATGCTTATGCTATGTCATGTGAATTATTCATGCCCGCTATTTGCACACATGACATGTTTGCCATAATTCCTCCTAGTATGTTGCATCTTCGCACTACTAGCTTGCATGACTTGTTTACTATCATTGCTTGCTTTGTCGCATCACCCATGTTCCATTCTTACTCGCTTTCTTGGGTTGATGACATATATGTTCATGCCTCTCACATGCTATATCTTGTTCATTGTCACTTGCCTCCAATAGTTGCATCTATGCTTATTGATCTTGAAGACTTGGACAATTTACTTGTGATGCATGCTTGTTTGATTACGCCTATTATATTTGGTTGTTCTCGCATCATATTGTAAGTGCATCTAGTGCCCCTTAGTGATTTTGGTGTAGTGAAGACTTATAGGTTAAGGGACTAATATGTTTATGAGTGTACACAGATCTATAAGTCTATGAGGAGTTTGATATTTACAGAGAAAGTCGACCCCTAAAAATGAAGTTCTTCGACTGAAGACTTTGGTGTTCTGAAGACTTTCTGAAGACTTTGAAAGTGAAGAAATTGGTGTGACCTTGAAGACTTGGTATTCATTCGAGGAACATGAAGCGTGAAGACTTTTGTTTTTGTAGTTTCGTTTTCTCTTTCTAGAGTCATAGGAAACACCGTACCGTTAAAGGGGGTCGAGGAAATACTAAGGAAAAATTTCCATGTGATGCTCAACTCAAAATCCTACACCTACCAATCCCTTCGAGTGAAGCCATTGGAAATCTCATACAGTTCGGTCAATTTATTAAGTGACAGAGACGTAGTTCTTCTGGTCACTGAGGACTTTGTTCTGACTGAGGAGTTAGGAATTCACCAGTGCCTACACAGTGAGGAACATGATAGCCCTAAGGAATTTGAACCTCAAATTTCCGACCGTTGTTGTGCTTCGCGCCAGCTGTCCCAAAATATCTTATCCACCTAACGGTCATATCATTGAAGGGCATTTATGTCTTATCATGTCGGGCTGCTCCCTAGGATATAAATAGCCGTGCCCTACAACCAATAGCTGGTTGGTTGCTCCGCGAGAAACTGACACTTGTCATTTGAGAGCATCCCATCCTCCGAGGACTTTGAGCGAAAATCTTCAAGTGAGGAAAATCCGAAACCCAAACCCAAACACCTACAAACCCAAAGTGATTGAGCATCACTGAAGATATTGATCCTGCGTGGATCCGACGCTTGTTACCTTTGAAGACTGTGCTTCTTCCAGACGGTTAGGCATCATGGTCTAGAGCATCCAAGAGGAATTGTGGATCGTCGACTGACCGAGTTTGTGAAGGTTCAGAAGTCACCTAAAGACTTACCATGAGTGATTGAGCGAGGACTGTGTGACCTTAGCTCAAGGAGAATACGGTGAGGACTGTGTGTCCGGGACTGTGTGTCCTCAGTTTTAAGTACCTAACCGCTCCAACCAGATGTACAACTGAGCAGTTGGACCTGGTCTACCAAATCATTGTCTTCACCAAGCCAACTGGTTCTATTTCCTCAACTCTTTCATTTCCTCAGCATTGTGTTGTTTGCTTGTCAGATCTGTGTTTGAAGACTTTGACTGAAGACTTTCTCAATTTCCTTAGTTCAATTTCTTCAGTCTGTTTTTCTTCATCTAGTGTTATCCCGTGACTACGCTTCTTGTACTCTGTACTTGTCTTCATTTCATCATGATGACTATGCTTGTCTTCTGTTATGTTTACCTCTGAGTACTTATTCCGCTGCAAGTGGTTCTTCGCTAAGGAATTTCCTCACTAGCAAATTCCTCAGTGAAGAATTCATAAAAATCGCCTATTCACCCCCCTCTAGTCGATATAACGCACTTTCAATTGGTATCAGATCAAGGTACTCCCTTGTTCTGTGTGATTTTGGTTTAACCGCCTGGAGTTTTAGTTATGTCGACCGCAGGTATGATCAAGGTCTCTGCTGGGTGTCCTACCTTCGATGGGACGGACTACCCCTACTGGAAGAATAAGATGCGAATGCATCTTGAAGCAATTGATAATGATCTCTGGTATGTTGTGGAAAATGTTGTTCCCTCAGTCACACCTTCTCTGAATGTTGTTGATGTGAAGAGATTCAAGCAACTCGATTCTCAAGCGAAGAATATCATATGTGGCCATCTGAGCAAAGGACAGTATGGAAGAGTGAGTGCTTTGGAGACTGCTAAGCTTATCTAGGATAGGTTGTCCAAAGTCAATGAAGGAGTTTCAACTCAGCGTGACTCACGAGTTGATGTTCTTCGCAATCTCTTCAACCGCTTCAAATGACTGGACAATGAAAATGTTCAACAAACCTTCGATCGCCTCACTGACATCTCAAATGAGCTTTCAGCACTTGGTGCCACTAACATCACCGACCATGAGGTGGTGAAGAAATTGCTGAGATCGCTTGATTCCTCATTTGATACTCTGGCATTGATGATACAAGAGCGTGCTGATTACAAGTCACTTGACCACGCTGATATCCTCGAGAGGCTAAATACTCATGAGTTCCAGCTTGCTGAAAAGAGAGATCTATATGGTTCGAGCTATGGCAGATCACGTGCACTGAAGGCCAAGGCAGTATCTGAGTCCGAAGATGAAGACTCTGGTAGCAGCCTTGGTGACCCTAAAGAACTGAGTCATGACCTAGCACTGCTCGTGAATAAATTCCAGAAGTTCTCAAGACGTGGTCGCTTTGGAAGAACCTCAAGGAGCAATGATTCCTCATCTAGTGACTACAAGAAGAGGCTTTGTCACAAGTGCAAGAAACCTGGACACTACATTCAAGATTGTCCTCAGTGGGAAAAGGAATCAAAGAAGAAGAAATACAAGGATTAAAGTTCTGATGATGCAAAGAAAAGAAGAAATCCTCAAAATCTTCATCATCAAAATCCTCAAAGTCTTCATCTCACAAGAAGAGCAGCTCCAAGAAGGCTCGGGCATTCATCAACAAGGAAATGGACTCTAAAGCTGAATCTGAGGAACAAGAGGAAGAGGAGGAATCTGAAGATTCCGAGTCTGGTGTGGCAAGCCTAGCCCTCACTACTGCATTCGTCAGCAAGTCCATCATCAACTCTGAAGAAAATGACCTCACCAACAAGGCTGATTAAGGCAGTGATGACTACGCTCCCACCTATTGCTTCATTGCTAAGGATGCCAAGGTACCTAAATACACCTCCTCTGAATCTACTGAAGATGAATCTGATGAAAATCTTAAGCCCAGCTACTCTAAACTTGCTAAGATTGCCGTAAAACAACAAAGGGCTTTTGAAAAGGTTCAAAACATGCTAGACAAAAGTGATGATATGTTGGGTGAAGAAATGGATCGCACTAAAATCTTGACTGAAAATCTTCAGAGACTTCAGACCAGGTTTGACAACCTTTAAGGTCATCATAACACCCTCTTTTCTGATCATGAGAAGCTTTCTTATGAATTTGTTCAAAGAAAGCAAGATCTTGAGAAGCTAAGAGTGAGTTATGAAGATCTTCAAAAGGAGCGCGATCCATTACTTTCTCAACAAATCAGCGCTGCTTAGGAAGAATTTGTTCCTCCATGTTTGAAATGCATTGAATGAGAATCTGCTAATTCTTCACCTGAATGTTCAAATGCTTCTAATGTTACAAATTCTTCACCTGCCTTTGCTATCACTAATTCCTCATCTAAGGACATTGCTAGTATCACTAACGATGCAGGATTGAACGAATTGTACATGACAGGCATGTATAAAAGCCTCAAAGGGCATCAGACTCTTTGTGATGTGCTTAAAAAGCAGATCCTCAACAGGAACCCTAGGAAAGAGGGTATTGCCTTTGTGAGGAAACTCAATGCTGATGGTACATATTGGAAGCCTAAGCAGTACCCCAAAACCTCATGGGTTGCTGCAAAGGGACCTCCAGTTGATCCATCTAATTTATCTGGCTATACATGTGAATCTTCTCATTCTTCTGATGAGTCATTTGACTCCAACTATAAACTGTTCAAAAATTAGAATGGTGAAGTATTTGCTAGATATGTTGGCAATAACTGCAGGAACGGTTCCCCTATGAAGAAAATCTGGGTTCCCAAAAGGTGCCTTCAAAGTCTTCAGGTGAATGTCCTCATGACACCACCTGTGAAGAATAGGAACCCCAGATCAAATTCTTCATATGGACCAAATTTGTCATATGGATCCAAGTCCTCATACGGACCAAATTCCTCACGTGGATCAAATTCCTCAAAAGGATCAAAGTCCTCATATGAACATCATCGTGCTAACAACTCTGTTTCGCAGGGAAAAGCCAAGGGCTATGAATATGAGCATTATTCTTCTAAATATTTTGTTCATAAGTCCTTGAAGAATTTCTCTGCTTATTCATATGCTTACCTTTACCCCTCCTATGTGAAACGAAATGGTTTGGCCGCTATGCCACCATTCTCATATGGAGCTCGCAGAGTGATGAACTCTTTGCCACCCCTTCAGATGTGGGTGGTGAAGAAAAAGAACTAATCTTTTCTGCAGGGTCAGGTGTCCAGACGTGCTCAAACGTCTGAAGAATTTGCTGGGGACCTGACAAAATGCCTGAAGGGATGCGGGCTAATCATGAAGAGATGAATATTCATTTCACACGTCCCCCTACTGTTTTATTTGTCTTAACGCTTGATGAAATTGATCTGATGAATTTGATATCATATTCTTCACTGATGAAGTATATGAGTTCGTAAGCTGCACTAATTCATCTGCAGGATGATCAACCCAAAGCCACTGAGTGGGTCCTTGATAGTGGATGTACAAATCACATGACTGGTGACAAGAATCTATTGATGGATGCTCCCTTATCATCATCGCATCTGAAGCATATCATCTTCGCTCACAAAAGCAAAAGTCAGGTATTGGGTCTAGGTAAGGTTGCAATCACAAAGGATCAACACATGGACAAAGTCATGCTTGTTGAGTCCTTAGGATACAACCTTATGTCTGTCTCAATGCTTTGTGATCTTGATATGGTTGTTGTCTTTGGCAAGTATCGCTGTGTTGTGATCATGGAAGCTGACAATTCCAAAGTCTTCGAAGGCTTTAGGAGAGGAGACTTGTATATTGTTGATTTCTCTGCAGATTCACAACCAGCCGTGTGCCTACTTGCAAAAGCTTCAGAAGGATGGCTATGGCATCGACGACTTGGTCATGCAGGCATGAGGAATTTGCACACGCTTGCAAAGAAGAAGCATGTCATTGGCATTGAGAATGTCAAATTCCTCCAGGATCACTTATGCGGTGCTTGTGAAGCTGGAAAGATGGCCAAGGCCAAGCATCCAACTAAGACCATCATGACTACAACTCGCACATTTGAATTGCTTCACATGGATCTCTTCGGTCCTAATCATTATTCTTCTGTTTCAAACGAAGCATCTAAATATGGTTTTGTTATTGTTGATGATTAGTCTCGCTACACATGGGTACACCTTGTTACTTACAAACATGAAGTGCAGGAAGTCTTCAAACAATTTTCCTCGAGGGCTTCAACCAACTTTGGTGTGAAGATCAAGCACATCAGAAGTGACAATGACACTGAGTTCAAGAATTCGGGTCTCGATGACTATCTTGATGAACTTGGTATTACTCATGAGTTATCTGCTCCTTATACTCCTCAACAGAATGGCGTTGTGGAGCGCAAGAACAGGACTCTTGCTGAGATGGCTCGCACTATGCTTGATGAGTACAAAACACCTCGTCGTTTCTGGGTTGATGCAATTGATACTACGTGCCACATCATCAACAGAGTATATCTTCACAAATTCTTCAAGAAGACTGCCTATGAACTCCTCACTGACAAGAAACCCAATGTGAGTTATTTCAAAGTCTTCGGTGCTAAATGCTGGATTAGAGATCCTCATCACAACTCTAAATTTGCACCGAAAGCACATGAAGGTTTTATGTTTGGTTACGGAAAGGACTCGCACACCTACAGAGTCTTCAACAATGTTCTTCACAAGATTGTTGAAACTATAGATGTGCGGTTCGATGAAACTAATGGCTCGCAAAGAGAGCACCTACCTTCTGTGATAGATGAACCAGCACCTGAGGATTCTATCAAGCTCAAGGCTACTGAGGATGTCATTCCTACTGAAGAATCTGGTGAAGAATTCATTCCAGAACGCGAAGAACGTCGAGCTGATGCACCTGAGGAAAATGCCAAAGAAATTGATGCTGAAGAAAATGCTAATCAAATTCCTCACCGACAACCAGCTCACCCTCGCGCTGCAAAAGAAGTGCAAGTGGAGAAGATCATTGATGACATCAAAGCACCAGGTCCTCTCACACGCTCAAAAGCTTCACACTTATCTAACTTTTGTGGGCACTATGCTTTTGTCTCTATTACAGAGCCCACTAAGGTAGATGAAGCATTTCTGGAGCCTGAGTGGATTCAGGCCATGCAAGAAGATTTACATCAGTTCAAGCTCAACAACGTCTGGGAACTGGTCAACCGTCCAGATCCTCGCAAGCATAATATCATTGGCAAAAAGTGGATTTACCGCAACAAGCAAGATGAAAATGGCCTTGTGGTGAGGAATAAGGCACGACTAGTAGCTCAAGGCTACACACAGGTTGAAGGAATTGATTTCGATGAAACTTTTGCACCTGTTGCTAGACTTGAGGCTCGCATATTGCTTGCTTATGCTAACCATCATGATATCATCTTATATCAAATGGATGTGAAAAGTGCTTTCCTCAATGGTAAGCTTGAGGAAGAAGTATATGTTGCTCAACCCCCAGGTTTTGAAGATCCAAAGAATCCTGACAAAGTCTTCAGACTCAATAAGGCCCTCTATGGCCTCAAGCAGGCCCCACGGGCGTGGTATGATACTTTCAAGGAATTCTTCATGAAGAATGGCTTCACACCCGGTTCACTCGATCCTACTCTTTTTACTAAATCTTATGATGGTTAACTGTTTGTGTGCCAAATATATGTTGATGATATCATCTTTGGCTATACTAACCAACGTTATAGTGATGAATTTGCCTATATGATGAGTGAAAGATATCAAATGTCGATGATGGGAGAGTTCAAATTCTTCTTAGGTCTTCAAATTCGTCAACAGCGCAATGGCATATTCATATCTCAGGAGAAATGCCTCAAGGATGTCCTGAAGAAATTCGGCATGCAAGATTGCAAAGGCATCAAAATTCCTATGCCCACAAATGGTCAACTATGCACTGATGAAAATGGTATTGACTTCGATCATAAGGTATACCGCTCCATGATTGGCTCTTTATTGTACTTATGTGCATATAGGCCAGATATAATGCTTAGTGTTTGCATGTGTGCCCGATTTCAAGCTGCACCGAAGGAATCACACCATAAGGCTGTGAAGAATATTCTTCGATATCTAGCTCACACACCAACACTAGGATTATGGTATCCCAACGGCTCGGATTTTGATCTCATTGGATATTCTGACTCTGACTATGCTGGTGATCGTGTGGACCACAAGTCAACATCTGGTACATGTCATTTCCTCGGACGATCCTTGGTCTGTTGGTCCTCGAAGAAACAGAACTACGTATCATTGTCTACTGCTGAAGCTGAGTACATTGCTGCTGGTTCTTGCTGTGCTCAACTGATATGGATGAAGCAAACACTCAAGGACTATGGCGTCCACGTGAAGAATGTGCCTCTCCTCTGTGACAATGAGAGTGCCATCAAGATTGCTCACAACCCAGTTCAGCACTCAAAGACAAAGCACATTCAGATTCGTCATCATTTTCTTCGCGATCATGTGCTGAAGGGTGACATTTCTATTGAGTTAAGACTGAAGAACAGCTAGCCGATATCTTCACAAAGCCCTTGGATGAGAAGAGATTTAGCAAGTTGCGGTGTGAGCTAAATATCTTAGAGTCTTCGAATGTACTCTGAAAAGGCACTCATCCTAACACTTATGCAAAATTGATGACTTAGATGTGCAGCACATGAAGAAACGTTTTTCTTCAATCAATGAAGAATAACACTCTAAGTGTGAAGAAATTGACGAAGAATTTGATTCTCAGAAACCTACGACCATTGTACGCGGTGTCTGAAATCATCATTCTTATACGGTGGGTCACGCCACCACAAAAAGTTGAAAATCTTCAATTTGAGTTTTTTTTTGTTTTTGAAATTCCTCAGTTGTTTTCGTCATTTTTCTTCATTGGCTATATATATATATATATATGTATATATATATATATATATATATATATATATATATATCTATATATATATATATATATATATATATATATATATATATGAGTTTATGTCCTCTACAACATTCACTTATGGCTATCTCTTCAAGTTGGTTTTTCTGCTAAGTGAATGTGACCGGGCCCTTCTCCCTCTATGCTATACTCAATCCAATCTATTCACAAATTCTTCATGTGCGTTCTATTTGAAACTTGTTCAAAATCTTCACTGTGTCCTTATCAGCTGAAGAAATTGCGAACAGAACATTAAAACTAATCTTATCCAAAGTTTCGGTTTTGCCGCTCAAACGGTTCCGCATCCCACGATACAATATTCTACTCGCCCACGATCTTACACAATCTCCACTACACTGTACGTGGGTGACACATGTCGTGCGAAGGAGAAGGGTCAGGGGCACATTCGTCCCAAATCTTCGGGCGAACATCTTTTTCACTACTACTATAAATACCCCCTTACCCCTTCCTCACTACATTTACTCCGCTCGATCTCTCTCTCCCGCTCGAGCTTCCCAAACCCTAGCGCCGCCGCTACTCCATCGTCGCTGGTAAGGAAGAGCTTCACTGCCTTGACCTCGTCGCCGTCGTACTCGCGCCTACCACGGAAATCTTCACCTCCGCTGCCGTTGTAGACGTCTTCCTCCGTCGAGTTAGGGCGTGGAAGATCTACAATGACGAACTCCACTGTTTCACCTCACTGTTCGTCGTGTTCTTCATTCAGGGTAATTAAAAGTTACTTTTACTGCCCTCTTTGTTTCGAAATGGTTCTTCAAAATCTTCAAAGGTGTTTCTATTCCTAAAATCCTCACACACAAAACACCTCACAACTCCTCTGTTCTTGATTCATTTCTCTAAGCATTATTTTCTTCAAGATTCCTCAATTGTGTGGATTTTCGATCTATACAACTCTGGATCCTAAGACAAAGAGCGCTTAGTGAAATTCTTCAAGACTCATCTGGTCAAATTCCTCAAACTTGTTCTTTTTGAAAAACCTTCTGAGAACGCATATGACCTCTCCAAATTCCTCGCAACTATACTCTGTTCACAGGTACTCATGTCCACTGTTGAATCACTAGGTTCCCATCAACTTAACTCATTTGCAGCGTTCCTTGAAGAGAAATTGCATACTTCTTCAGAGAATTCGATTGTTCAAATTCCTCAGCTGAAGAATATGGCAGATGGTAAGAAGCCGCAGAAAGGAGGAAAGAGGCCTGAGGTCATGACTGCTTTTGAATACCTGAGGACATTTACAAAGATTAATGCACACCTAATGAGGCCAAGTTTGGCAAAGAAAACAAAAATCAGCGCAAGGTGCGCATTCAGAGGATAGAACGGAGATGGGCACGCGAATGGAGGGAATATAGATATGTAACTCCAAAGTATATGAAGAAATTCGCACTAAATCCTCCATGCCCAAGAGCCCCATTGGCACCTGGCCAAGAGGCTGATCCCACTAGAATCAAACGCGGTGAGGACTTTCCTGAAGAATGGGCAAAGCGCCAAGCCAAGTTGGCTAGACAAGCTAGAGAAGCAGTGAGGAAATTCAATGAAGACTCTGTTGCTGCTGCTGCCACTGAGGCCTCTGTCAAGCCGAGGAAATCTATGCCTAAGAAGCCTGCTCGTAAGCCAAATGCTTCACCAACAGTGCCCTCACGGCCAAGTTCCTCAGTTGCACCCTCACGGCCAGGCACGTCAAAATCTTCAGGACCAATTCCTCAAGCTGCTCCTACTCCTTCAAAATCCTTAGCACCTCCTCCAAAGTCCTCAGCTGTTCCGACAAAGTCCTCAGCACCTGCGCATCTGGCCTCGTACCAAAGGATTGCAGGCATCTCCATTGCCTTTGGTGTCTCAGCAAGTTCCTCAGCTGCACCAAATTCTTCATCTGGCCCCACTCTGCTGAAGACCAAGGCAACTGCTGGACGAGGTCCTCGGCCAAGTCCTAAGAAGAAACATGTCGCCTTTCAAGAGCCACCTAAAGAAGATGAAGCTGATGATGATGAACTTGCAGAAATCATCAGAGACAGACAAGTTAGGGCCACTAGAGCCAAAGGCACACATGTGCCACTGCTGTTGGATCCAAGGGCGATCCTAGACTACATTGATCTCTGGAACAAGGACCCAAATACTCCTATGCCTGACTTCAAGTTGACACCTGGTCAAAATCACATGCTGACTCATTTCATCCAAGAGGAGAAATGGAAATATGATCAGGCCAGGCGGATCAAGAAGGCCCAGTACAAGAAAGAAAAGTTTCTGAAGACCAACGTGGTCAAAATGACGACTGATGAACTCATCAAAATCCAGTATGAAATCAAAACCCTCAGCAATAAATTCAATTCATACTATGCTGATTGGAAAGGAGCCAAAGTCAGGTTTGTGAAACTTACTAAGAAGTTCACCAATGTTGCAGCCCCATCGCAACAAGAAGTTCCTCACGCTGAAGCTTCTGCTCAGCCAACTGAAGAACATGCCAGCACCGCTGATGACTTTTTGGCTGCTGAAGAAAATGCTAGTTCCAGGGTTGATGACTCCATTCCAGCCACTGAAGAAATTGCCAGGGCATCCACTAGTGGTGCGCCTGAAGAAACTGAGGAAGTCAGGGCAACTGCATCCGTTGCGCCTGAGGAAATTCAAACAGATTCCTCAGCTCCTCCCGCGTCTACACCAACTCCTATCCTTCCATATGCATCAGATGTGAAGAAGACCAAGGCTGCAGAATGAGCTACAGTGAAGAAAAGGAAAGAATCAAGTGTTTTAGAATCTTCAGCTCCAAAGAAGATGAAGCCTATGACCAGCTCTTTTGAAAATCCGATCGATGTTGTTCCGATTTCCACCATACCATGAAAGGACCTTGTTCCTTTTGGTGAAGAATATGAGATCCCAAGCGGATCTGATGAAGAAACTCAATCTGCTGCTTCGTCAGAGCAGATTGATGAGGAAATTGAAGTGGATGCAATCCCTTCAACACCTGTTGTATCATCACCAATGCCTCAGTTCACAGCTGAAGAGGCTGGTGTTGAATAATTGGATGATGAAGACGTGGATATTGGAAGCACAACGCCAGTAATGAATGATGACTTTTGGGAAAGTCAGCATCCCAATTCTCCACTCTTCGCCCCACTACAGCAAATTCCTCACTCCCCTGCACCAACAGTTCAAATGGGCTCTAAAGAAACTCATCCCACCTCATCTGTCCATGAAGACATTCCAGCCACTAGTGCTGAAGAAACTGCTGCTGCTAATAATGTGACAACACAGACTGCACCTGAAGAGGAACCAGAAATTCCTCAGCCTGAAGAACCTGAGCTCGCGATTCCTGAGGTTGTGATGCAACTCACTGACACCCCTCTGCCAAAGCAAAAGGATCCGTTCTCAAGGAAGAGAAAGTTCAAGGCTGAAGACTTCTTTGGCGAGCACGTATTCTTCACTGATTACAATCCATATGACTATGCTCGCATAAGGGAGAGGCGTTTCTGGACTGCTAGTCAAGCCAATTTCTATTCCTCAGCGCTGTTCAACAAAGACAAAGTGTTCGATCATGCACATATTCCTCATGTAGACATGGAGACTCTGTCGTGCTTCGAGCAAGTCCTCAGTGTTCTTCATGACGCTAGGCTACTAAACTTCTGCACTGACATCCTGTGATTGGAATGAAGAACTCATTCTTCAGTTCTATGCAATGTTGCACATCACAAGCGACTCTGAAGATGTGAATTCATGGGTGCTGGACTGGATGATAGAGAACACTCATTACAAGGCACCAGCGTCTAAATTGCTTCGTGCCCTACCACTCAGTCCTCCCCTTGAAGATGCACGTTGTGTCTATAGTGAACCTGAGCTTTCAAATCACTACATGCAAGTTTTGATGAAGCCTTTGAAGCCAGGCAGGCCCCTCGAACCAATTTCCTTGTCAAGGAATTATTGTATGTGCCTCCGACTGTCTATCGCATTCGGACAAAGACAATGAGTCCTATCAAAGTCCATGACTCAAATGATGAAGAAGTCGTTGGCATCATGAAGAATCTGCTTTTCAATATCATTCATGTCGTTCGCGTCAACTTTCATGATTTCTTCATGAGCACTCTGGCCAATATTGCAATGTCTCCATTTGAGCTGAAGCCTTATGCGCCATGGATTATGAGATTCATCAGGACAAGGTCTTCACTCAACTACAAGGCTGAAACTCTGAACCACTGTAGCTACTTGCCTCCAATTGAAGTCCTCAAAAGGACATTTTCCTCGGCTGATGACAAAGGCAAGGCAACTACTGTGATAGATGAAGGCATTTGTCCATTGGATGGTCAGTTTCGCAAGGCTGCATCCTACTCCACCAATGATGACTTTGCCACACATGACTCGACCGCCAACAATGCCAAGCAAAATCCTCAAGCCACAGCACCCAGGGTGATGACTGATCGTGAGTTACTCCTCAGTCTTCATCAGAAGGTTGATCGCAATCATAAATGGGTCAAGCATCAGTTTGGTTCAATTCTTCACAACATGACTTCAACACACAATGCAGTGAAGAAAAACCACTACTACCTCCATGAAATCTTCAACGACACCTGGGCTGTTCTCTCTCATGTCTACAACGCTGAAGATCTGAAGAAAATGGGTCTCAAGGAAGACTTTGACTGGTCTGCACCTCCTCCGAAGAAATACAAGAAGGTCAAGGTTCCTTCTTTGGTGGCCAGCTCCTATTCTTCATCGCGTGACACTGATGAAAATGAAGACTTGGATGACACTGCGGCATGCCCTACTTCAACGACCGACCCCGACAACGCTGGCGCTCCTTCATCAACTTGATTATCTTCAGGGGCGTTAGTCCTCAGTTTTGATCCTTTTGGTCATTCGATGACAAAGGGGGAGAAATTTGAGTTAGTGTTCAAGCGGGTCTACTATATGGGCGGTTTTTTCGCTAAGTTACAACTCTCGTTCTTCTAAAACTTTTATTGGATCAAGTTGTAAACTTAAACCCGATGGTGGTCTGATACTTCTGCTACGTTATTCTGCATGCTTATTCCTCATTAATATTATTGCACGCATGCTGAATTACATCAGTCACCATATTTCATCATGCATTTCAAATTCTTCATATTATATGAATTACAAGATATAGGGGGGGATCTCCATGATTCAACTCTTCAAGTGTGCATTGCTTCAAAAGCAAATTCCTCACTATGCACATCTTCAGGGGGAGTTCTTCTATATCTTGCAATCAAATTCCTCAATATCAGTACTTACACTTCATATGTTTATCCCCGTTGAAAATTTAACCTATATTTTCATCAATCACCAAAAATGGGGGAGATTGTAAGTGCATCTAGTGCCCCTTAGTGATTTTGGTGTATTGAAGACTTATAGGTTAAGGGACTAATATGTTTATGAGTGTACACAGATCTATAAGTCTATGAGGAGTTTGATATCTATAATACCTAAATAGATCATCCCCACTAAGCTAAGTCTCTTGACATGCAGGCTGTCCACATCAGCGGCCCCACTACTTCATCACCTATACTGATGTCATCTTTTCTTTTACCAAAAGATTGTTCTCCCCAACGCAACGTTTCCTGTCTTCACGGCAGCGCTCTTTTTTCCCTGAGAATTGTTTATGGGAACGCCTCTTGACTTTCCACTCCCTCTTCGCCTTCTTTAATCTCCATTAAATCTCACTATCCCTTCTCCTTCCCCATGGAGGATAACCAACGAGCGCACGGCTCCCCCGCGAGGCCCCTCGACTCATCTCCCTTGGGCTTCATCGCCTATAAATACATCAGCCTCCTTCTCATTATCAAATCGATGGCGATTATGTTCTTCAACCCGTGCATATATGCCTCCAGCGGCAGTGGCGACTTCCACAGCCTCCTCCTCCATTGCGGCGCTCTCACTTCCTCCCTAAAAGTAGTCGTCACCATCTCCCTGAGCCTTCGAGGACACCGGCACCAACAGTAGCAATATCTCCGGGTCCACCTCGCCGTTGAGCAGCGGGGCGTCCTCACCTACCCGCTCTCACCAGCATCGGGGGCCCTGCTCACCCTCATGCTCCACCGCAAGTTACTGCCACTAGGATGACCTACTAATACAACTACTTACGGCCTGGCGCTGACAGCAAGTTGTCGACTGGGCCGGTGGGGGTCAACACCACCAAGAAGAGCCATCAGCAGAAACATGATGTAACTCCTACGACTCCGCCGACTACGAGTCGTTGGCCGGCATAATCGTCTTACAGAAGCAGCACATGTGGCCGTCTTACAACAGCCTCACCACAAGTTCACGACCACTGACAACAACGTCAAGATCACATGAAGTTGGACCAGGAGCTAATTAAGCATGGTGGAGGATGAGTTCCTGGCCATGTTTGATATGATATATGTAGAAACTATTGGGGTAAGAGAAGACCACAGATTTCCTTGAGTTTTATTCCCATCAAGCCTTCACCATGCCTCATATGAAGAAGCCTGGCCGGAGGCTCCGCCGCAATGGGTGTCTACTCTATGATGCCGACAACATGTAGATGTCATTTGGAAGTCCTCTCTGTATACTATTTTTCTGCTCCGCCTTAAACCATGGGTCTATGATGCTGACAACATGTGTATGCCAGTCAATTCCTCTCTGGATACATTTTCCCCACTCCGCCTTAATTTGTTGCAAGGTATGATAAATCGATGCCCTAAACTCCTTTTATGATTTTAGAACAGTGTTGTATGGACGGGTGCATCCCTCCTTTGTTATGTGCTGGTGATAGTGGTAAGCAATTTTTGTATTCAGTAAAATATTTTCCCCATGAGATATACTTGGACACAGTTAAATTTGTTTCAGGAAAGGGAGCACTACTATTAATGATTGTTTATCTCATCTCCATCGAAGTTGCTTTCAATTCTTTTTAGTCTGATATATACTTGCAGGTAGGTCCTTTGACTGCTAAGTTGATGCTTCAACTAACCATGCCTCTTTGGCACACACGCAATAGATATTTGCATATATTAGAATGCATCCCCGGCTACAAAGACTCCAGAAACTGTTCAACTATGCAACTTTTTGTTTCTTCTTTTTATTTAATATATTGTACTTTCACCCCCATTGTATGTGTGTACATTAATTTTCAGCGCGCAACTCTCAAATCGCTTTAACTTTTTCTGTTGCCTATTTTTCTATGAGAAATTATCTCAACCATAATGTCGTAACCGTATTTTGCGACCCGTCAATCTGCCATGTGTCAAATTTGAGTTATGCCATTTAATTGATGAAAGTTTAACTTCTCATGGGAAGTGATCGCTTAAGCTTTTTCAAGCAATGCCTTGCCTGGTGTCATGCCTTTTTTTTATTCATTCGATCATTGCCTTCTTTCTTTGTTATATATACATCTTAAAAAGATAGAGCAAATTTCCTGCAGCAACGCGCAGGGTTATCATCTAGTTTACAAAGAAGGTCGACCCCTAAAAATGAAGTTCTTCGAATGAAGACTTTGGTGTTCTGAAGACTTTCTGAAGACTTTGAAAGTGAAGAAATTGGTGTGACCTTGAAGACTTGGTATTCATTCTAGGAACATGAGGTGTGAAGACTTTTGTTTTCGTAGTTTCGTTTTCTCTTTCTTGAGTCATAGGAAACACCGTACTATTAAAGGGGGTCGAGAAAATACTAAGGAAAATTTTCCATGTGATGCTCAAGTCAAAATCCTACACCTACCAATCCCTTCGAGTGAAGCCATTGGAAATCTCATACAGTTCAGTCAAATTCTTTAGTGACAGAGACGCAGTTCTTCTGGTCACTGAGGACTTTGTTCTGACTGAGGATTTAGGAATTCGCCAATGCGGATTGCCTACACAGTGAGGAACATGATAGCCCTGAGGAATTTGAACCTCAAATTTCCGACCGTTGTTGTGCTTTGCGCCAGCTGTCCCAAAATATCTTATCCACCTAACGGTCATATCATTGAATGGCATTTTTGTCTTATCATGTCGGGCTGCTCCCTAGGCTATAAATAGCCGCCCCCTACAACCACTAGCCGGTTGGCTGCTCCGCGAGAAACTGACACTTGTCATTTGAGAGCATCCCATCCTCCGAGGACTTTGAGCGAAAATCATCAAGTGAGTAAAATCCGAAACCCAAACCCAAACACCTACAAACCCAAAGTGATTGAGCATCACTGAAGAGTTTGATCCTGCGTGGATCCAATGCTTGTTACCTTTGAAGACTGTGCTTCTTCCAGACGGTTAGGCTTCATGGTCTACAGCATCCAAGAGGAATTGTGGATCGCCGAGTGACTGAGTTTGTGAAGGTTCGGAAGTCACCTGAAGACTTACCACGAGTGATTGAGCGAGGACTGTGGGACCTTAGCTCAAGGAGAATACGGTGAGGACTGTGTGTCCTCATGTGTGACGCTCGGATAATCAAGCTACAGTAATCCCCTGTTAATGGTGCCATGTCATCGCAATTAGTTTGCTAAACCTCACTTAATCCAAACCGAGTTCAAATTCAAAACTTAAAATAAAGTCAAAACAGAATTTCTTCAAATTGCAAAAACTAAAATGTTGGAGGTGTTGAAAATATTCACTAGGGAATTTTCATGTAGAAGCCAACAGTCTTCGACTCACAGATAAATTCTTAGGAAAATAATGAATGGTCTAACAACAATTATTTTGGCCTTTTCAAATAAACCAATAATAAAGCCTTTCAAAATAATCCGAAGATTTGTGGGTGGTCCCTAAACGTTGTGCTTAAATTAGGTGCTAAATTCCATTTATTACAAGAGTCATTTGGTACTAAACTAAAATGCTAAACAGTGACAAAATAGAAAACAGAAGATATAAAATAGATTTAACAAAAGAAAAGAGAGGTGGACCTAAACTATTGCTCTCTTTGGCCCACCTAACTAATGGCCGGCCCAACCGGTCAAGCCCACCCCCACTCCATATCCCCTTACCCCGAGCAAACCCTAGCCACGTTCCCCACTCCCCACTCCTCCCTCTCCCTACGCCGTTTCTGGATCGAGGGGCGATTCCCCCCCGACCGCGCCATGCTACCGCTCTGGATGGCGGGCTCCCTGGCGCGAGCGGCCGTCCTTGACGCCCGACCTCCCTCCCGCTCGCGCTCCTTCAGCACCGCCATTCTTCCATGATGCAGGTGCACGCCAACGACTTGGCACCGCCGCAGCGCCCGGAGCCACCTCGCCGGACCACCGCACCGCCGGCCTCCCCGAGCACTTCCCCGGAACGCTCCGAGCTCGCCCCTGTGCTCCATGTGAGCAAACGCAACGATCCCCTTCCCCCCTTTTCGATTTGACGCCGTAGGCCGCCGTCTCCACTGTGCACGACACCGTCGGAGCTCACGCCCGCACGCGCCTCTAGCCACTCTTGCCCGCACGCCGAACCTCGCCCCCGCTGGCACCCGCTCGCGGCGCCGCCCCCTGCGTCGCCAGCTCCTCTGCCGCCGCCGTCCGTCGCCCGCCGCTGCAGTTCGCCTCGTCGTGAGCGCCGCACCTCCCCCTCTTTTCCTCCCCCGCGCACGTGCTCCCCGCGCCCCTGGCCGCGTCCGCGGCCGAGCACGCTGCTCCCGGGTCGCGCCCAGGCGCGCGCCCGCTCCTCGCGCCCCGCCTTCGCTTGCTGCGATGCCTGCTGCAGCCTCCGCCGCTGACGTCGTTGCCTGCTGCACCGTTGCCCATCGCCGGTGCCCCACTGCACCTTCCATCGCGCCGCTTGACCCCGACCACGCCCGGCGGCCACGCCTGCGCCATCGCCGCCTACCTCGCCGCCCCGTCCGCCCTGCGGTAACAGCCGGCGGCTGCTGCGCTGGCCGTGCCCGAGGCCAGTGCCCGGGCTCGCCCCTACGGGCGCTCGTGGCCGTGCCCGCACGCCCACGCGCCCATTAGGCCTCGCTGGGCCAATGACGTATGGGCCCCAGCGCCCTAATAATAATAATAATAGTAATAATAACAAAAACGTTAATTAAATAGTAATTTAATTAATTAACTTAATTAATTACCTAATTAACTAACTAAATAGTTAGTTAACTTAATTAAACTATTAGATTAGCCTAATCAGTCAATGACAGGGGGCCCCCACCCCCTGTTGACCACTCAAACGTTGACTGGTCAACTGGGACCCCCCTGGACCCACTGTCATCCTCTGGTGCACTGGTGGGTGCACTGCACCGGGTGCACCAACCAATTTCCTGTTTATTATAAATTTAGTAATTAATTCAGAAAATCATTTAAACTTAGAAAAATTATATAAAATAAACCGTAGCTCGGATGGAAAAACTTTGTACATGAAAGTTGCTCAGAATGACGAGACGAACCCGGATACGCAGCCAGTTCGCCACGCATCCCTAACCTATCGAACTCGCAACTTTCCCCCTCCGGCTCCTCTGCGCGAAAACGTGAAACACCGGGGATACTTTCTCGGATGTTTTCCCCCTTCGCCGATATCACATCCTACTGCGTTAGGTCACCTCTAGCACCGCGCATTGTCGTGTTATACTTTGATTGCTCTGTTATTTATTATGTTCCCCCTCCGTTACTTCTTTCTGGTAGTCCCCGAGATTGCCGACGACCCCCAGTTCGACTACGGTGTTGACGACCCCTCCTCCTTGCCAGGGCAACCAGGCAAGCCCCCCCTTGATCACCAGATATCGCCTATTCTTCTCTATACTGCTTGCATTAGAGTAGTGTAGCATGTTACTGCTTTCAGTTAATCCTATACTACTGCATAGCCTGTCCTTGCTACTACTGTTGTTACCTTTACCTGTTATCCTACTACTTAGTATAGGATGCTAGTGTTACATTAGTGGCTCTACACTCTTATCCATCTGCCATGCTATACTGCTGGGCTGTGATCACTTCGGGAGGTGATCACGGGCATATACATATATACTTTACACTGTTACATTACCTGTGATACTGTTCGGAGATGGGGGCTGAAGGGGCAGGTGGTTCCACCCAGGTAGTGGTGGGCCTGGGTTCCCGACGGGCCCCAACTGTTACTTTGTAGCGGAGCGACAGGGCAGGTTCAGACCACCTAGGAGAGAGGTGGGCCTGGCCCTGGTCGGCATTCGCGGATACTTAACACGCTTAACGAGATCTTGGTATTTGATCTGAGTCTGGCCATTTGTGGCGGAGCGACAGGGCAGGTTCAGACGCACTAACCAACTACGTGGGAAAGTTATGGGCACTCGACGTCGTGGTATCAGCCGAAGCCTTCGTGACGTCAGCGACTGAGTGGCGCGCGCCGGGTTGGACCGCGTAACGTGACTTCCTTTGTAATGGAGGTTGCAAGGTCTGCTCACCGGCCGCGTTCGCAACATGCAAGTGTGCTAAGGGTGCTGGGCCCAGACCCCTGTGCGCTTAGGTTTAGACCGGCGTGCTGACCTCTCTATTGTGCCTAGGTGGGGCTGCGACGTGTTGATCTTCCGCGGCCGGGCATGACCCCGAAAAGTGTGTCTGGCCAAATGGGATCAAGCGTGTTGGGTTATGTGGTGCACCCCTGCAGGGAAGTTTATCTATTCGAATAGCTGTGTCCCTCGGTAAAAGGACGACCCGGAGTTGTACCTTGACCTTATGACAACTAGAACCAGATACTTAATAAAACACACCCTTTCAAGTGCCAGATACAACCCGTTGATCGCTCTCTAACAGGGCAACGAGGAGGGGATCGCCGGGTAGGATTATGCTATGCGATGCTACTTGGAGGACTTCAGTCTACTCTCTTCTACATGCTGCAAGACGAAGGCTGCCAGAAGCATAGTCTTCGACAGGATTAGCTATCCCCCTCTTATTCTGGCATTCTGCAGTTCAGCCCACTGATATGGCCCTTTACACATATATCCATGCATATGTAGTGTAGCTCCTTGCTTGCGAGTACTTTGGATGAGTACTCACGATTGCCTTGTTCCCCCTTTTTTCCCATTTCTCTACCCGATTGCTGCGACCAGACGATGGAGCCCAGGATCCAGACACCACCGTCGACGACGACTCCTACTACACTGGAGGTGCCTACTACTACGTGCAGCCCGCTGACGACGACCAGGAGTAGTTAGGAGGATCCCAGGCAGGAGGCCTGCGCCTCGTTCGATCTGTATCCCAGTTTGTGCTAGCCATCTTATGGCAACCTTGTTTAACTTATGTCTGTACTCAGATATTGGTGCTTCCGCTGACTCGTCTATGATCGAGCACTTGTATTCGAGCCCTCGAGGCCCCTGGCTTGTATTATGATGCTTGTATGACTTATTTATGTTTTAGACTTGTGTTGTGATATCTTCCCATGAGTCCCTGATCTTGATTGTACACATTTGCGTGCATGATTAGTGTACGATTGGATCGGGGGCGTCACATCAGGTTTAAATACCTAGCCGCTCCAACGAGATGTACAACTGAGACAGTAGTTGGAACTGGTCTACCAAATCATTGTCTTCACCAAGCCAACTGGTTCTATTTCCTCAACTCTTTCATTTCCTCAGTATTGTGTTTTTTTCCTGTCATATATGTGTTTGAAGACTTTGACTGAAGACTTTATCAATTTCCTCAATTCAATTTCTTCAGTCTGTTTGTCTTCATCTAGTGTTATCATGTGACTACGCTTCCTGTACTCTGTGCTTGTCTTCATTTCATCATGATGACTATGCTTGTCTTCTGTTATGTTTACCTTTGCGTACTTATTCCGCTGCAAGTGGTTCTTCGCTAAGGAATTTCCTCACTAGCAAATTCCTCATTGAAGAATTCATAAAAATCGCCTATTCACCCCCTCTCTAGTCAATATAACGCACTTTCACATATGTCTTCATACTATGAAATACTCCATTGTACTTTCTTATGATGAGCATGATGCATACACTTGTTGGGTATCTGACCACAGGAATGATAGGTTTTGCATTTCCGCTAACCTCATTTGTTTTTTTGAGTGTTTGTCATGTTCTTTCGTTTTGAAGGATTCACAAGGAGGTACCATAACGAGACATATTGGTCTTGCAAAGGTCTACATGATGCGCGACACCAACATTTTCGACATCCTCATAAAGGTGAACTCCTTCCGTTTGAGCCATCCTCATGATTTCATACACATATTGAGCATCCATTGCCATATTCATGCTATTGATAAACCGCCTCACTATGACATCATTTTGCACAATGGTAGAATTTGTCGCTTTGTGCACCATGACAACTACCACAACTATGTGCGCACAACAAATGAATTTGCTCTCATAAATGCTTTGAATATCATTATATATCATCTTGATAAGCTTCATGTGCTTTGTCACGAACAATCTTGCAGCACAGACTCATTCTTACATATTTCACACTTTGTGTGGGCTAACCCTTGTATTTCCAAGTGTACTTTGTGCTGTCTCATTTTGCATGTACCACTTACCGGAGACACCTTGGAGTACTTGGATTGCGCAATGTCTTCAACTCCGTCCAACTACAAGTCCATCCACAACAACCGTTTCCACTGTAACGAGGATCGTGATCCAAGGTCGGATCTTTCCCAAGGGGGGAGATGATGCGGAGCATCCTACGATCATCCCCATGTACACTACGACGAGACCTCGACCTCAAGCATACGCCTTTGGACACAAGGTGAACTCACTCCTAAGTACTTCCCCTTTCTATTCACGCGAGACATGGTTGCTACCTAATGCAAAGACATTTCATGTGCTCAGGAACCAAGGACTGAAGGTGGAAGAACGGCCAGTGTCAAGACTTGCGCAGAGTTTCTGCCAGGCCCAGAACTTCCGACCACAACACGGAATCTCCGGCCCCCGGACCTTCCGGCCCCGGAACCTCAGGCCCTCGACACTCCAAGCGAACCTCAGACCCGCCAACTCTCTGTCCAGCCTGGACCCTACCCGGAACGTCCGGTGCCCAGAACTTCTGGCCATTCCGGAATTTCCGTCCCTGCTACACCAACGCTGTCCGGGACCGTGCCAACTCTTTGGATAGCCTGGACCATGCCCTGACCCTTGCCCGGAACCTCCGACACCTGGACCTTCCGGCTGTCCCTGGAACTTCCAGCCCTTTCTGCTCGCAGACACACGGGCCAAAGCCCACACTGGTGCGCGTCGATCCTAAACAAACAGCTTTTTACCCCTTTCCGCGACGGCATTTGGAACTGTCGCCCGGTGAGTGTGTGCGATAGGGTGTCCTTCCCGCATAACCCAGAAATCGTCGGGGATAGGCCCTCCTGGGACCCAAGCTGGGGCCATGTGCGATCGGGCGAGGCATCGAAACCCAATCATTTCCATAGGTATGTACATCCCACACGGTAATCCGAGAAGATCATTTCCGTAGGTATGTACATCCCACACGGTAATCCGAGAAAATCATTTTCGTAGGTATGTACATCCCACACGGTAATGCGAGAAAATCATTTCCGTAGGTATGTACATCCCACACGATGAATCGCAGAAAAACATTTCCGTCCGTATGTATATCACACATAGTCAATCCAAGGAATATGTTTCCGTTCTTATGTACATCCCACATAGTCAATCCAGGGAAAAAAATCCGTTTGGACGTAAATCCCACACAGTTTTATGTGTAGGCTCATGTGTGAAAGGTGTAAGTATCACACATGGTCTTCCTTGGTTAACTGTTTGCTTTTATCAACTATATCACACACGATTTGATGAATAAAACTGTGTGGCATTAGGCTATCCATCGCAAGCGCTTTTACTACTAGAACCGTTTGCAAATGTCCATGACACATTTAGCAGGTTTATTAGTTTACAATTAATAATTCCAGTATTATGCAAATTCACATTTCATATCGAACAGCTGTTTGCCAATTTCATATCAGGCACATAAATATATTATAACATCACAGTATGGTAGCTACATGAAAACATCACAGTACAACATATAGCTAGTTCAATTTCATAAGAATATATTCATTTCCCTAATCGAGAACAGCCAGGCTCGTCTTATCCACCTATGCTTTCAGTTCAGTAAGAACCAGTTTTGCATGGGCCAACTGGGAAAGTGCCTCCTCCTTCGCCAACACCATCTTTGCAAAGTCTTTTTAAAAAATCTGAGCTCATTCTCCACCTTCAACTTTTTATCCCGCATCTTGAAATATGCTTCAGACTTTCTCTAAGCCTACCTGTGTTCACTTCCTCATACATGCTCTAGAGCTTCGTTAGGCACATCTTCAAATATTGTGGCCACTCTTGATCAACCCACTCCAAGTAAGAACACTTCCATTCATCCTATAATATTTAAAACTAGATCAGTAACAATTGTAGGGGAAATGGGTTTATAGTAACATAGAAAATAACCAATGTTATTTTGAATAACTGAAGAAACATGTTAATTATGACATATCTTCTCAAAAAGATAAATGTGCAAATGAAATAATTGGTACTGAGACAACAACCAAATTCTGGAACATTAGAAGCTATAATTAACTACAACGACGCTACAAGTTCTTACTCATGTACAATAAATAACAAATTGAACATTTTATAAGGAAGGTAATATAACTGCAATAGCATAGCGGCAGTGTTTGGATGACAGCAAATTGATATTAACAGGTGTGTACATGCACAAATTTAGTAACATAGAACTAATAGCACTAAGGCCGTCCACTATGTATGCCAAAACTAGTGTAAAGACAACTGTTGCTACATCTCACACCGGTGCCCTGAACTGGCAAGCCGATGCAGCGGAAAAAAATCAGGGACCCGAACTCCGGAGCATGTAGTTGCTCCGATGCCCAGTTCCTTCGTGCCACAAAGATTTAGTACTTTACTGCTTGGCTGCTCGGATGTGTGGACCAAAGTTGGCTGCACAAACTGTTGAAGCGGTGCCAAATAATTTTGTAATGGCACTACTAATGAGATGGCAACAATTTAAGATACTAGGTACAAACTGTGACACTGTCTTAGGATGCGTTTGGTTGAAGGTGTGGTATGAATGGGTTGGGACCTTGACGGTGTCTGAATAGCATCTAACAAAATGATTTGTAACAACGGAAGAGGGTCTAACCTTCTCTGACATGCCAGAAACTTCCTCCCAGTGTCCACAGAATCAAACGCAAGTAGCTTCACGCATGGAGATTGATGGTGACAACGAGCAGATAGATCTTCAGCCAACCTGCTCAATTCGTTGCCATTGATGGTCTTAGGGAGCTACAAGAGGAAGAAATGACTCAAATTGACCTTCGGGTAAAAATCCTTCATTCCAAGTCATAGTCCGAGAGAGAGAAGAGAGGCATACCCGGGTGGTGAAGGAGTAGTCGCCGGAGGAGGAACCGCTGGAGATGTCTTTGAAGAAGACCATGGCGACCTCGGCTGTAGGATGCGAGACGGCGAGAGCGAGGAAGTGGCTATAGCTTAGCAAGGAAGGAAGGAAGGAGGAAACAGGGGAAATGTGACTTGTGGTCGGGGAGAAAAAGGTGTGGGGAAGTGGGGCGGGGGTATATATTTTGGCGGTAGGCCAAAATTTTGGAAATGTGGAGGTAAACTTTGCACACGGTGCCGCCGGACCATTCACTTTGAACGATTGTGTGCATCGCAAACGATTCTTCTGCTTTATGCGCATGGGATGAGTTTGATAATTCAAATTTTGGTCTCAAGGCATGGGCACATTCACTTTGAATGCGTGCGGTGCCGCCGGACCATTCACTTCAAACGATTGTGTGCATCGCAAACGATTCTTCTGCTTTACGCGCATGGGATGAGTTTGATAATTCAAATTTTGGTGGAAATTTCCCCGGGTACGTCATTGCATAATTTAACATCGCTTGCTAATTTGGGCACACAAAAGAGCATACAGCAAAGAGACCACACTTACTGAATCGAGAAATTTTAGTAATTACATAGAGCCAGTTGACCTAAACTTTGCCCTAATAAAAGACCAGCATTGAAAACAAAGACTAAGTACGCATAATTAAAAATCCACCGCCACGCCGGCCTATGCATCACCGGTGTGAGATGAGACATCGATGACTTGTCCTGGCGACATGCTGCCGTTGGTGGACTCTGCGTCCCCCCTGCTGAAGTCGGCCGCATCCTCGTCCTCGACGCCGCCCTCAAGGTTGTAGTACTCGTAGTAGTGGCTGCGCCAGAGCTCGCGTTGGTACTCCACCGCCGATTCCTCGACGGATAGACTCTTCTCTACCTCGACCTCGGCCACGCGCAATTCCTCCTCCCGGCGCTCCTCGATCTCTGCCGCCTCCTACATCTCCAGCTCCCGCTCGGCGACCTCATGAGGAAGCAGGTGCTCCATGGCCACCGCCGTCGTTTCAGACGTGGGTTGCATGCTAGAGTCTGAGGTGGCCTGGAATATCTTGGCGTGTGCATCCTCGATCTTGGCGTGGATGGCCTCGACCCGGGCCAGGGCGACATCAGCGGCACGGACGGCAGCTCAAGCGCTCTCGGCTGCTGTAGCTGCCCCGTCAGCTGCCGCAGACGCCCTCTCGGCAAAAGCGGTCGCGCTCAATGCGGATGCGGCGACAATCTCGGCGTAGGCAGTCGCGCTCGGTGGGGGGGGGGACGCGGCCATCTATGGGCCTTCACGAAGCGTTTCCACTGCCTCATCTTTGAAAGGAGGGGGTGCGGTAATGGGGATCTGGATTCGTGGATTCGAGGGTTGCCGGCAATAGAGCAGACGAGCTGGCGAAGCTAAAGGAGGGAGACCTAAATAGACCCAGATATTTTCATCGCAAACGGTTCCTAGAAAACAACTGTGTGTGATGTTGTAGATATTTTTTATTAGTTGTGAATGACGAATTTGGAATAAAGTGCCAACGGATGGTGTTTTAAATGAACGATAAATTTTGTAGTACTAATACAACTGTCATGTCAAATTTTGGAAAATTTCAGGGGTCATTTGACCTTCTAAGACATTTAAGTGATTTTCTAGCCATTTAATGACCATAATTAAAATTTGAACTACATGTACATGCAACAGCTAACCATAACGGTTTGAAAACTCATATTTCATGTACTCGTGTGCGATTTAATTCCATGTGCGGTAAATTGGAAGGAATTTTCAAACATATTGGTCTAACGCCTATGACACAATTAAGCATGGAGTGACATGGCATTTTAATCCCAAAAAATTAAAAAAAATCAGAAACACATGAAACCTTGGTTGATGTAATGTCATGCCACCAAGATGATGTGGTAAAAAATTGGCATGTTTGACCATAGTTTTACACACACCCCTCACAAACCGGAGCAACTCACTAGAAGGCTCGTGGTTCCGAGAGGGAGTGATGCATGTTTGATGACGAATGGGAGATAGCTTCCTCTTACAGCCTTCAAATTTTTTTCTACGTCTAACATGCACTACTACAACTGTAATGTGATTTTTTTTTAAATTCTAGGGGTCATTTGACCTTTTAAAGACATTTAAGAGATTTCCTAGCCATTTAATGACCGTAATTCAAATTTGAACTACATCTACATGCAACGCGTTACCGAAACGGTTTGAAAAATCATATTTGTGTACTTGTGTGCGAGTTAATTCCATGTGTAGTAAACTAGAAGGAGTTTTCAAAGATATTTATATCACAAGATGGACACATATGCATGAATACGCATGCATGGAGTGGCATGGCATTTTAGTTTCAAAAAAATTCAAAAACATATGAAACCTTAGTTGATGTACTGTCATGCCACCAAGATGATGTGCTAAAGAAATTGGCATGTTTGACAAAATTTTGGACACACACGCCTCACAAACCGGAGCAACTCGCTTGAAGGTTCATGGTTCCGAGAGGGAACAATGCATGTTTGATGACGAACGCGAGACAGCTTCCTCTTATGGCTTTCAATTTCTTTCTACGTCTAACGTGCACTACTACAACTGTAATGGGAAATTTTGGAAAATTCTAGGGGCCATTTGACCTTTTAAAGACATTTACGTGATTTTCTAACCATTTAATGACCGTAATTTAAATTTGGACTACATCTACATGCAAGGCCTAACCAAAACGGTTTGAAAAATCATATCTGTGTACTTATGTGCGAGTTAATTCCATGTGTAGTAAATTAGAAGGAATTTTCAAACACTCACGACATTGACACATGCATACGTATGCATGGAATGACATGGCATTTTAATTCAAAAAAATAGAAAAATGATCAGAAACACATGAAACCTTGGCTGATGTAATATCATGCCACCAACATGATGTGGTAAAGAAATTGGCATGTTTGACGAAAGTTTGGACACACACCCCTCACGAACCGGGGCAACTCGCTAGAAGGTTCATGGTTCCGAGAGGGAACAATGAATGTTTGATGACGAACGGGAGATAGCTTCCTATTACGGCCTTCAAATTTTTTGCTACGTTTAACGTGCACTAATACAACTGTCATGTGAAATTTTGGAAAATTTCAGGGGTCATTTGACCTTTTAAAGACATTTAAGTGATTTTCTAACCATTTAATGACCGTAATTCAAATTTGAACTACATCTACATGCAATGCCTAACCATAACGGTTTGACAAATCATATTTTTGTGTACTTGTGTGCGAGTTAATCCCATGTGCAGTAAATTCGAAGAAATTTTCATACATATTGGTGTCAAGGCATGACATTTTAATTCCAAAAAATTATAAAATGATCAGAAAAACATGAAACCTTGCTTGATTTAATGTCATGCCACCAAGATGATGTGATAAAAAAAATTGGCCTGTTTGGCGAAAGTTTGGACACACACCCCTCACAAACCGAAGCAACTCACTAGAAGCTTCGTGGTTCCGAGAGGGAACAATGCATGTTTGATGACGCATGGTAGATAGCTTCCTCTTATGGCCTTCAAATTTTTTTTCCTACGTTTAATGCACTAATACAAATGTCATGTGAAAATTTGGAAATTTTCAGGGGTCATTTGACCTTTTAAAGACATTTAAGTGATTTTCTAACCATTTAATGACCGTAATTCAAATTTGAACTACATCTACATGCAAGACCTAACCAAAACGGTTTGAAAAATCATATTGGTGTGTACTTGTGTGGGAGTTAAAAAATTATCAAATGATGTAAATATCTAGTGTTCAAAAAAGAAAATCTAAAGATCGGGCAAGACAATCGGCCCCCACATGATTGGCACTCTATCTCGCGGCTCGAGGTTTGGTAGGTGATTGATGGGGATCATTAATCAGACATGGTTCTGTATTGGATACCGTTAGCTATTATGTTCACACACGGATTTGCTGCGGGAATTGTGTATAATTCAAACTACAGTACTCGTAAATTCCGGCGACCGGCGTGTGTACTGTCCTAGTCGATCTAGATTTCGACCGCCAATAAATACTACCTTGCTCACGTCGTCTCGCCTGCATTCTCATCTACATCCTCCCGTCGCTCATCCTCTCTCGCTCTCTCCCTCTCTCTCCACCTCAAATCTATGCCATGGCGCCGCCGGTCTACCCACTCGCCGACGAGGAGTCGCCACCCCCCGAGGATGCTCACTCGATTAGCAGCGACGAGGACCCCTACGCGCCGTCTGACTAGGTTGTGCCGGACCCCCCAACTTTGGATTGGTTTTGGGGCCAGTACAATCCTTGTATGTGGAAGTCGCTGCCGCCGGCTGAGAAAGTCAGGCAAGTGGCATCCAAGAATGAGATGGCGGAGGAGGAAGCCAGGTACAAGGCGGCCTGTGAAGCCCGTGATGCCTCCTGGAAAAAGGAGGCGGCGGAGCTTTGGGGGCAGGCGCGTCGTCGTGCCGAGGAGGTGTACGAAGATGGGTACTTCACGAGGAAGGTCATAGGCGCTGGGCGCCTCATCGCTGTGTGGAGGTGGGCTGATAAGCTCCAGCGTGCCACCGACGACGAGCTCTGGTGGGCGCCTGATACGTTTCCAACGTATCTATAATTTATGAAGTATTCATGCTATTATATTATCCATCTTGGATATGTATGGGCTTTATTAAACAATTTTATATCATTTTTGGTACTAACCTATTGACCCAGAGCCCAGTGCCAGTTCCTGTTTTTTCCCTTGTTTCAGTGTTTCGAAGAAAAGGAATATCAAATGGAGTCGAAATGGAATGAAACCTTCTGGAGAAGTTATTTTTGGAAGGAAAGCAACCTGATAGACTTGGAGTGCATGTCAGGAAAGAAACGAGGTAGGGGGGGCGCCCACCCCCCTAGGGCGGGCCCTCCACCCTCGTGGCCCCCTCGTGGCTCCCCTGACGTACTTCTTCCTCCTATATATACCCATATACCTAAAAACTTAGGGGAACATAATAGATCAGGAGTTCCGCCGCCGCAAGCCTCTGTAGCCACCAAAAACCAATCGGGACCCTGTTCCGGCACCCTGCTGGAGGGGGGGGAACCCTCACCGGTGGCCATCTTCATCATCCCGACGCTCTCCATGATGAGGAGGGAGTAGTTCACCCTCGGGGCTGAGGGTATGTACCAGTAGCTATGTGTTTGATCTCTCTCTCTCTCTCTCTCTCTCTCTCTCTCTCTCTCTCTCTCTCTCTCTCTCGTGTTCTTGATTTGGAACGATCTTGATGTATCGCGAGCTTTGCTATTATAGTTGGATCTTATGTTGCTTCTCCCCTTCTACTCTCTTGTAATGGATTGAGGTTTCCCTTTGAAGTTATCTTATCGGGTTGAGTCTTTAATGACTTGAGAACACTTGATGTATGTCTTGCCGTGCGTATCTGTGGTGACAATGGGATATCACGTGATTCACTTGATGTATGTCTTGGTGATCATCTTGTGGGTTCCGCCCATGAACTTATGCATAGGGGTTGGCACACGTTTTCGTCTTGATTCTCTGGTAGAAACTTTGGGGCACTCTTTGAACTACTTTGTGTTGGTTGAATAGATGAATCTAAGATTGTGTGATGCATATCGTATGATCATACCAACGGATACTTGATGTGACATTGGAGTATCTATGTGACATTAGGGTTTTGGTTGCTATGTGTCTTAAGGTGTTATTCTAGTACGAACTCTAGGGCTGTTTGTGACACTTATAGGAATAGATCAACTAATTGATTGGAAAGAATAACTTTGAGGTGGTTTCGTACCCTACCATAATCTCTTCATTTGTTCTCTGCTATTAGTGTCTTTGGAGTGACTCTTTGTTGCATGTTGAGGGATAGTTATATGATCCAGTTATGTTATTATTGCTGAGAGAACTTGCACTAGTGAAAGTATGAACCCTAGGCCTTGTTTCCTATCATTGCAATACCATTTACGCTCACTTTTATCATTAGTTACCTTGCTGTTTTTTATATTTTTAGATTACAAAAACCTATGTCTACCATCCATATTGCACTTGTATCACCATCTCTTCGCCGAACTAGTGCACCTATACAATTTACCATTGTATTGGGTCTGTTTTGGACACAAGAGACTCTTTGTTATTTGGTTGCAAGGTTGTTTGAGAGAGACCATCTCCATCCTACGCTTCCCACGAATTGATAAACCTTAGGTCATCCACTTGAGGGAAATTTTCTACTGTCCTACAAGCCCCTCCACTTGGAGGCCCAACAACGTCTACAAGAAGAAGGTTGCGTAGTAGACATCAAGCTCTTTCCTGGCGCCGTTGCCAGGGAGGTGAGTGCTTGAAGGTATATCTTTAGATCTTGCAATCAAATCTTATTGTTTCTTGTTTTATCACTACTTTAGTCTATAAAAGAAAACTACAAAAAAATGGAATTGAGTTTACCTCATATGCTTCATATTTTTAATATCTTTCGTGAGTATGATGGAAAAGAAAATTGTGCCAAAGTGTTAGGAGAAGAATGCATCAAAATGTTTGGCACTAAAGCTTCGAATGATGAGCATGATTGCAATGTTGTTAGTATGAACTCCTTGAATATCCATAGTACAAATGATGATTGCACTAGTTATGATGAAAATGTCTCCTATAAACATGTCAATTTTTGTGGAGTGCATTGGGTTTGTAAGTACACACCAAATAGGGAAGATAGATATTGCAAGAGGCATAAGTACTTAGAAACTAAATTGTTGCAAGAAATGCTAGATGTTTGTGCTGAAAATTTAAATTTTCTTGGCCATACTTGTGAACTTTGCCATGAACGGGGTCATTTAACTATCCGATGCAAATTGTTTCATGATCTAATCGTGTCCAAAAATTGTGATGACTTGATCTCCCTTGCATATTATAATGAACTTAGTTTGCTTATGGGTTATGAAGAAATGAAATGTATAACTAACTATCTTTGAGAATTTGCCCGTTATAAACTTCTTGGTTATGATCTTGAGGAAATTTATATGTATTGTGCGGTGAATTGCGTTGAAAATCCTTATACTTCCCAATATTCTCCTATTATTTCTTATGAAGAATCAAGTAACGAGGAGGAGCCTTCTATTCAACCAATCTCATTAATAAGGAGCTCCGAAAAGAGGATTGAACCCACACATGATGTGGTGAAGAAGAAGAAAAGAAAAAAGAATAGAGGTAAAAAGATATCTCTCCCAAATAATGTTGCTCCTATTATTGTTGCGCCTCATGAAAATGAATCAAAAATAATTGTGGAAGATGATGCACTTGATGATGATCTCGTTATGCCTATTGCTTGTTGTGATGATTATTATTGGGAATATAACGATACTTCTTATGATCTTGAAAATCTTTTTGGCACTTGCTTGGAAGAATATGATAATTGCTATACTATTGCTGCTATCCATACTATTAATGATGAGAGTGATTATGCTTATGATATGAAAAGGCCCAAGCTTGGGGATGTTATGTTTGGAGAAGATGATGTTTTTGAGAATATTTTTGCTGCAATTAATGTTTGTCCCAAGCTTGGGGATGCTATGTTTAATTAAGATGATATTTTTAGCCTCTCATGTTTTGATATGCAAAGTTGTTATGATGATAGCATGCCTTCTACCTATGATGATTATATTGATGAAAGTGGGTTTGGAAGAGTGTCAACTTTAGGAAGTAGTGATCCCACTATTTTGGAGGATGTTAAATCTTATAATATTTATGGAAGTGGATTTGGAGATGTCATGACTTTATTTACTGATCTATCCACTATCTCGGAAGAGGTTTCAATCGATTATGATGAGAACAAAGTTGCTACTTATGATGATTATTGTGATAAAACTTATGCTATAAAAGTAGTGATGATTATATTTATAAAAATTGTCATGATTATGATTACCCTTTTTCTGAACATTGCCCTTTTAATGTGGAAACAATTTATGGTATTCAAGTCTCTCATGATACTCCCACTATTTCAAATGAGAAGAATTTTGCTTATGTGGAGAGTAGTAAATTTTCTATGCAAGTAGATCATGAAAAGAATGCTTTAGGTGCTGGTTATATTGTTGAATTCATTCATGATGCTACTGAAAATTATTATGAGGGAGAAATATATGCTTGTAGGAATTGCAATAATATCAAGTTTCCTCTCTATGTGCTTCAAATTTTAAAGTTATGCTTGTTTCGCCTTCCTATGCTAGTTGATTCTTGTTCCCTTAAGTTGTTTGCTCAAAAAATCCCTATGTATAGGAAGTGGGTTAGACTTAAATGTGCTAGTCATATTCTTCATGATGCTCTCCTTATGTTTCAATTCTTATCTTTTATGTGAGCATCATTGAAATCAGCATGCCTAGCTAGGGGCGTTAAACGATATCGCTTGTTGGGGGGCAAACCAATTTTATTTTAGTTTCTTGGTTTTCGGTTCTGTTTAGGAATGAATAATCCATCTAGCTTCTGTTTATCTGTGGTTTTGTGTTTTAATTAGTGTTTGTGCCAAGTAGAACCTTTGGGAAGACTTGGGTGAAGTCTTTATGATCATGCTGTAAAAAACAGAAACTTTAGCGCTCATGAGATTTGCTTCAACTTTTTACTGGAGAGTGCTATTTAGTTGATTCTTTATGCATATGATTACTCGACAAATTCCTCAGGTAAACCAATTTAGTTTCGAATTTTTGGAGTTCCATAAATATACGTTTGATACAGATTACTACAGACTGGTCTGTTTTTGACAGATTCTGTTTTCCGTGTGTTGTTTGCTTATTTTGATGACTCTATGGCTAGTAAAATAGTTTATAAACCATAGAGAAGTTGGAATACAGTAGGTTTAACACCAATATAAATAAATAATGAGTTCATTACAGTACCTTGAAGTGGTGTTTTGTTTTCTTTCGCTAATGGAGCTCACGAGATTTTCTGTTAAGTTTTGTGTTGTGAAGTTTTCAAGTTTGGGGTAAAGATTCGATGGACTACAGAATAAGGAGTGGCAAGAGCCTAAGCTTGGGGATGCCCAAGGCAGCCCAAGGTAATATTCAAGGACAACCAAGAGCCTAAGCTTGGGGATGCCCCGGATGGCATCCCCTCTTTCGTCTTCGGTCATCGGTAACTTTACTTGGAGCTATATTTTTATTCACCACATGATATGTGTTTTGCTTGGAGCGTCATTTTGTTTTGTTAGTATTTGCTTTCTGTTGTTTAGAATAATGTTTTGCATCTCTATTTTCAATAAAAATGTCAAGGATATCCTTTATCATGCTTATTTTGCAAGTATGCATGTTGCTGTTTGAAAACAGAAAGTTTACCGCTGTTGCAAAAATTCCTTAGAAAATTCAGAATGTGATAAAATGTTGAAACCTTTTGCATAATAATCTCTGATAAATTTACTACAGTGGGAATTTTCTTTCATAACTTTTGGAGTTAGGGAAGTATATTGAATCTTGCATTCTTTACAGACTATACTGTTTTGGCAGATTGTTGTTATGTTTGCATTGTTTGCATATGTTTTCTTGTTTAATGACTAGAAAATATGCCCGTGTGTTGCAACGGGAGGAAAATAATATCTTAAAATTCCCCATATCCCCGCACACACTCTTCCACGTCCTCTACAGGAACACAACGCCCGATCTATATTGTAGCTTAGCCTGCTTTCTGCCATCGTTAGCCCGCGAGATCTTGATAGTGGTGGGGTTGGTCGGTGTGGTGGCGACCACCCAACTGATGCCCTTGTCTCCTCCGGGTCCACCTCTGTCTCGAAGTTGTGGTTGCATTCTCATTCGGTTGCTACACGGCTACCTTCGAGGCACGGTTGCTTCGACTATTCTCTCCTACGACAATGTTATCGAAGGATTACTAATTGCAGCGCATAAATTTTGTTTGATTGACATAATTAGTGCATAACCAGGCATGAATGTCCCTTCATTATCAGGGTTTATTCTCTTTGACTATTTTTGCTCTCATGTGCCTACATTTTTTTATTAATTAGAGCAAAACCAGCATATTATTTTTTATTAGCACATGCCCACAATTTTTTTAATTATAGGCTATAGCCAACCAACATATTGTTTTTTATTGGCATGTGCAAGTTACCTCCGGCAGTAATTTGTGGAGTACCATGTTCTGCACATGATTCTCGAGACAACTTTGTCACACAACCTTCTTATTTCCAGACAACTTAGGCACATATAAAAACGGGTGTGATTTAGTATAAAATTCCAAGGTGAGACTGTTCCTATCATAATTGCAAGTTATCTGAGTTTTGGCTTTGTTTGTCGACACAGTATGGAAGGTTCATAGTTCAATCCCATCGCGCCTTTAATATTTTGCTGCTTGTCAGTGTGACAGAAAAAAGAAATTCGTGGTAGGCCCAGTTGGGGATAAGCGAAAAAATGGGGAACTACGTGTGGAATGGACGGAACAAAATCTATATGTATTTTTTTCTTTTCGTGGGGCAGCTGTGTGGGAGCTACTATATGATGCTAGTTGCACCAAATAGCACGTGGAACGCACAACCAGTCCCGTCTGGGCCAGATACTGGCAGGCACCAAAATGACATGTGTTTACAGGGCATGACTAATAATCCAGAAAAACGACAGGTTAAACGACCGAAAAGATGACCTTAAAGACTCGACCACGTGCTGCTAGCCATGGCAACAAACACCTACAGCTAACGAGTGGCAAACGCGAATATTTAAGAACATAGTACAACATCAGATTTATTTATTTTTGAATTTAAAAAAATGAATTGCCAAATATTCTTGGAAAATTGGACGTTTTTTGAAATTACGAACAATGTTTTTAATATTCCATCCAATTTGAAAAAAAGGATGACAAAATCTGAAACCGCATCATTTTCTGAAGACATGAACCTTTTATGAAAACACAAACTTTTTTGAAGTTGTGACCGACTTTTAAGAATGGAACATGTTTTGAACATTATGAACAATTTTATAAAATTCATTTTTAAACGCGGACATTATTTTGAATTTTTGAATATTTTACTAAAACAAGAATATTTTTTAAATTTGAAATATTTTAAAAATGCATTTATTTTGAAAATACCAATTTTTTTGAATATGTCCTTCATTTCGAAAAAATGGGAACGAGAATTTGTTCGAAACATTTTGAGAAATTGTCGGGGAAACTGCCTCCGCGAGCACCTATGTGGACGGAGCCCCTTTCGGTTCGGCGGGGGGCGGAGGTCGCACGAAGAGCAGATCGAGGCGGAGCACACGAGCGGTTTTAGCCAGCTTCGGAGCTCTCCGGAGAGATAATACTCCTACTGCTGCTTTGTGGATTGTATTGAGTTCTTTCTCGGGAGCGCTGAGTGCTACAGTACGCACCAGCAGCTAACGAGACCGAGCGTGAATGTTCTCCCGTCCTCCCTCTCTACGTTGTGCATGGGCCTCCTTTTATATGCTTAAGGGGTCACCGACAGGTGGCAACATAGGCAAGGGCAAAAATGGAAAGGTGCTGCGGTAGGTACAGCTACCTACACAGTGTATCATACCTAACCCTGACGGCAGGGGACAAGGGCATTAAATGCTTATCTACATCGCCCAAACAGTGCAGAAAAGGGACCGTCAGGGACGCCACCGCTCGCCATGATGGCGATCTTGTCAGCGCCGCTTGCCACAGTGCACCCCGGGATGCACAGCCTCCCGCCACGTACGCCTGGAAGGGTCCCAGAGCGACACGTTGGTGGATGTGCTGGAGCGCGGGTACAGAGTGGTTGCTTACCGCGGTTGTTGTCTTGTCTCGTCTGGAAGCTTGTCGCTCGCCGGGTCTTGCCGGGACGCGTGGCGCGTCGCGGCAAGTTCCTTGAGATGCCTTGGTTGGCCTTCCCGACAAGCTCCTCTTGCCGGGGCTTTGTGCCTTGAGTGGCCTTCCCGGCAAGCTCCTCTTGCCGGGGCCTTGTCTCCTTGGCTTGAATACTTTGTTCATGAATGGCTCCAGAGGAACCACGCGGGTCCTTGGCGGTCACCCGGCAAGCCTTGCCGCGGGGCGCTGCGACTGCCCGTGCACAAGTTCGGGATACTAGGGTACCCCTACTCTAGTACACCGACAGGAGCCCCCGGGCCTGGGCCATACACGGTGCCGAGCGCTGTTGTGCCAGGCCCAAAATAGGGGACGGGCATGCGCGGCCTGGATCACGCCGTATCTTGCTCCGTATCCACCGCGCCCTCCCCGAACGGCACGCGTTGATTGCGGCATCGTGGGAGAGATCGTGGGTGGTTTCTTTTTTCGGAAGGGCCAAACATCTGCCCCCTCCCTCCTTATAAGCAGGGGAAACAGGGGCAGTTCGTGCCTTCCCCATAAACGGAGGGAGGCGTGGAGGCGTGGTTTTCGAGGCGTCCACTCCCCACGATCACGGGGTGGGGAGAGGTCGCCTCATCCGTCGCCTCGGTTCTGTACGCCTGCCACGCGGCTTCCATGCGCTTGGGGTGGAAACGGTGGAGGCGGGAAATCGGGCTGTCGTGGGTCGAGGCAGCGGGTCGGTCCCAGTCCCCTGCTCCTTCTATGTCTTGATTAGCTGAGCGGGGCGGCCGAGCCCCCACCCTGTTCCTTTATAAGGAGTGGAAGGGGGGACGGAGGCCCGTATTCTTTCATCTCCTCTTTCCTTCAGCTTCTGCTCCCCTCTCTCTCATTCGCCATGGAGAAAGGGAACCCTGGTCCTTCAACGGTGGCGGCGAGGGTCGCCGCTAGACAATGCGTCCCTCCCTCTCCCGCACCCGTGGTGGCAGAGCCAACCGTAAGGGGAAGAGGGAGGGGGCGAGGCCGCGGGCGAGGTCGAGGGCGAGGCCGAGGCGCTCGGGGAAGAGGTGGACGGGGCGGCTCGCCGGCCTCGCCTCCGCCAGCGGTTCGTCTTCCCATGGCGGACCATATTGGGGACGACCCTTGCAAGTTCTTTGTCAGGCTGCGTCGGCCGCCTCGTCGTCGCCTTCGTCTTCTGACTCCATTTGCGAGCGAGATGGAGTTGGATCCGCCCGAGACACTGAGGCTGCACATGAGGGGCTGTGGAATCAGGGGTACGCGAGTCTGCGTTGACTTCCCGGCCCCTAATGTGATGTATCTTGGTCGAGGGTGGAAGACGTTCGCCCGTATCCACCGCCTGATGGAGGGGCTCACCCTCCATTTTAAGCTGATGGAGGGCGGTCTCCTCTCCGTCAAGGTCTTCGGGTGCTTCGGAACTCGGGCAAGGTGTTGCGTGGAGAGCTCCTCTGATAGCGAAGACTCCTCCTCGAGCGAGAGTGACGAGGGGGACAGCGGCAGCGACGATGGGGGTAGCGGGCGGCAGGATGACGGGTCCGACTAGGTGTTGGGCGTCGCTCCGTGCGGCACCGGCAACCCCATCATCCGTGTCACCGGCTCCTTGAGCTTCTCGGGGTCGTCTCCTTGGGCGGCTGGCGTAGGGAGGCTGCGGAAGAGGAAGAGGGCGGGCGGCAAGGCCGTCAACTCAGAGTACGTGGGCGCGACGCCCTCGACAGTGTGCTGACGTCCTGCTGCCTCGTCTTCGAGCCCTGCCTCCGGCGCCGCCATAACCATCCAGCCTTTGGAGGACCACCGAGATGTTCTCTTGGTGTCTTCTGCCACCTGTAGCTCGCCTAGGCGCCCCTTTTGCCCTTTTCGCCTCCTTGACCTACCTCCTGAAGAGAGGGACAAGAAAGGGATTACGGGCACCTTATCTCTTTTTAATTTGTAAGCCCTCGGGCCTTAGCTGCATTTAAAACTTGTAATCCCATCATTCATGTTTTTCATTCTCTATGAACTGTACCTGAGTGGAATGTTTTTTTTGTGAAAAGGGGATGCTTGCCGGGTCACTTGTCTTGTGGGTGGAACCCACGTCAAGGAGCAAATCCTTAATATCTTTAAGATAGACACTTCTTTTCCCGGCAGCAGGCCCTGCCGTCTTCCCACGTCGCTCGACCTTTCTCACGCTTTTGACGAAGGCAGGGATGAGGCGGGTTCAGGCTCCTCGTTTCGTCCCTTTGCTGCCGCGACTACGACCAAACCTGGCCCCAGGAACGAGCCCTAGGGCCTAGAGTTAGGGGAGCACGGTAGCTTTTAGGAAGAAACGAGGTTTCGCATTCCTCAGTCCATAAGAGAATGCATGATAAGGGATGAAAAACTTATCTGGTTCGCCGTGGGTGAGTCTTTGTACTTGCAGCCCTCGACAACACTGGCTTGCCGGGGTCCAGATGCTGGTCCGTCCTCCTTCTCTTTTTCGTCCTCAAGAGGTCCGGCCAGGATATGCGAGCCCTGCGAACCAAGGGAAATGAAAGAACGACAAAGGGACGGACACCCGACCTCTAAGCTAGGGGTTAGCCGCTATTAAGCACTATCAACCCTAACCAAGGACGAGACTCGATCTAGCATGCATGCTATAACTTAGGGCGCCAGCGCTTCATCTATGCTCAGGGTCTGCGCCTGGCTTTGTACAAAGGATTACATGCAACAGCGGTAAGACTTGTACAAAAGGTGGTTGCCGGAGCAGGGTCCGGCAACCGCGCCTTACGGGTAAAACTTACGAAGATGCTCGATGTTCCAGGAGTTGCTCACCGGAATGCCATCTTCGATCTCAAGGCGGACAGCGCCAGGCCTAGTGACTCGTTTCACCCGATAAGGGCCTTCCCACTTCGGTGTCAACTTGTTGGAATTCTTGGCGGAATGAACGCGCCGAAGAACAAGGTCGCCTTCCTCGAGACTTCTGGCATTAACTTTGCGGCTATGGTAGCGGCGCAAAGCTTGCTGGTAGCGAGCAGTTCGTACCGCAGCCTGAAGACAGTCCTCCTCAAGGAGCAGCGCGTCATTTTGTCGCAGCTGCTCTTGCTCAAGCTCATCATAAGCGAGCACTCGAGGCGACCCGTATACGAGTTCCGTGGGGAGAACTGCCTCTGCTCCATAGACTAGAGTGGAAGGTGTCTGGCCAGTGGCTTGATTTGGCGTTGTCCTGGTCGACCAAAGAACCACCGGCAGCTCCTCAATCCAGTTTCTTCCGCACTTGTGCAGCCTGTCGAAAGTCCTAGTCTTGAGTCCACGCAGCACTTCAGCATTTGCCCTCTCCGCTTGACCGTTGCTCCTGGGGTGAGCAACAGAAGCAAAGGAGACCTTGGCGCCAAGGTCTTGGACGTACTGCATGAAGGTGCGGCTCGTGAATTGCGTACCATTGTCGGTGATGATCCTGTTAGGGATCCCGAAGCGGCAAACAATCGACCTGAAGAACTTGACTGCTGACTGTGCTGACACCTTCCTCACTGCTTCCACTTCCGGCCACTTTGTGAACTTGTCGATTGCGACGTACAAGTACTCAAAGCCCCCGACTACTCGGGGGAAGGGGCCGAGGATGTCGAGCCCCCAGACCGAGAATGGCCAGGATAAAGGGATCGTCTGGAGAGCTTGAGCTGGCTGGCGTATTTGCTTGGAATGGAACTGGCACGCTTCACACTTGGTTACTTGTGTAGTTGCATCCTGGAGGCCTGTCGGCCAAAAGAAACCTTGCCGGAATGCTTTGCCGGCAAGTGCTCTTGCGCCATTGTGGTGACCACAGATGCCTCCATGTATCTCTGCCAACAGCTTCTGTCCATCTTCCCGGTGAATACACTTCAATTTCACACCGTTGAGTCTTCTTCTGTACAGTGCGTTGTCGACAAACTGGTACATACTTGACTGCCGGGCTACTCTTTCCGCTTCTTCTTGCTCTTCGGGAAGTTCTCCTGTCTGAAGGAAACGGACGATCTGCTGTGCCCATGCTGGAGCTTGTGGCTCGACAGCAAGGACTAAAGGCACATCTGCTGCTGTGGGAACATCCGCTTCTACGGCGAGAAACTGCGGTTCAGCCGGAGTTTGACGTTCCCCGGCAAGCTTGCCGGAGCAAAACTTGTCGGGAGCATCTGCTTCAACGGAACAAACCCTGGGGTTTGCCGGGGCAGACTGCTCCCCAGCACTCTTGGTGTTGATCTTGGGGACCTTCTTGGCGGCGGCTTCGGGAAGCTCTGCCGGAAAATAGTCACCAGAAATCAACTTCCTCTTCTTGCTCTGTCTAGTGGATGGCGTCACAGACGGTTGAGTCAGCTTGAGCACAAAGATCCCTGGTTCCATAGGTAACTTAAGTGCTGCGCACTTTGATAGGCCATCGGCAATGTCGTTCTGAGCTCTTGGAACATGTTCCATCTGTAGGCCGACAAAGTGCTCTTCTAGCTTCCTCACTTCATCAACGTAAGCTTCCATCACGGACTCTGATAACTCTTATTCACTTGGCGGACGACAAGCTGCGAGTCACCCCTGACAATGAGCTTCTTGATCCCAAGGTCTGCCGCGATCCTGAGACCGGCAAGCAATCCTTCATACTCTGCAGTATTGTTTGTTGCTTGCTCCTTGGGAAAGTGCATCTGGACTACGTACTTGAGGTGCTCTCCGGTGGGTGCGACAAGCAGCACGCCAGCACCGGCGCCTTGCAGCGAAAAGGCACCATCAAAGTACATCAGCCACTCTTTGCTTGCTTCCTTGATGGGGATGCTCATTTCTGGAATTTCTTCGTCGGGCGTTGGCGTCCACTCTGCTATGAATTCTGCCAATGCTCTGCTTTGGATAGGTTAAGTGTTCTCAAACTTGAGGCCAAAGCTTGACAGTTCCAGTGCCCAGTCAACAATCCTGCCTGTTGCTTCTGGATTCTGCAGTATCCTCTTCAGCGGAAAGCGAGTGACAACTGTGATCTCATGTGCTTGGAAATAATGGCGCAGCTTTCTCGAGGCCATAAGAAGGCCGAAAAGCAATTTCTGCACACCAGAGTACCTTGACCTAGCCCCCTGCAGAAGGGAACTGACAAAGTAAACTGGGCGCTGCACCATTTTCTTCTGTATCTCCTCGGGCGCCTGCGCAGATCCATCTTTGCCGGGACCAGAGCTTGTCGGGGAAGCCCCCCGCTTGTCGCTGGATGCGCTCGCCGTGGTTGTTGGCTCATCATCTGCCTCCCTCTCCGCTACTAACGCAGCACTAACCACTTGATTGGTTGCCGCCAGATACAGCAGCAACTTCTCTTGTAGCTTAGGTGCGACAAGTATTGGAGTGGAGGACAGGTATCTCTTCAAGTCCTGCAGCGCAGCCTCCGCTTCCGGAGTCCATTTCATTGGACCTGCCTTTTTCAAAATTTTGAAAAAAGGCAGGGCGCGCTCAGCGGACTTAGAGATAAACCTGCTAAGAGCCGCCACGCAGCCGGCAAGTCTCCACACATCCTTGACGCGCTTCGGTGCTTCAATCTGATCAATGGCCTTGATCTTGTCGGGATTGGCTTCAATTCCCCGCTGAGACACGAAGAACCCGAGAAGCTTGCCGGAAGGGACTCCTAACACGCACTTCTCGGGGTTGAGCTTGAGGCTGATCTTGCGCAGATTTGCAAAAGTCTCTTCTAAATCTTGAATCAGAGTTGCTTTGTCCCTGCTCTTGACCACTATATCATCCATGTAGGCTTCCACATTTCTGTGTATTTGTGGCTCAAAAGCGGTATGGACGACCCTTGCAAATGTTGAACCAGCATTCTTTAAACCGAAAGGCAACCGTATGAAACAGTATGTGCCACATGGAGTGATGAATGCGGTTTTCTCCTCATCCTCTTCTGCCATGAAGATCTGATGATATCCTGAGTATGCGTCAAGAAATGAAAGCAAGTCACATCCGGTCGTGGAGTCAACAATCTGGTCGATGCGCGGCAAGGGAAATGGGTCTTTGGGACAAGCTTTATTGACATCGGTAAAGTCGATACAAAGCCTCCATTTCCCGTTTGCCTTGCGCACGACTACAGGATTGGCCAACCACGTAGGATGGAGCACTCCTCTGACGAGGCCTGCTGCTTCCAACTTCTTGATCTCTTCTGCGATGAATTCTTGGCGCTCCACTGCTTGACGGGCCGCACATGAGGACAAACAGCAAGGTGGTGCTCAATTTCTTTCCTGGGAACACCGGGGATGTCAGATGGTTGCCACGCAAACACATCGACGTTCGCTCGCAGGAAAGCAATGAGTGCGCTTTCCTATTTAGGGTCGAGAGTGGCACTGATGGTGAAAGTACCACCAGTGCCATCCTCCTTGGCGGACACCTTCTTGGTCGCTGGCGGAGCTGCCATTGTCTTCTTACACTTGCCGGTGGAGCTCGATGGTGCGTCCTCGACGGTAGCGCAGCACTCTGAAGAGGTGCGCTTGCCGGAGTGGGCATCAGAACTCTTGCCGGACTTGGTCTTCTTCTTCCCCCCGGGAGCTTCAGCGGCAAGTGTCTCGCGATCCGTTGCGGCTGCTGCTTCCCGGTAGATCTTGTCGGCACAGATAAGAGCATCTTTCTTGTCGCCAGGGACAGAGATGACACTTATTGGGCCTGGCATCTTCAGCATGTTGTACGCGTAGTGAGAGGCCGCCATGAACTTGGCGAGCGCTGGACGGCCGAGTATCCCATTGTAAGGCAATGGAAAATCGGCGACGTCAAAAGTGACCCTCTCAGTCCTGAAGTTCAACTCGCTGCCAAATGTTATCGGCAACGTGATCTTCCCCTTCGGCTTGCTCCTTCCCGGGTTGATTCCTTGGAATGTGCCGGTCTCTTCGAGCTCGCTGTCAGGAACCTGGAGTTTCCTGAGCACAGCGGAGGAGATCAGGTTCAAGCCGGCCCCGCCGTCAACTAGCATCTTAGTGACCTTGAGGTTGCGGATAGTTGGTGAAACCAACATCGGCAAGCACCCGACAGCAGTTGTGCGATCAGGGTGGTCCTCAATATCAAAGATGATCGGCGTGCTGGACCATTTCAGAAGCTTGCGTGACTCAACGGGTGGTTCTGCCGCATTGACTTCCCGCACCCACTGCTTGAGTTGGCGGTGTGAAGTATGCAGAGAAGCACCGCCTTCAACGCACAAGACCTCTGTGGCTTTCTGGAACTCCTGCTCACTGGTCTCGTCATCATCCATGTCTTCGTTGTCGTCGTCATCTTCATCCTTGTCGCGGCCGCGGGGAGGTCTGTCTCCTTGCCGCTGCTTGGCCTTGCCGCGGCGTCCTCCCCGGCCGGTGCGCTTCGTACCGGATCCTCCAGCACCTCCTTGGGCTTTCTCCTTGTCGTGTCGCTCGTACTCGGCCTTTTGCAGCTCGACAAGCTGCTCGACCTTCTTGCAGCTCTGGAGGTCATGGCCCTTGGTGCGGTGGATCTTGCAGTACTGTTTGTTGGTGCCATCCTGTTTGTCGGCGGCCGCCACAGCCTGGCAGTTGGCGCATGCGGCAACCTTCTTCCCGGAGCTACCAGCCTTGGCTTTCTTGGCGTCACCTTCGTTGCCGGACTGCTCAACAACTAGCACATCTTTGCCTTTTCTCTTCCTGTTGTTCCGCCGCCGGTTTTTCTTTGCCGGGGCTACATCATCACTGTCAGATCCTCCTGTTCCTGTATTCTCTCCGGGGAGTTTCCTCCCTTCCTCAGCACGTGCACATCTGTCGGCCAGGGCATATAGCTCACTGACATCTCTGATCTTGCACATCGCCATCTCCTCCCGCATCATGCGGTTACGCACGTTCTGATAGAACGCGCTGATGACTGCGGCAGGGTGGACATCTGGGATGTTGCGTTGCACTTGGCTGAATCTCTGGATGTACTTGCGCAGGGGCTCTCCTTCTTTCTGGGCAAGCAGATGAAGATCACTCTCCTGGCCATGAGGTTTGTGGCCGCCTGTAAAGGCGCCGACAAACTGATGGCATAGGTCTGCCCAGGAAGATATGGAGTTGTCTGGCAAGTGCATGAGCCAGGACCTGACGTTGGGCTTGAGCACTAGCGGGAAGTAGTTGGCAAGGATCTTGTCGTCCCGCCCCCCAGCAGCTTGCACCGCGATGGTGTAGATGCTGAGGAACTCCGACGGATGCAACTTGCCGTCGTACTTCTCGGGTACGTCTGGCTTGAAATTTTTCGTGCTGGCCCACTGGACTTGCCGCAGCTCACGGGTAAACACAGGGCAACCTACCGCGTACGGCAGGTCGCCTGGTTCCCCTGGCGCATGCATGTCGATAGTGGGCCCAGCGCGCTAGTCTAACTGACGTCGCGCTTCTCTTTGGCGCTCGATGCGAGTACGAGCGTCTTCTTGCTGTCATTCATGAAGAACTTGGCGTTGATCGCGACGAGATCGTGGATCTGATGAAGCAGTGGAGTCGCTGTCGCGGCGGACCCGGCAAGTCGGCGATCTTGGCCTTCGGGGCGGAGAGTGCACGGTGGTTCCACCCCCACCGGTCTTGTCGCCATCGGGTCGCGCCTGGCTGACTTGCCGCGACTGCGACGTAGTCGGCTGCCGTGGAGTGTCGCCGTTGGCGAAGCCGATGAGACTCTGAATGGTGGCCCTCTAGTCATCGATCTTGTCTGGCGTTGGAGGGAAGTCTAGGAGCAGTTGAGCTCGCGCCAAAGCTTCTGCTGGAGTCGCGGGTAGCGGTGGCGAACGGTGCGAAGAGCGGGATATGCTCGGACTTCTAACTGCGTTAGAAGGAGCAATATCCCGTCCAGGCGACCGTGCTTCGCTCGCGCCAGCACGTTGGCGCGCATGCTGGCCTAGAGCATCCCGAGATCCGCCAGCTCGATTTGGGTCCAGCGAGCGTATGGTACCGTGAGTACCACGACGCTGCTGGTCCTGCGCCTCCTGAGATGGGCGCGGTGCATCTACGGACGCTCGGTCGTCGTGGGAGCCGGCTACACCGCCGATGGGCAGCGCAGCCTTGTCCTTGGACCTGGTGGCACCGTGGGCTCCCTCGTCGACGCCCGTTCTTCCGCCGGCGTCTTCCCCACCAGCCGTTTGCTCCGGCGGCGGTGGGTTCGACGCGGACAGAGCAGCCGCCTCCGAAGCCTTCTTCTTCGGCGGCATGTCGATGAAGTTGATGAAGATCTAGCTCGTGTGAACGCCGGATCAGGTTCACACAACCTCGACGCCCCCTACCTGGCGCACCAAAGATGTCGGGGAAACTGCCTCCGCGAGCACCTATGGGGACGGAGCCCCTTTCGGTTCAGCGGGGGGCGGAGGTCGCACGAAGAGCAGATCGAGGCGGAGCACACGAGCGCTTTTACCTAGCTTCGGAGCTCTCCGGAGAGATAATACTCCTACTGCTGCTTTGTGGTTTGTATTGAGTTCTTGCTCGGGAGCGCTGAGTGCTACAGTACGCACCAGCAGCTAACGAGACCGAGCGTGAATGTTCTCCTGTCCTCCCTCTCTACGTTGTGCATGGGCCTCCTTTTATATGCTCAAGGGGTCACCGACAGGTGGCAACGTAGGCAAGGGCAAAAATGGAAAGGTGCTGCGGTAGGTACAGCTACCTACACAGTGTATCATACCTAACCCTGACGGCAGGGGACAAGGGCATTAAATGCCTATCTACGTCGCCCAAACAGTGCAGAAAAGGGACCGTCAGGGACGCCACCGCTCGCCATGATGGCGATCTTGTCAGCGCCGCTTGCCACAGTGCACCCCTGGCTGCACAGCCTCCCGCCACGTACGCCTGGAAGGGTCCCAGAGCGACACGTTGGTGGATGTTTTGGAGCGCAGGTACAGAGTGGTTGCTTGCCACGGCAAACGCCTTGCTGCGGTTGTTGTCTTGTCTCGTCCGGAAGGTTGTCGCTCGCCGGGTCTTGCCGGGACGCGTGGCGCGTCGTGGCAAGTTCCTTGAGATGCCTTGGTTGGCCTTCCCGACAACCTCCTCTTGCCGGGGCTTTGTGCCTTCAGTGGCCTTCCCGACAAGCTCCTCTTACCGGGGCCTTGTCTCCTTGGCTTGAATACTTTGTTCTTGAATGGCTCCAAAGGAACCACGGGGGTCCTTGGCGGTCACCCGGCAAGCCTTGCCGCGGGGCGCTGCGACTGCCCGTGCACAAGTTCGGGATACTAGGGTACCCCTACTCTAGTACACCAACAGAAATGGGGACACAATATTGTAATTCTGAACATTTTTCAAAAATTTGAAAATAAAACAAAATTCTTGAAATTTTTACTCCTAGTGCAGCAGATAGTCCAAATAAATAAATGGAAGGAAAAACGACACGGGCCGGCACGGTTTTGTGCGCCCCGTGCGAAGGTAGAACTATCTACCACACTGGGCGTCAAATAGTGTGTTCGCAGCTTCCCGAGCAGGCAAATAAGTGGGCTGGCTAAGGTGGGCCACAGCGTGTTCAGCCCAATTACGAAAAATCTGGATTGCTAAAATAAAAAACGGGCGGACGCACAAATATTTAGTACCACCTCGGATAGAACAATAAATTTCGACGGTGAACGGATGAAAAAATTGCAGAAACGCACCTTGCTTTATTAATAAGTATAGATTCTATTTGAGGATAGGAGTATTAAATATTTAGAGGCATTTAATATGCAATGTTGAATAATAATTTTAGTGACTTGCTACAGTATAGTATGATAAGGTTTTTGCATTGGTTTATACTAACTTATCTCATGAGTCCTTGTTGAGATTTGTGTGGATAAAGCTTTTGAGATTTAGGGAGACCGTGATATGAGAGGAATTAAGGAGACACAAAAGCTCAAGCTTGGGGATGCCCAAGGCACCCCAAGATAATATTTCAAGAAGTCTCAAGCATTTAAGCTTGGGGATGCCCCGGTAGGCATCCCACCTTTCTTACTCAAACAATTATCGGTTAGTATCGGTTGAGCCTAAGTTTTTGCTTCTTCACAAGAGTTGTGCTATCCTTGAAATGTAGTTTTATTTTGTTTGTGCTTGATGTTTTGATAAAGTATCAAGATCTGAAATTCTTAAATGAGAGAGAGTCTTCACATAGTTACATAATTATTTAACTACTCATTGATCTTCACTTATATCGTTTTGGAGTAGTTTGTCATTTACTCATGTGCTTCACTTATATCCTATGAGTAAATGGTTGAATGATTTGAATGTCATAAATCTGAAATTATATATGTTTCATATGCCTTTCCCATGGGGAGTAATGCCTTCACATAAGGAAGTAGAGGTGGTAAATTTATTGAAGGTTAGCAAACATTGTATTGGTCACTTGAACAATTCATGAAAGAATATTGAAGGAAGGGAGGTTTCACATATAAATATACTATCTTGACAATCTTCTATGATTGTGAGCCCCATTAATTATTTTCAAACCTGAGCAAATTAGTTGAATTTGGACAAGGAACACAACATAATGAGTTATGCTTGGGTATATTTGTATAAGTTATATTGTTTTGGATCCTCTAACATGTGGTGCTTGCTATTTAGAATCCTTTGCTAGCCAAAATATCTGTACTAAGCGGGAATACTGCTTGTGCATCCAAACTCCTTGAACCAAGTTTCTTCCATAAGTGTCCACCATACCTACCTATATGCGGTATTTACCTGCTGTTCCAAGTAAATTTGCATGTGTCAATCTCTAAACCTTCAAATATTGATCTATTTTGTATGCCTGAATTGCTCATGTAGCGACTACGGGTTAGCAGTATCTTCCATGCTAGGTGGGTTATTCTCACGATGAGTGGGCTCCGCTCATAATTCACGAGAAAATGGCTGGTAACTAGGATGCCCAGTCCCATGATCAAAAGATCGAAATCAAATAAAAAATAATTGCAAACAAAACTCCCCAAGGTTTGATGTTAGTTGGAGGCACCCGTTGTTTCGGGCAAGCCATGGATTGATGACTGTTGGTGGGGGGGAGTAAAAATCTTTACCTTTTTGCTTGGAAACCACCTATAATGTATGTAGTATGGAAGATATTGGGAACTCTTGGTCGTTATGTTGACAATGAAAGCATACCTCTCAAAATTATTTTCATCTCTGTTTTTGCTTCGAGCTCTGGCACCTCTGCAAATCCCTGCTTCCCTCTGCGAAGGGCCTATCTTTTACTTTTATGCAAGAGTCAATAGTATTCCTTCTCATTCCAACCTACTCTTTAGTTGGCAAGCATCATGTGATGGAAAGATCTAAGCATATATGGCCATTCAAATATATTTGATCATGAATTATTATTGTTGACATTACCCTTGAGGTAAAAGGTTGGGAGGCGAAACATTAAGCCCCTATCTTTCTCTATGTTCGATGAATACTATTTGTTCTAAAAATATGCTTTGAGTGGTAGCAATCATGGAAGACTAAATGATAGTTGAGTATGTGAAGTTTGCTGAATCAAAGCTCTGACATAGACTCTTCCTGAAAATAAGATGAATTGTAATTGTTCAATGACTAATAACACGGTTTGTTAGTTTTCAAGAAAGTTTATTTTCTATACTTTAACATGTGAATAGTTTGTTACTTGATCATGCAAAGTTCTGTGAGTTGAGCTACTGTTATGACATATAATGATGCTAGAAAAGGTGATTGAAATTATCATTGATCAAACTTGTGCACCTGCTAGCATTCACACTTCATAAATTCTTTCTTTTATCATTTACCTACTCGAGGACGAGCAGGAATTAAGCTTGAGGTTGCTGATACATCTCCAACGTATCTATAATTTATGATGTATTCATGTTATTATATTATCCATCTTGGATGTTTATGGGCTTTATTAAACACTTTTATATCATTTTGGGACTAACCTATTGACCCAGAGCCCAGTGCCAGTTCCTGTATTTCCCTTGTTTTAGTGTTTTGAAGAAAAGGAATATCAAACGGAGTCGAAATGGAATGAAACCTTCTGGAGAAGTTATTTTTGGAAGGAAAGCAACCTGATAGACTTGGAGTGCATGTCAGGAAAGAAACGATGGAGCCACGAGGTAGGGGGCGCGCCCACAACCCTAGGGCGCACCCTCCACCCTCGTGGGCCCCTCGTGGCTCCCCTGACGTACTTCTTCCTCCTATATATACCCATATACCCTAAAAACTTTGGGGAACATAATAGATCGGGAGTTCTGCCGCTGCAAGCCTCTATAGCCACCAAAAACCAATCGGGACCCTGTTCCGGCACCCTGCCGTAGGGGGGAACCCTCACCCATGGCCATCATCATCATCCCGGCTCTCTCTATGATGAGGAGGGAGTAGTTCACCTTCGGGGCTGAGGGTATGTACCAGTAGCTATTTGTTTGATCTCTCTCTCGTGTTCTTGATTTGGCACGATCTTGATGTATCGCGAGCTTTGCTATTATAGTTGGATCTTATGTTGCTTCTCCCCTTCTACTCTCTTGTAATGGATTGAGCTTTCCCTTTGAAGTTATCTTATCGGATTGAGTCTTTAATGACTTGAGAACACTTGATGTATGTCTAGCCGTGCGTATCTGTGGTGACAATGGGATATCATGTGATTCACTTGATGTATGTCTTGGTGATCAACTTGCGGGTTCCGCCCATGAACTTATGCATTGGGGTTGGCACACGTTTTCGTCTTGATTCTCCGGTAGAAATTTTGGGGCACTCTTTGAAGTACTTTGTGTTGGTTGAATAGATGAATCTGAGATTGTGTGATGCATATCGTATGATCATACCCACGGATACTTGAGGTGACATTGGAGTATCTAGGTGACATTAGGGTTTTGGTTGATATGTGTCTTAAGGTGTTATTATAGTACGAACTCTAGGGTTGTTTGTGACACTTATAGGAATAGCCCAACTGATTGATCGAAAAGAATAACTTTGAGGTGGTTTCGTAACCTACCATAATCTCTTCGTTTGTTCTCCGCTATGAGTGTCTTTGGAGTGACTCTTTGTTGCATGTTGAGGGATAGTTATATGATCCAGTTATGTTATTATTGTTGAGAGAACTTGCACTTGTGAAAGTATGAACCCTAGGCCTTGTTTCCTATCATTGCAATACCGTTTACTCTCACTTTTATCATTAGTTACCTTGCTGTTTTTTATATTTTCAGATTACAAAAACCTATATCTACCATCCATATTGCACTTGTATCACCATCTCTTCGCCCAACTAGTGCACCTATACAATTTACCATTGTATTGGGTGTGTTGGGGACACAAGAGACTCTTTGTTATTTGGTTGCAGGGTTGTTTGAGAGAGACCATCTTCATCCTACGCCTCCCATGGATTGATAAACCTTAGGTCATCCACTTGAGGGAAATTTGCCACTGTCCTACAAACCTCTGCACTTGGAGGCCCAACAACGTCTACAAGAAGAAGGTTGCGTAGTAGACATCAAGCTCTTTTCTGGCGCCGTTGTCGGGTAGGTGAGTGCTTGAAGGTATATCTTTAGATCTTGCAATCGAATCTTTTTGTTTCTTGGTTTATCACTAGTTTAGTTTATAAAAGAAAACTACAAAAAATGGCATTGAGTTTACCTCATACGCTTCATCTTTTTAATATCTTCCGTGAGTATGATGGAAAATAAAATTGAGCCAAAGTGTTAGGAGAAGAATGCATTAAAATGTTTGGCACTAAATCTTTGAATGATGAGCATGATTGCAATGTTGTTAGTATGAACTCCTTGAATATCCATAGTACTAATGATGATTGCACTAGTTATGATGAAAATGTCTCCTATAAACATGTCAATTTTTGTGGAGTGCATTGGGTTTGTAAGGACATACCAAATAGGGAAGATAGATATTGCAAGAGGCATAAGTACTTAGAAACTAAATTGTTGCAAGAAAGGCTCGATGTTTGTGCTGAAAATTTAAATTTTCTTGGCAATACTTGTGAACTTTGCCATGAACGGGGTCATTTAACTATCTGATGCAAATTGTTTCATGATCTAATCGTGCCCTAGGAGAGATTATTAGTTTTAGTATTGTTCGTTTTCAATTTTATGCATTGTACCTAGTAGTTAAGTATCATCACGTATATGTGATGATTATATATATATATATATATATATATATATATATATATATATATATATATATATATATTCTGTGATGATCTAATGAACAATTAATATATATATATATATACATATATTTTGAATTCTATTTTTCTATCTGTTTTTGTATACTCATTTGAATCTAGTTGTTATCATCCACATATACAGAATGGAAAGCGTATATACACACATTGAAATAGAACATATAAGAATGGAAAATAGAGTACACACACTAAAACAAAGTTATACTGTGATTGTTGTGAATACATAGCTATCCACGTTGAAATGACTTTCCAATATAAAACGCGTCCATGAGACCATGACCAGCAAGCCTTGCCTAGGGTAGCTCTGGCTCTGCCTGAACTTGTGCAGGCGTTCGTCCAAGCGGTCAACATGCTCGCGGTACATCTGGAGCGCGATCTCGAGATCCAAGTTGGATATTTCATCATAGATCACCAGCTCGAGGATGTGACGACCATGTTCCTCTACTGCGCCCAGGTGGACACCTGGGCCAAGGAGGCGGTCGAGGCTACGGACTAGCACATTGGCATCCAGCGGGCCGCGGACAAGGCGAATGGCAGCACCCACGTGAACGGCCTCTGGTGCAAGTACAACGCTGAGGGCCTCTGCCCACTCCTGGCGAGAAATGGGGGTACTGACAGGACATGTACCAGTTGCGACGCCGTGTCGACAGCAGGCAAGCGCCAATGGATCCGCTGTTGCTATGTGGTGCACCACGCCTCTCGCTCTGCGGCGCTCCAACGGTCTCGCCGTGCGGCGAGCCGCAGCTTATCGGCTAGGACGCGCCTAGCTTGCTCTACGGTGCGCCATCGATCATGTTGTGCGGTGAGCTACAGCCTGTCGGAACTGACATGTCTATCTTGATCTGTGGCGCTCAAGCGCCATGCGCCAAAGGTCTGCTCAACCCTGGCGATGACGCGCATCACGACGTCATCCATCGCACTGCCGGGGAGCGCCTCGGCCTCAACGGGATGTGGCGCCTGCTGGTTTTCTGCGTCGATGAGGTTGATGGCAGAGGCGGCACTCTGGTGGGTTGGCATGCTTGGAAAAGGTGGATGTGCTACAGTCTGCGCTTGTCGCCTTCGTGCGTCGCCCCCCCCCTATGTGCAATATAGCAGGGTGGCGGGAAACAGGTGAGGAAATGGTGGGAAATGGTGGAGTGTTCGTAAAATGCCATCAATTAATGGAAACTTAGCATCGAGCTAGCACAAGTTGTAGATGATGATCAGATGAACACGGACCACACTAGGGAACCCGTCGGTGATGAATTCATCAATCCCAAATGGTTGAATACTAGCAAGCGTTTACCCACAACACACATGGCCTATTCCATCACAAATAGGAAGGATGGATCAACTGTATGTCACGTATCACACATTGTCAAAAAGTAATGTGGTAGACCTTCTTTAACGTGTGTTAAAAAATAATAAAGAAATAAAAAACAAGGACCTCGAGGTTAAATTAGCTGAGGGAATGGGGCATTTCGGTCATTTGACCGAAATGACCCATCCCATCACCTAATTTAACATCAACACAACTTCACATCTAGTCACCCATCCGATGGCTGCTCTAGCCTGAGCACACTTAACTTCATAGTTCTCTTACATGAGCTACTGGTGGACCAGCTAGTCCTTGCTGATATGGATGCCTCTTCACATCTTTATGGCGTATCCAGATGACCGCCCGTCCCACAATGGCCAATAGATGTTGTGTAGACAGAGCATATCACATATGTCTTATTAGAAGCAATCGTCTGCGTTATTATCGGTCTTCGCACACATTTCTGATTACATACCTGTTTGCCGCGTATCACACACATCTTGTTATATTGAACCGTTTCTGTTCTCTTGCATAATCACAAATAGTTCGTCCGAGTGAACCGTATGCTGTATATCGCACACACCTTCATCTGGCTACCCGTTTCTTTTGTGTTGCCTAATCACGAATAGTTCATCTGAGTGAACCGTATTCTGTGTATCGCACACGCCTTCATCTGGTTGCCCGTTTCTTTTGTTCCTCCTCATCGCAAACAGTTAATTGAACTGAACCGTATGCCCTTCATCGCACACGCAAATAAAACCTAAACCGTGTTTGATGCATCCGTCATCGCAAATGTTTTATACATTTCTGACGGTTTTCATACACCACCGTTTGCGATTATGGCATCGCCCACAGCTTCTTGAAGCGTCTCTGATTGTAGTGCCGCGTTAGCAGCATCCTGCAGTAGTGCCATGTGCCTGTTTGGCTCCTCACTTACCCCTTCGTGTCCTTAGACCATATATACTACTCCACCTACACCATCTTAGGGTTAGCGAAGTAGTAGCTCATTTGAGAAGCTTTGCTCTCCACTTGATCCCTTCTCCATCGGAGTTCATGACCTCTACGGAGAAATCCCCCAAGTGGATTCAAGACCCCTCACGGGAAGACCCCCTCAAGAGCTCCTCAGGGAGAAGAACTCGCTACTTGTATCATCCCTTGTTGATTGTGGATTTGTGTATCTCTTTGTGTTTCGAGGATCTAACACATGTGTAATCGAATCTTGTTGGTTTGAGTGATTTCCTCCCGTGTTTCCCTTTGTGTTTCCCCTCATTTTCCCCTTGTGTTTTTCGTGTTCTTCACGGGATCCACTCCTTCCATGAAAGATCGGCATCTAGGGTTCTACCCTACATTAGTTCCTCAGCTTCCTGGGAGTCAGCTGCATAGGCCACTGTTTACTCCTCTGTACGGAGGGGGGGCTCTGTGTTACCATTGATGGTTATAATGCCATTGGGCCCTGGGATTTTCAACTTTAGGTAAGCGTAGTGCGGTACCATGTTGAAGTGGGCGAATGCAGTACGGTCGGGCTGTGCATGATAGCCACTTTGAAAGGGGACTATGTCAAAGACCAAGTCTTCACTTTGGAAGTTATCAGGGAACCGAAAATAACCTCCAGTGTTACAATGCCTGAGCGTCGGGCCTTTTTGCCGGGGATGACACCCTTAAAAGTGGTGTTACTAGGATGGATTCTTGATGAATCAATGTCCATCTTCCCAATCGTGTGAGCATATATCAGGTTTAGGCTACTTCCGCATCCATGAGGATGTGGATTAGGTGAAACCCATTGACAATGGGATATAGGACCAGGGTTGCCGACTCACCATGACGGAAACTAGTCGGGTGCTCCTTTTTGTTAAAAGTGATTGTGCAAGCTGACCACGGGTTGAGCTTCGGGGCTACAGGCTCCAAGGTGTAACGTCCGGATAATTAAAACTATAGTAAACTCTGCTAATGATGCCTTGTCACCATATTTTCCTAAGCCAAACTGCCTTTCGATAAAAATCAAAGTCAAATTAAAATTTAAATTTGAAAGTCAATTTATTACTTCTTCAAACAATAAAACAAAAATGTGTATAATATGATCTAAAATCTCCAAGCATTGGTAAAAATAAAATCAACTACATTGGATGCCCAAATTGCCCCTGAGAATTATTTTAGTGGACCAATAGCATTAAATTAAGCCTTTTAAATTAAATAAATATTTAAACTATTCAAAATAAGTTGAGGCTTGTTATGCTAGCTGAAAACATTGCATAGTATTTATTTGATAAATATTAAGTTCAACTAAAATCACTTGGTATTTAATTAAATTGCCAAACTGAGAGGGAATAAAGGAACAGTATAAAAAATAAGAATTAGAGTAAATCTCCTCTGCACTAGCAATCACTGTTCCAGGCCCAGCCCAGCTAAACGGCCTTTCCTCCTCTCGCAGGAGATAGACAGAGGCCATGGCGTGGCGGCCATCCACGGCCACCATAGCCGGATTGCCGACGCCTGGCGCTACAGAGCGCCTTGGAGAGGATAAGGAGGCCGTCCCCGATGTCGTGGGCAAACCCTAGCTGCTTTAACACTTCCCCTCGCTCACTCTCCTCTCCACAACACGCGCCCGAGATGCCGTCGCCGCCTCTCGTCGATCACGCGGCCACCGGCCTCCCCTCATTGCGCCAAGAGGTCCAGGAGAACCGTCGTGGTCTACTTCGTCTACCCCGGGCACTGAATCGAGCAAGGAAGGCCCGTACACTCGCCATCGACTCGTCTTCAACATGCACATCGCCGGCGTCCGGCGTCGATTGCCACCGCTCCGGTCCACCTCCGGCCTCCCCGACCTCGCCTTCGTGGTCACTGTGAGCTCCTCCCTCGATTCCCCTGTTTTGCCCCGTCGATCCATCGCCGTATGATGCCTGCGCTCGTTGAGGCCGCCATGGCCGAAGCATCGCGTCCGCGCACGCACCTGCATGCCCCTGCCGCCTGTGTACGCCCGTGCCCGCTGTCGCATGCCTGTTGTAGCCTGCACCCTCATTCGGCCCTGGCTGTGTTCGTCCACACGTGCGTGCACCCGCCGCACCCTGTCCGAGCGCCCGCGCCGCTCGCGGCTCCCGCGCTCGCCCTGCTACTTCTTGCTGCTGCTGCGCTACCATTGCTGCTCGGCTACTGCCGCTACTACTTGCTGTCGTGCTGCCCTGCTCTCACTAACTGCTGTTGCTGCTAGGTACTTCTACAGCCGGTTGCTGTTGCTACAGGCCGTGGCCATAGCCATGGCCGAGTGTGTTGTGTGGTGTGCGTGCGTGTATTCTGGGTATGAAGCCCACCCTATCCAGATTAGTTAGTACTAATTAGATTAGTTTAGGGCTGCTACTTTTTATGTTAAATAGCCTAATGTGTTTGTGACAGGTGGTCCCCCACACTAAATACCGCCCCCCTTTATTTAAAATAGTAGTCAATGACAAGTAGGCCCCATGGTCACTATTCACACTTTGACTAGGTCAAACATTGACTATGGACATGCTGATTGTGTATGCTGACTCAGCCATTGGACCCCACCTGTCATTCTAATAGGCTGGCTCTGTGTGTGTATAAAAAGTAGTACACTATTTAAATTCGAATTTAGATATATTCCAGAAATCCAGAAAATGTTTTAAAACTTTGAAAAATCATATTAAATAATCCGTAACTCCGATGAAAATAATTTATACATGGAACTTGCTTAGAATTTCGATACGAACCTGAATACGTCCTCCGTATTCCTGTCAGATGCCAATAGCTATATGAACATGGAACTTTTAGACCGATTTCAGTAAATGAATAAGTGCCCAACTTTAATTAAATAAATCCAAATAATTTCCTAAATTAACTAAATCATTTAGTTAGGCACTAGAACACCTCTGCATATCATTTAGACATGTCCTACATATTGTTTGCATTATTGCCGTGAATTTATTGTTTCTCTCCCCCTCTTTCTCTCTCGATAGACGCCGAGACCGACGTCGTTGCTGCTGAGTACGGCTGCGCTACTGACGAACAACCCGTTGATGATCTCTTTCTCTCTTGCCAGAGCAACCAGGCAAGCCCCCCCTTTGATCATCCCGATATCGCCCATTCCATTCTCTCATGCTTGCATTAGATTTTGCTACTCTTATTGTTTGCTCCTATTCTGCTGCATAGCCTGTTTATTGTAACCTGCTATTGTTACCTACCTGCTTATCCTAAACTGCTTAGTATAGGTTGGTTAGAGACCCATCAGTGACCCCCCACTTGACCCGACTGCCTCGCTGGATTATAAGAAGACCCGATCAACGGGATTGAAGACCAGGCCCCAACACCGCACATCACTTTCTCTTAGTTGCTTGACACTACTGGGTTACTATCGAGTGCTGAGGGTGAGCCCTCTTCAGCACTTCTTTTGTTAACCTGTAGTGTAGCTATTCGGTCGTGGTCATCGAGGGTGATTTCCTCCTTAACCACTTCCGATACGGCTCTGTCGTGCAACCCCTCAAGTGTGAACCTCGAGGGTGGATCCTGTTACGTTCACCTTGATGATTACATCGAGTGGAATTCACCGGGGGTGATTCCTCGGGTTTTCCCCTTGATGTCTGGACCACACGGATACTTGGACTTTACCCCTGTTACTTGGAAAGACGGGTCGACCCTGAGGGGTACCCGCGCGAGCTTAATTGCGAGTGATGTGGAGTCGGGCGGACCTGGAGGTGCCCGCGAGATAATTACGAGGCGTGGCCGGGCATTCCTAGCCCTTGTCGCATGTCCTCAAGACGGGGCAACGGGGTCACATCTTTCGTGAGTCTCTGCTTGTTACCGCGCGTTCCTAATCCACTACGATTTGGATATTTGATTCGTGGGGCCTCTGGCCTGATAGCACTAACCATCACGTGGGCATAGTATGGGCGTTCTGCGTCGTATGCATCAGCCGAAGCTTAATAGACGTCAGCGACTGAGCGGCGCGCGCCGGGTTGGACTGAGTAAGCGTCTGCCTTGTTGAAGGAGGTAGCTATGTCTGCTCACCGGCCGTGTTCGCAACGTGCAGGAGTTCCCGGGGAGATGGCCCATGACCCCTGGGGGCATAGGTTTAGTCCGGCGTGCTGGCCTCTCTATTAAGCCTAGGTCGGGTTGCGGCATATTGTTTGGCCGAGGCCGGGCATGACCCAGGAAAGTGTGTCCGGCCGGAGTTAATCGAGCGTGGTGGGTAAATTGGTGCACCCCTGCAGGGAAGAAAACATCTATCGATAGCCTGTCCTACGGTAACGGACACTTGGAGTTGTATCTCGATCGATACAACTAGAACTGGATACTTGTGATGAGAGCTGGATGGTGATGATAATTGGATTGTGATGATAACTGGATAGTATGGCTCTGGGATGCCTTTCTCGCAGGGAGTCGAGAAAGGATCTCCGGCCGAGGTTGATAACACTTCTACTACTTTTACTTTATGCTACTCTACTCCCTCCGGTTGCTGCAAGATGGTGGTTTCCATAAGATGCTAGTCTTTGATAGGACTAGCTTTCCCCCCCTCTTATTCTTGCATTTCTGCAGCCCAGTCCACATATACAGCCTTCCTTTGATAATGTTGCATATGTAGTGTAGATCCTTGCTTGCGAGTACTTTGGATGAGTACTCACGGTTGCTTTGCTTCCCCTTTTCCCCCTTTCTTCTTCTTTCCGGTTGGTGCAACCAGATGTCAGAGCCCAGGAGCCAGATGCCACCGCTGATGCCTAGTACTACGTGGAGGCCGCCGACGATCAGGAGTAGTTAGGAGGCTCCCAGGCAGGAGGCGTTGCCTTTTCGATCTTTGTTGCTTTTGTGCTAGCCTTCTTAAGGCAAACTTGTCTAACTTATGTCTGTTCTCAGATATTGTTGCTTCCGCTAACTCTTGTGAAATCCAGCTTATGTATTCGAGCCCTCGAGGCCCTATGCTTGTAATATAAAGCTTGTATTGTTTTAATTTGTGTCTAGAGTTGTGTTGTGATATCTTCCCATGAGTCCTTGATCTTGATCGTACACATTTGCGTGTATGATTAGTGTACGATTGAATCAAGGGCGTCACAAGTTGGTATCAGAGCCGACTGCCTGTAGGTAGCCCCTTTCCAACTCCTTGGCAGAAGTTGAGTCTAGTCACTACAAAAACTTTTACTAACATGGCTGTGTGTCTTACGGGCCCACGTCGCCATTGGGTGGTATTAGGATCTTTTATTCCTCGTCTATACTCTGGGACTCTGATCTCTCGTCTATTTGGGTTAAACATTTTACTAACTCTATCATTAGGCTCTCGTACCCACTTCCTCCCGGAGAGCCCCGACATTACCGATGATCGCTTGCTTCGCCAGAAGATTCTGCAGATACTCCTCGATGTTTCTGGAGACACTGTGTCAACTGCCTTGCAGTTCCTGACCACCGATAATCCCTCTAAATAACATCCTTGCCGCTTGAACCTTCATCCCTAGTTGCTCCTGTTATTACAAGATATCACTAGTACTCTCCGTTGTTCCGAGGATCCTCTATGCCTTCTGCCTTGCAGCTTCTTTCGAACTGCGGATACTTCACTTAACCGGGGTTCGTTCATCCCCAGCTATTCATATGCTTAACGAAATACCTGAAAATATCTTTCAAAAAATTCTCAGCAGCCTATTGTTGTCGAATTTCTTGCCTGCTTGCATTATGGTTAATTCCATATTTCTAGTAATCTTCGTTGACATCCTCTGTCACTATCGTTTCAAGTCCCTTGATCCAATATGTCGTGAATGCTCGTAATCCTCAAACAGATCCTAGCATTCATCCTTCCGGCTCAGATGTCACCCCAAACATGATCTTGTTCTTGTCAAATCAAACCTTGATTGATTATCGATCTATATCGATTCAACTCAATTATCTTTTGATCAGAGCCTCTGCTTCAGATCTTCTAATTTGAAAATCGTAATTCCTTTGTATTCTAGCTTTGAAGTTATCCAGTTACATCTATAACCCGATGCCTTTGCATTCTTTCTCCTTCTGGGTGAGTATCGATACTCACATCAGATCTTTTATGGACCGCCATATCCTTGGTTGGATTATTATCCGACAATGTCCTTCATATTCATTAAACTTGTGAGTTTTGCCTTGACACATAATGCCTTTGGTAAATTCTATCATCTGCTTTTGTGAACCATGCTCTGCTTTCCAGCTGGTATATTTTAATCCTGAAGTTAGCGGTATATGTTCCTAAGATACCCCTACGGGTTGAACCTATACCTTCCCTAGTCCGTGTGAATGTCACGACCGGTTTTCCGGGCTTTAATTTCCATAAAAGGGGTCGTTGTGCTCACCAGCCCCAGGATTACTATTAGCTGATGAGACACCAACTTGTTACAGAAATTCCAAGCAAAAGTACAAAATATGAAGGACAAGACCATTGTGGCCTAGGAGTACATCAAATGGTTTCTAGTGGTTGAGGGCGGAAGCGGTTTGTGGATCACCACGGTCTATGGGACTCCATTTCCCACAGGAACAGCTGACCAGGTTAACTCCTATCTTCGCGAGGCTGCTATCACCGTTGCTTAGGTTCCGTGGCTGTCATCGTAACGCTCCTCTCCAAGCAGATAATCTGGCCAAGAATATAGCCAGGGACAAGCCAGTGAGTACTTTGAATGTACTCGCAACCATTAAAAACACAGGTGTAATATAGCCATAGATAATCATACTCCAAAATATTCTGAGATCATAACATCAGTCATAGATAAAAATCTTTTATGCATGCAAGCAGGTTATGTATGTAACAGGAATATGCAATGATAGAATAGTAGTAAAATGCACCGATCGGATGTCTGAAGCAACGTCTCGAAAGGATAGTAAAAAGAGCATGCCTCAGTCGGGCGTCTAAGCGACACCACAGAAAGGGCTTATAGAGTAAATAAGATAACAAGCATGCCACGATCGGGCGTCTAAGCGACACCACAGAAAGGCCTTGTAAAGTAAATAAGATAACAAGCATGCCACGATCGGGCGTCTAAGTGACACCACAGAAAGGGCTTATAAAGTAAATAAGATAACAAGCATGCCACAGTCGGGCGTCTGCACGACGCCACATAAAGGGCTTATAAAATAACATAATCATAGTGAATATCCAGGAGGTGTTACCGTCCCAGGGATATTCATTATTTCAAAAAAATGCAAACGGTTAGTCTATAATGATAATAACCATAACCATCATATATCACAAGTCATAATCAATATTTGGGTTTAGTAGTTTCTCCTCCGAAGACCGACACTAAGACCGACACTTGACCCATCCAGACTGTAGTCCTTAACCATGGACACGGCTATTCGAATAGGTTTAATCTCTGCAGAGGGTGTACTCTTTACCCACTAGTAATGGATTCCTTTAGTCCATCGGGACTAATTCCATCTACGGTCTTTTAATTGAAAACACACCTATCCGCACACACCAGCCTAACTTACCGGTGTCTGGAAATCACCCACGGCACCCGTTAAGCAAAACTCTAAGCGGGGAGGCTACAACCTCGACGTAGCATGGGATCACAAAATTTATATCGCGCGCAAACTAGGGGAGCTACCCCTTCGGATACAACCGAAACACCCATGCCCCCGGGTCAGGTGGCATGCCTACCGGGTGCCTCCGGTATCTTCCACCATGGCCTCTCTGTACGGTGTGTGCTAGGAAAGGGGTTGACAACTTACTGAACCGCACCCTACCTATGGCAGGGACAAGTGGTAGTACGAAACAAGCATGGGGGTTACCGGAACAAGACTCGATCTATGGCCGACTCAGGAGGCTTATGAGTTTCCTGCATGACATGTGTAACAAAATTATTTCAACCAACAAATCAACACTCATTATACCTTGCCATGCCATACCGGATATAACCGTCCCGACGGAGACCGGCGACAAGCTCACGCCTACCCAAGGCAGAGGCTTTTCCCGGATTCCTTACCGGCATGCATGTAAGGCACATGAGGATGATTACCAACACATGTATGTTCATTTCCAACAGCAAGGAAAATCACCAATATGCATCCATGCAAAATGATCATATCACATGAAATAACAATACTCCGAGACAAGATGGTGTTATATACATGTCAACTATCACACTGAAATATTATTCCGGGGTTAAGAATGCTTGCCTTAAAGGTGTGGAGAGGTGGGGGTGCTCTCCAAACTTTTGAAAGTTATCTTCTCTTCCAAAAATTCCTATTTTCAAAAATATGCAAATAACACATATTTCAAAAACAGTACAAAAAAGTTGTTTGGAAAATTTTCAAATAAATCTTAAAATAAACTAGACCATATTTGAGAGAGGTAGGAAAAATAATTAATTCATTTGGAGTTATATTTAAAAAGATATAACCAGTCAAAGTTCTGGTCAAAAATCTGTTTTTAAAAATAAATTTAAACAGAAAAAGAAAAAGTTTCGAACTGACCACGTCGAAGGTGTATTTTGAAATTACGCCTCCACTTATCCAGTGTGGACGCGCGTGGTGTCACTGACAGTGGGCCCGCCTGGCCCACTGGTCAGGTTTGACTAGTCTTCCCTCCCATCCTTTCTCTCTGCCCGAGCGGGGCGGAACTCCGGCGAGGGTCGCCGGCGAACGGTGAGTCATTGCGGGGTGTTGAGGGCGGGGATGGATCCGCGGATCGAGGGCGTTCCTTCCGGTGGTTGTAGATTCGTCGTAGATGGAGGGAATCGCCGTCGACGAGCTTCGCGGCGGCCGGTGGTTTCGGGAGCAAAGTGGTTTTGTGGCTCCGGTGGCTCTCCGTCACAGCTGGGGGTCTGGGCGGCTCCGCAAGATGGATTGGAGTCATTTGGTGGCGTTGGGAGGACCGGAGAGGCTCTAGTTGCGCCGGAATGGCCGGGGTAGTAGCGGCGGCTGGCGTGGCCGGAGAGGAAGAAGACGACCTCCTCGGGTCGATTGGCTGCCATGGGGGAACTGGAGGAGTGGACTAAGGTTGCGTGCGTGCTCAGAGGGGCTCGGGGTCCCTTTTTATAGCGTGGCTATGTCGGTTTGCGGCGGGCGGGGATAAGTTCGCCGGCGAACCACCTCCTTGTAGCGTCAGGGCGTCGTGGCGACGACGAGAGCTAGGGGACACTCGAGTGGATGAGGATGAGCTGTTCCAGGGGCAGGTGGCGAGCGGGAGAGGCCTGGGCGGCCCTGACCTGGCAGAGGCGCGCTGCGGACGCCGGCGTGCCGCCAAAAGTGCTCTGGTGGTGGCGTTGTAGGGTGCCAGGGCGGGCTGGCGTGTTGTGGCGAGGAGGGGAGTGCGTGGCGAGGTTCTGCAGTGCGGGCCAAGCCAGGGGCGCGCGACGCGGCGGCTCGGGTGCGCGGCTGCAATTGGCGCGCTCGGGGCGCGCCCAGTGCACGCTCACCAGCTGCTCGGCGAAATGCCATGGCACTCCAGAGCGCTCGGGTGGGGTTGGCAAGCAACAGGACTAGGCTATTGATAGAGGGGAGATCAAGGGACAAGGTGGTTAGGCAAGGGAAGCAAGATCACAGTGCAAGCTATGACTCATGTCAAAACTGGTCATGCTTACAGGGTGCTCGACAGAATGCCACATGCACCTAGGCATCTCTTGGGGTGGCCAAAACTTCCAGAGTGGGGTCTCTTTAGTTAAAAGAGAGGGTGGTGAGGTTAGTTTGTTACAAGGAGAAACTTGTCAGTGCAAGTTTTGCAAAACTACAGTTTTGGACAGAAAGAAAAGGGCTTGATTGCAAGCACTTAGAGTCATCCACTGGGACCATTCTCCTGGACTTAAGGGTTTTGCAAGGTGCACTACAAGCATGAGAAAGCTCAAGGGCCAAAGAGCAAGCAAGAATATGGTTGCTGTACAAACCATCATGTTGGACCAGAATGAATATGAGGTTAATCCACTCAAAACTTTCAAATAACATCACTGGGTTTTTGCATAAAGTTGAATCATATGCTGCTACTAACATCCCATAATTTTGGTGGAGGCTAGAAAGAAGTTTTTAAGTGGCTTGTAGTGTAAAATTGCCCACTCGACCAGAGAAGAAAATTGGGTGTAGAGCTCAAATTATTTTAATAATAAATTATATTTTTGCACAAAAGTGGTTTAAAAACATCACATGACATCTCCAATTTTTGGTTGGAATTTTAAGTGAATTTATCAAATGGTTGTAGTTCAAATATTGCCATAAAACCTTGAAAAAAATCATTTTTCAAGAAATTAAAGATCAAGCAAATTAATTATGTAATTTGCTCTACTAATGAAAGAAAAGTTTTTCTTGAGAGGCTAAACAAGTCCAATAGTATAATTGGAAAGTTTTCATTTTGTGGAAAAACTCCATAATGACAAGGGAGAAAAAGGTTCAAAAATAAAAAGGGAGTCCAGAAAATAAAAGTTTTAAATTTCCTGGCAAAATTTTAATTAACAAACAAAGTTAAAATTTTGTGGTGTCACAACACTACCCCCCTTAAGAAAAATCTCGTCCTCGAGATTTGATAAGGGTTGTTTTTGAAAAACAAGTACTCCATGGTCACGAGTTTTAGCAAGCGTTCGAGCGGTTGTGAGTCTGCTGACGGGTTGCGGTGTGAAATCAAATAATCCACGTCGTGAGAAGGTGCAGATGTAGCAACTTAGGGAAAAGAAGTCTCACCCCAGGATTATTCGCGGAAGAAAACAGTAATGCAACAGAATCACTCATATTAATTGAAACTAAAGATTTACTTGCTGCGCAAACTCAGGGTACCACGCATAAGTTACATCTCATAAATAAAAGTTGCAATAATAAACACAACAGCGACGTCTACAATGAAAACAGTAACTGGACGGGGTCCCGAGAAAACGTCTCTGGTACTGGGACACATTCCTCTTCTACCGGGGGAAGGGGATTGACCAGTCGATGCATGCGTCTCTCTTGGTCGGGCCTTAGTGATTTGCCGATGGCGATCTGAGGATTGGAATCTGCGAGGCTCTGGAGATAACCCATAACACGTTGGGTTAAATGCTCTTGAGCGATGACGTACTGGACAAGGTTGGCCAGGACTGGGTCTCTCAAAATTCGCCCACCGGGAAAAGATGTTACTCCTCCGGGCGCTGCACGGCCCAGAAAGTAATAATACCCTCACTCGCTGGCATATGGTACCGCGAATCGAAGGCGAGCAAGCGCTTCGTATGCAGCAGCTTCTACGACCATTTGAGGGGTTGGCATAGATTTCCCCACGAAGGAGACCTTTGTTGGGTCTTGGTTTGAGTTTACCGGAGGGATGTGCACTGCTGCCCAATATCTCGAGGTGGAAGAGGTGATTCTCGATTTGAACAACTCGTACTGGGGTGGCTGGGTAGCGCCCATGGTACTGTAGGTAAAATCCCACAATATTTTGACAAAACTACCCGGGGTTGCATCTAGGGTTCTCAGGTAAATGCTGGGGCTCGGCATGGCAAGAAATGGTTGTGAGGGTGGTGCACAAGGTGAGAGGTGTTTGGCAAGGTCACGCGGTGGCCTCTTTATAGTATCGGAGCTGGGTTATTTCTACCGTGGTGAATGGTAAAGAAATTTCCAGCTCTGTCCCACGGGTCGGGGTTAAGCCACAGATTCACACATATCACTAAAGTGATGTGTTACTGTGGGGGTTGTCGGGGAGGTTTCCGGTACTGTGCCTGGGATAGGAATGCTGGCATATCCATGCAAGGCTACAGGGGCTCAACGACAGGCGGCGTTTATTTACAAGGTCACACAATTACAAGCGAGAATACACTGGGACTCGATACTACTCAGGTGACTTAGTCTACCTCGTTTACATACAAGCGGGTGTGCCTTGTGGATGTTGAGGCTTCTCCACGGCTCTCACCGTCGGAATTAGCTGGAGTGGGTTGAGGAGCTGCAGGATCGGGGTAGCGATGATGACCATCTCGGGGATTGCTGGCCACAACTCCGTTGGAGTGTGTTCCCAAAATGCGATGAAGCACTTCCGGGGTTATCGCATCACCTTGGTCGATGGCTGGGGCAGCCCTCAGGGGCTCGATCGGGTGTCCAAACAGCACTACTGGGTTGTCGGCGTTGGGCTCGTTCTCTTCTCTCGCCGGGGCTCGACGAACCAGCTCTCCACGAGCTGTGATTAGATCAATTATGATCTGATCGCACAGTTCCTCTTGTGCATTTACATAGCGCACTAGGTGCAACAATGTCGGATCTGTCTCGTGATCTCCGTTGGCAACTTGGGGTGGTTTACCATACCCTTCACGTCTGGGGTAGTATTGGAACGAGCGACAATTAACTCTGGGCGACAAGTGCCGGAGATGAAATATAGCTTCTCGAGCAGCTAGTTGGATGGCTTGTGGCTCAAAGGAAGTCGTCCTTCCAGTGAACCTGTAGAGGCGCTCGGGTGCTAGACCCCTACCGTAGATGTGTACAGTGGCCCAGAATTAACGGCTCTCGCCGCTCATGGACCCTTGGTACACAACATATTCTAGGGGCTCTTCTAAGCATAGGCACGACGGGTGAGGTTTGCGAGTATGGTCACAAAGCCTCCAAGGTTGGTTGTTGTGGTCTCATTGTGGACAACGGGTCCTGGCATTATAGCTCGGTCTGGGTGGAGGCTCTGCTGTGCTGGGTTGAGGCTAGCGTGCCCTTTTATAGAAAAGGGAACGGAGTCTTCCTTCGCACACTTGCGAGAAAGGACTATTCAGGATCCGGTCACTGGCGCATGAGCGACAGGTTGGATTGATAGCTTGGGCACCGACTGCCAAAAGGTGTCGGGTCACTGTGTGGCTACCTTGCAAGGGAAGCTTGGCAGGGGTTTGGCTGAGGTCTGGTGGGTTGGTTTACCTAGGTTTATTGACCTGGCTAAGATAGGATTAGCCAATGGTCACCCTGGCTCTGATACCAAGTCTGTCATGACCGGTTTTCCGGGCTTTAATTTTCAGAAAAGGGGTCGTTGTGCTCACCAGCCCCAGGATTACTGTTAGCTGATGAGACACCAACTTGTTATAGAAATTCCAAGCAAAAGTACAAAATATGAAGTACAAGACCATTTTGGCATAGGAGTACATCAAATGGTTTCTAGTGGTTGAGGGCGGAAGCGGTTTGTGGATCACCATGGTCTATGGGACTCCATTTCCCACAGGAACAGCTGACCAGGTTAACTCCTATCTTCGCGAGGCTGCTATCACCGTTGCTTAGGTTCCATGGCTGTCATCGTAACGCTCCTCTCCAAGCAGACAATCTGGCCAAGACAATAGCCAGGGACAAGCCAGTGAGTACTTTGAATGTACTCGCAACCATTAAAAACACAGGTATAATATAGCCATAGATAATCATACTCCAAAATATTCTGAGATCATAACATCAGTCATAGATAAAAATCTTTTATGCATGCAAGCAGGTTATGAATGTAACAGGAATATGCAATGACAGAATAGTAATAAAATGCACCGATCGGATGTCTGAAGCGACGTCTCGAAAGGATAGTAAAAAGAGCATGCCTCAGTCGGGCGTCTAAGCGACACCACACAAAGGGCTTGTAGAGTAAATAAGATAACAAGCATGCCACGATCGGGCGTCTAAGCGACACCACAGAAAGGGCTTGTAAAGTAAATAACATAACAAGCATGCCACGATCGCGCGTCTAAACGACAGCACAGAAAGGGCTTGTAAAGTAAATAAGATAACAAGCATGCCACAGTCGGGTGTCTGAGCGACGCCACATAAAGGGCTTATTAAATAACATAATCATAGTGAATATCCAGGAGGTGGTACCGTCCCAGGGATATTCATTATTTCAAAAAAATGCAAACGGTTAGTCCACAATGATAATAACCATAACCATCATATATCACAAGTCATAATCAATATTCGGGTTTAGTAGTTTCTCCTCCGAAGACCGACACTAAGACCGACACTTGACCCATCCAGACTGTAGTCCTTAACCATGGACACGGCTATTCGAATAGGTTTAATCTCTGCAGAGGGTGTAGTCTTTACCCACTAGTAATGGATTCCTTTAGTCCATCGGGACTAATTCCATCTACGGTCTTTTAATTGAAAACACACCTATCTGCACACACCAGCCTAACTTACCGGTGTCTGGAAATCACCCACGGCACCCGTTAAGCAAAAATCTAAGTGGGGAGGCTACAACCTCGACGTAGCATGGGATCACAAAATTTATATCGCGAGCAAACTAGGGGAGCTACCCCTTCGGCTACAACCGAAACACCCATGCCCCCGGGTCAGGTGGCATGCCTACCGGATGCCTCCGGTATCTTCCACCATGGCCTCTCTGTACGGTGTGTGCTAGGAAAGGGGTTGACAACTTACTGAACCGCACCCTACCTATGGCAGGGACAGGTGGTAGTACGAAACAAGCATGGGGGTTACCGGAACAAGACTTGATCTATGGCTAACTCAGGAGGCTTATGAGTATCCTGCATGACATGTGCAACAAAGTTATTTTAACCAACAAATCAACACTCATTATACCTTGCCATGCCATACCGGATATAACCGTCTCGACGAAGACCGGCGACAAGCTCACGCCTACCCAAGGCAGAGGCTTTTCCCGGATTCCTTAATGGCATGCATGTAAGGCACATGAGGATGATTACCAACACATGTATGTTCATTTCCAACAGCAAGGAAAATCACCAATATGCATCCATGCAAAATGATCATATCACATGAAATAATAATACTCCGAGACAAGATGGTGTTATATACGTGTCAACTATCACACTGAAATATTATTCCGGGGTTAATAATGCTTGCCTTAAAGGTGTGGAGAGGTGGGGTGCTCTCCAAACTTTTGAAAGTTATCTTCTCTTCCAAAAATTCCTATTTTCAAAAATATGCAAATAACAAATATTTCAAAAACAGTACAAAAACGTTGTTTGGAAAATTTTCAAATAAATCTTAAAATAAATTATACCATATTTGAGAGAGGTAAGAAAAAGAATTAATTCATTTGGAGTTATATTTTAAAAGATATAAGCAGTCAAAGTTCTGGTCAAAAATCTGTTTTTAAAAATAAATTTAAACAGAAAAAGAAAAACGTTTCGAACTGACCACGTCGAAGGCGTATTTTGAAATTATGCCTCCACTTATCCAGCGTGGACGCGCGTGGTGTCACTGACAGTGGGCCCGCCTGGCCCACTGGTCAGGTTTGACTAGTCTTCCCTCCCCTCCTTCCTCTCTGCCCGAGCGGGGCGGAACTCCGGCGAGGGTCGCCGACGAACGGCGAGTCCTTGCGGGGTGTTGAGGGCGGGGATGGATCCGCGGATCGAGGGCGGTCCTTCCGGTGGTTGTAGAGTCGTCAGAGATGGAGGGAATCGCCATCGACGAGCTTCGCGGCGGCCAGTGGTTTTGTGGCTCCGGTGGCTCTCCGTCGCAGCTGGGGGTCTGGGCGGCTCCGCAAGATGGATTGGAGTCGTTTAGTGGCGTTGGGAGGACCGGAGAGGCTCTGGTTGCGCCGGAATGGCCGGGGTAGTAGCGGCGGCAGGAGTTGCCGGAGAGGAAGAAGACGACCTCCTCGGGTCGATTGGCTGCCATGGGGGGAACTAGAGGAGTGGACTGAGGTTGTGTGCGTGCTCAGAGGGGCTCGGGGTCCCTTTTTATAGCGTGGCCGTGTCGGTTTGCGGCGGCCGGGGATAAGTTCGCCGGCGAACCGCCTCCCGGTAGCGTCAGGGCGTCGTGGCGACGACGAGAGCTAGGGGACACTCGAGTGGATGAGGATGAGCTGTTCCAGGGGCAGCTGGTGAGCGGGAGAGGCCTGGGCGGCGCTGACCTGGCAGAGGCGCGCTGCGGACGCCGGCGTGCCGCCAAAAGTGCTCTGGTGGTGGCGCTGTAGGGTGCCAGGGCTGGCTGGCGTGTTGTGGCGAGGAGGGGAGTGCGTGGCGAGGTTCTGCAGTGCGGGCCAAGCCAGGGGCGCGCGACGCGGCGGCTCGGGTGCGCGGCTGCAGTTGGCGCGCTCTGGGCGCGCCCAGTGCACGCTCACCAGCTGCTCGGCGAAATGCCATGGCACTCCAGAGCGCTCGGGCGTGGTTGGCAAGCAAAAGGACTAGGCTATTGATAGAGGGGAGATCAAGGGACAAGGTGGTTAGGCAAGGGAAGCAAGATCACAGTGCGAGCTATGACTCATGTCAAAACTGGTCATGCCTACAGGGTGCTCGACAGAATGCCACATTTACCTAGGCATCTCTTGGGGTGGCCAAAACTTCCAGAGTGGGGTCTCTTTAGTTAAAAGAGAGGGTGGTGAGGTTAGTTTGTTACAAGGAGAAACTTGTCAGTGCAAGTTTTGCAAAACTTCAGTTTTGGACAGAAAGAAAAGGGCTTGATTGCAAGCACTTAGAGTCATCCATTGGGCCCATTCTCCTGGACTTAAGGGTTTTGCAAGGTGCACTACAAGCATGAGAAAGCTCAAGGGCCAAAGAGCAAGCAAGAATATGGTTGCTATACAAACCATCATGTTGGACCAGAATGAAGATGAGGTTGATCCACTCAAAACTTTCAAATAACATCAATGGGTTTTTGCATAAAGTTGAATCATATGCTGCTACTAACATACCATAATTTTGGTGGAGGCTAGAAAGAAGTTTTTAAGTGGGTTGTAGTGCAAAATTGCCCACTGGACCAAAGAAGAAAATTGGGTGTAGAGCTCAAATTGTTTTAATAATAAATTATATTTTTGCACAAAAGTGGTTTAAAAACATCACATGACATCTCCAATTTTTGGTTGGAATTTTAAGTGAATTTATCAAATGGTTGTAGTTCAAATATGGCCATAAAACCTTGAAAAAAATCATTTTTCAAGAAATTAAAGATCAAGCAAATTAATTATGTAATTTGCTCTACTAATGAAAGAAAAGTTTTTCTTGAGAGGCTAAACAAGTCCAATAACATAATTGGAAAGTTTTCATTTTGTGGAAAAACTCCATAATGACAAGGGAGAAAAAGGTTCAAAAATAAAAAGGGAGTCCAGAAAATAAAAGTTTTAAATTTCCTGGCAAAATTTTAATTAACAAACAAAGTTAAAATTTTGGGGTGTCACAGTGAACTCGAAAGAGACGCGAGTCAAACTCTTCTGGTGCTTCACCAGATAAATCTTCTACAATTTCTTCGAAAACGAGGAGTGAATGAAAGGTTATGCATTGAAGAAGTGGGAGTCGACCTTGAACTTTGTGTTCATGCCCATAGGCACGATGTAGATCTTATCATGGAAGCTTCTCTTATAATCAAATGTTCCCTTGGTATAATCTCATCTTGCATCTTTAAATTGATTCTTTGCAATCGTGGTTCCGACCATATTTTCTCCTTGATTCCATTTCCCGGACAAGTTAAAATACTCGTCTTCTGCAGATCATTTCATCAGTCCGACCTCTGTTTTGATCTACCTTGAGTATTCCCCCCTCTTATCTCGAGGATATTGTGTCTTTGCACTACCTCTTGTGAATTCTCATTGTAATGATACTCCCATCACATCATTCCTATCCTGATCGGCTATATCATTATCAAGCAAAATTTTAACTGTGCTACCCAGTCCTTCTTCCCGGAGCCACTTCCGACGACGAGCTAAGCTTACGTAGATCTTCTTCATCTTATCATTTCACTTCCGACGACGAGCTAAGCTTACGTAGATCTTCTTCATCTTATCATTTCCTTGGTTCCAATAGCCTTTCGCTTCATCCTTCCTGTTGCTTGATGGCATCGCTCCTCGATGGCATCTTCATAGAGCCTCTCGACAAAGGCATCGTGATCAGCATCAACATTTTGACTTCTGTTGAAATGACAATTGAATTCATGGTGAGAAATACCATCCTTGACCTACGATGAATTGTGTTATCATCGACTACCCCCTTGTCTTCTTTCCAACACATGATTGATTGTGTCTTGGTTATACCTTGGACTCCTTGCTATTCCTGTAGTTGTTCTTGAGTATTTCTTGTGATCTTCAACTCCAACCCTTACTGGGAACACCATGTTAATGCTACCTCGAAGCATGACTGAGGTATTCCGGATATCAACAAGAACATTGGAAGCACATTGTCGAATGTTTCTTGATCTATTATACAAACACCGTTGTATGGGTAATATCATGATTCTTCCCTCGTCCCCTTATCTAAATGCTTTTGAACTTGCTGTCATATCATGTTTATCCTGCTCCGCTTCCCCTTGAGAAGGATATACTCCCAATTCTGGTGTGTAAACACATTTTCCTTTCCAATGTTCTGATTACTCTAATGATCACCTTTTCTTTTTCCATTGTTTTGTTTAACCTTTTTGTGGTTTATGAGATCTAAGCAGTAATAGTTCCCTGCTTCTAAAAACACCTCGGTGTACAATTTGTTAGTAAGACCTTGTTATTATTGCTGTTGACATTCCGGTAGCCCCCGATGATCGAGAACTTTGCCTATTGGTCCGCCTCGCCTTGCGAGATGGAAAATGGTTATCTTCGTCCCTCGCCCTTGGTACCAACGTTGTTGCCAACATATCTGACAGGCTAACCTCTGACTTGTCTTGCTATCATGACCGTGCAAAATGTTAGCACCCTTCCTGCTTTTAACTACATGGTGGGCCCATAACCCACAGTTGCACAGGATCGAAACCTGACTCTCCTGTACACCCATCTTGCCAAAGTTATTCCTTGCACTTGACTTCGTATGTAAAGCACGAACCACCTTCCAAGTGATCTATTCTGGTATCAGATGCAATACTTATTCCCATTGCTCTGAACCCCTTTCGCCCCCTTTATTTTAGACATCGCACGATTGCCTACCCGGTAGAAGCTTCTTATTTCACCTTCTCACCTTGCTCTCGATGACTTTCTTGAATTTCAACTCGAGAGATGCCTCTATGCCACGTTCACTGAGATAGCCCCCAGGTACCTATCTTATGTTGAGCCCTCTCCTTCCAAGTCTGTCTCCCTTACTCCACCCCTTAAATCTCGGGACGAGATTTCTTGTAGTGAAGGAGAGTCGTAATGCCTGGATAATTAAAACTATAGTAAACTCTGCTAATGATGCCTTGTCACCATATTTTCCTAAGCCAAACTGCCTTTCGATAAAAATCAAAGTCAAATTCAAATTTAAATTTGAAAGTCAATTTATTACTTCTTCAAACAATAAAACAAAAATGTGTAAAATATGATCTAAAATCTCCAAGCATTGGTAAAAATAAAATCAACTCCATTGGATGCCCAAATTGCCCCTGAGAATTATTTTAGTGGACCAGTAGCATTAAATTAAGCCTTTTAAATTAAATAAATATTTAAAGTATTCAAAATAAGTTGAGGCTTGTTGTGCTAGCTGAAAACATTGCATAGTATTTATTTGATAAATATTAAGTTCAACTAAAATCACTTGGTATTTAATTAAATTGCAAAACTGAGAGGGAATAAAGGAAGAGTATAAAAAATAAGAATTAGAGTAAATCTCCTCTGCACTAGCGATCACTATTCCAGGCCCAGCCCAGCTAAACGGCCTTTCCTTCTCTCGCATGAGATAGACAGAGGCCATGGCGTGGCGGCCATCCACGGCCACCACAGCCGGATTGCCGACGCCTGGCGCTACAGAGCGCCTTGGAGAGGATAAGGAGGCCGTCCCCAATGTCATGGGCAAACCCTAGCTGCTTTAACACTTCCCCTCGCTCACTCTCCTCTCCACAACACGCGCCCGAGACGCCGTCGCCGCCTCTCGTCGATCCCGCGGCCACCGGCCTCCCCTCATCGCGCCAAGAGGTCCAGGAGAACCGTCGTGGTCTACTTTGTCTACCTCGAGCAGTGAATCGAGCAAGGAAGGCCCTCATTCGCCCCTGGCTGTGTCCGTCCGCACGTGCGTGCACCCGCCGCACCCTGGCCGAGCGCCCGCGCCGCTCGTGGCTCCCGCGCTCGCCCTGCTACTTCTTGCTGTTGCTGCGCTGCCGTTGCTGCTCGGCTACTGCCGCTACTACTTGCTGTCGTGCTGCCCTGCTCTCACTAACTGTTGTTGCATTGCACTGCTGCTGCTAGGTACTTCTACAGCCGGTTGTTGTTGCTACAGGCCATGGCCATAGCCATGGCCGAGTGTGTTGTGTGGTGTGCGTGTGTGTATTCTGGGTATGAAGCCGACCCTATCCAGATTAGTTAGTACTAATTAGATTAGTTTCGGGCTGCTACTTTTTATGTTAAATAGCCTAATGTGTTTGTGACAGGTGGTCCCTCACACCAAATACCGCCCCCCTTTAGTTAAAATAGTAGTCAATGACAAGTAGGCCCCACGGCCACTATTCACACTTTGACCAGGTCAAACATTGACTATGGACTTGCTGATTGTGTATGCTGACTCAGCCACTGCACCCCACCTATCATTCTAATAGGCTAGCTCTGTGTGTGTATAAAAAGTAGTACACTGTTTAAATTCGAATTTAGATATATTCCAGAAATCCAGAAAATGTGTTAAAACTTTGAAAAATCATATTAAATAATCCGTAACTCCGATGAAAATAATTTATACATGGAAGTTGCTTAGAATTTCGATACGAACCTGAATACGTCCTCCGTATTCCTGTCAGATGCCCATAGCTATATGAACATGGAACTTTTAGACCGATTTCAGTAAATGAATAAGTGCCCAACTTTAATTAAATAAATCCAAATAATTTCCTAAATTAACTAAATCATTTAGTTAGGCAGTAGAACACCTCTGCATATCATTTAGACATGTCCTGCATATTGTTTGCATTATTGCAGTGAATTTATTGTTTCTCTCCCCCTCTTTCTCTCTCGATAGACGCCGAGACCGACGTCGTTGCTGCTGAGTATGGCTACGCTACTGACGAGCAACCCGTTGATGATCTCTTTCTCTCTTGCCAGAGCAACCAGGCAAGCCCCCCCTTTGATCATCCCGATATCGCCCATTCCATTCTCTCATGCTTGCATTAGATTTTGCTACTGTTATTGTTTGCTCCTATTCTGCTGCATAGCCTGTTTATTGTAACCTGCTATTGTTACCTACCTGCTTATCCTAAACTGCTTAGTATAGGTTGGTTAGAGACCCATCAGTGACCCCCCACTTGACCCGACTGCCCCGCTGGATTATAAGAAGACCCGATCAATGGGATCGAAGACCAGGCCCCGACACCGCACATCACTTTCCCTTAGTTGCTCGACACTACTGGGTTACTATCGAGTGCTGAGGGTGAGCCCTCTTCAGCACTTCTTTTGTTAACCTATAGTGTAGCTATTCGGTCGTGGTCATCGAGGGTGATTTCCTCCTTAACCACTTGCGATACGGCTCTGTCGTGCAACCCCTCAAGTGTGAACCTTGAGGGTGGATCCTCTTACGTTCACCTTGATGATTACATCGAGTGGAATTCACCGGGGGTGATTCCTCGGGTTTTCCCCTTGATGTTCGGACACACGGATACTTGGACTTTACCCCTGTTACTTGGAAATACGGGTCGACCCTGAGGGGTACCCGCGCGAGCTTAATTGCGAGTGATGTGGAGTCAGGCGGACCTGGAAGGTGACCGCGAGATAATTACGAGGCGTGGCCGGGCATTCCTAGCCCTTGCCGCATGTCCTGGAGACGGGGCAATGGGGTCACATCTTTCGTGAGTCTCTGCTTGTTACCGCGCGTTCCTAATCCACTACGATTTGGATATTTGATTCGAGGGGCCTCTGGCCTGATAGCACTAACCATCACGTGGGCATAGTATGGGCGTTCTGCGTCGTATGCATCAGCCGAAACTTAATAGACATCAGCGACTGAGCGGCGCGCGCCGGGTTGGACTGCGTAAGCGCCAGCCTTGTTGAAGGAGGTAGCTAGGTCTGCTCAGTGGCCGCGTTCGCAACGTGCAGGAGTTCCCGGGGAGATGGCCCATGACCCCTGGGGGCATAGGTTTAGTCCGGCGTGCTGGCCTCTCTATTAAGACTAGGTCGGGTTGCGGCGTATTGTTTGGCTGAGGCCGGGCATGACCCAGGAAAGTGTGTCCGGCCGGAGTTAATCGAGCGTCGTGGGTAAGTTGGTGCACCCCTGCAGGGAAGAAAACATCTATCGATAGCCTGTCCTACGGTAACGGACACTTGGAGTTGTATCCCGATCGATACAACTAGAACTGGATACTTGTGATGAGAGCTGGATGGTGATGAGAATTGAATTGTGATGATAACTGGATAGTATGGCTCTGGGATGCCTTTCTCGCAGGGAGTCGAGAAAGGATCTCTGGCCGAGGTTGATAACACTTCTACTACTTTTACTTTATGCTACTCTACTCCCTCCGGTTGCTGCAAGATGGTGGTTTCCAGAAGATGCTAGTCTTCGATAGGACTAGCTTTCCCCCCTCTTATTCTGGCATTTCTTCAGCCCAGTCCATATATATAGCCTTCCTTTGATAATGTTGCATATGTAGTGTAGATCCTTGCTTGCGAGTACTTTGGATGAGTACTCACGGTTGCTTTGCTCCCCCCTTTCCCCCTTTCTTCTTCTTTCCGGTTGGTGCAACTAGATGTCGGAGCCCAGGAGCCAGATGCCACCGCTGATGCCTACTACTACGTGGAGGCCGCCGACGACCAGGAGTAGTTAGGAGGGTCCCAGGCAGGAGGCCTTGCCTTTTCGATCGTTGTTGCTTTTGTGCTAGCCTTCTTAAGGCAAACTTGTCTAACTTATGTCTGTTCTCGGATATTGTTGCTTCCGCTGGCTCTTGTGAAATCGAGCTTATGTATTCGAGCCCTCGAGGCCCCAGGCTTGTAATATAAAGCTTGTATTGTTTTAATTTGTGTCTAGAGTTGTGTTGTGATATCTTCCCGTGAGTCCTTGATCTTGATCGTACACATTTGCGTGTATGATTAGTGTATGATTGAATCGAGGGCGTCACACAAGGCGTAGATATCCCAAGTGCATGCTTTCGCTCCCTCTTGGGAATATGTGTGGCGTAGATCATGTTAACGTCCTTGACTCCGGAGGGAAACTACTTCTGGCCACCATTGTTAGGCCTGCGTGGTTTGTCGTCGTCGTCGGTGCTTCGAGAGCGTCTTTTGTTGGACTCCTCAGATAGTGCTTTGCTGTCCTTTTTAAAACCCAACAATGTCGATTGGTGTGGTTGGTGGGCTTGTCCGTGGTGCCGTGAATCCAGAAGGATCTGTCAAGTGTCTTATCCAACGAATTGGGGCCGTCCTTGTTCCCTTGAAAGAGCCTCTTCTTAGGTCCTCCACGTGGGCTGTTGAACCCCGCGTTAACTATTGGGTACTCGGCGTCGCCGCTGCTATTCTTATTTCGGTGCTTGTTTTGTTGCACCTAGATTTTCCATTGCCCTCACGCGCTTATGAGGTGTTGGGCTTGCTCCTGTAGGAGCTGAGGGCCAACTAGGTGTCCTCGCCCATGCAACAGCGGGTCATCAAGGAGGTAAGGGCCGCCATGGTTCTTGGCTTGTCCTGTCCGAACTGACGGGTGAGCCATTCATCCCGGATGTTGTGCTTTGAAGGAGTGATTTCCTCGGCGTCTGTGCAGACGACGATCTAATTCTTTTTAGTTAAGAATTGATTCCAGAATTTCTGAGCTGATTTGCCCTCCTTCTAGACTACATGGCTCAGATCGCCAGCATCCGGGGGCCGAACATAGGTACCCTAGAAATGGGCCCTACAAGCCACCTCGAGCTCCTCCCAGCTTCTGATGGAACTTCTAGTCAGGTTGTGAAGCCAATGCCTTACTGGTCCCTTGAGCTTGAGGGGTAGATATTTGATGGCATGGAGGTCATCTCCTCGGGCCATGTGGATGTGGAGAAGGAAATCTCTATCCAGAAGGCCGAGTCAGTTGTCCCATCATATTGATCGGTATTGATGGGTTTGAACCCTTTTAGGAACTCGTGCTTCATGACTTCATCCATAAAACATACAGGATGCATGGGCCCTAAAAAACGAGTAGTGTCTAGTTCAGCATGAGCCATTACTCTAGCTCAGACTTGTTCCTGAGTCCTTTCATGTCTGTCCATACAACCGTCTTAGCCGTCCAGACCAGTAGGTGCATGTATCCGTGACCCATAGATGGATCGGGAAGGAGATTTATTATCTTGTAGCTTATCACGCAAGTCAAAGGTCTCGGGCTGCTCGACCGCAGTCCTGCCATGAGGGCAGGTTTTTACAGGGGTTACCTTAGGTGCCCCTGTTGGACGATCTTGCCCTCTAGGGGGTCGGTTAGTTTTCCCTACATGGTCGTCCATGAGTGGCTCGTTATCTGTAGCCTCGTCGTTGAAGTCAGGTAGTAGTCGCCTCTTAGGGAACGATTGGGGGGGTCACGCCTCGGGATTCGAGGTCTGCTTCAAGTGTAAGGATTTTTAGCCATTTTTCGTTAAGGGCATTCTTGTGGGTATATAGCTCATGATGCTTCTTTTTCATGCTTCGCACGGTTGCGGTTAGCTGCCTTTGGAACCGAGCTTGTTCGTACGGGTTCAAGGGTACGACAAAGTCATCGGGTTCGAGGCTTGCATCGTCATTGGACTCTGGCATATAATCCTTGTTTGATCCTTCATTGAAGGTCCCCATGTCGTCGAGGTTGACCTCTCCGGGGGTTTCAGCTGGCCCGTTCTATTGGGCGGGTGAGGCCTGATTGTCCTCTCCTAAGTACTTGTCGGCTTCGCGGGCAGCACCGTCATCGGCGGTGCCCAAAGTGCTGGTCGTACTCCTTTCGTTGTGGCCCTTTGATCGCTTTTTATAGTGGTGACGCTTAGGGTTTTGCTCGGTTTGTCCTTAGACTTGTGCTTCCGAGTATCAGCCATGTAAACATCGTAGGTGGTTATTGCAGCCCACTCCCTATATGGGGTATGGCCGCGAGTGGTTCTTCCTTGGAATTGTCACCGACGTCTTCGTCCATGTCGGTGGCCTCGTCGAAGCCGTAGTCGAGTGTGTTGGTTAGGTCCTTGACAGTGGCGACTAGGTGGGTGGTGGGTGGGATGAAAAATTACCAATCGCCACTTCTACATCCGATCTGATCATAGACGGCGGATGAGATCGCCATGTTTTGGATTCGATCTAACACATCATTGATTTGTGAGATCTCCTTGGTGTCCAAGACCTCGGCATATGCTGGGATGATCTGGGACAATATGTCCGAGCCAATTGACGTGGCACTGGCCTCTTGCTCGCACGGGGTTGATCCCTGGGTGGCGGGAGTAGCCACTGCATCAGTCATTGATGGAGAGATCGATGTTGCCGGGTCCAAAGACAATCTCGGCACCACGGCAACCAAGGGCTCAGTGCTGACCACCAGATCTACCTCCGTGGCCGGCTCTGGGTGGAGAGTGGATCTGAGACCCCCATCGTAATCCGGATTCGAGGCCATGGCGCTGGATTGTGCGTGCTAGTCTGAGGTCCACCCAGAAAGGACCAGATCTCCTCGAGCGTCTGCAGTGTACTCCAGGCTTCCGAACAAGATGACTTGGTTCTTGTCGGTGCACTAGGAATGGGGTCCCTAGTACTCTTGACTTATGCACGGACATTTGCGACCTTCCCAGCATGTTGCCTTAATGGGAGCAGATGACAAGCCAGAGAAACCGCTCTTCGGGATATCAAGGAGTTCATTAAGAAGACCAAAGTAACCAGATAATATCCCCTAGAAGGCCTCCCTTGATGGACAGGCGAGCCCGGCAGGGTCGAGACTACGCCTGAGGCCAAGCCCTAATCGCCCCGACAAGGTTCCCGGGCCCGCCAAGACCACAAGATGGAGTCCCGGTAGGCTCCGTGCCGGCAAACCTCCGCCAAGACACCACCACTCCACCTCATCATATGCCAGTCGCTAATCAGTGCGGTGTCGAGCTCTCAAGTGGCAAGGTAGAGCTTGTCAGGTAGGTGGCAACTTGTTGGCGAAGAGATTAACTTTATTGACACCCGTCAAGTGGCAAGAAGATGGATAAGCGGCATGGCAGGCTTGTCGGGCTTCAATCTAAAAATGGCACCTAGCAGTGCATTTAATGCGCTTTGTCCTAACTGCTAGGGCTAGGTATGATAACACTGTTAGCTACGTAATCGTGTAGTAATGACTATTCTTCCACTGTGGTCGCCCCATTAGCTATAAAAGGAGGCCCGAGGAAATCTAGCAAAGGTTTGGAACTTTTGATCCCTCAACACTTGTACACATGTGGCTCCTCTCCCGGAGGCACATTTGTCGGGCTTGAGTGCATCACGCCTTCGTGATACTCTAGTGCAATCCACCATAGTAGGAGTAGGGTTTTACGCTGCAAAGCGGCCTGAACCTGGGTAAAAGAGAGTCGTGCATCGCCATGATGTCCTGTTGTTTCTGCTCTTTGTGCAATGTGATCATCCCCTTACCAAACCTCACAGGGGCAATCCTTGTCCCATAGGTTATCATGCTTTCTCCATGACATCTTTGGCGCGCTAGGTAGGGGGCTTGCTTGTGCAAATTTGAGACAGTAGCTAGCACGTCGATCCTCATCAACTTCTACATCATCAATGGCTCCCACAAAGAAGAGTGGGGAGGCGGCACCACTCTCTGCCTTGAGGGCTCCTTCACCTGCAGCTACGGGCGCCATGAGCAGCACGGTCACAGTAGATGGTGCGACTATCTCCCCCACCATAATTGGAACAGGAGCTGGGGCCACAAGTCATTCACAGCTCCCTCATCATTCTAGCGAGCACGACCGCTGGAGCGACATGCCCAATCTGGTGCATGCCCAATTCCCTTTGAGCGTCGAGCCCGGCTACAGCAGAACTCGCGGGCCACGGGAAATCCATCGGATCTCCACCCAACTCTTGCGAAGCAGCGTTGTTGCATAAGGTGGGCGTGACAAGGCAAGTCTTCGTCCTTCCTGGCAAGCCTCACCATGTGTCGCAGCACATCGCATCTATAGTGCATATGGATCAAAGATCAGTCTCTGTGTCGGTGTGGAACGACACCTATGGGAACACAAGAATCCCTAGTACGGTTGCCGGGGCGCAGGGTTGCAAGGAGAGCAGGGCTAGTAGACATCACAAGGATCGTTTACCCAGGTTCGGGCCGCGAGGATGCGTAAAACCCTAGTCCTGCTTTGGTGGGTGTATTTCTGAGAGTTCTTGAGCTCTCGAACTAGCTGTGGTCAGCGCGTGGTTCGAAAGAGCTGAATCCTTCTCCAGTATGCCATGGGCCTCCTTTTATAGTTGAAAGGGGCTGCCACAGTGACACAAAGGAGGTGGAAAGGCGTATAGTGCCCCGAGCTTATCGCTTGTATTACAGGACAAGACGCATTTAATGCGTAGCTTAGGTGTCCCCTTGCTTTATTGGGGATGGGGGTGAGGCCCATCCCGTCCGTCGCTGCTCCTCCTCGTCTTGACACGCGCCCTGGAAAGTAAGGTGCGTTGCGCCATGTAGGCAGTCAGGCAGCTGAGGTGGCGTGGTGGCGGAGCCTCCACGCAGATCTAGATGCCGCCACGCAGGCGCTCGATGAGTTGGCCTGGGAGCTGCATGTTGCCACGCAGGTGCCTGCCCAGCTGGTTGGGCTGGCAGCTGCATGTGAACGGTGGTGGAAGCTTGATTGGCGCGGGTTTGGCGGTGGCCTCGCGTCCTTGGCGAGGGCCCTGCCAGGTGGCCCGGCAAGGGTCTTGCCGTGGCGTGCTGTCGTCCCTGGCAAGGATCCTGCCGGGGGTCTGGTGGCCTCCCTCGGCAAGGATCTTGCCGAGAATCGTCGCCTTCTAATCCTCATCTGATCTTGAATATGTCTTCACAAAGATCTGCATGCCACCACAGAGGTGCCTTTCCGAGCCCTGGCCCCACACTGATGGTGGCGCTGGGTGCCGTGGGCTCAAGGGTGGCTCGCTCTGTTCATGCGGGGCGAGCTGTCCCGGCAAGGGTCTTGCCGGGGCCGCTGAGGCCGCCTGGCGAGGGTCTTGCCAGGGGAACCTGCTTCGTCCCTCTGCTCTTCGTGGTCTTGGCCTTGGTGTTGCTTTGATCGTCTTGGGCTTCGGTCTTACCTTGGCTCACCTCCCTTGTTCTGCTTGGTGTGGCCGTGGGCGCGGCTCTGACTGCCCGTGCATAGGTAAAGGGGTACCAAAAATGTGCCCCTATTTTTGTACACCGACAGGAGCCCCCAGGCCTGGGCCACACATAAGCGCGACACGTTGTTGGGCCAAGCCCAAAACGCTGCGCGGGCAGGTGGGGCGGTTTTTACCGTGGTAAGATTCTTCGCGCGCTCTGCATCCCACGATCCGCGCGCGTGGCGCGGCGTGAAGGGGTGTTCTTGACGTGGGCGGCATGCGTGGGGCGGTTTCCACACGCATGCGTCACATCATAGTAAATGGGCAGCGCACCCCACGGCTTCCCCATAAAAAGGGATAACCGCGGGCGCACTGTTCCTTTTACACTGCGCGCAACCCCAATCTCGGAGACCTCCGCCTGCTTCCCTCTTCTTGCCCAAGCTTCGTCCCCGCTTGCCGCCATTGTGCCTCCGCCGCCCTCCATCCTACCCTCCTCCCCCAGCCATCATGGCGCCAAAATCCACCAAGCGCAAGGGAGGGGCTAGGGATGCCGGAGCCGCGGAGCCGCCGAAAAGTGCGCTGGCGGTGCAGCGGACGCAGTATGCCTTCTTCCCCTCGACGGTCGACGTGTTCGAGCTTCGGGACTCCTTCAGGCCCTTGTGGGGAGTGAAGACGGGGGGGGGGGGGGGAATTCGGGGCATCCGACCATGTGTGTCATCGCCGCCAACTGCGCCGAGGCTGCCCCAAATCGGTACCCCTTCTTTGTTGATTATTTCTCTTGCGGGCTTTGTCCTCCCTTCTCCGATTTCTTCAGCGACATCATGCACACCTTCGGCTTCCACCTCCTGGATTTTACTCCAAATGTAGTGGCGTGCATGGCCCTTTTCGCGTACCTTTGTGAAGGCTTTGCCGGGGTGCATCCCAACAAGGCGCTCTTCCGCCATTACTTCTTCCCTCGGATCCAGACTGGAGGTGCCATTTCCAGGGTGCATTGCCTGGATTCCAAAATCCAAGGGAGCGTACCCGGACGGCGCGATGAAGGATAGGTGGGAAGAATGGCGGGGACGGTGGTGCTGGATCGAAGAGGAGGACCCGCCGGCATTCTGCAGAGTTCGTCGGGCGCTGCTGGTTCTCAGGAGCGATTGGAGCAACGTCGACGCCGACGACGGAAAGTTCACGGTCGCCACACCGGGATTCTTCGGCTTACCCATGCTGGGCTCACCCTTGAGATGATCGGGGTGGACTTCATCCGTCGCCGGATCACTCCATTGCATAACAAGGGGAGGCCAGCCTGGCTCTTCACGAACCCCGCCGACATCATGCGGCTCCGCCCCGGCCTCGACCACAACTTCAAAGTGATGGGACATGCCCGTTTCTGCCAGCGGATCTTCCTGCTTGACGTGGGCCATGACGGCGAGGTCGAGAGGACCGGCAAGGTCGCAAGGGCCACCGCGAAGGCCAGCAAGGTCCTCAAGGGGCATCTGTTCAAGCTGCCGACGGGGGTGGTCCCGTTTTGCAACAACTCGCGTCGGTCCGAGATCATCGCCATGATGCCTGACTGCAATGCGCATGGTGATACATCTCCAATGTATCTATAATTTTTGATTGCTCCATGCTATATTATCTACTATTTTAGACTATATTGGGCTTTATTTTCCACTTTTATATTATTTTTGGGACTAACCTATTAACCGGAGGCCCAGCCCAGAATTGCTGTTTTTTGCCTATTTCAGAGCTTCGAAGAAGCGGAATATCAAACGGAGTCCAAGCGGAATGAAACCTGCGGGAACGTGATTTTCTCACCGAATATGACACAGGAGACTTGGACCCTACGCCAAGGAAGCTTCAAGGTGGACACGAGGTAGGGGGCATGCCCACCCCCCTACGGCGTGCCCCCACCCTCGTGGGGCCCATGGAGCTCCACCGACGTACTTCTTCCTCCTATATATACCTACGTACCCCCAAACGATCAGATACGGAGCCAAAAAACTAATTCCACCGCCACAACCTTCTGTACCCACGAGATCCCATCTTGGGGCCTGTTCCGGAGCTCCGCCGGAGGGGGCATCCATCACGGAGGGCTTCTACATCATCACCGTAGCCCCTTCGATGAAGTGTGAGTAGTTTACCTCAGACCTTCAGGTCCATAGTTAGTAGCTAGATGGCTTCTTCTCTATTTTTGGATCTCAATACAATGTTCTCCCCCTCTCTCATGGAGATCTATTCGATGTAATCTTCTTTTTGCGGTGTGTTTGTTGAGACCGATGAATTGTGGGTTTATGATCAAGATTATCTATGAACAATATTTGAATCTTCTCTGAATTCTTTTATGTATGATTGGTTATCTTTGCAAGTCTCTTCGAATTATCAGTTTGGTTTGGCCTACTACATTGGTTTTTCTTGCAATGGGAGAAGTGCTTAGCTTTGGGCTCAATCTTGTGGTGTCCTTTCCCAGTGACAGTAGGAGCAGCAAGGCACGTATTGTATTGTTGCCATCGAGGATAACAAGATGGGGTTTTTATCATATTGCATGAATTTATCCCTCTACATCATGTCATCTTGCTTAAGGCGTTACTCTGTTTCCTTGAACTTAATACTCTAGATGCATGCTGGATAGCGGTCGATGAGTGGAGTAATAGTAGTAGATGCAGGCAGGAGTCGGTCTACTTGTCTCGGACGTGATGCTTATATACATGATCATACCTAGATATTCTCATAACTATGCTTAATTATGTCAATTGCTCAACAGTAATTTGTTCACCCACCGTAGAATACTTATGCTCTTGAGAGAAGCCACTAGTGAAATCTATGGCCCCCGGGTCTATCTTCATCATATCAATCTTCCTACACTTGTTATTTATCTTTGCTTTTTTACTTTGCTTTTATTTTACTTTGCATCTTGATCACAAAAATACCAAAAATATTATTCTATAATCTCTATCAGATCTCACTCTCGTAAGTGACCGTGAAGGGATTGATAACCCCTATTCGCGTTGGTTGCAAGGAGTTATTTGCTTTGTGTAGGTACGAGGGACTCGCGCGTAGCCTCCTACTGGATTGATACCTTGGTTCTCAAAAACTCAGGGAAATACTTATGCTACTTTGCTGCATCATCCTTTCCTCTTCGGGGAAATCCAACGCAGTGCTCAGGAGGTAGCAAGAAGAATTTCTGGCGCCGTTGCCGAGGAGTCTACGCAAAAGTCAACATACCAAGTACCCATCACAATCCCTTATCTCTCGCATTACATTATTTGCAATTTGCCTCTCGTTTTCCTCTTCCCCCACTTCACCATTGTCGTTTTATTCACCCTCTCTTTTCCGTTTGCCTTTTTCTCGCTTGCATTTTTGTTTGCTCGTGTGTTGGATTACTTGTTTGTCACGATGGCCCAAGATAATACCAAATTGTGTGACTTTACCAATACCAACAATAATGATTTCCTCAGCACTCTGATTGCTCCTCTTACCAACACTGAATCTTGTGAAATTAATACTGCTTTGTGGAATCTTGTTATGAAAGATCAATTCACCGACCTTCCTAGTGAAGATGCCGCTACTCATCTAAATAGCTTCGTGGATTTGTGTGATATGCAAAAGAAGAAAGATGTTGATAATGATATTGTTAAATTGAAGCTATTTCCTTTTTCGCTTAGAGATCGTGCTAAAGCTTGGTTTTCGTCTTTGCCTAAAAATAGTATTGATTCTTGGAACAAGTGCAAAGATGCTTTTATCTCTAAGTATTTTACTCCCGCTAAAATCATCTCTCTTAGAAACGATATTATGAATTTTAAGCAACTTGATCATGAACATGTTGCACAAGCTTGGGAGCGGATGAAATTAATGATACGTAATTGCCCTACTCATGGTTTGAACTTGTGGATGATTATACAAAAAAATTATGCTGGATTGAATTTTGCTTCTAGAAATCTTTTAGATTCGGCCGCGGGAGGCACTTTTATGGAAATCACTTTAGGAGATGCTACTAAACTCCTAGATAATATTATGGTTAATTCTTCTCAATGGCACACTGAAAGATCTACTAATAAAAAAGTGCATGCGATAGAAGAAATTAATGTTTTGAGTGGAAAGATGGATGAACTTATGAAATTATTTGCTACTAAGAGTGTTTCTTCTGATCCTAATGATATGCCTTTGTCTACTTTGATTGAGAATAATAATGAATCTATGGATGTGAACTTTGTTGGTAGGAATAATTTTGGTAACAACGCGTATAGAGGGAACTTTAATCCTAGGCCTTATCCTAGTAATCCTTCTAATAATTATGGAAATTCCTACAACAACTCTTATGGAAATTTTAATAAGATGCCCTCTGAATTTGAGACTAGTGTTAAAGAGTTTATGAATTCACAAAAGAATTTTAATGCTTTGCTTGAAGAGAAATTACTTAAAGTTGATGAATTGGCTAGGAAAGTTGATAGAATTTCTCTTGATGTTGATTCTTTAAAGCTTAGATCTATTCCTCCTAAGCATGATATCAACGAGTCTCTCAAAGCTATGAGAATTTCCATTGATGAGTGCAAGGAAAGAACCGCTAGGATGCGTGCTACAAAAGATGCCTTTATTAAAGCGTGTTCTTCCAATTTTCATGAAAATAAAGATGAAGATCTAAAAGTTATTGATGTGTCCCCTACTAAATCTTTGTTTTGCAATATGAATCTTGATAATCATGGGACTGAATATGATCCACTTTTACCTAGAAGGCGTTCCAAGAATTCAGAGTTTTTAGATCTTGATGATGAAGTTGATAAAACTGGGATTAAAGGAAGCAAAACCCTAGATGTTGCTAAACCCACTATTTTGGATTTCAAGGAATTTAATTATGAAAGTTGCTCTTTAATTGATTGTATTTCCTTGTTGCAATCTGTGCTAAATTCTCCTCATGCTTATAGTCAAAATAAAGCGTTTACTAAACATATCGTTCATGCCTTGATGCAATCTTATGAAGAAAAACTTGAGTTGGAAGTTTCTATCCATAGAAAACTTTGTGATGAATGGGAACCAGCTATTAAAATTAAGATTAAGGATCATGAATTTTATGCTTTATGTGATTTGGGTGCTAGTGTTTCCACTATTCCCAAAACTTTGTGCGATTTGCTAGATTTCCGTGATTTTGATGATTGCTCTCTAAACATGCACCTTGCGGATTCCACTATTAAGAAACCTATGGGAAGAATTAATGATTTTCTTATTGTTGAAAATAGGAATTATGTGCCCGTAGATTTTATCGTTCTTGATATAGATTGCAATCCTTCTTGTCCTATTATTCTTGGTAGACCTTTCCTTACAACGATTGGTGCAATTATTGATATGAAGGAAGGGAATATTAGATTCCAATTTCCATTAAAGAAAGGCATGGAACACTTCCCTAGGAAGAAAATAAAATTACCATATGAATCTATCATGAGAGCCACTTATGGATTGCCTACCAAAGATGTCAATACCTAGATCTATCCGTGCTTTTATGCCTAGCTAGGGGCGTTAAACGATAGAGCTTGTTGGGAGGCAACCCAAATTTATTTTTAGTTCTTTTGCTTTTGCTTCTGTTTGGGATTAAATCTTTGATCTATCCTCTGGTTAGATGTGTTTTTATGTTTTAATTAGTGTTCGTGTCAAGCTAAACCTATAGGATCTTCTTGGATGATAGTTATTTGATCTTGGTGTAATTTCCAGAAACTTTCTGTTCACGAAAACAATTATTAAAAATCACCAGAATGTGATAAAATAGTGACTCCAATTTCTGCTGATCAATAAAAAAATTGCCTAGGCCGTCCTATTTTGTCTGAAATTTTGGTGTTCCAGAAGTTTGCGTTAGTTATAGATTACTACATACTGTTCTGTTTTTGACAGATTCTGTTTTTCGTGTGTTGTTTGCTTATTTTGATGAATCTATGGCTAGTAAAATAGTTTATAAACCATAGAGAAGTTGAAATACAGTAGGTTTAACACCAAATTAAATAAAGAATGAGTTCATTACCGTACCTTGCAGTGGTCTTTTGTTTTCTTTCGCTAACGGAGCTCACGAGATTTCGGTTGAGTTTTGTGGTGTGAATTTTTCAAGTTTTGGGTGAAATCTTTTGATGGATTATGGAACAAGGAGTGGTAAGAGCCTAAGCTTGGGGATGCCCATGGCACCCCCAAAATAATCTAAGGACACCAAAAAGTCAAAGCTTGGGGATGCCCCGGAAGGCATCCCCTCTTTTGTCTACTTCCATCGATAACTTTACTTGGAGCTATATTTTTATTCACCACATGATATGTGTTTTGCTTGGAGCGTCTTGTATTATTTGAGTCTTTGCTTTTTAGTTTACCACAATCATCCTTGCTGTACACACCTTTTGGGAGGTCCATACATGAATTGGAATTTGTTAGAATACTCTATGTGCTTCACTTATATCTTTTGAGCTATATAGTTTTGCTCTAGTGCTTCACTTATATCTTTTAGAGCACGGTGGTGGATTTGTTTTATAGAAACTATTGATCTCTCATGCTTCACTTAGATTATTTTGAGAGTCTTAAATAGCATGGTAATTTGCTTAATAATTTTCATATGCTTCGTATTCAAGATTTGTAAAACTTTCTTTTGAGTGCGTTCAATACTAAGAGAAGTTTGATGCTTGATAACTGTTTTGAGATATGGAAGTGATGAAGGAAATATGCCCTAGAGGCAATAATAAAGTTATTATTTATTTCCTTAATTCATGATAAATGTTTATTATTCATGCTAGAATTGTATTAACAGGAAACATAATACATGTGTGAATACATAGACAAACAGAGTGTCACTAGTATGCCTCTACTAGACTAGCTCATTAATCAAAGATGGTTATGTTTCCTAACCATGAACAAAGAGTTGTTATTTGATTAACGAGATCACATCATTAGTTGAATGATCTGATTGACATGACCCATTGCATTAGCATAGCACCCGATCGTTTAGTATGTTGCTATTGCTTTTATCCATGACTTATACATGTTCCTTTAACTATGAGATTATGCAACTCCCGTTTACCGTAGGAACACTTTGTGTGCTACCAAACGTCACAACGTAACTGGGTGATTATAAAGGTGCTCTACAGGTGTCTCCGAAGGTACATATTGGGTTGGCATATTTCGAGATGAGGATTTGTCACTCCGATTGTCGGAGAGGTATCTCAGGGCCTTCTCGGTAATGCACATCACATAAAGCCTTGCAAGCATTGCAACCAATGAGTTAGTTGCGAGATGATGTATTACGGAACGAGTAAAGAGACTTGCCAGTAACAAGATTGAACTAGGTATTGGATACCGACGATCGAATCTCGGGCAAGTAACATACCGATGACAAAGGGAACAACGTATGTTGTTATGCGGTCTGACCGATAAAGATCTTCGTAGAATATGTAGGAGCCAATATGGGCATCCAGGTCCCGCTATTGGTTATTGACCGGAGACGTGTCTCGGTCATGTCTACATTGTTCTTGAACCGTAGGGTCCGCACGCTTAAACGTTACGATGACAGTTATTATGAGTTTATGCATTTTGATGTACCGAAGGAGTTCGGAGTCCCGGATGTGATCACGGACATGACGAGGAGTCTCGAAATGGTCGAGACGTAAAGAATGATATATTGGAAGCCTATGTTTGGACATCGGATGCATTCCAGGTGAAATCAGGATTTTACCGGAATACTGGGAGGGTTACCGGAACCCCCCGTGGGCATAATGGGCCAACATGGGCCTTGGAGGAGAGGTGAGAGGGCTGCCCTCATGGGCTGCGCGCCTCCCCCCTTCCCCTAGTCCTATTAGGACTAGGAGAGGTGGGCGCCCCCCCTCTCTCTCTCTCCCCCTTGGAGAATCCTAGTCCAACTAGGATTGGGGGGGGGGAATCCTACTCCCAGAGGGAGTAGGACTCTCCTGGCGCGCCAGGCTTGGCCGGCCAGCCCCTCCCCCTTGGCTCCTTTATATACGGGGGCAGGGGGCACCCCATGACACACAAGTTGATCTACGGATCGTTCCTTAGCCGTGTGCGGTGCCCCCTTCCACCAAATTCCACCTCGGTCATATCGTTGCAGTGCTTAGGCGAAGCCCTGCGCCGGTAACACATCAAGATCGTCACCACGCCGTCGTGCTGACGGAACTCTTCCCCGACGCTTTGCTGGATCGGAGCCCGGGGATCGTCATCGAGCTGAACGTGTGCCAAGAACTCGGAGGTACCGGAGTAACGATGCTGTGATCGGTTGGATCGCGAGGAGAACGTACGACTACTTCCTCTACGTTGTGTCAACGCTTCCGCTTCGGTCTACGAGGGTATGTAGACAACACTCTCCCCTCTCGTTGCTATGCATCACCATGATCTTGCGTGTGCGTAGGAAATTTTTTGAAATTACTACGTTCCCCAACAGTGGTATCAGAGCCTAGGTTTTTATGGTTTGATGTTATTTGCACGAGTAGAACACAAGTGAGTTGTGGACGATACAAGTCATACTGCCTACCAGCATGTCATACTTTGGTTCAGCGGTATTGTTGGACGAGACGATCCGGACCAACCTTACGCGTACTCTTACGCGAGACCGGTTCCCTCAACGTGCTTTGCACATAGATGGCTTGCGGAAGACTGTCTCTCCAACTTTAGTTGAACTGAGTGTGGCTACGCCCGGTCCTTGAGAAGGTTAAAACGGAGTCTATTTGACAAACTATCGTTGTGGTTTTCATGCGTAGGTAAGATGAATTCTTGCTTAAGCCCGTAGCAGCCACATAAAACTTGCAACAACAAAGTAGAGGACGTCTAACTTGTTTTTGCAGGGCATGTTGTGATGTGATATGGTCAAGACATGATGCTAAATATTATTGTATGAGATGATCATGTTTTGTAACCGAGTTATCGGCAACTGGCAGGAGCCATATGGTTGTCGCTTTATTGTATGCAATGCAATCGCGATGTAATGCTTTACTTTATTACTAAGCGGTAGTGATAGTCGTGGAAGCATAAGATTGGCGAGACGACAACGATGCTGCGATGAAGATCAAGGTGTCGCGCCGGTGACGATGGTGATCATGACGGTGCTTCGAAGATGGAGATCACAAGCACGAGATGATGATGGCCATATCATATCACTTATATTGATTGCATGTGATGTTTATCCTTTTATGCATCTTATCTTGCTTTGATTGACTGTAGCATTATAAGATGATCTCTCACTAAATTATCAAGAAGTGTTCTCCCTGAGTATGCACCGTTGCGAAAGTTCTTCGTGCTGAGACACCACGTGATGATCGGGTGTGATAGGCTCTACGTTCAAATACAACGGGTGCAAAACAGTTGCACACGCGGAATACTCAGGTTTAACTTGACGAGCCTAGCATATAACAGATATGGCCTCGGAACACGGAGACCGAAAGGTCGAGCGTGAATCATATAGTAGATATGATCAACATAGTGATGTTCACCATTGAAACTACTCCATCTCACGTGATGATCGGACATGGTTTAGTTGATTTGGATCACGTGATCACTTAGAGGATTAGAGGGATGTCTATCTAAGTGGGAGTTCTTAAGTAATATGATTAATTGAACTTTAATTTATCATGAACTTAGTCCTGGTAGTATTAGCATATCTATGTTGTAGATCAATAGCTCGCATTGTTGCTTCCCTGTGTTTATTTTGATATGTTCCTAGAGAAAATTGTGTTGAAAAATGTTAGTAGCAATGATGCGGATTGGATCCGTAATCTGAGGTTTATCCTCATTGCTGCACAGAAGAATTTTGTCCTTGATGCACCGCTAGGTGATGGACCTTTTGCAGGAGCAGATGCAGACGTTATGAACGTTTTGCTAGCTCAATATGATGACTACTTAATAGTTTAGTGCACCATGCTTAACGGCTTAGAATCGGGACTTCAAAGACGTTTTGAACGTCATGGACCATACGAGATGTTCCAGGAGTTGAAGTTAATATTTCAAGCAAATACCCGAGTTGAGAGATATGAAGTCTCCAAAAGTTCTATAGCTAAAAGATGGAGGAGAATCGCTCAACTAGTGAGCATGTGCTCAGATAGTCTGAGTACTACAATCGCTTGAATCAAGTGGGAGTTAATCTTCCAGATAAGATAGTGATTGACAGAATTCTCTAGTCACCATCACCAAGTTAGTAGAACTTCGTGATGAACTATAATATGCAAGGGATAACGGAAAATATTCCCAAGCTCTTCGCAATGCTAAAATCGGCGAAGGTAGAAATCAAAGAAAAACATCAAGTGTTGATGGTTGACAAGATCACTAGTTTCAAGAAAAGGGCAAAAGGAAAGAAGGGGAACTTCAAGAAGAACGGCAAGCAAGTTGCTGCTCAAGTGAAAAAGCCCAAGTCTGGTCCTAAGCCTGAGACTAAGTGCTTCTACTGCAAAGAGACTGGTCACTAGAAGCGGAACTACCCCAAGTGATTGGCGGATAAGAAGGATGGCAAAGTGAACATAAGTATATTTGATATACATGTTATTGATGTGTACTTTACTAGTGTTCATAGCAACCCCTCAGTATTTGGTACTAGTTCAAGTTGCTAAGATTAGTAACTCGAAACGGGAGTTGCAAGATGAACAAAGACTAGTTAAAGGGCAAGGTGACGATGTGTGTTGGAAGTGGTTCCAAGATTGATATGATCATCATCACACACTCCCTATACTTTCGGGATTAGTGTTGAAACTAAATAAGTGTTATTTGGTGTTTGCGTTGAGCATGAATATGATTTGATCATGTTAATTGCAATACAGTTATTCATTTAAGTTAGAGAACAATTGTTGTTCTGTTTACATGAATAAAACCTTCTATGGTCATACACACCAACGAAAATGGTTTGTTGGATCTCGATCGTAGTGATACACATATTCATAATATTGAAGCCAAAAGATGCGAAGTTAATAATGATAGTGCAACTTATTTGTGGCACTGCCGTTTAGGTCATATTGGTGTAAAGCGCATGAAGAAACTCCATGCTGATGGAATTTTGGAATCTCTTGATTATGAATCACTTGATGCTTGCGATCCATGCCTTAAGGGCAAGATGACTAAAAACGCCGTTCTCCGGAACAATGAAGCAAGCAACAGATTTATTGTAAATCATACATACTGATGTATGTGGTCCGATGAATATTAAAGGCTTGCAGCAGGTATCATTATTTTCTGACCTTCACAGATGATTTGAGCAGATATGGGTATATCTACTTGATGAAACATAAGTCTGAAACATTTGAAAAGTTTAAAGAATTTCAGAGTGAAGCGGAGAATCATCGTAACAAGAAAATAAAAGTTTCTACGATATGATCGTAGAGGAGAATATTTGAGTTACGAGTTTGGTCTTCAATTAAAACAATGTGGAATAGTTTCACAAACTCATGCCACCTGGAACACCACAGCATAATGGTGTGTCCGAACGTCATAACCGTACTTTATTGGATATAGTACAATCTATGATGTTTCTTACCGATTTACCAATATCGTTTTGGGATCATGCATTAGAGACAGGTGCATTCACGTTTAAAAGGGCACCATCTAAGTCCGTTGAGACGACACAATCTGAACTGTGGTTTAGCAAGAAACCAAAGTTGTCGTTTCTTAAAGTTTGGGATTATGATGCTTATATGAAAAAGTTTCATCCTGATAAGCTCAAACCCAAATCGGAGAACTATGTCTTCATAGGATACCCAACGGAGACTGTCGGGTACACCTTCTATCACAGATCCTAAGGCAAGATATTCGTTGCTTATAATGGATCCTTTCTAGAGAAGAAGTTTCTCTCGAAAGAAGTGAGTGGGAGGAAAGAAGAAAACTTGATAAGGTAATTGTACCTTCTCCCTTATTGGAAAGTAGTTCATCACAGAAATCTGTTCTTATGACTACTACACCAATTAGTGAGGAAGCTAATGATGATGATCATGTAACTTCAGATCAAGTAACTACCGAATCTCGTAGGTAAACCAGAGTGAGATCCGCACCAGAGTGGTACGGTAATCCTGTTCTGGAAGTCATGTTACTAGACCATGATGAACTTGCGAACTATGAGGAAGCGATGATGAGCCCAGATTCCGCGAAATGGTTAGAGGCCATGAAATCTGAGATATGATCCATGTATGAGAACAAAGTATGGACTTTGATGGATTTGCCCGATGATCGGCAAGCCAAAGAAAATAAATGGATCTTGAAGAGGAAGACGGACACTGATAGTAGTGTTACTATCTACAAAGCTAGAATTGTCGCAAAAGGTTTTCGACAAGTTCAAGGTGTTGACTACGATGAGAGTTTCTCACTCGTATCTATGCTTAAGTCTGTCCGAATCATGTTAGCAATTGCCGCATTTTATGAAATCCGGCAAATGGATAAACAAAACTACATTCCTTAATGGATTTATTAAAGAAGAGTTGTATACGATGCAACTAGAAGGTTTTGTCAATCCTAAAGGTGTTAACAAAATATGCAAGCTCCAGCGATCCATCTATGGACTGGTGCAAGCATCTCGGAGTTGGAATATACACTTTGATAAGTTGATCAAAGCATATAGTTTTATACAGACTTGCGGTGAAGCCTGTATTTACAAGAAAGTGAGTGGGAGCACTACAACATTTCTGATAAGTATATGTAAATGACATATTATTGATCGGAAATAATGTAGAATTATTCTGTGAAGCATAAAGGAGTATTTGAAAGGAGTTTTTTGAAGAAGGACCTCGGTGAAGCTGCTTACATATTGAGCATCAAGATCTATAGAGATAGATCAAGACGCTTGATAAGTTTTTCAATAAGTACATACCTTGAAAAGATTTTGAAGTAGTTCAAAATGGAACAGTCAAAGAAAGAGTTCTTGCATGTATTACAAGGTGTGAAATTGAGTAAGACTCAAAGCCCGACCACGGCAGATGATAGAAAGAGAATGAAAGTCATTTCCTATGCCTCAGCCATAGATTATATAAAGTATGCCATGCTATGTACCAGATCTATTGTATACCCTACACTGTGTTAAGCAAGGGAGTACAATAGTGATCTAGGAAGTAGATCACTGGACATCGGTCAAAATTATCCTTAGTAAAATAAGGATATGTTTCTCGATTACGTCGATGCAAGTTTTGACACCGATCTGGATGACTCTAAGTCTCGATCTAGATACATATTGAAAGTGGGAGCAATTAGCTAGAGTAGCTCCGTGCAGAGCATTGTAGACATAGAAAATTGCAAAATACATAACGCATCTGAATGTGGCAAGACCCGTTGACTAAGCTTCTCTCACAAGCAAAACATGATCACACCGTAGTACTCTTTGGGTGTTAATCACATAGCGATGTGAACTAGATTACTGAATCTAGTAAACCCTTTGAGGGTTGGTCACATATCGATGTGAACTATGGGTGTTAATCACATGGTGATGTGAACTATTGCTGATAAATCACATGGCAATGTGAACTAGATTATTGACTCTAGTGCAAGTGGGAGACTGAAGGAAATATGCCCTAGAGGCAATAATAAAGTTATTATTTATTTCCTTAATTCATGATAAATGTTTATTATTCATGCTAGAATTGTATTAACAGGAAACATAATACATGTGTGAATACATAGACAAACAGAGTGTCACTAGTATGCCTCTACTAGACTAGCTCATTAATCAAAGATGGTTATGTTTCCTAACCATGAACAAAGAGTTGTTATTTGATTAACGAGATCACATCATTAGTTGAATGATCTGATTGACATGACCCATTCCATTAGCATAGCACCCGATCGTTTAGTATGTTGCTATTGCTTTTATCCATGACTTATACATGTTCCTTTAACTATGAGATTATGCAACTCCCGTTTACCGTAGGAACACTTTGTGTGCTACCAAACATCACAACGTAACTGGGTGATTATAAAGGTGCTCTACAGGTGTCTCCGAAGGTACATATTGGGTTGGCATATTTCAAGATGAGGATTTGTCACTCCGATTGTCGGAGAGGTATCTCAGGGCCTTCTCGGTAATGCACATCACATAAAGCCTTGCAAGCATTGCAACCAATGAGTTAGTTGCGAGATGATGTATTACAGAACGAGTAAAGAGACTTGCCAGTAACGAGATTGAACTAGGTATTGGATACCGACGATCGAATCTCGGGCAAGTAACATACCAATGACAAAGGGAACAACGTATGTTGTTATGCGGTCTGACCGATAAAGATCTTCGTAGAATATGTAGGAGCCAATATGGGCATCCAGGTCCCGCTATTGGTTATTGACCGGAGACGTGTCTCGGTCATGTCTACATTGTTCTCGAACCGTAGGGTCCGCACGCTTAAACGTTACGATGACAGTTATTATGAGTTTATGCATTTTGATGTACCGAAGGAGTTCGGAGTCCCGGATGTGATCACGGACATGACGAGGAGTCTCGAAATGGTCGAGACGTAAAGAATGATATATTGGAAGCCTATGTTTGGACATCGGATGCATTCCAGGTGAAATCAGGATTTTACCGGAATACTGGGAGGGTTACCGGAACCCCCCGGGGGCATAATGGGCCAACATGGGCCTTGGAGGTGAGGTGAGAGGGCTGCCCTCATGGGCTGCGCGCCTCCCCCCTTCCCCTAGTCCTATTAGGACTAGGAGAGGTGGGCGCCCCCCCTCTCTCTCTCCCCCCCTTGGAGAATCCTAGTCCAACTAGGATTGGGGGGGGGGGGAATCCTACTCCCAGAGGGAGTAGGACTCTCCTGGCGCGCCAGGCTTGGCCGGCCAGCCCCTCCCCCTTGGCTCCTTTATATACGGGGGCAGGGGGCACCCCATGACACACAAGTTGATCTACGGATCGTTCCTTAGCCGTGTGCGGTGCCCCCTTCCACCAAATTCCACCTCGGTCATATCGTTGCAGTGCTTAGGTGAAGCCCTGCGCCGGTAACACATCAAGATCGTCACCACGCCGTCGTACTGACGGAACTCTTCCCCGACGCTTTGCTGGATCGGAGCCCGGGGATCGTCATCGAGCTGAACGTGTGCCAAGAACTCGGAGGTACCGGAGTAACGGTGCTGTGATCGGTTGGATCGCGAGAAGAACGTACGACTACTTCCTCTACGTTGTGTCAACACTTCCGCTTCGGTCTACGAGGGTATGTAGACAACACTCTCCCCTCTCGTTGCTATGCATCACCATGATCTTGCGTGTGCGTAGGAAATTTTTTGAAATTACTACGTTCCCCAACAAGTGATAATATCAAAGTCGTGGTAGTTGAGTAGTTGTGAATTTGAGAAATGCTTGTGTTGAAGTTTGCAAGTCTCGTAGCATGCACGTATGGTAAACATTATGTAACCAATTTGAAACATGAGGTGTTCTTTGATTGTCCTCCTTATGAGTGGCGGTCGGGGACGAGCGATGGTCTTTTCCTACCAATATATCCCCCTAGGAGCATGCGTGTAGTGCTTGGTTTTTGATGGCTTGTAGATTTTTGCAATAAGTATGTGAGTTCTTTATGACTAATGTTGAGTCCATGGACTATACGCACTCTCACCCTTCCATCATTGCTAGCCTCTTCGGTACCGTGCATTGCCCTTTCTCACATTGAGAGTTGGTGCAAACTTCGCCGGTGCATCCAAACCCCGTGATATGATACACTCTTTCACACATAAACCTCCTTATATCTTCCTTAGAACAACCACCATACCTACCTATTATGGCATTTCCATAGCCATTCCGAGATATAGTGCCATGCAACTTTCCACCATACCGTTTGTCATGACACATTCATCATTGTCATATTGCTTAGCATGATCATGTAGTTGACATAGTATTTGTGGCAAAGCCACCATTCATAATTCTTTCATACATGACACTCTTGATTCATTGCATATCCCGGTAAACTGCCAGAGGCATTCATATAGAGTCATACTTTGTTCTAGTATCGAGTTGTAATCATTGAGTTGTAAATAAATAGAAGTGTGATGATGATAATTTAATAGAGCATTGTCCTAAAAAAAGGCCAAAAAAAGGAAGGCCCAAAAAAAAGAAATAAAAAGGGGCAATGCTACTATCCTTTCTTTTCCACATTTGTGGTTCAAAGTAGCACCATAATCTTCATGATAGAGAGTCTCTTGTTTTGTCATTTTCATATACTAGTGGGAATTTTTCATTATAGAACTTGGCTTGTATATTCCAACAATGGGCCTCCTCAAGTGCCCTAGGTCTTCGTGAGCAAGCAAGTTGGATGCACACCCACTTAGTTTCTTTTGTTGAGCTTTCATACATTTATAGCTCTAGTGCATCCGTTGCATGGCAATCCCTACTCCTTGCATTAACATCAATCGACGGGCATCTCCATAGCCCATTGATTAGCCTCGTTGATGTGAGACCTTCTCCGGGGTTTGAGATTACTAATGTATGAAACAATTGCTTGGCTTGTCATCGGGGTTGTGCATGATCAGAGGCATTCTTGTGTGACGAAAATGGAGCATGACTAAACTATATGATTTTGTAGGGATGAACTTTCTTTGGCCATGTTATTTTGAGAAGACATAATTGCGTAGTTAGTATGCTTGAAGTATTATTATTTTTATGTCAATATGAACTTTTGTCTTGAATCTTTCGGATCTGAATATTCATACCATAATAAAGAAGAATTACATTGAAATTATGCCAAGTAGCACTCCGCATCAAAAATTCTTTTTTATCATTTACCTACTCGAGGATGAGCAGGAATTAAGCTTGGGGATGCCTGATACGTCTCCAACGTATCTATAATTTTTTATTGCTCCATGCTATATTATCTACTATTTTGGAATATATTGGGCTTTATTTTCCACTTTTATATTATTTTTGGGACTAACCTATTAACCGGAGGCCCAACCCAGAATTGCTGTTTTTTGCCTATTTCAGAGTTTTGAAGAAACGGAATATCAAACGGAGTCCAAACGGAATGAAACCTTCAGGAACGTGATTTTCTCACCGAATATGACCCAGGAGACTTGGACGCTACACCAAGGAAGCTTCGAGGTGGGCACGAGGTAGGGGGCGCGCCCACCCCCCTAGGGCGTGCCCCCACCCTCGTGGGTCCCATGGAGCTCCACCGACGTACTTCTTCCTCCTATATATACCTACGTACCCCCAAACGATCAGATACGGAGCCAAAAACCTAATTCCACAGCCGCAACCTTCTATACCCACGAGATCCCATCTTGGGGCCTGTTCCGGAGCTCCGCTGGAGAGGGCATCCATCACGGAGGGCTTCTACATCATCACCATAGACCCTCCGATGAAGTGTGCGTAGTTTACCTCAGACCTTCGGGTCCATAGTTAGTAGCTAGATGGCTTCTTCTCTCTTTTTGGATCTCAATACAATGTTCCCCCCCCTCTCTCGTGGAGATCTATTCGATGTAATCTTCTTTTTGCGATGTGTTTGTTGAGAACGATGAATTGTGGGTTTATGATCAAGATGATCTATGAACAATATTTGAATCTTCTCTGAATTGTGACCTTTTTACAGTGACAGTAGGGGCAGCAAGGCACGTATTGTATTGTCGCCATTGAGGATAAACAGATGGGTTTTTTTATCATATTACATGAATTTATACCTCTACATCATGTCATCTTGCTTAAGGCGTTACTCTGTTTCCTTGAACTTAATACTCTAGATGCATGCTGGATAGCGGTCGATGAGTGGAGTAATTGTAGTAGATGCAGGCAGGAGTCGGTCTACTTGTCTCGGACGTGATGCCTATATACATGATCATACCTAGATATTCTCATAACTATGCTCAATTATTTCAACTGCTCAACAGTAATTTGTTCACCCACCGTAGAATATTCATGCTCTTGAGAGAAGCCACTAGTGAAATCTATGGCCCCCGGGTCTATCTTCATCATATCAATTTTCCTACACTTGTTATTTATCTTTGCTTTTATTTTACTTTGCATCTTTATCACAAAAATACCAAAAATATTATTCTATCATCTTTATCAGATCTCACTCTCGTAAGTGACCGTGAAGCGATTGACAACCCCTATTCACGTTGGTTGCGAGGAGTTATTTGCTTTGTGTAGGTACGAGGGACTCACGCGTAGCCTCCTACTGGATTGATACCTTGGTTCTCAAAAACCCAGGGAAATACTTATGCTACTTTGCTGCATCATCCTTTCCTGTTTGGGGAAATCCAAGGCAGTGCTCAAGAGGTATCACACGGCCCCGTCCCGGGATGGAAGGAGCCAGAGGACACCGAAGTGCGGCAGTTCTTTGACACTCTGCATGAGGTGTATGTCAACACCGACGCCAAGCGGCTGCTTGTCCAGGACACCACCCAGGCGGAGCTGGACTACATCTCCACCTGGGCGAGGGAGGCACAACTTGCTAGGGAGGCCGGCAACGCTGGCGGTGTGGAAGACAAGGCCGCGACGGCCGTGGAGGAGGAAGAGCTTGCCCGGTGGGCGGCAGCCACCGGGGGAGCCAGCAGCGTCCGCACCGAGGCTCCTCTGGTTGAAGATGTGACCGGCGAGTCGGAGGAGGAGGAGGCCGAGACGACGGGTACGACGCCGGTCGTGGGGAAAGGGCGAGTCCTGCGGCCGGCCAGTTCTGGCGAACCGGTCTGGCCTGGCAAGGCTGCGCGATCACAGCTGACCTTGGAGGGGTCCGGGCGCCACACGAGGGCCGCGGCGGCGAAGAAGCCGGCGAAGGTCGCGGTGAAGAAGAAGATGGCTGTCCCTTCTCCGTCCACGCTTGCCTGGAGTCCACCACCTCCTCCTCCTCCGGCGGACGTCGACACGAGTGTCACTTTTGATTATGGATCCCTCAGCCCGAGGAGGAAGAGGAAAACAACAGAGGAGGAGGCGGACGACGAGTAAGCATCTGGTTCTTTTCCGTTATCCCTGCCTCCTCAATCTGTGTTGCTCATATCAACTTGTCTTCATGTTTGCAGAGATGCGGAGACGCTGGCCTAGAGGGTGAAGAGGGCCAAGGTCTCGGCGGGTGGCTAGCCTCCAGTTGGTACTTCGGGGCGCCATTGGTGGTGCTAAGCAACCCGGACAGCAGCCCCCGGCAGAGCCCCCAGCGTAAGTTCATTGCTCCCCCCTGTCGACATGTGTTTGGGGCACGATACTTATGGCGCTGACCTTTCCAGGTATGCGGGAGGAGAGCAACAGCTGGAGGAGCCGCAAAGGGCTACTCCCAACACGCCGCCCCCATCAACTACACCACCCCGAGGGGCGTCCCCGGCGAGGGTGCCAGGCGCCGGGCCCACGCACATGGAGGAGGAGGAGGAGGAGGACTTGGGCGCCGGCGGCTTTGCCTCGACGCCGAAGGTTGGCAGGGAGGGGACCTCCATTTCCCAACCGGGTATTGGCACAGGTAAATCGTTGGCCGTTCATCCCTGCTTCTTTTTCCTTCTGGCCTTTGGTCCTGGCCTTGCCTCACCCCCTTTTTCGGCGTCAAGATCCCTCCTCGGATAACCTAGAGGACGTGGACGCCGTCATCAAGGGCGTTGCCAAGGCTTTCGAGGCGGACGCCGAGAAGATCGCCGCTGAGGAGGCCGCCAGGGACGCCGCCGAGGAGGAGGAGGAGGTGGCTAGCGACCAGCCTTCCTGTTCTGCCGCCTCCGGCTCCGGCAAGTACCTGAGGGTGAGCAACAACTTGTTCGTCCACCTTCCAGGCGCGTCGAGCACCAGGACACCCATGGAGGGGAGGTGTTCGTCGACGAAGTGCTCGCCGCTGCCGGGCTCGAAGTCGCCGACGAGCCGATCGTTGGAAGCGACGGTTCGCAGGAGGAGCGGCTCCTCCACGCCATGGGCGCCAGCTTTCGGAAGCTCCAGGCGCTCCACCGCGCCCGTCTGGACAAGGCCAAGTCTAGGACGGCGGTGGTGGAGAAGGCGGAGGCGGACCTCCAGGAGCGTGTTGCCGAGGCGCAGGACTGGTTCCGCGAGGCCCACAAGGAGCTCAAGGCCGCCCAGGGCGAGCTGGCCAAGCGCGACGTGGAGCTCACCATGAAGCTCGCTAATGTCGAGAAAGCTCAAGAGACAGCGAGGAAGTTGGCTGCAGCCGCCGAAGCTGCCCGGACCCAGCACGAGGCCGCGTTGAACTCCCAGGAGGAGGACCTCGCTGCACGCGAGGGAAAGCTTGCCGCCATGCTTCGCGACAAGGAAGCAGAGGTGGAGAAGCTTGTCTTGCAGCGGACCAGTGAGCTGGAGCAGAGGCACAAGGAGGCACTCGATGCCCAGGCCCAGGTCTACGCCGGCAAGGTGGAGGAGCTGGAGGCGAAGCATGACGGGCTGAAGGAGCAGGCCCTGAAGCTGCCTCAGGGGAAGGACACGCTCAATAGTGCCCTGACAGAGGCGCAGGGCACGATCGTCAGCAAGGCTGGGACTCTCCGAGGCCAACAACTCCGTCAAGGACCTCAAGCTGAAGCTGGAGGGTCTCAAGAAGGCGCCGGAGGAGGCCAAGACCCAAGAGGGGACCCTGGCCAAAGAGCTGGAGGCAGAGAAGCAATTGCGGGAGAACGAGGGCCTCAACTTCGCGGATCACATGGCGGGCGAGAACCGTTGGCTCGATTGCCTCGCCGACATCACCAACTGGGCCTCCGCGCAGCTGGCCATCATGGGGATGTCGGAAGTGAGGTACGTCCCGGAGCGGAGCGTGAGTGCCACTTGCAGCCTGACCATGTTCTTCGAAAGGGTCGTCGGTGCTGTGGAGCGGCTCCACGCCAACCAGGCGGCCTCACTGGCTGACGAGTCCCGGAGGTTTTGCCAGGGAGCCATGACCAAGGTGGCGCACTGGTACCCTGACCTCGACTTTGACGCCGCGCTCCAGAGCTTGCCGGAGGGTACCGACCTTGCGCCGCCCAGGGAGCGCATCGAGCCCATCATCAGCCGAGTCGGCGGAATTCTGAGCGTGGAGGGCCAGCGCTGGGATTAGGCATCCCATTCTTTGTCACCTTTGTAGGTTCACAACAAGGACAATTGCTACCTCTAGTTAGAACCGCATCAACAATTTGATGTAATATAACTCTGCAACAATTTTGGTATCATGCATGTTATTTTCCCGTTCGATTTTTCCTTGTATGTCCACCCTATGTGACTGGGTAGGCTTTGCCGGCGCGTAAACCCAGGGCGGCGTCTTGGGGACGGATCCCCATTGGCCTGTCGGGTGTGCTTGCTGCCGGGCAAACCACCTTACCGCCCTTAGCGCGGCCGCCTGAACTGTCGAGTTTGACTCGAATCAAAGCCAGGAGCGTTGCCAGGTGCGGAAGGCTACCCTGCCACTCTTCACACGGTCGCTTTGAGCTGTTGAGCAGACTCGAAACAGAACAAGGGCGTTGCCAATTCCAGGGGGGGCCTTCGCGTACATGTTTCCCATACATAGGGAAAATCCTCGAGGACAATAACCTTAAGTGTAAAAGGAAATAACCCAAGGCTCTGAATGACTTAGCTTTTCTGTTGCCAAGCCGGCGTCGTATCTCCAGTCGCCTTCTTCTCAGAAACCGAAAGCGACGAAGAACTACTAGGCTAACTACCAGACCAGATTCTCACAATTACGCCCCCTACCTAGCGCGCCAAAGATGTAGGTGTGGAACGACACCTATGGGATCACAAGAATCCCTACTACAGTTGCCGGGGCGCAGGGTTGTGAGGAGAGCAGGGCTAGTAGACAGAACAATGATTGTTTACCCAGTTTCGGGCCGCGAGGATGCGTAAAACCCTAGTCCTGCTTTGGTGGGTGTATTTCTGAGAGTTCTTGAGCTCTCGAACTAGCTGTGGTCAGCGCGTGGTTCGAAAGAGACGAATCCTTCTCCAGTATGCCATGGGCCTCCTTTTATTGTTGAAAGGGGCTGCCACAGTGACACATAGGAGGTGGAAAAGCGTACAGTGCCCCGAGCTTATTGCTCGTATTACAGGACAAGACACATTTAATGCGTAGCTTAGGTGTCCCCTTGCTTTATTGGGGACGGGGGTGAGGCCCGTCCCGTCTGTCGCCGCTCCTCCTCGTCTTGACATGCGCCCTGGCCAGTGAGGTGCGTGGTGCCATGTAGGTAGTCAGGTAGCTGAGGTGGCGTGGTGGTGGAGCCTCCACGAAGATCTGCATGCTGCCACGTAGGCGCTCGATGAGTTGGCCTGGGAGCTGCATGTTGCCACGTAGGTGCCTGCCCAGCTGGTTGGGCTAGCAGCTGCATGTGAACGGTGGTGGAAGCTTGATTGGCGCGGGTTTGGAGGTGGCCTCGCTGGTGTCCTTGGCGAGGGCCTTGCCGGGTGGCCCGGCAAGGGTCTTGCCGTGGCCTGCTATCATCCCCGGCAAGGATCCTGCTGGGGGTCTGGTGGCCCCCCTCAGCAAGGATCTTGCCGAGAATCGTCGTCTTCTAATCCTCATCTGATCTTGAATATGTCTTCACAAAGATCTGCATGCCACCACAGAGGTGCCTTTCCGAGCCCTGGCCCTACGCTGATGGTGGCGCTGGGGGCCATGGGCTCAAGGGTGGCTCGCTCTGTTGGTGCGGGGCGAGCTATCCCGACAAGGGTCTTGCCGGGGCCGCTGAGGTCGCCCGGCGAGGGTCTTGCCGGGGGAACCTGCTTCGTCCCTCTGCTCTTCGTGGTCTTGGCCTTGGCGTTGCTTTGATCGTCTTGGGCTTTGGTCTTACCTTGGCTCACCTCCCTTGTTCTGCTTGGTGTGGCCATGGGCGCGGCTCTGACTACCCGTGCACAGGTAAAGGGGCACAAAAAACGTGCCCCTATATTTGTACACCGACACTCCGCGTGAGAGGCTTTTGCGGGAAGAAGGGGATTCGCATCCCCACGACAAGAACAAAGCGCGAGTCAAAGGAAAGATAAGTGGTGAAACCCATTTTGTTCTAGAATCTTTGTTCATTCTTTGCGATTCCTTTGGTTGGAGCCCTGGTATTTGTATGGAGAACCCACAACGCGAAGGGACTCTTCCGTGATCGCTTGCGCCCTTGTCTGTTTTGAGTTTGCTCAATAGTTTGGGTGGCCGCATCGAAAACGTCGAAGGGAAACTTGCCGGTGACACCTAAGCTCACAGGCTGCAAGGGGTTCAACTCCAAAGCACCGTGGCTAGTGTCAGCCTCGGCAAGCTCTCACCATGCGTAGGGTATATAATCATACGAGAACAATAGGCAACATAAACTTAAAAGGATAGCATTAGTTCATACACCTACTTAAGAGTACTATTACATCCCAAGGATATCAAAGACCTAACACGAGGTTGAATATGTTCTTTTTGTTCATCAGAATTCACACAAGCTCAACCGGTGCGGTCGCCCTGGACCCTGGGGACCGTAAGAACCTTGTCGGAGACGAGGGGGACGGTTTTGTCGGCAGAGGAGGTGTATGTGTTCAGCAGCAGCTTCTTGAAGGACTTGGAGACATCAAGCCCTGGATTGCGGCAAACTAGACTGACCAGCGCGGTGTGCAGCACGTCGCGGGCAAATTTCCAGGATTCGTCGGTGAAGGCTACCTCCCTGTCGTCATATACATCTTCAGCACTTCGATCAAGTCGTTGAAGAACTTGGACAGTCTTGCACTGGCAACTTCATGCTCTAAAGTGAGGACGTACTAGTGTCGGTGTCAAAACCGGCGGATCTCGGGTAGGGGGTCCCGAACTGTGCGTCTAGGCGGATGGTAACAGGAGACAAGGGACACAATGTTTTTACCCAGGTTCGGGCCCTCTCGATGGAGGTAAAACCCTACTCCTGCTTGATTAATATTGATGATATGGGTAGTACAAGAGTAGATCTACCATGAGATCAGAGAGGCTAAACCCTAGAAGCTAGCCTATGGTATGATTGTTGTTGTTCTACGGACTAAACCCTCCGGTTACATAGACACCGGAGGGGTCTAGGGTTACACAGAGTCAGTTACAATGGAAGGAGATCCACATATCCGTATTGCCAAGCTTGCCTTCCATGCCAAGGAAAGTCCCATCCGGACACGGGACGAAGTCTTCAATTTTGTATCTTCATAGTCCAACAGTCCGGCCAAAGGTTATAGTCCAGCTAACTGGACACCCCCTAATCCCGGACTCCCTCACTAGCCCCGGAACCAGGCTTCAATGACGACGAGTCCGGCGCGCAGATTGTCTTCGGCATTTCAAGGCGGGTTCCTCCTCCGAATACTTCATAGAAGATTTTGAACACAAGGATAGTGTCCGGCTCTACAAAACAAGTTCCACATACCACCGTAGAGAGAATAGTATTTTCACAAATCTAATCTGCTGACGTATTCTGTAGCGTGACATCACACCACATCCAAGCCTTTATTCGAATCATTTTTACTATCCCACCTCAGCGCATTTTGCGAGGCGGTTTCCTTGGCACGTCTTGTCGAAGCAGAGATCGTGTCCCCTTTATTCACGGGATTCTCATCAATACGGACATGGGTAACCCAGTCGTGCCCGTTGGTGTGTCTCCTCGATCAAAGGTAAGTCCCAAACGGTTATGGGGAGGGCTCTTGGTATTCAACCTCTTATAAAGAGACCAAGGCTTTACTCCTCTCTTTCGATCTCAATCGAATCCGCCTCTTGCCTCGAGTTCCAACACCCAGGGTTCCAGATTTAGGCGCTTCGGACCTTTGATGATGTCCGGCTCCGACCTTCAAGGCCGATGGATGCCTTCCTCCGTCACGGAGGAAGACGTGCTAAAGCTGAGAGGGGCCAGGTACTTGACCGGCGAAATCTCGCATTGGCTGCCTGCTCAAGGGCAGGTCATTCCCACTCCAAAGGCCGGCGAGAGCGTGGTGTTCGTATCTCACTTCCTCCGAGGCCTAGGCTTCGCGACGGATCCCTTCATGAGGGGGCTCATGTTCTATTATGGGCTGGACTTTCACGACTTAGCTTCGGAGTCCATCCTCCACATCTCATCGTTCATCATCGTGTGCGAAGACTTCCTCCGCATTACTCCTCACTTCGGCCTGTGGCTCAAGACCTTTAAAGTAGAGCCAAAGATGATCGAGGGACAGCACGCGGAGTGCGCAGGTGTTGTCATAAGCAAGAATGCCGACACTCCATGGCCCGAGGGCTCTTTTCAAGAGGAGCCCAGCTTATGGCAACAAGGATGGCTTTATATCACAACTCCTAGGGGTACCAAGTGGGTGGCGCCCCCTGCTTTTCGCTCGGGTCCCCCGCCCCGACTTGTGTCATGGGTTAATAAGGGGCTGGACTGGGGGACAACAAAGGACATGCCCCTGCTGCAGGGCTGCATCCGAGATCTCCTGGAAAGAGACGTCAGTCTGGTCGTAGTGACGCAGGTCATGTCGATTCGCCGAACCCTGCCCTGCAAACGTCGCCCCCTCCGCCTGTGGGAGTTCAATCCGGAGGGACCACGAGCTCTCCAACATTTTATGGGCGCGACGCCCGCGGAGATGTACAAGTTGTTCTTCGGGCCACAAGCATGCCTGGACTCGACTGAGGACGCATGTCTGAGCTGCAATCGTCCGGATACTCAAGTAAGTAGCCCTATGCCCTGACATGCCCTCCTTACATTTATCACGACATCGCCCTTAAAAGAGTTGTCCCTAAAACAGGAGTGGATCGCGAAGGCGAAGTTAATCAGGTGTCCGGCCCCCCTTCCTGAGACCTCGCCGGATCCCGTATTAACCAGGATGCTGGAGATCGCGCCTTTGGAAGAAAACGAAGGGGGGGGACAAGGGAGTTACTGCCTCCCCGAAGGAGGCTGTCCGGAAAGGAGGAATTGAAAATTCCTCTACTCAGGGGAAGAAGAGGACCGCCTCTGAAGACCCGGAGACCATGGTCTCAAAGCGGGGGAAGAAATCTTCGCTAGAGGGTCCTGTGCTGGGGGATACCTCGGCCGTATTATGCCCTCAAGGGGATCAGCCCTCCACCGGGCCGTAAGAAGAGAGGGGAGGTTTAAAATGAGAGAAATCCTTGTTTTATTTCTAAGGAAAATAACTGAAATCTTACCTTGTAGTCCGGATCTCAGCCCTTCTCAGCAGAGCTCATCTTCGGGGGATCTTCTTCCGAAGATGATGAAGAGCGGAATGCCTTCCCCTGCCGTACCGCCTTACGAGGCGAGCGACCCTGAGGTATCGTCGCGGAGGGTTTATCCTAATCCGGCCGGGCCGAAAGGCAGTCATATGCCCCCCAAAGTCCTCCACGTCCGGCCTTTGAAAAAAGCAATCGAACGAGTCTGGCACCGCCTGGTGCACGGTCGGAGGTACTGAAGGATCTGCTAGGGCGAGCGTCTATCTCAGAGGAGCACCGTACATTGATGGGTACAGTAATTGAAAGGATTTCGTCCATGGAGAGCGGGTTGCATGAGGTTGTCAGGAGTTTACTGACGGGTTTTGAGGTACGCGAAGTGATGTACCTTTTGATAGTTCCGCATACTTAAGATGCGCCCTGTGTAGATAGTAGCCCCTGAGACTCTATGTGCTATCAAAAGTGATGACACGCGGAGGATCATAATCCCAGGTATAATTTGCCATCTTCCTATGTAGGTGGCGAAGTGTCTGGTGGCCAGCTGGACTAATGAAGTTGCCGAGCTAAAGCGGCAACTTGATGTGGCAGATGCCGACATCGCGCTTGTCAACAAGCGGCTTGACGAGGCACAAGGTATGTAATTTCTCCGGAGACACCTGGTAAGAGGAGCTTGATGCCAATAGCTTACAATGTGCGCGCTTGATGCAGATGGAGCTGCCACCGTAGAGGACCTCAGGGCGGAACTTGCCCGAGCCAAGGAGCAAGCCAGGAAAAGTGATGCGGCTGCCTTAAAGGCGATTGAAGAGCTGAAAGCCGAATAGGCTGCTCACTGCCGAAGCAAGAAGGAAATGGCCGAGATGGCTGTGAAGTTGAAGAACGTTGCTGACCGTTGCAAGCTTCTTGAAAAAGAAGATCGGGCGAAACAGACGGACCTGGAGAAGGCCACTACTGCGGCCAAGGATGCTCGTTCCGCGATGAGAGCGATGAAGGAGGAGCTACGTCCAGCCAGAGATATCGCGACTGGAAAGCCCTTTATGCTGCGGATGAAGTTCGGGGATCCTAAGTATGCTCCGTTGGATCGGATGTGGAGTTCGGCGGACGCGTATCTGGATTTAGCGACGAGTGCTGCTGACGCGGCCGAACACTTCCGAGATCAAGAGGATCGCGAAGTGGAAAAGCTCTTCTAGTCGCAGTTCCACAATCCAGAACGTCCGCTTCCATTAACCGATCGTTTGGCCGAATGGGCCGAGCTGAATAGGTTATCCGGACTCGCCATGAAGTATGTCGTGGGTCATCTGTGGCCGGAAAGGCCAAAGCCGAACATTTATTTTAGCTTGGTGCAGTGCCATATATCAACGCGATGAAGAGGTCAGCATGCATAGAGGGTGCACGGATGGCCCTTGCCCGTGTCAAGACATACTGGGCGGAGATGTAGGCCACTGCTGTTTCATCCCAAGACTCGGACGGAAGCCGAGTACCTGCCGAGAACTATTTTCAGGAAGTTCTGCAAGGCGCTCGTTTAATAGATACGCAGTGCTCGAAGGATATTATGTTCGAATAACATATATTATTTTAAAGGAATGTTTTCATGAATTATAGAAGCTTTTTATACTTGTGCCTGCAAGAATTATAATACCTCCTATGCGGCCATTAAGGTATATGTGTATATAATCTGAAAGATGGCAGTCGTCGGCTTCAGCCCCCACGCATATAATGCAGGGGTGTTTGCCGAAGGCGCATTTTCACACTTGATCCAATGTCTTGGTACACGAAGGAGGCGATAGCGCAGCGAACTAGGCAATCAGACTATAATGCTTTGTCACTTTCACTTAGGCATAGGAGTCTGACAGTGAGGCTACTATATAGCCCCTGGTGGCGCCGCGCTCGCCTGAACTCGGGGCGCGTGTGTGCCTGGCCGAGAAATGGTCCTTCGTTAATGTGGAGGAATCCCAAAGATTCCAATAGGTCATCGATTGGTTGACCAGTCTCGCGCTACATCATGACAGTCAGTTTTCGGCTTTCTCTACTGAGGTGCTCGCCTGGCTGAACCGGGGCACAATCGCAGTAGTTCTCCTGGTGCCGCCTTAGCCGATAGAGCGGAACGTAAGGTAGCAAAACACAGGAGCCAGGCAAACCCAACATTTGACCAAAGACATGATTTGGAGATGATGCATATAAGGCCAAACTCGCGACGCCGAACACTCCCTAAGGTATTCGGTCTTTATGAAAACGGGTTGAACAGTGCCCTTGGTAATAAGCCCCTGGTGTCCAGGTACGCGCAAAATTCTGAAATGGCCACATGCCAAGATGCCAACCTCCTCCTCGGTTATATTGAGAATCCGGGGGATGTGTATCAACAAGAGACAGTAAAAAAGGTTTACGCAGGGTCTTAATCTAAAAAGAATCCTTGGAGCGGGTCTCTGCTGCACGTCTGCGCCTGTCTCCGTTGTGCCGTGTCCTGGACGGGTATAGCACGGTGTTCATCTGAAATAGAGAGATGAACTTAGTTGAAAAAGGTCGTGCGAAATGTACGTTATACTAAATAAACAAAGTATAATTCAAAAATGAGTAAAATTGAGCCTTATTGTCTCTTGTTTTACATGCGCGGAGCCCCTTGTACAGGGGTATACGGCTATTAAGCCTTTATCAATTGTATGTTTTTGCCGGACTCGTCTAGCCGCGTCTGTGGTCTTAACGACCTGTTTTAGGTGCTTTGTTTGGTGAAGCCATTTTAGTGTGTGGCTGTCAAGGCAGCCGCACGGTCTTCCGCGCGGGGGGAATAGTCAATATTTCCCTTGAGTGACATGATGCCTCGTGGACCGGGCATCTAAAGCGTGAGAGACGCATAATGCGGTATTGCGTTAAAGCGGGCGAAAGCTTCGAGTCCCAGTAGTGCTTGATAGCCACTTGAAAATGGGGCGATGTGAAAGGTTAGCTTTTCACTATGGAAGTTATCGGGGGAACCGAACATAACTTCTAGTAGGAGGGAACCCGTACAATGGGCATTTGGGCCTGGCGTTACTCCTTTAAAGGAAGTGTCGCTATGGCGAATTTTTGTTGGGTCCATCCCCATTTTGCGGACTGTGTGCTGATATAGCAGGTTTAAACCACTGCCGAGGACTTGTGTAAAGTGGAATCCGTCAATTATCGGATCTAACACCAAGGCAGCCCAGCCTACGTGCCGGATACTTCCGGAGTAGTCCTGATGGTCGAAGGTGATTGGCTGTAAGAACCAGTGGCGAGACTCCTTTGTGATAGGCCGCATGGCGCATATCTCTATAGGCGCCACTTCGTTTTTCCCTTTTGTCACGTGAAGTAAATTTACTGTTTTGACTTCTTGTGGGAATTTCTTTTGTTCCCCAGTGCTTTGTTTGTGGGGTTCATCATCGTCTTCACTTGGTGTATCCAGCCCCTTGTGTTCGGCGTTGAGTTTGCCGGATTGCTTGAAGACCCAACGTTCTCTATGGGAATGATTTGCGGGCTTCCCAGGGGTGTTGTGGATTTGACATATCTTGTCCAGAATTTTGTTTAGATTAGACAGTTCATCCCTATTATCTTTAAGGGGCAGCTTTTGCCGACCCTGACGAGAGCTTTTGAATCTGGCGTTGACCGTCGTGCTCTTCGGGCTGTTTCCCTTATTCTGGCGCTGGTCTTTGCTGCGTCGTGGCTTTCCGTTTTCATCCCTGACTTCGGATGTACTTGGGTCACTGGTGCTCCATCTTGCCAACCAGCTGCCCTCTCCCGCGCAAAAGCGGGTCATGAGGCTTGTTAATGCGGCCATTGTTCTTGGCTTTTCCTGGCCGAGGTGTCTGGCAAGTCATTCGTCTCGAACGCTGTGTTTGAAAGCTGCTAAGGCTTCGGCGTCCGGACAGTCGACTATCTGGTTCTTTTTAGTAAGAAATCTGTTCCAGAGCTTCCGGGCTGACTCTCCGGGTTGTTGAGTTATATGACTTAAATCATCTGCATCCGGTGGTCGGACATAGGTCCCTTGAAAATTTGCCCGGAAAGCGTCCTCGAGCTCTTCCCAACTTCCAATGGTGTTTTCGGGAAGGCTTTTAAGCCAATGCTGGCCCTTTGAGCTTGAGGGGTAGGTATTTTATAGCGTGGAGGTCGTCTCCTCTGGCCATGTGGATATGGAGGATATAGTCCTCAATCCATACTCCAGGGTCTGTCGTTCCGTCGTATGCCTCTATGTTTACGGGTTTGAATCCCGCTGGAAATTCATGGTCCAGCACCTCATCGGTGAAACATAGGGGGTGTGCGGCACCCCTGTATTTGGGTGTGCCGTGATGTTCGAATATTTGTTGCCTTGCATTGCTTACTGGAGCTTGCCTTCTTGGCACGTAGATGGATTTGGCTGGGCCATCTTTTTGATGTGAATCCTTGGGTGGATCGCGTGCTGGCTTGCGTGCGGCGCCGTTTGCCGCTCTATGTTGTCCATGGGGTCGTCTATCCGACCGGATGGCTTCCTTATTGTTTGAATGCGGGGGCTCTAAGGCCTCCTCATCAAATTCAGGCAGTAGCTTTCGCTTCGGGTAGCTCTTTGAGTGGCGACTGCCGCCGTATTTGTCTGCGGTGTTGAGTACTTTACTCCATCTGATTCTGAGTGCATCTTCCGCAGTTTTGAGCTTCCTCTTCTGCTTTTTCAGGCTACGCGCAATGGCGACGAGCTTTTTGTGGAGGCTCTTATGCTCCAGGAGCTTGTCCGGCGTGAGGTCGTCCGGACTGTTATCTTCGCCAGGGATGGGTCGTTCGGTTTGTTTATCCAAGTTGCCTTGTTTGGACAGTTGCTCGATGCCATGTTCATCGTCCGCCGGCTCACCCCCTTCTGTTGCTAGGTCTGTATGACCGTTGTCTCTGTCGAGGCGGGGCTTGGAGCGGCGCTTACGCCGCCACTGCTTTTCGAAGGAACGATCCTTCGTTGCGTCCTCCCGTTCTTCGTTGTCGTTTCCTTTGGGTGTGTCCACCATGTATACATCGTAGGATGGGGTGGCTGTCCAGTGCTGTGTGGGCGCTGGTTCCTGTTTGTCTCCTACATCGTCGTCCATAGCGTCGATGTCTTCGGAGTCGAAGTCTAGCATGTCATTTAAATCATCGACAGTGGCTACGAAGTGGGCGGTGGGTGGGTGTCGAATTTCTTTGTCGTCCGCATCCCAATCCTGCCGGTCATAATCCGGCCAGGACTCTCCCGACAAAGAGAGAGACCTTAGTGAATTCAGAATGTCGCCGAAGGGCGAGTGCTGAAAGATATCCGCGGCGGTGAATTCCATGATCGGCGCCCAATCGAATTCGATCGGCAGGGGCGCAGAGGGTTCGGAGTCCGGAGAAGAGTCCGGCACTTTGGAGTCACGGGCTTCGCAGAGGATAAGGCTGGTGTTTGGCTCGATTGCCATTGAGACTGTAGCCCCCGCGGCGGGGTCCAGCCACCCGTCCGCGATCGGCGCAGTTGGCTCCGAGCTAAGGGTCGGAGCTGATGCGGGTGCGGCCTCCAGGGCACTGTTCGGCAGCAGAGCTAAATCATGCCCATCGTGACAGTGCGGCGCGCTCGGCTGTGGCTCGAATCCGTCGAATATCAAGTCTACGCGGATGTCGGCCGTGTAGTTCAAACTTCCAAATCAGACCTGATGGCCAGGGGCGTAGCTTTCAATCTGCTCCAGATGGCCAAGCGAATTGGCCCGCAGTGCGAAGCCGCCGAATACGAAGATATGTCCGGGGAGGAAAGTCTCACCCTGGACCGCATCGCTGTTGATGATCGGAGGATCCATCAGGCCTAATAGTGACGACACAGAGGAACTCTCAATGAAAGCACCAATGTCGGTGTCAAAACCGGCGGATCTCGAGTAGGGGGTCCCGAACTGTTCGTCTAGGCGGATGGAGGAGACAAGGGACACAATGTTTTTACCCAGGTTCGGGCCCTCTCGATGGAGGTAAAACCCTACTCCTGCTTGATTAATATTGATGATATGGGTAGTACAAGAGTAGATCTACCACGAGATTAGAGAGGCTAAACCCTAGAAGCTAGCCTATGGTATGATTGTTGTTGTTCTACGGACTAAACCCTCCGGTTTATATAGACACCGGAGGGGGCTAGGGTTACATAGAGTCGGTTACAATGGAAGGAGATCCGCATATCCGTATTGCCAAGCTTGCCTTCCACGCCAAGGAAAGTCCCATCCGGACACGGGACGAAGTCTTCAATCTTGTATCTTCATAGTCCAACAGTACGGCCAAAGGTTATAGTTAGGCTAACCGGAAACCCCCTAATCCCGGACTCCCTCAACTAGCTTTTCATATCCATGACCTCAAGCTGGGAAGAAATGCGTTCGGCTGTATCAACCAATTCTTATGTCCAGAGGGAGAGCATCTTCTGCAGCTTGTCCATCACATCTTCGGCATGTTTCCGGAGAGTTTCTGCGGCAGCCATCTCCAGCAAAGTTTTCTCCCGCTCCTTGTAAGATTCGATGTTCTACTCTTGCCCTGCAAGTTTGGGTTTTAGATCTTGGACCACACCGTCAGCGGTGGCCAGTTCCTGGCTCTTGGACGAGAGTTGTGTTTGCAGCTCTCCTAAAGCGTTGGTTCTGTGCCTCGACTTTGAGAGCTTCAAAGTCCTTGCCTCTAGTGGCCATTTCCTCCTTCAGCTTGCCGACCTTTGCCTTCGTTTCTGCCTTAGCGGTGGAAGCGACTATAGCCTCGTCAGCAGCCTCCTTGAGCTTAGCAGCATGCACCAAAACTTGTGCTTCCAAGGCTTGGTGATCCTCCTCCAGCTTCTGGGTCCGTTATCTCACTAGCTGCTCGATCTCATCATCTTTTATACAGAGAATGGCAGGCATGGCTTGTTCTTGTGCAGCAAGATCTTTGGCTTTGGCGTTGAGCTGCGCCCCACGCTCCGTCCATAGCAGGAGTAGGGTTTTATGCTGCAAAGCGGCCCGAACCTGGGTAAAAGAGAGTTGTCCATCGCCATGATGTCCTGTTGTTTCTGCTCTATGTGCAATGTGATCATCCCCTTACCAAACCTCATAGGGGTAATCCCTGTCCCATAGGTTACGTTTGAGCTGCGCCTCACGCTCCGTCAGCTTGCAATCATTAGCTCTGTCCTTCTCTTCGGCAGCAACCACCTTCTCCTCCTGGCTCCTGACTTCGCGGGATCGATTGTTGTACCATGTATGATGGTCAGGCATGTCTGGGGCTTTGCGTTCTCCCTTGATATGCTTCCACCTCTTGCCGTACATGTCTTGGGCATCTTTAAACCCGGTAGCCATGGCCTGCAAGAATGCATAGTCCTCCAGCTCATTGGCAATATCTTCCGCACATGTGGATCTCTGAGCCAAAGGGAGTAGGATGCGAGCAACTTCCTCCTCGAAGTCCAGCTCTACAGTACCAGATGAGCTGAGAGCTCCAAGGTTGGCCTGGAAGGTCACCATGTCTGTGTTGGTTGGCAGGATTGGTGGAGCCACTGACATTGGGGGCTCGACAGATACTAACTGCGGGTCGATGATTTGAACCGCGTCCATGTCCATCCTGGTGGGCTCGGGTTGGTTTTCGCAGGGCTCTTCCATTGCCACATCAGCCTCCTAGATATCACCATCAGTTCGCTCGGGGTTTTCCGTAGCAGCAATCTTGGTGGCCTCTACAGCAGCAGCTTTAGCGATCCCGGTAACATCCACAAGCTCATCCCCTTCTACGGAAAGAGTTGGAGCTATAAAGCCAAGTCAAGATAAAAAGAAAGGGATGAAGTTTCAATTACTGATAAAAACCAAAGGAAATATATTCTTATGGGGGCAACTTCGCGGTAAGAGGATTACCTAGATGTACTTGTTGGGAGGGGGCGTCCCCACCCCCGGCAACTTGCCTTGCCAGCACATGGCCCTCGGTAATTTTTGCCGTTGGGGAGGAGCTGATGTGAACAATTTCATCGGCAGAGGCCCTTGCCGGGAAGTGTTCCAGAGAATGGTGGTTGACGGGGAACTCTTGGCGGGATCTGCTTTCTCGGTCCTCTATGCCTTGGTGCTCCTATCCTACATCCTTGCCCTCACACAAGAACGGTCCTTGCAATTGTATCAGCTGGTTGAGGCGGGGGCACGTCTGTGTGCAGGGGGCTGGTCTGGGGGCTGAAGACCGCGGGGTCGTCCACCATTACCTCCTACCCAACGCTTGACGACGAGCCACACACCGTCGATGTCTTGGCCCACTTCGTCCTATGGATGAGTGGCTCTTCTTCCTTGATACAACAAGGAATTATATCATAATCTACAATTGGAACAAATTGAGACATGACAAAGTGGGAGATTGGTTACACGTCGTAGGATGCGATGTGCATATCCATCTTATACTTGGTTGGCGGTGGAGATTCCCGGGCCCTCTTGATGGCTAGTGGCGGTGAGCTTGGCGGAGGCAGAACCCCGTCTTCCTCGGGAAGTTCTTCCCGGTAAGATGGGGGCTTGAGCTTCCCCTGCCAAACGGACTGTCGGCGTATGGTCTTTTGCTCCCCGGTCTTTGTGGTTGACGTCCTTGTCATAGAAGCAGGTCGGGACTTGGGGGTGCTCACGTTCTCACGGCTCCCCCTGCTGCGGAGAAAGCGCAGTGGCTCGCCAACTTGGGAGACTTCTTCTGTCGGGTTCTTCCTTGTTTCCTCCCCGACAACCTCATCTCGGGCGGTTTCTTTCCATTCCACCTAGGCAGGCTCATCATCATCATCCTCGTCTTCGTGATCTTCTTCCTCTTCTGCATCTTCTCTAGTGTCCTTGGCGGGGACCACAGGCCTCACAAGTGCTAATCTGCGGGCGTCTACAACCCTGCTAGCAATTATGCCTACTCCTCTTTTGTGGTCTCCTTAACCAAGTCCAGCTCCTCTCGCTCGACCTTCTCCACTAGCTCACAAGCCCACCTCTTCTCCTCCGACAATGAGGGCAATTCCCAGCTTTCTTTGACCCTGGCAGCAGAGCAGTCTGGCATCCACGCCAAGATATTGCTCCTCTTTGTGTTTATGTGTAGTGGAACCACCGTGGCGGGCAAGCGAAAAGTGCCCAATTTGTGGAACAACTATTGGCAGAGCCAAGAGTGGCCTAGCACCGTCAAGTTACAATTGCGACCTGGGTACAACCTCATTATGTCCCCGACATTCTGGTACAACCAAGTTGGCTTGTCCCTCTGCTGCAGTGGGGTGATGCGGCACCGCTAGAAGTCAGCCCCGACCATTTCTATGGTTATGCCGGCATCTCGCAGGAAAGCAATCCTGTTTAAGATCGGACAAAGCTTCTTCTCTCTATTACCAAGCTTCTTCCAATTATCGTCCCGGTCAATCTTCCTTGTCCGCGGAAAGAAGAGCGTCGGGAAGTTCTCCTCCTGAATCCAGCACCAAGTTCCCCTCCATTCCTCCCACTTGCCGTGGAGCTATCCAATAATGTAGTCTCTTGCTACTTCTTGAGCTTGCGTTGATTTTTCCCTTGAAGAGGAAAGGGTGATGCAGCAAAGTAGATATAAGTGTTTCCCTCATTTAAGAACCAAGTTATCAATCCAATAGGAGGCACAAGCAAGTCCCAATATAAGCACCTGCACAAACTAACAAACACTTGCACACAACGCAAAAAAGGGGTTCTCAATCCCTTCATGGTCACGAACAAGAGTGAGATCTAATAGAGATAGGTATAAAAGGTAAATAAAAGAGCAAACTAAAGTAAATATAAAATTGCAGCAAGGTATTTTTGTTTTTTCTGTTTATAGATCTAAAAATATAAGACGGAAAATAGACCCGGGGCCATAGGTTTCACTAGAGACTTCTCTCTTGAAAGAAAACATACGATGGGTAAACAAATTACTGTTGAGCAATTGAAAGAAAAGCACAAATTTATGACGATATCTAAGGCAATGATCATGAATATAGGCATCACGTCCGTGACAAGTAGACCGACACCTGCCTGCATCTACTACTATTACTCCACACATTGACCTCTATCCAGCATGCATCTAGAGTATTAAGTTCATAACAACGGAGTAACGCCTTAAGTAAGATGACCTGATGTAGAGGGATAAACTCAAGAAATATGATGTAAACCCTATCTTTTTATCCTGGATGGCAACAATGCAATACATGCCTCGCTACCCTTACTATGTCACTGGGTGAGGACACCGCAAGATTGAACACAAAACTAAGCACCTCTCCCATTGCAAGAAAAACCAATCTAGTTGGCCAAACCAAACCGATAGGTCGAAGAGAAATACAAAGATATATTAATCATGCATAAAAGAGTTCAGAGAAGACTCAAATAAAATTCATGGGTAATCTAATCATAAATCCACAATTCATTGGATCTCAACAAACTCACTGCAAAAGAGTATTAAATCGAATAGAACTCCAAGAACATCAAGGAGAACATTGTATTGAAGATCAAAGAGAGAAGAAGCCATCTAGCTACTAGCTATGGACCCGTAGGTCTATGGTAAACTACTCACGCTTCATCGGAAAGGCGGCAAGGTTGATGTAGAGGCCCTCCGTGATCGAATCCCCCTCCGACAGAGTGCAGGAAAAGGCCCCAAGGTGGGATCTCACAGGAACAGAGGCTTGCGACGGTGGAAAAGTATTTTTGTGGATGCTTCTGATGTTCTGGGAATATTTGAGAATATATAGAAATGGTTTTAGGGTTATAGGACCTCTGAGGGGCCCACAAGCCCTCATGGCGCCCTCCTAGGGCGCGCCCTGGAGTCTTGTTGCCTCCTTGGAACTCTTCTGGCCCTCTCTCCAAGTCACGTAGGTGTCCTGTGGTCCCAGAAAAATCATTGCCAAGTTTTATTCCGTTTGGACTCCATTTGAAATTACTTTTTGGCAAAAGTCAGAAACAAGGAAAAATAGAAACTGGCACTGGGCTCTAGGTTAATAGGTTAGTCCCAAAATGAATAACATATCATATTAATGCATATAAAACATCCAAAGCAGATAATGTAATAGCATGGAACAATAAAAAATTATAGATACATTGGAGACATATCAAGCATCCCCAAGCTTAATTCCTGCTCGTCCTCGAGTAGGTAAATGATAAAAACAGAATTTTTGATGTGGAATGCTACCAAACATATTTATCAATGCAATCTTCTTTATTGTGGCATGAATGTTTAGATCCATAAGATTCAAAAAAAAGTTTAATATTGACATAAAAACAATAATACTTCAAGCATAGTAATAAAGCAATCTTGTCTTCTCAAAATAACATGGCCAAAGAAAGTTATCCCTACAAAATCATATGGCTATGCTCCATCTTTATCACACAAAGTATTTCATCACCCACAACCCCAATGATAAGCCAAGCAATTGTTTCATACTTTTGGTGTTCTCAGACTTTTTCAATTTTCACGCAATACATGAGCGTGAGCCATGGATATTGCACTATAGGTGGAATATAATATGGTGGTTGTGGAGAAGACAAAAAGGAGGAAGTCTTATATCAACTAGGCAAATTAATGGGCTATGGAGATGCCCATCAATTGATATCGATGCAAGTGAGTAGGGATTGCCATGCAACGGATGCACTAGAGCTATAAGTGTCTGAAAGCTAAAAAAAACTAAGTGGGTGTGCATCCAACTTGCTTGCTCATGAAGACCTAGGGCAATTTGAGGAAGCCCGTCATTGGAATATACAAGCCAAGTTCTATAATGAAAAATTCCCACTAGTATATGAAAGTGAAAAAATAGGAGACTCTCTATCATGAATAACATGGTGCTATTTCAAAGCACAAGTGTGGAAAAGGATATTAACATTGTCCATTCTCTCTTTTTTGGTTTGGGCTTCTTTAGCCTCTTTCATTTTTATTAAAGTCATTTTTACTAAAGTCCGGAGACTCATCCCAACTTGTGAGGGAATCATAGCTTACATCACCCTTTCCTCACATGGAACAATGCTCTACTAATGATGATCATCACACTTTTATTTACTTACAACTCAAGAATTACAACTCGATACTAGAACAAAATCTGACTCTATATGAATGCCTCATGCATATGAGAACAATATGACAATGATGGTGCATGTCATAATAAAAAAAGCGGTGGAAGTTGCATGGCAATATATCTCGAAATGGCTATGGAAATGCCATAATAGGTAGGTATAGCGGCTGTTTTGAGGAAGGATATATGGTGGGTTTAATGCACCGATGAAAGTTGGCGGTACTAGAGAGGCTAGCAATGGTGGAAGGGTGGGAGTGTGTATGATCCATGGACTCAACATTTGTCATAAGGAACTCACATACTTATTGCAAAAGTTTATTACCCATCGAAACAAAGTACTACACACATGCTCCTAGGGGTATAGATTGGTAGGAAAAGACCATCACTCGTCCCCGACCGCCACTCATAAGAAAGACAATCGAAGAATAAATCATGCTCCGACTTCATCACATAACGGTTCACCATACGTGCATGCTACGGGAATCACAAACTTTAACACAAGTATTTCAACTAATCCACAATTACTCACTAGCATGACTCTAATATCACCATCTTTATATCTCAAAACAATATGCAAGGAATCAAACTTCTCATATATTCAATGCTCTTTATATGAAAGATTTTATTATATCCCTCTTGGCTGCCCATCATATTAGGACTAAATTCATAATCTAAGCAAATTACCATGTTGTTTAAAGACTATAAAAAGAATATAAGTGAAGCATGAGAGTTGAACAATTCTATAAAATAAAACCACCTCTATGCTCTAAAAAGATATAACTCAAGTACTAGAGCAAACTGCCTAGCTCAAAAGATATAAGTGAAGCACATAGAGTATTCTAATAAATTCGTGATTAAAGCATGTCCCTCTCAAAAGGTGTGTACAGCAAGGATGATTGCGGAAAACCAAAAAGCAAAGACTCATATCATACAAGATGCTCCAAGCAAAACACATATCATGTGGTGAATAAAAATATAGCCTCAAGTAAATTTACCGATGGATTGAAGACGAAAGACGGGATGCCATCTGGGCATCCCCAAGCTTAGAAGCTTGGTTGTCCTTGAATATTTCCTTGGGGTGCCTTGAGAATCCCCAAGATTAGGCTCTTGCCACTCCTCATTCCATAGTCCATCAAATCTTTACCCAAAATTTGAAACTTCACAATAAAAAACTCAACAAAAAGCTCGTGGGATCAGTTAGTACAATAAAATAAATCACCACTTTAGATACTGTTGTGAACTCATTCTAAATTTATATTGGTGTTTATATCTATTGTATTCCGACTTCTCCATGGTTCATACCCCAGATACTACCCATAGATTCATCAAAATAAGCAAACAACACATAGAAAACAGAATCTGTCAAAAACAGAACGGTCTATAGTAATCTGGAAACTTCGTATACATCTGTAACTCCAAAAATTCTGAAACATTAGGACAACAGAGGCAATTCATATATCAATCTTGTGTAAAAAATTCAGATTTGTCTACGCTCTAGTGAATTTAAACAATTCTGTTACTGGATGCAAAAGTTTCCATTTTTCAGCAAAACCAAATCAACGATATACCAAAGTATCCCAAAGGTCTTGCTTGGCTCAAACACTAATTAAAACACCAAAACACAATTACTACAGAGGTAATAATGTGTATTTTCATAAAAACAGAAAATAAAAATATTGGGTTGTCTCCCAACAAGCGCTTTTCTTTAAAGCCTTTTAGCTAGGTGTTGATAATTTTAATGATGCTCACATGAAAGATAAAAATTGAAACACGAAGAGAGCATCATGCAGCATGTGAAAAACAAGTTTAAGTCTAACATACTTCCTATGCCTTGGCATTTTATAGGGAAAAGGTTTATCAAGACAATAAAAAACTTGCCTATGCAAGGAAGAAGAAAGAAACAATAGCAATCTCAACATATTGAGAGCTAATTTAGTAACATGAAAATGTCTACAACCATATTTTCCTCTCTCATAATAATTACATGTAGGATCATAATCAAATTCAACATTATAACTATCACACAAAATATTCTCTACATGATCCACATGCATGCAAAGTTGACACTCTTCCAAAATAGTGGGAATATCATCAAATAAAGTCATGACCTCTCCAGACCCACTTTTATCAAAAAATTCATAAGTTTGATTATTCTCCAAAGTGGTGGGATCATTAATACCTAAAGTTGACACTCTTCCAAACCCACTTTCAATATTATTGCAAGCATATTCATCATGAGGCTTAAATAAATTTTCAAGATCATTAGAAGAATCACCCCAATCATGATCATTGCAATAGGTAGTACACATAGCAAAATTAGCATCCCCAAGCTTAGAGTTTCGTAGAATGGACATTGATAGAACTTATAATAACATCATTGAAATCATCCTTTTCATTAAACGAGCTATCACGTGTGGGTGCAATAGCAATAATTTCATGTTTAACATAAGGAACTATAGCAAGTTCATCTCCATAAGTATAATTAATATTGGCATCAAGGCCATAAGAATAGCAAGCATCATGTTCATCAAGGGGGGATATTTCAATCAAATCAATGGAATCATCTATAGATTCATGCATATCATTTTTTTCTCCCAAAGTACCGGACACTCTCTCAATAAATTCTTTAACATAGGCATTAGAAGCATAGTTTTCATAGTAATATTTAAGTATGTCAAAAATTTCAGATTCGTAGGGAGTAGTATCATACTTTTCAATCAAAGAAGCAACTTCATAAGCACCCTTAAAAGCAACAAATTCTTCAATTTGTCCGATATCATAGTAACTAAAACACCCTTGGCATAAGAAGATATGATTTCATTATCATTACACTCACATAGGTAGGGAAGGTGTTTTTTAGGGTTCTTGGAGCAACAAGTAAACTCATAAATTTCACATAGATTCCAAGCATAGCATAGCAAACAATTTATTTGATTCCATAGGAGTCCCACTTTTTGATACAAACGGTGCCGCACAAAATGAGCATGCTCATCTAAATATTTTCCCTCAACTAAACTAGTTGGGGTTTCAACACGAGCACATATGGATCAAAGATGATCCAAGTAGGAAACATTAAGTTGATCCATAAAACTTTTTGCTTTCTGATGTTGAATAAATACACTATTATGGCAAGCAAACAAACCAAGTAAGACATAAGGGCAAACGAAAAGAGGGCGAACAAAAAGGCAAATCTTTTTTGGCTTTTCTGAAAACGTTTTTGAAATTGGGGAGAGGAAAACGAGAAGCAAATGGAAAATAATGTAAGTGCAAGAGATGAGAGTTTATGATGGGTACTTGGTAGGCTTGATGTAGAACCTCCCTGTCGGTGTCAAAACCGGCGGATCTCGGGTAGGGGGTCCCGAACTGTGCGTCAAGGTCGGATGGTAACAGGAGACAAGGGGCACTTTATTTTACCCAGGTTCGGGCCCTCTTGATGGTGGTAAAACCCTACTCCTGCTAGATTAATATTGATGATATGGGTAGTACAAGAGTAGATCTACCATGAGATCAAGGAGGCTAAACCCTAGAAGCTAGCCTATGGTATGATTGTGTATGATGATGGTTGTCCTAGGGACTACAACCCTCCGGTTTATATAGACACCGGATAGGGTTAGGGTTACACAGAGTCGGTTACAATGGTAGGAGATCTTGAATATCCGCACGCCTAGCTTGCCTTCCACGCCAAGGAAATATCCTTCCGGACACGGGACGAAGTCTTCAATCTTGTATCTGCATAGTCCTGGAGTCCGGCTGAAGGTATAGTCCGGCTATCCGAACACCCCCTAATCCAGGACTCCCTCAGTAGCCCCTGAACCAGGCTTCAATGATGACGAGTCCGACGCACAGATTGTCTTCGGCATTGCAAAGCGGGTTCCTCCTCCAAGTTCTTCAAGAAGATTGTAAACACCAAAAATAGTGTCCGTCTATGCAAAATAAGTTTCCACATATTGCCATATAGAGAATAATATTAACACAAATCAAATCTGCTGACGTATTCCGCAGTGCGTCATAACACTGCGGCCAAGCTCTTTATATAAATTGTTTTCATTGTTCCACATCGGCGTGTTTAGCGAGGCGATTTCCTTGGCACGTCTTGTCAAAGCAGAGATCGTGTGCCCCTTTTAACGGGATTCTCATCAATACGGACGTGGGTAACCCAACCGCGCCATTTACCACGGCGCTTGGGAGGCAAGTGAGTTTTATTAGGTACGTGGGGATGCCTAACCGCACCCGCTTGTATAAAGGGATAAGGATTCACCTTTTTACCTACGCCTTCTTCCTCCTTTGCCAATCCATCTCTCGCGCACTCAAGCTCCAGCGCCCAAGTCCGCTCTTCCTTCCTCAACCTTCTCCAACAATGTCCGGAGCGGGAGGCAAGTGGATGGCCTCCTTCGTTACGGAGGCCCAAGTAAAAAAGCTAAGGAAAGCCGGATACTTGTCCAAGGACATCCCGCATCGGCTTCCTGAGAAGGGGCAGCTTCTTCCTACCCCAGGGCCCCGTGAGAGGGTAGTTTTTCTGCCCCACTTCCTCCGCGGACTGGGCTTTCCACTTCACCCATTTGTCCAGGGCCTCATGTTCTACTACGGCCTGGATTTCCATGATCTGGCCCTGAACTTCGTCCTCAACATCTCGGTGTTTATCGTCGTGTGTGAGGCCTTTCTCCACGTCCGCCCCCACTTCGGCCTCTGGCTCAAGACCTTCAACGTCAAGCCCAAGGTGGTGTCCGGCACCCAGGAGGAGTGCGGAGGCGCTATGGCCGGCAAGATGGCCAACATCCTCTGGTTCGAGGGCTCCTTTGTGGAGTCCCTAAAGGGGTGGAAAGCCGGGTGGTTTTACATCACTGAGCCGCGCGATTCAAAATGGGTCGCAGCCCCCGAATTCAGATCCGGACCCCCCACGCGGCTCATGTCCTGGAAAGAGACGGGCCTGTCGTGGGGCAACGAGGAAGAAGTGACTGGGTTGCAAATGTGCATCCAGTCCCTGGTGGACAGGCCAATCCGGCTGATCAATGTGATCCAGGTCATGCTCGTTCGCCGGATCCTCCCGTGCCAACAACGGGATTTTACTTTGTGGGAATTCGACCCGGCGCAGCACCAAACCCTCAGTAGGCTCTTCGACACGACGTATGAAGACGTCTGGAAGGTGCTGACCAAAGGCGCCGAGTCCCCCACATCCGCTTCCGAGGACCGTGGATACAGCTTGCAGCATCACGCCAGCGAGGTAAGCTATCTATACCTCTGACAGGTTTATTAATCTCTTCTTCATAGATTAACTCTATGCGGGATCTAAACTCCCTCTACCTTTGACAGGCTTGGCGGGCTATATCCGGACCAATTATCTGTTCGGCTCTCCTGCCCGAAGACCCGGCCCCAGCTCTCCTAGTGAAGTTGTTGACTCGGGCACCTTACGCGGTGCCAGAGAAGAAGGCCAAGAAGAAGAAAACCACCGGGACTCGAAAGAGCTCCCGCAATATGGTGGTGTACGACTCGTCATCTGACGAGTCCGCGACGCTCTCCTCTCGTGAAAACAAGGAGGAGGAACAAGAAAGCTCTCCCCCCCAGCGGGGGGAGAAAAGAAGAAGAAGGCCACCCCAACGGGGGAGGCCGAGGGGTCGAGGAAAAGGAAGACCCCTCCGCCGGACTACTCCCACGACGCCGAAGAGGGCGGAGAGGAGTGGCCGGACAGAACCAAGCGTCCGGCAAAATCGTAAGTACTTATATACCAGAGTGACTCATGATATTCTTTTAATGCGCGGCTTTCCCTAATATCGCTCGTAATTTGTGCAGCCCGCCCCGGGCCGAACTCGACGATTCGTCGAGCGGCTCCCTGGATTCGTCGGACGTGAACTCTGTTCCGCCCGCTGTCTCCCCCTGCAGGGCGGACGACGCCGAAGTGGCGTCCCGCCAAGCTCCAGGGTAGGAGGAGATAGTCCTGGAGGAACCGCAAGGCAATCCTACGGACCCCAGGAGTAAAGGGAATGAAACCCCCCAGGGCTCCAAGTCTGGCTTTGTGCCGGACACCGCGCCGGACTCGACAGTCCCGGTCCATGGTGGGCGAACTCCTTCCAAGAGGAGTAAGCCATCTGGGCCGGCGACCTCCGTCCAACCAGAGGCGCCGGACAATCTGCTGGAGGTGCTTGAGGGCGCCGCCATCGACGAGGAGCATCGTACTGTTATGAGTACGGTGATCCAAAGGGTTCAGTCCGCCAAGAGCGGATTGACTGAAGCTTGCGCTAGCCTTCTAATTTCAAGGTAAGTAAAAATATGTCAAATTATTTACCGCATAGACAGTAGCCCCTGATGCTCTGTTCGGTGTTCGGAAAGAAAAGCCGAATAGAGGATCTAGTAATTTTCGCAGGAGTCTAACAACAAAAAGTCAAATATGCGTATGCAGGCTTCGCTGCTGTCCACCGCCGCACTGACTGCGCAGGTGGATGTCCTTAAAAAGGACCTCGGGCGGACCGAGCAAGAGCTCGGCCTTGCCAAACGACAGCTTGAGGAGAAAGAAGGTAAGAAATGCCCTAAAAAAAGGTGCCCATAGAGAGGCTTGATTGCAGAAAGAAATAACAGGATTGTACTGCTCATTGTAGGGGCCACAACCGAGGTGGCAACCCTGAAGCAGGTGCTGGCTGAGGCCGGAAAGAAAACGGCCGAGGAGCGCGCCGAGCGAGAAAGGCTTGGGGTTCAGGTCGGCGAGGTGCAGCAAGAGCTGCAAGCTCTCATGAAAAAACATGAGAGTTTGGAGCTTGAGTCAAAAGCGCAAGCATCCGAGCTCGTGTCGGCCCTTGAGACCGCCAAGAGTGCCAAGGCCGAAGCCCAAAAGGCCCTCCAAGAGTTGGAGGAGGTGGAAAAGATAGCAACGGGTAAGGCATTCTTAATGCAAAGTAGGAATATAAAAGTAAACTACCTGTTACTTACCCGAATCCGGAGTTCTCCAGGGGCGTTCGCCGATCTTCCCCGCAGCGTATCCGACGCCGCCGCGTTCTACCGAGCTGAAGAGGGCAGTTCGACGGGGAGTGTGTTCTGGTCTCAGTATTCTGAGGCCGGACACCCTGTGCCTTTGAGCGATCAGCTGAAACAGCTGGTCGAGCTCCACAAGGCGGCCAAACAGGCCGTGAAGGGCTTACTAGTTCGGCTGTGGCCTGGAGAGGCCCTGCCTGGGAGCTATTTCGGGCTAGTGCGGCGGCTGGTGGAGGCCTGTACATGGCTTGAGGTCATCAAGCGCTCCGCCTGCATTGAAGGTGCCCGGAGGGCCCTTGCCCGTGTAAGGGTGCACTGGGTAAGCTGGATGGAGAGAAGCTGGTGAAGGACGGGCCGCCGCCGGGGAAGGAGCATCGCAAGCCCGAGAACTACTACAAGGAAGTTCTTGCCGGAGCCCGCCTTGTCGCGGATAAATGTACTAAAGATGTAGTATTTATATGAACTCGCTCGTTTGTATCATGTGCGCTGAAAACTTGTTCATATGCGCTGAGCAATGCTTATTGAATTTAAAATATTATTTTCTGTGCGGCCGTTTATCAAAAATTGAGAGATGGCCAGTCGTCGGCTTCTGCCCCCATGCCACTAGTGCTAGGGTGTTCGGGATAAACCTGAGGGCTCTTTTGCCCATAGTTGGGTCCTTCGAGGGAGGCGCTCAGCACAACGAACCAGGCAATCGGACTATAATGCTTCAACACTCTCACTTAGCCATAGAACGTTATAATTTTAAATTTCGGCGAAGCCCCTAGTTCGGAAGGCCGAATTCGGGGCGCTATCCACGCCTTTGGCCGGACATAGCCAGCTCCTCGCTCGAAGCGGCATAAGTCTTTAAGGACTCGAAAAACCTCTCGAACAGCGACCGGTCTCACGCCTTTTCATGACAGTCTGTTTTAGCTTTCTCCACTAAGGTGCTTAACCCAACTGAACTGGGGCACAATCGCAGTGGTTCTCCTAGTGCTACCTTAGCCGATATAGCGGAACGTAAGGCACCAAAACATAGGAGCCGGGCAAACCCAACATGTGACCAAAATCATGATTCGGAGCCGATGCATATAGTGCTATAAGTTCGGGGTGCCGCACTTGTGAAAGTGTATGGACTTCTCACACCAGATAGAAGGTTAATGAAGCCCCTAGCGTGTTTTGCCGTACCATGGTGTACGGTTGCGATCATGTTTATTTAATGAACATATATATTAAAAGAGGACAACGCAAAAAATAGGCGAAAAGTTATGCATTGTTTATAGAGAGGCTATTTATCAAAGCCAAACGATACAAGTAGTGCGATAAGAAAGAAGATATTAGACTATTTAACATGTCCTGACCAGGGGCAGGCCGCGGAATTTAGAAACAGATATATCGCTTGAAATAGAGACCACCTGAGAGTTCCGTAATGCGGCGTAGCTTTGTCTGCTTCCCTGGGTCTTGCATCGTCTGTGCGGCAGCAAAGCCGAACAGGTTATCCAGAGTGTGGAGTCCTGAAAGTAAAAAAAAAATCCAGCAGCCCCTAGTACGTTTGACGCCGTATTGTAAGCATGCCGTTTATGTGCTCCTCCCCCTGTGCCCATGGAATTTCGAGGGCGTAATTGTGTACTCGAGGTACTAGCTCCGCTATGTTGCGATGGCTGCGGTTGGGGCCGTATTTCTACGCTTGCTCCGAACGTGCCAGGCGGTCTTGTTGCAGGTTACTCCGGGCGCGCTTTGCATTGTCCGGCTTTTTAACGGCCGGACTGGAGAGTTGCCTTGAAAGGCTACTTTGTACTTCCGCTGCGAGGGTCGTCGTGTGCTCCTCCGTATGGATGGAGCGTTCAGTATTTCCATTGACCGTAATTACTCCTCGAGGGCCTGGCATCTTGAGCTTGAGATATGCGTAGTGCGGCACCGCATAGAATTTAACGAATGAGGTTCGTCTGAGCAGGGCGTGATAGCCACTGCGGAACGGGACTATATCGAAGATTAACTCTTCGCTTCGGAAGTTATCCGGAGATCCGAAGACCACATCAAGTGTTATACAGCCTGTGCAATTGGCCTCTACACCTGGTATGACGCCTTTAAAGGTCGTCCTTGTGGGCTTGATCCTTGATGGATCTATGCCCATTTTTCGCACCGTATCCTGATAAAGCAGGTTTAGGCTACTGCCGCCGTCCATGAGGACTCTTGTGAGATGAAATCCGTCAATGATTGGGTCAAGAACCAATGCGGCAAAACCGCCGTGACGGATGCTAGTGGGGTGGTCCCTTCGATCAAAAGTGATCGGGCAGGAGGACCATGGGTTGAACTTTGGGGCGACTGGCTCCATCGCGTATACGTCCCGTAGCGCACGCTTCCGCTCCCTCTTGGGAATGTGGGTCGCGTATATCATGTTCACCATCCGCACTTGTGGGGGAAACCCCTTCTGTCCATTGTTGTTCGGCGGCCTGGGCTCCTCCTCGTCATCGCTATGCAGCCCCTTGTCTTTGTGTTCGGCTCTTAACTTGCCTGCCTGCTTGAACACCCAACAATCCCTGTTGGTGTGATTGGCTGGCCTTTCGGGGGTGCCATGAATCTGGCACGAGCGGTCGAGTATCCGGTCCAAACTGGACGGGCCCTGGGTATTCTTTTTAAATGGCTTTTTCCGCTGACCGGATTTATAGCCTCTGAATCTGGCATTTACTGCCGTATCCTCATTGTTGTCGCTGCTAACGCGTCACTTTTGCTTATTTCGACGTGTCCTGCCACTTTTGTCCTTGGTATCTGAATTACTAGGGTTCTTTGATAAGTTGTTGCTGCGAGCTAGCCACCTATCTTCGCCCGCGCAAAAGCGGGTCATGAGTGTCATGAGGGCTGCCATAGATTTCGGCTTTTCCTGTACCAGGTGCCGGGCAAGCCACTCGTCGCGGATGTTATGTTTGAAGGCTGCTAGGGCCTCTGCGTCCGGACAATCGACTATCTGATTTTTCTTTGTTAGGAACCGTGTCCAAAATTGCCTGGCCGATTCTTCTGGCTGCTGAATTATGTGGCTTAGGTCGTCGGTGTCCGGTGGACGCACATAGGTCCCCTGGAAGTTGTCGAGGAATGCGGCTTCCAGGTCTTCCCAAGAACCGATTGAGTCCGCTGGTAGGCTGTTAAGCCAGTGCCGGGCTGGTCCTTTGAGCTTAAGGGGGAGATATTTGATGGCGTGTAGATCGTCGCCACATGCCATGTGGATGTGAAGGAGATAATCCTCAATCCATACTGCCGGATCTGTCGTACCATCGTACGACTCGATGTTGACGGGTTTGAAACCCTTTGGGATTTTATGATCTATTACTTCATCTGTGAAGCATAGTGGGTGTGCGGCGCCCCTGTACTGGGCTACGTCACGATGCAGCTCGGAAGAGCTATGCCTGTTGTGTTCGGCCCGGCCGGATTTATTGTGTCTGGAGTGAAGATCATCACGTGTCGTCGGGCGTCTACGCGATCCATAGATCGATCTTGTTTTCCTTGCTTTATCCTCCAGAACGTCTCGCAGGTCTGGCTCATTTTCCCGTGCCTTAGTTGAGCGGCACCGGGGCATGGCTTGTTTAGAGGTACGACAGGCCTCTCTGTCGCGGCCGCGAGGTGGCCGGTCTGCCATGTCATGCATTGGTAATGTAGGTGCTTCCCCCTCTGATTGGGGTAGCGGCCTGCGCTTAGGATAATTTTTGGAGGGGCACTCGAGTTCATACTCTTCGGCCGCAAGGACTTCAGTCCATCTGTCAGCTAGCAAATCTTGATCAGCTCTAAGGTGTTGTCGCTTTTTCTTTAGGCTATTCGCCGTGGCTAGAAGCCTGCGTTTAAAACGCTCTTGTTCGGCGGGGTCTGATGGTACGACGAATTCGTCGTCGTCGAGGCTTGCCTCGTCTTCGGAGGGAGGCATGTAGTTATCATCCTCAACCTCTTGCTCTGCCGCTCTCTCATGAGGGCTGGCTTCTCCATCTTCCTGCGCCGAATCTTGCTGGATTTGGTGTTCTTCGGTGCTATCCGGGGTAGTATTATCTCCCGTGCCGGAATCACCATTTCTGCTGTGGCGGGATTTAGAGCGGCGCCGTTGACGCCGGCGTTTTGGCTGTTTTTTCGAGGTGTCATCCTCTGCTGTTCCATCGCCATCTCCATCCTTTGGAGCGTCCACCATATATATGTCATATGACGAGGTGGCGGTCCAGCGCCCTACAGGTGCTGGTTCTTGTTCGTCTCCTCCTTCGTCGTCCATACCGTCGAAGTCTTCGGAGCCGAAGTCAAGTATGTCGGTTAAATCATCGACAGTGGCTATTAAGTGGGTGGTGGGCGGGCTTTGAATTTACTCGTTGTCCGTATCCCAACCTCGCAGACCATAGTCCGGCCTGGGCTCTCCTGATAGAGAGAGAGACTTGAGAGAATTCAGGATATCACCGAAAGGTGAGTGCTGAAAGATGTCCGCGACGGTGAACTTCATTATAGGCGCCCAATCGGATTCGATCGGCAAGGGCACGGGAGGCCCGGAGTTCGGAGAAGAATCCGACTCCTTGGAGTCATGGGCCGTGCGGAGTGCGGGGCTGGCGTTTGGCTCGATCGCCTTCAAGATCGCAGCCCCCGAGGTGACGTCCAACCGTTCATCCTCAAAGAACGCAGCGGGCTCCGAGTCGAGGATCGGGGCCGGTGCGTGTGCGGCCTCCAGGGCACTATTCGGAGGCAGAGCTATATCGTGCCCCTCGAGGTAGTGCGGCGCGCTTGGCTGTGGCTCGAACCCGTCAAAGATCAAGTCTCCGCAGATATCTGCCGTGTAGTTTAAGCTTCCAAACCTGACTTGATGGCCAGGGGCGTAGCTTTCGATCTGCTCCAAACGACCAAGCGAATTGGCCCGCAGAGCGAAGCCGCTGAAGACGAAGATTTGTCCGGGGAGGAAAGTCTCACCCTAGACCTCATCGTTGTCGATGATCAAAGGAGCCATCGGGCCTAAAAGCGACGACACAGAGGAACTCTCAATGAAAGCACCAATGTCGGTGTCAAAACCGGCGGATCTCGGGTAGGGGGTCCCGAACTGTGCGTCAAGGTCAGATGGTAACAGGAGACAAGGGGCACTTTATTATACCCAGGTCCGGGCCCTCTCGATGGAGGTAAAACCCTACTCCTGCTAGATTAATATTGATGATATGGGTAGTACAAGAGTAGATCTACCACGAGATCAAGGAGGCTAAACCCTAGAAGCTAGCCTATGGTATGATTGTGTATGATGATGGTTGTCCTAGAGACTACAACCCTCCGGTTTATATAGACACCGGATAGGGTTAGGGTTACATAGAGTCGGTTACAATGGTAGGAGATCTTGAATATCCGCACGCCTAGCTTGCCTTCCATGCCAAGGAAATATCCTTCCGGACACAGGACGAAGTCTTCAATCTTGTATCTTCATAGTCCTGGAGTCCGGCTGAAGGTGTAGTCTGGCTATCCGAACACCCCCTAATCCAGGACTCCCTCACTCCCCGACAACGGCGCCAGAAATTCTTCCTGCTACTTCTTGAGCTTGCATTGATTTTTTCCGTGAAGAGGAAACGGTGATGCAGCAAAGTAGAGATAAGTATTTCCCTCAGTTAAGAACCAAGGTACCAATCTAGTAGGAGGCACAAGCAAGTCCCCAATATATGCACCTGCACAAACTAACAAACACTTGCACACAACGCGAAAAAGGGGTTGTCAATCCCTTGATGGTCACGAACAAGAGTGAGACCTAATAGAGATAGGTATAAAAGGTAAATAAAAGAGCAAACTAAAGTAAATATAAATAAATTGTAGCAAGGTATTTGGGGGTTTTTTCGTTTATTGATTCGAAAATATATGATGGAAATAGACCCGGGGGCCATAGGTTTCACTAGAGGCTTCTCTCTTGAAAGAAAACATACGGTGGGTAAACAAATTACTGTTGAGAAATTGGTAGAAAATCGCAAAGTCATGACGATATATAAGGCAATGATCATGAATATAGGTATCATGCCCATGACAAGTAGACCGACTCATGCCTGCATCTACTACTATTACTCCACACATCGACTGCTATTCAGCATGCATCTAGAGTATTAAGTTCATAAGAACGAAGTAACGCCTTAAGTAAGATGACATGATGTAGGGGGATAAAATCAAGCAATATGATGTAAACCCCATCTTTTCATCCTTGATGGCAACAATAGAATACGTGCCTCACTACCCCTGCTATGTTACTTGGTGAGGACACCGCAAGATTGAACACAAAACTAAGCACCTCTCCCATTCCAAGAATAACTAATCTAGTTGGCCAAACGAAACTGATAGTTCGAAGAGAAATACAAAGATATCTTAATCATGCATAAAAGAGTACAGAGAAGACTCAAATAATATTCATAGATAATCTGATCATAAATCCACAATTCATCGGATCTCAACAAACGCACCGCAAAAGAATAATACGTTGGATAGAACTCCAAGAACATCAAGGAGAACATTGTATTAAAGATCAAAGAGAGAGTAGAAGCCATCTAGCTACTACCTATGGACCCGTAGATCTATGGTAAACTACTCAGGCTTCATCGAAAGGGCAGCAAAATTGATGTAGAGGTCCACCGCGGCCGAATCCCCGTCCGGCAGAGTGCCGAAAACGGCCCCAAGATGGGATCCCATGGGAACAAAGGCTTGCGGCAACAAAAAAGTATTTTTGTGGACGCTTTTGATGTTTGGGTAATATTTGAGAATATATAGAAGTGGTTTTAGGGTTAGAGGACCTCTGAGGGGCCCACAAGCCCTCAGGGCACCCCCTTAGGGCGCGCCCTGGAGACTTGTGGCCTCCTCGAGACTCTTCTAGCCCTCTCTCCAAGTCACGTAGGTGTCTTATGGTCCAAGAAAAATCATTATAAAGTTTTATTCCGTTTGGATTACATTTGATATTCCTTTTCTGTAAAAGTCAAAAACAAGGGAAAAATAGAAACTAGCACTGGGCTCCACATTAATAGGTTAGTCCCAAAAATGATATAAAATAGCATATGAATGCATATAAAACATCCAAAAATAATAATATAATAGCATGGAACAATCAAAAATTGTAGATACGTTGGAGACGTATCCTCTCTCTGGTTCTTCTTTCCTCTTGGGAACCATATGTTACGCTACCAGACAACGCATCATTCTCAACCCGAGGGACGAAGAAGTTGTGGAACAGATCGACATTGGGCATGAATCCTACAAATTTCTCGCAGAAATGGGAAAAACAGACATACACGTCATGGCATTGGGAGTAAAGTCAAGCAGCCAAAATCAATAAGTTGACATTAGCTCGCAGAAGAAATCTGAATATGGCAGCACCAATCCATAGTAAAAGTATGCGCAGAAGAAGGGATAAGAATTGCTCGGGATCGTGGGGCCGAAGGGGAGAACCTTGGGGGCTCCATGGCCTTCAGTCTCTTTCCCCACATGTAGGTGTATCTCTTGTGCAAAGTGTTGGCAGACAAGGTGGGCGGCGAGAAGATGACGTTCTCGTTCTGACGCCTCTCAAGTTCCTCGAACTCCTTCTTCTTCTGCTTTGCTTTGGGTTCGAGCGGTTTGGCCACCTTCTCCCCCTTTGAGGCGGCTGCCTTGGGCGCCATCCGGGGATCGAGGAGAAACATAACTCTAGGGACGGACCAGATTGATGCAGGTGTCGGCAGCGACGATGAAGGTGGTTTGTCCTTGGCGAAAGGGAGAAGACGAACCAAGGGAGGGGCATAAGTGAATGAGCAGAAACCCCTGGCGGTTACCGTTTTATGGGGAATACGCGGGGGGCGGTTCTTCACCGCCTCCCCTAGCCACACCCGATCCAGGAACGACTTGTTGGGTAACTACAGCGGCACCCACGCTGCCATGACCCGCTGTTAATGCACGGATTGGACGTGCGGTGGTAGAAACCATCATGATTATGGATCGCGGCAAAAGATTATGTCAGCTTCCCTCTGCCATGTATGTCCGTGCATGTTGTTGGGCCTAACCCAATGACGCCTCGGATGCGCGTATGGGCCAGACCCGAGGGCTCCTGCCGGTGCATTAGGAAAGGGGTCCCTAGTACTCCTGACTTACGAACGGATAGTTGTGACCTTCCCGGCATGTTGCCTTAACAGGGCCAGATGCCTTAACGGGGGCAGATGACAAGCCATAGAAACCGCTCTTCAGGAGATCAAGGAATGCGTCAAGAAGACCAAAGTAACTAGATACTATAATCTGGAAGGCCTCCCTTAATGGATAGGCGAGCCCGACATGGTCGAGACTATGCCTGGGCCAAGCCCAAATTGCCCCGGCAAGGTTCTGGGGCCGCCAAGACCACAAGATGGAGTCCCGACAGGCTCTGTGCCGGCAAACCTCCGCCAAGACGCCACCGCTCCACCTCATCATATGTCAGTCGCTAATCACTTCAGTGTCAAGCTCTCAAGTGGCAAGGTGGAGCTTGTCAGGCATGTGGCAACTTGCTGGTGAAGAGAATAACTTTATTGACACAAGTTCAGATGGCATGTCATGCTAATAAGAAGAAGATGGATAAGTAGCACGACAGGCTTTCCAGGCTTCAACCTCTGCATGACACCTAGCAGTGCATTTAATGTGCTTTGTCCTAACTGCCAGAGTTAGGTATGATAACACTGTTAGCCATCTAATCGTGTTGTAATGACTATTTTGTCACTGTGGTCGCCCCTTCAGCTATAAAAGAGGCCCGAGGCAACCTAGAAAAGGGTTGGAAATTTTGATCCCTCAACAGTTGTACATGCATGGCTGCTCTCCCCGAGGCACTACGCCTTCGTGATACTCTACACTACTAGGGAAAAGCCTAGCAGCAGCGCGGGTTTTGGGGGGAAAAGCCTAGCAGCAGCGCGGGTTTTGGGCCTATTAGTAGCGCGGGGGCCGGCGCTACTAATAAGGCGCTACAGCTAACGTAGAGCAGTAGCGCGGGTGCAACCCGCGCTACAACTACGTCCGTTAGTAGTAGCGTGGGTAAAAACCCGCACTACTACTAACCTGTGCTTTGAAATCTGAAAAATTGAGTTTTTTTTGATTTTTTGCCCGAATTTTCAAATTTCTGAATTATTTTAACCTCTAATCTCCAATCACCCCTCATCGCTGCACAATTTAATCTCTAATCACCCCTCATCATTCCAAATCATCTAACTTCCCGGACGGTCACCCATCCTCTCACTACTCCAGCCTAAGCACGCTTAACTTTCGGGTTCTATTCTCCCTTGATTCCAAGTCTGCACTTGTTATTTTCCTGACAATAGTAAGATGTCAATCCTATTAACCCTCGGGAGTTTAGCTTGAGCATGAAGTCACACATTTCAATGTTTGAATTTAAAACTATTGTTCTAAAAAACAATAATTATTTAGTAACACTAATGTTTCTTGAATAAGTAGTTTGACCAAAGTTTGACCAGATTTGACCAAACATCCAAAAAACTGAAATAATTATTTAGTAACACTAATATTCTTGAATAATTATTTAGTAACACTAATACTTCTTGAATAATTATTTAGTAACACTAATACTTCTTGAATAAGTAGTTTGACCACAGTTTGACCAGATTTGACCAAAATTAAAAAAAAACTGAAATTTGAGCATAACTTTTTTCCTTTTAGAATTTGAGGATTCTAAAAATTTGCAAATAGGCCGTAAGCGGTCTCCATCGGATGCGGATTTTTGTGCTGAACATTTTGATATATTATACGTTTTTTTTTCTGACATCGTATACAAAAGTTATACCCGTTTTACATTTTCCCTACATTTTTTGCAAAACATGTCCAAATTTAAGTTTTTAAATTTTCGTAACTAGTACATGTAGTAACATAACTACATCTCGAAGGATTTTAATTTTTGAAACATTTTGATATATTATACGTTTTTTGCTAACATCGTATGCAAAAGTTATAGCCGTTTTTCATTTTCCCTACACTTTTTGCAAAACATGTCCAAATTTAAGTTTTTAAATTTTCCTAACTAGTAGATGTAGTAAAATAACTACATCTCGAAGGATTATAAGTTTTGAAGTTTTTATCATTTTATTTTGCTTTTTACAAAACCGAAAAGGCGATCCACGGGGGGGGGGGGGGGGTAGAGTTTCAAAATGGGACCTTTAGTAGTAGCGAGGGATTTTACCCCTCGCTACTACTATGGCATGTCCCGGAGGGGCACGGTTGAGACCTCTTAGTAGTAGCGAGGGGTAAAAACTTAGTAGTAGTGCGGGTTTATAACCCTCGCTACTACTATGGCATGGCCCAGGGGCACGGTAGAGACCGCTTAGTAGTAGCGAGGGGTAAAAACCAGCGCTGCTGCTATCAACTTAGTAGTAGCGAGGGTTAAAAACCCGCGCTACTACTATGGCATGTCCCGAGGGGCACGGTAGAGACCGCTTAGTAGTAGCGAGGGTTAAAAACCCGCGCTACTACTACTTAGAAGCAGCGCCTGATTTTAAAGCGTGTTACTGGTAAGATTCTATGTATAGGCTTTTCCCTAGTAGTGCTAGTGCAATCCACCATAGCAGGACTAGGGTTTTACGCTGCAAAGCAGCCCGAAACTGGATAAAAGCGAGTTGCCCATCACCGCGTTCTCCTCTTGTTTCGGCTCTTTGTGCAATGTGATCATCCCCTTACCAAACCTCAAAGGGGCAATCCCTGTCCCATAGGTGATCATGCTTTCCCCACGACAGTTTGAAGAGAAATTTTCCATATGGCCTAGATGGCCAGTTGGATAGGCATGCAAAACAATGCTGCTGTAGGAAAAAGCTTGCCAAGGACGATGATATCCCCACAGCTAATGTTGATATTGATCTGCAGACGAGCCATCAACCCCAGGTGATCCAACAGCGAGCTCTCAATGAAGTCACCAATGTCGGTGTCAAAACTAGTAGAGCTCGGGTAGGGGGGCCGATCTATTAGGTTGGATCGATGGGTAACGGGAGAAGAACACACAAGGGATTTACGCAGGTTCGGGCACTTCCTGTGGAGGTAAAACCCTACATCCTGCTCTTGTTTATGTTATGAAGGTATTAAAGTACATAGTTGATCTACCTCGAGATCATAAGTTGTGGTCAAAACCCTAGGGGTATGATGAATGGGTATATGGATGGATCACCTCTACGGATAAACCTCCGAGTTTATATAGGCACCAGGGGCATCTAGGGTTACACACGGTAGGTTGCCATCTAGGGATTTACACGTCGAATATAGTTGTATATGCTTGAAGTACATGCCAAGTCCTCGGTCGCCGCAATCTGAAGGCCTCCAGAGTCCTCCTCCCTCATTGGGCTGGTAGACGGCCCATACATCAGTTAGGATTGGCTAGGAACCCCTCGTTTAGGACACCATCATGGAACTCATAAGTAGCAGAAAGAATTTATGGCATCGATGCCTGGGAGATTTCATCAAACAACTCAAGGACCCTACAACATTATCATTTACTTGTTCTACTTTTTATTTGCCTAGTTATGCAATCCTTATCATTGACACACCAAAACAGAAAGTAAAAAAAGCAAAAATAAAGATATATGGATCCTCATCTGTGTGCTAATCTTTTCAAAATTGCTGCATATTGTAAACCAATAGCTAATAATTAAGAAGTGATAAAAGAAAATGTTATTTGGAGACATCTATTGAATGAAAAGCTTGACTCCAATTACGTTAGTATAAATTCTATGATTATCAGTTGCGCTAATGATCATGATTGGGGTGCTAATTGTGATGCTTCTTTTGATCTTTAAAATTTATTTGAGAATCATAATGAATCTACTATTGATAATAAAATTCCCAAGGCTATTGAAAGTGGGTTTGGAAGAGTGTCAACTTTATGAAAAAAGAATGCCACATATTTGGAGAGTGTTCAATCGTATGGATTTTTTTTGTAAGTGTGGGTTTGGAGAGGTCATGACTTTAGTTGATGTTAACCGCACTATCTTGTAAGATTATAAAACTTTTATGCATGTGGATCATGATGAGAAATATTTTATATGATAGCTATGTTGTTTTAATAATTATGAGAGAGGAAAATACAATTATAAAAATAAAGTAAATTACCTCTCTTCATGTTGAAACTATCAAGGCATTCTACTTTCTTTCCTATGGTGGATACGTCTGAAACATGTTCACTTTTCCAAACAATTTTGCTCTTGTTTTCGACTCTAATTTGCATGATTTTAATGGAACTAACCCAGACAGATGCTCCTTTCAGCAGAATTGCGATGGTGTTATTTTTGTGTGCAGAAATAAAATTTCTTGGATTGGGCTAAAGAATTACGGAGAATATTTCCATAACATAAAAAATATTGGCATTCTACCCAAGGTTATGGAAGAGATTAATGTATCATTGTGTGAACCTTTCTCGTAGCAAGAAGTCTCAGATCTCCATTTTTAGATTGGCCCTCTCAAGGCTCCAGGAACCGACGACTTTCCTACTAGGTTCTTCGAGCATAATTGGGTTCTCCTAAAAAAGTGAAATCATAGCAATAGTTCTTGAATTTTTTTCAGTCATGAGGTATGTTAGATGCAATCAATGATATTGCCATTGTCCTAATCCCCAAGGTTCCATGTTCAAAGGAACTGAAGGATTTTAGGCCAATTATTTTATGCAATGTGGTGTATGAGGTTGTCTCAAAGCTCTTGACAAACCGCCTTCGACCATTGCTTACGGATCTTATCTCATAAAACCAAAGTGCTAATATTCTGGGATGTCTTATTTTTTGACAATTTGACAATCACTATATTCAGTTCTTGAATCTAAATTTTCCGGGTGCTTCTACCTATAAGCTAGACGTTTCTAAGGCCTATGACCATGCGGACTGGGATTATTTTGGATAAGAGAATAATTAAACGGGCTTTTCAGTGGATTGGATTTCTTGGATCATGGATTGAATAAAATTAGTCAAATTTTCTATGAAGTTCAATGGAAAATTGTTTGAACCGTTCACCCCTCAAGCGGCCTCCACCAAGTTGACCCATTATCTCCAATTTTATTTCTTTTTGCTGCTGACGCATTATCTTCTCTCATCAACAAGTCAATAGCGGAGGAAAGGTTTAAGGGCATTAACATACACCGAGGAGCTCGTGTTATCTCATCTTTTATTTGTGAATGATACAATGTTACTCTTTCAAGCTTCTAGACAACAGAAAAATATTGTCAAAGGTTTGTTGAACACATATGCATTAGCGATGAGTCAACTTATCAATCCTGCAATGTTCTCCATCCTTTCTTCTGATAATTGCCTGGATTCATTTTCTGAGGAATTGAAGAGTACTTTCGAGATTATGTAGAAAGTCTTTGACCATAACTGTATGGGACTATCGGTGCCAGAAGGAAGAATTAACAAAGGTCAATCTGAAACACATAAAGCAAGATTGAGTAAGAGGCTAGTGGACTAGAGTGAAAAGTATTTATCACCAGGCAATAAATAAACTTTCATCAAGTCTGCTGCACGAGCAATTACCAGCTATGTCATGAGTGTCTTTTGTTTTCAATCTTTAGTATGTGATGATTTCACACGAATGATGCGACAATATTCGTGGGGTTTGAGAAAGTGAAGAAGAAAATGGCGTGGCTTAGCTGGGATTAGATGAGGCTCCTAAAATTAAAGGAGGCATGTGTTTTACAGATATGAGAGTTGTTAACTAGTCAATTATGGCCAAACAGCCTGGCGGCTGATTGACATCCCTGATACCTTGTGTGCTTGACTCCTGTGGGAAAAGTATTACCCCTTTGGCAAACCAACTATATATACAGTCTTTACTGGCAATGCTTCGGCGGTTTGGAAGGGAATTGAATATGGTTAACTTGTTAATAAAGTCATCATTTGGCGAGTAGGTGATGGATCTGTAATCTGAACATGGCTCGATCCATGGATCCCTCAAGGTCTTGACTTTCGCCCCATCATGCCAAAGCACAATTCCCGTGTTAAGTGGGTTGCAGATTTTCTTCGTAAGCATGGCGTGTGGAATATGTAGTTGTTGAATGAACATCTTTGTGAGTTGGATGTCCGTCAGATTGTTAAAATTTGGACATCTCGGAGGAACAAACATGACTCCTTTGCGCAGTTCCCAGAGAAGAGCGGTCGATTCACAGTTAAGAGCGCATACCACATACCTATGAGCTTACATGACACTATTGTTGTTGGTGGCACTTCAAGCAGTAGCCCATTTGATGGTCGTCCCATCTAACGATGTATTTGCAGCACACATGTGCCACAAAGGATGAAATAGCTGCTTGGAAAGCGGCTACTGGGACCTTAGCTACCAACCGGTGCGAGAAGTACATGCATCTGAAGAAGTGAGATACCTGTCAAATATGAGGTATGGAGGTGGAGATCGTCTTTCCCAGGAAGGTTACTTGCGGTCATCCAAGGTTGATCTAGGATCTGATGGGAGCAATATGGCCGCTGCCCGACCTTTCGTTTCTTGTTGACACTCATGAAGAGTGCATTTTGAACATTCAGGCAAGCTATAGGGTGAATGTGATGGACATGGTTTTTACGTTGGTCTGGAAAATATGGTCTCTTCTTTTGAAAATAGTCCATGGTAAAGATCTCCCTCCTCCGAGAGCTATTGGTTTCTTGTAGAGCTACATGATGTCGCTATGCCACGCAAGGGTGTACAGCAGGAAGGGAATTCTCAAGGGGAAGACGATGTTGATGGACACTAGTCATGTCCTAGAGATAAAGAGGGCTATCCCAATTCTGTCATGGCCTCTGACGGAGTAAATTCCCATCAGATCCCTCGATAGGGTTCATGATGAGATCAGAAGTACCGAAACAGAGTCTACAGACACAATTTACACAGGTTCGGGCCTCCAAAGAGTAATACCCTATAATATGCTTTGTCTTGTTATTCACGGTGAGGGGATGCCTCGCTCAGAGGATTACAATGGTGTTCGAGATGTCTACTGAGAGTTGAGTTCCAGATTGGATTGCTAATGAGGACCTATGCCTCCCTTTATATAGACAGGAGAGGCCTAGGGTTTATTTAGGGTGGAGATCAGATCAATTCAGACGCCGCCCTCTACCTTGCCAAACACGCTCATTGCCTTCACCTCCTTAGGGTTCTAAGATTCCCTTTGGACCTGGTGGGCCCTGGACAAGGTCAAGGGTGGGCTCCCTTACGTCAAGCACCCCGGGTTTGGGACCCCATCAGTAGCCCCCGATCATGGCGGAGGTCGTGAGGATCCGGGCTCTGAGGCCTCTGCGAGGCTCCTGTCTTTGTGCGTCTAGCCTCTTGAATCATTTTAGGGTGATCTTCTCCTTCTTTGAACTAGTAGTGTTGTCAATCTTTCTTGGATGATAGGACCCAACAACTCCATGGGCTGGCCCACCAGTCGCGTAGGCATCGTCTTAGGTATGGTTCATATGCCAACCTATTTAAATATGATAGCTAAACGACCACGTTAGGTACTTCCTGACCCATCTTCACCACCGTTGGGTTCCCCATCAACCCCCTCTAGATCGAAGGCGTATGTACCTCCATCAGTCGTGGAGTCATGGCTGCCTCCCCTTCCATCTCCGGAGAAAAACCCCGGTCAAGGCGACCCGCTTGACGTCGCCTTGACGCACCTTCCTCATCCGCCTGTGTGGGTGAGTGATAGGGAGAAGTTGGTGATGATGTAGCGCCTTTCTGAGTTCACCAAGATGGACTGGATGGCGCCTCGATTGAGGTATAAGGTCCCATGGCCATTGCGCTAGAACCAGGTGGTGCATATAGCATTCATCCATCACGGGCTGAGGTTTCCACCTAATTCCTTCACCATGGACGTGTTGGCCTTTTACGGGCTTTGGCTGCATCACCTGATCCCGAGCGCCGTCCTACACCTCTCTTGATTTGTGGCCCTTTACAAGTGTTTCTTGGGCATTCAACCCCACTTTGGCCTTTTTGGTACTTCTTCAAAGCGGTTCCTCATATCAAGGACGAAAAGATCCCTTCCTATGGTGGGGCCGTCCTCCACCCTCATCAGAGCTTCAGTTACTTTGCCTTGGCATTGGCCCCGGAGACTGACTCATGAATACAAGGGTGGTGCTATGCCTCAGATAACTTCGATGATCCCAGTAACCCAGGGCTGCCGGAGTTTGCCGACATGCCATGCTGACAAAGACCTGAGTGGCAGTCGAAAGTTGACGTTGGCCCGGGGACCAGTTATTTTGTGGACGCCATTGTCCGTCTTTAGGGGGACAGTCTCACCGGTCTGCATATCTTGAAGACTTGGGTGTAGAGGAACATCCATCCTTTGGGTCGTTTTGACTCTCCCATGTATGAATATCGCGGGAGGTGTGAACCCAACCATCTGCTCCTGTGGGAGCTCTCTGAAAACTAGATAGAAGACCATATGCACATGCTTACCCGTCTCCCATTCAAAGAGCTCCATTGAGAGGTAGTCGTGCAACCCTAGAGCATGGCCGACCCGCAGCCGACGGTGAGTTGCTTGACGTTCATTGTCCTGTTACATCCTAGGGATGCATTCATCAATATCCCTCTAGCATTTTGTTAGTCCTTTCGGCACCTGGTGCATGAGCCCCGTCCTCTACGTCCTCATATTAGTGTCGTGACCTCTTTCTGCCATGGGCTAAAGCTTATTGAGGGCGACTATAATGATTCTGCGATCAGGTCTATTTCCTGTCTGGACGGCGCAGTTAAGAGGCAACGGTCAACATTGGAAGATGCACCTTCACTGAAGGGTGCTCGGTCTCAGGCGGAGCCCATCTCTGGTCCACCGTTGTCGGAGGAGTTCCTCATCCTGCAGCCGCGTAGTCTAGGGCCGCCAAGGTGGTGGCTGGGTCTTTCGGTCCTCATGGCGGTGAGCTTGTGTCACTGGAGGAGGATCCCAGCCAGGTGTTCACATCTCTGGCATTGATGACCCACAAGTATAGGGGATCAATCATAGTCCTTTCGATAAGTAAGAGTGTCGAACCCAACAAGGAGCAGAATGACAAGGGGTTTTTAGCAAGGTATTTTCTGCAAGCACTGACACTATCGGTAACAAATAGTTTGGTAGCAAGATAATTCATAACCTGTAACAAGTGATAAGTATAAAAAAGGTGCAGCAAGGTGGCCCAATCCTTTTTGTAGAAAAGGATAAGCCTGTGTGAACTCATATACAGAGCAAAGCGCTCTCGAGGACACATGGGAATTATCATTAACACTAACAAAAAAGACACATCATGACATTTTGGGCTGAATGAATTTTTTTTCTATCATGCTTATTACACTTCTATGATGATAATTGTGACAAAACCCGGTATGATCATAGATGTGGCGGGCTCCTACTTCTATGACAAATAATCATGACAGAAAATGGGCTTTTCGTCCTGGGTGGGCCGGAGACACGCCTGCATTACATTCGTTGGGCCGTCCATGACGGAAAAAATCATGGTAGATGCGAGGGCGGGGAAAATATCGGGGAGTTCCCGGTAACGGTGGGTGGTCGGGGCCGATCGATGCACGGACGTTTACGCGTTTCTCTCATACACGTATGCATGTGTGTGCGAGGAGTTGCGCTCTAACTGAACCCGAGCGATTGCACTAGCTACGTTACTGAACCCCGATCGATCCATTGCTGTTAACTGAACCCGAGTGATTCCTTCGCTACTGCAGCTAACTGAAGCCGATCAAAGATGCCTCTTGATGAACAGTTCCCGGTGGGGGTTGGATGAATAGGATCCCGTGGTAGTAGAGGCCGTTGCGGCTGGATGAACAGGACCCCGATCGAGGAGGCGTGGGGGTGGACGAACAGTAACCGGTGGAGGCACCCCGTACTTGGAGGGCTGGTTGAACAGGACACCATGGAGGGGCTTGGTTGAACAAGACCCCATGGAGGGCTGGTTGAACAGTAGTCGGTGGAGGCTGGATGAACAGGACCCCATGGATGAACAATAGCTGGTGGAGGCTGGAGGAAGTCGACGGCGGATGAATAGTAGAAGGTGGAGGCTGGAGGAAGTCGATGGTGGATGAACAGCAGCCCATGGAGTCCCGTTTTGTGGTACGCCACACCCCTCTCGATGAATAGGACCCTGTTTCGACCATAGGCGGTCGAAGAGAAGTCTGTTTCCTCCATTTTGCGGTACGCCACACCCCTCCTGGTCGGCAGGACCCCATTTTGACCGTACGCGGTCGAACACAAGTCTGTTTCCTCCGTTTTGCGGTACGCTAGACCCTTCCCGATGAACAGGACCCCATTTCAACCGTACACGGTCGAGCAGAATGCCCGTTTGCTCTGTTCAGCGGTATGCCAGACCTCGTTTTAGCTGTTCCATCCAAGTCGGTTGGCTCCCGATGAAAACGACATATTTTGTTGCCTCCCGATGAACACGACGCATTCCGTTGCCTCCCCATGAACATGACAACGCAGTTTCTCCGTTCCAACCCACCCGATTGGCTTCCGATGAACACGATGCTATTGCTACCGTATGTGGCCTCTCCATGTACATGAGCCCTAGCCGTACATATGCGCGAGTACGCGTTCGAGACCCCACCCATATGTACATATGTGGCCTTATTTTTTGGCATCTGGCTGTATGTACGTGTACACGGTTTTGACTGGACTGCCTGAACTGCTACCGCTCCTTACTCGGCCACGGTTCATCATGGCAGACAGACCGACCGACCGGTATGTACAAAGACAACGCTACGTACGCTTCGACCGGGTGGGTCCCAGCTGTCAGGAAGGATAAGGATGAACTTCCTTGCGTGCGAAGATATAGCTGGTGGGTCCTAGCTGTTAGGGGGACGAACCATTTTTTTTGCTCGTAATAAGGACACTTCCTTGCATGCAAAGATGTAGCTGGTGGGTCCCAGCTGTCAGGGGGAGAAAACATTATTTCTAGGCCATGGGCGTGGCGCGTCCCCACTGTTAGCCTATCCACTTACAGTCATCTTCCGTTGACTCTCGTTTGTTGACCATGTTGACCACACCCCGCACCAAGCCGGTGGACGAGGCGAGGCCCCAAACTGGAACGCCCCAGAGATGGGGAAGACGCGACAGTGGAGTCACAGACGTAAAGGAGTGGGAAACTTGACTGGTTCGGGTGCGGGGTGGGCCTGCACTCGGAAGAGAATACCATGAGGTGCGCAGGACTGGAGGGATGGCCTGGCCGTCGGCGGGGTAGCTTTTCCCTGCGAGGCGCGCAGAACAGCGCTGCTAGAAGCCTGAGGCTAGAGAAGGCGATCCCGGCAGCGCTGGGGGAAGAAGACGAGAGATTGAAGAAGAATGTTAGCTGTTGGATGTAAATCCAACGCCTTGCTTAGGCTTCAAACTTTGTATTTTTGTTTTTTGCGAAAGTGCTTAAGCTTCGACCTACTGGCCCACATGTGAGCCAATCCATTTTGTTCTTTTAGTCCATTTGGTGGGATGGGTGAAACAATGATGTAGCATCTATGCAGCCCATTTATATATTATGGTAGATTTTAAAGCCCATTTGCATTTTTCTCGAAATCCGCAGACTTGCTAGGCTGGGCACGGAGAAATGTGATAAAAACATAAACATATGATTGCACGTCTATTACTGCATTGGTCAGTAAATTCATTGAAAGCTTATGTACGCAATCACTAGGAGTTAACTTGCCAAGTTATATCTAAACAATTATTATTATTATTATTATTATTTTGTAAGAACTTTCAATTTACGAAATAAAATATCATTTTAATTTGATGAGTTAATAGGACGTGGGGTATTATTATATTTTAGGCTAGACGTGGGACAGTTGAGTTGGTTCTAGGGAAAAGTACTGGGAGAAAACTCAGATTACATCGAAAAAGAAAGTGGGAGAAAATTCAGATATAGGATTAGTGAAAACGAAAAATAAAGGAAGTGGGAAGCTCTATAAAGTGGTTGGACGAACGACAGGTTTGACGGAACCTTATGTTGTTTCTATTATATATATAATAAAATAAGATATATATATATATATATATATATATATATACTATTATAGAAGGGAAAACATAGGTCCAGTTTTGCATTCTTATTGAAAAATAGAACTGAGTTGTGCGTCGTCTTGAAAAAACAAACATAACATGGGTTGCTGATGTTATAGACAAGCTAGGCTGGGAGGCCCAAAGGCCGCTTGATACCTGCTGGATCCAAAAAAAGTTGAAACATGTCGTGGGCTGCCCATGTTAAACAACAAAACCTAGGCCATGGACCTGGTGGGCCCGGGACTGTCAGCCTCTCGACGAACAGTCGTCTCCCGATTCCTCTTGTTTTGCTGACCATGTTGGGAATGATAGACGACGGCTCCGTGGCGAGAGTACCAAGGCGGAGGACGACATCAAGATCTCAGACCGAACGAACCGGAACGGGGGACTACTTGAACTTGGCGAGGCAGAGCTTCACCGAGTCCAGATCGTTGGTCTACATCACATTCAGCTTGCTGCAGCCATGGGACTGAACGATGAACTCAAAGGTGAACTCCTTGCTGAAGTCCATATCCAGCAGGCTCACCCCTGGGATCGCCATTGGAGTCTCTTCAAGTGAACGAGTGGGTAGGCGGCGGCAGTAGTTCATTTTTTAGCTCTTGGGGAACTGGATTCAACAGCAAACTGAGTGTGTACAGGCGACAATAGTTACTACCCTCCCTCGCCCACAGCAAGCCCAATAGAACATGCACCCTCGGCGCATTCAAACGCCTCCATTAAGAAACCTATCCCAGCCACATGTCGTTTCACGGGTTTGTATTGGTACTGTAATAACAAGTGTTAGTGGTCAATTTACTTAAATTTAGTCAGCTTTAATTGAAATTTATTCTTAAAATAAGCAATGCATTGGCTCGTTCTATCAGTGCCACAAGATCAACATGCACAACAATTAGAATTATTATTCTCAGGACGCACACGATCAGCACATTTGTCGCACTTTCACACAGATAATACTACCAAGTTTGAACTGTTTGTTATGGTTGCTGTCCTTTGCATCATCATGCCATGTTTCCCATCTTGCAAAGTCAGAACCAACAAATAAGATTCAAATAATAAGTACAACAAAGATACATACAGATCTCAGTGACTCCCAGCTTGCAAGATTCAGAACCAACCCATTAGAGCCTTTTGATAAAGTGAATATCGGGATTAAATCCATCTTGGCTAGCTGTGTCATACAACCCAAGAACTTGGCAAATTCTCTTGACCATCACAACATCTGTAACTGAGTATTCCTGTTTGCACAACACAGATAATAAAGAGCATGATTACTATAATACTGGCACTAGTGGAAGTCTACCTGCAGCTCCACTCGATGATTCAATTCATGCGACTTTTTCTACAGTTCGCCTGAAACGAAGCAAAGATTGCATCATTCAGCTAGCAAGAAGTACTTGCTCTCGTGAGTGGGCAGGTTCTTTTCTAATAGTTGAACAAAAATGGAGCAACATTAAAGTTGGTTGTCCTGCTCATGTAAGGTGCAACTATAATTTGCTTAACCTTTTGTGCAGTTCCAATAAAATAAAGTGCCATTGTGGTGATAGCGATGGTTCAGCTTGCAAAGGCTAATAAAATGTTAAACGAGATTACCAATAGAATTTGACAGAGATTTTGGAAACTCCAATCACCATTTTGTGCAGTTCCACCAAAAATGTGAGATGTTTCTCACGTGACCTTTTAGTTGAACTGCACAAGACACTCATTCCAAAAAAAAGTGTTTTGTGCAGTTCACCAAAAGGTCACAATAGCAACAAGGTGAAATGGATATCCCTATCTGCACAAAAAGACAGAAAGAAAACAGTAGTTGGTCAATAAGAAGATACGAAACATACACGAAATGAAAAGAAGCATCTTAATTATGTTCATGGCAATCATGTTACCGGAAGCATTGCGATCAACAATGACATTCGTCAAATATAGGATTACTTTAATGGTGGCATTGCTTGTTTACTAGATACAGTAAATCAACAACAGCTAAAGAGTTGGTTTAAGGGCATGGGACCGTGGGGACACCAGGACACTCAACAGCGTAAAGAATCAACTTACTTATCATACTGGGAAAACAACAGGAGTACCATTTGTAACACAGTTTAATTGGTTCATATCACTAGAGGCACTAGATTAACAATAACACTGGTTAGACATGTCCTTAAGGTAACATTGTGATTGCTTCATTTTACATGCGCCCTTACATTAACAACAGCAAAAAGTTGGTACAAGGACATGCGATAGTGGACGCATCAAGCACAATGTACCTACAAGGACGCATAAAGTGGTGATGCCGAGTTTGTTCATACTCTGTGAGGGCAGCAAATCTAATCCTGGAGACCTTTTACTATGTCAGGGCAGCAAATCTAATCATGGACATACTTTGTTGACTTTTCCACCAGCCGCCACTTTCTATCCTGTTTTCAACCAATAATAGATCTGTTCCTTATCCTGTTTGTACTGCTTTTTCCCTTTATTTCCCTTTTCAACCAAGAGACCGGTTGGGTATCCGGTCTCTACTACTTTCCCCCTATTATTTCCTCTTTGAATCAAGTCCTAGATTCATGCTACGACTTTCCCCCCTTTCTTCGTTGTTTGAACCAAGTCCTAGATTCGACTGCATGAAGTAGCTTTACCTCTAATAATACTAAAATTTTAGGTGGCATTGGAAGACCTGATGGAAGTAGAAAAAGATGCACATGCAAACACGTGGGGAGCTGGGGCAGTAGAGCAAGGCCGCTTTCGAAGAACTTATACCTGAGGGTCGTCGGGACGTCAGCGGCGGCAGGTCGGGTCTGCGCACAATATGGCAGGGAGGAAGAAGGGTCAGAGGACCTCCCGAGCTGGCGCTGTGTCGGAGAGAATGGCACGGGCAAAGGTTCAGGACCCGCCGGCAGCTGCGGGATTCCTCCCTCGCCGGCGATGACCACGTGAACGATGCACCTAGTCCTCTACACACACCGGCCGAAGGGATCCGGCCGGATGTGTGCCAGCGGTGTGCAGAGAGAAAATGTCGCTACTGCTGTCTTGTTTAGATCTGGAGAGGATGAGAGAATGAAGAGAGCAACCCCAGTAAAGCAAGCGCTCAGGCCCCTGCCTACATATATAGTGGAGTGCTTATCTTTTTCTCTCCACAACAAGCGTTTCAATTTGTGTACGTGCATTAAAGAAAAGAAACTCTCTATTTAATGTGACTAACTATATGACTGCTACTTACTACTAGTAGTATTGTTCACTTGTGATCCCCGGCCCTCCATTCACTGAACAACCCCACAGGTGAATAAACATACAATACTAGTATTTATATAGAATGAACAAGCTTGAACTATTTTCGCGTAGTTAAGAGTTGATGGCGGGGCTTTTCCCGGGCAGTACGTGTGGCAGTTTTCGCGTAGGCGGTTTGACAAAGAGGCTAGGAGGGTGAGGGGTAGCGGATTCAACTTACTTACTACTAGAAAGGTAGGGATGTGTGATACGGCGCGTTACAGCTGGAAAGACAGGGTCTTGTGATATGACTACTCACTACTGGCACTACGACCGGGGTGATGCCCCCCTTCCGTTCCCCACTCTAATCTGGTGCATGATACGTCGACCCGGATGTTGGCTCTCCCACATGTCGGTGAAGTACGTAAGAAGGAGCAAAGAATCATGCAGTATATATAGTGTATATACTAGTACTACTACTCACGTCGGAGGAGTGCGAACCACGGCAGCCGAGTGAACCAGCAGGCGATAGGCCATACTCCTCTTTGTTTGGATCCATGAGTGAAACAGCAGTGCGAACCACGGCAGCCCAGTGAACCAGAAGTAGAAAACAATGTGGTGATATGGCCATAAAAACAATGTGCTACAGTCCAGTCTGTAGCATGTACAGTACTACTCCTCTTTGTTTGGATCCCTGAGTTAGAGCTCGTTTGGGCTGATATAGCCTCAAAGTATCCAAACAGGAGGGGTTAGTTTGAGCTAGTTTGCTATAACCCAGCTAAAAAAACTAGCCCGGTAGAGAGGTTCTAATTGAGTTAGTTCTCCTCGGGCCTACTAAAAGAGAACTAAAAAAATCTCCCCTACCAGCACGAGATCGCTCCGTCCGACCCCCCCCCCCCTTTGCATGACTCCTCTCTATTCTCCATCACGCCGCCAGGCCAAGCGCCTCTCCGCCGCTAGCCCTCTCCCTCCTCTAGCCGCCCTCTCCGTCCGGCCTTCGACGCCCTCCTCCGGCTGCCCTCGCCCTCCTCCAGCCGCCCTCTCCCTCCGGCCTCCGAAGCTCGCCCGACTCCCCCTTCATCGGTCATTTTTCTCCCTTTGTTGTGCGTGGCGGCGGCGCATCTACCAGGGAGGTCACGAGAGGGGTGAGTTTGTTCGTTCCTTCTCTGTCTCACAACCATATCATTGATCTTGCTCGCTCCAGCGCTAATTCTGATTTGGAAAAGTAGATCCTCATTAAAGTTGGTATAGATTTGTGGTGCACGCATGGAATTGTTTGGTGCTGTTTGAGGAGGTAATAAATCTTTCTAGAGGCCCAAATATTCAGTTCACCTTTCTAGGTATTTCAATTTCTGGCTTGCATTATTTCTAGAGGCCCAAAGGTTTGGTTCATAGTCGTCGGCAAGCGGCCCTGCTACCCATGCCGGTCTTGACCTCAACTCGCAAGTGCCAGCGTCGGAGGGGTTCCCGGGGCTTGTGCTCTATAGAGCCTTCCACCAGAGCGATGATGACGAGCTCCTCGTTGGGCACGTCAGGGGTTCCGAGCTGCCTCCCTATCGTGAATGCCTTCCGTGATGAGTTAGCTCATGCTTTGTTTCATGGAGTGTAATTTTTTTTGTGAAGCTTGATTGACGACTTGTATTTTTAAGCGGGATATCTCATTTTTATGGACAAAATAAAATTTATCATGTTTTACATGCCTGATTTGTAAAGATGGTTCGTTTATGTCAATTGTGAGCGGGAGGAGGCCACACAAGAGCCGACCACACCAAATCCGGCAAGAAATAGGGTCCAAAGTAGTCAAACGATAGAGAAAGAGCATTTGTTGTCAATCTAACCCTGCCATCCTAACACCTCTTTGGTTAGAGCTAGTTCGGGGTTAGTTCAGGGTTAGAATCTAACTCTAACCTCTAACTGGGTTAGAGTTCTCCTTGTGTTGGTTCATCGCCATCATACTTTCCCCATTCCTGTGTTTTCAGTATCCTGCGAATCAAAGAGGACCTTACACTGGTTTAGGTCCGGTCGTTTTTTATAAATGTTTTATGTCCAAAATTTAATGAATGTGCTCCGCTTTCTATGAAAATAATCCGGTTTCATGTAGTAATTCAATTATATATTTACTCTTCTATGGGGGGATTGCATGTAATTCGTGAGGTCTGAAATGTAAAGTACCTAGGCATGGTTGCATATGCTTCGAGTCGTGCATGCACTACGACCCAGATGCTCTATGTCCCGCATGTCAGCGAAAGGGAGCGTGTGGAAATAGCCTAGGAGTACATATAGGAGGATAAATGCGTGAAAAAATATGTACTATGAAGCATAGTTGCGGTTCGAAAAGGAGACCTAATGTAACGCCCACGATGCGGCTATATCTCTCACGTGTCGAGGCACGACTTAGAGGCATAACCGCATTGTAGGTTTTGTCGCAAGAAGGGTCATCTTCACACAATCCCATGTAATGAACAAGAAAGGGATAAAGAGGCTTACAATCGCCACTTCACACAATACATATAAATCATACATCATTCAGAGGACACACATAGTCCGACTACGGACAAGCAAATGAAAAGGAAGATAACCCAACTGCTAGATCCCCGATCGTCCCAACTGGGCTCCACTACTGATCAACAGGAAAAGAAACAACACAACGAACATGATCTTCATCGAGCTCCCACTTGAGCTCGGTTGCATCATCTGCACTGGGATCGAGGGCACCTCCAACTGTTTTGGTAGAATCTGTGAGCCACGAGGACTCAGCAATCTCACACCCGCGAGATCAAGACTATTTAAGCTTATGGGTAGGAGAAGGTAGTGAGGTGGAGCTACAGCAAGCACTAGCATGTATGGTGGCTAGCATACGCAAATAAGAGCGATAAGAGAAGCAACGCAATGGTCGTGAAGCTAGAAGTGATCAAGAAGTGATCCTGAAACTACTTACGGTCAAACATAACACAAGAACCGTGTTCACTTCCCGGACTCCGCCGAAGACCATCACGGCTACACACCCGATTGATGTATTTTAATTAAGTCAAGTGTCAAGTTCTCTACAACCGGACATTAACAAATTCCCATCTGCCAGGTAACCGCGGGCATGGCTTTCGAAAGATAATACCCTACAGGGTGTCCCAACTTAGCCCATCATAAGCTCTCACGGTCAACGAAGGATATTCCTTCTACCGGGAAGACCCGATCAATCTCGGAATCCCGGTTACAAGACATTTCGACAATGGTAAAACAAGAACAGCAAAGCCACCCGATTGTGCCGACAAATCCCGATAGGAGCTGCACATATCTTGTTCTCAGGGCACATCCGGATGAGACATCCTACGAGTAAAACCAATCCTCAAGTTTCCCCGAGGTGGGCCCGCAGTCTACTCGGTTCGGACCAATACTCACAGGAGCACTGGCCCGGGGGGGTTAACATAAAGATGACCCTGGAGTCTGCAGAACCCAAGGGAAAAAGGCTTAGGTGGCAAATGGTAAAACCAAGGTTGGGCCTTGCTGGACGAGTTTTATTCAAGGTGAACTATCAAGGGGGTCCCACAAATCACCCAACCGTGTAAGGAACGCAAAATCAAGGAACATAACATCGGTATGACGGAAACTAGGGCGGCAAGTGTGTAACAAAACACGAGGCATAAGGCCGAGCCTTCCACCATTTACCAAGTATATAGATGCGTTAATTAAATAAGAGATATTGTGATATCCCGACATATCCATGTTCCAACATGGAACAAACATCATCTTCACCTGCAACAAGAAACGCTATAAGAGGGCTGAGCAAAAGCGGTAACTTAGCCAAACAATGGTTTGCTAGGAAAGGATGGTTAGAGGCTTGACATGGCAATATGGGAGGCATGATATAGCAAGTGGTAGGTATCGCGGCATAGCAACAGAGCGAACAACTAGCAAGCAAAGATAGAAGTGATTTCGAGGGTAATAGTCATCTTGCCTATAATCCCGCAAGGAAGGACAACGAGTCCATGAAGAAGACAAACGGACGAAGTCGAACAAATCCTCACAAACGCGACGTTATCGGGACTAACCCGAAGAAGCAACACCGGAAAGAAGCAAACAACATGGTAAACAACAATCACATAAACATGGCATGATACACAATCAAGTATGATGCATGTCCGGTTTAAAGAGGCATGGCATGGCAAAGTGCAGCAAACAACACTACAAGTTAAGTGGAGCTCAATATGCAACAAGTTGGATATTGACGAGACACCACATCAATTATTTAGTTCTCTCTCGGTTATGTACCCAAACATTATTAAATGTTATTAAACATGGCAAGGGGTGAAGCATAAGTAAACTAACTATTTAGGCAAGTTTAAATGAGGTCGGAATAACAAACAACAATTCCGGAAAATCCCCATGTCCATATTTTAGATTTTGTACTGTTCTGCACTAAACACAATTTTAATGTTGTTAAACAGCAAAATAAAGTGTCCCATGTTAAACTAGGCATTTTCCTACCCCATTTACATATAAAGAACATATAAATCCGAGCCACGGTTATTTAGTTATGAATTAAATCATTTTAACATGCTAATTATGCAAATTAATTCAAACAGCACATTTAAACATTTTAAACATGGATGAAAGTTGCATATTATGAAACTAGAAGGAATTCTAAGCATTTTACATATAAGAAGTTTTTACATATGATGCACTGTTAATGAGTTATTATATGCATGATGTTTGAGGGTTTTTTTGTAAAACTTCAGTTCTCTGGATAATTGGACAAATTCACAGAACCAGGAAAAAACATATAAGGGCCGAATCTGCTAGCCCAACAGTGCATAAAGGATGGGAGTTTCTCACCATGGGCCATGGCCCAGTCGGTGGAGGGGGAGGCCTGAAAGGGGCGCTGGGCCTGGGCGCGGTCAACGCACGCAGGCGACGCGCGGGGTGTCGAGGCAGAGGCACCATCCTCCTCTGCCCAAACTGTTGCTGCTCGATGCAGCGAAGGAGACCCGCGGCTGGAGGGGGCTTGGCGCGGCGGGATGTCGCGAGTACGACCGGATCCAAGGCGTGGGGACTCGACGGGAAGCAGGGGAGGCTAGATCCGGGCAAGGACGTCGTTCTCCGGCGAGACGCCAGATCCAAGCGGCTGCGTGGGAGCTCCTGGAACTGTCCAAGGCTACCATTCAGAGAGCAAAAGGGAGGTTAGCAGGGGAAGAGAAGACAGGAAGCACGGGAAAAGGAGAAGGCAAAGGAGAGGCTTGGCTCATTGGCCTGCGACTCTTCCCAGCGGTGGGCGTACGCGATGGAGCTGCTGGTCCGGTGATGCTTCGACGAAGAAGGAGGGCGATGAGGACGAGTGGAGGCACGCACGGGAGGACCTCGGGAGGGCGTTATGGGACTGGGCTAGATGCTCGAGCTCGAGCAGCGAGTTCCTCTCGCTCGGATGCGGGCGTAGAAGATGGAGCTCGGGCTTGTGGTGCTGCAGACGGAGAAAAGGAGTGGCTCTGGGCCTCCGCTGGCTGCTGCTACTTGCGGCGGCGCTCGAGACAAGCACTCGAGCATGAGAAGGAGGGAGGAGTCTGCACGGGTGGAGCCATGGAGGCCGAGAAGAATTTGGATCAGGGGCACGAGCTCTGGATTGAGGAGGAGTAGTGGAGAGCGATGGTTGGCTGGTGGCTGAAATCAAGGAGGGGAGGATTTGGATCTGGGAAGATCCCGAGGTGGAAGGAGAGACCATGAGGAGTGGCGGCGCGGTGATGGAATGGATGGGACATCTCCCTATATTTTAGGGTTTGGTCTGGTTATATAACAGGTAGGTTAGTTTAGGGGCTACTCGGGCCCTCCGATCATAATCGGACGGTCCGAGATAAATAGGTTAGGAGAGTCAAAGAAGAAACTGAAGATGTTTTATAGATGTTAGGAGATGATCCGGATCCAACGGTGACGACTGTCCGGGTCGGTTCGGAGAAGTTTCGGACACGGGCGAGGGGTCGATGCACTACGCAAAGAGACTCCGGTTTAGGCAAGAGGGAAGACGAAGAACAAGGTTGGTCTCGTAACGGTCAACAAAAGCAAGGGGGACGCGGCAACTACAAGTGGATGCAAGTTTTAAAAAAAAATGACGGCAATGAGTGCCGATGCAATGCGGATGATGCCATGATGAAATGCAACAACAACAAAATAATACACACGAGGTTACGCAAAACATGGAAGGCGTCAGAAGCGTCGGTCTCGGGGCGTTACAACACTCCACCATTACAAGAGGATCTCGTCCCGAGATGTAGGATGGCACCGGAGAGAAACGGAAGAGGAAAAGGTAAAACAAAGTTGCTTCTTTGACAAACGAGTGAAACCAAAGAACCTTGAGAGATTGAACAAATCAAAAGAAAGAATACAATGGAGGTGAACAAGATTGCAAACACTCTGTTAGCAAAGAAGAAGAAAGAACATGATGAGAACCAAGAGCTTAGGGGACAAGATAGATTTTGAAGCCACTTCGATTCAAACAAGATAGAGAAGGAATAAGAATGATATAATTTGGATAGCAATCCGACTGAAAATGGAAGTAATTAACATTAGCTTGACAAAATGAAAGCACTTGGATTAGACTCCGGTTAAAAGAGGAATGATAGACACAACACTCCGGTTAAATGGATAAGCAATAAAAGAACATGATCTTGACAAAACAAGATGATGGGTCGAAGAGAGCAACATCACAATGCCACCGGAAGAAATGAAAGAATGGAATGAATATAACGGAGAAGAAAAACAACATGTTCTACTTCAAGTGAATTTGAGAGAGCATTCTTAAAAAGAAGGATTGAACGGAGTTCTTGGAAAACCAACAAACAAAAGAATAAGCTTGTAGTGGACTTATGGAAACATCTCAACATTATGAGGTGACAAACGACCACTAAAGGAAGCCGTTGATTTGAGTGAGAGCACCAAGGCGATGAAAAACTTCTTTCACCAAGAGGATAGGAGAAAACTTGGATCATTGATAAGCACCATAGTAGCAACATTCCTTAGGGAAGGCTTTAGGTGAAACATGACACAAGATAAATCCAACGAAAATATTGGTGGATTTAAAATATCTCATTCTTGACAACATGTGAATCATGAAACGTGAACTCAAATTGTCAAGAATGACATAACACCACCTCAAATGATAAGGTAGAACGAATTGCACTTTAGAATGCAAGATGAAGAATATTTGAACTCCTCAAAACAAAACATGTGTTGAGCACCATGTTTATTTTGAAGTATGTCTTGACGGATCATAACTTCGAGAGAAATCTTGAAGAACAATTGAAGAATGAAAAAAAAATCCTTGACGAACCACCATGTAGAGTCTCCATGAAGAACTCCGGTAATAAAAGGATGATAAAAAGAAAGAGAAGTTGAGAACACAAGGTGAAACCTTGCGATGATTTAGATGGAGCTTCGCGATCAGATAATGCGGAAAACTTGGAACTCCGGAAGAAAAGATGAAGCATCTCGAACCAAAAATGTAATATGATGAACAACTCTGGAAAGAAGAATTTAATCCATTGGATGAAGCAAGAATAGAATTATATTATGCGCATCCTTCACCAATTTAAATTGATGATGAGCAACGGATTTGGCATACTACTTATTCTCGTAGAAAGGATTAAGAGAGACATAGCGCAAACTTGAGAATGTCTTGATGGAACCACCGGTAGGATTTGGAAACAACGAATGAATTGATATGATAACGAAGGAATAGAAATCTTGAACGAAACACCGTAAGAATTGAAAATGAAAGTAGCAAAGGCACAACTCACCGGGAAGAATTGAAAAACGAATGAAGATACTTGAGGGATTTTAGATACAAGTGAACGAAGAGATCACGAGATGATTAGAGAATACTTGAGCGATGCACCGTTAAGATTTGGAGAACGAGAGCTGAAAGCTTGAATGAATAATTCTAAGATGATGGGCTCCAGAGAATCAAACTAAAAAGACTCCTGAAATGCTCCGGATGGGTGAAAAGAATTCTCAGAATCGAAAACAATTATGAGAGGATGGCATCAAGCTAGAACCATGAATCTTGAAGAGAATGGAGCAAGATTTGCGATAAACTCTTCTTCGGCCTTCAATTGTTGAGAATGACGATGAGAGACACCACCATGAATTGTTGAGGCACTCCAGAATGAAAATTGGAAAGGTTGAACCAACGATGAAAAGAATTTGAAAGATCTTGGAGAAAGACATATGACTGATGATAACCCATTCTTACGTCAAACTTTGAAAAGAAATTTAGAAGCTCCGAGAAAATTAGAAGAGTCATGTCAGATCCTGGGAAAAGACCTGTGGGTTAGGGCCCACTCAAAAGATACACCGTTGAACGATTTAAAAGAGAGATTGTGTTGGTTCAATTAAATGGCTTGAATGAGATAACAACCTCAAAATAGTTAGGATTGATGCGGAGTGGAAACACGAATCTCCAGAGATATCTTCAACACTCCGGAACAATTTTATAGCAAGCGGGGAATGATTAAGAGATACACCGGTACGAGAAAAACATTTGAAACAAGGAAAAGATATGATCGACAAAGCTTGAATTTAATCCACTGGAGAAGAAAGAGAACGAATAATGATGAACTTAAGGCTCTGTTAGTATCTTCCTGAGACTCGCCGGATAAGAACATTCACGGAAAAGAATGGAGAGACTTCTCAGAAATAAAAGGATACATGATTAAGAAATCTGAATCCTTGAAGAAAAGGGTGGGAGGGCGGGAACGGATGAAACAAACACCGTTGAGAAAAAGCTTAGAATTGATCTTGCGAATGTTGGAATGATCGGATTTACTTGAAGAGAAGCACACCGGTTGGAAAGGATTGAAAAGACAACCTTGATGAACAAGAAGGATTAGCATCCACATAGAAATATGAGAACACCGCATAGAATAAGGTTTGGAATCCACATTTGACTTTGAAGCAACTCGAATACCACAACTTAAAACAAAATAAAGAATTGGCTTGCAGAATGAGCTGGAACTAACATATGATAGAGATTTCGTCCGAAGTTTTCGTGGTGGGGCCCACACGGGCTCGATCGTACAACACCATCATGTACAAGGCTGTGCACATGACATACGAAGTGTCCCCGAGTCAGCATAGCCAAGGACTCTTTAAGACACAACGAGACCACTGTAAAACCAATCGTGGATAGGCGGACCACTAGACGTCGAACCCCAATCTCATATCATGCATCTATCGGAAACATATCCTAGGAGCTACTTGAATTCCCACTAATAAACTCCCAAAACTTTCTGGTTATGCAATCAGGTGTTGGGGATACAGGGGACGCAATATATCTCACCCAAACTAACAATACCTAGATCCAGCTGTATCCATCCTTCAACACATAACCAAGAAACCTTCGGAAATCATTTACCTCAACCTTCGAAAAGCATCCGTTATACGAGCAATGGAAATGCTCCCGAACTCCTGCCCCAGTACTGGGTGGCGTTGAGGTGATCTCACCAACAAACTGCATAAAAGAGATATTCGATGTTGGCGAAACTCAGGTATTCCAGAACTGCAACGATAAAATTGTGACGACAACACCTCGGAGCTCAACTCTCCGAGACACTGCCACAACCCCTAAATGTCAGGAGGCACCAAGAACAATGTTCTCATCACAAGAATATCGGAACAATCCCAATATACCCGCGTGATCCTAAATTTTTTTAGTGAAATTCGAGGAGAGGAAAGTCAAAACTTCTACATCAGGATGCCTCACCAGAGCGACGAAGGGACTGAGGACTAAAAAGAATCCTACTCTCTGATATATATAATCCTAAGACTCAAAACATTTTTTCTAGAATCAACAATGTCAGCTATTCGATCAAGCAGTGGGCTCCTAAGTCGGGGATGGATCTGATTACCAACTTGTAACGCCCACGATGCGGCTATATCTCTCACGTGTCGAGGCACAACTTAGAGGCATAACCGCATTGTAGGTTTTGTCGCAAGAAGGGTCATCTTCACACATTTCCATGTAATGAACAAGAAAGGGATAAAGATGGTTGGCTTACAATCGCCACCTCACACAATACATATAAATCATACATCATTCAGAGTACACACATAGTCCGACAACAGACAAACAAATGAAAAGGAAGATAACCCAACTGCTAGATCCCCGATCGTCCCAACTGGGCTCCACTACTGATCAACAGGAAAAGAAACAACACAACGAACACGATCTTCATCGAGCTCCCACTTGAGCTCGGTTGCGTCATCTGCACTGGGATCGACGACACCGGCAACTGTTTTGGTAGAATCTGTGAGCCACGAGGACTCAGCAATCTCACACCCGCGAGATCAAGACTATTTAAGCTTATGGGTAGGAGAAGGTAGTGAGGTGGAGCTGCAGCAAACACTAGCATGTATGGTGGCTAGCATACGCAAATAAGAGCGAGAAGAGAAGCAACACAACGGTCGTGAAGCTAGAAGTGATCAAGAAGTGATCCTGAAACTACTTATGGTCAAACATAACACAAGAACCGTGTTCACTTCTCGGACTCCGCTGAAAAGAGCGGTTGATGTATTTTAGTTAAGTCAAGTGTCAAGTTCTCTACAACCGGACATTAACAAATTCCCATCTTCCAAGAAACCGCGGGCACGACTTTTGAAAGATAATACCTTGCAGGGGTGTCCCAACTTAGCCCATCATAAGCTCTCACGGTCAACGAAGGATATTCCTTCTACCGGGAAGACCCGATCAGTCTCGGAATCCCGGTTACAAGACATTTCGACAATGGTAAAACAAGAACAGCAAACCCGCCCGATTGTGCCGACAAATCCCGATAGGAGCTGCACATATCTCGTTCCCAGGGCACATCCGGATGAGACATCCTACAAGTAAAACCAAGCCTCAAGTTTCCCCGAGGTGGCCCCGCAGTCTACTCGGTTCGGACTGTCAAGAGGGTCCCATAAATCACCCAACCGTGTAAGGAACGCAAAATCAAGGAACATAACACCGGTATGACGGAAACTAGGGCGGCAAGAGTGGAATAAAACACCATGCATAAAGGCCGAGCCTTCCACCATTTACCAAGTATATAGATGCGTTAATTAAATAAGAGATATTGTGATATCCCGACATATCCATGTTCCAACATGGAACAAACATCATCTTCACCTGCAACTAGCAACGCTATAAGAGGGCTGAGCAAAAGCGGTAACTTAGCCAAACAACGGTTTGCTAGGAAAGGATGGTTAGAGACTTGACATGGCAATATGGGAGGCATGATATAGCAAGTGGTAGGTATCACGACATAGTAATAGAGCCAACAACTAGCAAGCAAAGATAGAAGTGATTTCGAAGGTAATGGTCATCTTGCCTGAAATCCCGCAAGGAAGGACAACGAGTCCATGAAGAAGACAAATGGACGAAGTCGAACGAATCCTCACAAACGTGACGTTATCGGGACTAACCCGAAGAAGCAACACCGGAAAGAAGCAAACAACATGGTAAACAACCATCACATAAACATGGCATGATACACAATCAAGTATGATGCATGTCCGGTTTAAAGAGGCATGGCATGGCAAAGTGCAACAAACAACACTACAAGTTAAGTGGAGCTCAATATGCAACAAGTTGCATATTGACGAGACACCACATCAATTATTTAGTTCTCTCTCGGTTATGTACCAAACAATATTAAATGTTATTAAACATGGCAAGGGGTGAAGCATAAGTAAACTAACTATTTAGGCAAGTTTAAATGAGGCCGGAACAACAAACAACAATTCCGGAAAATCCACATGTCCATATTTTAGATTTTGTACTGTTTTGCCCTAAATACAATTTTAATGTTGTTAAAAAATAAAGTGTACCATGTTAAACTAGGCATTTTCCTACCCCATTTACATACAAAGAACATATAAATCCGAGCCACGTTTATTTTGTTATGAATTAAATCATTTTAACATGCTAATTATGCAAATTAATTCAAACAACACATTTAAACATTTTAAACATGGATGAAAGTTGCATATTATGAAACTAGAAGGAATTATAAGCATTTTACATATAAGAAGTTTTTACATATGATGCACTGTTCATGAGTTATTATATGCATGATGTTCGAGGGTTTTTCTGTAAACTGAAGTTCTCTGGATAATTGGACAAATTCATAGAACCAGGAAAAAAACATATACGGGCCGAATCTGCTAGCCCAACAGTGCACAAAGGCTGGGAGTTTCTCACCATGGGCCATGGCCCAGTCGGTGGAGGGGGAGGCTGGAAGGGGGCAGTAGGCCTGGGCGCGGTCAACGCACGCAGGCGACGCGCGGGGTGTCGAGGCAGAGGAACCATCCTCCTCTGCCCTAACTGATGTCGCTCGATGGAGCGAAGGAGACCCGTGGCTGGAGAGGGCTTCGCGCGGCGGGTTGTCGCGGGGATGACCGGATCCAAGGCGGGGGGACTCGATGGGAAGCAGGGGAGGCTGGATCCGGGCAAGGACGTCGTTCTCCAGGGACACACCAAATCCAGGCGGCTGCGAGGGAGCTCCTGGAACTGTCCGAGGCTACCGTTTAGAGAGAAAAAGGGAGGTTAGCGGGGGAAGTGAAGACATGAAGCACGGGAAAAGGAGAAGGCAAAGGAGAGGCTTGGCTCACTGGCCTGCGACTCTTGCCGGCGGCGGGCATGCGCGATGGAGCTGCTGGTCCGGTGATGCTCCGATGAAGAAGGAGGGCGATGAGGACGAGTGGAGGCACACACGGGAGGAACTCGGGAGGGCGTTATGGGACTGGGCTAGATGCTCGAGCTCGAGCAGCGAGTTCCTCTCACTCGGATGCGGGCGTAGAAGATGGAGCTCGGGCTCGTGGTGCTGCAGACGGAGAAAAGGAGTGGCTCTGGGCCTCCGCTGGCTGCTGCTACTTGCGGCGGCACTCGAGACAAGCACTCGAGCATGAGAAGGAGGGAGGAGGCTGCACGGGTGGAGCCATGGAGGCCGAGAAGAATTTGGATCAGGGGCGCGAGCTCTGGATCGAGGAGGAGTAGTGGAGAGCGATGGTTGGCTGGTGGCTAAAATCGAGGAGGGGAGGATTTGGATCTGGGAAGATCCCGAGGTGGAAGGAGAGACCGTGAGGAGTGGCGGCGCGGTGATGGAATGGATGGGACAACTCCCTATATTTTAGGGTTTGGTCTGGTTATATAACAGGTAGGTTAGCTTAGGGGCTACTCGGGCCCTCCGATCATAATCGGACGGTCCGGGATAAATAGGTTAGGAGAGTTAAAGAAGAAACTGAAGATGTTTTAGAGAGGTTAGGGGATGATCCGGATCCAATGGTGACGACTGTCCGGGTCGGGTCGGAGAAGTTTTGGACACAGGTGAGGGGTCGATGCACTGCGCAAAGAGACTCCGGTTTAGGCAAGAGGGAAGACGAAGAACAAGGTTGGTCTCGGAACGGTCAACAAAAGCAAGGGCGGACGCGGCAACTACGAGCGAATGCAAGCTTTAAAAACAATGACGGCAACGAGTGCCGATGCAATGCGAATGATGGCATGATGAAATGCAACAACAACAAAATAAAACACAAGACGGTTACGCAAAACATGGAAGGCGTCAGAAGCGTCGATCTCGGGGCGTTACACCTAAAGTGATGACAGGTATAGGTCGCACGCACCCAACTACTTGTACTAGACGTACGACTACTTTTTCCCTAAAAAAGAGGTACGAGTGCTCAGTACTCCTATTCTATTAACACGAGTCCCATCTGACAATAGCGTCCGTGCTACAGCTAGCTCTTATCCCTCGTTTCTCTCTTCTAATTCTAAACTCAGCCGATGCATGGTGGGCGGGGTGGGGATTTGTCGATGGTCGGTTTGCTCGACTGTGGCCCCACCTCACAGTGAAAAAGTTACGACTGGAATAAAATGCCATATACTAATAAAACATTGAGGCCACGAGGCGATGCAGTGCTGGTTACATGAGGCAAGAAGAAAGATGCATCCATCGACGACATCCACCTCCTCGACTCAGGGCGCTGGCTGATCAAACGGCGGGTAAGTAGCAGGGGCTTTTGGGGCCAGGTCGACGTGCTTCTGAACAATGGCGTACACAGATTCCAGCGGCTGGAAGAAGGTCAAAGTCTTTCCGTCCTCGCTGGCCTTGTAGTGGCCTATGTAGATGATTTCCTCATAGATGTGGATGTGCAGGTCGAAGGTTTGTTGCATGGCGAGGCGCTGCGCGACGAGCGCGGCCTTGAGGTGCACATTCTTTGTCGCGACCTCCGGCACCTGCAGGGCCACCAGGGCTTGAAAGAGTTCGTCGCCATGGAGGCCGATGAGCATGGCAGGAAATGAGGAGCCTGGGCACATGGGCTGGAGCAGTACGGCAAGGTCGTCTGCGTGCTTCTTGACGGCAGTGAACTTGCGGATGGAGTGGACCATCATGTCATCCATGCGAGAGGCAAAGCCGGCGTCGGCGAGGCCTACAACACAGGTGGTCGCCAGCACTGTCTGGAAACACTGCACGGTGTGGGGCCGCAGGCCTACGTCTTGGATGATCTGGCACAGCCGACTATCGCTCGCGTCCATCGCCTCCATAGGTGCGTGTGGCTTCTGGTCACTTGGTCTTGGATTGGAGTGAGCAGTGTTGCACATAGACTAGGAGTAGATGGATTGGAGTGATGGGGCGCCTTTATATGAGTGTCCAAACTCTGTTGCATTCACATCGTGCTAGCTCTATTCTCCTTCTCCAATTAATTCCCTCTGCATGCTAACTGAGGATGCATCTTTGACCGTTCAATGTCTCGGGAACCGCTACCCTCTCCCTCCTTGGCATTCAAGCCGTATCAATGTAAATGCGGGTCAAGAAGAAATTAGTTACTACATTATGCACCGCGACCGTGTGGGGGTGCAACACGAACAGCACAGGCATGTTGTCTTGTTCCACTTTCTCGTTTTGAACTCATGACTTGTAGTAATGCTCAGTTTCGAATATATAAGTTTGGTTGTCGTGCCAATATATATAGCACTCCCTCGATGTAGGTTGGGTTGCTGAAGTCAAAATTAGACACAAAAGATGATGGTGATGGACCAGTCTACCTCCGTCCCGGTTTATTGCTCCCCGTCTTAATCTGTGCCAAATTTTGACCATAAATGTGACTAACAAAAGGTTCATGCATGTCACCAAAATTATATCATTGAGAACTATGTTCAAATACAAATCAAATGATATAATTTTTATTGAGATGCACTAACATTTTGTCAGCTAAATCTTTGGTCAAAATTTAGCACAAATTACAAAAGGGACTAATAAACCAGGACCTAGGTAGTACACCAGGTTGAAGACAGTGATACTACATATAATTAATGCCAAATAAGAGCAATAGATCACACATGTCATTTACAACTGGAATAAAAATGCCATACACTAATAAAACATAAAGGCCACAAGGCGATGCAGTGCTGGTTACAGGAGGCAAGAAGAAAGATGCATCCATCGACGACGTACACCACCTCAACGCAGGCCGCCGGCCCACCGAACGGCGGCTAATTAGAAACGGATTTCATTGTCAGGTCAACGTGCTTCTGAACAATGGCGTCCAAAGATTCCAGCTGCTGGAAGAAGGCCAACGTCTTTCTATCTTCGCTGGCCTTGTAGTGGCCTATGTACACGATTTCCTCATAGATGTGGATGTGCAGATCGACTGTTTCTTGCATGGCAAGGCGCTGCGCGGCAAGCGCGGGCTCGAGGTGCACATTCTTCTTCGCAACCTCCGGAAGCTGCAAGGCCACCAGTGCTTCAAAGAGTCCGTCACCTTGGAGACTGATGAGGGTGGCAGGCAACGAGGAGCCTGGGCGCACGGGCTGGAGTACTACGGCAAGGTCGTCCACGCGCTTCTTGACGGCGATGAACCTGCTAATGGAGTCGACCATCATCTAGCATGTGAGAGAGGCGAAGCCGGCATCGACGAGGGCTATGACGCCAGCAGTCGCCAGCACCATGTGGAAATGCTATGCGGTGCGGGGCCCTAGGTCGGCACCTTGGACAACCTGGCATAGCCGACTGCCGCACGCGTCCATCGATGCCATGTGTGCTTGTGGCTTCTGGTCACTTGGTCTTGGTATTGGATTGGAGTGGGCAGTGTTGTGCAGAGACTAGGAGTAGATGGATTGGAGTGGTGGGGCACCTTTATATGAGAGTCTAAACTGCGTTGCAATCACATCGTGTTGGCTCCATTCTGCTTCTCCAATTACTTACTCCTACCTCTGCATGCTAATTGAATACGAAGGCATCATTGACCATTCAATGTTTCGGGAACCGCTACCCTCTGCGTCGTTGGCATTCAAGCCGTATCAACGTAAATGCGTGTCAAAAAGAGACTAGTCAGTAGTAGTATACTCAATATTGTGCACCGCGACCAAGGAGGAGAGGAAAACGAGAGAACTATGTATTTATTTACGGTGTAGTCACTTGTTGAAATATCTAGAAAGGAAAATACTCCTTTCTAGTTTACAGGGCCATACTAGCAAGTACAATAGTGGGCTTATAGCCTTCTTACATGGCAATTTGGTCTTATGCAAGAGCCTGGCTATACGTGTGCTCCAAGGCTCCGCACCACGCCCCACCTCTACAGAAAGACTGGCACGCGAGTGTTCGCAACTGCCACGTTCGGGTTGCATTTGGATCTTTGCCTCTTCGAGAAGATGAACTATGATGTTACTACTTCTACAGTATCGAATCAACTGCTGCATGTCCGTCCACTGCGTGCGTGAGGTATAGCTTCTTGCAGTAAGCAAAAGCATGTCGTCGTCTGCGAACCACCGCGAGCATGGGCGAGGGAGAAGGTGTGTACTAGTAGTAAAATCAAGCTTCTCCTCATTGTGTGAGTTGACGCGACACATCATAGAACTGGCCCCACATGCTTGCCTCTAAACTTCGCTAAAAGGCCCGTAGTGTACAATATATTTGCTGCAACCTCTAACATTTACCCCACCACAAATTAAAGTATATATTCCTGTCTTGACCAGATGAGCATGAAAACTACAATCACCAGGATGACAGGTAGGTCTAGAAGATTATTTTAATAAAAAATGCTTCGAGACGGACTCATAGCATGGAGCCGACTCCAACGATTTTATGCTTAGAGGCACGGTACACGCTATCCTAGACTATGCCACTATACTACCTCCCATACACATGAAACTGCCACACGAGCATCCGGGTTGCTTGGCTCTTCGCCTCTTCGGCAAGTCGAACAATGATGGTACTACTGCAGTGGAGTACTACTAGTATGCTTCCGGCCATCTAACATCGAATGAACTGCTGCATGTCTCCCGCGTGCGGGAGGGAGAGCATGTAGCGAAAGCTTCTCCTTGTCCTGCGAGCCATCACGCTCATGGGCGAGGGAGAGGGCGTTGTAATCAAACTTCTCCTTGTTGTATGAGTTGACACGACACATCAAAGCAGTGCACTCGATATATTTCAACAATTTGCGTTTACCGATGCATTAATTACAACGCATGCATGCATGTCGTGACTTTCCTTTTGATACTTGCATGTGTTGATTTAATGCACCTTAAAGTAGTATGAATATGTGATGGTAAAACTTTGTAATGCTGTGGCCCTAATTCGAGAGATGGTTGTGCACGTGGAGGACGAGATCATGCCGACAGAACAGGACCCGACGGTGGAGCTAGCTCTCTGTGGTCTCTATGGACCTCACCTTGCTCCACTTCCCCTTGTGCCTCCACCCCTTGAAGCCTCCAGTGTATGAGGTTCAAATACACCTCGTCCGTTCGGCTGATCGAGAAAGGTGCAGGTTTCTTGATAGATGTGTTGTTCGATTGATTTGTGCAGTGCAAGGGATGGCACCTGGCCTGTGCGGACTGCCGCGGCGAGCACCCCAGGAAACAGCGGCAATGCCAGAAGTGCGAGCGTGGCGGCGACTTCGACATGAGGAACACGGCGATGGACGTCGTCCTCTCTTCGGTGAGGGTGGAGTGCCCGCATGAAGGCTGTGAGCTCTACGTCACTTACCACAAGCTCGCCGATCACCAGAGTGTATGTCCGCTCGCGCCCTGCAAATGCCCCATGCCCGTCTGCGGCTATGAAGGCCTGCCGCCGGCGCTCTCCCACCACATCAGCACCGTGCACCCCATGCCCGTGCACAGGATCCAGTACGGAGAGGTGCTCCAGCTGCAAGTGCCAGTGTCGGAGCCACGGCTTTTGTTCTTCGTGGAGGAGGACAACCTCACATTTTTCTTGGTCGGTGGCATCCTCGACATCGGTGTGCCATGTCGGTCATCTGCATCAGAGCGGGGGCGTCCCCATTTCCGCACTACAGGGCGAAGCTGTGGGCGATCGGCCTGCCGGGGGAGCCCAAAGGAATGACCGACGCCGTCAAGGTGGAAATCGAGGTGACAAGCAGCAAGGATCCCGGCAACGTCGCCGTGCAGGAGCTGACCTTCTTCACAGTTCCGCCAAAGCTACTGGCCGGGGCTGGATTGTCGAGGACGGTGTCCCTCCACATTCAGATTGACAAGCTCGTCTCCTAAATGATTCTACAGTGCCTTCTGTTTATCTTAGTGATATGCTAATATAGGGGCTGGCTCATTCTAATTTAGCTTAAGAGATGGCGGGTTTTGGTGGCGGTGTAGCAATTACTTCAACACCAGATCAGCAGTTAAAGTAATTTCCAACAGTAGAATGGATATTTTGTGTCTGTTGGATATAAAGATCCTTTGCGTAAGAAGTATAAGCAACTTAGTATATGCTTGTTTCAGAAAGTGTTGCATACTTGTGCGAGTTGACGCGACACATCAAAGTAGTAGTACTACTAGTAGTAATCACCCGACCACGCACCAGGCAGACGAAGCTCATGTCGTGTTGGTGTCGTGTGCGATCTGCACATTAACCAAAACCTCGCCCCTCCAGAGTACAAGTGTATGTGGGTGGCATCGACCCAGGGAGCTAGAGATGGTGCGTGCGAGAAGTCCCGAGAGACTAGGTGTGTGCGTGGGAAAGAGGGAGAGAGATGATGATATGTGTCGATGTAATGCGTGTGAAAAAAAGACTAGTCTATAGCTCGCCACGAGGCTATTCCTATCGAACGACCCAATAACTGTAAGATATGTATCCGACGGTGCCAGTTATTGCACGTACATAGTAGTTGAAAAAGAAGTACCAAGGCATATTAGAAAACTGCTACACCACGACCGAGAACACGTGCCCATGATACGCCATCCGGGAATATTGCCGCACTTCGAAACTAGAACCGTCAATAAATTTTGAGCTTGCATCTCGTCAGATTGCAAATTACTACCATGCTATATTTAATTACAAACCTGTTCACCCCGATCAGAACCTAAACGATTTCCCACTTAGGAGTGTATTAGTACTCGATTATAAATACTACTATGCCAAGATGACTGCACATTAGTCCTCAACTCCGCATCCACAAAGAGTCATTCAACATCCTTCCCTTCCGTCTTCCATGGCCAGCGTGAGTTCTGGGTCGAGAGATCACCACCAGGGAGAGGCGAGCATGGAAGCTGAAGCACGACAGATGTCTCGCCTCGCCGCGAAAGCAGCCGACATGTCCCACCGCGCGGCAGTAGCAGCACAAAGGTCCCGCTGCGCCGCCGAAGCAGCATGGAGGTCCCACCGTGCCGTCGATGGAGCAGACTGGTCCGGCCGTGTCGTGGAAGCAGCAGAGATGTGCCGCCGCACCGCGAATGTAGTAGAGATGTCCTCCCGCGCCGCGGCGGCCTAGGAAAATGTCTCGCGGGCAGGCGAGGACTCTTACAAGTGCATGCATGCGATCATCCATAGCCAGATAGATCAGATCTCTGGTTGGGCGAGGTTGCAGGACGACATGAGAAAGCCTTGTTTGAATAGGCTACCGGTGTCATCCAGCAACTAGGGGAGGGAAATGCGAACCTCCGGGCTGAGCGCGACCTGCTGAGGGCGAAGATCGCCAGAATGGAGGAGACTGCTGCCTTGTTGAAGAGGACGAGCATCATCATCGAGAAACTTATGGACGAGAATGCCATGCTCCGCCATGAATGGACGAGAATGCAAAAGGCTGGTGGAGGAATCCACGGATGCTACCAAGCAGCATATTAAGGACATGAAACTGATGAAAGAGATCATCGTCGCTCGCCACAAGAACTAGCCTCCGTGACCTGCAGCACATCAAGAAAGTAGAGATCAGCGAGCCAGATCGTTGTATGCGTCTTCCTTCTTCTTTTGCCCTTGTGTTTAGGGTGTAGCTGCATGTGCCTTTTTTAATTATCTTCCTAAATATGTAAGACAATTATTATCCACTGTCGTCGTCCTTATATATTCATCAGTCCTGCTATAAGTCATAGTACTCACTCCATTCTGGTTTATAGGGCTTATCTCAAAATTTTAGTTTTTCCATTTTATAAGGCTCAATTTGGTTGTTCCCTCACATGTTCAGATTCCAAGGAGCACTAAATCATTGCATGCAAGTATTAAGAGAAAATTGACCAATACATGTACTTTATGCATGAATGTATTGCAATTAATACATTGGTAAACATATTTTTTTGAGGAAAACAAGAGCAATAATTGGGTGTTTTAGCAAACTACAAAAAGTATTCCACCACTCACCATCTACCTTTGTTGGTGAGATTTTTGAATTGAGCCCTATAAACCAGAAAGGAGGGAGTAGATTCTATATAGGTCCGTCGGATCTTACATCAAGATCCGTGCAAAATTTTCTTTTCAGATTTTATTTTTTCTCTCTCTTAAATCTCAGTCGAGTGAGACATAGCCACACCATTAAATAGGGGCTCGGGCGCCATTAATGGAGACCTTGGGAGAGAGATGGGTGGCAAATGGAGGTCAAAGGGCTCTCCTCCCGATAAGCACGCGCAGGGGTCTGGTCGCACGCCTCCCGTACTCAAATAGCTACCCTGCATGGTGCCTCCTAGCTAATAGAAAAAGGGGACGCGTGGTGGCACATAAATGGTAAGTAGATCACCCACGGTTTCAATAATACTACTTGTGTTTCCGATTGTAACGTGACAACACTTGTTCCAAAATGTCTTTGTTGATTGTTAATGTGTGCGCCTTCACAAATCAGACAGCAAAATTACGACAGCATGTTGGTACCATGTCATGACACCAAGACAAGTTTCATGATTTTCATGCGTGTTTTGGATTTATAGGAATTAAAAAACAAAGTTTCTTAATGTTTTCGGCTGAGCCACGATGCCCAGATGTTTGAATTGCATTCCCATTTCTTGCATGGGACCTAGAAATTTACCTGAGGACACACATGTGATTTTACAACCAACTTTGGTGCACTGGAGCATGTGCTTTTAGTTCAAATTTGAATTATGCATATTAAATGACCGGAAACCCAGTTAATGTATAAAAAGGCCAAACGAACCCGGAATAATTCCAAAATTTAACATGACACTCATATAGTTCTATGTTGCCTCTATTGTCGGCGTTCTGGGAACGGGGATCCCCAGACTTGCCTGCCTGCGGCATGCGGCGTGGCTTAAAGGGGGCCCAGCACGGCCCATCTTCATCAACACAAGACCCAAGACCCTCGCGGGGCGGACGGCACGGAGCTTCCTCAGGCGCGGCCTCACAAGGCTGGCTCACGAGGAGGTGGAGAGATCAAGGCGGGGCATCTCACGAGGTGCCCATGACGCAAGCCATGACGACCAAGGGTGCCAGGCGGGCGCCAGCCCGCGAAGTGTCTCCCTTTCCTCTTTGGTGCAAAGGGGGCAAGCGCAGGCGAGAAGGATCAAGCAAAGGCATCCATGTCGGTGCAACGAGACCAAGACCAGTCCAACGGCGGGAAGGAGGTCATCGTGGAGCCCAGAGCGGCATCACCACAGAGCCTTTGGCAGGCGAGGACCAACTTTAGTCAGGATAAGTGTACCAGATGTTCCCCTTCAAAATGGCCAATTGTTGGCGCCCTTCCCGCTCAATATTTGGGAAGAGGCCCAGGGCCTTTACCAATAAATAGGACTAGCCACCCCCAGGGTAAGGGGACGGGATGATCGGATCATCAGGCAACAAAGAGAGAGAGAGAGAGAGAGAGAGAGAGAGAGAGAGAGAAGGGCAGCTGAACTCCTCCTAGCAGTTCATCGTCCTTGCTAAGAGCAGACCCTCGCGAGGCTGTTCTTCCTTGTACTGTTCACCTTCATCAGCCCAAGAGGCAATCCACCCACCACAAACTAGAGTAGGGTGTTACACCACAATGGTGGCCCGAACTAGTATAAACCTCATGTCTCTTGTGCTGTTCTTTTTGTAGTTTAGATCTTTGTGAGACGGAGAGGTAGAGGGCAAAGTCTCCGCGCGCACCCCAGAGTTCGAACCTCAAGGGTCTGCCGGAACCCAAAATCCGACATCTATAAATAAAATTAACGGGGGCAGCATATATCGATTCACACACAAAGGTCACACGTTCCCTCTCGGAACCATGAGCCTTCTTGAGAGAAGCTCCAGTTTGCAAGAAGCTTGTACCAAAACTTGTTCCAATTCGGCCAAGTTTTTAACCACATCATGTTAGCGCCATGACTTGACACCATGCCAAGTTTCATGATTTCTAGGCGAGTTTTGGAGTTACTGGAATTTAAAAATCAAGTTTCTTAATGTTCTCGGTCGAGTCACGATGCCCAGATGTTTGAATTTCATTACCATTTCCTGCATGGGACCTATAAATTCACCCGAGCACACACATGCTATTTTTCAAGGAACTTTGGTGCACTGGAGCATGTGCTTGTAGTTCAAAATTGAATTATGCACATTAAATGACCATAAACTCAATTAATGTATAAAAAGGCCAAACGAACCCGGACTAATCCCAAAATTTAACACGACAATCATATAGTTATATGTTGCCTCTATAAAGAAAATCAGGGGGGCAGCGTATATAATTTTGCACACAAAGGTGACACATTCCCTCTTAGAACCACGAGCCTTCTTGAGAGAAGCTCCGGTTTGCAAGAAGCTTGTACCAAAACTTGTTCCAATTCGGCCAAGTTTTTAACCACAACATGTTAGTGCAATGACATGACACCATGCCAAGTTTCATGATTTGCAGGCGAGTTTTGGAGTTACTGGAATTTAAAAACCAAGTTTCTCAATGTTCTCGATCGAGTATGATGCCCAGATGTTTGAATTTCATTCCCATTTCTTGCATGGGACCTAGAAATTCACCCGAGGACATGCATGCTATTTTTCAACCAACTTTGGTGCACTGGAGCATGTGCTTGTAGTTCAAAATTGAATTATGCACATGAAATGACCATAAACTCAATTGATGTATAAAAAAGGCCTAACTAACCCGGACTAATCCCAAAATTTAACACGGCAATCATATAGTTCTATGTTGCCTCTATAAAAGATAAAGGGGGGCAGCGTATATTATTTTCCACACAAAGGTGACACATTCCCTCTCAGAACCACGAGCCTTCTTGAGAGAAGCTCCGGTTTGCAAGAAGCTTGTACCAAAACTTGTTCCAATTCGGCCAAGTTTTTAACCACAACATGTTAGTGCAATGACCTGACACCATGCCAAGTTTCATGATTTGCAGGCGAGTTTTGGAGTTACTGGAATTTAAAAACCAAGTTTCTCAATGTTCTCGATCGAGTATGACGCCCAGATGTTTGAATTTCATTCCCATTTCTTGCATGGGACCTAGAAATTCACCCGAGGACACGCATGCTATTTTTCAACCAACTTTGGTGCACTGGAGCATGTGCTTGTAGTTCAAAATTGAATTATGCACATGAAATGACCATAAACTCAATTGATGTATAAAAAAGGCCTAACTAACCCGGACTAATCCCAAAATTTAACACGGCAATCATATAGTTCTATGTTGCCTCTATAAAAAAATCAAGGGGGGGGGCAGCGTATATTATTTTGCACACAAAGGTGACACATTCCCTCTCAGAACCACGAGCCTTCTTGAGAGAAGCTCCGGTTTGCAAGAAGCTTGTACCAAAACTTGTTCCAATTCGGCCAAGTTTTTAACCACAACATGTTAGTGCAATGACCTGACACCATGCCAAGTTTCATGATTTGCAGGCGAGTTTTGGAGTTACTGGAATTTAAAAACCAAGTTTCTCAATGTTCTCGATCAAGTATGACGCCCAGATGTTTGAATTTAATTCCCATTTCTTGCACGGGACCTAGAAATTCACCCGAGGACACGCATGCTATTTTTCAACCAACTTTGGTGCACTGGAGCATGTGCTTGTAGTTCAAAATTGAATTATGCACATGAAATGACCATAAACTCAATTGATGTATAAAAAAGGCCTAACTAACCCGGACTAATCCCAAAATTTAACACGGCAATCATATAGTTCTATGTTGCCTCTATAAAAAAATCAAGGGGGGGGGCAGCGTATATTATTTTGCACACAAAGGTGACACATTCCCTGTCAGAACCACGAGCCTTCTTGAGAGAATTTGAGAGAAGCTCCCGTTTGCAAGAAGCTTATACCAAAACTTGTTCTAACTCGGCCTAGTTTTTTACCACAGCATGTTAGTGCCATGACATGACACCATGCTAAGTTTCATGATTTCCAGGTGTGTTTTGGATTTATAGGAATTTAAAAACCAAGTTTCTCAATGTTCTCGGCCGAGTCACGACGCCCAGATGTTTGAATTTCATTCCCGTTTCTTGCATGGGACCTAGAAATTCACCTAAGGACACACATGTGATTTTTCAACCAACTTTGGTGCACCGGAGCATGTGCTTGTAGTTAAAATTTGAAATATGCAAATTAAATTTCTAGAAACTCAATTAATGTATAGGAAAGGCCAAAAGAACCCGGAATAATTTCAAAATTTAAGAAAATGTAAACTAAATTAATATCCTCTCTATGTGGGGCATTTAATAAATGTCTATTATATATGTTTTCTACCCTATTCAAACCTAGTATATATGACAGTTTGATGCTCTCAAATAATCTATTATTGACACTATAGGGGATATTGATCCCTATCAACTACCATATCCTAAAGGTTAAAACAGGTACATAATCATCTTCTCTGTTTTGCACAGTGCACTACCAACCCCTATACGATGATGCACATTAAACTGTTGATACGAGTTTTATGTATACCAGGGGCTTATAGTTCATTTTCATATTGTTTGAAATTGTGTCAATAAAGATTTTTTTAAGAATATTGTTTGCTGATGTTGTCAGATGTGTGTATGGTTAGTTATGATATATGCTGAAAAATTGAATGCTAGCTTGACATAGTTACAACAACAAGAGCAAACAGAGTTTGTAAAAGTTTTTCTTTCTTTCTTTCAGTTTGTCAACTGAATTGCTTGAGGACAAGCAAGGGTTTAAGCTTGGGGGATTTGATACGTCTCCGTCGTATCTACTTTTCCAAACACTTTTGCCCTTGTTTTGGACTCTAACTTGTATGATTTGAATGGAACTAACCCGGACTTACGCTGTTTTCAGCAGAATTGCCATGGTGTTGTTTTATGTGAAGAAAGAAAATATTCTCGGAAAGTCTTGAAACTCAACGGAACACCTTAGAAAAAATAATAAAAAATCCTCGCCAAAGATGAAGACTAGGGGGCCCACACCCTGTCCATGAGGGTGGGGGCACCCCCCCTCTAGGGCGTGCCCCCCTACCTCGTGGGCCCCCTGGACACCCTCCGACGCCAACTCCAACTCTATATATTGGCTTTCGGGGAGAAAAAAATCAGAGAGAAGAAATCATTGCGTTTTATGATACGGAGCTGCCGCCAAGCCCTAATCTCTCTCGGGAGGGCTGATCTGGAGTCCGTTCGAGGCTCCGAAGAGGGGGATTTGTCGCCGTCGTCATCATCAACCATCCTCCATCACCAATTTCATGATGCTCACCGCCGTGCGTGAGTAATTCCATCGTAGGCTTGCTGGACGGTGATGGGTTGGATGAGATTTATCATGTAATCGAGTTATTTTTGTTAGGGTTTGATCCCTAGTATCCACTATGTTCTGAGATTGATGTTGCTATGACTTTGCTATGCTTAATGCTTGTCACTAGGGCCCGAGTGCCATGATTTCAGATCTAAACCTATTATGTTTTCATGAATATATGTGAGTTCTTGATCCTATCTTGCAAGTCTATAGTCACCTACTATGTGTTATGATCCGGCAACCCCGAAGTGACAATAATCGGGACTACTCCCGGTGATGACCATAGTTTGAGGAGTTCATGTACTCACTATGTGCTAACGCTTTGTTCCGGTTCTTTATTAAAAGGAGGCCTTAATATCCCTTAGTTTCCAATAGGACCCCGCTGCCACGGGAGGGTAGGACAAAAGATGTCATGCAAGTTCTTTTCCATAAGCACGTATGACTATATATGGAATACATGCCTACATTACATTGACGAATTGGAGCTAGTTCTGTGTCACCCTATGTTATGACTGATACATGATGAACCGCAACCGGCATAATTATCCATCACTGATCCGGTGCCTACGAGTTTTCCATATACTGGTTTACGCTTATTTACTTTCCCGCTGCTACTGTTACAATCACTACAAAATACCAAAAACATTACTTTCGTTGTCTTTACTTTTGCTGCCGTTACCACCACTATCATATTACTTTGCTACTAAACACTTTGCTGCAGATACTAAGTTTCTAGGTGTGGTTGAATTGACAACTCAACTGCTAATACTTGAGAATATTCTTTGGCTCCCCTTGTGTCGAATCAATAAATTTGGGTTAAATACTCTACCCTCAAAAACTGTTGCGATCCCCTATACTTGTGGGTTATCACATATATATCATGAAGCATGGCAATGTGACAATCAGGAGTGTAAGCAATATCTCAAACATGCGTGCAACAAAGTGGTCCAAGATGAACAATAAGTCTCATGGTGCAAACAACACGAGTAGTAGCATCCACAATATTCATGGTCAAGAAAGATGTAACCTTGAAGGCATGTCCTTGTGCATTGTTCACAATGCCGAAGCACAAGCAAGTGATGCGGCTTGAACTATGTCGGTATTTCCCCAAAGAGGAAGGGATGATGCAGCACAACTACGGTAGGTATTTCCCTCGGTGATGAAACCAAGGTAATCGAACCAGCAGGAGAACCACACAACACCACGTAAATGGCTCCTGCACACAAAGAACAAATACTTGCAACCCGATGTAAGAGAGGGGTTGTCAATCCCTCATGGGTAAAAAGATAGGTAAAATTGTAGTAGATTGGATAAATAGATCTCGCGGGAACGTGAGATAAAATAAATGATAATAAATTGCAGCAATGTATTTTTGTATTTTTGGATTAATATATCTGAAAATAAAAGCAAATAAAAATAGACCGTGAAGGCAAATATAATAAAGAAGAGATCTGAGGGTCGTCGATTTCACTAGTGGCTTCTCTCGAGAAAAATAGCATATGGTAGGTAAAAAATTACTGTTGGGTAATTGATAGAACTTAAAATAATCATGACGATATCCAGGCAATGATCGTTATATAGGCACCAAGATTAGTAGACCGACTCCTTCCTGCATCTACTACTATTACTCCACACATCGACCGCTATCTAGCATGCATCTAGTGTATTAAGTTCATGGAGAAACGGAGTAATGCTATAAGAACGATGAAATGATGTAGACAAGATCTATTTATGCAGAAATAGACCCCATCTTGTTATCCTTAATAGCAATGATACATACGTGTCGGTTCCCCTTCTGTCACTTGGATCAAGCACCATAAGATCGAACCCATCACAAAGCACCTCTTCCCATGGCAAGAAAAATCAATCTAGTCGGCCTAACTAAACCAAAGATTCGAAGAAGAAATACGAGGCTATAAGTAATCATGCATATAAGAGATCAAAAGACTTAAATAACTTTCATGGATAAAAACGTAGATCTGATCATAAACTCAAAGTGCATCAGATCCCAACAAACACACCGCAAAAAGATTACATCAAATAGATCTCCAAGTGACCATTGTATTGAGGATCAAAAGAAAGAGAGAAATCCATCTAGCTACTAACTACAGACCCGTAAGTCTACAATGAACTACTCACACATGGGAGAGGCACCAATGAGGATGATGAACCCCTCTGTGATGGTGTCTAGATTGGATCTGGTAGTTCTGGAACTTGCGCAGCTGGAATTGATTTTGCGTCGACTCCCATAGGGTTTTTGGAATATTGGGATATTTATAGAGCAAAGAGGCGGTGAGGGAGGCCACCGAGGTGGACACAACCCACCTGGGCACACCTGGGCCCACAGGCACGCCCTGGTGGGTTGTGCTCCCCTCGGAGCCCCCCTCTGGTACTTCTTTGGCCCAACAGGTGTCTTCTAGTCGAGAGAAAATCTCCAAAAAGTTTTGCTGCGTTTGGACTCCGTTTGGTATTGATTTTCTGCGAAGTAAAAAACAAGCAAAAAATAGCAACTGGCACTGGGCACTATGTCAATAGGTTAGTCCCAAAAAATGATATAAAGTTGCTATAAAATGATAGTAGAACATCCAAGAATGATAATATAACAGCATGGAACAATCAAAACTATATATATGGAGACGTATCAGCATCCCCAAGCATAATTCATGCTCGTCCTCGAGTACGTAAATGATAAAAACAGAATTTTTGATGTGGAATGTTGCCTAACATGTTCATCACATATTCTTTTCTTTGTAGCATGGACATTTGGACTTTTATATGATTCAAATAAATATTCTAGTTTTAACACGAAGATTTCAATACTCAAGCATATCAACAAACAACCATGTCTTTCAAAATATCAACACTAAAGCAAGTTATAGCTAGCCCATTATGCTCAGTCATTGATCCATTCATGAAACACACTCGCATATTAGCTACCCCAATGCTCAAGTATGATCATAGTGCCCGTTAGTTGGTGCTTTACAAGAGAAGATGGAGGCTCAAAATAAAAATTGCATAAAGTAAATAGAAAGGCCCTTCGCGGAGGGAAGTAGGGATTTGTAGAGGTGCCAGAGCTCAAAGAGAAAAAGATAGAGATAAAAACATTTTGGGTGGCATGCTTTTCCTATCAACAAAAACGATCGAGTAGTTCCCAATACTTTCCATGCTAGATATATCATAGGCGGTTCCCAAACAGAAAATAAAGTTTATTCCTTTTTCTACCATACTTTCACTTTCCATGGCTAACAGTATCCACGGGTGCCTTCCATACCAACACTTCCCAAGGAATTTGTTATTTGACAACATAAAGAATATTCATTTTTCATTTCGGGACTAGGCATCCCTAATTCCTTTGTCGTACTCTCGTGCAATGACAAGTGAATAAACACTCATCTTGAGAATAACATCTAGCATGGAAATATATCAGCCACCCCCTACCGTTTCATGAGCGGTACGAGCACACAAAAGGTAAATTTATTTTGAAAATTAGAGATGGCACATACAAATTTGCTTAGAACGGCAAAAGAATACCGCATATAGGTAAGTATAGTGTACTCATATGGAAAACTAGTTTAAACGATTTTGGATGCACAAGTAGTGATCATACTTAGTGCAAAATGAAGGCTAGCAAAAGATTGAGAAGCATCCAACCAAGAAACGAAAAATATCTTAAGCGAGCATTAAGCATAACTAACACCGAATAGTGCACCACAAGTACGATGTAATTTCGTTGCATAACTATTGACTTTCGTGCTTGCATAGGGAATAACAAACCTTAACACCAATATTCTTACTAAAGCATAATTAGTCATCAACATGAATCATATATTATATCATCATATCGCAAAACTATTACAAGGAATCAAGGTTATTTTGTCCAATGATCTTCACGAAATTTTTTATTATATCCCTCTTCAATATCTATCACTTCGGGACTAATTTCATATGTTGCTTTTGATAGCTCAAATGAATCTAAGTGAAGAACATGAGCATTAAATTTTTCTTCTCTCAAAATAATTTAAGTGAAGCAAGAGAGGATTTCTTAAAAATTAGCAACTCTCAAATAAATCTAAGTGAAGCATGAGAGCATTTCTTAAAAATACTAAAGCACACCATGCTCAAAAAGATATAAGTGAAGCACTAGAGCAATTAAATGTCAGAGATAGACTTGTACACTGTACATACTTTCCACCTCTAGTGTGCCATTGTGGCGACCCCTTTGACGTATAAAAGGAGGCCTGAGGCGTACTGAGGAAGGATTCGGACTTTTTGGGCTAGGCATGCACCGCAGCTAGTTCAAGAGCTCAAGAACACCAAATATACACCAAAGCAGGACTAGGGTATTATGCATCATTTGTGTCCTGAACCTGGATAAAATTCCCCCGTGTTGATCTTCAAAACCCGCTCTTTCCATAGCCCCGTGCCTTGTCAACCATAGTAGGGATTCCCTGTGATCCCATAGGTGTCATTCTTGAATGCCGACATCTTTAGCGCGCTAGGTAGGGGGGAGCGAGGTGTAAAGTCCGGTTTTGAAGTCAACTTATCGACTCCTTCGTCGCGATGGCTCAAGAGAAGAAGGCTACGTTGATCAGCCACGCTCTGGTGCCACCAGCTAGGCGAGGCGGCGCTGCCCGCAGCCGCAACGGTCGTCTGCGTGGCGACGTAAAAGCTGAGTAACGCAAAACTTTGAGCAATTTCTTTCTTTTATAAAGTTATCCTCCTCGAAAGATCTTGTTCCTTGTACGGAAAACCTGCACGCAATGGAACCCTTCCACTATTGGCAACACCCTTGTTCTGTTTCGAGTCCGCTCAATAGTTAAGTGGCTGCACTGAGAATGGCAAGGTGGCTTGCCCGGCAGCAAGCGCCCCCAGGAAGACCGCTAAGGATCCGTCCTTCAAAGCACCATTGCATGGGTTTACGCACCGACAAACCTATCCAACTAGGCATAGGGTGAGTACATACAAGGAAAGATCGAACAGGAAGACAACATACTTCATCTTAAAGTACTGCAGAGTTATATTACGTAAATGATTGCCGTGGTTCTAACTTAAGTTAAAATTGTCTTGGTCATGAACTCGTAGCGGAAATGAAAAATGGGGTGCCTAGTCTCAACGATGGCCCTCCACCCTCTTGACTCCGTCGACACAGCTAATGATGGGCTCGATACGCCCCTCGAGCTCCACGAGGTCCACATCCTCCGGCAGGCTCTCCAGCGTGTTGGCAAAGTCGACTCTGGGGTTCCAGAACGCCACCTTGGTGAGCACCTTGGTCAGGGCGCCCCGGTAGAGCCTCCATGACTCATTGGCCAGATAAACTGCTCGATTGGGGCGGAGCTGCTCCAGGGCATCAAGGACGCGCTCGAGGAACAGGGTCAGCCTGCCGTTGGGGCTCACGTTCGGCTCAGGGGAGTACCTGACATCCGGCAGACCCATGACGGCGAGCTGCGCGGTGAGCCTCCCGGCGACATCGACGAGGCAGCTGATCCAGAGGTTTACGCTTTTCACGTAATCCTTGTGCTCGGCGGCGTCATCGCTCCGTAGCTGATGTCTACTAGGCAACCTTCTTCTTGTAGACGTTGTTGGTCCTCCAAGTGCAGAGGTTTGTAGGACAGTAGGCCTCCAAGTGCAGAGGTTTGTAGGACAGTAGCAAATTTCCCTCAAGTGGATGACCTAAGGTTTATCAATCCATGGGAGGCGTAGGATGAAGATGGTCTCTCTCAAACAACCCTGCAACAAAATAACAAAGATTCTCTTGTGTCCCCAACACACCCAATACAATGGTAAATTGTATAGGTGCACTAGTTCGGCGAAGAGATGGTGATACAAGTGCAATATGGATGGTAGATATAGGTTTTTGTAATCCAAAAATATAAAAACAGCAAGGTAACTAATAATAAAAGTGAGCGTAAACGGTATTGCATTGCTAGGAAACAAGGCTTAGATCTCATACTTTCACTAGTACAAGTTCTCTCAACAATAATAACATAATTGGATCATATAACTATCCCTCAACATGCAACAAAGAGTCACTCCAAAGTCACTAATAGTAGAGAACAAACGAAGAGATTATGGTAGGGTACGAAACCACCTCAAAGTTATCCTTTCCAACCAATCCGTTGGGCTATTCCTATAAGTGTCACAAAGAGCACTAGAGTTCGTACTAGAATAACACCTTAAGACACAAATCAACTAAAACCCTAATGTCACCTAGATACTCCAATGTCACCTCAAGTATCCGGGGGTACGATTATCCCATATGCGTCACACAATCTCAGATTCATCTATTCAACCAACACATAGAACCTCAAAGAGTGTCCCAAAGTTTCTACCGGAGAATCAAGACAAAAACGTGTGCCAACCCCTATGCATAGGTTCATGGGCGGAACCCGCAAGTTGATAATCAAAATATACATCAAGTGAATCACGTGATATCCCATTGTCACCACAGATACGCACGGCAAGACATACATCAAGTGTTCTCAAGTCATTAAAGACTCAATCCAATAAGATTACTTCTAAGGGAAAACTTAATCCATTACAAGAGAGTAGAGGGGGAGAAGCAACATAAGATCCAACTATAATAGCAAAGCTCGCGATACATCAAGATCGTGCCAAATCAAGAACACGAGAGAGAGAGATCAAACACATAGCTACTGGTACATACCCTCAGCCCCGAGGGTGAACTACTCCCTCCTCGTCATGGAGAGTGCCGGGATGATGAAGATGGCCACCGGTGAGGGTTCCCCCCTCCGGCAGGGTGCCGAACAGGGTCCCGATTGCTTTTTGGTGGCTACAGAGGCTGGCGGCGGCGAAACTCCCGATCTATTCTGTTCCCCGAAGGTTTTAGGTATATGGATATATATAGGAGGAAAAAGGACGTCAGGGGAGCCACGAGGGGCCCACGAGGGTGGAGGGCGCGCCCAGGGGGGTGGGCGCGCCCCCTGCCTCGTGCCTCCCTTGTTGCTTCCTTGAAGTGGACTCCAAGTCTCCCGTGTTGCTTTCCTTCAAAAAATAACTTCTCCAGAAGGTTTCATTCCGTTTCGACTCCGTTTGATATTATTTTTCTTCGAAACACTGAAACAAGGGAAAAAACATGAACTGGCACTGGGCTCTGGGTCAATAGGTTAGTCCCAAAAATAATATAATTTTTTTAATAAAGCCCATAAACATCCAAAATAGATAATATAATAGCATGGAACAATAAAAAACTATAGATACGTTGGAGACGTATCAGCATCCCCAAGCTTAATTCCTGCTCGTCCTCGAGTAGGTAAATGATAAAAACAGAATTTTTGATGTGGAATGCTACCTAACATATTTATCAATGTAATCTTCTTTATTGTGGAAAGAATATTCAGATCCATAAGATTCAAAACAAAAGTTTAATATTGACATGAAAACAATAATACTTGAAGCATACTAACAAAGCAATCATGTCTTCTCAAAATAACATGGCCAAAGAAAGTTATCCCTACAAAATCGTATAGTCTGGCTATGCTCTATCTTCACCACACAAAGTATTTAAATCATGCACAACCCCGATGACAATCCAAGCAATTGTTTCATACTTTTGATGTTCTCAAACTTTTTCAATCTTCACGCAATACATGAGCGTGAGTTATGGACATAGCACTATATGTGGAATAGAATGGTGGTTGTGGAGAAGACAAAAAGGGAGAAGATAATCTCACATCAACTAGGCGTATCAACGGGCTATGGAGATGCCCACCAATAGATATCGATGTGAGTGAGTAGGGATTGCCATGCAACGGATGCACTAGAGCTATAAGTATATGAAATCTCAACAAAAGAAACTAAGTGGGTGTGCATCCAACTCGCTTGCTCATGAAGACCTAGGGCATTCTGAGGAAGCCCATCATTGGAATATACAAGCCAAGTTCTATAATGAAAAATTCCCACTAGTATATGAAAGTGACAACATAGGAGACTCTCTATCATGAAGATCATGGTTCTACTTTGAAGCACAAGTGTGGTAAAAGGATAGTAGCATTGTCCCTTCTCTCTTTTTCTCTCATTTTTTTATTTTTATTTTTTATTTTTATTTTTTTATTTGGGCCTTTTCTCTTTTTTTGGCCTCTTTTTTTTTATCAAGTCCGGAGTCTCATCATGACTTGTGGGGGAATCATAGTCTCCATCATCCTTTCCTCACTGGGACAATGCTCTAATAAAGATGATCATCACACTTTTATTTACTTACAACTCAAGAATTACAACTCGATACTTACAAAAAAATATGACTCCATATGAATGCCTCCGGCGGTGTACCAGGATGTGCAATGTCTCATGACTGACATGTATGAAAGAATTATGAACGATGGTTTTGCCACAAATACGATGTCAACTACATGATCATGCAAAGCAATATGACAATGATGAGGCGTGTCATAATAAACGGAACGGTGGTAAGTTGCATGGCAATATATCTCGGAATGGCTATGGAAATGCCATGATAGGTAGGTATGGTGGCTGTTTTGAGGAAGGTACATGGTGGGTGTATGATACCGGCGAAAGGTGTGCGGTATTTAGAGAGGCTAGCAATGCTAGAAGGATGAGAGTGCGTATAATCCATGGACTCAACATTAGTCATAAAGAACTCATATACTTATTGCAAAAATCTATTAGTTATCGAAACAAAGTACTATGTGCATGCTCCTAGGGGGATAGATTGGTACGAAAAGACCATCGCTCGTCCCCGACCGCCACTCATAAGGAAGACAATAAATAAATAAATCATGCTCCGACTTCATCACATAACGGTTCACCATACGTGCATGCTACGGGAATCACAAACTTTAACACACGTATTTCTCAAATCCACAACTACTCCACTAGCATGACTCTAATATTACCATCCTCATATCTCAAAACAATCATAAGGAATCAAACTTCTCATAGTATTCAATGAACTTTATATGAAAGTTTTTATTATATCCCTTTTGGATGCCCATCATATTAGGACCAACTTAATAACCAAAACAAATTACCATGCTGCTTAGGACTCTCAAGATAATATAAGTGAAGCATGAGAGTTCAAATATTTCTTCAAAATAAAACCACCGTGCTCTAAAAGATATAAGTGAAGCACTAGAGCAAATGACGAACTACTCCAAAAGATATAAGTGAAGATCAATGAGTAGTCGAATAAATATGTAACTATGTGAAGACTCTCCCATTTAATAATTTCAGATCTTGATATTTTATTCAAACAGCAAGCAAAACAAAAGAAAAATAAAATGAAGCTCCAAGGCAAACACATATCATGTGGTGAATAAAAATATAGCTCCAAGTAAAGTTACCGATGAACGAAGACGAAAGAGGGGATGCCTTCCGGGGCATCCCCACGCTTAGGCTCTTGGTTGTCCTTGAATATTACCTTGGGGTGCCTTGGGCATCCCCAAGCTTAGGCTCTTGCCACTCCTTATTCCATAGTCCATCGAATCTTTACCCAAAACTTGAAAACTTCACAACACAAAACTTAACAGAAAACTCGTAAGCTCCGTAGCGAAAGAAAACAAAACACCACTTAAAGGTACTGTAATTAACTCATTATTTATTTATATTGGTGTTAAACCTAATGTATTCCAACTTATCTATGGTTCATACCCTCGGATATTACTCATAGATTCATCAAAATAAGCAAACAACACATAGAAAAACAGAATCTGTCAAAAACAGAATAGTCTGTAGTAATCTGTATCAAACGTATACTTATGGAACTCCAAAAATTCTAAAATAAATTTTTTGACCTAAGGAATTTGTCTAGTAATCATATGCAAAAATAATCAACTAAATATCACTCTCCAGTAAAACGTTGAAGCTAATCTTGTGAGTGCTAAAGTTTCTGTTTTTTACAGCATGATCATAAAGACTTCACCCAAGTGTTCCCAAAGGTTCTACTTAGCACAAACACTAAATTAAACACAAAACCACATCTAAACAGAGGCTAGATGTATTATTTATTACTAAAAAAATAAAAATGCAAAGAAACTAAAATAAAATTGAGTTTCCTCCCAATAAGCGCTAACGTTTAACGCCCCTAGCTAGGCATGATGATTTCAATGATGCTCGCATAAAAGATAAGAATTGAAACATATAGAGAGAATCATGAAGAATATGACTAGCACATTTAAGTCTAACCCACTTCCTATGTATAGGCATTTTGTGAGCAAACAACTTATGGTAACAATAAACAACTAGCATAGGACGGCAAAACAAGCATAACTTCAAGATTTTCAACACATAGAGAGGAAACTTGATATTATTGCAATTCCTATAAGCATATATTCCTCACTCATAATAATTTTCAGTAGCATCATGAATGAATTCAAAAATATAACCATGACATAAATCATTCTTTTCATGACCTACAAGCATACGAAATTTACTATTCTCCATATAAGCAAAATTCTTCTCATAGGAAATCATTCTTTTCATGACCTACAAGTATCATAAGAGACTTGAATACTATAATTTTTTTCCACATTAAAATAGTAATGTTTGAAAAAAGGGTAATCATAATCATAACAAGTTTTATAAATATAATCATCACTACTTTTATAGCATAAGTTTCATCACAATAATCATCATAAGTAGGAGGCATGCTATCATCATAACAAATTTGCATATCAAAACTTGGGAGACTAAAAATATCATCTTCATTTGACATAGCATCCCCAAGCTTGGGACAAACATTAATTGCAGCAAAAAATATTCTCAAAAACATCATCTTCTCCAAACATAGCATCCCCAAGCTTGGGCCATTTCATATCATAAGCATAATCACTCTCATCATTAATAGTATGGATAGCACCAATAGTATAGCAATTATCATATTCTTCCAAGAAAGTGCCAAAAAGATTTTCAAGATCATAAGAAGTATCATTATCATCCCAATAATAATCATCACAACAAGCAATAGGCATAACGAGATCATCATCAAGTGCATCATCTTCCACAATTATTTTTGATTCATTTTCATGAGGCGCAACAATAATAGGAGCAACATTATTTGGGAGAGATATATTTTTACCTCTCTTCCTTTTTCTTTTCTCTTCTTCACCACATCATGTGTGGGTTCAATCCTCTTTTTGGAGCTCCTTATTGATGAGATTTGTTGAACAGAAGGCTCCTCCTCGTTACCTGATTCATCATAAGAAATAATAGGAGGATATTAGGAAGTCTCTTACCTTTCATTAGTATTCTCTTCATCTTCTATTTGCTTTATTTTCTATATGTAATTGGCAATATAAGGATTATCAATGCAATTCACCACGCAATACATATAAATTTCCTCTAGATCAAAACCAAGAAGTTTATAACGGGCAAATTCAGGAAGATGCTTAGTTATACGTTTCATTTCTTCGTAACCCATAAGCAAACTGAGTTCATTATAATGTGCAAGGGAAATCAAGTCATCACAATTTTTGGACACGATTAGATCATGAAACAATTTGCATCGCATAGCTAAATGACCCTGTTCATTGCAAAGTCCACAAGTACGGCCAAGAAAATTTAAATTTTTAGCACAAACATCTAGCGTTTCTTTCCACAATTTAGTTTCTAAGTGCTTATGCCTCTTGCAATATCTATCTTCCCTATTTGGTGTGTACTTGCAAACCCCATGCACTCCACAAAAATTGACATGTTTATAGGAGACATTTTCATCATAACTAGTGCAATCATCATTAGTACCATGGATATTCAAGGAGTTCATACTAACAACATTGCAATCATGCTCATCATTCAAACATTTAGTGGCAAACATTTTAATGCATTCTTCTTCTAACACTTTGGCACAATTTTCCTTTCCATCATACTCACGAAAGATATTAAAAAGATGAAGCGTATGTGGTAAACTCAATTCCATTTTTAGTATTGTTTTATAGACTAAACTAGTGATAAAACAAGAAACAAAAAGATTTGATTGCAAGATCTAAAGATATACATTCAAGCACTCACCTCCCCGGCAACGGCGCCAGAAACTGCTTGATGTCTACTACGCAACCTTCTTCTTGTAGACGTTGTTGGGCCTCCAAGTGCAGAGGTTTGTAGGACAGTAGAAAATTTCCCTCAAGTGGATGACCTAAGGTTTATCAATCCGTGGGAGGCATAGGATGAAGATGGTCTCTCTCAAACAACCCTGCAACAAAATAACAAAGATTCTCTTGTGTCCCCAACACACCCAATACAATGGTAAATTGTATAGGTGCACTAGTTCAGCGAAGAGATGGTGATACAAGTGCAATATGTATGGTAGATATAGGTTTTTGTAATCTGAAAAATATAAAAACAGCAAGGTAAATAAAAATAAAAGTGAGCGTAAACGGTATTGCAATGCTAGGAAACAAGGCCTAGAGCTCATACTTTCAATAGTACAAGTTCTCTCAACAATAATAACATAATTGGATAATATAACTATCCCTCAACATGCAACAAATAGTCACTCCAAAGTCACTAATAGTGGAGAACAAACGAAGAGATTATGGTAGGGTACAAAACCACCTCAAAGTTACTCTTTCCAATCAATCTGTTGGGCTATTCCTATAAGTGTCACAAAGAGCCCTAGAGTTCGTACTAGAAGAAACCTTAAGACACAAATCAACCAAAACCCTAATGTCACCTAGATACTCCAATGTCACCTCAAGTATCCGTGGGTATGATTATACCATATGGTCACACAATCTCAGATTCATCTATTCAACCAACACATAGAACATCAAAGAGTGTCCCAAAGTTTCTACCGGAGAATCAAGATGAAAACGTGTGCCAACCCCTATGCATAGGTTCATGGGCAGAACCCGCAAGTTGATCACCAAAACATACATCAAGTGAATCACGTGATATCCCATTGTCACCACAGATACGCACGGCAAGACATACATCAAGTGTTCTCAAGTCATTAAAGACTCAATCCAATAAGATTACTTCAAAGGGAAAACTCAATCCATTACAAGAGAGTAGAGGGGGAGAAGCAACATAAGATCCAACTATAATAGCAAAGCTCGTGATACATCAAGATCGTGCCAAATAAAGAACACGAGAGAGAGAGATCAAACACATAGCTACTGGAACATACCCTCAGCCCCGAGGGTGAACTACTCCCTCCTCGTCATGGAGAGCGACGGGATGATGAAGATGGCCACCGGTGAGGGTTCCCCCCTTTGGCAGGGTGCCGGAACAGGGCCCCGATTGGTTTTTGGTGGCTACAAAGGCGGGGGGCGTTGAAACTCCCGATCTATTCTGTTCCCCGAAGGTTTTAGGGTATATGGATATATATAGGAGGAAAAAGTACGTCAGGGGAGCCACGAGGGGCTCATGAGGGCGGAGGGCGCGCCCCCTGCCTCCCTCGTTGCTTCCTTGACGTGGACTCCAAGTCTCCCAGGTTGCTTTCCTTCCAAAAATAACTTCTCCAGAAGGTTTCATTCCGTTTCGACTCCGTTTGGTATTAATTTTCTTTGAAACACTAAAACAAGGGAATAAACAGGAACTGGCACTGGGCTCTAGGTCAATAGGTTAGTCCCAAAAATAATATAAAAGTGTTTAATAAAGCCCATAAACATCCAAAACAGATAATATAATAGCATGGAACAATAAAAAATTATAGATACCTTGGAGATGTATCAGCAACCGCTTCTCGTCCTCCAGGGCCTTGTTCAGGGTCTCCTCACGGGCCCTGACCTCCGAAAGCGTCCCCTCCAAGCCATCCAGTTTCATCTTCAGGTCGTTGATGGAGTTGTTGGCCTCGGAGAGCAGCTTGGCCCTGTCGGAGATGGCGACCTGCGAGTCCGCCAGGGTGCGGTTGGTCGTGTCCCTCTCCTCCGTCAGCGCCAAGATCTCCTTCTTCAGCTGCCCCAGCTCCAGCTCTAACTTCTCCACATTCCCAGCATGGTCCAGGGCCAGAGCATTGAGTGTGTCCTTATGCCTCTGCTCCAGCTCCTGGGTCTGCTGCGCGACGATCTTCTCGATCTCCTCATCTTTGCCGTGGAGCGTGGCAGCAAGCGCCTGCTCACGAGCAACGAGGTCTTCCTCCTAGCTGTTTAGGAGAGCATGCTGCTGTTGCCGAGTAGCCTTGTCCTTAGTGGAGTAATCCTTCACCGCCTCCTGGGCCTTCTCGATATCTGCCCGCTTCAGGATGAGCTCTCTCTTCTGCTCATCCAGCTCACCCTGGGCAGCCCTCAGTTCATCCCGGGCCTCGCCAAACCAGACCTACGTCCGAGCGACGCGCTCCTCAAAATCTGCCTCTACCTTGTCCACTGCCGCCATCCTGGACTTCACTTTGTCTTGGCGGGCACGGTGGAGCGCTTGGACCTTCTGGAAGTTGGCACTCATGGCTCGGAGGAGCTGCTCTTCTTGGGGACCACCGCTGCTGGTGCTCGGTTCATCGACAACCTGGAGCCCAGCAATGGCGAGCGCCTCATCATTAAAGACATCCCCCTCGGTAGGCGCTCTGGCCTCTGCCGTCCCTGGGAGGCGGACGAACAAGTCATCGACCACCTTCAGGTACTTGCCCAGCGCAGGGGCTGCAGGGGAGGAGGGTTGGTCGTTGGCTACCTCCTCTTCGGTAGGCTTCTTGGAGGCCTCCTCGGCAGCGGCCTTGTCTGCCTCCTTGGCGGCGTATTTGGCGGCTTCCCCAGCCATGATCTTGGCGTCCTCGGCCTCGGCGTCCCTGGCAACCTCCCCGATGACGATGTCGATATCCTCCTGGTCCATCGAGGGTGGGTCTAGAAACCAAAAAGGAAGGATGAAACAAGGCCAAGATCAAGGTTGAAAACAAAGGAAGAAAAAAGGGATGTGAGGTAGGCCACTTACCCGTGTCGAGCTGAGAAGAAGTGGTCCCCTCCCCACCAACGTTTGTTGCCGGGACGGAGCCGCCGGCACCCAAGCACGCCTCCTCTTCCTCCATGCGCATGGGCTCGTCGGTAGGTGCCCTAGCCGGGGACGCTCTTCTGGGCGGCATGGTCAATGGGAGTGGCATATCAGGGGCGGCCCTCAGTGGCTCCTCCTGTTACTGCTCCCCTCCTGCAAATCCGGCAAGGTCAGCACCAAGATTCACGCCCCTACACCCGTTGATGAGGAGTGAGTAATGAACTTACGTTGGGGGATGAAGCAGGGGCTGCGTCGAGGGCTGTCATCCGGCTGATCTCTGCCACAACTGCCGTGCGTGGAGTGCTCGCCGAGGGCTTGGCGCCCGTCGAAGCCTTGGCCCTCTTTGCCGCCCTGTTGGCCAGTGTCTCCGTGTCCCTGTAAAGATGAGATCATGTAAGGGGAGATAGCACAGGCTAAGGGTCAGAAACAAAGAAGGGTGCGATGCTTACTCCTCCTCCCCCACTGGCTTCCTCTTCCTCTTCGGGCTAAAGGAACCGAGGTTGAAACCGGCCTCTCGGTCGCTGACCGAAGGGGGAGGAGAAGGGGATGGGGTCCTGCGCCGCTTGGACGAGGAAGAAGCGACGGCCGCTGCCTTCTTCTGTGCTGCCGCGGCCCTCATCTAGCATACGGGCTGCGCCTGGGCCCATTGCTGCTGCGTGGTCCTGCCGGGCCGGATTGGCTCGCCAGAGCTATGTCATGACCAGTTTTCCCGATAAAATACTTATTGAGAGACCAATCCTTTTATTTCCAGTATAGGAGAATCCTCCTCACTGGTTGACAAATTCTTGATACAGAAGTCCAGTAGTACTGAATATAATATAGGGTTGATCTGAGGTTGCTCAACAGTTTATTACAAGCACGCCAATATTTTACATATGGGCGAATATGACACAATGGTGTGGTGGCATACTACTGGCTCGCAATAATATAATGGTGGTGGATATGTCACAGTGAAGTGGGTGACATGACTTGTAGCTCATCCAGCGTCGGAGTGAGGCTTGACAATTTATTTGGGCAGCGGAAGCGGGTATAATACAAGTGAACAACTCCAGGGTCACACGGGACTGACTGGGACTCCTCTAGGCGTCGGACTCGCTATTGAACTCTTCATCCATAAGATCGCCTTCGTCAACATCTGGCCAAATCAACAAGCCAGGTGAGTACTTTGAATGTACTCGCAAGACAGTTCGGACATAAGATATAACAAATGTAAACATGAAGCACATGAGCAGGTCAGTATGCACAGTCAAACAATAGATTTGCATCGCATGATAAATAAAAGGAAATCGGGCGGTAATCCTCCCGAAATCCCAATACGAGTAACTAAAGACCGACCGGGTGTCTGAAGCGACGCCTCAAAAGGTATAACAATTTAACGTGCCGCAGTCGGGCGTCGGTGCGACACCACATAAAGGGCTTATATCGAAAGTAATAACAGCAATGCCACAGTCGGACGTCTGAGCGACATCACCTAAAGGGCTTATATCGAAATTAAATAACAACAATGCCACAGTCGGACGTCTGAGCGACATCACATAAAGGGCGTATATCGAAAGTAAATAACAACAATGCCACAGTCGGACGTCTGAGCGACATCACATAAAGGGCTTATATCGAAAGTAAATAACAACAATGCCACAGTCGGACGTCTAAGCGACATCACATAAAGGGCTTATATCGAAAGTAAATGACAACAATGCCACAGTCGGACGTCTGAGCGACATCACATAAAGGGCTTGTGGTTTATCCTTCGTGTTGAAATAGTTCATGAATATATATTATCATAAAGAAATACTCAGCACATAATCATAAACTGGTTAGTCCATCCACAGGAATAATCATTCAGCCGAGTTTACCACTCATGTTTCTCACCGGAAGTCTTTTTGCGGAGACTAACGCTGAGACTGACAAGGACGAGTCGAACACAATCCTTGACCATGGATAAGGATACTTGGATGATTTATGACTCTGCAGAGTTTGTACCTTTTAACCACAGCCGACGGATTTCGGTAGTCACAAGGACTAGTTCCGTCTACGGAGTTTCAGAAGAAACACATCTAACCAGTACACACCATTTGCACTTTCCGCTGCCAGGAATCACCCCAGGCAATGTTCAACAAAAACTCTAAGACGAGAAGGTCACAACCTCGAATAGCATGGGATCAAATTTGTATCGCGCGCTCTAAGGGGTGCCACCCTCTCGGTCCCAACCGGAAACACCCATGCCCCCTGACCGAATGACTGGCTTCAATCCAGGGCCATGGAACCATCATCACGGCCTCTCTATTTGGTGTGTACGCGGAAAGAGGTTTGCAACTTACTAAACCATATTCTGAAGAAAACATGTGGCAGTACGAGAAAAAGGATGGATGGCAACGTGACTTGATTCACGTTAACACCGGAGTTGAATGGTTTGGCATAAGACTGGAATGCTTCAACAATACCATCTTACCACCTCTCATGTCACCACATGATTATGAAAACTCACTTCGAGAACACATCAAGTTTCGGAGCTTCACTTGTAATGGCCTTGCATGTAACATAACGTTTTTACCGATGTTCATATGAGCATGCCATGAAATAACTACTCTAGCAAACATGCAAAACATCCATCATATCAAAGGTTCAAACATGCTTGCCTGGTTCGGAGAAGTCGGAGTCGAGCTTGGTGAGGTTCGCGGTTCCGTCACCTCCTCCGGTATCTACGGTTAACAGAAAAATACGCACTAACGTAAATACCGAGTGTGCACAAAAAGTGTCCCAAATATTTTTCAAATAAATATGATAAAAAACTAGACAAAACAATAAAGATGACAGAAAAAAGATTCAAGCTAAAATCATCTTATGTTTAAAAGTTATAAGGGTTTTTGTCTAGGGACCTTCCTGTAATGAAACAGAGACTTTCTAGGGGGCTGAACAGAAAAAGCCAGAAAAACGTTTCAGACTGAAAGCGTATTTGCCCGAAGGCACTTTCCAGAGAAAACGGTTGGTAATAAACAGAGAAACTGACGAGGGGGTCCCACTTGTCAGGTTTGAAAATTTGAAAGGGGAAACAGAGCGCGCCGGCGCCCGAAGCTTGCTGTGGTTGCCGGCGGCGATCCACGGCGAGGCAGGGGAATCGGGAGGTACCTACTAGTTCAGGGTGCTCTTCCGCGTCGGTTGGTGGTGGTGTTGGTCGTCGGCAAGCAACACGTCGACGGCGGCCTCAACTCCGGCGGACGTTGCTCGGGTGGTGTTGGATCCCGTCGGGGAGGGCTGCAAGCTACAAATTGGGATGTGGGTTAGGAGCGTGGGTGCATCAGAGGGTCCCTGATATGGATTGGGGGGCAACGGTGGCCTCACCGGAGTGAATCGAGTTGGAACCCGAGGCGGATCGGGGCGGCCGGAGACGGAGAAGAGGACCTCCTCGAGGCCCTCCTGGCGGCTGGGTGTGGCTCTGGGGAGGTGGAGGGAGCGGTGCTGGTTGAAGGCGAGCTCGGGGTGGCTATTTATAGCCGGCCCGAGGCGGTGCCCGAGAACGGGATAACGCCGACGTTGATTACGGCGAGGCGGCGGTCGGTCGGCGAGGTTAGGTGTTCAGGCAGCTACGTGGAGGTCTACTGGTTCCACTCTCTTGCTAACCTTGATGGATTAGGCCTGCTCCATGGTCTCGACGGAACGGCGCTCCGCGGACCCGTCGGCGGCAGAGAGCGCGCCCTGTGCACGCCAGGCCACGGCGACGGTGCTGCGGTGCGTGCAGGGGAGCAGACGGCCACGCGGAGGCCTCGGGTGGTTTGGGCGGTGCCGGACGGCGCCGAAAGCTGCAGTTGCACCCTGTCGGCCGCCACGGGTGGCTCTGCCACGGCAGAAGTTGCCGGCGTCGGCGAGGCACGCTGCCACCGACACCTGCTCCCATCCAAGAGAGCGTGAGGCGCTCTTGATAAGGAGGGGGTGCAGTGCGCAAGGTGCCAAGCGTGCACTGGTGAGATCGACGCCCGGTTTCTGAAGAAAACGACACTAACGGCGCACTATTTGTCTGAATTTATCTCAACTTGACAGGAACAGTGCACGCCATGTGTTCGATGGATTGATTTTGGCATCTGCAAAATTTTCCTTGAGCTTATCTTTGGTGGGATGGCCTCTCAATGCACCTGGGGGTTGCCTGATTTTTGGTAGAATTTTTGGGGAAAGAAAAATATGAATTTCACCAAAAATGATGAATCTGGTCCAAACTTGCAGGGAGCAAAATTTGAAATATTTGAACTGAGGTAGAGTGGATCAAGATGGATCTTGGTTGGGGGTGCTAAGGACTAGCCAGGGGAGTTGGTTTGGGGTCAAAACTCAAATTTAAAATGGTACTTCCTTTGAAAAGCACCTAGATCCAAAATAAAAGGCAGAATTAGTTTTGGAGCAAAATACATGGAATAAAAATTCAAAAATGGGTTGGACTTGTTGGGAATGAATACTAGACTTGTCCCAAAGTGGAGGGAGAGGTTATGGAGGGCAGATGTCAAAATGAGACATGGTAAAAGAGGGTAAGATCTTGAATGAGAGGAGGATAACCCAAATCCTTAGAGTTTCTTTTTAGTAGAAAAGATTTTAAAAATAAAATTTTTGTAGAAACCAGATAAAGAGAAGAGCTCTCAAGACCAAAAATCCAAGTTGAGAGGAGCACCAAAGTTGGTTGTCACAAAGGTTTTGAGAGGAAGAGTTTTTAAGAAAAGTTTTTGGGACACTCCCTTCCAAATCAAATAAAGATTTTGATAAATCAAAAATCAAAATTTTTGGAGTGTCACAACACCTACCCCCTTAGGAAAAATCTCGTCTCCGAGATTTCAGTTGATCCTCAAACAGGTGTGGGTGTTCTGCCCGAAGAAAATCCTCTCTTTCCCATGTTGCCTCATCTTTGGTGTGATTGCTCCATTGAACTCTGAAAAACTTAATTGTTTTCTGACGGGTCCTCCTTTCAGACTCCTCTAAGATTTTTATTGGTCGTTCCCTGTAGGTGAGGTCTGGTTGTACGTAAATGTCCTCATGAGATACCTGCTTTACTGGGTTGCTTACGCACTTCCTCAGTTGTGAGACGTGGAACACATCGTGGACGTCTAACAGTTCCTTTGGTAGGTCTAGCTGGTAGGCTACTGTGCCTCTCCGTGCGACCACATAGAAGGGTCCAACAAATCTTGGTGCTAGCTTTCCTTCGACCTTGAACCGTTGCAGGCCCCTCATAGGGGACACTCGCAGGTAGACATATTCACCGGGTTCAAAGTTGACTTCCTGGTGCTTTTGATCGTAATAACTCTTTTGTTGGCTTTGAGCTGTCTTGAGCCTGTCCCTGATTAGGTTAAATTTCTCCTCAGCTTCCTTGAGCATATCCGGGCCGAAGATACGGTTGTCCCCTGTTTCAGACCAATTTAATGGAGCACGACATGTCCGTCCGTATAAGGCTTCAAAAGGTGCCATCTGTAAGCTGGCTTGGTAGCTGTTGTTGTATGCAAACTCACCATATGGCAAGCTTTCTTCCCAACTGGTTCCATAGGTGAGGACACATGCCCTCAGCATGTCTTCTAGAATTTGGTTTACGCGTTCAGTTTGTCCATCAGTCTGAGGATGGTATGCTGTACTGAATGCCAGTTGAGTTCCTAGCGATTGTTGTAGCTGCTCCCAAAATCTATAGACAAACTGAGTGCCTCTGTCGGATATTATAGTCTTTGGGACTCCATGCAGACAAACTATACGGGAGAGATAAATCTTGGCAAGTTTCTGAGTGGTGTGGGTTGTCTTCACGGGAATGAAATGTGCCACCTTGGTAAATCTATCTGTGATAACCCATATGGCATCATTTCCGTGTTGCGACTGGGGTAGTCCGACAATAAAATCCATTCCGATTTCGTCCCATTTCCACTCAGGTATCCGGTTGGGTTGTAATAATCCCACTGGTTTTTGATGCTCGGCCTTAATGCGCTGACAAGATTCGCAACATGCAAGGAAGGTGGCTATATCTCTCTTCATACCGTGCCACCAAAATCTTTCCTGAATGTCCTTATACATTTTGGTTCCTCCGGTGTTGTCGGTGTACTAAAGTAGGGGTACCTTAGTACCCCAGACTTGTGCACGGGCAGTTGTAGCACCCTGCGGCAAGGCCCGCCCAGGAAGCGCCAAGAGAAGACCAAGCATTCAAGACAAGGCCCCCGGCAAGAGGAGCTTGCCGGGCCAAGAAGACAAGGCCCCCGGCAAGAGGAGCTTGCCGGGCCAAGAAGACAAGACCCCGGCAAGAGGAGCTTGCCGGGACGACTGAGCCCATGTAATGCCATCCAAGAACAAAGTATACGAGACAGAAGATCGAGACCCCGACAAGAGGAGCTTGTCGGGAAGGCCGAACCCAGGCACCACAAGAGAAGCCTGCCACGGCGCGCTATGCGCCCCGGCAAGGCCTGATAGCCGGCAAGCTATCAGGCACAGGAAGACGACCCCCGCGGCAATCCACTTGCCGCGGCAAATCGCCACCTCAGGACTGCGCTCCGGCTCGCCCGCCCACGCGTCGCTCCGGGGCTTCCCCCAAGGGCACGTGGCGGGGCACCGCGCAGCCTGGGGTATGCGGTGGCATGCAGCCACCATCGTGGCGAGCGGTGGCGCACCTAACGGTCCGCCTCGGTGCTGCCCGGGCGACCATGACGGGCATTTAATGCCCTTGTCCCCTACCGTCAGAAGTAGGTATGATAACACTGTGCCGCACTGTAGCGCCACTGTTCCCGCACTGTTACAACTACCACCCCTTTTACACTTTTACCCCTTTCTCTTACGTTGACACCTGTCGGTGACCCCTTTGCGCTATAAAAGGAGGCCCGTGTGCAACGTAGAGGGGGTTCCGAGGTTCGGAGATTGGGAATCCAGACAGCCATACGCTCGGTGCAGCTAGCTCTCCAAGCTCCCGAGCTCCCCAGTTCAATACAACCAAGCAGGAGTAGGGTTTTACGCGACCATCGCGGCCCGAACTTGGGTAAACCGCCCGTGTGCTCGCCTCGATCTGCTCTCTGTGCTCCCTCCGCCCCCCTCACCGGACAACGAAAGGGGCTCCGGCCCCATAGGTGCTCGCGGGGGACTCGGTCCGCCCCGACATCTTTGGCGCGCCAGGTAGGGGGGACACTCGGGGGGACAGCCCGCTCCTGCGGATCCCAGGATCCGTCCAGTCGAAGCAGGTGTCCCCGATAAGCCTTGCTCCGGCAAGCAGATCAGCAGTCTGAACGCTGAGGAACAGTCCGCTCCTGCGGATCCGAGGATCTGTCCAGTTGAAGCGGGGGTTCCCGACAAGCTTTGGTATTCCTTCCCACGGGCTCGTGTGCGGCCCTCCTCGAGTATCCACTCGCGCAGAGACTGGGCAAGAAGCAGCTGCTCCTTGAGGAGGACCGCCTTCTGGCCGCTGGGCGAACGATTCGCCTCCAGCGAACTCTGCGCCGCTCCCGTAGCCGCAGAAGTTAGCGCCAGAAGTCACGAGAAAGGCGACCTCGTTCCCCGGCGCGCCTCGTCCGCCGGGGTGCCAAACGAGTTGACGCCGACCGTGGGAGGAGTCTTGCCAGCGCGGTTGCCGAAACCCGTTTCCGCCAACCATCCTCTCTGCCCAAGTCTTGCCGCAGTTGCATGTGATCCTTGGCGCAGAGAGGGGCGCGGATCCCCAAGCATAGCTACGCCTAGCTCCGGAGGGTCGTGAGGCCCTGCGCCTTTGCCTACCCCCAGGATGGGCTGGATGCTGCCCAAGGAGGTTTTACCCTACCGGACGGCAAGCGATAAGAAAAGATAAGTTGCCGGAGCTCGAGCAATTGCCCCATCAATTTTTAAGAGTTATCTCCCTCGAGCGACCAAGCCTTGGTTGAGAGGCCTGAGCGCGGAAGGACCGGCACGAGACTGGTTGCGCCCTCATTTCGTTTCGAGTCCGCTCAACGACTTGAGTGTGCTACACCCCGAGTAGCGTCCTCACTTTGTTTCGAGCTCGCCCGGCACCCTAAGCGTGTTGCGACCGCAGTCGCACCGCTTACTTTGCCTTGAGCCTGCTCAACAACCTGAGTGTGCGGCAACCAGCCGCGGCGAGGTTTCTTGCCGGTGGTAGCCCCGCCAGCGGGTCGCTGACGTCCCGCACTCGGCGCCCGTGGCAAGGCGGAGGCCTACGCCGGCAAGTCCCCGAAAGCGTAGGGCGGAAACAAACAAGGCGCCGGTCAAGTAGAGGAGATAACAGTGCGATGCATTGCCTAAGATAAAAAGTTATATTACAAAATGCCTTACTGCTGCTCTGACCAGCCGTTTCCATGGCATATTTAACAGTGGCAGGGAAAGGAGATAAAAGAAAGGGGCAGGCGGCCTAGTCCACGCGGTCGCCCTCGATCCTCTTGACCCCGGCCGCCTTCTTGACGATAGGGGCGATGAGGGCCTGGATCCCCGTCAGGTCTGCGTTCTCCGGCAAGGGCCTGAGGACGTTGGTAAGCCTGATGTCGGGATTGCGGAAAACGATCTTCACCAGCACCCTCTCGAGGGCCCCGGAGATGGCCTCCCGCGTCTCGTCGGCCCGCTCCTTCGGAAGCGACGTTCGGAGGTGCTAGAGCGCCTGCACCACCCCCTGGAAGAAGGAAGTGAGCTTGGCGCTGGGCACGACGTCCTCGTCGGTGAGGGACTGGTGGCCCTCGATCCCCAGCAGCGTCAGCTCCTTGTCGATGGTGGCGGCGATGTCGACGAGGCCCTCGGTCCACCGCTCCACTGTATCCCTGAAGGTGTTCTGGGAAACGGCGGCGCGCCTCAGCAGCTCCTCGTTGCCGTCGACCTCCTTCCGTAAAGCCGCCTCCCGCTCCTTAGCGCTGTCCAGCGCCTTGCCGAGCGCCTCCAATTTCAGTTCCAGAGTGGAGTTGGAGTTCTTGGCGACGTCAAGCTCCCGGATCTTCTCGGCGAAGCGACCCTAAAGCTCACCGAGGGTGAGCGCACCCTTCTCGCGCTCCTGCCGGAGCGCGGCGAGCTCCTCGCCCTTCGCCTTGAGGTCGGAATCGAGCTGCGCCACCCTCGCCTCCAGCCCCTTCTTGGTGACCTCAGCGGCTGCAGCAGCGTCCTGCGCCTTCTTCAGGTCTCCGCTGAGCGCCCACTCGCGCGCGGCAACCTCCTCCTCGTGGTTGGCGAGGCTGGCCGTTTTCAGCACCAGCTCGCCTTCCCGCGCGGATAACTCCGCGGCGGCAAGCCTCTGCTGCTCCTCGGCCTCCCCGTCGCCCGCGGGGATATCAACGCCGTCCGCCTCCCGAGCGCCGGCAACGTCGTCGGCATCGCCATGCGCGCCCTCCTCGACGGCGACCTCATCCTCTATCGAATCCGAGGCGGGCGGGTCTGAGGGAAGGAGAAAGATCAATCGAACGAGTCAAAGGAAGAAAAGACCAAGGGGAGCTTTCCTGCGCAAGGGAGAGTTACCGGCGACGGGGTCCGAAGCCGCGCTCGCCGCGGCTGGGGGATCATTGGCCGCGTCCCCCGTCGGAAGGTCCTCCTCTTGCCGGGGGCCTTGTCTTCTTGGTCCGGCAAGCTCCTCCATCCCGTGATTATGGGGAACGGACGCCTTGAAAGCCGCGCCTCACCCCCGTTCATTTATCGAGCCGCGCCTCCGCGCCTCCCTCCACTTAAAGAGGGAACGGGCGTTTCGCCCCCACGACGCCGCGAGAAGCGCGCGCCGCCTGGGGAAGGTGCGACGGATGCGGAGTTAAGGAGCAGCGCGACCAAGGCCATGCGTGCCCGTGCACTGTTAGGGCCTGGCCCAACGACGCTCGGCACCGTGTGTGGCCCAGGCCCGGGGGCTCCTGTCGGTGTACTAAAGTAGGGGTACCTTAGTACCCCAGACTTGTGCACGGGCAGTTGTAGCACCCTGCGGCAAGGCCCGCCCAGGAAGCGCCAAGAGAAGACCAAGCATTCAAGACAAGGCCCCCGGCAAGAGGAGCTTGCCGGGCCAAGAAGACAAGGCCCCCGGCAAGAGGAGCTTGCCGGGCCAAGAAGACAAGACCCCGGCAAGAGGAGCTTGCCGGGACGACTGAGCCCATGTAATGCCATCCAAGAACAAAGTATACGAGACAGAAGATCGAGACCCCGACAAGAGGAGCTTGTCGGGAAGGCCGAACCCAGGCACCACAAGAGAAGCCCGCCACGGCGCGCTATGCGCCCCGGCAAGGCCTGATAGCCGGCAAGCTATCAGGCACAGGAAGACGACCCCCGCGGCAAGCCACTTGCCGCGGCAAATCGCCACCTCAGGACTGCGCTCCGGCTCGCCCGCCCACGCGTCGCTCCGGGGCTTCCCCCAAGGGCACGTGGCGGGGCACCGCGCAGCCTGGGGTATGCGGTGGCATGCAGCCACCATCGTGGCGAGCGGTGGCGCACCTAACGGTCCGCCTCGGTGCTGCCCGGGCGACCGTGACGGGCATTTAATGCCCTTGTCCCCTACCGTCAGAAGTAGGTATGATAACACTGTGCCGCACTGTAGCGCCACTGTTCCCGCACTGTTACAACTACCACCCCTTTTACACTTTTACCCCTTTCTCTTACGTTGACACCTATCGGTGACCCCTTTGCGCTATAAAAGGAGGCCCGTGTGCAACGTAGAGGGGGTTCCGAGGTTCGGAGATTGGGAATCCAGACAGCCATACGCTCGGTGCAGCTAGCTCTCCAAGCTCCCGAGCTCCCCAGTTCAATACAACCAAGCAGGAGTAGGGTTTTACGCGACCATCGCGGCCCGAACCTGGGTAAACCGCCCGTGTGCTCGCCTCGATCTGCTCTCTGTGCTCCCTCCGCCCCCCTCACCGGACAACGAAAGGGGCTCCGGCCCCATAGGTGCTCGCGGGGGACTCGGTCCGCCCCGACAGGTGTGGATCGAATATGGAGCGGTGTGGGCTTTGGTCAGGATTTGCTGTTTGAGGCCCTCTATATTTGGCACGCAAAGTTTGTCTCCGTACCATATTATTCCCTCATTGTCTATGACGAATTCCGGGGTCTTGCCCATACTCACTTTTCTTTTTATGCCTTCGATGCTGGGGTGTCCATGCTGAGCTTTCTTAACCTGCTCCACAAGGGTGGGTTGTACCTCCAAATTTTATACGGTGCCTTCCGGGACCATTACTAAGTTGAGTTTGGCGAATTCCTGTTGAAATTCGGGTCGCAAGTTTGGCAGACCGTCGTTGCCTGAACTGGGGTTCCGACTAAGAGCATCTGCCACTACATTTGCTTTTCCGGGATGATAGTGGATACCAACATCATAATCTTTTACCAATTCCAACCAACGTCGTTGCCGTAAATTGAGCTCTGTCTGCGTGAAAATATATTTGAGACTTTTATGGTCCGTATATATTTCACAACGATTTCCAAGTAAGAAGTGTCTCCATTCCTTGAGTGCATGAATGACTGCTGCCAATTATAAGTCATGAGTGGGATAATTTTCTTCATGTTTGCGAAGTTTCCTGGAAGCATATGCGACCACCTTGCCTTCTTGCATTAGTACACAACCGAGGCCCTTCCGGGATGCGTCACAATATACTTCAAAACTCTTGTGTATGTCTGGTACAACTAATACTGGTGCTGTTGTTAATTTCTTCTTGAGTTCTCGGAAACTCTTCTCGCATGCTTCAGTCCATACAAATTTCTTGTCCTTCTTGAGTAACTGGGTCATTGGTTTTGCTATGGTGGAGAACCCTTCAATAAATCTTCGGTAGTATCCTGCCATTCCGAAGAAACTTCGTACATCCGTTACACTGGCTGGTGGTTTCCAGCCAAGTACGGCCTTGACTTTCTCCGGGTCTACGGCAACACCTTCTTGGGTTAGAACATGGCCTAGGAAACCGACCTGTCTTAACCAAAATTCACATTTGCTGAATTTGGCGTATAACTGATGTTTCCTTAGTTCTCCTAGTACAACCATGAGATGTTCAGCATGCTCTTCTGGTGTCTTGGAGTATACCAAAATATCATCAATGAACACCACAACAAATTTGTCCATAAACTTCATAAATACTTTGTTCATGAGGTGGACAAAATATGCAGGGGCGTTTGTTAATCCAAACGGCATTACTGTAAATTCATATAGTCTGTATCTGGAGGTGAATGCTGTTTTGGGAATATCTTCTGTCCGTACTTTTAATTGGTGGTATCCCAATCTTAAATCAATCTTTGAGAAGACCTTGGCTTGAGCGAGTTGGTCAAATAGATCATTTATCCGGGGCATAGGATATTTGTTCTTGATTGTGACCATGTTGAGTGCCCGATAGTCTATACATAATCTCAGTGTTCCATCCATTTTCTTGGCAAATAAAACTGGCGAACCCCAAGGTGAGGAGCTGGCTCGTATAAATCCTTTGTCCAGCAACTCCTTTATTTGCTTCTTTAACTCCACCAACTCGGATGGTGCCATTCTATATGGCTTCTTGTAAATGGGGGTGGTTCCATGTGCTAATTCAATGCTGAATTCTATTTCCCGATCTGGCGGCATGTCTGGTAATTCTTCAGGAAATACGTCTGGAAATTCACATACTACTGGAACTTTGTTTAACTCCGAAAAGTCCACCTTGTTCAACCTTGGTTGCCGTGATATTTGCCTTTCTTGAACCGTAACTTTTATTTTCTTCCCGTGATGATGGGTAAGAATTACCGTTCGATTGAAGCAATCAATAAATCCTTTGTTGGTGGTTAACCAGTCCATTCCGAGGATAACATCTAGTCCTTTATTATCCAATACAATGAGGTTGGCATGAAACTTTAATCCCTTTAATTCAATAACCACACCTCGGCAGTAACTCTGAGTGACTTGCTTATTTCCAGGGGACTTGATGGTCATGGATTTTTCCAAAGGGAGCACCGAAAAATCGTGTTGCAAAGCAAAACTCTTTGAAATGAACGAGTGAGAAGCTCCAGAATCAAACAAAACCGTGGCAGGTATTGTGTTGACAGGAAACATACCGAGTACCATATTCGGGGCATTCGGCGCTTCCTCCTTGGTCACATGGTTTAGGTGACCCTTCTTGTGATTGTTATTGGGGTTGAAGTTGTTGCGCTTGGGTGCTCAATTATTCCCACCGTTGTTCGGCTTGGGGGTTGAGTTTCTTGGCTTTGGGCACTGTTTGGCATAGTTCCCTTCTTCTCCACATGCGTAGCACGTAACTCCTGGGCGATATGTAAACTCCTTGTCCCTTGCATGACATTTTTTGATTGGGCGCCGAACATTTGTTGTGGGCTTGTTCGCCCCATGTTTCTGAAGGTCAACCTTGTTCCGGTTGTTGCGCGCTTGGGTGGTTTGGTCCCTTTTTCGCTCGCGAAAATCCTCCAAACTGCGGCGCTCATTTTCCAAGGCGATTGCTTTGTCCATAAGCGTCTTGAAATCTCGGAAGGTGTGTACGACCAGCTGGCATTTAAGTGCCGGTGCAAGACCGTCCAGAAATTTTTCCATCTTTTTATTTTCAGTCATGCGTTCTTCATTGGCATAACGAGACAACTGAGTGAATTGACCATTGTACTCAGTTACTGTCATGCCCCTTTGCTTGAGGTCATCAAACTCCCTCTTTTTAATTTTCATAACGCTCTTGGGAATGTGCGCTCCACGAAATCCCTCCTTAAAATCCTCCCATGTGATATTATTTTCGTTGGGGTGCATGTGTAGGAAGTTCTGCCACCGTGATGCGGTTGCCCCCGTGAGGTAGTGAGGTGCATAAAGTACCTTCTCATGGTCTGAACACTGTGCAATAATTAACTTCCTTTCCATGTCTCGAAGCCAATCATCGGCCTCAAGAGGTTTATCAGTGTGAGAAAACGTTGGGGGACGCGTCTTCTGTAATTCAGACAATTTGGAGTGCTGCTGATATGGTTCACGATGATTCCCCATATTTATGACGTGGTTCATCATTTCCTGCTGCTGGCTTTGCTCATAAAGGCGACATACTTGAGAAAATGTTGTTTCAATGCCCTGCTGACTGGATTGCCCTTGTGTGAAATTATTGCTTGTATGGGTGCCATGATTCTCTTCTGGCGGTCTTGGCATAGAGCGATTCCAAGGACGATACATTTTCCACTCTGGGGTAATTTTTGCAAATACTCATGAGAAAAAATATTGAGTGGCAAGAATAAATTAATTTTCGTAAAGGCAAAAGTTTTAAACACTCCAAGATTTTTTCAAGGAAGCAAATTTTAATTGCGCATGGAGAAGGACCGCTCAGTACATATCTTACATGCAAGCAGTAATTATACAATACATCACTCAGGATGTGCGCACACATTCCTGACATGTTATTTAGGCTAGTGCACTTCTCCCAGGCCTACATGACGCGCACACAAACTACTTCTCACAACCTATGTACATATAAACATATCACACAAGCGGGCACATCGCAATGCTGCTAGGCGCACTCAGTCGGAGATGGTAAGGATTTCCCTTGGCCTGCCAAGGGTAAGACCCAGTGAAGCTGGGGACTCAACCTCCTCCTCACTAATAGGCTCTAGACGCGAAGTGCTACGTAGAGGAGTTGGAGCGTGTGCGAAGGATGGTGTAGCACAGACTGGAGTGGGTGCCATGGATGGTGTGGCACGGACTGGAGTGTGTGAAGTGGATGGCGCAGTACGGACTGGAGTAGGCGCAATGACTTGGTCAAACTCCTCCGTGGTAGGCAGGCGATGAGAAGTGGCGAGGATGGATGGTGAATAGGATGTTGAGGACGAGACGAAGGTCAGTGGTGGTGCTGTGTGGAGGAGCTCCCTCCTGTTGGCAGAACAGCCATGAATGGAGTCCATACGAGCAGCCACAAGGTCGTCCACGAGGTTGTCGAAGGCTGCCTCTAGAGCCTGGAGATACCCAACAAGCATCTCAATAGCTTCATCTCGCTCTCCCCTGGGGTAAGCGAATGCATAATGACAAGTGTATGGCACGTGGCATGGAAGGTAGCGGTAGCGACGAGTCTTCATCGAAGGGAGAACATGCCGGAGACGAGCTATCGCCTCACGGGCCGCCATCTGCATGGCATGCCTCTCCGTAGGCATGGCTCTGCCCATAAATCATAGGTGACGCGACTCCGCACGCCCTCCCTTAAATTGCACCACGGCCTGGTGCATGGACAGACTGTCGCTGATCTTGTGTTGGTAGAGTGTGAACACTGGGCGAACTGATGGCCTAATCGCGATCTTGACGATGTGGGAGAGGAGCTTGATAAACCCCTCTGGCACATTGGCGAACACCTGAGACTCGCAGTTGCTGCTAGCCATCTGCAAAAGCAGACGAAAGTTCCAAATAGTCAGCTCATAAATTTATGATGACTAACAGAAAATTTGCATAAATTTTTGCAAAAATGCAAAAATCGTACATAAGGTGCTAATAACCGATTAGCGACCGCACCTAGTGGTTTCCTGCAGTCAGCCTGGCTCTGATACCAAGTTTGTCACAACCGGTTTTCCCAATAAAATACTTATTGAGAGACCGATCCTTTTATTTCCAGTATAGGAGAATCCTCCTCACTGGTTGACAAATTCTTGATACGGAAGTCCAGTAGTACTGAAGATAATACAGGGTTGAGCTGAGGTTGCTCAACAGTTTATTACAAGCACGCCAATATTTTACATATGGGCGAATATGACACAATGGTATGGTGGCATACTACTGGCTCGCAATAATATAATGGTGGTGGATATGTCACAGTGAAGTGGGTGACATGACTCGTAGCTCATCAAGCGTCGGAGTGAGGCTTGACGATTTATTTGGGTAGCGGAAGTGGGTATAATACAAGTGAACAACTCCACGGTCACACGGGACTGACTGGGACTCCTCTAGGCGTCGGACTCGCTATCGAACTCTTCATCCATAAGACCGCCTTCGTCAACATCTGGCCAAATCAACAAGCCAGGTGAGTACTTTGAATGTACTCGCAAAACAGTTCGGACATAAGATATAACAAATGTAAACATGAAGCGCATGAGCAGGTCAGTATGCATAATCAAACAATAGATTTGCATCGCATGATAAATAAAAGGAAATCGGGCGGTAATCCTCCCGAAATCCCAATACGAGTAACTGAAGACCGACTGGGTGTCTGAAGAGACGCCCCGAAAGGTATAACAATTTAACGTGCCGCAGTCGGGCGTCGGTGCGACACCACATAAAGGGCTTGTATCGAAAGTAATAACAGCAATGCCACAGTCGGACGTCTGAGCGACATCACATAAAGGGCTTATATCGAAATTAAATAACACCAATGCCATAGTCGGACGTCTGAGCGACATCACATAAAGGGCGTATATCGAAAGTAAATAACAACAATGCCACAGTCGGACGTCTGAGCGACATCACATAAAGGGCTTATATCGAAAGTAAATAACAACAATGCCACAGTCGGACGTCTGAGCGACATCACATAAAGGGCTTATATCGAAAGTAAATGACAACAATGCCACAGTCGGACGTCTGAGCGACATCACATAAAGGGCTTGTGGTTTATCCTTCGTGTTGAAATAGTTCATGAATATATATTATCATAAATAAATACTCAGCACATAATCATAAAAACTGGTTAGTCCATCCACAGGAATAATCATTCAGCCGAGTTTACCGCTCATGTTTCTCACCGGAAGTCTTTTTGCGGAGACTGACGCTGAGACTGACAAGGACGAGTCGAACACAATCCTTGACCATGGATAAGGATACTTGGATGATTTATGACTCTGCAGAGTTTGTACCTTTTAACCACAGCCGACGGATTTCGGTAGTCACAAGGACTAGTTCCGTCTACGGAGTTTCAGAAGAAACACATCTAACCAGTACACACCATTTCCACTTTCCGCTGCCAGGAATCACCCTAGGCAACGTTCAACAAAAACTCTAAGACGGGGAGGTCACAACCTCGAATAGCATGGGATCAAATTTATATCGCGCGCTCTAAGGGGTGCCCCCCTCTCGGTCCCAACCGGAAACACCCATGCCCCCTGACCGAATGACTGGCTTCAATCCAGGGCCATGGAACCATCATCATGGCCTCTCTATTTGGTGTGTACGCGGAAAGAGGTTTGCAACTTACTAAACCATATTCTGAAGAAAACATGTGGCAGTATGAGAAAAAGGACGGATGGCAACATGACTTGATTCACGTTAACACCGGAGTTGAATGGTTTGGCATAAGACTGGCATGCTTCAACAATACCATCTTACCACCTCTCATGTCACCACATGATTATGAAAACTCACTTCGAGAACACGTCAAGTTTCGAAGCTTCACTTGTAATGGCCTTGCATGTAACATAACATTTTTACCGATGTTCATATGAGCATGCCATGAAATAACTACTCTAGCAAACATGCAAAACATCCATCATATCAAAGGTTCAAACATGCTTGCCTGGTTCGGAGAAGTCGGAGTCGAGCTTGGTGAGGTTCGCGGTTCCGCCACCTCCTACGGTATCTATGGTTAACAGAAAAATACGCACTAACGTAAATACCGTGTGTGCAAAAAAAGTGTCCCAAATATTTTTCAAATAAATATGATAAAAAACTAGACAAAAAAATAAAGATGACAGAAAAAAGATTCAAGTTAAAATCATCTTTTGTTTAAAAGTTATAAGGGTTTTTGTCCAGGGACCTTTTTGTAATGAAACAGAGACTTTCCTGGGGGCTGAGCAGAAAAAGCCAGAAAAACTTTTCAGACTGAAAGCGTATTTGCCCGAAGGCGCTTTCCAGAGAAAGCAGTTCGTAATAAACAAAGAGACTGGCGAGGGGGTCCCACTTGTCAGGTTTGAAAATTTGAAAGGGGAAACAGAGCGCGCCGGCGCCCGAAGTTTGCGGTGGTCGCCGGCGGCGATCCACGGCGAGGCAGGGGAATCGGGAGGTACCTACGGGTTCAGGGTGCTCTTCCGCGTCGGTGGGTGGTGGTGGTGGTCATCGGCTAGCACCACGTCGACGACGGCCTCAACTCCGGCGGACGGTGGCTCGAGTGGTGTTGGATCTCGTCGGGGAGGGCTGCAAGCTACAAATTGGGGTGTGGGTTAGGAGCGTGGGTGCATCAGAGGGTCCCTGACGTGGATTGGGGGGCAGCGGTGGCCTCACCGGAGTGAATCGAGTTGGAACCCGAGGCGGATCGAGGCGGCCAGAGACGGAGAAGAGGACCTCCTCGAGGCCCTCCTGGCGGCTGGGTGTGGCTCTGGGGAGGTGGAGGGAGCGGTGCTGGTCGAAGGCGAGCTCGGGGTGGTTATTTATAGCCATCCCGAGGCGGTGCCCGAGAACGGGATAACGCCGGCGTTGATTACAGCGAGGCGGCGGTTGGTCGACAAGGCTAGGTGTTCGGGCAGCTACGTGGAGGTCTACTGGTTCCACTCTCTTGGTAACCTTGATGGGATTAGGCCTGCTCCATGGTCTCGACGGAACGGCGCTCCGCGGACCGGTCGGCGGCAAAGAGCGCGCCCTGTGCACGCCAGGCCACGGCGACGGTGCTGCGGTGCGTGCAGGGGAGCAGACGGCCACGCGGAGGCCTCGGGTGGTTTGGGCGGTGTCGGACAGCGCCGAAAGCTACAGCTGCACCCTATCGGCCGCCACGGGTGGCTCTGCCACCGCAGAAGTTGCCGGCATCGGCGAGGCACGCTGCCACCGACACCTGCTCCCGTCCAAGAGAGCGTGCGGAGCTCTGGATAAGGAGGGGGTGCAGTGCGCAAGGTGCCAAGCGTGCACTGGTGAGATCGATGCCCGGTTTCTGAAGAAAACGACACTGACGGCGCACTGTTTGTCTGAATTTATCTGAACTTGATAGGAACAGTGCACGCCATGTGTTCGACGGATTGATTTTGGCATGTGCAGAATTTTCCTTGAGCTTATCTTTGGTGGGATGGCCTCTCAGTGCACCTAGGGGCTGCCTGATTTGTGGTAGAACTTTTGGGGAAAGAAAAATATGAATTTCACCAAAAATGATGAATCTGGTCCAAACTTGCAGGGAGCAAAATTTGAAATATTTGAACTGAAGTAGAGTGGATCAAGATGGATCTTGGTTGGGGGTGCTAAGGACTAGCCAGGGGAGTTGGTTTGGGGTCAAAACTCAAATTTAAAATGGTACTTCCTTTGAAAAGCACCTAGATCCAAAATAAAAGGCAGAATTAGTTTTGGAGCAAAATAAATGGAATAAAAATTCAAAAATGGGTTGGACTTGTTGGGAATGAATACTAGACTTGTCCCAAAGTGGAGGGAGAGGTTATGGAGGGCAGATGTCAAAATGAGACATGGTAAAAGAGGGTAAGATCTTGAATGAGAGGAGGATAACCCAAATCCTTAGAGTTTCTTTTTAGTAGAAAATATTTTAAAAATAAAAATTTTGTAGAAACCAGATAAAGAGAAGAGCTCTCAAGACCAAAAATCCAAGTTGAGAGGAGCACCAAAGTTGGTTGTCACAAACGTTTTGAGAGGAAGAGTTTTTAAGAAAAGTTTTTGGGACACTCCCTTCCAAATCAAATAAAGATTTTGATAAATAAAAAATCAAAATTTTTGGAGTGTCACAAGCTAGCCCGCCGCAGGACGTGTTTCCTCCGCGGGGCCGAGAAGCCACCCACCTTGGTCTCCTCTTCGGCCGACTCCTCGACCACGTCTTCAACAAGGGGAGCCCCAGCGCCGGCGTCGCTGGCTTCCCCGGCAGACCCCGCCCACTCGGCAAGCTCTTTCTCTTTTGTGGCCGTGTCGGCCTCGTCCTCCACGGTGCCGAAGTTGTCGGCCTCCTGGGAAAGTGCCACCTCCTCTGCCCTGGCGGCAATATGTGCCAGCTCCGCCTTGGTGGTGTCGTGGATGAGCAGCGACTCATCACGGACATACCTCTCCGACAAGTTGTCAAAGACGGCTTGCACCCGCTCCGCTTTTGGCTCGGCCCAGCTTGGATCGAGGCCATGTGCGTTGAAGTCCGGCATCATGGCGATGATGGCGGTCTGGCAAGAGTTGTTGCTCAACGGGACCACTCCCGCTGGCAACCCAAACAGAGACCCGCCGACCCTGATGGCCTTGCCGGCCTTCTCGGCCTTGCCGGTCCTCTCGACCCCGCCGTCCTCATTCAACTTGAGCTGAAAGAGCCTCTGGCAAAAATGGGCATGCCCTAGCATCGTGAAATTGTGCTTCAAGCCAGGGCAGAGCCTCATGATGTCAGCCGCTGTCGGTGTACTAGAGTAGGGGTACCCTAGTATCCCGAACTTGTGCACGGGCAGTCGCAGCACCCCGCGGCAAAGCTTGCCGGGTGACCGCCAGGTAGGGGGCGTCGAGGTTGTGTGAACCTCATCCGGCGTTCACACGAGCTAGATCTTCATCATCTTCATCAACATGCCGCCAAAGAAGAAGGCTTCGGAGGCGGCTGCTCCGTCCGCGACAAACCCACCACCGCCGGAGCAAACGGCTGGTGGGGTGGACGCCGGCGGAGGAATGGGCGTTGACGAGGGAGCTCACGGTGCCGCCAGGTCCAAGGACAAGGCCGCGCAGACCTCGGCGTCCGTACATCCATCGCGCTCATCTCAGGAGGCGCGGAACCGGCGGCGTCATGGTACTCACGGTACCATACGCTCGTTGGACCCAGATCGAGCTGGTGGATCTCGGGATGCTCAAGGCCAGCATGCACGCCAACATGCTGGCACGAGCGAGGCACGGTCGCCTGGACGGGATACTGCTCCTTCTAACATAGTTAGAAGTTCGAGCATATCCCGCTCCACACACCGTTCGCCACCGCTACCCGCCACTCCAGCGGAAGCTTTGGCGCGAGCTCAACTGCTCCTAGACTACCCTCCAACGGCGGACAAGATCGACGACTGGAGGGCCACCATTCAGAGTCTCATCGGCTTTGCCAACGACGACACTCCACGGCAGCCGAGTACATCGCAGCCGCGGCGAGCCAGCCAGGCACGGGCCGATGGCGACAAGACCGGTGGGGGTGCAACCACCGCGCACTCCCCGCCGTGAAGGCCAAGATCGCCACCTCACCGGATCCACCTCGACAGCGACTCCACCGCGTCATCGGACCCACGAGCTCGTCGCGATCAACGCCAAGTTCTTAACGAACGACAGCAAGAAGACGCTCGTACTCGCATCGAGCGCCGAAGAGAAGCGCGGCGTCAATCAGACCAGCGCGCTGGGCCCTCTGTTGACATGCATGCGCCAGGGGAACTAGGCGACTTACGGTACGTGGTAGGTTGCCCTGCGTTTACCCGTGAGCTGCGGCAAGTCTAGTGGCCCAGCACAAAGAATTTCAAGCCAGACGTACCGGAGAAGTACGACGGCAAGTCGCATCCATCGGAGTTCCTCAGCATCTACACCATCGCGGTGCAAGCTGCCGGGGGACGGGACGACAAGATCCTTGCCAACTACTTCCCGCTGGTGCTCAAGCCCAACGTCAGGTCCTTGCTCATGCACTTGCCGGACAACTCCATATCCTCTTGGGCAGACCTATGCCATCAGTTTGTCGGCGCCTTCACAGGTGGCCACAAACCTCATGGCCAAGAGAGTGACCTTCATCTGCTCACCCAGAAGGAAGGAGAGCCCCTGCGCAAGTACATTCAGAGATTCAGCCATGTACAGCGCAACATCCCAGATGTCCACCCTGCCGCGGTTATCAGCGTGTTCCATCAGAACGTGCGTAACCGCAGGATGCGGGAGGAGATGGCGATGTGCAAGATCAGAGACGTCAGTGAGCTGTATGCCCTGGCCGACAAGTGTGCACGTGCTGAGGAAGGGAGGAAACTCCCTGGAGAGAATACAGGAGCAGGAGGATCTGACAGCGAGGATGCTGCCCCGGCAAAGAAAAACCAGCGGCGGAACAACAGGAAGAGGAAAGGCAAAGATGTACTAGTTGTTGAGCAGTCCGGCAACGAAGGTGGAGCCAAGAAAGCTAAAGCTGGTAGCTCCGGCAAGGAGGTTGCCGCATGCACCAACTGCCAAGCTGTGGCGGCCGCCGACAAGCAGGACGGCACCAACAAACAGTACTGCAAGATCCACCGCACTAAGGGCCATGACCTCCAGAGCTGCAAGAATGTCGAGCAGCTTGTCGAGCTGCAAAAGGCCGAGTACGAGCGATGCGACAAGGAGAAAGCCCAAGGAGGTGCTGGAGGATCCGGCATGAAGCGACCCAGCCGGGGAGGACGCCGCGACAAGGCCAAGCAGCGGCAAGGAGACAGACCTCCCCGCGGCCGCGACAAGGATGAAGATGACGACAACGACGAAGACATGGATGATGATGAGACCAGTGAGCAGGAGTTCCAGAAAGCCACAGAGGTCTTGTGCGTTGACGGTGGTGCTTCTCTGCATACTTCACACCGCCAACTCAAGCAGTGGGTGCGGGAAGTAAATGCGGCAGAACCACCCATCGAGTCACGCAAGCTTCTGAAATGGTCCAGCACGCCTATCATCTTTGATATTGAGGACCACCCTGATCGCACAACTGCGGTCGGGTGCTTGCCGATGTTGGTTTCACCAACTATCCGCAACCTCAAGGTCACTAAGATGCTAGTCGACGGCGAGGCCGGCTTGAACCTGATCTCCTCCGCTGTGCTCAGGAAACTCCAGGTCCCTGACAGCGAGCTCGAAGAGACCGACACATTCCAAGGAATCAACCCGGGAAGGAGCAAGCCGAAGGGGAAGATCACGTTGCCGGTAACATTTGGCAGCAAGTTGAACTTCAGAACTAAGAGGGGCACTTTTGACGTTGCCGATTTTCCATTGCCTTACAATGGGATTCTCGGCCGTCCAGCGCTCGCCAAGTTCATGGCAGCCTCTCACTATGCATATAACATGCTGAAGATGCCAGGCCCGATAAGCGTCATCTCTGTCCCTGGCGACAAGAAGGATGCTCTTATCTGTGCCGACAAGATTTACCGGGAAGCGGCAGCCGCAACGGATCGCAAGTCACTTGCCGCTGAAGCTCCCGGGGGGAAGAAGAAGACCAAGTCCGGCAAGAGTTCTGATGCCCACTCCGGCAAGCGCACCTCTTTGGAGTGCTGCGCTACCGTCGAGGACGCACCATCGAGCTCCACCGGCAAGTGTAAGAAGACAATGGCAGCTCCGCCAGAGACCAAGAAGGTGTCCGCCAAGGAGGACGGAACTGGTGGTACCTTCACCATCAGTGCCACTCTCGACCCTAAATAGGAAAGCGCGCTCATTGCTTTCCTGCGGGCAACCGTCTGACATCCCCGGTGTTCCTAGGAAAATAATTGAGCACCACCTTGCCATCTGTCCTCATGCGCGGCCCGTCAAGCAGAAAGTCAGGAAGCAAGCAGTGGAGCGCCAAGAATTCATCGCAGAAGAGATCAAGAAGTTGGAAGCGGCAGGCCTTGTCAGAGGAGTGCTCCATCCTACGTGGTTGGCCAATCCTGTAGTCGTGCGCAAGGCAAACAGGAAATGGAGGCTTTGTATCGACTTTACCGATGTTAACAAAGCTTGTCCCAAAGACCCATTTCCCTTGCCGCGGATTGACCAGATTGTTGACTCCACGGCCGGATGTGACTTGCTTTCATTTCTTGACGCATACTCAGGATACCATCAGATCTTCATGGCAGAAGAGGATGAGGAGAAGACCGCATTCATCACTCCATGTGGCACGTACTGTTTCAAACGGATGCCTTTCGGTTTAAAGAATGCTGGTTCAACATTCGCAAAGGTAGTTCATACCGCTTTTGAGCCACAAATACACAGAAATGTGGAAGGCTACATGGATGACATAGTGGTCAAGAGCAAGGACAAGGCAACTCTGATTCAAGATTTAGAAGAGACTTTTGCAAATCTGCGCAAGATCAGCCTCAAGCTCAACCCCGAGAAGTGTGTGTTTGGAGTCCCTTCCGGCAAGCTTCTCGGGTTCTTCGTGTCTCAGCGGGGAATTGAAGCCAATCCCGACAAGATCAAGGCCATTGAGCAGATTGAAGCACCAAAGCGCGTCAAGGATGTACGAAGACTTGCCGGTTGTGTGGCAGCTCTCAGCAGGTTTATCTCTAAGTCTGCTGAGCGCGCCCTGCCATTTTTCAAAATATTGAAAAAGGCAGGTCCAATGAAATGGACTCCGGAAGCGGAGGCTGTGCTGCAAGACTTGAAGAGATACCTGTCCTCCACTCCAATACTTATCGCACCTAAGCCACAAGAGAAGTTGCTGCTGTATCTGGCGGCAACCAATCAAGTGGTTAGTGTTGCGTTAGTAGTGGAGAGGGAGGCAGATGATGAGCCAGCAACCACGGCAGGCCCATCCAACGACAAGCAGGGGGCTTCCCCGACAAGCTCTGGTCCCGGCAAGGATGGATCTGCGCAGGCGCATGAGGAGATACAGAAGAGAATGGTGCAGCGCCTAGTTTACTTCGTCAGTTCCCTTCTGCAGGGGGCTAGGTCAAGGTACTCTGGTGTGCAGAAATTGCTTTTCAGCCTTCTCATGGCCTCGAGAAAGCTGCGCCATGACTTCCAAGCACATGAGATCACAGTTGTCACTCGTTTTCCGCTGAAGAGGATACTGCAGAATCCAGAAGCGACAGGCAAGATTGTTGAGTGGGCACTGGAACTGTCAAGCTTTGGCCTCAAGTTTGAGAGCACTTCAACTATCCAAAGCAGAGCATTGGCAGAATTCATAGCAGAGTGGACGCCAACACCAGATGAAGAAATTCCAGAAACGAGCATCCCCGTCAAGGAAGCAAGCAAAGAGTGGCTGATGTACTTTGATGGTGCCTTCTCGCTGCAAGGCGCCGGTGCTGGTGTGCTACTTGTCGCACCCACCGGAGAGCACCTCAAGTACATAGTCCAGATGCACTTTCCCAAGGAGCAAGCAACAAACAATACTGCAGAGTATGAAGGTTTGCTTGCCGGTCTCAGGATCGCGGCAGACCTTGGAATCAAGAAGCTCATTGTCAGGGGTGACTCGCAGCTCGTCGTCTGCCAAGTGAATAAGAGTTATCAGAGTCCGTTGATGGAAGCCTACATTGATGAAGTAAGAAAGCTAGAAGAACGCTTTGACGGCCTACAGATGGAACATGTTCCAAGAGCTCAGAACGACATTGCCGATGGCCTGTCAAAGTGCGCAGCACTTAAGTTACCTGTGGAACCAGGGATCTTTGTGCTCAAGCTGACTCAACCGTCTGTAACACCATCAACTGGATAGAGCAAGAAGAGGAAGTTGATTTCTGGTGACTATTTTCTGGCAGAGCTTCCTGAAGCCGCCGCCAAGAAGGTCCCCAAGATCAACACCAAGAGTGCTGGGGAGCAGTCTGCTCCGGCAAACCCCAGGGTTTGTTCCATTGAAGCAGATGCTCCCGACAAGTTTTGCTTCGGCAAGCTTGCCGGGGAACGTCACGCTCCGGCTGAGCCGCAGGTTCTCGCCATAGAAGCGGATGTTCCCACAGCACCAGATGTGCCTTTAGTCCTTGTTGTCGAGCCGCAAGCTCCAGCATGGGCACAGCAGATTGTCCGTTTCCTTCAGACAGGAGAACTTCCCGAAGAGCAAGAAGAAGCGGAAAGAGTAGCCCGGCAGTCAAGTATGTACTAGTTTGTCGACAACACACTGTACAGAAGAAGACTCAACGGTGTGAAATTGAAGTGTATTCACCGGGAAGATGGACACAAGCTATTGGCAGAGATACATGGAGGCATATGTGGTCACCACATTGGCGCGAGAGCACTTGCCGGCAAAGCATTCCGGCAAGGTTTCTTTTGGCCGACAGCCCTCCAGGATGCAACTGCACAAGTAACCAAGTGTGAAGCGTGCCAGTTCCATTCCAAGCAGATACACCAGCCAGCTCAAGCTCTCCAGACGATCCCTTTATCCTGGCCATTTTCGGTCTGGGGGCTCGACATCCTCGGCCCCTTCCCCCGAGCAGTCGGGGGCTTTGAATACTTGTACGTTGCAATCGACAAGTTCACAAAGTGGCCGGAAGTGGAAGCAGTGAGGAAGGTGACAGCACAGTCAGCAGTCAAGTTCTTCAGGTCGATTGTTTGCCGCTTCGGGATCCCTAACAGGATCATCACCGACAACGGTACGCAATTCACAAGCCGCACCTTCATGCAGTACGTCCAAGATCTTGGCGCCAAGGTCTGCTTCGCTTCTGTTGCTCACCCCAGAAGCAACGGTCAAGCGGAGAGGGAAAATGCTGAAGTGCTGCGTGGGCTCAAGACCAGGACTTTCGACAGGCTGCACAAGTGCGGAAGAAACTGGATTGAGGAGCTACCGGTGGTTCTTTGGTCGATCAGGACGACGCCAAATCGAGCCATTGGCCAGACACCTTTCGCTCTAGTCTATGGAGCAGAGTCAGTTCTCCCCACGGAACTCGTATACGGGTCACCTCGAGTGCTCGCTTATGATGAGCTTGAGCAAGAGCAGCTGCGACAAGAGGACGCGCTGCTCCTTGAGGAGGACCGTCTTCAGGCTGCTGTACGAGGTGCTCGCTACCAGCAAGCCTTGCGCCGCTACCATAGCCGCAAAGTTAACGCCAGAAGTCTCGAGGAAGGCGACCTTGTTCTTCGGCGCGTTCAGTCCGCCAAGAATTCCAACAAATTGACGCCAAAGTGGGAAGGCCCTTACCGGCTGAAACGAGTCACTAGGCTTGGCGCTGTCCGCCTTGAGACCGAAGATGGCATTCCGGTGAGCAACTCCTGGAACATTGAGCATCTTCGTAAGTTTTACCCGTAAGGCGCGGTTGCCGGACCCTGTTCTGGCAACCACCTTTTGTACAAGTCTTGCCGCTGTTGCATGTAATCCTTTGTACAAAGCCAGGCGCAGACCCTGTGCATAAATAAAGCTCATGTGCTCCGCACATCTTGTCAATTTCATGCTCTTTATTTTTTGCATGAGTTATCTGACACTTTGTGCAGCGCCAACCCCCGGTAAGCAATAACGAGCCATAAGGCTCCATATCTTTATTTTCTCTTCTTTCTTTTATCTCATGGAAAGGAAGGTTCCCTCGCCCACAAGTTTGCCGGGGGGGGGGGGGGGAGGAGAAGATAATAGTATGGACTAGGCGTCGTTCAAGAAAGTTTCGCCTTGCCGGGAAGCAAACAACAGAAAAGCTAAGTTGCCAAAGTTTGAGCAAACAGATTTTTTAAATTTTGAAGTTATCTTCCTTGAACGACCATGCTTTGTATGGAAAACCTATGCGCGGAGGAATCAGCTCGTGGCTAGTTGCGCCCTTACTTTGTTTCGAGTCCTCTCAACAACTTAAGTGAGCTGCGACTAGTTGCGACAAGGTTTCTTGTCGGTAACGGCACCGCCAGCAGGCTACTGACGTCCCGCACTCAGCGCTCGCGGCTAAGGTGCCTGCGCCGGCAAGTTCCCTAAAAGCGTAGGGCAAAAACATACAAAGGAAGGAATCAAGTAAAGGAAATAACATAGCAATCACTACCCAAAATAGAGTTATATTACAAGATAGCTTGTCGCGGCTCTAATAGATTGTTTTCATAACATGACCAGCAGCGACAAGAAAAGAAGAAAACGGGCGGCCTAGTCTACACGGTCGCCCTCGACCCTCTTGATCCCGCTCACCTTGTCCACAATGGGTGCGACAAGGGCCTTGAGCGCCTCCATATCAGCTTCCGGCGGCAAGGTCCTGAGGACGTTGGTGAGGTTGAGGCCCGGGTTGCGGAAGGCCACCTTCACCAACACTTTTTGAAGAGCTCCCGCGCAGATCTTGCGCGAATCATCGGCCAGCTGCTTTGGGATCCTCTCCCGGAGTCGCTGGAGAGCCGTCGCCACGCCTTTGAAGAACAAGGTGAGCTTGGCGCTGGATTGGAGGTTCTCATCGGAGGGATACCCGAGATCCTCCATCCCCAGCTGCGCTAGCTCCCTGTCAATATTTGCGGCAGCGTTCACAAGACTCTCCGTCTAGTGCTCCACAGTCTCCCTGAAAGTGTTCTGGGTGACAGCAATACTCTCCAGCAGCGCCTTGTCGGCCTTGATCTCCTCCTTCAAGGCCACCTCCTGCTCCCTGGCACCGTCCAGCGCCTTGGTCAAAGTGGTCAGCTTCAACTCAAGATCTGCGTTGGAGTCCTTGGCAGCGCTGAGCTCCTTGTCCTTCTCGGCGAGGCGGGCCTGCAGCTCTGAGTGGCTGTGGGCGTCCTTCTCCTGCTCACGCTTGAGCGCGGCAAGCTCCTCGCCGCTTGCCTTGAGATCGGCCTCCAGCTGTGCCACCTTCGTCTCCAGCTCCTTCTTGGCGGCCTCGGCAGCTGCGGCAGCGTCCTCCGCTTGCTTGATAGCTCCGCCGAGTGTTCGCTCGTGCGCGGCGAGCTCCTCCTCGTGGCTATCAAGGTTGACCTTCCGCTGCGCCAGCTCGCCCTCCTGCGCAGACAGCTTCTCGGCGGCAAGCCGCTGCTGCTCTTCGACGTCAGCCTTCTCGAGGAGGAAGGCCTGCTGCTCCTCATCGAGCCGCTCCCGCTCCTCCGCCAGAGACCGGAGAGCTTCCTGGTTGATACCTCGGAGCTCCTCCGCGCGCTTCTCAATATCTGCTCCCGCCTTCGCGGCAAGCGCTTCGCGGGATTCCAGCTTGGCTTGCCGGGCGTGGTAGAGCGACAACAGCTTCCGCAACAGCCACTCCTCCTCGGGCTCGCCGTTGCTGCTGCTTGGCGCATCAACCAGCGTCAGCCCAGGGGAAGCGAGCACCTCTACGTCAAAGCTTTCTCCTTCGACCGGCGCCCTGGACGTTGACGCCCATGGGAGGTTGATGAAGACGCCATCGCCGGCCTTCAAGTAGACGCCTAGCTGGGGCTCTCCGGAGCCTGGCGCTGCGGCAGCGGTGGAAGGGTCGGCGGTCGGCGTAGCGCCTGGCGCTCCTGCGGCCTCAGGGCCGTCAGTGCGATCGCCAGACCCCTCGTCAGCTGCTGCGGCGGCAGCCTTGGCGGCCTCTTCACCGGCGGGATCATCAGCGCCGGCCGCTTCTTCGGTGGCGGCGGCGTCGTCGACAACAATCTCGGTCTCCATCGGCTCCGCAGTAGATGGGTCTGACGGCCAGAAAAGGAAGAAAATTCAAGCAAATATCCAAAAAGAAGATCAAACGAAGAAGAACCCAAGGGAAGTTTCGAAGCAAGAGGATTACCTGTACCGGGCTCTGCGGTAGTGGTCTCCGCCGCCGGGGGGGGGCGCTGATGCTGTCCCTTGCCGGAGACTTCTCCCTTGCCGGAGAGCTCCCCCTTGCCGGAGAGCTCTCCCTTGTCGGAGGATTCTCCCTTGCCGGAGAACTCTCCCTTGGCGGTGTGGTCGAAGCAGATGGCATGTCGGGGGCGGTCTCCGGACGCTCGTGGTGGGGCTGCTCTGCTCCTACACAAACCAACAGTCAGATATCAGCAAACAAAGAGTATCCATGCACGCCTAACAGCGGGAAGCGAACCATATACTTACGCTGGGGGCTGCGCTGGGGGCTGCTCTGAAAAACAGTTGCCGGGTCCGGCAAGTTTGTCTCGGGCGCACCCCCTGCTGACACGGTGGGGTCGTCCTCGATGACAATCACCGGGACCTTGGCTCTCTTTGCCGCTCTCTGGGCCAGAGTCCTAAAAGGGGATGAGTTCAGAGTAAAGCAAATGAGATACAAGACAAAACAGCAAGAATTGAAGAAATACAAGTACAACAAGAATCTTACTCTTCTTCTTCCTCGTCGGAGCTGAGCGCGGAGAAGTCGAAGCCTGGCTCACCTCCGGCGCGAGGAGGCGGAGGAATAGGATCCCTTGGCCGCTTGATAGGAGCTGGAGCGGCGGACCGGGAGGACCCCGCTTCAGTTGCCGCAGCAGCATGAGGTGCTTCCGCGGCAACAGAACTTGCCGCGGTGGAGCGTGTCATGCGGCGCGGCCGGGGTCGACTCGTCTGCCGCTCCGCTGCGTCCCCGGCCTTGAGGAGACGCCTTCTTGGTGGAGCCGGGGGCTCTGCTTGTGGAGCTGGGGGCTCTGCTTGCAGCAAGCTGCCCGAAGATGAGGAGGAAGAGGAGCCGATCTCCAACGAGCCGCTCGTATCCTCGGCAGGCTCGCCCGGCCCGACATCAGGCCCGGCAGGCTCTTCCTCGCCAGCAAGCCCCTCTCGCTCGGCGAGGCTTGCCACCTCTACTGCCTCTGCCTCCTCCACGGTGAATCCAAACTCGCCCGCGGCTGCGGCTGCCGCCACCTCTTCCAGCATAGTGGCGATGCGTTTGATCTCCTCGTCGGTGGTGTCCCGGGTGAGGCCTTTCTGCTCGTCGGAGCGGATCGGCACTTCTACCAAGCCATCGAAGAACGCCTGCACGACGTAGTCTGCAGGCTCTATCCAAGCTGGATCAATTCCATGCGAGTCGCACAGCGGCATCATTGCACGGATGTGGTCGAGCGAGGAGTTGTTGCACAGCGGAACGACGCCCCTCGGCAACCTGAACACTTCGGGATGCTGAGGGTCATACTTGAACAGCTCCTGGAGCATCGCGTTGAGCTCTAGAACAGTGAAGTTGAAGTTGAGGCCCGGACGCAACCTCATGATATCCGTCGCGTTCTTGAACTCCCAGGCGGGTCTCCTCCTCTCCTGCAGGGGGGCGATGCGGCGGCGAAGGAAATTTGCGCCAACTGCGCCTACAGTGAGCCCGGCAAGCCTGAGGCGTTGGATCCGGGCGACGGCAATCTTCAGCCTGTCGTCTTCCGGGGCCACGTTGCTCCAATCGCTGCTGCGCACTACTGGAGTTTGGCGTCGGGCGGTAAACGGCTGCGGGTTCTCCTCGACAATCCAGCACCAGTCCGCCCTCCATTCCTCCCACTTGCTGCAGAACTCTCCCTCCAGATAAGCATCCTTCTTGCCGGCTTTTGAGATCCAGGCGATTCCGCCGGATAAAGGCTCTCCTTTCTCAACTCGGGGCGAAAAGAAGTGGCGGAAAAGGGCTACATTTGGGTGGACTCCGACAAAGTTTTCGCAGAGATGTGCGAAAACTGCCATGGTCAGGACAGCATTGGGGGTGAAGTTAAGGAGGCGGAGCCCATAGGTGTTCATGATATCGCAGAAGAATTCAGAGAAAGTCGGGCAAAGCCCGCAATAGAAGAACAAGGCGAAGAAGGGGTACCCAGTTGGAGCCATTTTCCAAGCGGCGGCTGGGAGTACCTTCGTGCGCGGGTGCGCCCGCGTCTCCGTCGACCAAAAGAGGTAGTAGTACTCCCTCGGATCCCCCGCGGTAAGCTTGGGGGGGGGAAGATGGCCCGCTCCTTTCGCAGCGCCGCGAGCCACTGCGCTTCGGCCGACTTCACGACCTTCCCCTTATCGGCTTTTGGAGCCATGGCGGAGGTGGTGAGGGAGGTCGACGGTGTTGGTGGTGCTGGTGGCGACGGGGGGCGGAGCGCTGCTCTCTTTCGGCTTTGGGAAGAAGGGGAGTGGCGGAGATTTTCGAGGATTGGAGTAGCAACGGGCGGATGGGCGAACTGCCCCTGTTTCCCCTGCTTATAAGGGGGGAGGGGGCGTACGTTCCGCCTTTCCGAATAAAGAAGCCACCCACGACCTCTCCCATGACGCCGCAATCGACGCGTGCCGTTCGGGGAGGGGGCGGTGGATACGGAGAAAGATACGGCATGACCCAGGCCGCGCGTGCCCGTGCCCTGTTTAGGGCCTGGCCCAACAGCGCTCGGCACCATGTATGGCCCAGGCCCGGGGGCTCCTGTCGGTGTACTATAGTAGGGGTACCCTAGTATCCCGAACTTGTGCACGGGCAGTCGCAGCACCCCGCGACAAAGCTTGCCGGGTGACCGCCAAGGTCCTCTGTGGTTCCTTTGGAGCCATTCAAGAACAAAGTATTCAAGCCAAGGAGACAAGGCCCCGGCAAGAGGAGCTTGCCGGGAAGGCCACTCAAAGCACAAGACCCCGGCAAGAGGAGCTTGCCGGGAAGGCCAACCAACGCATCTCAAGGAACTCGCCGCGACGCGCCACGCGTCCCGGCGAGGCCCGGTGAGCAGCAAGCTTCCGGATGCGACAAGACAACGACTGCGGCAAGGCGCTTGCCGCGGCAAGATATCACTCCATACCCACGCTCCAGCACATCCACCAACGTGTCGCTCGGGGACCCTTCCAGGCGTACGTGGCGGGAGGCTGTGTAGCCAGCGGTACGCGGTGGCAAGCGGCGCTGACAAGATTGCCATCATGGCGAACGGTGGCGTCCCTGACGGTCCCTTTTCTGCACTGTTTGGGCGACGCAGATGGGCATTTAATGCCCTTGTCCCCTGCCGTCAGGGTTAGGTATGGTACACTTTACAAGTAGCTGTACCAACCGCAGCACCTTTCCATTTTTACCCTTGTGTACGTCGCCACCTGTCGGTGACCCCTTGAGCATATAAAAGGAGGCCCATGCGCAACGTAGGAGGGGGGACGAACAGTAGAACACCCACGCTCGGTCTCGTTAGCTGCTGGTGTGTACTGTAGCACTCAGCGCTCCCGAGCAAGAACTCAATACAAACCACAATGCAGCAGTAGGAGTATTATCTCTCCGGAGAGCTCCGAAGCTGGGTAAACTGCTCGTGTGCTCCGCCTCGATCTGCTCTTCGTGCGACCTCCGCCCCTCGCCGAACCGAAAGGGGCTCGGTCCCCATAGGTGCTCGTGGATCAGTTTCCCCGACAGCCGCGCTCCTGAAGTCCTAGGCCGCCCTCCCCTTGTTGTGTAGTGGGGCAATCCGGCGGCGGATGAAGTCGGACCCAATCATCTCGAGGGTGAGCCCGGCCGAAGTGTGGCGATGGATCCTGGTGGTGGCGACCGTGAGCTTCTTTTCGTTGACGTCGACATCGCTCCAGTCCTTTTTGCAACCGGCGGTGCCCGACGGACCCGGCAGAACTCATGTGGATCTGCCTCCTCAATCCAGCACCATCGGCCCCGCCACTCTTCCCACCTCTCCTTCTGGGCACCCTCCGGGTATGTACCCCTCTCCTGGGTCCTCGGGATCCAGGTGATGCACCCTGAGATGGCGCCCCCTGGCTGGATGCGAGGATAGAAGTAGTGGCGGAAGAGCGTCGTGCTGGGGAACACTCCGGCAAAGCCCTCACAGAGATGGGCGAAGAAGGCCATGCATGCCACGGCATTCGGCGTCAGGTCCAGAAGATGGAAGCCGTACGTGTGCATGACGTGGTTGAAGAAATCAGAGAAAGGGGGGTAGAGCCCGCAGGAGAAGTAATCGACGAAGAAGGGGTACCGGTTAGGACCGGCCTTGGCAAAATCAGCGGGGACGATACGCGTGGCAGGGTGCCCCGACGTCTCCCTTCCCCACAAGGGCTTGAAGTAGTCCCTAAGGATCACCACATTGACCGTTGAAGGGAAGAGGGCGTGCTGCATCCGCATCTCCACCAGCTCGCTCTCCGACGCCTCCTTCCCCCCGGCGTCTTTGGCCGCTCCCTTGCCATTGCTCGTCTTGGGCGCCATGGCGGTTGAGAAAGGATGGGGGATTGAAGGCAATGGGGGCGCAGCGGCGGCGGGCGGGAGCGAGAGCTTTGACTTGCGTTTAGGAAAAAATAGGCGAATGAAGGTTTCCGAGATTGGAAAAGGCACGGAGGGTAAATGAGCAGCGTCCCTACAGTGTTCCCTTTTTTATGGGGAAGACGCGGGCCGCCTCTTTACCATTCAGCACGACATGATGCAAGCGTGCAGCAACCGCCCCACGCACGACCCCCATGTCACGCATTCAACGCGGGTCATGGGGAAGCGCAACTGGCGAAGGAGTTACCGCAGTTAAAACTCTGCCACGCATGCCCGCGCTCCATTCTGGGCCTGACCCAACAACGCTCCGCGCTTATGTGTGGCCCAGGCCCGGGGGCTCCTGTCGGTGTACAAAAGTAGGGACCTTCTCTACCCCTTTACTTGTGCACGGGCAGTTGTAGCCACACCTGCGGCCACGCTTGGCGGAGCAGAGGAAGCGGAGAACAATACTACCAGAGCAGCGTTGAAACGAGAGGCGCGAAGAGCAAAGGGGCATGGTGGGTTTCCTTGCCGGGGACGACCTACGCTGCCCGGCAAGAGCCTTGCCGGGGCAACTTACCCAACACCAGCAAGACCGCCACCCTTGAGCCTGAGAGTTCCGACACCATCGACAACATTGGAACCAAGGCTCGGGAGGTGCCTGCATGGTGGCATGCAGATCTTTGTGAGGACCAGAGGCCTGCAAGATTAGATGAGAACCAGAAGACGAAGGCCCCTGGCAAGACCCTTGCTAGGTACGCCCACAAGACCCCGGCAATATCCTTCCTGGGTCTTGCCGCGGACATCTGCGGGGCCACAACCAAGCCCGCACTTACCAAGGTTTCGCTGCCCCATGGCCATTCCGACGCAGCAGCCAGCCTGCCAACTAGGCACGCACCTACGTGGCAGCATGCAGCTTCTAGGCTAACCAGGCAAGCTCCTGCATGGTGGCATGCAGATCTTCTTGAAGACCCTGCCAACGAACCAACGCAGCAGCCAGCCAGCCAGCGTGGCGCTGCATGCTGCGTCAGCTTGGACGCGTGTCGAAGCGAGGTGAGGCGGCGATAGACGAGACAAGCTTCCTGGCCGTCCCCTGGTAAAGCAGAGGACACTTCGGAATGGCGCATTAAATGCGTTTTGTCCCACAATGTCAGGGATATACTTGTACACTGTACATACTTTCCACCTCCTGTGTGCCACTGTGGCGACCCCTTTGACATATAAAAGGAGGCCCGAGGCGTACTGAGGAAGGGTTCAGACCTTTTGGGCTGGGCATGCACCGCAGCTAGTTCAAGAGCTCAAGACCACCAAATATACACCAAAGCAGGACTAGGGTGTTACGCATCATTTGTGGCCTGAACCTGGATAAAATTCCCACGTGTTGATCTTCAAAACCCACTCTTTCCACAGCCCCGCGCCCTGTCAACCATAGTAGGGATTCCCTGTGATCCCTTAGGTGTCCTTCTTGAATGCTGACAATTCATGACACAAAATAAAGCAAAAAAACCAAAGACTCAAATCATAAAGGACGCTCCAAGCAAAACTCATGATATGTGATGAATAAAAATGTAGCTCCAAGTAAAATACCGATGGTCGTTAGAAGAAAGAGGAGATGCCACCCCGGCATCCCCTAGCTTAGTTGCTTGCTTCTCTTTAGATAATAGCTTGGGATGCCATGGGCATCCCCAAGCTTAGGCTCTTCTTACTCCTTATTATTCATCCATCATAATATCACCCAAAACTTGAAAACTTCAATCACACAAAACTCAACAAAACCTTCATGAGATCCGTTAGTATAAGAAAGCACATCACTACTATAAGTAATGTTGCAAACCCATTCATATGTTATTTTTGCATTATATCTACTGTATTCCAACTTTGCTATGCCTCAGACCCCTCAAAAGAGTCCATAGATCAATCAAAAAAAGCACACAACGCAAAGAAAACAGAATCTGTCAAAAACAGAACAATCTATAGCAATCTGGATATTTCGAATACTTCTGTAACTCCAAACATTCTGAAAAATTAGGACAATGTGGGAAATTTGTATATTAATCTTCTGAAAAAGGAATCAGTATTTTATCGCGCTTCTGTTAAAAATGAGAATTAATTTCGTGAGCGCAAAAGTTTCTGTTTTTCAGCAAGATCAAATCAACTATCACCCAACATGATCCCAAAGGCTTTGCTTGGCACAAACACTAATTAAAACATAAAAACACAATCATAACAGTAGCATACTTGTGAAAACACTCAAGAACAGAAATAAAAAGACAAAAATAAATTTTATTCATTGGGTTACCTCCCAACAAGTGCTATCATTTTATGCCCCTAGCTAGGCATAATGCAAAGATTCAAGTATTGTCATCTTTATTTTCATTTTCCTTAGAGGTGTTTTTGTCAGGAGGTTTTGCAAAGACAACATAAAACACCTTATCCATAGAGACTTTAGCATTATCAAGTTGCTTATCATCATATTCCCTTTGATTTCCGGCAACAATCCAAGAATAGTGTTGGTAAACATCATTGAAAACATGTTGGATTATATCTAAAACAGGGACTTCCTTCTTAAGATTCTCATCAAAGATTTGATTTTCCCCAAGCAAATGTCTTATCACATAATCACTATTATAAAAAAATTCATCTATCACCGGTTTTTCACGATTCATACCATAGAAATAAAAAAATAACTAGCTTCCTATATTATGTAATCAAATTCATTCATAAGAACAAGGGTAGCCAACTTTTTAGCTTTGTGATTCGTTATACCGGGTAGCTCAAAAAACAACCTTTGCAAGGTATGCTGGGTACGGATAAATTTATTTTCAAGTTACAGTACTAGTGTTGAAATAGCTTCCTCATAAGATTTAGTTCTCTTAAGTATAGGAACATCTTCAAGACTTAAATTTCGAACACAATTGAAAAATTCTTGGATACGTTATTTTCCTATAACATTGCCTTGCCCCAAAACAAAAGTTTTAGCATCCAGATTGCCAGATCGTACAATTTTAGGAGTTAGGCCATCATCTGTTTCTGCCATACCAAAGTCACTCATGGTGACAAATCTAACAAACAAAAATTCAACGAGAAACGTGAACGAGAATGTAACATCCCAATTTTCAATTTGGATGTTATACATAAGTCATCATATGCATATCACATTTTAATTGCATTTTTGTTGTGATCCTAGAAATATTAAGCAACTCAAGGACCCAAGGAACAAGTTTGCTCAACCGGATGAAGACACCCCTTTTGGACGACACCTGAAGGAAGCCACTAAGTACCTGGGCATCGGAATACCAAGCTTCATGGGGACCTACACCGCCACTCTACCAGAAGAAGAGCGCTGGACAATTTGAGTACATGTTCGAGGAAGGACATTCACACCAGTTACGGAGCCCATAGAGTTTTCCTTTGATGCACCAACCTGGAGTCTAGGAAAGAGCATGGCAACTCACATCGCCATGGGACACATCGGTGAAGTTTACCACAAGGATCTTAAGGACACCATCTACCAGATATGTGGATGCCGAGATGAGCAATGGGAGATGATTTGCAACAGGAGGGACAAGTCAATTGTAGCCTACATCCAGGAGTTGAACCAAGACATTCGTTGTAAGGAGAACCACATGTGTGCCAACATGATGGACATGAAGAAGGTGATGACCAGGAACATGGAGCTAGAAGAGGAACTCAAGTCTACACACAATGGATATGAAGAGGAGATTGCAGTACTACTAGAGAAGAATGAAGACTTGAAGAAGAAGCTAGGAATATTCATGGGAGACCCCGCGCCAGGATGGGACAACCATCCCAAAGACTACATCATCATCGACGACACCGACTCCGACCCCGACAATGATGATGATTATGAAGACGAAGCTGGAGCAGATATCATGGAGTCTTCTTCCAATCAAAACTTCTAGTCGACCACCAAATTATCAGTAGAATTTCCCCCATGTACATAGTAATAGTCCGAGTATTTTGTAACGGTAGCTAGATCGATTGTATGCCCTTGTTTGAATTGAGTGATGTGATATGAATGTGTTTGTCTCATGTGCATATGGGTAGTGATTTCCCTTTAGACCTCACTCTATTGTAATATCTCCCCTCTAAAACCATTAGTTGCCTCTGAGACGTGACCCCGGATTTTTCTTCCCACCGGAGCTCACTCAGTTGATCCAACAACAGAATGCCTTGATGCAGCTACTAGTCCAGAACCAAGGCAACAACAACAACAACAACCCACCGCCACCACCCCTTGTTGACAACTTAGCCCGTTTTCTGAGTTGAATCCAGCGGTGTTTTCCAGTAGCACCGAGCCAATTGTTGCTGATGACTAGCTCCGCAGGATTGGGAGGGAGCTAACCGCCACAGGTTGCACAGATGTTGAGAAGGTGCTCTTTGCTGCACATCGGTTGGATGGGCCTGCAGCCTCATGGTGGGAGAATTACACAACCACTTTTCCCATAGCCAATGTCACATGGGATCAGTTTCAGCAAGCTTTCCGCACATCACATGTCTCAACTGGAGCAATGAGTATGAAGAAGCGTGAGTTTCGCAACTTACGCCAGGGAAATAGTACTGTGGCACAGTACGTGGATGAGTTTAGTAAGTTAGCCCGCTATGCCCCGGATGATGTGGCCACAGATGCCACAAAGTAGGAGAAGTTTATGGAAGGGCTGAATGATGAGCTGAGTATGTAGTTGATGGTGGGAACATTCACTAACTACCAGGAGTTGGTAGACAGGGACCCCATGATTGAAGGCATGCAGCAGCACATAGAGAGTCGTAAAAGGAAGTATGGACATGCGAAGTATAATTCCGGAGCTCAGTAGAAGCCTCGTTTTACCCCGAACTCGGGAGGACATACCCATTATAACCATGGAGGCCACACTCACAATGGAGGGAGTTCGCATAACCATAGTGGCCCCAAGAATGGGAATGGGAATGGAGGAAACAACGGGCAGAACCGTTCCAACCCAGCAACACCCGCCAGGAAGGATCTAAGTCACATTACTTGTTTCAAGTGCGGGAAGACTGGACACTACGCCATCAAATGTCCTGAAGCAAAGAATGGAAATGGAAATGGAAGCTCTGGGAAGAAGCCAAACCCTTTCACCAGAGGTCAGGTGAACCACATCAACGTGGAGGAGGTGGAAGACAGCCTGGCGCAGTGATCGGTATGTTTTTGATTAAGTCATTTACCGCTCTCGTTCTTTTTGACACTGGTGCATCGCATTCATACATATCAAGGGGATTTGTGGAAAAGTTTAAATTGCCAACCCTAGCCCTTAGGTCACCCATGTTAGTAAGCTCGCCAGGAGCGGAGTATATGGCCAGCCGATGGTGTGATCGGTTACCCCTAACCATTGGTAGCCACGTTTTCCCCTCAGACCTAATAATTTTGGAGTCACAAGGATTGGATATAATATTAGGCATGGATTGGTTATCGAAGTACGGAGGAAACATCGACTATGCTAGTAAGTCAATTTTGCTCACCACCCCGGTAGGAAAGAGGTTCAAGTATGTATCCAGGCATACACCAAGGAGGACCCAAGTAAATTCCCTCTCGAGGGTTGTTCGGGAAGAAGTGCCTATTGTGAAGGATTATCCGGATGTATTTACAGAGGAATTACCAGGCATGCCACCAGATCGAGATATAGAGTTTTTAGTAGAGCTGTTGCCAGGCACCAAACCAATATTGAAGAGACCGTATCGGATGCCCGCAAATGATCTAGAGGAAATTAAGAAGCAGATTAAGGAGTTATTGGAGAAAGGTTACATCCGACCGAGTTCATCACCATGGGGAGCCCCAGTGCTCTTAGTTGAGAAGAAGGATGGATCCTTGAGAATGGTTGTTGATTATCAGGCTTTGAACGAAGTGACAATCAAGAACAAGTACCCACTACCGATGATCAATGATCTGTTTGACCAGTTGCATGGAGCTAAAGTATTCTCAAAGATCGATCTTCGATCAGGATACCACCAGTTGAAGATCCGAGAACAAGATATACCCAAGACAGGTTTTACCACAAGGTACGGGTTATATGAGTACACAGTCATGTCTTTTGGATTAACTAATCCCCCTGCCTATTTGATGAATATGATGAACAAGGTGTTCATGGAGTTTTTGGACAAGTTTGTTGTGGTGTTTGTCGATGATATTTTGGTATACTCGAAGAATGAAGAGGAGCATTTGCGCTTAGTTCTCGAGAAGCTCAGAGAGCATCAGCTATATACCAAGTTCAGCAAATGTGAGTTTTGTTTGAAAGAAGTTGGATTTCTTGGACATGTTATATCAGGAGAAGGTATAGCAGTAGACCCTACCAAGGTTCAGTCTGTCACTGAGTGGTTGGCACCCACCTCAGTAGGAGAGATCCGCAGTTTTCTGGGACTCCCAGGATATTATAGGAGGTGCATTGAGAATTTTTCCAAGATTGCGAAATCCATGACAGAGTTGTTGAAGAAGGACACTAAGTTTAAATGGACCGATGATTGTGAAGCCAGTTTTCAGTAGTTGAAGAAATGTTTGGTTATAGCCCCAGTGTTGATTCTTACGGATATACACAAGGATTTCCAAGTGTATTGCGACGCTTCTCGCTTAGGACTTGGAGGTGTACTTTTGTAGGACGGAAGAGTGGTTTCTATGCTTCACATCAGCTTCGACCTCACGAGTTGAATTATACCATGCATGATTTGGAGTTAGCAGCAGTAGTGCATGCACTCAAGACCTGGAGACATTTTCTTATTGGAAACCGCTGTGATGTATACACGGATCTTAAGAGTCTGAAGTATATTTTCACCCAGAAGGAGTTGAATCTAAGGCAGAGGAGATGGTTGGAATTAATAAAGGATTATGATATTAAGCTGCATTATCATCCAGGAAAGGCCAATGTCGTAGTAGACGCTTTAAGCCACAAGAGTTTTTCCAATACCCTCGTAAGCGAAGGATTACCACTGAAGTTAGTTGACGATCTCAAGGAACCTCGTTTGGAGATAGTTCCAAGAAGTTTTGTTGTAGCAATGTAGGTTCAGCCTATATTATTGGGAAAGATTTGAGAAGCACAGAAGGATGACAAGGAGATTGCTGAGATAAAGGAGAAAATGAGCAAAGGAAAAGCCAAGGGTTTTCGTCAGGGTGAGCACGAAACATTATGGTATGAGGATCGGGTTTATGTGCCCAATAACGTGGAGATCAGGAAGTTAGTACTTCAGGAAGCTCATGACTCGCCATATTCGATACACCCCGGAAACACCAAGATGTATTTGGATTTGAAGGAACGTTTCTGGTGGGCTGGTATGAAGAAGGATATTGCCGAGTATGTAGCAGTATGTGATGTATGTCAGAGAGTGAAGGCAGAACATCAGAATCCAGTAGGATTACTACAGCCTATGCTGATACTTGAATGGAAGTGGGACAAGCTTATGGATTTTATCACCGGATTACCCAGGACACGATCAGGATATGATTCCATCTGGGTAGTAGTTCATCGCTTGACCAAGGTAGCTCACTTTATCCTAGTGAAAACTGCTTATACGAGCGGGAAGTTGGCCAAGATATATATGACCAGGATCGTATGTCTGCATGGAGTCCTGAGGACCATCATATCGGATAGAGGGACACAGTTTACCTTGAAGTTTTGGAATCAGTTGCACCAGACTTTGGGGGTACCAGGCTAGAGTTCAGTACAGCCTTTCACCCGCAGACAGATGGACAGACCGAGAGGGTCAATCAGATTCTGGAGGACATGTTGAGAGCTTGTGCGCTAGATTATGGATCTAGTTGGGATGAAAATTTGCCTTACGCAGAGTTCTCCTACAACAATAGTTATCAGGCTAGTTTGAAGATGGCACCTTTCGAAGCTCTGTATGGAAGGAGGTGCAGGACACCGTTAATGTGGGATGAAGTTGGAGACTGTCAGTTGTTCGGACCAGATTTAATTAAGGAGTCTGAAGAGAAGGTTAAGGTTCTTCAAGATAGACTGAAGGTAGCTCAGTCCAGGCAGAAGAGTTATGTGGATACAAAACGCAAGGAGGTAGTCTATGAAATCGGAGACAGAGCGTATCTTTGTGTGTCAACACTCTAAGGAGTTAAACGATTTGGATTTAAGGGAAAGTTAGCCCCGAGATTTGTAGAACCATACCGAGTTTTGGAGCGTATGGGAGAAGTGGCATACAAGTTGGAGTTACCCGAAGGATTGTCAGGAGTTCATGATGTGTTTCACGTTTCCCAATTGAAGAAGTGTCATGCTGAGATGGCCGATATTCCTCAAAGAGATACAGTGCCCCTGTAAGCAATTTAGTTGGATAATGATCTAACCTACGAGGAGAAACCCATCAAGATTCTTGAGTTTGCCAGCCGAGTTACCCGCAGCAAGGTTATCAAGTTTTGCAAAGTTCAGTGGAGCCACCATGCCGAGGAGGAAGCCACCTGGCAGCGAGAAGAAGACCTACGGAAAGAGCACCCACACCTATTTTCTAGCCAACCCAAATCTCGAGGGCAAGATTCATCTTAAGGGGGGTAGGTTTGTAATATCCCAATTTCAATTTGGATGTTATACATAGGTCATAATATGCATATCATATTTTAATTGCATTTTGGTTGTGATCCTAGAAATCATAAGAAACTCAAGGACCCAAGGAGATAGTTGGAGGTTTCACATATTTTGATATTTTATTTTTTCTCAAATTTGAAAAGTGGATCAATTGATTTTAATATTTTTCTCTCCAATTATTTCCAATATTAAAAATAAATGAGTGAAGATAAAATAACATCTTCAAAAGATAGGAAATATTGGAGATGAAATTTTAAAATCAAAATTATATTTTATTTGAATTTTATTCTCTACTTTATTAGAAAAAATATGCATTTTTAAAAATTTCATTTTTAGGCTAGAAAAATGTTCACCTTGTTCTAAATATTAGATTTAGACGGTGAAAATTGTTTCTGGTATTTTTAGAATTTTTCTTTATATTTTCATTATTATTTTTCTTTCTGGCAGAACTATTGAAAAAAAACTTCACGGCTGACTGGGCTGAAGTCCCAGCCAAGCAAGCTGGCCCGCTATGCCGTCGCCTCCCTCCAACTCGGGATAAGACTCCCAAGCGCCGCCACCGCTGCCGCCATGTCCGGATCGGACATGAGCCGCCGCCGCCCCCAAGTCAGGCCCCCCGTCGGGCCTTTATAAGGAGCCGCCGCCGCCGCCCCTCCTCACGTCGTCCCGCCGCCGCAAGCTCGCACCATCGCCGCCCCACCGCAAGCGCTGCCGCACGCCGCCGCCGCCGTCGCTCCCCGCTGTAGCCGCCGCCCACGCCGCCGTCGTCGCCGAGCCGCGCCGTCGCCCAAGCCCTGCCCCGCCAACCGCCGGATCCCTCCGCTGTCGCTGCCAGCGAGTTCCTCCGGTTAACCGGTAAAAACCCGATCTGGTTTTTCCCTCGGTTTTTTAGTTTTTTTAGGGTTTTTCTCTCGGTTTTCTGATCAGTTTTTTATTTGCGGACGTTCTTCCATTAATACTCGGTAGCGCATGTTTTTGTTTGTTAGGGTTTCATAGCGAACATTCATTTGTTAGGTTTTTCGTTTTATTTTATTTTTGGCTAGGGACCTATCCGCGATTATTTTTATCACAAATTAGTCCCGATCTTCAAACCCTCGCAACTTTTTGCTCGTTAGTCCAAATCCAGTGAAACCAACGCCAAAATCTTTGTTTTGTTCCCCTCTTTCCAGATAACCAACTTGAACATGATTTTGACAAATTAAAATTTGGTTTCAAGCAGATTTGAATTCGAACTTCTGTTGACCGTAGTTTGAGTTTTGTAGCTCCAATTTGATTGACTCTTTTTGCAAATCGAAGCTCTTCAGTTGAACTTTCAGTTTGGATCTTTTCTTTTGAGTTTTAACCTTGCATATTATGCTTGAGTGCTTATGTATATTATTGTTTGTTTACGGTAGAGTTTCTGGAGTGCGAAGCGTGCTACCACGAGTCACTAGGGTTTTCAGATCGTCAGCAAGGCAAGTAACACTTTGATCATACCCTTTATTACCTAGTTTTATGCATTAGCTTTCAATCCTCAAACACTGCATGGTTAGGACTTGAATACTTGTGGGTATTGCGAAGTAGTTGATGAGGTAGAACCTATTGTCTTTAATTCAAACCATGTGAGTTACTTCTACGTTGTGCTTATACTGCTATGCTATGCTCGTAGACGTGGTTTTGGTTTGAGAGATCCATGACAGATGTGAGAGTTTTTATTAATGGTTAAACTTCAGGTGGATACTTTAATACACATCCGGGTGGATTGGTTGAAGCACCCTGGATCACCCAATGGTTGTCTACGCACCTGGAGCAATCCAATGTTGTCCTGGGATATCCCGGAGTACCCGTGTGTTCATCCTACGGTTTGCCACCCAGGCTCAAAGGGACCATATGATTATTCATGTTGGAAACTTTCGTGTGCAGCCACAAGCCATTATGGGCTCTATCATAGTTGAGTATGTTGTGTGACCCCTTTCAGTGGTAGGCTAGCAGATGTAGTGGATGTAGGTGGTACTGTCTAGCTAGAGTAAAGAGTTAATGCTTCTTAAAGACTGTGTCTCGGTCATCCGTTTCTCAAACATCATGTAGTGCGAGAAATCCAATGTAGGAGATCGAGTCTTGTGGGGAAAAGTGCTCAAATCTCTGCAGAGTGTATAAACTAATCATGGTTAGCCGTGTCCCCGGTTATGGACACATTGAGTATCTGGTTCTTGAATTATTGATTTGATCTCATCGCTCTACTTAATTAATTTGTTGGGTTAATGATTATTAATTTGGGATTGAGTTGGAGGAACCTTCTCAATGTTTTCAACAAACTCTGTAGTTAAATACAATATATTCCTTTGTTGTAGGGAAAACTAGCTTTCTGCAAAAATTAACCATAGAGCCTCCACCAGCCTAATATGCATATAGTTATAGTTGTTACATGTTCATTTGCTCTATAGTGTTATTTTGCCAGCATATTCCATGTGCTGACCTACACAGGCTGCAACGTATTATGTTGCAGAGCTTTCAGACAAAGAGTAAGGTGTGCTAGGTCGTTGTCGTGCACCCAGCTATGCCGTTGGAGTAGATGGACTCATTCACCTTCGAAGATTCCGTAGTTATCTTATTTAGATGGCCTTCAGCCATATTATTGTAATAAGTTCTCTTTTGAGACATTCGATGTATTTAAGTGTGTGATTGAACTCTGTTATAAATACGTATAATTCAGTATTTCGAAATTACATGGGCCTGGCGCAATAATAATTTGATGCAGCACCTATAATAGCCTCCAGACGAAATTTATGAAGTGGCATGATAGAGGCAAAGGTGTCCCGTCTTTCGATGTGATGATGGATATCGCTTTGGTGGAAGTCGACTTTGAAGATCCAACTACGAACGTGCGAGGACATCGTGCCTTAGCAATCGCCAAACCAACTCCGAGAGGTTATTGACCACGCCGGAGCATGATCAACCTGACCACAAAGGTCTATTTCGTGCAAGCAAACGAAGAACACGCAAGAAACTAAGATTGCAATCTGGATATTGCAAACATAAGATGAACGCTTTATTGCTCAAGGTGGGGTCATGTGACGTCTTGGTCTGGTCGTTGAACACAAACGAAGTACGCGAAGTTGCAGCTATGGAGAACTTTTAATCTAAACAAAACCCATAGTCTAAACGATGCCCTAAGGGCTGTATATATAGAGGAAGAGGGGGAATTTCGTGGCCCTTGGAGGAGGGGTCCAAGACCAACCCTAACTCTTGTTTCCCCACACATACGGACTCTAAAAACAGCCTATACTTGACTATTTTGAAATTACATGAACCTGGCCCAAAAATAAGGTGACGCAGCACCTATAGTAGCCTCTGGATGAAATTTATGAAGTGGCATCTTGTATATTTCGTCGAAGGCTTCATGCACTCATTATGGTGGCTTGAAAGTCCTGAAATCATCACTTGTAACTCTGTTCTTGTTCCCCTTGCGGATGCCATCATCTCCATGCTTAATCTTGCTCCAATGTTCATCCCTCTTGTCCAGGCTAGGCCCTTCATTTGTAAGCAAGACAAATGTATCCAACTTAGGCAGCATCATATTCTCATGAACATTAGAATCATTACCAAGAAACGAAAGTACCTGATAATTTAATTGGCATGCGCGAGCTCTTGTAATTGGTCCAGTATGTATAGCAGCAGGGGTTGTGGGTATAATAATGGTATTGATGTCCTCATAATGGCATCTTGTATATTTCATCCAAGGCTTCATGCACTCATGATTGTGGCATCAAAGTCCTGAAATCATCACTTGTAACTACGTTCTTGTTCCCCTTGCGCATGCCATCATCTCCATGCTTGATCTTGCGCCAATATGTTCATCCTTCTTTTCCAAGCTAGGCCCTTCATTTGTAAGCATGAAAAATTTATCCAATTTAGGCAGCATCATATTCTCATGAACATTAGAATAATTACTAAGAAACAAAAGTACGTGGTAATTTAATTGGTGTGCGCGATCTGTAATAATTGGTCCAGTATGTATAGCAGCAGGGGCTGTGGGTGTAACAATTGTACTGATGTCCTCATCATCCTCCCCTTCTCGAAGTGAAGTCGTCCTCGACTAAAGTTCATCTTCCTCACCCAAATAAGGCATCAAATCTACAATGTTAAAAGTGGAACTAACCCCAAAATCTGCAGGCAGCTCAAATTTATATGCCTTATCATTTAATTTCTCTAACACCTTAAAAGGACCACCAGCACGTGGTATTAGCTTTGATTTGCGCAAACCAGGAAACCTCGCCTTACGCAAATGTAACCGAACAAAATCTCCAGGTGCAAAGACAACATGTTTTCTACCTTTATCTCCAGCAAGTTTATATTTAGCATTCATACGCTCAATGTTTTCCTTAGTTAACTCATGCACTTTTAAGATCAATCAGCACATTGTTTAGCATAAAAAATAACATTCTGCGAAGATGGAAGAGGCAAAAAATCAATAGGTGCACGAGGTAGGAAACCATATACAATTTCAGAATGGAACATCTTAGTAATAGAATGCAGCAAACGATTATAAGCAAATTCAATATGACCAAGCACTCTTCCCACATTTTCTTGTTATTCTTCAAAACAGCCCTGAGCATTGTAGACAATGTTCTATTGACTACTTCAGTTTGTCCATCAGTTTGGGGGTGACAACTAGTACTAAAAAGCAGTTTAGTCCCCAACTTAGCCCATAAAATTTCCAAAAGTGGCTAAGAAATTTAGTATCACGATCTGAAACAATAGTATTTGGCACACCATGCAAGCGAATAATTTCACGAAAGAACAAGTCAGCAACATTAGCAGCAGCATCGCTTTTATGACATGGTGTAAACTGTGCCATTTCCGAGAACCTATCCACGACAACAAGTATGCTATCCCTCCCCTTCTTTGTTTGAGGTAAACCCAAAACAAACTCCATAGATATATTCTCCCATGGAACACTAGGTACAGGAAAAGGCATATATAAACCATGAGGATTGAGTCGTGACTTAGCTTTTTGACATGTAGTGCAACGAGCAACAAAACACTCAACATCCCGTCTCATCTTTGGCCAAAAGAAACGTGTAGCAAGTACATCATCCGTCATCTTCACACCAAAGTATCCCATTAATCCTCCTCCATGCGCCTCCTGCAACAACAAAAGATGGACAGAGCTAGCTGAAATGCATAGCTTGTTAGCATGGATCACAAATCCATCGTTAATGATGAACTTGTTCCGTATTCCCCCTTCTTTACAATTCTGCATACATCTTTAAATTCAGGATCATGCACATATTGATCTTTGATGGTCTCCAAACCAAATATTTTAAAGTAATGTTGTGAAAGCATAGTATAACAATGAGACAACGCATCAGCAATAACATTTTCTTTACCCTTCTTGTGTTTAATGACATAAGGGAAAGTGTCAATGAATTCAAACCATTTAGCATGTCTACGATTCAGTTTTGTTTGACTTTTAATATGTTTCAAAGATTCATGACCAGAATGAATAACAAATTCTTTGGGCCATAAATAATGTTGCCATGTTTCCAAAGTCCGAACAGAGCATATAATTCCTTATCATAAGTAGAGTAATTCAGACTAGGCCCACACAATTTTTCAGAAAAGTTTGCAACAGGTTTACCATGTTGTAATAACACACCTCCTAATCCAATTCCACTAGCATCACATTCAAGCTCAAAAGTCTAATTAAAACCAGGAAGTTGGAGTAGAGGAGCATGTGTCAACTTATCTTTCAATACCGTGAAGGCTTCTTCCTGTGCGGTACTCCAAAGAAAAGGCACGTCATGTCGGTGTTCTGGGAACCGGGGTACCTAGAATTGCATGCCTGCGACCCATCGCGTGGCTCCATCGGCAGCCTGGTATGGCCCATCTTCAGCACCAGCAGCACAAGACCCTCGGGAGGGGCCAAGCCTCACGAGGTGGATGACGTCAAGACCTCCAGAAGGAGCGGTCTCCTCAGACTGGCTCCGGAGGAGCGAAGATTTCTGTGCAAGCCCTCACTTTGTGAGGTACGGATGACGCAAGCCACGACGACCAAGGCCAGGCGGGCGCCAGCGGGCACAGAGCAGCATGTTTACTCTTTGGTGCTAAGGAGACAAGCGTAGGTGCGGAGTCTCGAGGAATCAACTAAAGGTTTCCATTCCCACGCTACAAGACCAAGACCGCCAGGAATCCGACATTTGGCGCGCCCAGTAGGGGTGCATCGAAGCCTCTCTTCCTCCGGTCGATCCGCCCCCGTTTCGCCGTCCCCATGGCTGATGCTCGTCGAGTTTGTGCTGAGCGCTGGGCCGCCCTCGCCGCCCGCGTTGCCCAGACGGCGCCTCCGGGCGATGGCACCCCCGTCGCTCCCCGTCTCCCGCAGCCAACGCCGCCACCGGCCCTGTGGCCCACAAGCAGGAGGCTTCATCGATGCAGCCCTCTGTGCGGCGTGATGGGCGGACCGCCACCCCGTCGCTGAGTCCGGCGGCCGCTTCGTCTTCTCATGCTAGTCGCGGGCCGGAGAACGCTCAGGCTTCGTTGCTCATGGCACGCGAGCTCCTGTGCTATCGCCCAACCGACGACCTCTACGAGTGAGGGAGTCCTGGACTAAGGGGTCCTCGGGCGTCCGGCCTGTTATCCATGGGCTGGACTGATGGGCAGTGAAGACATGAAAGTCGAAGACTCTACCCGTGTCCGGATTGGACTCTACTTGGCGCGGAAGGCAAGCTTGGCGACCGATTATGAAGATTCCTTCTTATGTAACCGACTCTATGTAAACCCTAGATCCCCCCGGTGTCTATATAAACCGGAGGGGTTAGTCCGAAAAGGACACACATTACCATAGTCATACAGGCTAGACTTCTAGGGTTTAGCCATTACGATCTCGTGGTAGATCAACTCTTGTTATACTCATATTCATCAAGATCAGTCAAGAAGGAAGTAGGGTACTACCTCCATAGAGAGGGCCCGAACCTGGGTAAAAATCGTGTCCCCCGTCTCCTGTTACCATCGATCCTAGACACACGGTTCGGGACCCCCTACCCGAGATCCGCCGATTTTGACACCGACATTGGTGCTTTCATTGAGAGTTCCACTGTGCCATCGACAAAAGGTTCGATGGCCCCTTCAATTGTCGATAATGACACTATCCAAGTAGGAACCTTCCTCCCTAGACTGATTTTTGTGTTCGGCGACTTCGTACTACGGGCCAACTCGCTTGGCCATCTGGAGCAGGTCGATAGCTACGCCCCTGGTCATCAGGTCAGATTCAGAAGCTTGAACTACGTCGCAGAAATCCATGGAGACTTGATCTTCAATGGATTTGAGACCGCGGCAATCGCTCCCCCTCGCTCCGATAAACATGACTTAAATCTGTCATCGGATCACATCCAGGAGATGGTTCCTGTTGCTGCAATGGCCTTAGAACCAGAGCAGATCATGCCATGCAAAGCCATAGAATCCATGACATTGGAGCCGCAGACGGACTCAACAGCCTGCAAAATTTTCTTCAATGGAACTTCGTACTCGTTTCCGGCTATAAGTTCCGGACCGTGTACGCTTGCGGACACCGAGCTAGATCAGTTATCGATCTTTGAATTCAGCGCCGCAGATGTTTTCCAGCACTCACCTTTGGGCCATGTGCTGAACTCTTTCAAGAATTTGTCCTTGGAGAAGGACTCGCAGCCGAACTATGTTCGGTTTAAGTTAGAGGCTGATGATGGGGAATGTTGCTTCCCACCCACCACCCACTTCATAGCTACCGTCGAGGACTTAACCGACGAGCTCGATTATGGCTCCGAAGACATCGACGGTATGGACGATGATATCGACAAGGAGCAAGGCCAAGACTCGCCATTCACTGGACGTTGGACGGCCACCTCTTCGTACGACGTCTACATGGTTGATACACCTAAAGGATCTGGCGACGACAAAGAAGAGCCAGATGCGAATAAACCCTTTGAGACACAGTCCAAACGCCGGCGCCCTAAACGCCGCTCTAGGCCTCGCCGCTCAAAAGATGGCAACACTGGCACCGGAGAAAATAGTACTCCGGGCGACGCCGAAAATAATGAAGACCCTGTTGGAGCTGCATCCGAACAAGAGGAGTATCGGTGTCAAAACCGGCGGATCTCGGGTAGGGGGTCCCGAACTGTGCGTCTAAGGCGTGTAACATCCTAAATTTTTAAAATTTGGAATGTTAATAGGATCATTCTTTTTCATCATGATTTCTATGCTTATTTAATTTTTTCTGAATATTTAAAGTGTTTTCCAACTCAAGGCAATATATTTGGAGTGGAGATAATATGACTTCTCCCCTATTAATTATATTTGGAAAATGCTAAGAATATATTCTGGTGTCTAACTAAATTGTTTTGGAGTTTCTGAACTCAAAATTATTTTATAGTTGCTAGAATGCCCTTTATATGCTTGGATTGCATAATATATATATTTGTTTAAAGGGCATATGTGTTTAAAAAATGTTTATTGTATTCTATATTGGTAGTAATATTTTTCTGTGTGTTCTGGTATTTTTTTAGTTATCTATATGTATTTTGTTTTAGCCACGATATCTGTTCCTGTACAGTATATCCTCGCACATATTACTGTTCATATGGGCCAGCAGCAGCCCAACTCCTGTTTGTCGCCCAGTGCGCTAGAGCAGCAGCAGCACAGCGTCAGTAGGCCGGCCCATTCCCCCGCACAGCCGCAGCCCACCCCGCAGCTTTTCATTTTTTTTCCTTTCTCGCATCCCACCCGCTGACACATGGGGCCTACCGGGTCGTCTTCTTTCCCTAACTGGACTCCTGCTCGTTCACGAGTTCGTCCTGGCCGATCGAAATCCGATCGATTCGATCGATAGGTTGTCCCTCCCACACGGTATCCACTCTATGAATATTCTACATGTTCTCCTCGACCGATTTTTGGCAAAATCAAGGACTCCCGTGCCCTAGGTCGCCGTTGCCTCAATTTTGGATCTCGCCGGAGACCACCATCAGAAGCTTCTGTCTCCGGTCGTTTCCGTCGCCACCGCGGGTACCCAGAACCTCTCCTCCCCTCTGTTGCCTTCGCCCTCATCTCCTCTACCTCCCTCACTCCTTAGATCGGGCAGGGGAGCACCGTACCGAGCTCTAGGACCTCAACCCGAAGCTCCACACCGTCGCCGCGACTCCAGTCGCTTTCTGCCGTCGTCACCGCTCGCCAACGACGCCTTTGTGGACGTCCTCGACACCCCCGCAGAGTGTCGCGTCTCGTACGCCACCGTACGAAGCTTGGAGACCACCGGAACCGCTGCCACATCGAAGTCCGAGCTGCGTCGCCGTCGTCTTGCTCAACTCCGCACCCAGCCTCTGTTATCCGATGAGCCGCCCCCATCCGTCCGATCTTGTTTTAACCGCCCAGATCCAATGATGGTTTTTTTAATTATTCGAACCGGTATACACTAAATAGCGGCCGTTTGCCGTTTATCCCCAGCAGCGAACACACCCAGCCAGTCCTGTCACGCCACGTGTCACATCCACAGTGCCGCAGCCGTTCTTCCAGAAATCAGTTTTGGCACAATTTATTTTGGGCAGATTTCATACCAAAATTCCATTTAAGTATATCTTTTAGCCTATAACTCCAATTTAGACGACTCTTTTTCCAGTGTACATATATTGACCAGGAGCATCTAGTAGAACCAAAGTTTCAAACTTTTGCATTGCTCAAATTTGAATTTGTTTAAATTTGAATTCAAACTTCCGGAGGCCATATCTTTTAAACCGTCGATCCAAATCAGTTGATTCTTTTTGCATTGTCATCCTAGTAGCATGTAGATATTATATTACTACTGTTATGTTCTGTTATTTAAGTTTTTATTTGAACTCGTTGTTGTTTACTTTATTTTAGTGTTATGTGAGCATAGTTTATTTATTGGTGCCTTCGTTATCATATACATTGTCCAGAGTGCGAAGCGGATCAGAACTAAGCGTTAGATTACTTCAGCACCGTTCAAGGCAAGTTTGCACTTTTGATTTTGCTTATCCTATATTCTGCTATGCGTGTGTGGTTTTATGCTATGCTATATGTTTGGCTTGATATGTGTATTCCGTGTGTACCATGTTTTGTTGTTGATTGTATTATGTGATGGTGTGATCAACTTGCTATGGTAGACGCGGGCATGTGTCGAGTGATCCATGAAAGTGGTGAGTATTTATAGCCGTAGGCTCGGGATTATTAACCAGTTGAATGCGTCACTGGCAGAGCGCTCTATTGTCCCTAGAGAATGCGCCATTGACAGAGCGCACTTGAGATACTTCTGAAGTTCTGGTCGTGTTTATTTAGAATCTTTGGGTTATCTTGGGCGAGTAAATTAGAGACGGTTGTGAGTTCAGGTAGTGGATTAGGTGAAGACATTCTTCTCCAAACTAACTTGTGTGTTTTGTTTGTCATACCTTGCTTTGTGGTTGTAGGTTTGCTATATCATATTGTGTGATTTGCCAATACATTCAATGTATTGATCCTTTGTGGCTGCAACTTATCATGTTGCAGGATTTTCAGATGACCAGTGAGATACAGTATAGGGTCGTGAGCCTTCACTCGACATGTTCTCCAATGGGCATTGATGGACTCATCGTTGATTATACTACCTTTCCGCTGTTATTGTTGAATAAAGTTAGCTATGTGCTACTCAGTTTGTAATACTTTATGAATTCTGGATCATACGTTGTAGTAAATGATGCACTTGTTATTTGATATTCATATGTACTGTGTGTGCTAGCGAGTCGATCCAGGGACTAGCACAGTGAGCACAGAGACATCGAATCTTATCAGATTCGGGTCGTTACAGATGGTATCAGAGCCAGGTTGTTGACTGTAGGTCGTGACCCTACAAAATGGATTAGAAAAGCCATAAGAGTGAACACTTATTTCACAACTTGTTGTCTACCTGTTAATTCATACTCTTATACTCATATCTTTTCTTTTCAAATATAGATGACCCCTGAAATTATATTAGTGTTATTTAAGGAGTTTTAGTGGACAGACCACCATTACTAAGTTGTGCCTGATAAACGACTTGCGGTAGTATGATGAGATCATATCTCTTGTGGATATGACCTTACCTGTAGGTTTTGCTTGTGTTGTGTGATATGTTATATGTTTGGTTGGTCATTACTTTCTGTGTTGTCATATTTTGTGGATTGTCTGTATTATGCAATTGGGTGCTTTGATTGATCATATATGTGCTCTTTTGATTGATGTGATTACTTTAGGATAGTTTTGGTGACTTGTGTGACTTGTGTGAATTTAGTGTTTGTTTTTGTTATTGTTGGAGTTTTACTTGCTATCATGAGCATATGGGTAGTGTTTTTCCCCTTAGACCTACTTCTGTGTATATCTCACCCCTGCTTACCCATCAGATGCCACCAAGGCGTAACTCTAGAGGCAGTGGTTCAGGAGACAACAACAACAATGACATACCGCCATACATGCAGCAGCTGCTTCAAGGACAGACTTAGTTGATCTAGTTACTTGTTCAGAACCAAAACAACAACAACAACAACAACAACAACAACAATAATAATCCACCACCACCCCCAGTCGATGCACTTACTCGTTTCTTGAGGTTGAATCCTCAGAGGTTTTCTAGTACCCCTGAACCTATTGTGGCTGATGATTGGCTTCGCTCAGTTAATAGGAATTTGGAGACAGTTGGTTGCACTGATGCAGAGAGAGTGAGGTTTGCCTCGCATTTGTTAGAAGGACCAGCCGCAGCATGGTGGGACAATTACTTGGTCACTTATCCTATTACTACTGTTACTTGGGCACAATTTCACATAGGTTTTCGCGCCGCACATGTGTCTGCTGGTGCCATGAGTCTGAAGAAGAAGGAGTTCCGTAGCTTGCGTCAGGGAGGTCGCACTATGAATGCATATGTGGAGGAATTCAATAATCTTGCACGGTATGCCCCTCATGATGTTAACACTGATGCATCTAGACAGGAGAAGTTTCTTGAAGGACTGGATGATGAGTTGAGTATTCAGTTGACAGTGGCGACATTCAACAACTGTCAGGAGCTTATTGATAAGGCTATTGTACTTGAAGGCAAGTTTCTAGAGGTGGAGAACCGCAAGAGGAAGGCGAGTGACACAGAGTTCAATTCTGGAGGACAACGGAAGCACCGTAATTCGTCATCATCTTCTGAGTACTATGATTCTGGAGTGGACATTTATAATGGTCATAACCATGATGGGCATAATCATCACAACAACAATGGACACAACCACAATGCTCAGAGGAATGGCAACAATGACCATGACCTTTTGACGCCCACAAAGAAGGATCTAAGCCAGTTACTTTGCTACAGATGCAGGAACCTAGGACACTATTCAACAAACTGTCCTGAGAAGAAAATGAATTATGACAATGGGAATTCTGGAGAGAAGGAGGTTGATCACTTAGCAAGTGGACATGTGAATCACTCAAGGGTAGGAAGACCAGATAATGCATCAGTCTTTGCTAAGATTCTTAATCAAGATCAAAGTATCGTGATCGTTCTTTCAGTATTGATGCATCATATCTATTCATGTCAAGGAAATATGCAATGAGTAAGCCTTGATATTTTGGAATATGGAATATGTCAAGTTCCCATCTTTAACCTTGCTAGCCAACTCGAATCTCGAGGACGAGATTCATTTTAAGGGGGGTAGATTTGTAACATCCTAAATTTTTAAAATTTGGAATGTTAACAGGATCATTCTTTTTCATCATGATTTCTATGCTTATTTAATTTTTTCTGAATATTTAAAGTGTTTTCCAAATCAAGGCAATATATTTGGAGTGGAGATAATATGACTTCTCCCCTATTAATTATATTTGGAAAACGCTAAGAATATATTTTGGTGTCTAACTAAATTATTTTGGAGTTTCTGAACTCAAAATTATTTTATAGTTGCTAGAATGCCCTTTATATGCTTGGATTGCATAATATATATATTTGTTTAAAGGGCATATGTGTTTCAAAAATGTTTATTGTATTCCATATTGGTAGTAATATTTTTCTATGTGTTCTGGTATTTTTTTAGTTATCTATATGTATTTTGTTTTAGCCACGATATTTGTTCCTGTACAGTATATCCTCGCAGATATTACTGTTCATATGGGCCAGCAGCAGCCCAACTCCTGTTTGTCGCCCAGTGCGCCAGAGCAGTAGCAGCATAGCGTCGGCAGGCCGGCCCATTCCCCCGCACAGCCGCAGCCCACCCCGCAGCTTCTCATTTTTTTCCTTTCTCGCATCCCACCTGCTGACACATGGGGCCCGCCGGGTCGTCTTCTTTCCCCAACCGGACTCCTGCTCGTTCACGAGTTCGTCCTGGACGATCGAAATCCGATCGATTCGATCGATAGGTTGTCCCTCCCACATGGTATCCACTCTATAAATATTCTACATGTTCTCCTCGACCAACTTTTGGCAAAATCCTGGACTCCAGTGCCCTAGGTCGTCGTTGCCTCAATTTTGGATCTCTTCGGAGACCACCATCAGAAGCTTCTGTCTCCGGTCGTTTCCATCGCCACCGCGGGTACCCAGAACCTCTCCTCCCCTCTGTTGCCTTCGCCCTCATCTCCTCTACCTCCCTCACTCCTTAGATCGCGCAGGGGAGCACCGTACCGAGCTCTAGGACCTCGACCCGAAGCTCCACACCGTCGCCGCGACTCCAGCCGCTTTCTGCCGTCATCACCGCTCGCCAACGACGCCTTTGTGGACGTCCTCGACACCCCCGCAGAGTGCCGCGTCTCGTACGCCACCGTACGAAGCTCGGAGACCACCGGAACCGCTGCCACATCGAAGTCCGAGCCGCGTCGCCGGCGTCTTGCTCAACTCCGGCGCCCAGCCTCTGTTATCCGGTGAGCCGCCCCCATCCGTCCGATCTTGTTTTAACCGCCCAGATCCAATGATGGTTTTTTTAATTATTCGAACCGGTATACACTAAATAGCAGCCATTCGCCGTTTATCCCCAGCAGCGAACACACCCAGCCAGTCCTGTCATGCCACGTGTCACATCCACAGTGCCGCAGCCGTTCTTCCAGAAATCAGTTTTGGCACAATTTATTTTGGCAGATTTCATACCAAAATTTCATTTAAGTATATCCTTTAGCCTATAACTCCAATTTAGACGATTCTTTTTCCAGTGTACTTATATTGACCAGGAGCATCTAGTAGAACCAAAGTTTCAAACTTTTGCATTGCTCAAATTTGAATTTGTTTAAATTTGAATTCAAACTTCTGGAGGCCATATCTTTTAAACCGTCGATCCAAATCAGTTGATTCTTTTTGCATTGTCATCCTACTAGCATGTAGATATTATATTAATACTGTTATGTTCTGTTATTTAAGTTTTTATTTGAACTCGTTGTTGTTTACTTTATTTTAGTGTTATGTGAGCATAGTTTATTTATTGGTGCCTTCATTATCATATACATTGTCCAGAGTGCGAAGCGGATCAGAATTAAGCGTTAGAGTACTTCAGCACCGTTCAAGGCAAGTTTGCACTTTTGATTTTGCTTATCCTATATTCTGCTATGCGTGTGTGGTTTTATGCTATGCTATATGTTTGGCTTGATATGTGTATTCCGTGTGTACCATGTTTTGTTGTTGATTGTATTATGTGATGGTGTGATCAACTTGCTATCATAGACGCGGGCATGTGTCGAGTGATCCATGAAAGTGGTGAGTGTTTATAGCCGTAGGCTCGGGATTATTAACCAGGTGAATGCGTCACTGGCAGAGCGCTCTATTGTCCCTAGAGAATGCGCCATTGACAGAGCGCACTTGAGATACTTCTGAAGTTCTGGTCGTGTTTATTTAGAATCTTTGGGTTATCTTGGGCGAGTAAATTAGAGACGGTCGTGAGTTCAGGTAGTGGAGGTAGGTGAAGACATTCTTCTCCAAACTAACTTGTGTGTTTTGTTTGTTATACATTGCTTTGTGGTTGTAGGTTTGCTATATCATATTGTGTGATTTGCCAATACATTCAATGTATTGACCCTTTGTGGCTGCAACTTATCATGTTGCAGGATTTTCAGATGACCAGTGAGATACAGTATAGGGTCGTGAGCCTTCACTCGACATGTTCTCCAGTGGGCATTGATGGACTCATTGTTGATTATGCTACCTTTCCGCTGTTATTGTTGAATAAAGTTAGCTATGTGCTACTCAGTTTGTAATACTTTATGAATTCTGGATCATACGTTGTAGTAAATGATGCACTTGTTATTTGATATTCATATGTACTGTGTGTGCTAGCGAGTCGATCCAGGGACTAGCACAGTGAGCACAGAGACATCGAATCTTATCAGATTCGGGTCGTTACAAGGCGGATGGTAACAGGAGGCGGGGGACACAATGTTTACCCAGGTTCAGGCCCTCTCAATGGAGGTAATACCCTACTTCCTGCTTGATTGATCTTGATGATATGAGTGTTATAAGAGTTGGTGTACCACGAGATCGTAAAGGCTAAACCCTAAAAGCTAGCCTATGATTATGATTGTCGTTGTCCTACGGACTAAACCCTCCGGTTTATATAGACACTAGAGGGGGCTAGGGTTACACAGATTCGGTTACAAAGGAGGAGATCTACATATCCGAATTGCCAAGTTTGCCTTCCACGCAAAGGAGAGTCCCATCCGGACACGGGACAAAGTCTTCAATCTTGTATCTTCATAGTCCAACAGTCTAGCAAAGTATATAGTCGAGTTGTCCGAGGACCCCCTAATCCAGGACTCCCTCAGTAGCCCCTGAACCAGGCTTCAATGACGATAAGTCCGACACGCAGATTGTCTTCGGCATTGCAAGGCGTGTTCCTCCTCCAAATACTAGATAGATATTTCGAACACAAGGATCATGTCCGGCTCTGCAAAACAAATTCCACATACCACCGTAGAGAGTATAATATTTCCATAAATCTAATTTGCTGACAACTTTTCATAACGTGACATCACGCCATGACCCGGTCATTACTCGAACCGTTTTTCTCTACCAGCTACTGCACATATTGCGAGGCGGTTTTCTTGGCACGTCTTGTCGAAGTGGAGATCGTGTCCCCTTATCACGGGATTCTCATCAATACGGGTGTGGGTAACCCAACCGCGCCATCAATCACGGTGCTTGGGGAATAAACGAGTTTACCAGGCAAGTGGGGAGGCGTAGAATCCCTGCTGCCTTTACAAGGGGATAAGGACTCCCTATCGCACCCACGCTTTCTTCTTCCTGATCCATTCCCCTTCGCTCAAACTCCAACGCCCGAGCGTTCGTATTCTCCACCCACCAAGGCCTTCCGAAAATGTCCGGATCCGGAGCAGGAGGCAAGTGGATGGCCTCTACCGTTCAGGAGAAGCATATCAAAAAGCTTCGGGAGGCCGGGTACCTGGCCAAGAAGATCAGCCACCATCTCCCGACAGCGGGACAGATCGTCCCTACTCCGGAACCCACGAGAGGGTTGTATTCCTCCCTCATTTTGTCCGCGGGCTAGGGTTTCCCCTCCACCCGTTCGTTCGCGGCATCATGTATTATTACGGGATTGATTTTCATGATCTATCCCCCAATTCCTTCCTCAACATCTCGACATTCATCGTCGTGTGCGAGGCCTTTCTCCGCATCTCGCCACACTTCGGCTTATGGCTGAAGATCTTTAATGTGAAGCCCAAGGTGGTGAGCGGTGAGCACGCCGAGTGCGGGGGCACTATGGTGAGCAAGATGCCCAATGTCACATGGCTAACAGGTACTTTTAATGAATCCGTCAAAGAGTGGCAACAACAGTGGTTTTACATCATTGAGCCGTGCGGCACGGAATGGGCCGCTGCTCCAGAGTTCCGATCCGTAGCCCCTCTTTGGCTTACATCCTGGCCCAAGAAGGGCCTAAACTGGTCTTCGTCCGACGAATTGTCGGTGCTCAAGACGCGCGTTAAAGATATGGAAGACAAGAACATCGAACTTGTCAATGTAGTCCAGGTGATGTTAGTTCGCTGGATCCTGCCTCGTCAACACCAGATTTGCAATCTATGGGAATTCGATCCGGCCAAGCACGAGACCCTGCGAGAGCTCTTCGGCTCCTCGCACAAAGACATATGGAAGGTGCTTTTCAAGTTCGGCAAATCATGGCTAGACTCGGCCGAGGGCCGCGGGTACCAACTGTCCCGGCCTACAAGCTCGGTAAGTTATTATATGTTTTATCCGCATAACCCAAGGGAAATGCTTAATGTGTTTTCCTCAACTCCCCTAGGGCTGGATGAAGAAGGCGGGACGAATCCACTATCCGACCCCGTTGCCCGAAGAACTGGCCGGCCCACTTCTGACGAAGATGCTGGTCCCGGCGCCGTACAAGGCGCCGAAGAAGAAGGCCGAGAAGGAGGCCAAAAAGACCTGGGGCGGCCTTCGTCGCCGCGGCACTTCGGACACAATATCCGAAGGCTCCAACGTCCGTTCTTCTTTCGGAGAGGATGAGGGGGAGGAGGAAGACGAATCCCCAAGGGGGGAAGAAAGAAGAGGGCGGCCTCCGTACATTTGGAGGCCAAATCACCTAAAAGAGGAAAAGCTCCTCTTCCAGAAGAGTCCATTGCCGCCACCGATAGCAGTCCGGCGTCGGATCCCAGGGCCCAGCCCCTGGTGAACTCGTGAGTATAAAATCCGAACGCGTTTATGCATCCAGACTCATCATGGCATAATATTTTAACCTAAGCCATATTTTTTGTAGTCCAGTGAGGTCCCGCACCGAACGATCCTCATTAGAGGATTTGCTGCATTCGGATGCTATGGAGAGCGAGACGCCCCCGAAGGCCCCTTCCCCCAAATATGTGAATAACACAAAGGCTTCATCCTAGAAGCACCCCAGCCAAGGAGGGGGGGAGAGATCGTGAAAGCGGCGCCTGGAGGTCAAACTTCAGGGGCCGAAGACATGGGAGGGAAGATTCCCATGGGAGTCGACGGCGAGAGCCATCTTGAATTCGTTTCCCAGCCGGACGCAATTCCGGAGACCAATACGGCTCCAGAATCAAGCAGGCGGCCTCCCTCGGCTGGAGGGGGCGTGCCTGTTCCACCGGCAATATCTATCCAACCAGAGGTGCCGAATGTTTTGTTGGCGGCGCTGAAGAGCGCCTCCATCATCGATGAACACCGTGCCCTGATGGGTGTGGTGATTAAGGAGATTCAGTCTACTGAGAGTGGACTGAATGAAGCCTGTATCAGCCTTATAAGAGGCTTTGAGGTATATTTTATGAGGTTCTGAAGAGTGTCATAGTATGGATAGTAGCCCCTGATACGCTGTTCGGTGAAAGAAAGAACCAGACAGAGGATCAAAATGATGTTCGCAGGAAGACTTATTTGATGACATCTATCTCTCTTTTATAAGCAGGCGTCTGCGGCGGCTGCTGCCTCTCATACTGCAGAGGTCTTCGGACTGAATCAAAGTCTGGAGCGGACCAAAGAAGAATTGGCCAGTTGAAAAGGTAGTTGGAAGATAAACAAGGTATGTGCAGGCCTTGTTCGCGTTCTGTGCGAGCGAATTTCCAGTATGATAAAATATGTTCCATGATTTTCGCTAGGGACAATGACTGAAGTCGAGGTTCTTAAGAAGGTTGTGGCCGAGGCCGAGGAAAAGGCAGCCGCAGAGTAGGCTCTTCGTGAGAAGCACGAGGCCAGGGTTGTTGAAGCTGAGCAGAAGCTTCAAGATGCCGTTAAGAAATGCGAGACCTTGGAGCAGAGTTTAACGGAGAAAGAATCCGAACTCACCAGGGCTCATCAGGCCGCGCGCAATGCCCAGGGGAAACCCAAGGCGCCCTGCAGGAGATACAAGAGGCGAGGAAGATCGCAGCGGGTAAGGCTCTTTTCCATGTAAATCAAGTATTTGAGGAGAAAATCATGTTTCTAATTTTGAGTTCGGATTTCTCCAGGGGTGTTTACGGAACTGCCCCGCAGCATATTCGATGCTGCCCAATTCTACCGAGCCGAAGAAAGGAACACTGCGGATAAGCTCTTCTGGTCGCAGTATCTGGTGCTGAATTATCCAGTGCCTTTCGCCGACCAACTGAAACAGCTGATCGAACTGCATAGGGCAGCCGAACTATCCATGAAGGATTTGATTATCGGGCTATGTCCCACTAAGCCGATTCCAAGCAGCTACTTCGGGCTCGTGAAGCGGCTCGTGAGTGTCTGCCCTCGACTTGACGTCATCAAGCGGTCAGTCTGTATAGAGGGTGCGCGAATGGCCTTCGCCTGCGCAAAGGTGCACTGGGGGAAGATGGATGCTGAAAAGCTGATGACCGAGGGACCGCCAGAGGGGATGGAGAACCGCAAGCCCGGATTATATTATGAAAGTGTCCTGAAAGGATCCTGCCTTGCGGCGGAGCAATGCACCAAGGACATTATATTTCCATGAATACAATCATGTTGTCCTTTGTAATGTTGAACAGGTTCATTTCTATTATTTATGGCCTGTTATGTAAAATTTTATCGTCCCGCGCCGCCGTTTCATATATTAATCCTGAGATGCCAGTCGTCGGCTTCTGCCCCCACATAGGAAGTACGGGGGTGTTTGGGATAAACCTGATCACTCTTTATCCCAGTTTTGGGTCCTTCGAAGGAGGTGTTTAGCACAACGAACTAGGCAATCGGACTATAGGGCTTTATCACTCTCACTTAGCCATAGGAGCTTTAGGAAAGGAAGGTAGGTGCAGCCCCTGGTGTTCGGAAGACCGCATGAGGGGCTCTATAAGCACCTGATCGGAAGAAAAACCGATCCATCGCATGATGCATTGGTTATGGCATTAAAGATTTTACAACCTCTCGAACAGCTGACCAGCTCTCGCCGTATCATGACAGTCAGTTTTCGGCTTTCTCTACTGAGGTGCTCGTCCGGAAGAACCGGGACACAATCGCAATAGTTCTCCCTGTGCCGCCTTAGCCGATATAGCGGAACATAAGGAAGCAAAACATGGGAGTCGGGCAAACCCAACATTTGACCCAAGACATGATTCGGAGCTGATGCATATAATGCTATAAATTCAGGTTGCCAAACTTCCATGAAGGTGTTCGGGCTTTATTGCCGTATTATGGGTGAAACGAAGCCCCTAGCGTACTTAAGGCATATCACGGTGTACGAATGCCACCTAACAAAAGAATTTTAATAAGAAATAACAGCAGATAAGCGTTATATTAATCCACATGTTGTATTTTGAATAGTACGTAGATGCGTATGAGTACATGTAATGTGATAAAAAATATGACTATGGAACCTGCTGAGACCAGGGGGAAGAAGTTGTGTGCGGATCCGGAGTATAGTCGGATGGTCATCGCAGGGAATATCTAAGGATTCCCTTGCGCATTTGAGCTGCTTCCATATCGCCAGTCCTGGTCTACGCAAAGTTGAACCTGCAAACAAAATGTAAGAAATGCTTGTGTGCCGCAGAGCGGTTGAGCCGCGGTATGTGGCCTGTCCTGGCCGTCGCCGGAGTGTTTAATTGAGCTCTAGACGAGCCGGGCTATCCTGCCGTGAAGTAGTTCGAAGTCCTTTGGCGGTGTCCGGGAGCCTGGCCGTCGACTCGAGGTTCGATTAAAAGGTGCCACTCATTACTTCTGCTGTTAAAGTAGTGGTATACTCTTTGGTACGGAGGGAAAGTTCGGCCTTGCCATTAACCGTGATGAAGCCGCGGGGACCGGGCATCTTGAGCTAACGGAGGCATAATGTGGTACCGCATTGAATCGAGCAAACGCGGTTCGTCCGAGCAATGCCTGATAATCACTGCGAAAGGGGACGATGTCGAAGATTAACTCTTCGGCACGGTAATTGTCTGGTGATCCGGAGACTACCTCAAGGGCGATGGAGCCTGCACAGCTGGCCTCCACACCTGGTATGATACCTCTGAAGGTGGTGTTAGTGGGCTTGATCACCGAATGATCGATGCCCATCTTGCACACTGTGTCCTGGTAAAGCAGGTTTAGACTGCTACCTCCGTCCATAAGGACTCGTGTGAGGCAGAACTAGTTAATTATTGGGTCGAGGACTAGTGCGGCTGGATTGCCCTGATTGGTGTTAACCGGACGATCCGTGCGGTTGAAGGTGATCGGCCCTAGTTTATATTGTAGGACGACTGGTTCCGTTAAGTCGACATCCCTAAGGGTGCGCATACGGTACGGGTTGTAGGTGCCGTTTACCACGTTCGCCGTTTGGATTTGCGGGGGAAATTTCTTTTGCCCTCCTGCACTTGATGATCTGGGCTCCTTGTCACCATCGTCGCTTTGAGATCCCTTATCTTTGTTTTTCGCGCCTGACCTGCCGACTTGTTTGAAGACCCAGGATTCTCTGTTGGTATGATTGGCTGGTGTTCCTGGGGTGCCATGAATTTGGCATGGCCGGTCGAGTATGCGGTCCAGACTGGACGGACCCGAATTGTCATTTTTGAGTGGCCCATTCCGCTGACTAAACTTAGAGCCCCTAAATCCGGCATTGACTGTCGTATCTTTGGCGTTTTCACCATTTTTGCGGTGCTTGTGTTTGTTGCTTTGGGGTTTGCCGTTGCTATCTCTGGCTTGTGATGTGCCAGGGTTGCTTGTTGTGTTGTTGCTACGGGCCAACCAGCTATCTTCGCACGCGCAAAAGCTGGTCATGAGTGTCGTGAGGGCTGCCATGGATTTTGGCTTCTCTTGGCCGAGATGTCGGGCGAGCCACTTGTCACGGATGTTATGTTTAAAGTCCGCTAGGGCTTTGGCATCCGGACAGTCGACAATTTGGTTCTTTTTTAGTTAGGAACCGAGTCCAGAATTTCCCGGCTGACTCTTCAGGCTGTTGTGTTATGTGACTTAAATCGTCAGCATCCGGTGGCCGCACATAAGTGCCCTGGAAGTTGTCCAGGAATGCGTCTGCCAGGTTCTCCCAACTTCCAATGGAGTTTCCCGGCAAGCTATTCAGCCAATGCCGAGCCGGCCCTTTGAGTTTTAGCGGGAGATACTTGATGGCGTGAAGATCATCCCCGCGGGCCATGTGAATGTGGAGGAAGAAATCCTCTATCCATACCGCGGGGTTCGTAGTGCCGTCATATGATTCAATGTTCACGGGTTTAAACCCTTCTGGGAATTCATGATCCATTACTTCATCACTGAAGCATAGGGGGTGTGTGGCGCCTTTGTGTCGGGCTATATCACGACACAGTTCATATGAGTCTTGTCTGCTGTGTTCGGCCTGGCCGGATTTGCTTTTAGTATATCCGGCTTGACCGTTGTCGTCACGCATTGGGGCGCGCCCCCGTGATCCGTAGACTGATCTTTTATGTCCTTATTTCTTTTCCAATACGTCTCGCGGGTCCTGCGTGTTACCCCGGGCCTTGGTATTTTTGTTTAACTAGCAACTGGGTGCGGGCTGGACTTCGGCCTGATATGCCGCTTTGTCTCGGCCACGAGGTGTCCGGTCAGCCGCATCATACATTGGAGGCATAGGTTTTAATGCTTCCTCCTCGAGTTGGGGTAGCAACCTGTGCTTTGGGTAACTTTTGGTTGGGCACTCGAGTTCGTATTCCTCGGCCGTCAGGACCTCAGTCCATCTATCCGCTAGCAGATCTTGTCAACTTGAAGCTGTTGTTGCTTTTTCTTCAGGTTTTTTGCGGTGGCTATAAGCCGGCGCTTGAAGCGCTCCTGCTCGACGGGATCCTCAGGCATGGTAAATTCTTCATTGCCGAGGCTCACCTCGTCTTCGGAGAGAGACATGTAATTGTCATCCTCTAATTCTCCGTCTGCTTCCTGTTCCTTAGGACTAGCTTGCCCATCCTTCCGCTCGAAGCCTGGCTGGAGGGGATTGTCTTCGTCTTCGGCACTATCCGCAGCATTATTGTCTCTTATGTCGGTATCGCCACTTTTGCTATGGTGGGGCTTAGAGGGGCGCCGATGACGCCGGTGCTTAGATTGCTTCTCGAGGGGATTATCCTCCGTCGCCTTATTGCCATCGCTTTCTTTGGGGGTGTCCACCATGTATATAACATATGATGAGGTGGCAGTCCAGCGCCCTGTTGGCGGTGGTTCCTATTCCTCTCCTGCATCGTCGTCCATACCGTCGATGTCTTCGGAGTCGAAATCAAGCATGTCGATTAAATCGTCGATAGTGGCTATTAAGTGGGTGGTGGGTGGGGAACGAATTTCTTAGTCGTTCGCTTCCCACTCGAGCCGGACATAGTTCGACCGAGGGTCTCCTGACAATGAGAGAGACTTTAAATAATCTAGCATGTCGCCCAAGGGGGAGTGCTGGAAAATATCCACGGAGGTAAACTCCATGATCGGTGCCCAATCAGATTCGATAGGCACGGACGCAGGCGGTTCGGAGCCCGTGGCCGGGGATGAATCCAAGGGTCCGGCAACACAGGTCTCGTAGGAGGTGAAGTCAGTATTCAGCTCTATCACCGCTGAGTGTGCGGCCTCCGTGGCGGGGTCCATCCACACGTCCACGGACGACACAATATGCTCCGGATTAAGGGCCGGAGTAGCCATAGGTGTGATCTCCCGAACAACAATCCGACAGCAGAGCTAAGTCATGCTCATCGTGATTGTGCGGCGCACCTGACACGAGCTCAAATCCGTCAAAGATCAAGTCTTCGCGGATGCCGGCAGTATAGTTTAAGTTTCCAAACCTGACCTGACGGCCAGGGGCGTAGCTCTCGATCTGCTCCAAATGGCCAAGCGAGTTGGCTCACAGTGCGAAGCCGCCGAATATGAAGATCTGTCCGGGGAGAAAAACCTCACCCTGGATCGCTTCGTTGCCGATGATCGAAGGATCCATCAAGCCTTATGCTGACGGCACAGTGGAACTCTCAATGAAAGCACCAATGTCGGTGTCAAAACCGGCGGATATTGGGTAGGGAGTCCCGAACTATGCGTCTAAGGTGGATGGTAATAGGAGGCGAGGGACACAATGTTTACCCAGGTTCGGGCCCTCTCGATGGAGGTAATACCCTACTTCCTGCTTGATTGATCTTGATGATATGAGTATTACAAGAGTTGGTCTACCACGAGATCGTAAAGGCTAACCCTAAAAGCTAGCCTATGATTATGATTGTCATTGTCCTATGGACTAAACCCTCCAGTTTATATAGACACAGGAGGGGGCTAGGGTTACACAGAGTCGGTTACAAGGGAGGAGATCTACATATTCGAATTGCCAAGCTTGCCTTCCACGCAAAGGAGAGTCCCATCCGGACACGGGATGAAGTCTTCAATCTTGTATCTTCATAGTCCAACAGTCTGGCCAAAGTATATAGTTCGGTTATCCGAGGACCCCCTAATCCAGGACTCGCTCAAGGAGCAAGACAACGAGCAAGTTAACACTGATAAACAGGCCACGACTAATGACCCGGATGATGGTAGTTATCATCGACTCGCCGAGGATGGTGAGAGCCTTGGCAATGAGGACTTCCTCGTGCCTGAGGCACCCCTCGAGCAGGAGCACTTTAAGCGCCAGCTCATAGCTACTGCAAGAAGCCTAAATAAAAAGCAGCAATAGCTCCAAGCAGATCAAGACCTACTCATCGATAGATGGACCGATGTCCTGGCAGCCGAACAGTACGGCCTCAGGCGCCCAGCCAAGAGTTACCCAAAACGCAGACTACTACCTCAGTTCGATGAGGAGGCACCAAATCCCATACCTCCCTCACGCAATGCAGACCGACCACCACTCGGTCAGGATAGTGTGGCGGATCGACAACCTCGTGGTCGGGATAAAACGGCAACTCAGGCCGAACAATAGCCCCACCGCCTCGCAAACACAGGGACAGACCAGCTCGGGACCATACATACGACCTTCGGCAGGAAGTGGACAGTAGAGCAAGACACACCAGATCAATCTATGGATCACGAGGATGCTTCCCTACTTGGGACGACAGCTACCTATTCGGACAAAACAAACTTAATCACACCCGGGCCGATAACCGCAGATGGACTTCATCGGAGGTGCGCCGTGATGCGGCTCGCTATAGAGGCGCTGCACACCCTCTCTACTTCACAGATGAGGTGTTGGATCAAGAATTCCTCGAGGGGTTCAATCCTGTTAATATTGAATCATACAACGTGACAACCAATCCCGTAGTGTGGATCGAAGACTTTATTCTCCACATCCACATGGCCCAAGGAGATGATCTCCACGCTATCAAATACCTCCCATTAAAGCTCAAGGGACCAGCTCGACACTGGCTAAATAGTCTGCCTGAGAACTCCATCGGCAGCTGGGAGGACTTGGAAGAAGCCTTCCTCGACAACTTCCAAGGTACTTATGTCCGGCCACCCGATGCCGATAACTTAAGCCACATAGTTCAACAATCTGGAGAATCAGCCAGAAAATTCTAGACTAGGTTCCTAACCAAAAAGAACTAGATCATTGACTGTCCGGATGCTGAAGCCCTAGCGGCCTTTAAACATAGCATCCATGATGAATGGCTAGCACGCCGCCTCGGCCAAGAAAAGCCGAGGTCCATGGCAGCCCTCACGGCAGTTATGACCCACTTTTGCGCGGGAGAGGATAGTTGGCTGGCTCGCAGTACAAACACAACCAACAAAGCAGGCCCTTCCGAGGCCAGAAATAGCACCAGCAAGCTTCGACGCAACAGACACAAGCGCCGAAGTAATGGTGACAACACCGATGACACTACAGTTCATGCCGGATTTAGTGGCTCCATGTCCGGCCAGCGAAAGAAGCCCTATAAAAGGAACAGCGGAGGACCATCCAGCTTGGACCGCATACTCGATCATCCATGCCAGATACATGGCACCCAAGACAAACCGGCCAACCATACTAACAGAGATTGCCGGGTCTTTAAGCAAGCCAGCAGGGTAAATAGCAAAAACAAGGAAGAGGAATCACAGAGCAAGGACGATGATGAGGAGCCCCCGCAGCCGAACACGGGGGGGGGGGGGTAGAAGAAATTCCCATCTCAAGTCGAAACGGTGAACATGATATATGCGACACACATCCCTAAAAGGGAGCGCAAGCGCGCACTAAGGGACGTCTATGCAGTAGAGCCAGTCACCCCAAAATTCAACCCATGGTCGTCATTCCCGATCACCTTTGATCGTCGTGCTCATCCAACTAGTATTCGACAGGGCAGTTCGGCCGCATTGGTACTTGGCCCAATTATCGATGGATTTCACATGACACGAGTCCTAATGGACAGTGGCAGCAGCCTCAACCTACTCTATCAGGATACAGTACGCAAAATGGGCATTAATCCCTCACAAGTCAAGCCCATGATAACTACCTTTAAAGGAGTCATACCGGCGTAGAGGCCCGTTGTACGGGCTCAATCACGCTGGAGGTGGTCTTCGGTTCCCCGGATAACTTCCGAAGCAAATCTTTGATATCGTCCCCTTCCGTAGCGGCTACCATGCACTGCTCGGACGAACAACGTTTGCTAGATTCAACGCGGTGCCACATTATGCTTATCTCAAGCTCAAGATGCCCGGTCCATGCGGCGTCATTACAGTAAATGGAAACAAGGAACGCTCCCTCTGTACAGAGGAGCACACCGCAGGCCTAGCAACAAAAGTACAGAGTGGCCTTCTAAAGCGGCACCACAATCCGGCCGCCGAGCCCCAGAACATGATTAAGAAGGTCCGGACTACACTGCAACAGGGCAGCTTGGTTCGTCAGGAGCTGAATTAATAATTCGGCCTCCGTCCCAACCCCGATGAGGAAATGGCATTCGTACCGCGCGTACATAACTACACACTCAAAACCCCACGGGTACCGACGGAGGCACAACTCACTCGCGACCCACAGTGCGACTGGGCCGACCTTGGATTCGCACTCCTTTACTTTTTTATCTTTATTATGGGTTTTTTCTTTTTTTGAGGTCTATGACGACCCGCTTGCGGAACACACAAAGGAGGCGAGGAGCTCTGGCGTACAAGGGAATTCCCAGGTGGTCTCTATCAAACGATTGCCCTGCCTGTTTTACATACCCGCATGCAGCTCGCCCTTGGTTGCGGCATGTTAAATAGCTTTACTGGCTTATCGCATTACTTGCACAAAGTACGCCTCGACGTACTAATTACATCACAATAGTGAATCCATGGTGGGGTCAGCTTATTACTTAATTTTCCTGTTTCCTCACCTTTGTATATATTGCTTATCGCACACGTACACCATTGTACGTATCATTACGCCAGGGGCTTCATCACACCCCGCATTACGGCAATAAAAGTCCGAACACTTTTACAATATAGTTTGGCACCCCGAACTTATAGCATTATATGCATCGGCTCCGAATCATGTCTTTGGTCAATAGTTGGGTTGCCCGGCTCCTATGCTTGCTACCTTACATTTCGTTATATCGGCTAGGGTAGTAAAGGGAGAACTACTGCGATTGTTTCCCGGTTCTTCCGGACGAGCACCTCAGTAGAGAAAGCCGAAAACTGGCTGTCATGATGCGGCGAGAGCTGGTCAACTGTTCGAGAGGTCCCAAATCATTAGAGATTTTTTTTTCCGCTTCTCGCAAAGAATCGGTTCCCCCGATTAGGCGTGTACAATGCCCCTAGTTCGGCCTTCCGACTACCAGGGGCTTCGCCAACTTTCTTAATTGTCAAACTCCTATGGCTAAGTGAGGGCGGTAAAGGCCGCATAGTCTGATTGCCTTGTTCGTTGCGCTAAACACCTCCTTTAAGGACCAGAATGTGGAGTAAAGAGTGTTTAGATTTATCCCGAACACCCCCGTACTATCTACGTGGGGGCAGAAGCTGACGACTCGTCAACCCTCAGATTTCATAAACGGACGCACAGGAGGTAAAATATAAATTGCAAGCATTATAATACATAAACATCATTGTTCCATATTACACGACAGGATAATACAAATGTTCTCATGGGAATATGACATCCTTTGAACATTGCTTTGCCACAAGGCGGGACCCCTCCAGGATACCATCAAAATAGAGCTCGGGTCGACGATGCTCCTTGCCCTCCAGCGGTCCCTCGGTCATCAGCTTCTTGGCATCCAGCTTTGCCCAATGCGTCTTGACGCGGGCAAAGGCCATACGCGCACCTTGAATACAGACCGACCGCTTCACGGCTTCGAGCCGCGGACAGGCACTTACAAGCCGCTTAACAAGACCGAAGTAGCTGCTAGGTACAGGCTCGGCTGGCCACAGCCGGACAGTCAGGTCCTTCATGGCTAGCTCTGCCGACCTGTGCAGCTCGACCAACTGCTTTAGCTGGTCGCTGAAGGGTACCGAATGTTCGGGCCCAAGATATTGGGACCAAAATAGCTTCTCCATAGACATCCCTTATTCGGTTCTATAATAATCAGCAGCATCTGATATGTTGCGCAGTAGATCCGTAAACGCCCCTGGAAAACCTAAATTCGGATAAGTACAAGGAATATTTCTTTATATACTTGCTTGGCACGGTGAAAGACTTACCCGCCGCAATCTCCTTGGCCGCCTGAATTTCCTGGAGGGCGTTCTGAGCTTCGGCTGTTGCCTCCTATGCGCTCTGGTGGACCTTCGCCAGTTCGGACTCTTGCACCTTACAATCGCGCTCCAAGGACTCAAATCTATCGATCGCGCCCTGGAGCTGTTGCTGCGCCTCGCCCACCTGGGCCTCATGCTTCTCGCGCGCAGCGTGCTCCTTGGCCGCTTTGTCCTCTGCCTCTGCTAACGCCTTTTTGAGGGCCGCAACCTTGGTCGTGGCCTCTAATAAAGTTCATGCCACTTTAGTCAGCTTGAGCAATTTACTCTTCAATATACACACAGGTTACTGCATACCTTCGCTATCCTCCAGCTGCTTCTTCATGCGGTCGAGCGCTTCCTCGGCCCGCTCCAGTTTTTGCTTCAGTTCAGAGACCTCCGCAGTTTGAGCGGTAGCAGCCCGCAACGAGGCCTGCTTATCCACGTAGACACTTTATGTTAGACTCCTGTGAAAAATAAGTTTGATCCTTTGTTCGGCTTTTCTTTCCGGACACCGAACAGAGCATCAGGGGCTATTGTCTACGCTGTGATATTCTTCTTACAATCATGTGCTCACCTCAAAGCCTGCTAGAAGGCTAGCATAGGCTTTGGTCAGCCCATTTTTGACGGACTGGACCTTTTCAACCACCGTACCCATATGGGCTCGGTGCTCATCCACGATGGAGGGGCCTTGCAGCGCTTCCAGTAGATGATCCGACGCCTCTGGTTGGACAGAGGACACTGGTAGCACTCCCCCTCCTTTTGGGAAGGGCAGTTTGCCGGATTCCGGAGCTACGTAGGTCTCCGGAATAGAATCCGGCTGAGGGACGACTAGAACGCGGCGCGCACCATCCGTCTTTGTAGGGGCTTTTTGCCTCATGTATCCGGCGCTCCGGGAGTCATCCTGGCGCACCGCCCTAACGATCTCCGGAGTCATCCACCAGTCCAAGGAGGCCCTTCGAGACGCCTCCTCGTCGTTACCATTGGCTGAGGGGGAATAAGCGGACGGCGACTGATGAGGACATCAATACCATTGTTACACCCACAACCCCTACTACTACATATACTGGACCAATTACTAGAGCTCGCGCACGCCAATTAAATTATCAGGTACTTTCGTTTCTTGGTAATGATTCTAATGTTCATGAGAATATGATGCTGCCTAAATTGGATACATTTGTTTTGCTTACAAATGAAGGGCCTGGCATGGATAAGAGGGATTAACATTGGAGCACGAACAAGCATGGAGTTGATGGCATGCGCAAGGGGAACAAGAACGGAGTTACAAGTGATGATTTCAGGACTTTGAAACCACCATAATGAGTGCATGAAGCCCTGGCCGAAATATACAAGATGCCACTTCATAAACTTAATCTAGAGGCTATTCTAGGTGTTGCGTCACCTTATTATTGCGCCAAGCCCTTGTAATTTCGAAATACATAAGTATAGGCTGTTTTTAGAGTCCGTATGTGTGGGGAAACAAGAGATACGGTTGGTTTCGGACCCCTTCCCCAAGGGCCACGAAATTCCCCCCTCTTCCTCCATATATACAGCCCTTAGGGCACCGTTTAGACTTTGGGTTTTGTTTAGATTAAAAGTTCGCCACAGCTACAACTTCGCGTACTTCGTTTGTGTTCAACGACCAGACCAAGGTGTCACGGACCCCCACCCTGATCAATAAAGCTTTCCTCTTATATTCGCAATATCCAGATTGAAAGTCTTAGTTTCTAGCTTGTTCTTCGTTTTCCTGCAGGAAACAGACCTTCGTGGTCAGGTTGATCGTCCTCCGGCATGGTCAATAACCTCTCGTTGTTGGTTTAGCGATTGCTAAGGCGCGACGTCCTCGCACGTTCGTAGTCGGATCGTCAAAGTCGACTTCGTCCAAAACGATAACCACCATCTCATCGAAAGACGGGACACCTTTGCCTCTATCAAGTGGTATCAGATTTCCAGGTTGCTCGGTGAGATTTTACAGTTTTTCATAGTTTAGATCGAGTCTGTTCTTGATACCTACAGTCCACGAAAAAGCCACAAAAAAAATTAGGGTTAGTTCATCATATCCGAACCAATCTGAGCCTTTGTGTAATCTTTTTAGGGTTTTTGCTTTGTTGAATTTGCGGTTGCATCGTCGTGTCAAGTTGCTGGTCTTAGAGTCTAGTCTTTTAGAGTTTCGAGTTCTGGTCATAAGTTGTCACGCCGTCGCCGCACCATCAGCATCGCCTTGCCATCTACCACCACTGCTTATCCGCCACCGCTCTGAATCCGTATCCATATACCACCACCGATCCGTATCCATATACCACCACCGATCCATATCCATATACCACCACCGATCTGTATCCATATACCATTTAGGTCAAGAGCTTCGATTTGCAAAAAGAATCAACTAAATCGGAGTTATAAAACTCAAGTTATGATCAAACAAAGTTTGAATTTAAATCTGGTCTAATTCAAATTTTAAACTTTTCAAAACATGTTTGAGTTAGATTACTGGATAGAGGAGATCGTAACGAAGAAGTGAGCGTTGGTTTCATCTAATTTGGATGAACGAGTAAAAAGTTGTGGTCGTTTAAAACAGAGGGACTAATCTGTAAATAAAAACCTCACAAACGAGTCCCTGGCAGAAAACTAAAATAAAAGAAAAAGGCTAAAAAGCGAACGTTCGTTTATAAGATCTAAACAGTGGACGTTCTCTATATAATTAAACCTAAACAAAATCGGTTTTAAACGAAAACAAAACTAAAAGAAAAACCGGCGAACCGGGCGGTTTTACTCGGGTTATACCGGTTCGGGCGAGGGAAAACGGCGGCGGCGGCGGTGTTCTCCGGCGAGCGAGGCGAGGCGAGACGGCGGCTCTGGCGCGGCAGCAGGCAGCAGCGGGCGGCGGCGGTGCAGGCAAGGCGACGGCGCTGGTGGAGGGCTTCGGGCGGAGGCGAGGCGCGACAGCGAGGCGCGGCTATGGCGTGCAGGAGCGGGCGGCGACGGTGCAGATCTCGGCGGCGGCGGCGCGGTGGTTTGCGGCGTGGGCGACGGCTTGGTGGCGAGAAGAGAGAGGCGGGGCCCGGGGCCGCGATATTTAAGGGGAGGGGAGGAGGTGGCGTGGAGGAGGGGCAAGGGGAGGCGTGCCCGACCAGGACTCGGCGGCGGCGGCGGAGTCGGCCACGCTCGGGACTTCGTCCCGAGCTCGGAGACGGAGGCGGTTTGGCGAGCTGGGCTGGGCCTGGCTGAGGAGCTGGGCCGGCCCAGTCGGCGGGGATTCTGATTTTTTTTTAAATATTTTCCAGACAACAAACATAAATAAAACAAAATAAATAATAATTTTATATAGGCATATAATATATCAAAAGTTTCAGAAATAGATTTTCTACAACATGGACATTTTTATAAAGTCAAACAAAATCCATAAAAATTCAAATAATTCAAAGAGTGCTACTTCTCTAATAAAATCCAGTATAAATCATTTTTATAAAATACCAAAATGAATTCAAATTAATTTTTCTCCAATTTTCTGATGTAGGGAATCATGTTACCCTATTTTCCATGTATTTTATTTTTGGAGAAAAATAATTTGAATAAAACTCAAATAACTCCAAATTGAAAATAAATTCAAAAGAACTTTGAATTTAATTCTTTGAAACTCCCAACTCATATTTCATATGTTTTGAAGAAGTCATTTTATCTTCTCTCGTGAAAATCATTGAGTTGGATAAAGTTTCAGAATTGGAAATATCTTCAAATGAAATTCAAATATTTTCGACAACCCTTTTCATTTAATTAAATGGAAGAAGTCATGTCATCTTCTCTCCAAGGTTTTGTGTTGAAAAGAATTTGAATTCACGGAGATCATAAAATGCAAAATGAAAGTTTGGGAAAGTCCTTTTATTCCCTCTCATTTAACTTTCGAAAAGTTCGAATTCACTCATTCAATCACACAACAATCAAACAATCAATCAAATCTATCTATTTATTATAACATTCCAAAATTTAGAATTTTGGGATGTTACACCAGTGCATATAAACTGGTTGAAAAATCAAATGTGTGTCCTTGGTTGCATGCTTAGGTCACATGGAAGAAATGGGAATGAATTTGAAACACCTTGCCACCGTCACTCGGCCGCAAACATTGAGATACCAAGTTTTTAAATTCTAGTAAATCCAAAACTCGTCTGACATTCATGAAACTTGGCATGCTATCATGGAGCGGCATGTTGATGCCGTGGTAAAACATTTGTCCCATTTGGGGCAGGTTTGGGTATAAGCTTCTCACAAACCAGAGCCTCTCACAACAAGCGTGATGGTTCCGGTAGGGAACGTGCCACCTTTGGGGACGAAACAATATCTGCTGCCTCTGATTGCTTTCAAAAAAAATGAGTGTCAACATAAAACAATAGGAGTGTTGTGTTCAATTTTGAAACTTTTCGCGGTTCATTTGGACATTTTTATACATTAACTGGGTTTCCCAGGCATTTTATGCACATAATTCAAATTTGAACTTCATGCACATTCTCAAGTGCATATAAACTGGTTGAAAAATCAAATATGTGTCCTTGGTTGCATGCTTAGGTCACATGCAAGAAATGGGAATGAATTTCAAACACATTGCCATCATCACTCGTCCGCAAACATTGCGATACCTGGTTTTTAAATTCTAGTAAATCCAAAACTCGTCTGAAATTCATGAAACTTGGCATGCTATCATGGAGCGACATCAACATGCCGTGGTAAAGATTTTGTCCCATTTGGGGCAGGTTTGGGTATAAGCTTCTCACAAACCAGAGCTTCTCACAAAAAGCGTGATGGTTTCGGTAGGGAACGTTCCACCTTTGGGGAGGAATTGATATCTGTTGCCTCTTATTGCTTTCAAAAATATTCGTGTGTCAACATAGAACAACAGGAGTGTTGTGTTCAATTTTGGAATTTTTCGGGGTTTGTTTGGACATTTTTATACATTAACTGGGTTTTCTAGGCATTTTATGTGCATAATTCAAATTTGAACTACATGCATATTCTCCATTGCATACAAACTAGTTGAAAAATCAAATATGTGTCCTTGGTTGCATGCCCATGTAAGAAATGGGAATGAATTTCAAACACCCTGCCACCGTCACTCGGTCGCAAACATTGAGATACATGGCTTTTAAATTCTAGTAAATCTAAAACTCGTCTGAATTCATGAAACTTGGCATGCTACCATGGAGCAGCATCAACATGCCGTGGTAAAAATTTTGTCCCATTGGGGGTAGGTTTGGGTATAAACTTCTAACAAACCTTAGCTTCTCACAACAAGCGTGATGGTTTCAGTAGGCAACATGCCACCTTTGGGGACGAAACGATATCCATTGCCACTTATTGCTTTCAAAAAAGTTCTACTGTCAAATAGAACACAGGAGTGTTGCGTTCACTTTTGGAATTTTTCGGGGTTCGTTTGGACATTTTTATACAATAACTGGGTCTTCTAGGCATTTCATTTGAATAATTCAAATTTGAACTACATGCACAAGCTCCAATGCATATAAATTGGTTTAAAATCCAAATCTGTGTCCTTTGGGGCATGCTTAGGCCCCATGCAAGAAATGGGAATGAATTTTAAACACCAGGGCACTGTTGATTGCCGGCAAAACGTTGAGATACTTTGTTTTTAAATTCTAGTAAATCCAAAACTCGTCTGAAATTCATGAAACTTGGCATGCTATAATGGAATGGTACCCGACATGCTGTGGTATTTTTTGTGTCGATTTTGAGAGAAGGCGCACTCGAATAACAGCCAACAAAGGCATTTTGAAACAAATAGCTGCCACTGTAACATCTCAAACATTTTGTATAATTTAAATTGTGTGCGTTCTGTTAACCATTCACATGAGGCCACGCCTCACTCTTTTAATAGCTAGGAGGTGTCGTGCGGACATGTGCTTGAGTGCTTGACTAAATGGAAGGCGTGCGAGTTGTACTCCGATGCGGAGGCTCAACAGGAAGCGTGCGAGCTGTACGCGGTGCAGGCTCATCAGGAAGCAAGCCCTTTGACTTCCATGGTCGCCCGCCTTGCTCGCATCCTCTCCATTAATGGATCCCAAGCCGCAGTTTAATTTGGTTTTTAAATATAAAACACTCATCACAAACGTTTTAGTTAGAACATCCGTATGCAAACCGACAGCTTCCGCAGGAAGCCAAGGGAAAATGTGCCGAGCAGGATTTGTGCAGCTCTTGATCGCAAATGTTTTAGATATAACACACATATGCAAACTGAGAGCTATGGTCTTCCCCCTTAAGTCGAGGGAAAATCAGTAGTGCAGGATTTGTGCATCCTTCAACGCAAACGGTTGTTTTGGATGACCCGTGTGCAACCACGTACAAACAATTCGGTAAGATTTGCATCTGTCATATTGGGTGTGTTGCCATTTGTCAAAGTGGAAAGATTTACATTTGTTGATCTAGTAACGTTGCCATTTGTCAATCCTTGTAATACTGCGATTTGTCAAAATAAGCAGCTAGAAATCACTAGCACTATCTAATTTTTGCAACTAAAATTTTGGTAATTAAGCATAGATTCCATTCATAGATTAAGCAGTCGTTCTTAATTTATACAAACAGTTCAACTCGATAGTTGAAACGACCAAACCTTTCCCCAATTGTTGCCAACCACGTACTGAAATAGCTAGTTCAACTATATATACTAGCTAATTTTAAGTACATTGTACAGTTCCACCACACATCTACAGTCTGATGAACTGAACAAAATAGCCCCTAAATACTACTACCACCACAGAGGGGCTTTGTGCTACTTCTGGCAGCCTCTCCTCTATCGAGCATGCTCGGTAAGAGGCACAGGAGGAGGAGGAGCCTACCGATGAGCTAGAGAAATGCATTACGCTGCCTGCCGCTGCTGCACGTTCAGCGACGCTAGCCAGCTCGAACGCCCACTGCCGCTCCAGACGATCCCTCTCAAAGCGGCCGGACTGCTCGTAGGTCTCCTGATTCCTCGCCTATACGTCGGTGTGTGCTACGGCCATGGCTGCGGTAAGGCTCCTTGCATGCTCGACGAGGAGCTCCTCCTCCTCCGGTAGGAACTCGATGTAGCGCGCAAGGTCGCTGACGCACGTGCGGGCCTCCACCTCCGCCTCCGTCCTTCGGGCGGCGGTGGCGGAGCGGGTGATGATCCCGGCGGTCGACGGTGGGCTGGCTGCCATGGCGACCGATGATGGGGTGGCGGCCACGACCACCACCTCCTGCCTTCAGGCCGCGGTGGCGGGAGGGGTGATGGCCACCGTGGCCGGCAGTGGGGTGGCGGCCACGATGGCCACCTGCCGCCTTCGGGTCGCGGCGGCGGAGCGGGAGATGGCCCTGGCTTTCGACGATGATGTGGCGGCAACGGCGGCCGACAACAGCTGCCGACGGGCAGCGGCGGCGGAGCGTGTGGTGGGTGTTCCGCGCACACCCAACAGGGACGCCACACGCACTACACTACGCCGGGGACTGCGCCGCTACCGTGGTGTAGCATCCCAGCTGGAGCTGTCCTCTGATGATGGCGGAGTGGCTGAGCGACGACGACGGACCGGTGCCATTGGCGACTGTGGGAAAAGCAGACGAGATAAGCTACAGGGTGGGAGGGAAAAATGCGACGCAGGACTCGCCGGCCGTGAGGGTTTTTATAGCAGGCCCGTAAGCATTGGGATTTTGGGGAATTTCATCGAGTCGGGCGGGAAGCTTGCGCAGGAACCTGCGAGGTTGCGCGGGAACGGGCTCACCGACGATTCATTGGTGCCACCCTTTGGCCAAAAGAACGCCCCCGCGCGCTGCGCAAGCTTACGCTATAAGCCATCTGCGGCAGCGGGGTGACAAGACATGCGAGAGGAGGACGAAAGGACACGTACACATACGATTAATAAAAAAAACGTTTGCAATTATGTTACCTACTATACCCCCGTCCTGGTTTATAAGTAGGATATAACTAATAAAATACGAATGCATGTCGCCAAAGATTATATCGTTGGAGTCGTATTTGAACATAGTTTCCAGCTATACAATTTTTGCAACATGCATTAACACTTTTTTGATTAAATTTAAGGTTATATACCAGAAAGCGTTTGCCCGCAACACACACGGCTTATTCCATCACAAACAGTTCACTTTGGTGTGTGCAAATGCCATGGTTGTAGTAGCCACCTATGTAAGTCGATGTTTAATTTGGTTATGCAATCATGTCCTTATAAGTGTGTGTGTGTGTGTGTGTGTCTATATATCTATATATATATATATATATATATATATATATATATATATATATATATATATATATATATATATATATGTTGTTGTTCTTTATGCAATCCCATCGCACAACACACACGTCCTATTAGCCGCAACCGTATGTGTTATTATCGGTCTTCACACACATTTCTGATTACAAACCTATTTGCCGCGTATCACACACATCTTGTTAAGTTGAATCGTTTCTGTTCTCATGTATCAACGCAAACAGTTCATCCGAGAGAACCGCATGCCGTATATCGCACACACCTTCATCTGGCTGACCGTTTCTTTTGTGTTGCCTAATCACAAACAGTTCATCCTATCGAACTGTATGATGTATATCGCACACACCTCCATCTGACTGCCCGTTTCATTTGTTCCTCCTCATCGCAAACAGTTAATTGAACTGAACCGTATGCCCTTCATCACACACGCAACTAAAATCCGAACCGTGTTTGATGGTTGCGCCATCGCAAACATTTTGCACCTTTTTTGACGATTTTTTACACCACAATTTGCGATTATGGCATTGCACACAGTTTCGTCGAAGGGTCTCTGATCGTAGTGTCGTGTTAGCAGCATCCTGCAGTAGTGCAAGGCCGCGTCAGCACCTGCCCCTCGTCGGCGTCACGGGAGCAGCCAAGCCTCTTCTTTGGTGGAAGTGGCCCAAGCTCCTCCCGAGGAGCCTTGCCCTTCTCTGCCGCGGAAAACCTCCTGATCAGCGCCATGGATGCTATGGCAAGACGGGGAGATGAAGAAGAAGAAGGAAGAGCGGGCAGTGAGAAGATGGAGATGAGCAGGGGGTCTGCCCCTCCCCTCATTTATAGCCAGAAGGAGGCCAACCGCTAGCCTCCGCGATCCCTAGTAATGATGATTTTTCTGCATGCAGCAGGCTCTCATCAAGTCAAATGGTTGCCGAGCATGCATGGGGAAGCGGAGACGCCTACATTCCATCAAACGCCACGCATCGACCGGGTCCATAGACAGTTGGGGCCCGCGGCGCTCCGCACTTGCCCTTTGGCTTCCCCTCGAAGCCAAGTTCGAGCGCGCCTTGGGCCCGTAGGCTACTGTCGGCGTTCTGGGAACGGGGGTACCCTGACTTGCCTGCCTGGTAAGGCCCATCTTCAGGACCAACAACACAAGACCCTTGCGAGGGGCCCAGCCTCGCGAGGCAGACGATGTAAAGACCTCCAGAATGAGTGGCCTCCTCAGGTTGGCTCCGTAGGAGCGAAGATTTCTATGCAAGACCTCACTTCATGAGGTTCGGGTGACGCAAGCCATGATGACCAAGGCAAGGCGGGCGCCAGCGGGAGCAGAGCAGCAGCTTTCCTCTTTGGTGCTAAGGAGGCAAGCGCAGGCGCGGAGTCCCGTGGAATCAACTAAAGGTTTCCATTCCCATGCTACAAGACCAAGACCGCTAGGACGACAGGATGGAGGTCATCATCGAGCCCACCACGGCATCACGACCTGAAGCTTTGCAGGCGAAGACCACATTTTGTCAGGATAAGATGTACCAGTTGTCTCCCTTCGAATTTGGCTGTTGTGGGATTCCTTCCCGCCTTCATTTGGGAAGAGAACCAAGGCCACTATAAATAGAGCCTAGCCACCACCGTAGAAACGAGACATGATCCGGATCCATTCCATCCGCACACCCGCCATCTCACTCGACCACAAGAACACACCTCCTGAGGTTGTTCTCCCACTATTCTAGTTCATCCTCAGCCCACCTTGATGCCAATCCACCACAAAGCAGGAGTAGGGTTTTACACTGCAAGGTGGCCCGAACCTGGGTAAACTGTTGTGTCCCATTTCCTTCTAGTTCATCGAGCTAGGCCGTGGGATCGACGAGTTGGCAGACTGGGGAGGTTGAGTTATTCGCATGCACCCTAGAGTTCGAATCTATCAAGGATCTGCGGAGCCCGGAATCCGACACATCCTTCTTTGTAAGCTCATTGAGAGGTGCAGCAATGTTGCTGAAATCTCTCACAAAATGCTTATAGAAACCAGCGAGGCCATGGAAACTCCTCACTTGTGTGACCATTTTGGGCCGCGGCCAACTCTCAATAGCTTCAATCTTGGCTTTATCAACATCAATTCCCTGTGGAGTAACAACATAGCCAAGAAAAGATACTTGGTCGGTGCAAAAGGTGCACTTCCCAAGGTTACCAAACAAACGTGCATCATGTAGCACTGGTACGCGTCGGTCCTAAACAAACAGTTTTTAACCCCTTTCCGCGATGGCATTCGGAACCATCGCCAAGTGAGTGTGGGCGATAGGGGGGTCCTTCCCACACGACCCAGAAACCGTTGGGGATATGCCCTCCTGGCACACATGCTCGGGAAAATGAGGTTGTGTGCGACCGGAGAGCACTCAAATACAGAAATACGTACAATAGTGCTAAAAAGTACAATTATACAGGCAAAACCATTTCCGGTCGTAAGTACATCCCACACAGTCAGTCACCACTAAACGTTTCCGTTCGTATAATGGTGTGTGTTGTCCCTCTCCCTCCACACATATATATAGGTCGGGGAGTAGGGGAGGTAGCCTATGGCAACCCCAAGGGGGACGGGCCTCCCTTGGCCCCTGCCCTAGCCGCCCCGCCCTCTTTCCTACTTGGGCGCATGAGGGGGAGGCAGGAGGGGGTGGCGCCCCCCTTCCTTTCTCTCATGAGGAGGGGAAGGCAGAAGGGGCTAGCCCTCTCCTTTTCCTTCTCTAGGGCCAGTGGCCTAGAGGTGGGGCGCGCGAGCACCTTGTGGGCTGGTGTGCTCCCCACTTTTGGCCCATATGTCCCAATAACCTCCCGGGGCCTCCCAGAACTGTTGGCAAACGTAGCATGCAATTTCTAAAAAATTCCTACGTTCACACAAGATCTATCTAGGAGATGCATAGCAACGAGAAGCGGAGAGTGTGTCCACGTGCCCTTGTAGACCGAAAGCGGAAGCGTTACTTTAACGCGGTTGATGTAGTCGAACGTCTTCGTGATTCAACCGATCAAGCACCGAATGTACGACACCTCCGAGTTCAGCACACTTTCAACTTGATGACGTCCCTCAAACTCTTGATCCAGCAAAGTGTTGAGGGAGAGTTTCGTCAGCACGGCAGCATGGTGACGGTGATGGTGAAGTGATCTGCACAGGACTTCACCTAAGTACTACGACAATATGAGCAGAGGAGCAAACTATGGAGGGGGCACCGCACACGGCTTGGAACAATTGGTGTGTTTTGGAGGTGCCCCCTACCCCCATATATAAAGGAGGGAGAGGGGAGGAGGCCGGGCTAGGGGCGCCCCAAGTGGGAGGAGTCCCACTTGGGCTCCTAGTCCAATTCGGCCCCCCTTTCCTTTTACCGGAAGGGGAAAGGGAGAAGGAAAGAGGGGCACCGCCCCCTTCCCTTGTCCAATTCGGACTCCACCCCTTGGGGGGGCTAGCCTCCCTCATATGGCCCATATGGCCCATATCTTTCCCCGGGGGGTTCCGGTAACCACCTCCCCCCAGTACTCTGATATGTACCCGATACATTCTGAAACACTCCAGTGTCCGAATACTATCATCCAGTATATCAATCTTTACCTCTAGACTATTTTGAGACTCCTCGTCATGTCCGTGATCTCATCCGGGACTCCGAACAATCTTTGGTCACCAAATCACATAACTCATAATACAAATCGTCATCGAATGTTAAGCGTGCGGACCCTACAGGTTTGAGAACTATGTAGAGATGACCGAGACACCTCTCCGGTCAATAACCAATAGCGAAACCTAGATGCTCATATTGGTTCCTACATATTCTACGAAGATCTTTACCGGTCAAACCGCAATGACAACATATGTCATTCCCTTTGTCATCGGTATGTTACTTGCCCGAGATTCGATCATCGGTATCTTCATACCTAGTTCAATCTCGTTAGCGGCAAGTATCTTTACTCGTTCCGTAATAGATCATCCCATAACTAACTCATTAGTCACATTGCTTGCAAGGCTTATTATGATGTGTATTACCGAGAGGGCCCAGAGATACCTCTCCGATACTCGGAGTGACAAATCCTAATCTTGATCTATGCCATCCCAATAAACAGCTACGGAGATACCTGTAGAGCATCTTTATAATCACCCAGTTACGTTGTGACATTTGATAGCACACAAGGTATTCCTCCGGTATCCAGGAGTTGCATAATCTTATAGTCAAAGGAATATGTATATGTCATGAAGAAAGCAACAGGAATAAAACTTAACGATCATTATGCTAAGCTAACGGATGGGTCTTGTCCATCACATCATTCTCCTAATGATGTGATCCCGTTCATCAAATGACAACACATGTCTACGGTTAGGAAACTTAACCATCTTTGATTAACGAGCTAGTCTAGTAGAGGCTTACTAGGGACACTGTGTTTTGTCTATGTATCCACACATGTATCAAGTTTTCGGTTAATACAATTCTAGCATGAATAATAAACATTTATCATGATATAAGTAAATATAAAATAACAACTTTATTATTGCCTCTAGGGCATATTTCCTTCAGTCTCCCACTTGCACTAGAGTCAATAATCTAGTTCACATCGCCATGTGATTTAACACTAATAGTTCACATCTTCATGTGATTAACACCCATAGTTCACATCGCCATGTGACCAACACCCAAAGGGTTTACTAGAGTCAATAATCTAGTTCACATCACTATGTGATTAACACCCAAGGATCATGTTTTACTTGTGATAGAAGTTTAGTCAATGGGTCTGCTACATTCAGATCCGTATGTATGTTGCAAATTTCTATGTCTACAATGCTCTGCAGAGAGCTACTCTAGCTAATTGCTCCCACTTTCAATATGTATCCAGATTGAGACTCAGAGTCATCCAAATCGATTTCAAAGATTACATTGACGTAACTTTTTACGACGAACTCTTTATCACCTCCATAACCGAGAAATATTTCCTTAGTCTTCTAAGGATAATTTTGACCGTTGTCCAGTGATCTACTCCTGGATCACTATTGTACCCCTTTGCCAAACTCATGGCAAGGTACACAATAGGTCTGGCATATAGCATGGCATACTTTATAGAACCTATGGCTGAGGCATAGGGAATGACTTTCATTCTCCCTCTATCTTCTGTCATGGTCAGGTTTTGAGTCTTACTCAACTTCATACCTTACAATTCAGGAAAGAACTCCTTCTTTGACTGATCCATTTTGAACTCCTTCAAAATCTTATCAAGGTATGTACTCATCGAAAGTCTTATCAAGCGTCTTGATCTATCTCTATAGATCTTGATGCCCAATATGTAAGCAGCTTCACCGAGGTCTTTCTTTGAAAAACTCCTTTCAAACACTCCTTTATGCTTTCCAGAAAATTCTACATCATTTTTTATTAACAATATGTCATTCACATATACTTATCAGAAAGGTTGTAGTGCTCCCACTCACTTTCTTGCAAATACAGGCTTCACCACAAGTCTGTATAAAACCATATGCTTTGACCACCTTATCAAAGCGTATATTCAGACTCCGAGATGCTTGCACCAGTCCATAGATGGATCACTGGAGTTTGCACACTTTGTTAGCACCTTTAGGATTGAAAAAACCTTTTGGTTGCATCATACACAACTCTTCTTTAAGAAATCCATTAAGGAATGCAGTTTTTAGATCCATTTGCCAGTTTTCATAAAATATGGCAATCGCTAACATGATTCGGACAGTCTTAAGCATCGCTACGAGTGAGAAAATCTCATCGTAGTCAACACCTTGAACTTGTCAAAAACCTTTTTCGACAAGTCTAGCTTTGTAGATAGTAACACTACTATAAGTGTCTGTCTTCCTCTTGAAGATCTATCTATGGCTTGTTGATCATCGGGCAAGTCAACCAAAGTCCATACTTTGTTCTCATATATGGATCCTATCTCAGATTTCATGGCCTCAAGCCATTTTGCGGAATCTGGGCTCATCATCGCTTCCTCATAGTTTGTAGGTTCATCATGGTCTAGTAGCATGACTTCCATAACAGGATTACCGTACCACTCTGATGCAGAACGTGCTCTGGTTGACCTGCGAGGTTCAGTAGCAACTTGATCTGAAGTTGCACGATCATTATCATTAGCTTCCTCTCTTGTTGGTGTAGGTATCACGGGAACCATTTCTGTGATGAGCTACTTTCCAATTCGAGGGAAGGTACAATTACCTCATCAAGTTCTACTTTCCTCCCACTCGCTTATTTCAAGAGAAACTCCTTCTCTAGAAAGGATCCATTCTTAGCAACAAAAATCTTGCCTTCAGATTTGTGATAGAAGGTGTACCCAACAGTTTCTTTTGGGTATCCTATGAAGATGCACTTCTCCGATTTGGGTTCGACCTTATCAGGCTGAAGCTTTTTCACATAAGCATCGCAACCCCAAACTTTAAGAAACGGCAGCTTAGGTTTCTTGCCAAATCATAGATCACACGGTGTTGTCTCAACAGATTTAGATGGTGCCCTATTTAACATGAATGTAGTTGTCTCTAATGCATAACCCCAAAACAATAGTGGTAAATCGGTAAGAGACATCATAGATCACACCATACCTAATAAAGTGCGGTTACGACGTTCGGACACACCATTACGCTGTGGTGTTCCAGGTGGCGTGAGTTGTGAAACTCTTCCACATTGTTTTTAAATGAAGGCCAAACTCATAACTCAAATATTCGCCTCCGCGGTCCAATTGTAGAAACTTTATTTTCTTGTTACAATGATTCTCCACTTCACTCTGAAATTCTTTGAACTTTCCAAATGTTTTAGACTTGTGCTTCATTAAGTTGATATACCCATATCTGCTCAAATCATCTGTGAAGGTTAGAAAATAACGATACCCACCGCGAGCCTCAACACTCATCGGACGGCATACATCAGTATGTATTATTTCCAATAAGTCAGTGGCTCGCTCCATTGTTCCGGAGAACATAGTTTTATTCATCTTGCCCATGAGGCATGGTTCGCAAGCATCAAATGATTCATAATCAAGTCATTCCAAAAGTTCATCCGCATGGAGTTTCTTCATGCGCTTACACCAATATGACCTAAACTGCAGTGCCACAAATATGTTGCACTATCATTATCAACTTTGCATCGTTTGGCATCAATATTATGAATATGTGTATCACCACGATCAAGATTCAACAAACCATTCACATTGGGTGTATGACCATAGAAGGTTTTATTCATATAAACAGAACAACAATTATTCTCTGACTTAAATGAATAACCGTATTGCAATAAACATGATCTAATCATATTAATGCTCAATGCAAACACAAGATAACATTTATTTAGGTTTAACTGTAATCCCAAAGTTAGAGGGAGTGTGCGATGGTGATCGTATCAACCTTGGAATTACTTCCAACACACATCGTCACCTCGTCCTTAACTAGTCTGTGTTTATTTTGCAGCTCCTGTGTCGAGTTACTACTCTTAGCAACTGAACCAGTATCAAATACCGAGGGGTTGCTATAAACACTAGTAAAGTACGCATCAATAACATGTATATCAAATATACTTTTGTTCACTTTGCCATCCTTCTTATTCGCCAAGTATCTAGGGCTGTTCCACTTCCAGTGACCATTTCCTTTGCAGTAGAAGCACTCAGTTTTAGGCTTGGGTATGGCTTTGGGCTTCTTCATGGGAGTGGCAACTTTCTTGCCATTCTTTCTAAAGTTTCCCTATCTTTCCCTTGCCCTTTTTCTTGAAACTAGTGGTCTTCTTAACCATCAACACTTGATGCTATTTCTTGATTTCTACCTTCGCTGATTTCGGCATCGCGGAGAGCTTGGGAATTATTTTTGTCATCCCTTGCATATTATAGTTAATCACGAAGTTCTAGTAACTTGGTGATAGTGACTAGAGAACTCTGTCAATCACTATCTTATCTGGAAGATTAACTCCCAATTGATTCAAGCGACTGTAGTACCCAGACATTCTGAGCACATGCTCACTAGCTGAGCTATTCTCCTCCATCTTGTAGGCCAAGTACTTGTCAGAGGTCTCATACCTCTTAACATGGGCATGAGTTTGAAATATCGTTTTCAGCTTCTTGGAACATCTCATATGCTTCATGGCATTCAAAACATTTTTCAAGTCCCAATTCTAAGTCATAAAGCATTGTGCACTAAACTGTCAAGTAGTAATCATACCGAGCTTGTAAAACGTTCATAACGTCTGCATGTGCTCCTGCAATAGGTTCGTCGCCTAGTGGTGCATCAAGGACATAATTCTTATTTGCAGCAATGAGCATAATCCTCAGATCACGGACCCAGTCCGCATCATTGCTACTATCATCTTTCAACTTAGTTTTCTCTAGGAACATATCAAAAATAAAACAGGGGAGCTATACGCGAGCTATTGATCTACAACATAGATATGCAAAAACTATCAGGACTAAGTTCATGATAAATTAAGTTCAATTAATCATATTACTTAAGAACTCCCACTTAGATAGACATCCCTCGAGTCATCTAAATGATCATGTGATCCATATCAACTAAACCATGTCCGATCATCACGTGAGATGGAGTAGTCTTCAATGGTGAACATCTCTATGTTGATCATATCTACTATATGATTCACGTTCAACCTTTCGGTCTCCAGTGTTCCGAGACCATATGTCTGTACATGCTATGCTCATCAAGTTTAACCCGAGTATTCCGCATGCGCAAAACTGTCTTGCACCCATTGTATGTGAATGTAGAACCTATCACACCCCATCATCACGTGGTGTCTCAGCACAACGAACTATCGCAACAGTGCATACTCAGGGAGAACACTTATACCTTGAAATTTTAGTAAGGGATCATCTTATAATGCTACCGTCGTACTAAGAAAAATAAGATGCATAAAAGATAAACATCACATGTAATCAAAATATGTGACATGATATGGCCATCATCATCTTGTGCCTTTGATCTCCATGTACAACGCACCGTCATGATCTCCACGGTCACCGGCTTGACACCTTGATCTCCATCATAGCATCGTGGTTTTCTCGCCAACTATTGCTTCTACAACTATCGCTAACGCATAGTGATAAAGTAAAGCAATTACATGACATTTGCATTTCATACAATAAAGCGACAACCATAAGGCTCCTGCCAGTTGTCGATAACTTTTACAAAACATGATCATCTCATACAATAGAGTATATCACATCATGTCTTGACCATATCACATCACAACATGCCCTGCAAAAATAACTTAGACGTCCTCTACTTTGTTGTTGCAAGTTTTACGTGGCTGCTATGGGCTTCTAGCAAGAACCGTTCTTATCTACGCATCAAAACCACAATGGTGATTAATAAAGTTTGTTGTTTTAACCTTCAACAAGGACTGGCAGCAGTCAAATTCGATTCAACTGAAGTTGGATAAACAGACACCGGCCAGCCACCTTTATGCAAAACTAGTTGCATGTCTAGTGGTAGAACTGGTCTCATGGACGTGGTCATGTAAGGTTGGTCCGGGCCGCTTCATCCAACAATGCCGCCAAATCAAAATAAGGCGTTGGTGGTAAGCAGTATGACGATCACCGCCCACAACTCTTTGTGTTCTACTCATGCATATCATCTACGCATAGACCTAGATCTGACACCACTGTTGGGAAACGTAGCATGCAATTTCAAAAAAAATCATGCATTCACACAAGATCTATCTAGGCGATGCATAGCAACGAGATGGGGAGAGTGTGTCCATGTACCCTCGTAGACTGAAAGCTGAAGCGTTAGTTTAACGCAGTTGATGTAGTCGAATGCCTTCGTGATTCAACCGATCAAGCACCGAACGTACGACACCTCCGAGTTCAGCAAACGTTCAGCTCGATGATGTCCCTCGAACTCTTGATCCAGCAAAGTGCGGAGGGAGAGTTTCATCAACACGACAGTGTGGTGACGATGATCGTAAAGTGATCCACGCAGGGCATCGCCTAAGCACTACGACAATATGATCGGAGGAGAAAACTGTGGACGGGGGTGCTAGCTGCACACGGCTTGGAACAATTGGTGTGTCTTAGAGGCGCCTCCCTACCCCCGTATATAAAGGAGGGAGGGGGAGGAGGCCGGCCTAGGCGCTCCCCAAGTGGGAGGAGTCCCACTTGGGATCCTAGTCCAATTCGGCCCCCCTTTCCTTTTACCGGAAGGGGACAGGGGAAGGAGAGGAAGGAGGAGAAGGAAAGGGGGTGCCACCCCCTTCCCCTGTCCAATTCAGACACCTTCCCTTGGGGGGGCACCACCCCTTGTGGGCTGGCTAGCCTCCCTCCTATGGCCCATATCTTTCCTCGGGGGGGGGGGGGGGGGGGTATCTGGTAACCCCCCCCCCCCCCGGTACACCGATACGTACCCGATACATTCTGAAACACTTCCGGTGTCTGAATACAATCGTCCAATATATCAATCTTTACCTCTCGACTATTTCGATACTCCTCGTCATGTTTGTGCTCTCATCCAGGACTCCGAACAATCTTCAGTCACCAAATCACATAACTCATAATACAAATCATCATCGAACGTTAAGCGTGGTGACCCTACGGGTTTGAGAACTATGTAGACATGACCGAGACACCTCTCCGGTCAATAACCAATAGGAGAAACTGGATGCTCATATTGGTTCCTACATATTCTACGAAGATCTTTATCGGTCAAACCGTAATACCAACATACGTCATTCCCTTTGTCATCGGTATGTTACTTGCCCGAGATTCGATCGTCGGTATCTTCATACCTAGCTCAATCTCATTACCGACAAGTCTCTTTATTCATTCCGTAATACATCATCCTGCAACTAACTCATTAGTCACATTGCTTGCACGGCTTATTATGATGTGTATTACCGAGAGGGCCCAGAGATACCTCTTCGATACTTGCAATGACAAATCCTAATCTTGATCTATGCCAACCCAACAAACACCTTTGGGGATACCTGTAGAGCATCTTTATAATCATCCAGTTAGGTTGTGACATTTGATAGCACACAAGGTATTCCTCCGGTATCCGGGGGTTGCATAATCTCATAGTCAAAGGAATATGTATATACCATGAACAAAGCAATAGCAATAAAACTTAACAATCATTATGCTAAGCTAATAGTTGGGATGTGATCCCATTCAGCAAATGACAACACATGTCTATGGTTAGGAAACTTAACCATCTATGATTAAGGAGCTAGTCTAGTACAGGCTTAGTAGGGACACTATGTTTTGTCTATGTATCCACACATGTATCAAGTTTCCGGTTAATACAATTCTAGCATGAATAATAAACATTTATCATGATATAAGGAAATATAAAATAACAACTTTATTATTGCCCCTAGGGTATATTTCCTTCAGGAACCCCTTCCGGTGATCCGATGACTACCCGATACATTCCGAAACCTTTCCAGTGACCAAATAGCATCGTCCTATATATTACCTCCGGACCATTCCGGAGTTCCTCTTCATGTTCATGATCTCATCCGGGACTCCGAACAACATTCGATCATCAACTCACATAACTCATATAATACTATATCATCAACGAACATTAAGTGTGCGGACCCTACGGGTTCGAGAATGATGTAGACATGACCGAGACACCTCTCCTGTCAATAACCAATAGTGGGACCTGGATGCCTATATTGGTTCCTACATATTCTATGAAGATCTTTATCGGTCGAACCTTATGACAACATACGTAATTCCCTTTGTCTGTCGGTATGTTACTTGCCTAAGATTCGACCATTGGTATCTTCATACCTAGTTCAATCTCGTTATTGGCAAGTCTCTTTACTCGTTCCGTAATACATCATCTCATAACTAACTCCTTAGTCACTTTGCTTGCAAGCTTCTTGTGATGTTTTATTACCAAGAGAGCACAGAGATACCTCTACGAGATATAGAGTGAGAAATCCCGATCTTGATCCATGCCAACTCAACTAACACCTTCGGATATACCTATAGAGCTTCTTTATGATCACTTAGTTACGTTGTGATGTTTGATTGCACACAAGGTATTCCTCCGACATCTGGCAGTTGCATGATATCATGGTCGAAGGAATATGTATTGGACATTAAGAGAGCAGTAGCAATAAATTGAACGAGCATATGGGAAGCTAAGGGATGGGTCTTGTCCATCACATCATTCTCCTAGTGATGTGATCTCATTATCAAGTGACACCACATGTCTATGGTTAGGAAACCTTAACCATCTCTTGATCATTGAGCTAGTCTAGTAGAGGCTTATTAGGGACAAAATATTTTGTTTATGTATCCACACATGTATTTAAGTTTCCAGTCAATACAATTCTAGCATGAATAATAAACCTTTATTATGATCAAGGAAATATAATAATAACCATTTTATTATTGCCTCTAGGGCATATTTCCATCAGTCTCCCACTTGCATTAGAGTTAATTATCTAGTTCACATCGCCATGTGATTAACACTCAAAGAGTTCACTAGAGTCAATAATCTAGTTCACATCACCATGTGATTAACACCCAAAATGTGTGATCATGTTTTGCTTGTGAGAGAGGTTTTAATCAACGGGTCTGCAACATTCAGATCCGTGCATACTTTGAAAATTTCTATGTCAACAATGTTCTGCATGGAGCTACTCTAGCTAATTGCTCCCACATTCAGAACGTATCTAGATTGACACTCAGAGTCATCCAAACAGTGTCAAGCTTGCATCGACGTAGCCCTTTACGATGAGCTCTTTATCACCTCCATAACCGAGAAACATTTCCTTAGTCCTCTTGGGTAACAAAGGATAATTTTGACAACTGTCCAGTAATCCACTCATGGATCACTAGTGTACCCCGTTGCCAGACTCATGGCAAGGCACACAATAGGTCTAGTACACAGCATGGCATACTTTATAGAACCCATTGCTGAGGCATAGGGAATGACGATCATTCTCTCTCTACTTCTGTCGTGGTCTGGCTTTGAGTCTTACTCAATTTCACACCTTGCAACACAGGCAAGAATCCTTTCTTTGACTGGTCCATTTTCAACTTCGTCAAAACTTTGTCGAGGTATGTGCATTGTGAAAGTCCTATTAAGCGTCTCGATCTATCCATATAGATCCTGATGCCAAATATATAAGCAGGATCACCGAGGTCTTTCATTGAAAAATTCTTATTCAAGTATCCTTTTATGCTATCCATATATTCTATATCATTTCAAATCAACAATATGTCATCCACATATAATATCAGAAATGCTATAGAGCTCCCACTCACTTTCTTGTAGGCTTCACCGTAAGTCTGTATAAAACCATATGCTTTGATCACCTCATCAAAGCGTATATTCCAACTCCGAGATGCTTGCACTAGTCCATAGATGGATCACTAGGGCTTGCACACTTTGTCAGCACCTTTAGGATTGACAAAAACTTCTAGTTGCATCATATACTGTAACATCCCAAATTTTCAATTTGGAATGTTATACATTAGATCATCATGCATATCATATTTTCTTGCATTTTGGTCGATCCTAGAAATTTCACGCAACTCAAGGACCCTCGGAGAGAGTTGGAGATTTCATTATTTTCATATTGAGTTTTCTCAAGTTTTGAAAAGAGGATCATTTGATTTTATTTATTTCATCTTCAATTATTTTTCGAATATCAAAAATATGAGAGGGGGAATAATATGACTTTCCCAAATTTAGGAAAAATGAAGATTTAATAAATAAATCAAATTTTGGATTTTCCGGAGTTTATTTGCATTTTATTTGGATTAGGGAAAAATGCGTGTTTTCAAAAAAATTGCATCTAGGCCCCGAGTAAAGTTCATTTTGTTCGACTCATTTTTAGGAGTCGGGGGAAAATTTACTTCGGGATTTTTGGAGTTCGTTTAGATTTTCTTTTCTTTGTTTTTCTGCGCGCATAACTATTTAAAAAAAATTGCGTCACGCCCCGCCTGGGCCAAGGCCCGGCCGGCCCAGCCGCGCCCTCCTCGCGCGCGCGCCCGCGCGCAGCGCCGCCCGCCGCCGCCGAGTCCGATTGGGACTCTGCCGCGGCCGCCTCCCTTGCCTTGCCCCCTCCCCCGAGTCTCCCCCTTTAAATACCCAGCCCCCCTCTCCTCCCCGCACCTCCCCGCCGCCCCCGCAGCAGCAAGCAGCAGCAGCAGCGCCGCGCCGCCGCCGCTCGCGCCGCCGCCGCCCGCCGCCAGCGCCACTCGCCGCCCCGCGCCTCGCCTCGCTGCCCCGCCGCCAAGCCCCGCCCGCCGGAGCCCCTCGTCGAGGTAGCCACCGCGCCGCGCCACCCCTCCCCTCGGTTCGTTTTTTTATAAAAAACCGTTCCGGTTTCTTTTCGTTTCGTTGTTTCGGTTTTTTTCGAAACCCTAGATCGGTTTTTGTTCTTTTTTTCGGTTTAGTTGTTTAGCGAGCGTTCGCTGGACCATTTGTCTTAACGAACGTGATCACCGGTTATTCTCGGTTAACGAACGTCCGTTCGTTTAACCGTTCGTCGTTTTTCTTTTTCGTCGGATTTATTCCGCGATTTTCTGATCGCGATTTCAGATCCGATCTTCGTTCTAGTTTATCTTCTCGCTCGTTTATCGGAATCAGGTGATTCAAGCGCCTGGAGTTTTATTTCGAAACCGCCGTTTCGACTAATCAACTTAAACAAGTTTTTGCTACTATAAAATTTGACCTAGTTTCAACTTGCTAGAACCGAGTTGTTTTCTTCCGCCGTTTGTTTTCCGTTGCTTTGTTCGGTTCGTTTTCTCTTTGCAACCGGAGTTCTTAAGTTGAACTTTCTAGTTCGATCTCTTGTTCGAGTTTTACCTGTGCATTAGATGACTACTTATTGTATGCTTGTTGTTTGTCTGTGATAGATTACCCGGAGTGCGCCGCCTGTTACTTCGAATCTCTAGGTTTCGCGAATCATCAGCAAGGCAAGTAACACTTTGATCATACCTTCTCATTGCCCAGTTTTTATTGCATTAGACCAATCCTCACACATTGCATGATTAGGATCTAATTAAACTGTGGGATGGGAAGTAGTTGAGGTAGTACCTATTACCTGTTTTACTTATGAAACCTTGGGAGTTACTTCTACGTTTGCTTATTATGCCATGCTATGCTAGTAGACGTGGATTGGGTGAGTGATACCCATGACAGATGTGAGTATTGTTAATTAATGGTTTATCTAAGGTGGCAACTTAAAAACACATCTGGGTGGATTGAGGCACCTGGTTTCTATCAGGACTTGCCTGTTTTTCTTTGGACCGCCACCCAGGCTCAAAGGGATCATAAGATCATTCATGCTAGTAACTTCCGTGTGCAGCCACAAGCCAATATGGGCTCTGGCATAGCTGACTAAGTCATGCGAACTCTTAAAGTGGTAGACTAGCAGATGTAGGGGATGTAGGTTGGTACGGTCTATCACAAACGTAAGGTGTGAGCGCTTCTGAAAGACTATGTCTCGGTCATCCGTCTCTCAAACATCATGCAGTGCGAGAAACCAACGGAGGCGATTGAGTCTTGTGGGGAAAAGTGCGCAAACCTCTGCAGAGTGTACAAACTAATCATGATTAGCCGTGTCCCCGGTTATGGACAACTTGAGTATCTAGTACTTGAATATCATGTGAATCTCATCATGTTACTCCTAAATTAATATTGTTGGGTTATTGATGATTACTTTTAATTGGGATTGAGGATGCTGTCAACCATTCTCAATGTTTAAAAACCACCATGATAGTTAAATAAATTTATTCCTTTGCAGTAGGGAAAAATTGGCTTTACGCAAAACTGTAACCATAGAGCTTTCCACGAGCCATACATGCATATAGTATAGCTCATTACTGTTCATTACTCTCTATGTGTTACATTGCCAGCATATTCCATGTGCTGGCCCGTTTTTGGGCTGCAACTTTCATGTTGCAGACTTTTCAGACGACGAGTAAGGTGCCTTTAGGTCGTGGTTCTATACTCAGTGATGTCGTTGGAGTTGATGGATTCACTTATCTTCCAAGCCTTCCGCTGTTATAGATATTAGATGGCCTTAAGCCATATTTATTGTAATAAGTTCTCTTTGAGACATCGATGTAATAAGTGTGTGATTGCTACTCTATTATAAATCCTTCGAAGTACTGTGTGGTGTCAGCATTACTGATCCAGGGATGACACCTGAGCACAGAGACTTGACCATCTGAGGTCGGGTCGCTACAGAGATGGTATCAGAGCACACGCTGACTGTAGGACACGACCACTAAGTTAAAGCCATAGATCACTATTCTCGTCTCATTTTCTAACTCCTCATCTTTTCTACTCTTTTAGGATGACGGACGCGAAGATGAAGTACACTCAACCGGATGAAGGCACACCTTTTGGATTTCACTTGAAGGAAGTCACCAAGTACCTGAACATTGGACTACCAAGCTTCACCGGGACCTTCAACACCACTCTGCCTGAAGAGGAGCGCTGGAAGATTCAAGCTCACGTTCCAGGAAGGACATTCGCGCCAATCACGAAGCCCATAGATAGTGTTTTCAGTGCACCAACCTGGAGTCTGGGAAAGAGCATGGCAGCTCATATCACCATGGGACGCATTGGAGAAGTTTATCAAGAAGACCTCAAGTACACTATCTACCAGATTTGCGGACGCCGAGATGAACAATGGGAGATTGTCAGTACCAAGAAGGATAGATCCATTGCAGCTTTCATCCAGGAGTTAAACCAGCACATTCGACGCCACGAGAACCAGATGTGCAATGATATGATAGAGTTGAAGAATGCGAAGGCAAGAATCATCGAGCTAGAAGGAGAACTGAAGACGACACGCAAGGACTACATGGACGAGATCGTAGCTCTAGCAAGGCACAATGGCGATCTTAAGCAGAAGATTGGAGAACTCAAGGGGAAATTAGCATCCAAGAAGGAAGACAAGTACGTCGCATGTCCGGACAACTACATCATCATCGACGACACCGATTCGGATCCAAGTGAACCCGACTTTGAAGACGAAGCTGGAGCAGACATCATGGAGTCTTCCACCGATTCAAATTTCTAGATGACCACCTAATATTAGTAGTATTTTCCCCATGTATATATTATAGTTCGAGCACTTTTGCGATAGTTCTAGACCGTTTGTATGCCCTTGTTTGAATTGAATGAAGTGATTTTGTGTGCATTTTCTCATGTGCATTGGCGTAGTGTTTTCTCTTTAGACCACACTCTATTCTTAATTCTCGTCTTTTCTAAACCCTCAGATGCCTCCGAGACGTGACAATGGATTTCCACCGGAGCTCACTCAGTTGATCCAGCAGCAAAATCAATTGATGCAGTTGTTAGTCCAGAACCAGCAGAACAACAACAACAACAACAACCCTCCGCCGCCGCCACCTGTTGATCACCTAACCCGTTTCCTTAGGCTGAATCCGCTGGTGTTTTCCAGTAGCACCGAGCCAATAGTAGCAGACGATTGGCTCCGCAAGACAGGAAGGGAGTTGACCACTGCAGGATGCACAGATGGTGAAAAAGTGAAGTTTGCCGCACATCAGCTTGACGGACCCGCGGCAGCATGGTGGGAGAATTTCACAACCACTTACCCAGTTGACACTGTCACATGGGATCAGTTTCAGCAAGCTTTCCGCACTGCCCATGTTTCAGCAGGAGCTATGGCCATGAAGAAGCGTGAGTTTCACAACTTACGCCAAGGAGGAAGGACAGTTGGCCAGTACGTTGATGACTTCAGCAAGTTAGCACGTTATGCCCCAGATGACGTTGCTACGGATGCAGCTAAGCAGGAGAAGTTTCTGGAAGGACTGAATGATGAGCTAAGCATGCAGTTGATGGTAGCAAGTTTCAACAACTACCAGGAGTTGGTAGATCGTGCCATCATGATTGAAGGGAAGCAATAGCAGATTGAGAACCGCAAGAGGAAGTATGGACAAGGGAAGTATAACTCTGGAGCCCAGCAGAAGCCCCATTTTACCCCTAAACCGGGAGTTCAGTTTCAGCATACCCATGGAGGAGGTAGTTCGCACAACCATAATGGCCACAAGAATGGTAATGGGAATGGAGGAAGCAACGGCCAGAACCGTACCACCCCGTCAACCCCAGCCAAGAGAGATCTGAGTCAAATCACCTGTTTCAAGTGTTCGAAGACCGGACATTATGCCAATGAATGTCCTGAAGGCCAGAATGGAAATGGCAATGGAAGCTCTGGGAAGAAGCCGAACCCTTTAAATAGGGGACAAGTGAACCACGTTAGCGTGGAGGAGGTTGAAGCTCAGCCTGATGCAGTAATCGGTAAGTTTTTGGTTAAGTCATTTAGTGCACTTGTTCTTTTTGATACTGGTGCATCGCATTCATACATATCAAGGGGATTTGTGGATAAATATAACCTGCCAACCCAAGCCCTTAGGTCACCCATGTTAGTAAGCTCACCAGGAGCGGAGTATATGGCTAGACGATGGTGTGATCGGTTACCATGTGTTTCCCTCAGACCTAATAGTATTGGAATCTCAAAGATTGGATGTGATATTAGGCATGGATTGGTTATCAAAGTATGAAGGGAACATTGAATGCGCTAGTAAGACAATCTTACTCACGACGCCAGAAGGAAGAAGGATCAAGTATGTATCACGACATGGATCAAATAGGAATCAAGTGAATTCTTTATCAGGAGTTGTGCAGGAAGAAGTACCAGTGGTGAAGGATTACCCTGAGGAATTGCCAGGAATGCCACCTGATAGAGATATCGAGTTCTTAATTGAGCTTTTGCCAGGTACAGGCCCAATATCGAGGCGACCATACCGGATGCCAGCAAAGGATTTGGTAGAAATCAAGAAGCAGATTAAGGAGTTATTGGATAAAGGTTACATACGCCCAAGTTCTTCGCCTTGGGGATCACCCGTACTTCTAGTGGAGAAGAAGGATGGATCATTAAGGATGGTTGTTGATTACCGTGGATTGAATGAAGTAACCATCAAGAACAAGTACCCACAGCCAATGATTAATGATCTGTTTGATCATTTGCAAGGAGCTAAAGTGTTTTCCAAGATCGATTTACGATCAGGGTACCATCAGTTGAAGATTCGGGAGCAGGACATACCCAAGACAGCTTTTACCACGAGATAAGGATTGTACGAGTATACCGTTATGTCATTTGGTTTGACTAACGCACCTGCCTATTTTATGAACCTGATGAACAAGGTATTTATGGAGTTTTTGGATAAGTTCGTCGTAGTGTTCATTGATGACATTCTGATTTTCTCAAAGAATGAAGAGGATCATAAGGAACATTTGTGTTTGGTTTTGGAGAAACTAAGGGAACATCAGTTATATGCCAAATTCAGCAAATGTGAGTTTTGGTTAAAGGAAGTTGGATTTCTTGGACACGTTATATCCGGAGAAGGGATAGCAGTTGACCCCACAAAGGTTGAGACCGTAACCGAATGGGAAGCACGAACGACAGTTGGAGAGATCCGAAGTTTTCTTGGACTCGCAGGATACTACCGGAGATTCATTGAGAATTTCTCAAGGATTTCAAAGCCTATGACTGAATTGTTGAAGAAGGATACCAAGTTCAATTGGACTGAGGAATGTGAGGCCAGTTTTCAGGAGTTGAAGAAACGATTGGTTTCTTCACCAGTATTGATTATGCCAGATCAGAACAAGGATTATGAGGTGTACTGCGACGCTTCACGTCGAGGACTTGGAGCAGTGCTTATGCAGGAAGGAAGAGTTGTTTCGTATGCCTCACGACAACTGAAACCTCATGAATTAAATTATGCTACGCATGATTTGGAGTTAGCAGCCGTAGTGCATGCATTGAAAACTTGGAGACATTTTCTCATTGGGAATCATTGTGAAGTATATACGGATCACAAGAGTTTGAAGTATATTTTCACGCAAAAGGAGTTGAACCTCAGACAAAGGAGATGGTTGGAACTCATCAAGGATTATGATATGAGATTGCATTACCATCCAGGAAAGGCTAATGTTGTAGCTGACGCATTGAGCCGTAAGAGCCATGTCAATACATTGATGACCGGAGAGTTATAGAGGGAATTGGCCGAAGATCTTCGTGAGCTATGTTTGGAAATAGTTCCGAAAGGCTATGTAGCAGCATTGGAAATTCAATCTACCTTGATGGATAAAATCAGAGAAGCTCAGAAAACTGACAAGGAGATTGCTGATATAAAGAAGAAAATGAGCGAAGGAAAAGCAAAGGGATTTCGTGAGGATGAGCACGATACCCTATGGTTTGAGGACCGTGTTTATGTGCCCAATGACCCGGAGATCAGGAAGTTGATTCTGCAAGAGGCACATGATTCACCCTATTCGATTCACCCAGGAAATACCAAGATGTGTTTGGATTTGAAGGAAACATTCTGGTGGACCGGAATGAAGAAGGATATTGCAGCATATGTAGCAGTTTGTGATGTGTGTCATAGAGTGAAGGCAGAACATCAGAAGCCAGCCGGATTGTTACAACCATTGCCGATACCCGAATGGAAGTGGGATAAGATAGGCATGGATTTTATCACAGGACTACTCAGGACGAAGGCAGGCTATGACTCGATATGGGTAGTAGTTGATCGTTTGACGAAGGTAGCACATTTCATCCCAGTTAAGACCACTTACACCAGTGCTAAGTTGGCAAAGATATACATGACCAGGATCATTTGTTTGCATGGAGTTCCGAGGAGTATCGTATCAGATAGAGGAACCCAATTTACCTCAAAGTTTTGGAATCAGTTGCATGAAACTTTGGGAACCAGACTAGAGTTCAGCACAGCTTTTCACCCACAGACGGATGGACAGACTGAGAGAGTCAATCAGATTTCGGAAGATATGCTGAGAGCTTGTGCGCTAGATTATGGATCTAGTTGGGATGATAACTTGCCGTATGCGGAGTTTTCTTATAGCAACAGTTACCAAACCAGTTTGAAGATGGCACCTTTCGAAGCTTTATACGGAAGGAGGTGCAGGACACCGTTGTCATGGTACGATGTTGGAGACTGTCAGTTCTTTGGACCAGATCTGATTAAGGAGTCTGAATGGAAAGTTAAGTTGATTCGCGATAGGCTCAAGGTAGCCCAGTCCAGGCAGAAGAGCTACGTAGATTCTAAACGCAAGGAGACAGTTTACGAAACCGGAGACAGAGTTTATCTTCGAGTATCCCCACTTCGAGGAGTTAAGCGCTTTGGAGTTAAGGGAAAATTAGCACCGCGTTTCGTTGGACCGTATAAGATCTTGCAACGTATGGGAGAAGTCGCTTATAAGTTGGAATTACCAGAGGGACTGTCAGGAGTTCATGATGTATTCCATGTTTCTCAGCTGAAGAAATGTCACGCCGAGATGGCGGAGGTACCGCTAAGAGATACAGTGCCGCTTGAAGCGATTCAGTTGAAGAATGACTTAACCTATGAGGAGAAACCAGTCAAGATTCTCAATTATGCCAGCAGAGTTACCCGCAGCAAGGTTATCAAGTTTTGCAAAGTTCAGTGGAACCACCACTCAGAGGATGAAGCCACCTAGGAGAGAGAAGAAAATTTGCTCAAGGACCACCCTCACCTATTTTCTAGCCAACCCGAATCTCGAGGGCGAGATTCATCTTAAGGGGGGTAGGTTTGTAACATCCCAAATTTTCAATTTGCAATTTTATACATTAGATCATCATGCATATCATATTTTCTTGCATTTTGGTCGATCCTAGAAATTTCACGCAACTCAAGGACCCTCGGAGAGAGTTGGAGATTTCGTTATTTTCATATTGAGTTTTCTCAAGTTTTGAAAAGAGGATCATTTGATTTTATTTATTTCATCTTCAATTATTTTTCCAATATCAAAAATATGAGAGGGGGAATAATATGACTTTCCCAAAATTAGGAAAAATGAATATTTAATAAATAAATCAAATTTTGGATTTTCCGAAGTTTATTTGCATTTTATTTGGATTAGGGAAAAATGCGTGTTTTCAAAAAAATTGCATCTAGGCCCCGAGTAAAGTTCATTTTGTTTGACTCATTTTTAGGAGTCGGGGGAAATTTTACTTCGGGATTTTTGGAGTTCGTTTAGATTTTCTTTTCTTTGTTTTTCTGCGCGCGTAACTATTTAAAAAAATTCGCGTCGCGCCCCGCCTGGGCCAAGGCCCGGCCGGCCCAGCCGCGCCCTCCTCGCACGCGCGCCCGCGCGCAGCGCCGCCCGCCGCCGCCGAGTCCGATTGGGACTCTGCCGCCGCCGCCTCCCTTGCCTTGCCCCCTCCCCCAAGTCTTCCCCCCTTTAAATACCAGCCCCCCCTCTCCTCCCCGCACCTCCCCGCCGCCCCCGCACCAGCAAGCAGCAGCAGCAGCAGCGCCGCGCCGCCGCCGCCGCCCCGCGCCTCGCCTCGCTGCCCCGCCGCCAAGCCCCGCCCGCCGGAGCCCCTCGTCGAGGTAGCCACCGCGCCACGCCACCCCTCCCCTCGGTTCGTTTTTTTATAAAAAACCTTTCCGGTTTCTTTTCATTTCGTTGTTTCGGTTTTTTTCCGAAACCCTAGATCGGTTTTCGTTTTTTTTTCAGTATAGTTGTTTAGCGAGCGTTCGCCGGACCATTCATCTTAACGAACGTGATCATCGGTTATTCTCGGTTAACGAACGTCCGTTAGTTTAACCGTTCGTCGTTTTTCTTTTTCGTCGGATTTATTCCACGATTTTCTGATCACGATTTCAGATCCGATCTTCGTTCTAGTTTATCTTCTCGCTCGTTTATCGAAATTAGGTGATTCAAGCGCCTGGAGTTTCGTTTCGAAACCGCCGTTCCGACTAATCAACTTAAGCAAGTTTTTGCTACTGTAAAATTTGACCTAGTTTCAACTTGCTAGAACCGAGTTGTTTTCTTCCGCCGTTTGTTTTCCGTTGCTTTGTTCGGTTCGTTTTCTCTTTGCAACCGGAGTTCTTAAGTTGAACTTTCTGGTTCGATCTCTTGTTCGAGTTTTACCTGTGCATTAGATGAGTACTTATTGTATGCTTGTTGTTTGTCTGCGATAGATTACCCGGAGTGCGCCGCTTGTTACTTCGAATCTCTAGGTTTCGCGGATCATCAGCAAGGCAAGTAACACTTTGATCATACCTTCTCATTGCCCAGTTTTTATTGCATTAGACCAATCCTCACACATTGCATGATTAGGATCTAATTAAATTGTGGGATGGGAAGTAGTTGAGGTAGTACCTATTACCTGTTTTACTTATGAAACCTTGGGAGTTACTTCTACGTTTGCTTATTATGACATGCTATGCTAGTAGACGTGGATTGGATGAGTGATACCCATGACAGATGTGAGTATTGTTAATTAATGGTTTATCTAAGGTGGCAACTTAAACACACACCTGGGTGGATTGAGGCACCTGGTTTCTATCAGGACTTGCCTGTTTTTCTTTGGACCGCCACCCAGGCTCAAAGGGATCATAAGATCATTCCTGCTAGTAACTTCCGTGTGCAGCCACAAGCCAATATGGGCTCTGGCATAGCTGACTAAGTCGTGCGAACTCTTACAGTGGTAGACTAGCAGATGTAGGGGATGTAGGTTGGTACGGTCTATCACAAACATAAGGTGTGAGCGCTTCTGAAAGACTATGTCTCGGTCATCCGTCTCTCAAATATCATGCGGTGCGAGAAACCAACGGAGGCGATCGAGTCTTGTGGGGAAAAGTGCGCAAACCTCTGCAGAGTGTACAAACTAATCATGATTAGCCGTGTCCCCGGTTATGGACAACTTGAGTATCTAGTACTTCAATATCATGTGAATCTCATCATGTTACTTCTAAATTAATATTGTTGGGTTATTGATGATTACTTTTAATTGGGATTGAGGATGCTGTCAACCATTCTCAATGTTTAACAACCACCATTATAGTTAAATAAATTTATTCCTTTGCAGTAGGGAAAAATTGGCTTTACGCAAAACTGTAACCATAGAGCTTTCCACGAGCCATACATGCATATAGTATAGCTCATTACTGTTCATTACTCTCTATGTGTTACATTGCCAGCATATTCCATGTGCTGGCCCGTTTTTGGGCTGCAACTTTCATGTTGCAGACTTTTCAGACGACGAGTAAGGTGCCTTTAGGTCGTGGTTCTATACTCAGTGATGTCGTTGGAGTTGATGGATTCACTTATCTTCCAAGCCTTCCGCTGTTATCGATATTAGATGGCCTTAAGCCATATTTATTGTAATAAGTTCTCTTTGACACATCGATGTAATAAGTGTGTGATTGCTACTCTGTTATAAATCCTTCGAAGTACTGTGTGGTGTTAGCATTACTGATCCAGGGATGACACCTGAGCACAGAGACTTGACCATCTGAGGTCGGGTCGCTACATATACAACTCTTCTTTAAGAAATCCATTAAGGAATGCAGTTTTGATGTCCATTTGCCAGATTTCATAATCATATAATGCGGCAATTGGTAACATGATTCGGACAGACTTAAGCATCGCTACGGGTGAAAATTGTTAAGACTTAGTTCGTGATAAATTAAGATCAATTAATCAAATTTCTAGTGAACTTCCACTTAAATTAACATCCCTCAAGTTATCTAAGTGATACATGATCCAAATCAACTAACCCATGTCTGATCATCATGTGAGATGGAGTAGTCATCAATGATGAACATCTCTATGTTGATCAGATCTACTATATGACTCACGTTCGACCTTTCGGTCTCCAGTGTTTCGAGACCATGTCTATCCAGGATAGTCTCGTTAAGTTTAAGCCAAGTATTCTGCATGTGCAAAACTATCTTACACCCATTGTATGTGAACGTAGAGTCTATCATGCCTGATCATCACGAGGTGCTTCGAAATGATGAACTTTAGCAACTGTGCATACTCGGGGAGAACACTTTTATCTTTAAATTTACTGAAGGGATCATCTTATAATGCCACCGCCGTTCTAAGCAAAATAAGATGCATAAAGGATAAGCATCACATGCAATCAAAAATATGTGACATGATATGGCCATCATCATATTGTGCTTTTGATCTCCATCTCCAAACCACCTTCATGATCTCCATCGTCACTAGCTCGACACCTTGATCTCCATTGTTGCGTCAGGGTCGTCTCACCAACTATTGCTTCTACAACTATTGCTAACGCATAGCGATAAAGTAAAGGAATTACATGGCGCTTGCATTTCATACAATAATTAAGAGACAACACTAAGCCTCTTGCTGGTTGTCGATATTATAAAATGTGATCATCTCATACAACAACGTATATCACATCATATCTTGACCGTATCACATCACAACATGCCCTAAAAATAAGTTGGACATCCTCTGCTTTGTTGGCTACTACGGGCTTCTAGCAAGAACCGTTCTTAACTATGCAAAACCACAACGGTGATTACCAAATTTGTTGTTTTAACCTTCTTCAAGGAGCAACTATAGTCAAATTTGAATCAACTAAAGTAGGAGAAATAGACACCCGCCAGCCACCTTTATGCAAAACAAGTTGTGTGTCAATCGGTGGAGCTGGTCTCATGTGCGTGGACATGTAAGGTTGCTTCGGTCCGCTTCAGCCCACAATGCCGCCGAATCAAAATAAGACGTTGGTGGTAAGCAGTATGACCATCACTGCCCACAACTCCTTTGTGTTCTACACCTGCATAACATCTACGGATAGACCTGGCTCGGATGCCACTATTGGGGAACTGATACGGAGCATCCTTCCAACATCCCCATGGACTCTACAGCAACACGTCAAGAACCACGTGGGCCTATGACAAGAGCTCGAGCACGCGCAAGTGAAACCGAGGTGAAGTCCTTTCTACTTGACATGTATATGGACACAAATGGAACTTGGTTACCACCTATCAAAATGCACTACGTATCATTAGGTACGAAGAGGAACACCCCCAAGCAGCTAAGGAGCATCACCAAGGAGTAGGATAAGCCCCCCAAGACTTTGAGGAAGAAAAAGGAGACCCAAAAGAGCAGGACGGGAAGTCCCGGTCGACCCCGTGTGCATGGGCCCCCGAGACCCCGTGCCCATGGGCTACACAGGGATCTACGGCTGTAGCACCCCGTGCGCACGGGCGTGTACCGTGTGCACAGGTCCCCCATGCGCATGGGCCCAACTTACCCCGTGTTCACGAGACCTACAGGATGGCTGGCTAAGATCTGGTTTTGGGCCTCCACTTCATCCACCTCACCCCAAGCCTATATATTTCGTACCAAGGGTTATGTTTAGACTTAGCAAAGTATATGAGAGATATTTGAGAGCTTTGCTCCTTCTACCACTCCATTGGAGATCTAGGCCTCTTAGGAGAGAATCCACTTGTGGATTTGAAGACCTCCTCTTGGTGAAGACTATCATCAAGACCTCACCTCCTTAGGAGTGGGAAGAACTTTACCTAGTGCTTGTTTCTTTTGATTGTTCTTATAATCTTGTAGATCTATGTGTTTTCTATTCTAGTGTATGTGTGATTGGGTTTTGTTGTAGTGAATTCCTCTTTGTGTTCTTGGTGTTCATCCCTTTTCCCCCTCCAAGTGTGAAAAGATCCACCTTAGGGTTCTAGCCTACAACATCCTGGTATAATGAGCAAGGTTGATTCACATCTTTGAGTCCCCACCCCCCATTTGCTAGCTTGATTTTGTTGTTTTTCACCCTAATCCAAAAATAGCCCCAAAATTTTCTTGCAATTTGTTGGTTCTTGTGAGATTTGATCCACGAATTTGGTGTTTGACAAGGGCATCTACCACTTACCACCATTACCCACCCTCATAACCATCGATTTTGGCTGGAATTTTGTGAAATATCCACGGATCCGAGGTGTTCTTGAGTTTCCAGAACACCTCATGCACATGGGCCATCGGGACCCCTTGCGCACGGGCATCACTTACCCCATACACACGGGCCTTCCAGAACCATTCAGCCAGCTGCTATTTTCCATCTTTTTGCCATTCCACCACCACATTTGATCTTCTGCAATACTTCTAGTGGGTGTTTGAGATTTTGGATTGCGGTTCAGACGTGTCCTAAGGTGTTTCGTCTACTTAGGCGAGATTTGACTTCATCATCACCGCCATTCATCATCGGCTTGGACTCCACTTTGACATTCACAACCCCATCTTCATACCAACCGTAAGTAAGAACGGTAACCTCGAAGACACCATTGTATTACCCTTGCCATTACCTTGGTCGAGCCTCGAGCCTCTTTTGCGTAGCTTATCCATCAAGACTAGCAAGTTGAGAATTGTTGGGCCACGCTCTTAGTGCACCTTTAGTGTTTCATCTCTCCCGTGCAAATACTAATTGTTATCTCGCATTGTGGCTCTCATATCAAGCATTGTGGTATTGTCAAAAATAGAAAGAAACCTTTTAAGACAAAGAAAAAGAAGAGAAGAAAAGATCTTGTAAGCAATTGCATTGTGCCTCATAGCATAGTTACATCATCTTGGCCACTACATACATAAGCATACTTGGGATAGTAGACGACCCGTTTCTGTATTAGGTTGGTGCACTAGCGTATCTAGCCCATTAGAGAAATCGAGCTAGCATCTCTCTAATATATGTACAACAAGAGCACTCCCATGGGTCCACCTCTTAGAGCTCACCCCTTTGGTTGTGCGGATCCCATCTATTTTTCGTGTGTGTGTTCCTAGTGATATCCTTGCGTTTGATATATTTGTCTTACTTGCGACTTGTGCATCTTTAGAACTTTTTCAACATCTTGACTAACATTTGCTTGAATTATTTTTGCCACTTCCTAACCGAGATCATCCAAAAGCCTTTTAATTGTAGGTGTGAGAAACAAAACCCGGTACCAATTCTACTATTATATCATCACGTGGATCGTACTTATTACATCACCAATCTTCGAAGACGGTAACTTTGGTTTTGTTCTCTCATTTTCCTACTCACCACCAGTTCGACATGATGGATAGGCCTACTTCTTTGGCGAACCCGCTCTTCGAGGATCAAGATGACGAACGCAACTATGTCACCAAGAATCACATCTTCGTCGCACAACAAGCTCTACCTCAAGAGAGTGAAGCTTTAGGTGACCGCATTGAGCAACTCGCCACCGATCTCTACCAATCAGAAGCAAGACATAGAGACTACCTCGACGCCAAGCTCTCCAAACAAATGGACGAATTCCACAACATGATCGTGAGCCACGCGTCTTCCTCAACCTTTTCACCAAGACGGCATCACTCAAGTCACCACTCGTCGTCATATTCGTCTTCCAATGCAAGTCCTCCTCGATGCGACAACACTCGAGACCACCAAGCGCGAGAAAATCCATTCCATGGTAATGGCCTAAAAGACCAAGTTCGAGCACGTGAGCAGGCACGACACCAAGAACGAGAAGCCATGGATCAAGAGCAACCACCACCACATCGTCGTCGTCAAGCATCTCAAGACGGTGAAGCAATCCGGCAAGAGAAACAAAGTCGTGCAGCTCAAGCTTAAGCAGCTCAAGACGCACTCCGAGAGTCCACTCGATACGTTGCTCAACGCAACTGTCAAGTGCGTGAGCAACAGGAATCACTTTGTCAAGCACGACAAGAAGAAGCTGCCAAACGTGAAGAACAACAATAAAGGCAAAACCAGGCATATATGCCTCGACCTCCTATATGCCAAGAGCGCAATCACAACGAAGATCCTCCTACATGTCAAGAGTGACACCAAGCGGATCGAGTGCTTGAAGACCCTCTTCCACTCCAAGAGAGACATCAACACTGTCACTATGATGAAGAGCTCCGCTACCGCAAGCTCAAGTTCACCATGCCCAAGTTCTCTGGAAGCAACGACCCAGAGGAGTATCTCCCATGGGCATTGAAAGACGACAAGATATTCCGTCTTCACAACTACAATAAGGAAAAGAAGATCGCCATGGAATCCCATGATTTTCAAGACCACGTCCTCATTTGGTGGAGCAAGTGATTGAACGATGCCACGAGAAGGACGATCCACCCATCATGACTTGAACACAAATGAAGGACGTCATGCGAGCTTGTTTCGTACCTACATACTACACCCGAGATCTCTTCAAAAAGATACCACTCCTCAAGCAAGGCACGAAGACGGTGGAATAATGCTATCAAGAAATGGAGATCGCCATGATATCAGCTAATGTCAAAGAAGATGATGAGCAAACAATGGCACACTTCTTGAACGGCCTCAACCATGCACCCAATAAGGAAGATCGCCGATTTCTAACCTTACTCTAACCTTCTCGAGCTAGTTCACCAAACGACCAAGGCGGAGCGACAAGTACAAGAAGACTTCAAATACGCCAAGTACTCATCCAAGACCTACGGCTCATATGCTCAAGCTACATCTACTACGACTTCGGCACCTCCTACCTCGACTAGCGCATCACCAAATACCGGAGACAAGTCAAGTTACAAGAAAGCGACACCTTCCTTGACTCGTCCTCTGGCAAGCAACTACAAGAACAAGACTCCCTCTTCATCGTCACCACCGGATGATCCCGTCAAGACAAGTTCTCTCAAGTGCTTCACATGTGCTGGCCGTGGACACAAGTCCTTCCAATGCACCAACCGACGCACCATGATTGCCAATGATGACGGCATGTACGACTCCATGAGTGAAGACGAGTTGGAAGCTCTTGGGCACGTCTCCATGCACCGTCAAGTGAATGAAGAAGAAGATGCTCAAGTCTATTGTGACAATGATTCAAGTCCCGCTCTCGAGGTCTCCATGGTCTTGACACTTCAACACCAACAAGATGAAGACCAAAGGTGTCACATTTTCCACACCAAGGCCGGCATCAACGGACGCTCCATGAAAGTCATCATGGATGGAGGAAGTTGCCACAACTTGGCAAGTGAAGAACTATGCTCCAAGCTAGAATTGGTCTGGAAGAAGCAACCTCGCCCCTACAAGGTCCAATGGCGTAGCGACTCCGGCACCATTCAAGTGGAGCACACCGTGCAAGTTTCGTTCAAGGTCGGCACTTATGAGGACACTTTGGAGTGTGATGTGGTTCATATGTTCGTATGCCATCTTCTCTTGGGAAGACCTTGGCAATTCGACCGAGGCGTCATCCACAATGGAAGAAAAACCCACTATAGCTTCAAGATGAAGGGAACAGAGTACGTCCTACAACCTATATCACCAAGTCAAGTGAGCACCGACAAGAAAGCATTCACCCATCATGGAGACACTAGTGAGAGAGTGAACCACCACAAAGAGAGTGAGTGCCACAAGCCCAAAGTGAGCGACTCTACACCAAGAGGGAACAACTTAGTCCTCCTATCCACAAAAAAGATAGATGAGAGAAGTGTGTGAGAACCCATCGAGTGTCATCCACTATGTCCTAGTGTGCAAAGATGAGGTGGCAAAGACTAACACTCCTAACCCCCTTCCTCTAGTGTTGTCTAATTTGTTGCAGGAATTTGCGGATCTGTTATGAGCTACCTCCTGGTCTTCCTCCTCTACGTGGCATCAAACACCGGATCGACATCATCCCCGGCGCACCTCTTCCTAACAACGCTCCATACCGCGTCAAGCTTGAAGAAACCAAGGAAACACAAAGGCAAGTCCAACATCTCATAGACCATGGACATGTGCGTGAAAGTTTGAGTCCTTGTGCCGTGTCGGTCATTCTGGTGCCAAAAAGAGATGGTAGTTTTCGCATGTGTTCCGATTGTAGACCAATAAATGCTATCACCGTTCGCTATAGGCATCCCATTCCACGCCTAGATGATATGCTAGATGAGCTTAGCGGTGCCACCATTTTCTCAAAAATTGATCTTAAAAGTGGTTATTATCAAATCCGCATGCAAGAAGGTGATGAATGGAAAACCGCTTTCAAAACGAAATTTGGTTTGTATGAGTGACTACTTATGCCTATGGGTTTACCGGAAGCACTCGGTACTTTCATGCGTGTCATGCACTATGTGCTTCGTCCTTACGCTGGTGTGTTTGTTGTGGTCTATTTTGACTATATTGTTGTGTTTAGTAAATCCCTTCAAGAGCACGTAGATCATCTTAGGGCCATTTTTCAAACTCTTACAAAAGAGCGTCTTTATGACAATATGGAAAAATGCACTTTTGGTGTTGACAAGATTGTTTTCTTGGGCTTTGTTGTATTTCCAAGGGTGTTCATGTTGATGAGTCTAAAATTGAAGCAATTATAAGTTGGCCACAACCCACTAATTTGCAACAAGTGCGTAGTTTCCTTGGTCTAGTCGGTTTTTATCGTCGCTTTGTGAAAGACTTTAGCATTATTGCCACACCGTTGCATGCTTTGAGGAAGAAAAATGCACCCTTTGTTTGGGGACCATCTCAATCTACCGCATTTGATGAGCTCAAATCTTTGCTTACACATGCCCCAATTCTTGCATTATCTAATTTCAATAAAAAAATTAGGTTCATTGTGATGCTAGTGGTAATAGAATCGGTGCGGTTTTGATGCAAGAAAAGTGACCCATTGCGTACTTTGGTGAAAAACTTCTCGGTGCTCAACTCAACTATCCTATCTATGACAAAGAATTGTATGCATTAGTGCGAGTATTGCATGTTTGGGAGCATTATCTTCACCCACATGAATTTTTCATAAATACTGATCATGAGACACTAAAGTACCTTAAAGGGCAAACCAAGTTGAATAAATGGCATGCTAAATGGACTGAATTTATTGAATCTTTTCCTTATGTGATCAAGTACATTAAGGGTAAAGAAAATGTTGTGGCGGATGCTCTTTCCCGCAAGTGCATGTTAGTTACTCAACTTGAGTTAAATGTCATTGGCTTTGAGCATGTTAAAGATCTTTATGCGCATGATCCTATGCTTGCGATTCCGTATGCCAAATGTCTTGCTAACACTTGTTGGGAGAACTATTATGTCTAGAATGGCTACCTTATGCGCACTAACAAACTTTTTATACCCGAATCGTCGCTTCATTTGTTACTTTTGCAAGTGGCTCATGACAGAGGACTCATGGGACATTTTGTGCGCGACAAGACCTTTGCCACACTCTCCTTCAAGTACTTTTGGCCAAAGATGTTCCGCAACGTGGCGGTCTTCACCAACAAATGCTCTACATGTCGCAAAGCTAAGTCACAATCTCAATCTCATGGTTTACATATGCCACTTCCAATTACATATCAACCATGGGTAGATATTAGTATGGATTTTGTGCTTGGTTTTCCTAGGACTCAAAATGGAAAGGATTCCGTACTTGTTGTTGTGGAACAATTCTCAAAAATGGCACATTTCATCCCATGTAATAAGATAGACGATGCTTCACATGTTGCAAATCTCTTTTGTAGGGAAATCTTGATGTTGCATGCAGTGCCAAGGACCATTGTGTCGTTCTGCGACGTCAAGTTCCAAAGCTACTTTTGGAAGACAATATGCACCAAGCTCGGCATCAAGCTACTATTGTCGACGGCTTATCATCCCCAAACTGGTGACCAAACGGAAGTCACCAACTGGACGCTACCTGCTCTCTTACGCGTGTTGATAAAGAAGAACATCAAGGAGTGGGGGGAATGCTTACCCATTGCCGAGTACACCTACAATCGAGCTCGACACTCTACTACCGGCAAGTTCCCTTTCGAGCTTGTCTACAGATTCAACCCATTGTCCCCATTGGACATTCTACCTCTTCCACTCCAAGAACACGCAAACATGGATGCGAGTGCAAGGGCAAGCTTTCTCAAGAATATACATGAAGATACATGGGCCACGATCGAGCGTCAAGTACATCGCATCGCCACCAAGCTCAACATCAACAAGACACCAATGGTGTTCCAACCGGGAGATCTCATATGGATTCATCTTTGCAAGGATAATTTCCCCAACAATCGCAATTCCAAGATACTACCACGAGCCAATGGACCCTTCAAGGTGCTAGCACGCTACAATGATAATGCCTACAAGATCGACATCCCATGCGACAAGTACAACGTAAGTGACATCTTCATTGTCAAGGACTTGGCCAAGTACCGTGGTGATGAAGATCACGATCCACAGACGGATCTCTCCCAAGGGGGGGGGAGATGATGCGGAGCATCCTTCCATCATCCCCATCGACTCTACACCAACACGTCAAGCACCACATGGGCCTATGACAAGATCTCGAGCACGCGCAATGGAAACTGAGGTGAACTCCTTCCAAGTTGACATGCATATGGACACAAATGGAACTTGGTTGCTACCTCACCAAAATGCACTATGTAGCATTAGGTACAAAAATAACAACCCCATGAAGCTAAGGAGCATCACTAAGGAATAGGAGAATCCCCCCAAGACTTTGAGGAAGAAGAAGGAGACCCAAAGGAGCAGGACAGGAAGTCCCAGGCGACCCCGTGCGCACGGCTACACAGGGAGCTACGGCTGTAGCACCCCGTACGCACGGGCGTGTATTGTGCACACGGGCCCAACTTACCCCGTGCGCACAGGCCCTACAGGATGGCCGGCCGAGATCTGGTTTTGGGCGTCCACTTCATCCTCCTCGCCCCCAAGCCTATATATCCCGTACCTAGAGTTATGTTTAGACTTAGCAAAGTATATGTGACATATTTCAGAGCTTTGCTCCTTCTACCACTCCATTAGAGATCTAGACCTCTTAGGAGAAGATCCACTTGTGGATTTCAAGACCTCCTCTTGGAGAAGACTATCATCAAGACCTCCTCTTGGAGAAGCTGGCTAACATAGTTATGTCTGCAGGTATGCTGACGGGTAGTCCCGCGGAGGAGATGCCCGGGTTTGTGGGTGATCTTCTACCAGAGCTCTCACAACTGCACGAACAAGTTCGGCAGGTGATGCAGGGTATTGCCCAGGCCTTATGGCCATCCGTCTCCCTGCCAGGAGGCATTGGAGAGCTTGCAGATAAGCTCAAGGGAGAGCATCAACGCTTCCGATTATGGAAGATATCTGCCTGCCGTCAAGGTGCCAGGGAAGCCTGGGCCATGGTGAAGACGCGGTATACCAAGGCTGACCCAAACCACATGGCCGAGGTCGGACCTATGGGGCCCAATGGGAAAGACATCCCCGTCAGTTTGGTGTATGACCAAGTAGAGTTAGCCGCAAAGTATTCCCAACAAGATTGTAGGCTAGAAAGCATGTTGGATTGAATAGAAGAAGAATTTAGTCAGTCTAAGTGACTGTGTAATTTAAGTGACATGTATAATGTCTCTAGCCGGATTGTAATTCATTTGTCATGGCGGACCTTTTCGCTTCGACCTCGGGACCCAGTAGTCCGGAGTGTATCCGAATACCCGCTCGGTTATGTAAAAACCGGGGTATGCGTGGAAACCAGGCGTAGAGGTCATAAGTACTTGAACAGACAAGTACCCAACTAGTTATGTTATATTACATGGATAGTAAGAAACATCTTCCAGGGACAATAGTTCCGTTAAGGGTTCCTTTCCCTGGGTACGCATGCCCTAATGTGCATGTCCGGACTGTGAGAAGAGACGCAGGCAAAAACATCTGGGGGCATGTATGAAAATAAATAAAAGTCATCTTTTGTTCACCGACCGAATATTCCCTTAAGAACGCTAGCTTTCGGCTTCACCCAATCTGAGGTACACATCCAGCTGACCCGACAGTAACAATCGCAGAGGTGCTCCCCTTATGCCCTAGCCGAATTAACGGGAACGTAGGGCATAAATACAAGAGCCAGACGCTTGGCCAAAACTTAAGTCATATCGATGCATATAATGGCGAAAAAAGGTACATGCGGAAGAATAACACATGTGCGGGGCATGAAGCCCAGAAAAATAGTTATATTAAGCTTTTGTATAAGAAGCCCCCGGGTATAATTAGCGCGGCTAGCACGTTAATATTGTGTAGTCAAGACACGAGTTGGCCTTTTAAGGCCTTGAGGAGAAGGAAAAAGAAGAAAGAAAGAGAAAAGACAGATAATGTATTTGCGAAAAATGGACAGGGGTAAGAAGACGAACATAGAGTCCGGCACTAGGCGTAGAATCTTCGCAGCCTGGCTGTGTTCCATGGGTTTGGCTCAAGTCAATTGTCCGGTGCATCCCGCAGACGGTACGCTCCGCCGGTCAGAACTTGGTCAATAATGAAGGGACCTTCCCACTTGGGCTTAAGCTTGTTCTTTTTCTTCTCCGATAGGCGTAGAACTAGTTCACCAACGTTATAAGTTTTGGCCCATACTTCTCTGCTTTGGTATCTTCGAGCCTGTTGCTGATAGAATGCGGAATGGGCTTTTGCCACATCGCGCTCCTCCTCTAGGGCGTCCAAAGTGTCCTACCGATCAAGCTCGGCCTCTTTTTCTTCATACATGTGCACTCGATGTGAGTCATGAATTATGTCGCAGGGCAGAACCGCCTCTGCGCCGTACACCATAAAAAATAGTGTGTATCCGGTAGTGCGATTCGGCGTGGTCCGCAGCCCCATAAGACGGAGTCAGGCTCCTCTACCCAGTGCGTGTTAGACTCCTTTAAGGACCGCACTAATCTGGGTTCTATGCCGCTCATGATAAGACCATTTGCTCGCTCGACTTGACCATTAGTTTGCGGGTGATAGACAGAAGCATAATCGAGCTTGATGCCTATGTTGCTGCACCAAAGTTTTACCTCGTCGGCTGTGAAGTTCGTGCCATTGTCAGTGATGATGTTGTGGGGGATGCCATAGCGGTGTACAACCCCAGATATGAAGTCTATTACCGGTCCGGATTCGGCCATTTTAACAGGTTTGGCTTCTATCCATTTGGTGAATTTATCCACCATGACCAGTAAGTATTTTTTTCTTATGGGTTCCCCCTTTAAGGGACCCAACCATATCAAGCCCTCAGACCGCAAAGGGCCAGGTAATGGGGATTGTTTGGAGAGCGGTGGGCGGCATATGGCTTTGGTTTGCAAAAAGCTGGCAACTGACACAACGTTGGACCAAGTCATGTGCATCTTCCCGGGCCGTCGGCCAATAGAAACCTGTACGGAAGGCCTTGCTTACAAGGGCCCGGGATGCGGCATGGTGGTCGCCGAGTCCAGCATGGATTTCTGCCAAAAGCTTCCTTCCTTCCTCTTCGGAGATGCACCTTTGAAGGACTCCGGTAGCGCTTTTCTTATAAAGCTCTCCCTCGTGGACCTTGTAGGCTTTAGATCGCCGCACTATGCAGCGTGCCTCATTTTGGTCCTCGAGAAGTTCCTGCCAAGTTAGGTAGGCCAGGAATGGTTCTATCCACGGGGCAATGACGACCATTATTACGTGGGCTGAAGGTGTTATTTCAGTGGCAGAGCCTCCAATTGTGTCAGAGTGTTCGGGATCTGGCGTTGTGGCTGGATCCGGACTATTGTTACCGGTGTCCCCTTCCCATACCATGGATGGCTTAAACAGCCTTTCCAAGAAGATGTTAGGTGGCACAACGTCGCTCTTAGCGCCGATTCGGGCGAGGACGTCCGCCGCCTGATTGTTTTCCCGAGCCACGTGGTGGAATTCGAGCCCCTCGAACCAAGCTGACATCTTGAGGACGGCGTTGTGATAAGCCGCCATTTTCGGATCCTTGGCATTGAAGTCTCCATTTATTTGGGATATTGCAAGGTTCGAGTCGCCACGCACCTCCAGGCGTCGAATGCCCATGGAAAATGCCATCCGAAGACCATGTAACAGGGCCTCGTATTCAGCTGCGTTGTTGGAGTCTGTATACAGTATTTGGAGTACGTACTGGACTGTATCTCTGGTGGGGGACGTCAAGACGACGCCAGCCCCCAGACCATCCAGCATTTTAGAGCCGTTGAAGTGCATGATCCAATTGGAGTACGCGTCGTACTCTTTAGGGAGTTCGGCTTCTGTCCATTCGGCGACAAAATCGGCCAATACTTGTGACTTAATGGCTCGCCGAGGTTTATATGTTATGTCAAAAGGGAGGAGCTCAATGGCCCATTTGGCAATCCGGCCCATGGCGTCGCAATTGTTTATTATGTCATTGAGTGGTACTTCCGAGGCCACTGTGATTGAACACTCCTGAAAGTAGTGTCGCAGTTTCCGAGATGCCATGAATACCGCATATGCTATCTTTTGATATTGCGGGTATCGTGATTTTCATGGAGTGAGCACAGTGGATACATATTATACCGACTTTTGAAGTGGGAATTTATGTCCGTCCGTTTCTCGTTCGACGACTAGCACTGCGCTTACAACTTGATGAGTTGCCGCTATATATAGCAGCATTGGTTCGCCGATGTTTGGCACGGCCAGGATTGTGTTAGTGGCCAGGATGGCCTTTATGTCTTCCAGTCCGGCCGTGGCCGCATCCGTCCACTCGAAGTGTTTGGTGCGCCGAAGAAGGCGATAAAGGGGTAATGCCTTTTCTCCTAATCGGGAGATAAAGCGGCTTAAGGCCGCCACGCATCCAGTTAATTTCTGGATTTGTTTGAGGTCCGTTGGAATAGCCAACTGTGACAGGGCTCGGATTTTAGCCGGATTTGCTTCAATTCCTCTACTGGAGACGATGAAGCCCAGGAGCTTTCCGGCGGGTACGCCAAAAACGCATTTTTCCGGATTGAGCTTGATGTCGTATGTTTGGAGATTGTCGAACGTGAGTCTCAAGTCGTCTATTAAAGAATCGACGTGTCTGGTTTTAACGACCACATCATCTACGTATGCCTCCACTATTCTGTCGATCTGCTTTTCCAGACATGTCTGAATCACGCGTTGATATGTTGCACCGGCTTTTTTGAGCCCGAAGGGCCTTGTGTTGAAACAGAAGGGGTCGTATGGCGTAATAAACGTCACTGCGGCTTGGTCGGACTCCACCATCTTAATTTGATGGTAGCCAGAGTATGCGTCGAGGAAGCACAATGAGTCGTGTCCTGCGGTAGCGTCGATAATTTGATCGATGCGAGGGAGGGGAAACGGATCCTTTGGGCAAGCCTTGTTGAGGTCCTTGAAATCGACACATAGGCGCCAGGATTTGTCCTTCTTTGGTACCATCACCAGGTTTGCTAGCCAGTCCGGATGTTTTATTTCTCTAATGAATCCGGCTTCCAATAACTTGGCTAGTTCCTATCCCATGGCTTGTCTCTTAGGTTCAGAGAAACGACGAAGAGTCTGCTTGGCCGGCTTGAATGCCTTTAGAATGTTAAGGCTATGCTCGGCCAGCCTGCGTGGGATTCCTGGCATATCTGAGGGATGCCAGGCAAATATGTCCCACTTCTCGCGCAGGAACTCCCATAGTGCAGCGTCTACAGCGGGGTTTAACTGTGCCCCGATGGAGGTTGTTTTTGTAGGGTCCATTGGGTGGACTTGGAATTTGATTATTTCATCCGCTGGTTTAAAAGAAGTGGATTTGGGTCTTTTATCGAGTATCACGTCGTCCCTGTCCACTGTGGAGCGTAGCGCAGTTAATTCCTTTGCCGCGAGGGCTTCGGATAATGCCTAGAGGGCCAGTGCGGCTGTTTTGTTTTTTGCGCGGAGCGCTATGTCCGGATCACTAGCTAGAGTTATGATACCATTGGGCCCAGGCATTTTGAGCTTCATGTACTCGTAATGGGGTATGGCTTGGAAGATCGTGAATGCCTCCCGCCCTAAAAGGGCGTGGTATCCGCTACTGAACGGGGCCACTTGGAATGTAATGTCTTTGGACCTATAATTCTCCGGAGTGTCGAATACAACATCTAGTGTGATTTTCTTGCGGTTCCTGTTGATTTCCATTTGCGTGCCTCCCGACTAGGGATGATTCCTCTGAAGGTGGTGCTGCTTTGCTCAATGCAGTTCCTGTCTATTTCCATTTTTTGAAGAGTTTCCTCATAAATGAGGTTTAATCCGCTGCCGCCGTCCGTGAGCACTTTCGTGAGCCGAAAGTCATCCACAATTGGACTAAGGACCAATGCGGCTGGTGCTCGGGCTGTTCGGAATTTAGGTTCATCACTGGCATTGAAGGTGATAGCCATGTCGCTCCATGGATTTATTGCTGCCACGTGGCAGACTTCGGGATGCTACGGAGTGCTCGCTTGCGCCTATTATTTGAGGTGATGGTCTCGAAGACTGTCAATACTGTATTATTATCCCCGGGATGGTGCTCTGCGGTGTTTGGAATGAGGAGATCCTCACCGCTCTTGGCCACCTGCCGGAGTACCCAACATGCTCTAAGGCTGTGTGTTGGTATGGTATCCGCTGTACAATGAATTTTGCAGGGCCCGTTAAGCCATCCCTCCAATACAGTTCCACGCCTTGTAGTGGGCCTTTGCTTCTTTGTAATTGAGTCAGGTGTCTTATGAGAGTGCACCCTTTTAATTCGGACTGGGTGTTTAGTCAGATCCGGATTATCCCAGAATTTTATTTCGGTTTTCCAGGCACTTTCCATTGCACAGTACTTCCATACTATGGCCGCCAAGTCAGCGAAGCATGCTATGTCATGGCGACTTATGGCGTTAAGGATTCCCTTGTCCGTGCAATTATTGCAGAAAAATGAGATTGCGTCTTCCTCGCGACAGTCCTTGACCTTGTTCATTACAAGGAGGAATCTGGCCCAATAATGATGTACTGTTTCCTGGGGCTCTTGCCTAATGTGGGAAAGATCGTTTATATCTGGATGGGTGGGTGGATTTGAGTCTGAACCCTGACCCGATCTAAGACCCAGGGGAAGAGGAGTTTCCGATCTTGGAAGTTTGGGCTCCAGGATGTTACCCAATAAGTCTGGCCCGCTGCCTCATTCTAGGTTCAGGGCTTGGGCGATGTCCTTCCGTAAACGGGTATCCGGCTTGGAGAGCTCGGGAATCCGGACATAGTTTGTCCTCAAGATAGAGGAATAATTGTCGCGTTGTTCCTCCACCACCGCTATCTGATGGGTGACCGGCGGAGAGTTATCTCCCTTTGGTCGGGTTTAAGCCCAATCCGATCATAGTCCATAGCGACTCCCAAAGCGGCGATGTGATCCAAGAGCTCGTCTAGCGAAGAGAGCTCCATTGGATTCATATGCTCAGAAAATTCTGAGCCGACGTGGAGGCTGTTTTCGATGACCCGAGAAGTCATCGTCGGTGCAGCAGCCGAACGGGTGGCCATGACGAAGCCGCCTAGCCGAAGAGTTTGGCCAACAGCCAGGGCTCCCCCAGAGGTGATGTTGTCCTTGACAACGAGACGAGGCATCCTTCCTTACGGTGACGGCACAGTGGAACTCTCAATGAAAGCACCAATGTCGGTGTCAAAACCAGCGGATCTCGGGTAGGGGGTCCCGAACTATGCGTCTAAGGCGGATGGTAACAGGAGGTAGGGGACACGATGTTTACCCAGGTTCGGGCCCTCTCGATGGAGGTAATACCCTACTTCCTGCTTGATTGATCTGGATGATATGAGTATTACAAGAGTTGATCTACCACAAGATCATAGAGGCTAAACCCTAGAAGCTAGCTTATCGTATGATTGTTGTTGTCCTACGGACTAAAGCCCTCCGGTTTATATAGACACCGGATAGGGTTAGGGTTACACAAAGTCGGTTACAATGGTAGGAGATCTAAATATCCGCATCGCCAAGCTTGCCTTCCACGCCAAGGAGAGTCCCATCCAGACACGGGACAAAGTCTTCAATCTTGTATCTTCATAGTCCAACAGTCCGGCTGTCCGGATACCCCCTAATCCAGGACTCCCTCACTCAGAGTTAGTGCACGGATTTTGTCGTTTGAGAGCAACCCACCTCGAAGCCTTTGAGAGAAAGATCCTTGTGAGGACAAAGCCCAAAACACCCAGAGCCAAAGAGTGTTAGGCATCACTGAAGTCTTTCTGTCTACGTGACCTGAAGACTTGTTACACTTGAGGACTGTGAATCCTCCAGCCGGTTAGGCATCGCGTTCTGAGCATCCAAGAGTCATTGTGGATTGCGGGTGAACGAAGTCTGTGAAGGTTTGGAAGTCTACCTTGAAGACTTACCAGAGTGATTGGGCGAGGACTAAGTGTCCTTAGCTCAAGGGGAATAAGGTGAAGACGTGGTCCTCTGAGTTGAATCTCAGCCTCCCTAACCAGACGTACAGTTGTCACAGCAACTGGAACTGGTCCAACAAATCCTTTGTCTTCACCAAGCAACCGGTTCTATCTCTTCCTTTACTTATTTATAGTTTGTCTTCGTGAAGTCTTTTGCTTGCTTATCTTATCTGTTTGACTTCACTGTGTGACGTCTATTGCTGTTTGGCTTCATACTATCTTCCATCTTGATCCATACTACCTAGCTGCTAATAGTCTTCGTGCTTTAGCTTCATTACTTGCTTGACTATGGCTTGTCTAGTGTAGTCTACCTTCCACTGCATGTCAATAGGTTCATTTCTATTGTTTGTCTTCGAATCTCCCATGTTTTGAAGACTTCCATAAAAATCGCCTATTCACCACCCCCCCCCTCTAGTCGATAACTAGCACTTTCAATTGGTATTAGAGCAAGGTACTCCCTTGTTCTGTGTGATTCGGTTTAACCACCTGGAGTTTTAGCTATGTCGACTGCACGGATAAACAAAGTCTCCACTGTGTGCCCTGTCTTCGATGGCACTGATTACCCCTACTGGAAGAATAAGATGCGCATGCATCTTGAAGCCATTGATGTCGATCTATGGTATGTCATCAAGAACGGCGTTCCCAAGACTAGTGAAGGTGTCACCCCTTCTGATGTCAAGAAGTTCGTTCAACTGGATTCTACTGCCAAGAGTGGGGTCCAAGTGAATAAAGTTAGACTTCCATCTATGGTATGTCATCTATGGTATGTCATCAAGAACTGCGTTCCCAAGACTAGTGAAGTCTATTGTTGTTTGGCTTCATAATATCTTCCATCTTGATCCATACTACCTAGCTGCTAATAGTCTTCGTGCTTTAGCTTCATTACTTGCATGACTATGGCTTGTCTAGTGTAGTACGTGCTTGATCCACAACGGAAGAACAAATCACTATAGCTTGAAGATGAAGGGAACGGAGTACGTGCTACGACCTATGTCAACAAGCCAAGTGATCGCCAACAAGCAAGCATCCACCAATCATGGAGAGACTAGTGAGAGAGTGAACCACCACAAAGAGACTGAGCGACTCTACGCCAAGAGGGAACAACTTAGTCCTCCTAGTCACAAAAATAGAGATGAGAGAAGTGTGTGAGAACCCATTGAGTGTCATCCACTATGTCCTAGTGTGCAAAGATGAGGTGGCAAAGACTAACACTCCTAACCCCCTTCCTCTAGTGTTGTCTAATTTGTTGCAAGAATTTGCGGATGTCTTCCCTAATGAGCTGAGCTACCTCCCTGTCGGGGAAACTGCCTCCGCGAGCACCTATGGGGACGGAGCCCCTTTTCGGTTCGGCGGGGGGCGGAGGTCGCACGAAGAGCAGATCGAGGCGGGGCACACGAGCGGTTTTTACCCAGCTTCGGAGCTCTCCGGAGAGATAATACTCCTACTGCTGCTTTGTGGTTTGTATTGAGTTCTTGCTCGGGAGCGCTGAGTGCTACAGTACACACCAGCAGCTAACGAGACCGAGCGTGAGTGTTCTACTGTCCTCTCCCTTCTACGTTGTGCATGGGCCTCCTTTTATATGCTCAAGGGGTCTCCAACAGGTGGCAACGTAGGCAAGGGAAAAAATGGAAAAGGTGCTGCGGTAGGTACAGCTACCTACACAGTGTATCATACCTAACCCTGACGGCAGGGGACAAGGGCATTAAATGCCTATCTACGTCGCCCAAACAGTGCAGAAAAGGGACCGTCAGGGACGCCACCGCTCGCCACGATGGCGATCTTGTCAGCGCCGCTTGCCACAGTGCACCCCTGGCTGCACAGCCTCCCGCCACGTACGCCTGGAAGGGTCTCAGAGCGACACGTTGGTGGGTGAGCTGGAGCGCGGGTATAGAGTGGTTGCTAGCCGCGGCAAACGCCTTGCCGCGTCCGGGAGCTTGTCGCTCGCCGGGTCTTGCCGGGGCGCGTGGCGCGTCTCGGCAAGTTCCTTGAGATGCCTTGGTTGGCCTCCCCGGCAAGCTCCTCTTGCTGGGGTCTTGTGTCTTGAGTGGCCTTCCCGGCAAGCTCCTCTTGTCGGGGCCTTGTCTTCTTGGCTTAAATACTTTGTTCTTGAATGGCTCCTAAAGGAACCACGGGGGTCCTTGGCGGTCACCCGGCAAGCCTTGCCGCGGGGCGTTGCGACTGCCCGTGCACAAGTTTGGGATACTAGGGTACCCCTACTCTAGTACACCGACAGGAGCCCCCGGGCCTGGGCCACACACGGTGCCGAGCGCTGTTGGGCCAGGCCCAAAACAAGGCACGGGCACGCGCGGCCTGGGTCACGCCGCATCTGACTCCGTATCCACCGCGCCCTCCCCGAACGGCACGCGTCGATTGCGGCGTCGTGGGAGAGGTCGTGGGTGGTTTCTTTATTCGGAAAGGCGGAACGTCCGCCCTCTCCCTCCTTATAAGCAGGGGAAACAAGGGCAGTTCGCCCATCTGCCCGTTGCTATTCCAGACTCGAAAATCTCCGCCGCTCCCCTTCTTCTCAAAGCCGAAAGAGAGCAGCGCTCCGCCCCCATAGCCACCAGCACCACCCACGCCGTCGTCCTCCCTCACCACTCCCGCCATGGCTCCAAAAGCCGAGAAGGTGAAGTCGGCCGAGGCGCAGCGGCTCGCGGCGCTGCGAAAGGAGCGGGCAATCTTCCCTCCTAGGCTTGTCGCGGAGGAGCTGAAGGAGTTCTACTACCTCTTCTGGTCGACGGGGACGCGAGCGCATCCGTGCACGAAGGTATTCCCAGCCACTGCTTAGAAAAAGGCTCCCACTGGGTACCCTTTCTTCACCTTGTTCTTCTACTGCGGGCTCTGCCCGCCCTTTTCTGAATTCTTCTGTGACGTTATGAACACCTACGGGCTCCACCTCCTTGACTTCACCCCCAATGCTGTCCTGACCATGGCAGTTTTCGCACATCTCTGCGAAAACTTTGTCGGAATCCATCCAAACGTAGCCCTTTTCCGCCACTTCTTTTCGCCTCGAGTTGAGAAAGGAGAGCCTTTATCTGGCGGAATCGCCTGGATCTCGAAAGCCGGCAAGAAAGATGCTTATCTGGATGGAGAGTTCCGCAGCAAGTGGGAGGAGTGGAGGGCGGACTGGCGCCTGATTGTCGAGGAGAACCCGCAGCCGTTTACTGCCCTGCGCCAAACTCCAGTAGTGCGCGGCAGTGATTGGAGTAGCCTGGCCCCGGAAGACGACAGACTGAAGATTGCCGTCGTCCGAATCCTATGCCTCAGGCTTGCCGGGCATACTGTAGGAGCGGTTGGCGCAGATTTCCTCCGCCGCCGCATCGCCCCCCTGCAGGAGAGGGGGAGACCCGCCTGGGAGTTCCAGAATGCGGCGGATATCATGAGGCTGCGGCCGGGCCTCAACTTCAACTTCTCTGTCCTGGAGCTCACCGCGATGCTCCAGGAGCTGTTCAAGTACGACCCTCAGCATCCCGAAGTGTTCAGGTTGCCGAGGGGCGTTGTTCCGCTGTGCAACAACTCCTCGCTCGACCGCATCCGTGCAATGATGCCGATGTGCGACTCGCATGGAATTGACCCAGCCTGGATAGAGCCTGCAGATGATGTCGTACGCGCGTTCTTTGATAACTTGGTAGAAGTGCCGATCGACGCCGATGAGCAGAGGGGCCTCACCCAGGACACCACCGACGATGAGCTCAAGCGCATCGCCACCAGGCTGGAAGAGGCGGCGTCAGCCGCAGCTGCGGGCGAGTTTGGATTCACCGTGGAGGAGGCAGAGGCAGCAGAAGCGGCAAGCCTTGCCGAGCGAGAGGAACTTGCCGGCGAGGAGAAGTCCGCCGGGCATGACGTTGGGCCGAGCGGGCCCGCCGGGGATACGAGCGGCTCGTTGGAGATCGGATCCTCTTCCTCTTCGTCTTCGGGCAGCTTGCCCCAAGCAGAGCCCCCGGCTCCACCAAGAAGGCGTCTTCGCAAGGACGGGGACGGAGCGGCGGACGAGTCAACCCCCGCCGCGCCGCACGACGCGCTCCACCGCGGCAAGTTCTGTTGCCGCGGAAGCACCTCACGCCGCAGCGGCAACTGGAGCGGGGTCCTCCCAGCCCGCCGCTCCAGCTCCTGCCAAGCAGCCAAGGGATCCTACTCCTCCGCCTCCTCGCGCCGGAGGAGGGCCAGGCTTTGACTTCTCCGCGCTCAGCTCTGACGAGGTAGAAGAAGAGTAAGATTCTTGTTGTACTTGTATGTCTTCAATACTTGCTGTCTTGTCTTGTATCTCATTTGCTTTACTCTGAACTTATTCCTTTTTAGGACTCTGGCCCAGAGAGCGGCAAAGAGAGCCAAGGTCCCGGTGATTGTCATGGAGGATGATCCCACCGTGTCAGCAGGGGGTGCGCCTGAGACAAGCTTGCCGGACCCGGCAGCTGTTCTTCAGAGCAGCCCCCAGCGCAGCCCCCAGCGTAAGTATATGGTTTGCTTCCCGCTGTTAGGTGCGCATGGATACTCTTTGTTTGCTGATATCTGACTGTTGGCTTGTGTAGGAGCAGAGCAGCCTCGCCAGGAGCTCCCGGAGGCCGCCCCTGACATGACATCCGCTTCGACTACGCCCCCAAGGGAGAGTTCTCCGGCAAGGGCGGATCCTCCGACAAGGGAGAGCTCTCCGATAAGGGGGAGCTCTCCGGCAAGGGAGGAGTCTCCGGCAAGGGACAGCACCAGCGGTCCTCTGGTGGTGGAGACCACAACTGCCGAGCCTAGTGCAGGTAAACCTCTTGCTTCGAAACTTCCCTTGGGTTCTTCTTCTTTTGATCTTATTTTTGGATATTTGCTTGACTTTTCTCCCTTTTTCGGCCATCAGATTGTTGCTGATGATGCCGCCGCCATCGAAGAAGCGGTCGGCGCTGATGATACCGCCAGTGAAGAGGCCGCCAAGGCTGCCGCCCAGCAACTGACGAGGGGTTTGGTGATCGTACTGACGACCCTGAGGCCGCAGGAGCGACAGGCGCTACACCGACCGCCGATCCTCCCGCCGCTGCCGCAGCGTCAGGCTCCGATGAGCCCCAGCCAGGCGTCTACTTGAAGGTCGGCGATGGCGTCTTCATCAACCTCCCCTGGGCGTCAACGTCCAGGGCGCCAGTCGAAGGAGAAAGTTTTGACGTGGAGGTGCTTGCCTCCGCTGGGCTGACGCTGGTCAACGCGCCAAGCAGCAGCAGCGACGAGCCTAAGGAGGAGCGACTGCTGCGGAAGCTGTTGTCGCTCTATCGTGCCCGCCAGGCCAAACTGGAGTCCCGCGAAGCGCTTGTCGCGAAGGCGGGGGTGGACATGGAGAAGCGCGTGGAGGAGCTCTGAGGTCTCAACCAGGCAGCTCTCCGGTCGTTGGCGGCGGAGCGTGTGCAGCTCAATGAGGCGCAGAAGGCCTTCATCCTCGAGAAGGCAGAAGTTGCAAAGCAACAGCGGCTTGCCGCCGAGGAGCTATCTGTGCGGGAGGGCGAGTTGGTGCAGCTGAAGGCCAGCCTGGACAGCCACGAAGAGGAGCTTGCTGCGCTCGAGCAAACACTCAGCGGAGCTCTCAAGGAAGCAAAGGATGCTGCCGCAGCTGTCGAGGCCGCCAAGAAGGATCTGGAGACGAAGGTGGCGCAGCTGGAGACTGATCTCAAGGTGAGCGGTGAAGAGCTTGCCGCGCTCAAGCATGAGCGCGAGAAGGACGCCTACACCTTTGGCGAGCTGCAGGGTCATCTCGCCGAGAAGATCAAGGAGCTTAGCGCCGCCAAGGATTCCAACGCCGATCTTGAGCTGAAGCTGGCTGCTTTGACCAAGACGTTGGACGGCGCCCGGGAGCAGGAGGCGGCCCTGAAGAAGGAGATCAAGGCCGACAAGGCGCTGCTGGAGAGCATTGTCGCCACCCAGAATGATTTTAGAGAAACTGTGGAGCAGTGGATGGAGGGTCTTGTGAATGCTGCCGTAGACATCGACAAGGAGCTGGCGCAGCTGGGGATGGAGGATCTCGGGTACCCCTCCGATGAGACCCTCCCATCCAGCGCCAAACTCACTCTGTTCTTCAAAGGCGTGGCGACGGCCCTCCAGCGACTCCGGGAGAGGATCCCAAAGCAGCTGGCCGACGAGTCGCGCAAGATCTGCGCAGGAGCTCTTTAGAAGGTGTTGGTGAAGGTAGCCTTCGGCAACCCGGGCCTCAACCTCACCACCGATGGGCAGCGCATCCTTGTCCTTGGACCTGGCGGCACCGTGGGCTCCCTCGTCGACGCCCGTTCTTCCGCCGGCGTCTTCCCCACCAGCCGTTTGCTCCGGCGGCGGTGGGTTCGACGCGGACGGAGCAGCCGCCTCCGAAGCCTTCTTCTTCGGCGGCATGTCGATGAAGTCGATGAAGATCTAGCTCGTGTGAACGCCGGATCAGGTTCACACAACCTCGACGCCCCTACCTGGCGCGCCAAAGATGTCGGGGAAACTGCCTCCGCGAGCACCTATGGGGACGGAGCCCCTTTTCGGTTCAGCTGGGGGCGGAGGTCGCACGAAGAGCAGATCGAGGCGGGGCACACGAGCGGCTTTTACCCAGCTTCGGAGCTCTCCGGAGAGATAATACTCCTACTGCTGCTTTGTGGTTTGTAATGAGTTCTTTCTCGGGAGCGCTGAGTGCTACAGTACACACCAGCAGCTAACGAGACCGAGCGTGAGTGTTCTACTGTCCTCTCCCTTCTACGTTGTGCATGGGCCTCCTTTTATATGCTCAAGGGGTCTCCAACAGGTGGCAACGTAGGCAAGGGCAAAAATGGAAAAGGTGCTGCGGTAGGTACAGCTACCTACACAGTGTATCATACCTAACCCTGACGGCAGGGGACAAGGGCATTAAATGCCTATCTACGTCGCCCAAACAGTGCAGAAAAGGGACCGTCAGGGACGCCACCGCTCGCCACGATGGCGATCTTGTCAGCGCCGCTTGCCACAGTGCACCCCTGGCTGCACAGCCTCCCGCCACGTACGCCTGGAAGGGTCTCAGAGCGACATGTTGGTGGGTGAGCTGGAGCGCGGGTACAGAGTGGTTGCTAGCCGCGGCAAACGCCTTGCCGCGTCCGGGAGCTTGTCGCTCGCCGGGTCTTGCCGGGACGCGTGGCGCGTCTCGGTAATTTCCTTGAGATGCCTTGGTTGGCCTCCCCGGCAAGCTCCTCTTGCTGGGGACCTTCCCGGCAAGCTCCTCTTGCCGGGGCCTTGTCTTCTTGGCTTAAATACTTTGTTCTTGAATGGCTCCTAAAGGAACCACGGGGGTCCTTGGCGGTCACCCGGCAAGCCTTGCCGTGGGGCGTTGCGACTGCCAGTGCACAAGTTCGGGATACTAGGGTACCCCTACTCTAGTACACCGACACTCCCAGTCTTCCTCCTCTACGTGGCATCGAACACCGGATTGACCTCATCCTCGGCACACCTCTTCCTAACAAGGCTCCATACCGCGTCAACCCTGAAGAAAGAACGAACTACAAAGGCAAGTCCAACATCTCATAGACCATGGACATGTGCATGAAAGTTTGAGTCCTTGTGCCGTGCCACTCATTCTTGTGCCAAAAAGAGATGGTAGTTTTCGCATGTATTCCGATTGTAGACCCATCAATGATATCACCGTTCTCTATAGGAATCCCATTCCACACCTAGAAGATCTGCTAGATGAGCTTAGCGGCACCACCAGTTTCTCAAAATTTGATCTTAAAAGTGGTTATTATCAAATCCGCATACAAGAAGGTGATGAATGGAAAACCGCTTTCAAAACAAAATTTTATTTGTATGAGTGGCTACTTATGCCTATGGGTTTCTCGGAAGCACTCGATACTTTCATGCATGTCATGCATTATGTACTTCGTCCTTACATTGGTGTGTTTGTTGTGGTCTATTTTGATGATATTCTTGTGTTTAGCAAATCCCTCAAAGAGCATGTAGATCATCTTAGGGCCATTTTGCAAACTCATAGAAAAGAGTGTCTTTATGCCAATATCGAAAAATGCACTTTTGGTGTTGACAATATTATTTTCTTGGGCTTTGTTGTGTCTTCCAAGGGTGTTCATGTTGATGAGTCTAAAATTGAAGCAACTAAAACTTGGCCACAACCCACTAATTTGCAACGAGTGCGTAGTTTCCTTGGTCTAGTGGGGTTTTATCGTTGCTTTGTGGAAGACGTTAGCACTACTTCCACACTGTTGCATGCTTTGAGTAAGGAAAATGCACCATTTGTTTGGGTACCATCTCAATCTACCACATTTGATGATCTAAAATCTTTGCTTACACATGCCCCAATTCTTGTGTTGCCTAATTTCAACATAACTTTTGAGGTTCATTGTGATGCTAGTGGAAATGGAATTGGTCGAGTTTTGACGCAAGAAAAGGGACCCATTGCATACTTTACTGAAAAACTTTCCGGTGCTCAACTCAACTATCATATCTATGACAAAGGATTGTATGCCTTAGTGCGAGTATTGCATGTTTGGGAGCATTTTCTTCGCCACATGAATTTTTCATACATACCGATCATGAGACACTAAAGTACATTAACGGGCAAACCAAGGTGAATAAATGGCATGCTAAATGGAGTGCATTAAGGGTAAAGAAAATGTTGTGGCGGATGCTCTTTCCCGCAAGTGCATGTTAGTTACTCAACTTGAGTTGAATGTCATTGGCTTTGAGCATGTCAAAGATCTTTATGCACATGATCCAACATTTGCGATTTCGTATGCCAAATGTCCTTCTAAAACTTGTTGGGATAACTATTATCTAAAGAATGGCTACCTTATGCGCGCTAACAAACTTTGTATACCTAATTCGTTGCTTCGTTCGTTACTTCCAGCACATCAAGCACCCTGTGGGCCTATGACAAGAGCTCGAGCATGCGCAATGGAAACCGAGGTGAACTCGTTCCTAATTGACATGCATATGAACACGAATGGAACTTGGTTGCTACCTCACCAAAATGCACTATGTATCATTAGGTATGAATAAGAACAACCCCAAGCAGCTAATGCGCATCACCAAGGAGTAGGAGAAGCCCCCCAAGACTTTGAGGAAGAAGAAGGAGACCCAAAGGAGCAGGACAGGAAGTACTAGGCGACCCCGTGCGTACGGGCCCCCGAGACCCCGTGCCCACGGGCTACACAGGGAGCTACGGCTGTAGCACCCCATGCGCACGGGCCCTATAGGATGGCCGGCTGAGATCTGGTTTTGGACCTCCACTTCATCCACCTCGCCCCCAAGCCTATATATTCCGTACGTAGGGTTATGTTTAGACTTAGTAAAGTATATGTGAGATATTTGAGAGCTTTGCTTCTTCCACCACTTCATTGGAGATCTAGACCTCTTAGGAGAGGACCAACTTGTGGATTCAAGACCTCCTCTTTGAGTAGACTATCATCAAGACCTGACCTCCTTAGGAGTGGGAAGAACTTTACCTAGTGTTGGTTTCATCTGATTGTGCTTGTAATCTTGTGGATCTATGTGTTTGCTATTCCAGTGGATGTGTATTGGGTTTTGTTGAAGTGAATTCCTCTTTGTGTTCTTGGTGTTCATCCCTTTTCCCCCTCCAAGTGTGAAAAGATTCATCTTAGGGTTCCACCCTACAACAGGAATGTTGCATGGACAACAACAAAAATTATACGCACACGCAAGATATATCCATGGCGATGCATAGCTACGAGAGTTGAGAGTATGTCTACATACCCTCGTGGACCGTAAAGCGGAAGCGTTTATTAATGCGGCTGATGTAGTCGAACACCTTCGTGATCCAACCGATCAAGTACCGAACGTACGACACCTCCGCGTTCAACGCACATTCAGCGCGATGACATCCTCGCCTTCTTGATCCAGCAAGACGGGCAAAGTAGCAGATGAGTTCCAATAGCACAACGGCATGGCGACAGTGGTGATGCAACTATCTCCGCAGGACTTCGCCGAGCACTACAAAAATACATCCGAGGACGAACTAGAGGGAGAGGGGCGCCGCACATGGCTTGGGGATCATGGTCTGTTTGTCCCTCTCCCTCCACACATATATATAGGTGGGGGAGGAGGGAAGGCAGCATAGGGCAACCCCAAAGGGGGCGGCGGCCACCCTTGGCCCCTGCCCTAGTCCCCCCTTCTTACTTGGGCGCGCGGGGGGACTTCGGAGTTCCTCGTCATGTCTGTGATCTCATCCGGGACTCCGAACAATATACGGTCATCACCTCACATAACTCATATAATACTATATCGTCAACGAACGTTAAGCGTGCGGACCCTATGGGTTCGAGAATGATGTAAACATGACCGAGACACCGCTCTGGTCAGTAACCAATAGCGGGACCTGGATGCCCATATTGGTTCCTACGTATTCTATGAAGATCTTTATCGGTCGAACCTCATGACAACATATGTAATTCCCTTTGTCTGACGGTACGTTACTTGCCCGAGATTCGATCGTCAGTATCTTCATACCTAGTTCATACTAGCAAGTCTCTTTACTCATTCCGTAATACATCATCTCGTAACTAACTCCTTAGTCACTTTGCGTGCAAGCTTCTTGTGATGATGTATTACCGAGAGGGCTCAGAGATACCTCTCTGATATCCGGAGTGACAAATCTCGATCTTGATCCTTGCCAACTCAACAAACACCTTCGGACATACCTGTAGAGCATCTTTATGATCACCCAGTTAAGTTGTGGCGTTTGATAGCACACAAGGTATTCCTCCGGTATCCAGGAGTTTCATGATCTCATGGTCGAAGGAATATGTATTTGACATCAAGAGAGCAGTAGCAATAAACTGAACAATCATATGCTAAGCTGACGGATGGGTCTTGCCCATCACATCATTCTCCTAATGATGTGATCTTGTTATCAAGTGACAACACATGTCTATGGTTAGGAAACCTTAACCATCTCTTGATCAATGAGCTAGTCTAGTAGAGGCTTACTAGGGACAAGATATTTGTTTATGTATCCACACATGTATTTAAGCTTTCGGTAAATACAATTCTAGCATGAATAATAAACCTTTCTCATGATTAAGGAAATATAATAATAACCATTTTATTATTGCCTCTAGGGCATATTTCCATCATAAAGAATATCTCATCTATTTCGTTTCTTTCATTCATTTGCATATCATTTTCATGGTCTAGCAAATATTGTTCTAAGGGATCATTAGGAGGCACAACAATAGAAGCAAGACCAATAATTTCATCTTTACTAGCCAATTCTTCGTCACGAGGTTATCTCCGGAATTTGGAGAAATTAAACTCATGAGACACATCACAAAAATTAACACTAACAGTTTCCTTAGTGCAATCAATCTTAGCATTAACCGTATTCAGGAAAGGTTTACCAAATATAATGGGACAAAAGTAATCTTGTGGGGAACCAAGAACTAGAAAATCAGTAGGGTATTTATTTTCCCACCCAAGACATCAATATCTCTAACAGTCCCAAGCGGTGTGATGGTATCTCCATTGGCAAGCTTAATATTAACATCAATGTCTTCTATCTCAGCAGGTGCAATATCATTCATAATTCTTGATATAAGGTAAACAGGATAGCACTCACACTAGCACCCAAATCACATAAGCCATGATAATAATGATCTCCTATTTTAACAGTGACAACATGCATTTCCAACAACAGGTATATTCTTATCTTTATCATCGGGTTTAGCAATTCTAGTGGCTTCATCACAGAAATAAATAACATGCCAATCAATATTATCAGCCAAGAGAACTTTAACCATAGCAACATTAGGTTCAACTTTAACTTGTTCAGAGTGTGTAGGTATTCTTATATAACTCTTGCGGACCATATGTAGTTGAAACCTTAGCAGTTCTTTTATCCTTACAGGAAAAGGAGGTTTCTCAATATAAGCAGTAGGAATAACTGGGTTAACACTATAAGTAATAATTTGATATTTAGCTTTAGTAGGTTCTTCTACTTCTACTTCAATAGGTGGATGATATTTAAACCACTTATCCTTGGGGAGATCAACATGAGTAGCAAATGATTCACAAAAAGAAGCTACTATCTCAGAGTCAAGTCCGTACTTACTGCTAAAATTATAAAACGTATCGGTATCCATAAAAGATTTAACACAATCAGACTCAAGCTTTATACCTGACTCTTTACCTTCATCAAATTCCCAATATTCAGAGTTTCGTTTAATTCTTTCCAAAAGATCCCACCTGAATTCAATAGTCTTCTTCATAAAAGAACCAGTGCAAGAAGTACCGAGCATGGATTGATCATCACGAGAAATCCAAGTATAAAAGTTATGTATAATAATTTCTCTTGAGAGATCATGATTGGGGCATGAATAAAAAATTGACTAAAACCTCCCCCAAGCTGGAGTGATACTTTCTCCTTCACGATGCCAAAAAATCATATATATAATTTTGATCATGATGAACCAGATGCATAGGATAAACCTTCTGATGGAATTCCAAGTTCAATCGGTTCGAGTACCATGTTCCAATATCATCACATAGCCTATACCATGTCAATGCTTTTCCCCCAAAAGATAAAGGGAAAACCGTCTTCTTAAATTCATCTCTTGGTAAACCTGCAGGCTTAAACAATCCACAACTCTCATCCACATACATTAGCTGTATATGAGGATACAAGGTTCCATCTCCAGCATAAGGATTAGCTAGTAGTTTCTCTTTCATACCCGAAGGAATTTCATAATAAATATTTTTAGTAGGTGTAGTAGGTTGAGGGGCAACTCTTTGTTGTTCTGGTCGAGGTGAAGATACACAGAACAAACCCCTAAGAGGATTATTTTCTATCATAACAAGTGACAGTAAATTTCAGCATGTAATATAAATGTTTCCTTACCAAATTCCACTCACCAAAGGAGTTTCACTCCCCAAAAATGGTGCCATAAAAGAGTCTTGATGACCCACAAGTATAGGGGATCAATCTTAGTCCTTTCGATAAGTAAGAGTGTCAACCCAACGAGGAGCAGAAGGAAATGACAAGCAATTTTCAGCAAGGTATTTTCTGCAAGCACTGAAATTATTGGTAAGCACGATCATAATCATATATGCTAGACTTCTAGGGTTTTAGCCATTACGATCTCGTGGTAGATAAACTCTTGTAATACTCATATTCATCCAGATCAATCAAGCAGGAAGTAGGGTATTACCTCCATAGAGAGGGCCCGAACCTGGGTAAACATCGTGTCCCTTGTCTCCTGTTGCCATCGACGTTAGACGCCCAGTTCGGGACCCCCTACCCGAGATCCACCGGTTTTGACACCAACATTGGTGCTTTCATTGAGAGTTTCGCTGTGACATCAAAAACAGGATTGATGGACCGCCTTGTTATCAAGGACGGTATCACCTACGGAGGAGACCTGGCCTCAGGCCAAACCCTCCGGCTGGGCAGTTTTACCATGACCACCCGTACGGCCATCAAGCCGACGATGACTTCTCGGGTCATCGAAAATCACCTCTGTGTTGACTCTGAATACTCCAAATGGATGGATCCGACAGATTTGTCGTCTTTAAATGAACTCCTAGATCGTATCGCCGCCTTGGGGTCGCTACAGACTATGATCGGATTGGGCTTAAACCCGGTCAGAGAGAAATCAAGTCTCCGCCGATCACCCATCAGATAGCAGTAGTAGAGGAGCAAAACAACAACTCTTCCTCCATATTGAGGATGAACTATGTTCGGATTTCCGAGCGTGAAGAGCCGGATACCTGTCTGCGGAACGACACGCCCTGTCCTCCGAACCTAGAATAGGATGATAGGCCTGAAAAATCAGTTGATATCCCCGGAGCCCAAACCATTAAGCTCGGAGAATTTTCAAACTCCGGATCCTAAATTGGGTCAGGGTTTGGATTTAAAGCCACCCACCCACCAAGATATATGTGATCTCATGTACATACAGCAGCAGTCTCAGGAAACAGTCCATCACTTTTGGGCCAGATTCCTCCTTGTCAAAGACAAGATTAAAGATTGTCACGACAAAGGCGCGATCTCAGCATTCTGCAATAATTGCACAGACGAAGGAATCCAACGCCATCAACCGCTGTCGCGTATTACACTTCGCTGACTTGGCAACCATCATGCAGAAGTACTGCACAATGAAAAGCGCCTGGAAAACTCAGGCAACCCTCTGGGAACCACCGGTTTCCACTCAACCCTTCGTCCAGGCAAAAAGGATGCACCCTCGCGTGGCACCCGAACCAATAGTAAAGAAATCTAAGCACATTACGGGGCGCGCAACAGTTCTAGAGGGATGGCTCGATAGGCCATGCAAAATACATGCAACACCGGATACCATACCAACCCACAGCCTTAGAGCATATTGGATACTCCGGCAAGTGGCCAAGAAGCGGCGAGGATATCCTCACCAAAAATACCCCAGAGCAACCCCCCCCCCTCGAAAGACGACGACCTCAGCGTATTGACGGTCTTCGAGACTTTTGCTTCAAACAATCGGCACAAAAGGGCCCTCCGCGACCTCACCAAAGTCTGCCAAGTCAAGGAAACAAACCCTTGGAACGACACAGCCATAACTTTCAATGGCAATGACGAACCAAATTTTCAGACAATCCAGGCACCGGCCGCTTTGGTCCTCAATCCAATTGTGGACGGTTTTCGGCTCACCAAAGTGCTCATGGACGGCGGCAGTGGACTAACCTCATCTACGAGGATACACTCAACAAAATGGAAATAGACAGGAGCCGCATCGAGCAAAGCAGCATGACCTTCTGAGGAATCTTTCCTAGTCACGAGGCGCAATGTGCGGGAAAAATCACACTTGACGTGGTATTCGGCACGCCGGAGAATTATCGGTCTGAAGAGATAACCTTCCAAGTGGCCCCCTTCAACAGCGGATATCACGCCCTATTGGGGCGAGATGCATTTACACGCTTCCAAGATATACCTCATTACGGGTACATGAAGCTCAAGATGCCTGGTCCCAACGGTATCATCACTCTTGTTAGTGATCCGGACATAGCACTCCGCGCCGAAAACAAAACCGCATCTCTGGCCCTCGAGGCACTGTCTGAAGCCCTCGCGGCCAAAGAGCTAACCGCGATGCGCTCCACTATGGATAGGGATGATGTAATCCTGGACAAGCGACCCAAATCCACCTCCTTTAAACCAGCATATGAAATAGTCAAATTTCAAGTCCACCCGACGAAACCCAAGAAGACAGCATCCATCGGGGCACAACTTGACCCAACGGTTGATGTTGTGCTGCGAGAGTTCCTGCGCGAGAACTGGGACATATTCGCCTGGCACCCTTCTGATATACCAGGGATCCCACGCAGGTTGGCCGAACACAGCCTCAACATACTGAAGGGATACAAACCGGTCAAGCAAACACTGCGGCACTTTTCCGAACCCAAACGACAAGCCATGGGGGAGGAGCTAGACAAGTTAATCGAGGCCGGGTTCTTCAGAGAAATAAAACATCCGGACTGGCTAGCAAACCTGGTGATGGTGCCAAAGAAGGATAAATCTTGGCGCCTATGCGTCGATTTTAAAGACCTCAGCAAGGTCTGCCCTAAGGATCCCTTCCCCCTCCCTCGCATCGATCAGATTATTGATGCTACCACAGGACACGACTCACTGTGTTTCCTCGACGCATACTCCGGATACCATCAAATTAAAATGAAGGAGTTCGACCAAGCCGCAACAACATTCATTACCCCATATGGGCCGTTCTGCTTCAACACTATGCCCTTCGGGCTCAAAAACGCCGGGGCCACCTACCAACGCATGATTCAAACATGCCTGGAGAAACAGATCAGCAAGACAGTTGAAGCATATGTGGATGACGTTGTCATCAAAACTAGGCATGTCGAGTCATTGACAGACGATCTCCGTCTCACATTCGACAACCTCCATACATATGACATTAAGCTTAATCTGGAAAAGTGCGTTTTCGGCGTTCCCGCTGGAAAACTACTGGGCTTCATTGTTTCCAGTAGAGGAATTGAAGCAAACCCAGCCAAAATCCGAGCTTTGTCACAATTGGATACGCTAACAGACCTTAAACAGGTCCAAAAACTAGCCGGATGTGTGGCATATTTAAGCCGCTTTATCTCCACACTAGGAGAAAAAGCACTGCCACTGTATCGCCTTCTCCGACGCAACGACCACTTCGAGTGGATGGATGCGGCAACGGCCAGACTAGAAGAAATAAAGGCTCTTTTAGCGAGCAACCCAATCTCGGCCGCACCGAACATCGGTAAACCCATGCTATTATACATATTGGCAACACACCAAGTGGTGAGCGCAGTGCTCGTCGTCGAGCGAGAGGAGGACGGACACAAATTTCCACTTCAGAAGCCGGTATACTACGTGTCCACTGTCCTCACACCATGCAAATCCCGGTACCCTCATTATCAAAAGATAGCATACGTGGTCTTCATGGCATCCCGGAAGCAGCGACACTACTTCCAAGAGTGCTCGATCACGGTGGCTTCCGAAGTACCACTGAATGACATAATAAACAACCGCGATGCCACAGGCAGGATTGCTAAGTGGGCCATTGAGCTCCTTCCATTCGACATAACATACAAACCACGCCGAGCCATTAAATCCCAAGTACTAGCCGACTTCGTCGCCGAATGGACAGAGGCCGAACTCCCTAAAGAGTACGACACATATTCTAACTGGGTCATGCACTTCGATGGCTCCAAAATGCTGGCAGGATTAGGAGCGAGTGTTGTCTTAACATCCCCCACTAGAGACACAGTTCAGTATGTACTCCAAATATTATACACAGGCTCCAACAACGCAGCCGAATACGAGGCCTTACTGCATGCTCTTCGGATGGCCGTCTCCATGGCCATACAACGCCTGGAGGTGCGCGGGGACTCAAACCTCGCAATATCCCAAATAAATGGAGACTTCACTGCCAAAGATCCGAAGATGGCGGCCTATCGTAACGCCGTTCTCAAAATGTCAGCTCGGTTCAAGGGGCTCGAGCTTCATCATGTGGCTCGAGAAAGTAATCAAGCGGCGGATGTCCTTGCTCGCATCGGTGCCAAGCGCGACCCCGTCCCGCCTAACATATTCCTGGAAAGGCTCTTCAAGCCATCCGTGGTGTGGCAAGGGGAGAGTGGCAACACCACTCCAGACCCGATTATACCCCCACATTCCGAACACAATGCCGATATCATCGGGGGCTCATCCTCCGAAATAACACCATCGGCTCATCTTATCATGGCACTCGTTGCCCCATGGACCGAACCCTTATTGGCCTACCTTAATAGGCGAGAGCTCCCTGAGGATCAAATGAGGCTCGCTGCATTGTCCGGCGCTCCAAAGCCTACAAGGTCCATGACGGAGAGCTCTACAAGAAAAGTGCTACCGGAGTACTTCAAAGATGTATCTCCGAAGAAGAGGGACGACAGCTCTTGGCTGAAATTCATGCCAGTCTCGGTGGTCACCACGCCCCGGCTCGGGCCCTTGTAAGTAAGGCCTTCCGTACAGGTTTCTATTGGCCGACGGCCTGAGCAGATGCACAGGACCTTGCCCAACGTTGCGTCGGATGCCAGCTTTTCGCCAACCAAAGCCATATGCCACCCACCGCTCTACAAACAATCCCCATCACTTGGCCTTTTGCGGTCTGGGGGCTTGATATGGTCGACCCCTTAAAGGAGGAAGCAATGAGAAAAAATATCTGCTGGTCATGGTAGATAAGTTCACGAAATGGATAGAGGCCAAACCAGTTAAACGGCCGAAGCTGGACCAGTGATAGACTTCATATCTGGTGTCATGCACCATTATGGTGTCCCACACAGCATCATCACCGATAACGGCTCCAATTTCACAGCCCATGAGGTGAAAACCTGGTGTGCTAATCTGGGCATTAAGCTCGATTACGCCTCCATCTATCACCCTCAAACAAACGGTCAAGTCGAATGAGCCAATGGTCTTATTATGAGCGGCATCAAGCCTAGACTAGTGCGGTCTTTGAAAGAATCATACAAGCACTGGGTTGAGGAGCTCGACTCCGTACTCTGGGGGATGCGGACCACGCCCAATCGCACTATCGAATATACACCCTTCTTCATGGTGTACGGCGCAGAGGCTGTGTTACCCTGCGACAGTATTCATGACTCACCTTGAGTGTGCATGTATGAAGAGAGAGAGAGGCCGAGCTTGATCGGCAGGACAACTTAGATGCCCTGAAGGAGGAGCGCGACGTCGCAAAGTCCCGTTCCACATTTTATCAACAGCAGGCTCGCATATATCAAAGCAGAGAAGTGTGGGCCAAGACTTATAATGTTGGCCAACTCGTTCTATGCTTGCCAGAGAAGAAAAATGACAAACTCAAGCCCAAGTGGGAGGGTCCCTTCATCATTGGCGAAGTTCTCACCGGAGGAGCGTACCGCCTACATGTTGCATCATACAATCGCCTAGAGCCGAACCCATGGAACGCGGCCAGACTCCGAAGATTCTACGCCTAGAGCCGAACTCTTTGTTCATCTTCTTCTCCCTTTTGTTTCCATTACGTTTTCCTCTCTTTTTGCTTTTTTAGCTTTAAAGCTCTCGTGCGGCTAAACCATGCACCTACGACGTACACATCCTTAAATATGTAAGCCCATAGTACCTGGGGGCTTCGTGCACAGAAGCTTATTATTATTTTCTGGGCATCAAGCTCACCACATATGTGTTTTTACCTCATATGTACCTTTTCTTCGCCATTATATGCATTGTTATGACTTAACTTTTGGCCAAGTTGGGTTGCCTGGCTCCTGTGCTTATGCCCTACGTTCCCGTTTGTTCGGCTAAGGCATAAAGGGAGCACCTCTGCGATTGTTACTGCCGGGTCATCCGGATGTGTACCTCAGACTGGGTGAAGCCGAAAGCTAGCATTCTTAAGGGAATATTCGGTCAGCGGACTAAATATGTTTTCACACTCATTACATTATGAACGCCCAGATGTTACGTATACTGCGATTTTTTAATCACGGTTCGGACATGCATATTTACGCATGTTCACCCAGGGAAAGGAACCCTTAACAGAACTATTCTCTCTGGAAGATGTTTCTTACAATTACAATGTAATATAACATAGCTAGCCGGATACAACTTTTCTGTTCAAGCAACTATGACTGTCGGTGTCAAAACCGGTGGATCTCGGGTAGGGGGTCCCGAACTGTGCGTCTAGGCGGATGGTAACAGGAGACAAGGGACACAAAATTTTACCCAGGTTCGGGCCCTCTCGATGGAGGTAAAACCCTGCGTCCTGCTTCATTAATATTGATGATATGGGTAGTACAAGAGTAGATCTACCACGAGATCAAGGAGGCTAAACCCTAGAAGTTAGCCTATGGTATGATTGTATGTTGTCCTACGGACTAAAGCCCTCCGGTTTATATAGACACCGGATAGGGTTAGGGTTACACAAAGTCGGTTACAATGGTAGGAGATCTAAATATCCGCATCGCCAAGCTTGCCTTCCATGCCAAGGAAAGTCCCTTCCGGACACGGGACGAAGTCTACAATCTTGTATCTTCATAGTCCAGGAGTCCGGCTGAAGGTATAGTCCGGCTATCCGGACACCCCCTAATCCAGGACTCCCTCAGTAGCCCCTGAACCAGGCTTCAATGAAGACGAGTCCGGCGCGCAGATTGTCTTCGGCATTGCAAGGCGGGTTCCTCCTCCAAGTACATCACAGAAGATTTTGAACACAAAACACAGTGTCTGACTCTGCAAAAATAAGTTTCCACATATTGCCATAGAAAGAATAATATTTACACAGATCTAATCTGGCGACGTATTCCGTAGCATGACATCACACCACGGCCAAGTCTTTATTCGAATCGTTTTTACTCCCCCACCTTAGCGCGTTTTGCGAGGCGGTTTCCTTGGCACGTCTTGTCAAAGCAGAGATCGTGTCCCCTTATTTACGGGGTTCTCATCAATACGGACATGGGTAACCCAATCGTGCCCGTTGGCATGTTTTCTCGATTAAAGGCGAGTCCCAAACGGTTACGGGGAGGGCCCTTGGTATTCTACCTCTTATAAAGAGACCAAGGCCTTGCTCCTTCTTTTTCAATCTCAAACGAGTTCGCCTTTCGCCTTGAGTTCCAACACCCAAGGTTCCAGATTTCAGGCGCATCGGACCTTCGACAATGTCCGGTTCCGTCCTTCGAGGCCGATGGGTGCCCTCTTCTATTACAGAGGAGGACGTGCTAAAGCTGAGAGAGGCCAGGTTCTTGACCGGCGAAATCTCGCATAGGTTACCTGCTCCAGGGTAGGTCGTCCCCACTCCCAGGCCTAGTGAGAGCGTGGTGTTCGTGTCTCACTTCCTTCGGGGGCTAGGCTTCCCAATGGACCCCTTCGTGAGGGGGCTCATGTTCTATTGCGGGTTGGAATTTCACGACTTAGCTCCGGAGTCCATCCTCCACATTACCTCTTTCATCGTCGTGTACGAAGCTTTCCTCCGTATTAATCCCCACTTCGGACTATGGCTCAAGACCTTTCAAGTAATGCCGAAGATGATCGAGGGACGGCACGCAGAGTGCGGAGGCGCTGTTATGAGCAAGAATGCCGATGCTCCATGGCCCGAGGGCTCTTTCCAAGAGGAGTTCAGCTTATGGCAACGAGAGTGGTTCTATATCACCGCTCCCAGGGGCACAAAGTGGGTGGTGCCATCTGCCTTTCGTTCGGGTCCCCAACCACAGTTAGCGTCATGGGTCAATAAAGGACTTGACTGGGGGTCACCCAAGGACGTGGCCTTGTTGCAGGACCGCATCAGGGACTTCAGCCTGGTCAAAGTGACACAGATCATGTTGATCCGTCGAACCTTGCCCGGGAAACGTCGCTCCCTCCGCCTGTGGGAGTCTAATCCGGAGGGACCGCGAGCTCTCCAGCATTTTATGGGCGCAACGCCCATGGAGATGTATAAATTGTTCTTCGGATCACAAGCGATGTGTCCGGACTTGACCGAGGACGCAGGATTGAGCTGCAATCACCCGGATACTAAAGTAAGTAGCCTTGTGCCCGGACTTGCTATTGGTATATTTGTTATGAAACTTGCTTCTAAAGAACTGTTCTTTAAACAGGAGTAGATAGCAAAAGCAAAGCTTATCAGGTGTCCGGCTCCCCTCCCCGAGACCACGCCGGATCCCGTGCTGGTCAGGATGCTAAAGATTGTGCCTTTGAAGGAAAGCCAGGGAGGGGACAAGGAAACTACGGCCTCCTCGAAGGAGGCTGTTCGGAGGGAAGGAATCGAAAATTCCACTCCGCAAGAAAAGAAGAGGACTGCCTCTGGAGACCCGGAGGCCGTGGCCTAAAAACGGGAGAAGATATCTTGGTTAGAGGGTCCTGCGCCGGGGGATACCTCGGCCGAACTATGCCCTCAAGGGGGCCAGCCCTCCACCGAGCCGTAAGTAGAGAGAGGTTTTTCCTTTTAGAAGGATCCTTCGTTTATATATGAGAAGAGTAACCGAGAATTTACCTTGTAGTTCGGACCTCAGCCCTTCTCCGCAGAGCTCGTCTTCGGGGGATCTTCTTTCAGAGATGGTGGAGAGCGGAACGCCTCCCCCCGCCGAACCGCCTAGAGAGGCGGGCGACCCTGAGGTATCGTCGCGGAGGGTTTCTCCGAATTTGGCGGGGCCGGAAGGCAGCCATATGGCCCCCCAAGGCTCTCAGCGTCCGTCCTTCGAGAAAGGTAACAGGATGAATTCGGCACCGTCCGGTGCTCGGTCGGAGGAGTTGAAGAATCTGCTAGGGCGAGCATCTATCTCAGAGGAGCATTGTGCATTGATGGGCACGGTGGTTGAAAGGGTTTCATCCGGGGAAAGCGGATTGCACGAGGCCGTCAGAAGTTTACTGACGGGTTTTGAGGTACGCGGAATAACGCGCCCTTTTTTGATAGTGGCGCATAAACAAGATGCGCCCTGTGCACATAGTAGCCCCTGAGACTCTGTGCATTGTCAAGATTGACGGTGCGCAGAGGATCATAACCCCAGGTCTAAAACGTTGTCTTGTGCAGGTGACGGATTGTCCGGCGTCCAGTCGGACTAATGGGTTTGCCGAGCTAAAGCGGCAACTTGACGTGGCAGAAGCCAACATCGTGCTTGTTAACAAGCGGCTTGACGAGGCGCAAGGTATGTAACCCCTCCAGTGGCACCTGGTAAGAGGAGCCTATGCCAGTATCTTACCCTGGGTGTGCTTGATGCAGATGGTGCGGCTGCCATGGAGAGTCTTCGGGCGGAACTTGCCCGAGCCAAGGAACAAGCCAGAAAAAGTGATGCGGCTGCCAAGAAGGCCCTTGAAGAGCTGAGAGCCGAGTAGGCTGCTCACTGCCGAAGCAGGAAAGAGATGGCCGAAATGGCCGTGAAGCTGAAGAGCGCTGCTGACCATTGCAAGCTTCTGGAAAAAGAAGATCGGGCAGAACAGACGGACTTGAAGAAGGCCGCTGCCGATGCCAAGGATGCTCGCTCTGCGATGAGAGCTGCGAAGGAGGAGCTTCGTGAAGCCGGAGAGATCGCGGCTGGAAAGCCCTTTGTGCTGCGGAGGAAGTTTTGTGATGCTAAGCATGCTCCGTTGGACCGGCTGTGGAGTGCGACGGACACCTACCTAGATTTGGCGGCAAATGCTGCTGATGCGACCGAACACTTTCGAGATCAAGAAGATCACGAAGTGGAGAAACTCTTCTGGTCGCAGTTCCACAATCCAGAGCGTCCACTGTCAGTGGCCGATCATCTGGCCGGATGGGCCGAGCTGAATAGGTTGTCCGAACTCGCCATGAAGTGCGTCATGACTCATCTATGGCCAGAGAGATCGGAGCCGAAGAGTTATTTCAGCTTGGCGCGGCAATTCCTTGGTGCGGTGCCACGTATCAATGCAATGAAGAGGTCAGCATGCATAGAGGGCGCACGGATGGCTCTTGCCCGTGTCAAGACATACTGGGCGGAGATGGAGACCACCGTCGTTGCGTCCCGAGATTTGGACGAAAGCCGAGTACCCTCCGAGCACTATTTTCAAGAAGTCCTTCAAGGCGCTCGTGTAATAGAGACGCAGTGCTAGAAGGATGCTATGTTCTAATAGCATATTTAATTGTAAAGCAATATTTTGATAAATTGTAGAAGCCTTTTATACTTGTGCCTTCAAGTATTTGAAACAGCTCATGTGCGGCCGTTTTTAAGATATATATATATATATATATATATATATATATATATATATATATATATATATATATATATATATAATCTGAAAGATGGCAGTCGTTGGCTTCAGCCCCCACGCACATAGTGCGGGGGTGCTCGCAGAAGGCGCATTTTCACACTTAATCCAACGTCTTGGTCCTACAAAGGAGGTGATAGCGCAGCGAGCTAGGCAACCGGACTATAATGCTTTATCACTTTCACTTAGACATAGGAGCTTGACAGTGAGGCTATTTAGATACCCCTGGTGGCACCTGCGCTCGCCCGAAGTTGGGGCGCATATGTGCCTGGCCGGGAAACCGCCCTTCATTAATGCGGAAGAATCCTATAGATTCCGGTGAGTCATCGAGTGGTTGACCAGTCTCACGCTATATCATGACAGTCAGTTTTCGGCTTTCTCTACTGAGGTGCTCGCCTGGCCGAACCGGGGCACAATCGCAGTAGTTCTCCTGGTGCTGCCTTAGCCGATAGTGCGGAACGTAAGGCAGCAAAACACACGAGCCGGGCAACCCAACATTTGACCAAAGACATGATTCGGAGCTGATGCATATAAGGCCAAACTCGCGACGCCGAACACTCCCTAAGGTATTCGGTCTTTATGAGTCCGGGCGGGACAACACCCTTGGTTATAAGCCCCTAGTGTCCAGGTACGCGCAAAATTCCTGACGTGGCCACATGCCAAGACGCCAGCCCCCTCCTTGATTATGAAAAACCGGAGGATGTGTATCAACAAGAGACAGTAAAAAAGGTTTACGCAGTGTCTTAATCTGAAAAGAATCCTTGGAACGGGTCCCTGCTGCACATCTGCGCCTGTGTCTCTGTTGTGCCGTATCCTGGACGGGCGCAACACGATGTTCATCTGTAAAAGAGAGGAACTTAGTTTAAAAAAGGTCGTGCCGAACAGAAGTTATACTAAATGAGCAAAGTATAGATTGAAATGGGTAAAATTGAGATTGATTGTCTCATATTGTATGTGCGCGGAGCCCCTAGCGTGGGGGTATATGGCTATTAAGCCTTTATTAATGTTATGTTTATGCCGGACTCGTCTAGCCGTGTCCGTGGTCTAAACGACCTGTTTGGATGTTTTTGGCTGATGAAGCCGTATTATTGTGGGGTTGTTAAGGCAGCCTCACGATCCTCCGCATGGGGAGCGTGTTTGATGTTTCCCTTTAGTGAGATGATGCCTCGTGGACCGGGCATCTTGAGCGTAAGAGATGCGTAATGCGGTATTGCGTTAAAGCGGGCGAAAGATTCGCGTCCCAGCAGTGCTTGATAGCGACTTGAAAATGGGACGATGTGGAAAGTTAGCTTTTCACGGCGGAAGTTATCGGGGAAACCGAATATGACTTCAAGCCGGAGAAAACCCATACACTGGGTATCCGAACCTGGCGTTACCCCTTGAAAGGAGATTTTGCTGTGGCGAATTCTTGTTGGGTCTATCCCCATGTGGCGGATTGTGTCCTGATATATCAGGTTTAGACCGCTGCCGCCGTCCATCGGGACATTTGTAAACTGGAGTCTGCCAATTATTGGATCGAGTACCAAGGCAGTCCAGCCTGCGCTCCTGATACTTCTAGAGTAATCCTGATGATCGAAGATGATTGGTTTTGACAACCAGTGGCGGGACTCCTTTGGGATAGGCCATGTGGCGCGTACCTTTATGGGCGTCGCACGTTTTGTTATGTCAATTAAGTTTACTGTTTTTACTTCTTGTGGGAAATTCTTTTGTTTCCTGGTGCTCTCCTTTTGGGGTTTGTCATCGTCTTTGCTTGGTGTGTCGAGCCCCTTGTGTTCGGCGTTGAGTCGGCCGGATTTCTTAAAAACCCAGCAATCTCTGTGGGTATGGTTTGCAGGCTTCCCAGGAGTACTGTGTATCTGACATATCTTGTCTAAGATTGTGTTTAAGTTGGATAGCTCGTCCCTATTATCTTTGAGGGGCTGCTTTTTCTAATTCTGCCACGACCTTTTGAATCCGGCATTGACTGTCGTGCTCTTCGGACTGTTTGCCTTAGTCCAGCGCCGGTCCTTGTTGCGTCGCGGTTTTCCGTTTCCATCCCTAGTTTCGGATGTACTTGGGTCGCTGGTGCTACATCTTGCCAACCAGCTGTCCTCTCCTGCGCAAAAGCAGGTCATGAGGCTTGTTAATGCGGCCATTGTTCTTGGATTTTCTTGGCGAGGTGTCTGGCGAGCCATTCATATCGGACATTATGCTTGAAAGATGCTAAGGCTTCGGCGTCCGGACAGTCGACTACCTGATTCTTTTTAGTAAGAAATCTATTCCAGAATTGCCGAGCTGACTCTCTGGGCTGTTGAGTTATGTGACTGAGATCGTCTGCATCCGGAGGGCGGACATAGGTCCCCTGAAAATTTGCTCGGAAAGCATCCTCGAGATCTTCCCAACTTCCAATTGTGTTTTCAGGAAGGCTTTTGAGCCAATGCCGGGCTGGCCCTTTAAGCTTGAGGGGTAAGTATTTTATGGCTTGGAGGTCATCTCCTCTGGCCATATGTATGTGGAGGATATAATCCTCAATCCAGACTCCAGGGTCTGTTGTTCCGTCGTACGCCTCTATGTTTACGGGCTTAAATCCCGCTGGAAATTCATAATCCAGGACCTCATCGGTAAAACATAGGGGGTGTGCGGCACCCCTGTATTTGGATGTGTCGTGATGTTCGGATACTTGTTTTGTTTCCTTGCTTATGAGAGCTTGCTTTCTTGGCCCATAAATAGATCTGGCTGGGCCATCTTTTTAATGCGAAACCTTGAGTGGATCGCGTGCTGGCTTGTGTGCGGCGCCGCTTGCCGCTCCATGCTGGCCGTGGGGTCATCTATCCGACCGGGTGGCTTTCTTACTTTTTGACTGTGGGGGCTCTAGGGCCTCTTCGTCGAATTCCGGTAGTAGCTTTCTCTTCGGATAACTTTTTGTGCGGCGACTGCCGCCGTATTTGTCTGCGGTGTTGAGTATCTTGCTCCATTTGATTCTGAGCGCGTCTTCCGCGCTTTTGAGCTTCTGCTTTTGTTTTTTCAGGCTGCGTGCAGTAGCAACGAGCCTTTTGTGGAGGTTCTTCTGCTCCGTGAGCTTATCCGGTGTAAGGTCGTCCGGAATGCCGTTTGTGCCGGGGGCGGGTTGTTCGGTTTCTTTATCCGAGTTGCCCTGTTCGGACGGTTGCTCTAAGGCATGCTCATCGTCCGCCGGCTTATCCTACTCTATGGTTGGGTCTTCATGGTTGTCGTCTTTATCGAGGCGGGGCTTGGAGCGGCGTTTATGCCGCCGCTTTGATTGTTTTTTGAGAGATCGATCCCTCGTTGCATCCCCCTGTTCCTCGTTGTCGCCTTCTTTAGGTGTATCCACCATGTACACATCATGGGATGAGGTTGCTGTCCAATGCCCTATAGGCGTTGGTTCATGCGCGTCTCCTGCATCGTTGTCCATACCGTCTATGTCTTTGGAGTCGAAATTGAGCACGTCGTTTAAATTATCGACGATGGCTACCAGGTGGGTGGTGGGTGGGCTTTGAATTTCTTCGTCGTTCGTATACCAACCTTGCTGACCGCAGTTCGGCCAGCGCTCTCCTGATAAAGAGAGAGACTTTAATGACTTCAGAATATCACAAAAGGGCGAGTGCTGAAAGATGTCCGCGGCGGTAAACTCCATGATCGGCGCCCAATCGGATTCGATCGCTAGGGGCGCGGGGGGCTCGGAGTCAGGAGAGGAGTCCGGCCCCACGGAGTCACGGGCCTTGCGCAGTGCAGGGCTGGTGTTCGGCTCGATCGCCGTTGGGATCGCAGCCCCCGAGGCGGCGTCCAACCACTCGTCCTCAATCGGCGCAAGTGGTTCCGAATCCAGGGTCGGAACCGATGCGTGCGCGGCCTCCAGGGCACTGTTCAGCGATAGAGCTAGATCATGCCCATCGCGACAGTGCGGCGCGCTCGGCTGTGGCTTGAATCCGTCGAAGATCAAGTCTCCGTGGACGTCAGCCGTATAGTTTAAACTTCCAAATCTGACCTGATGGCCAGGGGCATAGCTTTCGATCTGCTCCAGACGGCCAAGCGAATTGGCCCGCAGTGCGAACCCGCCGAAGACGAAGATCTGTCCGGGGAGAAAAGTCTCACCCTGGACCGCATCATTATTGATGATCGGAGGAGCCATCGGGCCTAAAAGCGACGACACAGAGGAACTCTCAATGAAAGCACCAATGTCGATGTCTAAACCGGCGGATCTCGGGTAGGGGTCCCGAACTGTGCGTCTAGGCGGATGGTAACAGGAGACAAGGGACACAAAGTTTTACCCAGGTTTGGGCCCTCTCGATGGAGGTAAAACCCTACGTCCTGCTTGATTAATATTGATGATATGGGTAGTACAAGAGTAGATCTACCACGAGATCAAGGAGGCTAAACCCTAGAAGCTAGCCTATGGTATGATTGTATGTTGTCCTACGGACTAAAGCCCTCCGGTTTATATAGACACCGGATAGGGTTAGGGTTACACAAAGTCGGTTACAATGGTAGGAGATCTAAATATCCGCATCACCAAGCTTGCCATCCACGCCAAGGAAAGTCCCTTCCGGACACGAGACAAAGTCTTCAATCTTGTATCTTCATAATCCAGGAGTCCGGCTGAAGGTATAGTCCGGCTATCCGTACACCCCCAAATCCAGGACTCTCTCAATGACCCCTACACCTAGTTTCCACACATGCCCCGGTCTATCTTGCCGCTCGGGTATTCGGAAACACTCTGTACCTTCGGGTACAAAGGTCGAAGCGAAAAGGTTTCTCATGATGATCGTTTTACAATCCGGCTATGTTAGGACCCCGATCCTAAGACACATCGATCTAGCATGTAACACATCATATCACTTTGCGGCCTCACGCACGGTACTCCCACGGGTGCCACCTTACCTGGCCCGGGACCGTTTGCGCCTTTTGGCTCACGTATATGATAGTGTCGCTAGCATCCATATGACAAAGAACCCGGGCCGACATGGCTAGTCGTGAACCCAAAGCGGCGCTAACCTATGAGGACAGGCATACATGAATCACATCGAGCATGTCGGTCAACAACGTGTGATTCCGGGCTGTAGCGCTGGGCTAACAGGACTCCGGTAACCCGGGCTGTAGCAGGCTAGGCAGGACTCCGGAAGTCACCGCGTGACATTTCCCCGAAGGGACAGACATAGTAACGAGGTGAATCACATGCAGGCCAGTCAAGTGTTCCGAGCAGTAGTGTTGGGCTAGCAGGACTCCGGTGAACCGGGCTGTAGCGGACTACTATCGCTCAGAAGCACTAGACTACATTTCCCCATATGATAGGCTGCCAAGGATAAACAACTAGATAGTCGGATCCCACTCATACCAAGCATTTTAATCATACACACAATATGCCCGATATGAGTAAATACAACATTGCATCACAACAAAACTCTACAACTCAAGTACTTTATCTCAAAAGCTCCGAGGAGCCATACATAACATTCATACAGGTAGGGGTCACATGACCCGACACTCAAGTCATACAAACATACAAGCACATGCGGAAGCAAAGTAGTCTGAGTACAAACACTAGAAAGAAAGAAGGCTTGACGAAGCCTGTCTATCTACATCGACCCTTCATAAGTCTTGGATCACCATCTGGGTGATAAGTCACTCGTCAACATCGAGGACCATATAGAACCCATCGGAGGGGTTGGTGTTGTCGTCTGAAAACATTAATTAAAGCAACATAACTACGGAGGTACTCAGCAAGTCTTACAATAGAATCCTACAATACATGCACATTCTCAAGAAGGTAGTGGAGTTATTGCAGCAAGCCAGCTTTGACTCATGGCTAAGCTATCCTACGATAGACACAACTTGTAAAACATTTGTCGCACACGAGTCCACTATCACCAACACAATACTCCACCGTGGATCCTCTCTCGTCATCCTACGAGAGGGCCATCCGCGGTACTCACACTTATCTTGAGGCTTTTAGTAGTATCCATTTACTTGTCTATGAAATGTATAGGTGACCAAGTAGTCCTTTACCGCGGACGCGGCTATTCGAATAGTTTCATACCCTGCAGGGGTGTACTTCTTCACACATGTTTCCACCACTTAGCGTCTGCACACGTCATGTGCTCGACAGACTTCAAGCGAAAGCCGACGTGGGTGTAGACCACGACCTAACCAACCACACAAGTCTCTAGTCCAGGTTTATCGCCTATTCGGGTTCCATCCGCAAGGAGATCCGGCCGGGGTGTCCTCAACGGCCCCAAACGATGTGTGCAGGGTTCCCGAGACACCAAACAGGCGAATCGGTACACCGGGCCACGTGCCTACCGCAACACAGCCCACCCCTATGGTCAGCACTGCGTGTGGCCCCCAGCAACTACAAACACCAGAAACTACTTGCAACTCCTGGACAGAGGACGAGAGGGGTCGGTAAGTCGAGTGGGGTCATATTTCAGGGCCCAATGTGTGGTAGTAGCTGGGTCCTAAATCACACACACAGATCTCAGTTCTTAAGGACGGCCTCAATGAAACAACCCACCATGTACTCCTACATGGCCTCTCATCGATTCCTTTACCAAATCGTATTCAACACTTTCACACTCTCGACACCGACACAACCTTTCACTCTAGTTCATCATCCCGATGAGCCATACCTGACACAACTCTAAGCATAGCAAGCATAGCATGGTAGGAAACACACACATATGGCTCAATCAACTCCTACACATGCTAGTGGGTTTCATCTAGTTACTGTGGCAATGACAGGTCATGCAAAGGAAGTGGGTTCAACTACCGCAACACACAGCAGTTTGAATCGCGTTGTCTTAATGCAGTAAACGAGAGCAGAAGCGAGAACATGGGTTTGTATCGGAATGATCAATGGGTTGCTTGCCTGATGGAGTGGTAGTGGAATACTGCCCTTCAGTTGGATACTCGTGAATATCCTCGGAGACAGAACCTACCACGAAGAACACATCGGAACACAATCAACACATGACGATATGCAACAATATGATGCATGCTATGACATGGCAATATGAATGTGTCTTGGCCTAATGCAAGCTAAAACAGAAAGGAAAGTGCTTATTTGAACCCAAGGTTCAAGTGTTAGTTCATTTAACATAGCCATTTAAGTGCATCATCTTATATTGCTTAAACAGCAAGGTTAACTTGTTCTGATATGCATGAAACCAGTTCCAATGGATAGATTGTATTTTTCTGATCAAATTTCATATATAAATCTTTGCATTTGGAGTTACAGATTAATTTCTATGAATTTTTGAAGTTTGGACTAATTTCTGGAATTTCCTGTATAGAAATAATTCCAGTAATTTAATTACTGCGTCAGCATTGCGTCAGAGTGACGTCAGGGTCAACGGGGTCGTCCAGGTCAAACTGACCAGTGGGTCCCGCGTGTCAGTAATTAATTAAACTAATTGTTTTTAGTTAGAAACTAATCTGGATAATTAGCAGAGGGGGGCCCACTTGTCATTGACTCAGGGGAGTCAACCTAGGCCCACCCAGTCAACATCAACGGTCAAACTCGTCGGCGTTTAGCCGCCGGCGAGGCCAGATGCGGCGGTGGAAGTGCATTTGCACATTCGAGTGACCAAATGGACGACGGAGACCACCCACGGGTAGCTGGGAGCATGGCGCGGCGTTTGGTAGCGGTGGTTGGGCTCGGGGTGGCCGGAAACGTCGTCGGCGACGAGCTTGGCGGTCGCCGGAGTCGGGTGAAGATGAGCCCGAAGCTATGGGGCACGGCGAGGCGCGCGGTGAGGTGCGTTGAGCTCCTGGGGTTGTGGTGAGGTAAGTGGACAACGTGGCATGGCCGGTGGTTGGCCGGAGTCACGTCGGCGACGAGCTCCGCGGCGGTGCGTGCGGGTGAGCTTCGTGCAGTTGCTATGGTGCACGAGAAGGCAAACGGAGAGGATGGGGAGGTGCAGCAGCTCACGGCGGTCACGTAGAGCCAGACGGCGCGGTCGAGGACAAGCTGATGCGGCGGCGACGGCGAAGGGGATGTACGGCGGTGCTCGATGAAGATGAGGTCGAAGAAGACGAAGCAGGGCTCGCGAGCGCTCGGGGCTCGGGCTGCTCTATGGAGTCGACGACGGCGGGGCGAGTGGACACGGTGGCTCGGTACAGGGACGACGGTGGACGTGGTTTCACGGTGGCGCGAGCACGGCGGCGTCGGCCATGGCGGAGGGAGAGCGAGGGAGAGGAACCAGGGGGAAAGTGCGGTGTCTGCGAGGTCGGGGGAAGCGAGGGAGTTCGTCCCATGGCGACAGCTCGACAGGGGAGCGGCGAGGCGGCAGCAGCTGCGTGGCGCACATGCGGTGCTCGCCGTCGAGCACCTGGCTGCCTGCCTGGCGAGGACGAAGCAGCTGGCTGGCTTGGGCCAGCACAGCGCTGGGCCGCCAGGTGGGCCGGCTGATGGGCTGCGGTCAGGTTAGTTTTCCTGATTTGTTTTCTTTTTTCTTGTTTTTTCTGTAACTTTAGGGCTTTATTAAAAATACTTAGGTACTTTCTAAAATCCTGAAATTAATTGTGGGCTCTATTGGGATTATTCCTAACAGCCCTCACTTAAATCCAGAATTATTTGAACATTTAAAATATTTACTAGCATTTAAATGTCCAAAGGCAAAATACATATGATTTAATTCAGTGACCTTCTGATGACCTAGAAAATTGTGCACCAATTTTGCCAGGGGTTCTAACCCAAGAAAAAGAGGGTGAACATTTTAGAAGGGCATTTCAGGTTCATTGAAAATATTTTTAGTAAACCCTAGTTGATTTCAGGGGGGGTGCTGGGGGTTCTGCCTTCCCCATTTCAAGTTTCTGTTGAAAGAAGACATGATGCAACACTCTAATGCATGGTCTAGCTAGGATGTGACAACTCACCCCCACTCGAAAGAATCTCGTCCCGAGATTTAGGATCCGTCGGAAAGAAGGTGGGGTACTCGAGTCGAAGACGATCCTCCCTTTCCCAAGTAGCTTCTTGATCGAAATGGTGCGACCATTGAACTTTGAGAAACTCGATATTCTGGCGTCGAGTGGTACGCTCGGCTTGATCAAGGATCCGAATGGGATACTCTCGATATGTGAGGTTATCTTGGAGATCAAGCATTTCGTGGTCCACTCCACGGATAGGATCCGAGAAGCAACGCCTGAGCTGAGAAACGTGGAAGACATCATGAACTCTGGATAGATGCGGAGGTAGTCCCAATTGGTAGGCAACTTCCCCTCATTTGGCGAGAATGCGAAAGGGTCCAATGTAACGAGGGGCCAACTTGCCTTTGATACCGAATCGATGGGTTCCCTTTAACGGTGTGACCCGAAGGTAAGCCATCTCGCCAACTTCATAAGCCATAGGCTTATGCTTGCGGTCATACTGACTCTTTTGTCGAAATTGGGCTGTTTTCAACTTCTCACGAATAATGCGAACCTGCTCTTCTGCATCCTGGATCATGTCCGGGCCAAAGAGTTGTCTTTCCCCGGTTTCTGACCAGTTGAGAGGCGTTCGGCATTTTCGTCCATAGAGAACTTCGAAAGGGTCTTTGCCCAAGCTAGCTTGATAACTGTTGTTATAAGCGAACTCGGCGAATGGAAGGCACTTCTCCCAATTCATACCACAAGAGATGACAGAACCTCGGAGCATATCCTCCAGAATTTGATTGATGCGTTCTACTTGACCACTTGATTGAGGATGGAAGGCGGTGCTAAAGGAGAGACGAGTCCCCATAGCATTTTGGAAACTTTCCCAAAATCGAGAGGTGAAAAGACTTCCACAATCTGAATTAATTTCCAAAGGAACACCATGAAGGGACACTATTCGAGAGATGTACAAATCAGCTAGCTGGCTAGCGGTTATACTCTCTCGAACGGGTAGGAAGTGGGCTACTTTGGAGAGACGATCGACAACAACGAAGATAGCATTATTCCCTCTCTTGGTCCTGGGAAACCTGGTAATGAAATCCATACCGATTTTATCCCATTTCCATTCAGAAATTTCCAAAGGTTGAAGGGTGCCAGCAGGCCGTTGATGCTCTGCTTTAACGCAACGACAGACGTCGCAATTAGCAATGTATTGAGCGATTTCTCTCTTCATCCTAGTCCACCAAAACCTCTGGCGTAGGTCTTGGTACATTTTAGTACTACCTGGATGAATGGTGAGAGGGGAATCGTGAGCCTCCCTAAGGATCAATTACCGTAGATGTTGTTTCTTGGGAACCACCAAGCGGTTCTCGAAGAAGACAACACCTCGTTCATCCATGGAAAAACATTTAGCAACTCCGCTAGCGATGTTTTCCCTGATATGAGATATGCCCTTATCGCACTTCTGGGCAGCTACGATTTGATCCGTAAGGTTAGGTTTCGCCACCAGGGTGGAAAGGAATCCTCGAGGAACAATGTGAAGGTTAAGCTTACGAAATTCCTCATGGAGAAGTGGTTGACTTTGTTGTAACATCAGATTGTTACAATAAGATTTACGACTTAGTGCATCAGCCATGACATTGGCTTTGCCTGGGGTGTAGGTTATTCCTAAGTCATAATCTGAGATCAACTCGACCCAACGTCTTTGCCTGAGATTCAAATCCGGTTGGGTGAAGATGTATTTCAGACTTTGGTGATCAGTGTAGATTTCGCAACGATTACCAAGAAGGTAATGTCGCTAGGTTTTGAGTGCATGGACTACAGCTGCAAGCTCTAGATCATGTGTGGGATAGTTATCCTCATGTGGACGCAACTGTCAAGAAGCGTAGGCAATCACATGATGATCTTGCATCAGTATGCAACCTAGTCCTTGTCACGAGGCGTCGCAATAGATAACAAAGTCCTTAGAAAAATCTGGTGGTACCAGTACGGGAGCAGATGCCAGGCGTCTTTTCAGTTCCTGAAAGCTGAACTCGCACTGTGGGGTCCACTCGAACTTTTTATCTTTCTTGAGGAGTTCAGTTAGAGGCTTAGCAACTTTGGAGAAATTCTCGACGAAGCGGCGGCAATAGCTCGCTAAACCAACAAAACTCCGAACTTGCTTGACCGTTACAGGTGGGGTCCAGTCAAGGACGGCTTGAACTCGCTCGGGATTGACAGCAATGCCCTTACCAGAGATTACATGGCCCAGATAGGTCACTTCTGGCAACCAAAATTCACACTTGGAGAATTTGGCATAAAGGCGATGCTCTCGAAGTTTCATCAATACTAGCCTTAGATGTTCGGCATGTTCTTCCTCATTCTTGGAGTAGATGAGTATATCATCGAGGTATACCACAACGAATTTATCCAAATACTCCATGAAGATCGAGTTCATTAACCGAGAGAAGGTGGCTGGAGCATTGGTTAAACTGAAGGACATGACGGTGTACTCGTATTGGCCATAACGAGTAACAAAGGCCGTTTTAGGAATGTCCCCGTTCTTGATTTTGATTTGATGGTAGCCCAACCTCAAATCCATCTTGGAAAAGACTGAGGATCCAGCAAGCTGATCATACAGATCGTTGATCCCGGGGAGCGGATACTTGTTCTTGATAGTGACCAAATTGACAGGTCGGTAATCTACAACCATCCGATCCGTTCCATCCTTCTTCTTGACGAAGAGGATGGGGCAAGCCCATGGAGAAGAACTAGGACGGATGAAACCCTTTTGCAAGGACTCATCGAGTTGTTTCTTAAGCTCGGCTAGTTCTAGGGGTGCCATCTTATAAGGTCTTCTAGAGATTGGGACGGTTCCTAGAACGAGATCTATCACGAACTCGACATCTCTGTCAGGTGGAACACCTGGCAGTTCCTCTGGAAAGACATCCGGGAAGTCACGAACTACCGGAATATCTTCAAGGTCTGGAAGGGGGTTGGCATTTAGAGAGTAGAGCTGACGCTCAGACACTCGGGTCAAAACATTGACTATCTTGCCCGATGGATGGGTGAGTTGAACAGTTCTAGTAGAGCAATCAATCTTAGCGTAATGGGCTGACATCCAGTCCATACCCAAGATGATGTTTATGTCTGAGGACTTGAGAGCTATTAGTGATGCGAGGAAGACCAATCTGTCGACAAGAATTTCATTTCCATGGCTGAATCTAGAGGTTTGCCATCTAGAACCAGGAGTTTGAATTTCCATGGAGGTGGGCATGTCACTAAATGTGGTGTTGTGCAAACGAGCATAGCTCTCAGAAATAAATGAATGAGATGCTCCAGTATCAAAGAGAACAGTTGTCGGATGGCAATTAACAAGGAGCGTACCGAGAACAACGTTGGGGTCCTCCTGAGTCTCCTCAGCTGAAACGTAGTTGACATGGCCACGAGCAGTGGTGGCTGGCTTGGTGTAGAGCACCTTTCCTGTTGGCTTGCCATGGCCAACAGACTTTCCGAACTGGTTGGGGTTGTTCTGGGGACACTCGCGGATGTAGTGACCCGTCTCTCCACACTTGAAGCAAGTTATCATATTGGGGCGTGGAGCAGCATTAGCAGCGGGGCCACCATAAGTCTTGGGCGGTACAAACTGCTGGTTGGGGCGAGGCGCCTCAAAGGATGGCCTCGGAGTGAACCTGGGTGGCAGCGCAGTGTTTGGAATCCAGACCCGGCGCTTCTGAGATCCAGAGCTGGATGAAGATCCAAAGTCTCGGGAGTGCTTGCGTGAAGCTTCAAAGTCAGTCTGCCCTGTCTCAGCACTGATGGCCTTGTTGACTAACTTCGGAAAGGAGGTGAAATCGTGCAGACGAAGGTCACGTCGAAGCTTGGGGCTAAGTCCCTTGCGGAACCTTGCCTGCTTCTTGGCGTCAGTGGATACCTCTTCGGGAGCATAACGTGCTAGATTTCCAAACTCGCGACTGTATGCGTCCACAGTCAGTCTACCCTGGGTGAAGTTACAGAACTCCTCCCTCTTGCGATCCATGAGACCTTCCAGGATGTGATGCTCACGGAAAGCAGCACTGAACTCAGCCCAAGTAGTGATTTGGCCGACCGGGCGCATAGCCTCATAAATTTCCCACCAAAGGCTAGCAGGGCCTTCGAGGTGATAAGCAGCAAAGGTAACTTTATCATCTTTGGCTACGTTGGCAGAACGTAGCTTGTGGGCGATGCTGCGAAGCCAGTCATCCGCGTTGAGAGGCTCGACGGAATGGTTAAACTTCGGTGGATACAGCTTGACAAAGTCATTGATGGACACCAGGTTGTTCCTTGGCTGGCGTGCAGTATTCTGCTCAATCCGCTCCAGCAAGCGGTTAGTCTCACGCTTGTTTCGTTCTGCCTCCAGCATTACTTCGGCCAGAGAAGGCAGTTGAGGCAGATTTTCATTCCTGGCTGGACTAGCTTCACCCTGCTCCGGAGCAGCAGGGTTGCTGCGGGTGTTGACCATCCTAGGAAAACAAAACAACGGTTTAGACCAGGATGGCAAAATCTGGGCAAGGAAGTGCGGAATGTAATGGATAACAAGGAATGCAGAGATGTTCATCCGTATGACACGGTAATATAGAAACTGCCATATATATATACCAACGGTCGTTCACACCATACATAGCTTAGTACAAGCCCAGCTAAAGTACAACTATGATGAAAAGACGTTACATCTCATCGGAGGCATTCCAAGCTCCTATACGTTATTTTTCTACACCTCCGGAATGGATACACACTAAGTCATATTCCACGAGTCACGTAGGACGGTGGACATATAACTGTTACAATACTAGCGAAACTATTACAAGCTCAGACAGCTCCATAGTAATCCTCATAGAAGTCACCACCCAAGCCTGGAAGCGGAACATGATCATCTAGGAACAGACGGTCCTGTGGAGCCTGTGGACCATAGGGACTTGGGTGGGGCCTTGTTCCAACAAACGGCGGCAGACGAGGTCCATGAGGAGGGGTGATGCCTCCCACCTCACGCCACTCCATGAAATCTGGCAGACTAGCCCGCACAGGGTACAAGTCCCTCATGTCCATGTATCCGGATTGCACCGCAGGGGCAAACCGAGTCAAAGTGGCCCACTGATCAGAACGAGCATTAAAGAGTTCCATACGCAAGGCCCGATTTTCACGGTCCTTGTCTTCCAACATCTCAGTAGTGGTGCGGAGGAGTGAGTCCTCATGGGATGCGTCGCTGTACATACCCTGAAGGTAACCATGCGCCCCAGGGAGGGATGCTGGCATGTAGCGGAAATCGGTGTTGCTCAGCAAGGCAGTCCTGGCTCGAATGATAGTCATCATCGAGTAGGCTGCATCCTGCACGAACATCCCAATAGTAATCCCAAGTCCATAGGAACAGTGGAGCGGTTCAGTAGCTCCGGGATAAGATGGATATATCCTGACCGTGCACAGATATTGGCTTTGATTAAAGTCTCTAAACTGCTCCTCAACGGTATATTCGGGATACCATCAGTAATCTGTCTCGACCATCACTCGAACCAACATGGCCGTGTGGCCACATACATCGATGCAACGGGTCAAGCGAACCACTTGGTTCTGGGAACGGGTGGCCATCTGAAAGCACAAAATGATGCAAAGGCATTAGAATTTCTAGGAGAAATTGGACAGCATAACGGCTGTAAATGCTTAGGAAAAGATTTGAGACATCCACAACAGTTTGCAAGACCACTCAACAACATCATATCAAGGTTCTGGTTCAACTGGCAACATACTAAAATTTAGTAGAAACTGAACTGGGTTGCATCCAACAATCCTATAAGTTACTACGGATTAGTAACACGTGAACCTGATAGAGAGAAGAGAGCCTAGTCCTTAACCCACGTAGAATGAGAAGAGAATGACTCAAGACAGAGGGCATAAGGTAAAGGAGTAAAAAGAGCCTTACGTTCCCTCCCACAATCAATTCCCCTACATATAACTAAAACATTTCTAGACTCGACATCGACCAGTTTGGCTTAGCGAACCTACAGGCAGTCCGGCTCTGATGCCAACGCTGTCAGGACCCCGATCCTAAGACACATCGATCTAGCATGTAACACATCATATCACTTTGCGGCCTCACGCACGGTACTCACACGGGTGCCACCTTACCTGGCCCAAGACCATTTGCGCCTTTTCGCTCACGTATATGATAGTGTCGCTAGCATCCATATGACAAAGAACCCGGGCCGACATGGCTAGTCGTGAACCCAAAGCGGCGCTAACCTATGAGGACAGGCATACATGAATCACATCGAGCATGTCGGTCAACAACGTGTGATTCCAGGCTGTAGTGCTGGGCTAACAGGACTCCGGTAACCCGGGCTGTAGCAGGCTAGGCAGGACTCCGGAAGTCATCGCGTGACATTTCCCCAAAGGGACAGACATAGGAACGAGGTGAATCACATGCCGGCCAGTCAAGTGTTCCGAGCAGTAGTGCTGGGCTAGCAGGACTCCGGTGAACCGGGCTGTAGCGGACTACTATCGCTCAGAAGCACTAGACTACATTTCCCCATATGATAGGCTGCCAAGGATAAACAACTAGATAGTCGGATCCCACTCATACCAAGCATTTCAATCATACACACAATATGCCCGATATGAGTAAATACAACATTGCATCACAACAAAACTCTACAACTCAAGTACTTTATCTAAAAGGCTCCGAGGAGCCATACATAACATTCATATAGGTAGGGGTCACATGACCCGACACTCAAGTCATACAAACATACAAGCACATGCGGAAGCAAAGTAGTCTGAGTATAGACACTAGAAAGAAAGAAGGCTTGACAAAGCCTGTCTATCTACATCGACCCTTCACAAGTCTTGGATCACCACCTGGGTGATAAGTCACTCGTCAACGTCGAGGTCTATATAGAACCCATCGGAGGGGTTGGTGTTGTCGTCTGAAAACATTAATTAAAGCAACATGAGTATGGAGGTACTTAGCAAGTCTTACAGCAGAATCCTACAATACATGCACATTCTCAAGAAGGTAGTGGAGTTATTGCAGCAAGCCAGCTTTGACTCATGGCTAAGCTATCCTATGATAGACACAACTTGTAAAACATTTGTCGCACACGAGTCCACTATCACCAACACAATACTCCACCGTGGATCCTCTCTCGTCATCCTACGAGAGGGCCATCCGCGATACTCACACTTATCTTGAGGCTTTTAGTAGTATCCATTTACTTGTCTATGAACTGTATAGGTGACCAAGTAGTCCTTTACCGCGGAAGCGGCTATTTGAATAGTTTCATACCCTGCAGGGGTGTACTTCTTCACACATGTTTCCACCACTTAGTGTCTGCACACGTCATGTGCTCGGCAGACTTCAAGCGAAAGCCGGCGTGGGTGTAGACCACGACCTAACCAACCACACAAGTCTCTAGTCCAGGTTTGTCGCCTATTCGGGTTCCATCCGGAAGGAGATCTGGCCGGGGTGTCCTCAACGGCCCCAAACGATGTGTGTAGGGTTCCCGAGACACCAAACGGGCGAATCGGTACATCGGGCCACGTGCCTACCGCAACACAGCCCACCCCTATGGTCAGCGCTGCGTGCGGCCCCCAGCAACTACAAACACCAGAAACTACTTGCAACTCCTGGACAGAGGACAAGAGGGGTCGGTAAGTCGAGCGGGGTCATATTTCAGGGCCCAATGTGTGTTAGTAGCTGAGTCTCAAATCACACACACAGATCTCAGTTCTTAAGGACGGCCTCAATGAAACAACCCACCATGTACTCCTACATGGCCTCTCATCGATTCCTTTACCAAATCGTATTCAACACTTTCACACTCTTGACACCGACACAACCTTTCACTATAGTTCATCATCCCGATGAGCCAGACCTGACACAACTCTAAGCATAGCAAGCATAGCATGGTAGGAAACACACACATATGGCTCAATCAACTCCTACACATGCTAGTGGGTTTCATCTAGTTACTGTGGCAATGACAGGTCATGCAATGGAAGTGGGTTCAACTACCGCAACACACAGCAGTTTGAATTGCGTTGTCTTAATGCAGTAAACGAGAGCAGAAGCGAGAACATGGGTTTGTATCGGAATGATCAATGGGTTGCTTGCCTGATGGAGTGGTAGTGGAATACTGCCCTTCAGTTGGATACTCGTGAATATCCTCGGAGGCAGAACCTACCACGAAGAACACATCGAAACACAATCAACACATGACGATATGCAACAATATGATGCATGCTATGACATGGCAATATGAATGTGTCTTGGCCTAATGCAAGCTAAAACAGAAAGGAAAGTGCTTACTTGAACCCAAGGTTCAAGTGTTAGTTCATTTAACATAGCCATTTAAGTGCATCATCTTATATTGCTTAAACAGCAAGGTTAACTTGTTCTGACATGCATGAAACCAGTTCCAATGGATAGATTGAATTTTTCTGATCAAATTTCATATATAAATCTTTGCATTTGGAGTTACAGATTAATTTCTATGAATTTTTGAAGTTTGGGCTAATTTCTGGAATTTCCTGTATAGAAATAATTCCAGTAATTTAATTACTGCGTCAGCATTGCGTCAGAGTGACGTCAAGGTCAACGGGGTCGTCCAGGTCAAACTGACCAGTGGGTCCCGCGTGTCAGTAATTAATTAAACTAATTGTTTTTAGTTAGAAACTAATCTGGATAATAAGCAGAGGGGGGCCCACTTGTCATTGACTCAGGGGAGTCAACCTGGGCCCACCCAGTCAACGTCAACGGTCAAACTCGCCGGCATTTAGCCGCCGGCGAGGCCAGACGCGGCAGTGGAAGTGCATTTGCACATTCCGGCGACCAAATGGACGACGGGGACCACCCACGGGTAGCTGGGAGCATGCCGCGGCGTTTGGTGGCGGTGGTTGGGCTCGGGGTGGCCGGAAACGTCGTCAGCGACGAGCTTGGCGGTCGCCGGAGTCGGGTGAAGATGAGCCCGGAGCTATGGGGCACGGCGAGGCGCGCGGTGAGGTGCGTTGAGCTCCTGGGGTTGTGGTGAGGTAAGTGGACAACGTGGCATGGCCGGTGGTTGGCCGGAGTCACGTCGGCGACGAGCTCCGCGGCGGTGCGTGCGGGTGAGCTTCGTGCAGTTGCTATGGTGCACGAGAAGGCAAACGGAGAGGATGGGGAGGTGCAGCAGCTCACGGCGGTCACGTAGAGCCAGACGGCGCGGTCGAGGACAAGCTGATGCGGCGGCGACGGCGAAGGGGATGTACGGCGGTGCTCGATGAAGATGAGGTCGAAGAAGACGAAGCAGGGCTCGCGAGCGCTCGGGGCTCGGGCTGCTCTATGGAGTCGACGACGGCGGGGCGAGTGGACACGGTGGCTCGGTACAGGGACGACGGTGGACGTGGTTTCACGGTGGCGCGAGCACGGCGGCGTCGGCCATGGCGGAGGGAGAGCGAGGGAGAGGAACCAGGGGGAAAGTGCGGTGTCTGCGAGGTCGGGGGAAGCGAGGGAGTTCGTCCCACGGCGACAGCTCGACAGGGGAGCGGCGAGGCGGCAGCAGCTGCGTGGCGCACATGCGGTGCTCGCCGTCGAGCACCTGGCTGCCTGCCTGGCGAGGACGAAGCAGCTGGCTGGCTTGGGCCAGCACAGCGCTGGGCCGCCAGGTGGGCCGGCTGATGGGCTGCGGTCAGGTTAGTTTTCCTGATTTGTTTTCTTTTTTCTTGTTTTTTCTGTAACTTTAGGGCTTTATTAAAAATACTTAGGTACTTTCTAAAATCCTGAAATTAATTGTGGGCTGTATTGGGATTATTCCTAACAACCCTCACTTAAATCCAGAATTATTTGAACATTTAAAATATTTACTAGCATTTAAATGTCCAAAGGCAAAATACATATAATTTAATTCAGTGACCTTCTGATGACCTAGAAAATTGTGCACCAATTTTGCCAGGGGTTCTAACCCAAGACAAAGAGGGTGAAGATTTTAGAAGGGCATTTCAGGTTCATTGAAAATATTTTTAGTAAACCATAGTTGATTTCAGGGGGGTGCTGGGGGTTCTGCCTTCCCCATTTCAAGTTTCTGTTGAAAGAAGACATGATGCAACACTCTAATGCATGGTCTAGCTAGGATGTGACATGCTAGGGACAAATATGTCAAGGAAAGTACATAGTCACTGGGACTCAAAAAATTCCTCCTTTATGCCATCTAACAGGCTGTGTAGCTTACAATCCTGTTGGGAATATTTTGCTGCTACTTTTACCTGGTCATATACCAAACTAACGGGAATTTCCTTTCCATCTGTGAAAGTGCTAGTTATCGACTAGAGGGGGGTGAATAGGCGATTTTTATGAAAGTCTTCAAAACATGGAAGTTTCAAAGACAAACTATAGAAATGAACCTATTGAAATGCAGTGGAAAATAAACTACACTAAGCAAGCCATAGTCAAGTGTGCAATAACGTGAGAGTACGAAGACTAATAGCAGCTAGGTAGTAAGGATCAGGATGGAAGATGGTATGAAGCCAAACCACGAAAATAGTCAGACAATGAAGACAAATAGGTAAAGCAAACGGGCAATGACTTCACGAAGACAAAATCTAAGTAAAGAGAGGGAGGGGATAGAACCAGTCACTTGTTGAGGACACAGGATTTGTTGGACCAGTTCCAGTTGTTGTGACAACTGTACGTCTGGTTAGGGAGGCTGAGATTCAACTCAGAAGACCGCGTCTTCACCTTATTCCCCTTGAGCTAAGGACACCCAGTCCTCGCCCAATTACTCTGGTAAGTCTTCAAGGTAGACTTCCAAACCTTCACAGACTTCGTTCACCGGCGATCCACAATGACTCTTGGATGCTCAGAACGCGACGCCTAACTGGCTGGTGGATTCACAGTCCTCAAGTGTAATAAGTCTTCAAGTCATGCATACAGAAAGACTTAAGTGATGCCTAACACTCTTTGGCTCTTGGTGTTTGGGCTTTGTCCTCGCAAGGATTTCTCTCTCTCAAAGTCTTCGAGGTGGGTTGCTCTCAATACGACAAAAGCCGTGCACTAACTCTGAGCAGCCACCAATTTATGGTGTAGGGGGTGGGCTATTTATAGCCACTAGGCAACCCGACCTGATATGTCCGAAATGACCCTGGGTCACTAAGGAACTGACACGTGTTCCAACGGTCAGATTTCAAACACACACGGCAACTTTACTTGGCCTACAAGCAAAGCTGACTTATCCAGCTCTGGATAAGATTTGCTCTCATTGTCTTCGCTCGAAGACATAGGATTGGGTTGAGCATCACTTCAGTCACTCTGACTTTGTTCACTTGGACCCCACTTAATAGTACGGTGGTTCCTATGACTCAATCAAAGAAGAAAGGAAACAACGAAACGACTCAGTCTTCGCGCTCCATAGTCTTCACTGAATGTCTTCTCATGTCATAGTCTTCAATATGAATATCTTCACATACCACCATTGTCGTCAATGTCTTCATACATTTTTAGGGGTCATCTCCGGTGGTAAACCGAATCAGTGAGGGACTACTACCTGTGTTATCCTGCAATTCTCACAAACACATTAGTCCCTCAACCAAATTTGTCATCAATACTCCAAAACCAACTAGGGGTGGCACTACATGCACTTACAATCTCCCCCTTTTTGGTGATTGATGACAAACTGGTTAAAGTTTTCAACGGGGATATAGTATGTGAAATGTAAAGAATTTAGGAATTGTCTTCATAAGTGGTAAAGGCTCCCCCTGAAGATGTGCATATAAGTAATTTGCTTTTGCAATGCAAATGCACATGGCAGGTTGTACTTGTGGAGATCCTCTTCAACTTATGACGACAATTCATCATGCATGATAAGATGTAGCGAAGATAGTGACATGCATAATGAAAAATGGATGTCTGCAAGATGACCTAAGTGTTTATCATCGCACATGCGGAATTTATCATCGCATCACAGAATAGCAAATAAGTAGCAGACGACCATCAAGTTTAAGTGTTACAACTCAAAGAACCAAATGTATCAAAAACGAGAGTTGTAAACACTAGGCAAAATATAAAGCAACCACCCATATGGACCCGCTTGAAGACTATCAAAATCATATGCTTCTCCCCCTTTTGTCAGTAAGGACCAAAAAGGTTTGAAGACATAGAGCATCTACTCGTTCCCATGAGGTGTAGGTGAAGCAGCAGGGTCGTCGGTGTTGTTAGGCGGTGTAGACGAACTCGGGGCAGTGTCGATGCGTGCAGAAGTAGGTGGCGGTGAAGTAGCATCGTCTTCATCATCGATCACTCTGGCATTCACAGTTGCCGCGGAGGAAGAATAGTCAGAGTCTTCAAGGGATGGAGTTCGATGTAGGACAGCATTCCATGGAGGAGTGGAGTTAAACTTGAATTTTTCGGTGAAGCCGTCGTCTTGAAGATCTGCTTCAGCACTGAGCAGGGTCAAACTCTTCCTTGATCGATGACAGGTCTCATGAGTGACAAAAGCATTTTTGGTGGCAAGATTGCGAATGTGATTGACGTCCACTAATAGACTTTGCATCTGTCGTTTGAGCCAGTCATGATGCTTATCTTGTTTCTGATGTAGTGCCACAAGAAGTTCTCGGTCATTCAAAACACGAGAGCGCTTGCGAGGCCTTTGGGCAATGGTGCTATCAGTAGCTTCAGTCTGCGCACGGTGAGGCAAGTGAGTAATTCCATCCAATGGATAGATGCGAGCGACAGCTTGAACTCCTTCAATGTTTTGCGTGAAGCTTTGATGGTCAGCATTCTGAAGACTAAGAGGCTCCTTGGCAGGCTCTAGATATATGGCTTTAATAGACAGATCAACTTCTGGCAAAAAGATGATATGATTGCGTGCAGAGGGTTGATAGTTGAAGGCAGAGTGGAGCTTGATCAGACGCATGATCCAGGAGCATAGAACTTCAGACCAAAAATGTCAGATCCTGATGCGGCAAGTTGGTGGATAAAGAAGTCTTGTGCATTGAAGCTTTTGCCATGAATAATATGAAAGACCAAAGTCTTCATTGCGCCTTCCAGCTTGGCATGTGGAGAATGTCCTTTGATGGGCCGGAGAGTTCGCCTGATAATGTGATAGATGGCGCGGGGCAGATACTCAAGGTCTTCAACAAAGAACTCCTTAGGATATTCCGCATCTGGAGGCAACAGCTTCATCATGCTAAGCATCTGACTCATATTGGGCTCAGGCTTGTGAAAGATGCTTTCCATAGCAGCACTGTGAAGCTGACAACCAGGTTCATAAAGATCACCTAGAGTGGGCAGGCCAGTAAGCTCAATGACATCAAAGGCTTTGGCTTCATGATGAACATTGCCTGTCATCCACTCAAGGAACCAAGTCTTCGGATCCCTGTTGTAGCCACGAATATGAAGAGTGGCATAGAATTGGAGCAGCAATTCTTCATTCCAGTGCTCCTTATCTATGACAAACTGCAGCAAGCCAGATTCTCTAAAGCAATCCATCGCTTCTTCCAAGCAGGGCAGACCAGTTATGGCTTCAGTGTCAAGACGCATATGTGGAAATGCGACCTTGATTGTATAAGATGCATGAGTAATAACTGCGCTGCTGATAGCTCCAGAACCGATCAGAAGATATTCTTGACTTGGTGTAGGGGTTCTTGGCGCTATCAAAGAAGGTGTTGTGTGCCTTGAAGCCATTGATTTTGAAGGATCCGGGTGCAGATGCAGTACCTGGAAACCTGGGCAACCTTGGCATTGGCTTCTGAACCTGAGGCCTGTGCTCAACGTGGTAGTCAAACTGAGGACCAGCAGCAGGCGGAGGAGTCAGAAAAGGCCATTTGACAGTGATAAGTTGGCCATAGTTGAATGCTTGCTCGATAGTGTGTGGCCTTGGTGGCGGAACAGGAGCAGTGGCATCAACAGAGACATCAGGCTGCACAACAGAGGCTTCAGGTGCAGATGCATCATTGGCTTCATTAGCTTGTGGCCCATTGGTTGGTGCAGGCTCCACATTAGCATCAGCCATGACCACGTCATTGGCTTCAATCGTGTTGGTGGTGGCAGCCTCAAGATTCTCAATCTCCACTCTAGGAGCTGGAGGGTCGGGCGCAGAGACATTCACTTCAGGAATAGCTTCTTCAGAGATTGGGGGAGTAGGGACGCGATCTGCTTCTTGTTCTTCATCGGCTGATGCAGCCGGATTGTCTTCAGTAGCTTTAGCTTCAGACTCGGAGACATTCACAGTGGGAGTGGCTTCTGGAAACACTTGACATGCAACAGAATGGTGAGGCACTTCTCCTTCTGGAACGCTCGAAAGAGGGACTTGAGGCCTTGGTCCTTTGCGAAGCCTGCGTAGTGCTGGCGACGCCTGTGGAGATGGAGTTGGTTGGGCCTCAAAGTCTTCTTATTCATATTGCATAGGTGGTGTGACTTGTTGTTGTTGGGGAGTACTTGGGGTTTCTTGTTGTTGTGGGTGATCAGCCCATAATGCATCCTGAGCAATTGGCGTCAGAGGATGACCAATGCTGATGAGTTCGCTGTTCGTGAGAACAGGCGATGATTCCATGTTGTGCTCGATCTGAGGAAGAACTACATCATATTCAACATTGTCATGGTGACCAATGTCTTCAGCAGCGGTGGGATCAACTGCTGAAATATCTTCAGCTTCAAGAGCCTCTGGGGAAGCAGGCTCATGAACTACCATCCGTCGTTCTTAATGTGAAGAGTTAGGACGAGCAACAGAGATGGGTTCTACAACAAGGGGCTCTGTGGGAGCAGCCCGATCTCTCTTGGTTCTGCCTTCTTCTTGGAGGGAGCGACGTCGGAAGCATCATGATTTTTCCTCTTTCTGGCTTCAGCCTCGGCAGCCCTTGTCTTCTTCAGTTCTGGAGTGGTTGACTTGACCTTTGGCTTCGAGCCGGTCATGCTACTTGGGAAGACAATGCGTGGCTCTTCCCGCCTTGAAGGTGCAGATTGGTCTGTTGATGGCTTCTTCTTCTTTGCAGCCATTCTTGGGTCGATGCCAGGACGACCAAGAGCCTTGCGCTTCTCAGCTTCATTATAGGCTTGCACGCACTTATCAGCCAGATTCTTCATGCGCTCACGAGAACCTTTAGCTTCTTCACGTTTCTTAAGAAAAGCTTCTTTGAGCTCGTGCAGCAAACCTTGAAGTTTTTGACATCTTGCACGCTGAGCTTTGCCATGTGCTTCTTGAACTGAGCTTTCTCATAGTCGATCTTGTGCTTCAGTTCAACGATTCGCTGAGCAAGAGCTAGCTCAGAAGCAATGGCGCCATTGAAGGAGACGCTGAGACCAATGGGAAGTTGCAAATCTTCAAAGCTGAGGTTCGGAGTGTCAAACCATTCATCAATGAAGTTGTGGATGATTGCCACATCAAAGAGAGGCAAATCATTGAAGATTTCCGCTTCTTCCTTGCTCTTGATCAGTTGCTCAAGAGCGTCATCTGCAAGGTCTTCATCGCTGGACAGATCAATGTGCTCTTCTCGCAGAATGGCAGCAGGAGTCAATGCATGATCAGTATTCTTGACATTTTTCTTTTTCATCTCCATCTTCTTGGAGATACGAGAGAGATCTTCAGACTGCACACTGTCTTCAGGAGGTGCAGTAGCCAGTGGCTTCACACGTGAAGCTATTGGTGGAGAGAAAGGCTTTGGAGCCTTGGGTTTCTTCTGCTTCTTTGGCTTCGGAGGTGCAGGCACTTCATCAGAATCAGCGTCATCTGCAGGTCGATCCACATCTGCCCCTTGAACCTTGATATGAGTAATGAGACCTTCCAAGTCATAGAAGGGCCCAACTAGATTTGGTTCAGCTTCGCGTGTGCCATCGGCACGAGGCGCAGAGGGACCAGGGTTGAAGTCTAGCCCCCAAGATTTCTTGTTCTCCTTGGCCGAGTTCTTTGCAAACTTAAAATTGCATTTGAACAGATTGTCTTCACGACACCAGAGTAAAGATGATGGGTCGGCATCAGCTGGTTGTGGCCCACGGACCATGCAAGGATAGAAGCCTTGCTCAATGGCTTCAGCTCTGGACCTAGGTGGAAGATTTTTGTACAAAATATCTCCCCATGGTCGCTTGATGGCATTTTTCTCTGCATATTCCTGGGTCACGAACCTGTACTTGTACCACTGTTCTGCCCAATATCTTCGAATCCATTGGATTCGAGTTTTGCGTTCATTGTAGGTTTCTTCAGGATCAGTCTTGTACAGTTCATGCAAATCAGCTGGCAAATCCTTTGATGTTTCCCCACGACGCTGTCTCCCACCCTTCCTTACTGATTTCTCTGCAGCCATGAACTTCAAACTGAATGGCTTCAACATGTTCAAAGGCTTCAAAGGCTTCCATTTGCTGGACAAACAGGAACTTGCTTCGGGAGAGTTAATGTGATGTTGTAAGAATTCTGCAAATGAATGCAGACTATGAGAACCAAGGGATTCTCCCACGGACATGTACCTGTGACAGCATTAGAGATGTGAGGGAAGGGGAAGAGGTCATATGCATTCTCAGAAGATTTGAAGATAAATCAGTTTGAAAACATTGACCTCATGATGCGAAGACATTCACTTATATGTTGAGAGTTGGTTCCGGATTTGTATGAATCCGCGAATAGGTACAAGTGAGGAATCTAACTAGATGTGAAGCTTAAGTGAATATACTAGGCAGTATGAGATGCAGACAGGATAGATCTAACATTGTATAGGCATAAACCTATTTTGGTACACAGGATGAATCTTTGAGGATCGAAAAGACGGTAAAAATAGAGTTGTATTTACCACGCGAAGAACTGCTAGATGAGAAGAGTAGGAGACCGAGCAGTTCAATCCACCGTGCCCTAACTTGGCAACAGAGGACACCTACGGCGGCGGCGGAGAGGACGATGTCCGCGGCCGGCGTGAGGACAGCGTCGGAGAAGTCGCGGCAGCTAAGCACTTCGTCGCCGGCGTCGTCGAGAGCTAGCGGTGGCGCTAGGGTTTTGACGAGGTGGAGAGGTGGAAGAACGTTTTCTTGACCGCAGGGGACATGTATTTATAAGGAAGTGTGCGGCACAGCGCAATTACGCAGGTGCCCCTGGCGGTTCACATCTGAGGAACACGTGGCAAACATGCAACATACTTGGAGTTGTCCCACGTTCCCACGCCCGCCAGGTTTGTCGGATGGTCGTTCCGGCTTCTCCGGATATCAAGCAATAAGGATGAATCATTTAAAACAGACTTAATGTTTGTCTTTGTATCTTCTGCTGACAAGGATGCAGAGAAGACAATCGACAGTTTCAATAGAATGCATATGATTTGGACAGATAGAGTTTGAGATAGGAAGCATGGAGAGATTAGGGTCCGATCACATTCACTTAGTTCAAAAGATTCAACTAGGAAGACATGGCTATAAGTGAATGTTGTAGAGGACAGAACACTAGTGTATATATCAGAAAGCAATCAAATCAACATGGTGAAGATAATCATGAAGACAAGTTGAAATTGAAGACAAACCAAATGCGAAGACATATCAAATGTAACGCCATGAGTGAAACACTTCAAACAGAAAAATTTGGTGGTGGCGTTACCCACCGTATAGGAAGTATTAGACCCAGACTCGTGGCGCTCCGAAGTCAAATTCCACATTAATGTATTCACACTTAGAATGTAAGTCTTCATTGATTGGAGATATACTTTACTTCGTGTGTTGCACATCTTAGTCATCAACATGCATACGTGTTAGGATGTGTGCCTGATCATAGGACATTTGAGGATTCCAAGATATTTAGCTCACACCGTAACTTGCAAAACCTTTTCTTATCCAAGGGCTTTGTGAAGATATCTGCCAGTTGCTCTTCAGTGTTGACGTGAATGATATCAATATCTTTCTTCATGACATGATCTCTAAGAAAGTGATGACGAATTTCAATGTGCTTTGTCTTCGAGTGCTGGACTGGGTTGTTGGCAATCTTGATGGCGCTTTCGTTGTCGCAGAGGAGAGGTACTTGTTTCAGATTGATGCCATAGTCCTTGAGAGTTTGCTTCATCCATAGAAGCTGAGCGCAGCAAGATCCAGCAGCAATGTATTCAGATTCAGCAGTTGAGAGTGATACACAGTTCTGCTTCTTTGAAGACCAACAGACAAGTGATCGTCCCAGAAAGTGACATGTGCCTGATGTAGACTTGCGATCCACCTTGTCACCAGCATAATCAGCATCCGAGAATCCAACCAGATCAAATTCTGAGCCCTTTGGATACCATAATCCTAGTGTTGGGGTGTAAGCCAAATATCAAAGAATTTGCTTCACAGCTAAGTGATGTGATTCCTTTGGTGCCGCTTGGAATCGGGCACACATGCAAACACTAAGCATAATATCTGGCCTAAATGCACATAGGTAAAGTAAAGAACCAATCATGGAGCGGTATACCTTTTGATCGAACTCTTTACCATTGTCGTCGGGACCCAGATGGTGTTTGGCTGGCATTGGCGTCGTGTATCCTTTGCAATCTTGCATTCCAAACTTCTTCAGGCAATCTTTGAGGTATTTTTCTTGAGATATGAAGATGCCATTCCTTTGCTGACGAATTTGAAAACCGAGGAAGAACTTCAGCTCACCCATCATGGACATCTGATATTTCTCTTGCATCATGTATCCAAACTCATCAGTGTATTTCTGATTGGTGCAGCCGAAGATAATATCATCCACATAGATTTGACACACAAACAGTTCACCATCATATGTCTTCGTGAAGTGTGTGGGATTGAGGGATCCAGGTTTGAAGCCTTTGCTCTTCAGGAAGTCTTTGATCGTATCATACCAAGCGCGAGGAGCTTGTTTGAGGCCATACAGTGCTTTGTTTAGCTTGTACACCATATCAGGATGTTTTGGATCTTCAAAGCCAGGAGGTTGTGCGACATATACTTCTTCTTCGATCTTGCCGTTGAGAAATGCACTCTTCACATCCATTTGATATAGCAAGATGTTGTGATGATTACCATAGGCTAGCAATATGCGAATAGCTTCAAGCCTAGCCACAGGAGCAAATGTTTCATCGAAGTCAATCCCTTCAACTTGAGTATATCCTTGTGCGACGAGACGTGCTTTGTTTATGACGACTTGACCATGCTCATCTTGCTTGTTTCTATATATCCATTTTGTGCCTATAATGTTATGCTTGCGAGGGTCAGGACGCTTGACAAGTTCCCAAACATTGTTCAGCTTGAACTGTTGAAGCTCTTCTTGCATAGCTTGAATCCATTCAGGTTCCATAAAAGCTTCAGCAATTTTCTTGGGTTCTGTTATAGACACAAAGGCAAAGTGCCCACAGAAATTTGCTAACTGTGTTGCTCTTGAGCGAGTAAGTGGACCAGGTGCATTGATGCTATCGATTATCTCTCAATCTGTACTTCATTTGCAACACGAGGATGAAATGGACAAAGACTTTGCTCTTGCTGATTATTGTCATCATTGGGAGGATTGTCTTCAGGCTGAGCATTGTCTTCAGGTTGGTTAGATGCAGAACTGATAAGTTCCTCTTCAGGCTGTGCTTCAGAAGGTATGATTTCACCAATTCCCATTAGCTTGATAGACTCGATGGGTGGAGCTTCGTCTAGTGTACTTGGCAGGAGCTCTCTTTGTGAATCATTGGTTTCATCAAACCGCACGTCCACAGTTTCGACGATTTTGTAGAGATAGAGGTTGAAGACTCTGTAAGAGTGCGAGTCCTTTCTGTAACCAAGCATGAAGCCTTCGTGAGCTTTAGGTGCAAATTTTGACTTGTGATGGGGATCCTTGATCCAGCACCTAGCTCCAAATACTCTGAAGTAACTGACATTTGGCTTCTTGCCAGTGAGGAGCTCATAGGATGTTTTATTCAGAAGCTTATGGATGTAAACACGGTTGATGACATGACATGATGTATCAATAGCTTCAGGCCAGAACTTTCTTGGTGTCTTGTATTCATCGAGCATTGTTCGAGCCATCTCAATGAGGGTTCTGTTCTTGCGCTCTACGATGCCATTTTGCTGAGGTGTGTGTGGAGCAGAGAACTCATGAGTGATTCCCATTGTATCCAGATAAAGATCAAGTCCGGTGTTCTTGAACTCAATGCCATTGTCACTTATGATATGCTTGATCTTGACGCCATAATTGTTCATGGCACGGTTGGCGAAGCGTCTGAAGACATATTGCACTTCAATCTTGTAGAGAATTATGTGCACCCATGTATATCTTGAGTAATCATCAACAATGACGAATCCATAGATACAGGCAGTTGTTGTGAGGGTATAGTAGTGAGTAGGGCCAAATAAGTCCATGTGTAGCAGCTCGAAGGGTTGAGATGTAGTCATGATTGTCTTCGAGGGATGCTTGGCCCTTGTCATCTTTCCATCTTCGCAGGCACCACACAAATGATCCTTCTTGAACTTGACGCCCTCGATGCCTATGACATGCTTCTTCTTGGCGAGAGTGTGTAAGTTCCTCATGCCAGCATGCCCCAGCCACTGATGCCAGAGCCAGCATTCTGAAGCTTTTGCAAGAAGACATACGGCAAGCTGTGGACCTGCTGAGAAATCTACCATGTATAGATCATCTTTCGGTACCCTTCAAAGACTAGAGACTTGTCAGATTCCATTAGTACAAGGCAACAATATTTTCAGAATAGCACAATCATGTTCAAGTCACAAAGCATCGAGACAGACATTAAGTTGAAACCAAGGGATTCAACAAGCATCACTTTATCCATGTGTTGATCCTTTGAGATTGCAACTCTACCTAGACCCAATACCTTGCTTTTACCAGTGTCAGCAAATGTGATGTGACTCTTGTCTGATGGACGTAAGGTTGAGTCCATGAGAAGACTTTGATCACCAGTCATATGATTAGTGCATCCGCTGTCCATAATCCATTCTGAAGCATGAGGTGTCATACCCTACAGTACAGTTAGGGGGATAGGCTTCACCAAGAGTATTGTGAAGTATAAACATTTGACGGGCAAGAGGATTATTGAAGCTCAGATCAAGATTAGGACTGATAGGATGAATGGCAAACGATTCAGGAACAAAATACATAGTGAGACCATTTGGGCATTTGATCTTGCGCCCTACAAGATGTTTTAGGTCCCCAGCAATAGTATCAGACGCCTTTGATTTTTGGCTGGAGACCTTTCCCTGCAAAGGAAAGTTAATTCTTCTTAACCACCCACATCTTCAGGGGTGGCTTAGAAGCAACGAGTCTAAGTGCAGCATCTGAGAACTTCGGCTTTGGAGCCCTAGCAAATAGCCTTGTAGGAGATGAATGATACTCATATGAATAAGTAGAAAAGTTCTTAGTTATATGAACATAGCGGTTTGAAGACACACGCTCATATTCATAAGTTTGATTACGGTTTCCCTGCAAAACATTGGCGTTAGGGTGACTCAGGTGAGTCCTCTGTCTGTATGAAGCCTTTGGATCATATGATGCCTTAGGTCTGGGGTTTGTCTTCTTCCCAGGTGGTGTCATGATGACATTCACTAGAAGATTCTCAAGACAGCTTTTGGGAACCCAGATCTTCTTCATAGGTGGTCCATTCCTACAGTTAGTACCAATATACCTGGCAAACACTTCACCATTCTGATTCTTGAACAGCTTATAGTTTGCATCAAAGGATTCATCAATGATAATAGGGTTAGCACAGGTAAAGCCAGATAAGGTGGATGGATCCACTGAAGTTCCCTTTGCAGCAACCCATGTGGTTTTGGGATACTGCTCAGGCTTCCAGTAGGAACCATCAACATTCATTTTCCTCTCGAATCCAACACCCTCTTTCCTAGGGTTTCGGTTCAGAATCTGCTTTTTGAGGACATCGCAAAGTGTCTGATGCCCTTTCAGACTTTTATACATCCGTGTTTCAAGCAATGTCTTCAACCTAGCATTTTCATCAGCAATAGTAGTGGTATCCTCCGCAGAGGGGTTAGTTACCACATCAGTAGTTGAAGACAATGCAACAGTGGCAGCAGTAGAACATTCAGCAACGGAGGTAGCGTTGTCACGCTCAAGGCATTTTAGACATGGTGGTTCAAATCCTTCCTGAGCGAGACAGATCTGTTGAGCGCGAAGTGACTCATTCTCTTTTTGAAGATCTTCATGAGCCGCTCTCAATTTCTCAAGCTCTTGCTTCCTTTGAAGATAATCATAGGAGAGATTTTCATGAGTGGTTGAGAGCGTTTCATGACGACTTTCAAGTTCTTGATACTTAGCATGAAGATTTTGTATGTCTTCAACTAAGGACTGTGAACGTGTCATTTCCGCGTCCAACAGGTCATCGCTTTTGTCTAACAATTTTTTAGTATGTTCCATAGCTTTTTGTTGTTCAGTTGCAATTTTAGCAAGTGTTTTATAGCTGGGTTTGGATTCACAATCAGAGTCATCTTCACTTTATGTTTGAAAGTAAGCATCACGTGATTTTACCTTGGCACCACGTGCCATGAAGAAGTAGGTGGGAGCAGGGTCGTCCTTGTCATCAGCTTCAGCGTTGGTGTGGAAGTCATGGTCTTCGGTGTTGAAGATGGACTTGGCAACATAGGTTGTGGCTAGAGCCAGACTTGCAACGCCAGGGTCGGACTCCTCCTTAGACTCCACCTCCGCCTCCTCAGAAGCAGACTCCTCCTCTGAATCCATCTCCTTGCCAACAAAAGCACGAGCCTTGCCAGATGAGCTCTTCTTATGAGATGAAGACTTTGATGAGGACTTGGAAGAAGACTTTGAATATTTCTTCTTCTTCTTGTCATCAGAATCATATTCCTTGCTCTTCTTCTTCTTTTCATTGTCCCACTGTGGACACTCAGAGATATAGTGTCCAGGTTTCTTGCACTTGTGACATGTTCTCTTCTTGTAGTCATGAGTGGAAGCTTCATCATTTCTTGAGCTGGATCGTGAAGACTTTCTGAAGCCCTTCTTCTTAGTGAACTTCTGGAACTTCTTCACAAGCATAGCAAGTTCCTTTCCAATGTCTTCAGGATCATCAGAACTGCAGTCAGATTCTTCTTCAGATGAGGAAAAAACTTTTTCCTTCAAAGCGCGAGTTCGGCCATAGTTGGGACCATAGATATCTCTTTTCTCAGAAAGCTGGAACTCATGTGTGTTGAGCCTCTCAAGTATATCAGACGGATCGAGTGTCTTGAAGTCAGGGCGTTCTTGTATCATGAGGGCAAGGGTGTCAAAGGAGCTGTCAAGTGATCTCAGTAGTGTCTTGACGATTTCATGCTTGGTAATCTCAGTGGCGCCGAGAGCACAAAGCTCATTTGTGATGTCGGTGACGCGATCAAACATGAGCTGGACATTTTCATTGTCGTTTCTCTTGAAGCGGTTGAAGAGGTTGCGAAGAACACTGATCCTTTGATCTCTCTGGGTTGAGACGCCTTCGTTGACATTGGATAGCCAGTCCCAGACTAGCTTCGACGTTTCCAGAGCACTCACACGGCCATATTGTCCTTTGGTCAGATGACCACAGATGATGTTCTTGGCTGTAGAATCCAGTTGAAGGAATTTCTTGACATCAGCAGGAGTGACACCTTCACCAGTATTGGGAACGCCGTTCTTGACGACATACCAGAGGTCGACATCAATGGCTTCAAGATGCATGCGCATCTTATTCTTCCAGTAGGGACACTCGGTTCCATCGAAGACGGGGCAAGCAGCGGAGACTTTGATTATCCCTGCAGTCGACATAGCTAAAACTCCAGGTGGTTAAACCAAATCACACAGAACAAGGGAGTACCTTGCTCTGATAGCAATTGAAAGTTCTAGTTATCGACTAGAGGGGGGTGAGTAGGCGATTTTTATGAAAGTCTTCAAAACATGGAAGTTTCAAAGACAAACTATAGAAATGAACCTATTGAAATGCAGCGGAAGATAAACTACACTAAGCAAGCCATAGTCAAGTGTGCAATAGCGTGAGAGTACGAAGACTAATAGCAGCTAGGTAGTAAGGATCGGGATGGAAGATGGTATGAAGCCAAACTACAAAAATAGTCAGACAATGAAGACAAATAGGTAAAGCAAACGGGCAATGACTTCACGAAGACAAACTCTAAGTAAAGAGAGGGAGAGGATAGAACCAGTCACTTGTTGAGGACACAGGATTTGTTGGACCAGTTCCAGTTGCTGTGACAATTGTACGTCTGGTTAGGGAGGCTGAGATTCAACTCAGAAGACCGCGTCTTCACCTTATTCCCCTTGAGCTAAGGACACCCAGTCCTCGCCCAATTACTCTGGTAAGTCTTCAAGGTAGACTTCCAAACCTTCACAGACTTCGTTCACCGGCGATCCACAATGACTCTTGGATGCTCAGAACACGACGCCTAACCGGCTGGAGGATTCACAGTTCTCAAGTGTAATAAGTCTTCAGGTCACGCAGACAGAAAGACTTTAGTGATGCCTAACACTCTTTGGCTCTTGGTGTTTGGGCTTTGTCCTCGCAAGGATTTCTCTCTCTCAAAGGCTTCTAGGTGGGTTTCTCTCAATACGACAAAATCCGTGCACTAACTCTGAGCAGCCACCAATTTATGGTGTAGGGGGTGGGCTATTTATAGCTACTAGGCAACCCGACCTGATATGTCCGAAATGACCCTGGGTCACTAAGGAACTGACACGTGTTCCAATGGTCAGATTTCAAACACACGCGGCAACTTTACTTGGGCTACAAGCAAAGCTGACTTATCCAGCTCTGGATAAGATTTGCTCTCATTGTCTTCGCTCGAAGACATAGGATTGGGTTGAGCATCACTTCAGTCACTCTGACTTTGTTCACTTGGACCCCACTTAACAGTAAGGTGGTTCCTATGACTCAATCAAAGAAGAAAGGAAACAACGAAACGACTCAGTCTTCGCACTCCATAGTCTTCACTGAATGTCTTCTCATGTCATAGTCTTCAATATGAATATCTTCACATACCACCATTGTCGTCAATGTCTTCATACATTTTTAGGGGTCATCTCCGGTAGGTAAACCGAATCAGTGAGGGACTACTACCTGTGTTATCCTGCAATTCTCACAAACACATTAGTCCCTCAACCAAATTTGTCGTCAATACTCCAAAATCAACTAGGGGTGGCACTAGATGCACTTATAGTCTGACCCTAGAGGTCCAACCCGGGCCATATGATTTGGATCAAGCTTGGTGTATCATGTCTTCAACATGGCCCAGGCCTCTCACGCACCTTCTCAGCAGGCTGATATCTTCCATAATCGAATATGTCGTCGGGCTCCTTTGAATAGCTCCACGAGCTCCGCCATACTTCCTGGAAGGGAGGCGGATGGCCATAAAGCCTTGGCAACACTCCGCATTGCTTGCCGAACTTGCTCGTGCCTTTGGGAAAGCTCTTGTAACAGGTCGCCATGAGATTCGAACATTTCCTCTTCAGGACAGCCAGTCAACATACCTGCAGACATAAATCTGTCAGTTCCTGCCCTCGCCGAATTATAGGGAGACAAGTTCTAAAAGCATACTGAATATGCCCCCTCATAGCCTCTTATTCTCCTTCACGGAGTCGACTAGCTGGGCTCGCACATCTTTTAGTTCTTCGCCCAGCAGAGTGTTGGAATCCTGCAGCTTATTCTTCTCATTCCTGCCCCGTGTCAGTACATGATTGCCCGCGGCCAGTTGCCTTTTGGCCTCTTGCACGACTTGCAGGGCCTCCTTAAGTTGATCTGACGATCTTGCCATGGGGAGTACAAAAGGTTTTAATATTATTGGTATATGACTATATTTTCTCGATAGAGGGGAACATTACCAGGTGATGCCTTCTTGGATTCCTCCAGTCCGGCGGTAGCAGCAGCTAGCTGGGTCCGACACTTTTCCAGCTCTTGAGACAACAGGTTGTTCTTCTCTATGAGCACCTGGTTATAAAATGATCCTTAAATCAGTTTATCAACTGCTTCAAGTCTCGGGGGCTACTGGTATATAATCATCAGATTTGTACAAATGTGTACTTACCCACATATCTTTTAAATGCTGGTCAGTGGCTCTGATAAGCCCGTCTCGAGCAGCTCGGATGTATGCATCAGTCGAGCTGAAGGCATTGAATGCCTCCTTAAAACCGGGGTCACGAAAAGCGGCCCGTCGGCGCCGATGGTTCATGGCGCTTTCCACTTCAGAGTTTGTGATGGATACATCATCCGACTCCTCTGCCGAAGCACAATCCGGCATCAATCCCGTATCAGCCCTCACCTTTAAAGCAGGATCGGGAACCTGACTTGTGGAGGCACGGCCGAGAAGATCCCCGGACATAGTCCGGCGAACGTTTTTCCTGATAAGACACAGCAGATAATGTCACAGTTTGATGTGACTGCCAGGGGGCATGACCAAAAACCATACCTCTTTGTTGAAGGCTCTGCGGTGTTGTCGTTTGCTTTCTTCTTTGAAGATTTGCTTGGTGCGGGCGCTGCTCTCTTAGGAGATACCTCTGGTGCACATTGAGGCATCGGGCGCCTCCCCTTTGAAGCACAAAATAGTGCAGTGAGTGAGGCGTAATGAGGAAGCTCTTTCAAAGGAGGTGACTCTTGATCACTTACATGTGAGGCAGGAGGAGACCGAGATAGTCGGCGGTGATGGCCACTACCGTGTCGTCATAGCTCGCCTGGTAGAACACTCCATCCTAAAGCTCCACAAATATGTTCGGATCCTCTTCGAATCCGGGATCAAGGTCCCGGTTGTGATCCTCTGGCTGCGAGGCAGGGCTATGGATCCCCTCGGTAACCTTCTGCCATTCCTGTTGTAAATGGATGGGTTAATTAAAAGTGACTCAGGGAGAGGATTGAGTAAAGTGGTGGGATTATAACTCACCCAGCCAGGAGGATCGTACATGGAAAATCCAAATCGACGTTTAATACGAGTGAACTCCTCTTTCTCCCCCTTGTACAGTTCGGCCAATATATTGGCCAAAGCGGCGGGGGAGTCCGGACCCTTCCGACCACAGCAGGAGGCGTCATCTTCCCCATTATAGTGCCACATGGGAAGCCCTCTGTATTGGAGTGGCTGAACCCCCCGCACTATGCAAGTCGCCTTTACCTCGACTATTGATAGTCCGGACTTGGCGAGCGTCTTTATCTTGCCTATCAATTGACGTACTTCCGCGCTATCTTCCTCCTCGAGGCTCCGACGGTGCCAGCTGTGGCGTTTCTTCAACGAAGCGCTTGAAAATTCGGGGAGACCCATTCAGACTGGGTCAGGAAGGGCGACGTCCTCAATATAGAACCATTCAGAAGGCCACTCTTCGGATGCCTTCTTCGGCGTACCGGACAGGTATCCGGTCCCGGCGATGCGCTATACCTCGGCTCCACCCACTTCGAATATTGATCCCTCTTGGTTATGAGGGACGAGGCAGAATAGTTTCCTCCATAATTCAAAATGGGCCTCACAGCCCAGGAATAGCTCACAAAGAGCAACGTAACCCGCAATGTGCAGGATGGAGGCAGGAGTGAAATTGTGCAGTTGGAGGCTATAATACTCCAGAAGTCCTCGGAGGAACAGGCGGATTGGAAATCCGACGCCTCTTAGCAAGTAGGGAACAAAGCACACTCGTTCCCCCAGATGGATTGGGGAAATTCTCCGCATGAGCCCCGCCGTTGAAGGAAGTCAATCATGCTCGAACGGGGACTAGATCCGCGGGGGGGGGGGAGAAATCCCTGTGTTTGCAGCTTCACTAGCTGACCGTGGGATACGGAATAGCTCTCCCAATCGCCTTTTTCGGAGCCGTGGAGACGGGAGGAAGAACGGGGAGCGCTAGCCATGTTGGAAAGGTTCCTCCTAGCAAGTTCTGAGGATTTTCCGTGTGGTGTGGAATGGATCTGAGATCCAATCTCTTTAAATAGACGCTTTTCTTACATGGCTCGGGTGTTATGTGCAAAAAATACCCTGACCTCTCGTATTCACTCGACACGTGGAAGCTGAAGTCGTGGATGCACAAAAGCCGAGGGGTACGACATTAAATGGAAGGCCAAATACAGCTCTTTGAAATCATCGGAGGAGGAACCCGCCTTGCAATGCCGAAGACAATCTGCGCGCCAGACACATCGTCATTGAAAGCCTGGTTCGGGGGCTACTGAGGGAGTCCTGGATTAAGGGGTCCACGGACGTCCGGCCTGTTTGACATGGGCCGGACTGATGGGTTGTGAAGATACAAGACCGAAGACTCTCACCCGTGTCCGGATGGGACTCTCCTTGGCGTGGAAGGCAAGCTTGGCGTCGGATATGAAGATTCCTTTCTCTGTAACCGACTTTGTACAACCCTAGTCCCCTCCGGTGTCTATATAAACCGGAGGGTTTAGTCCATAGGGACGATCATAATCATATATGCTAGACTTCTAGGGTTTTAGCCATTACGATCTCGTGGTAGATAAACTCTTGTAATACTCATATTCATCAAGATCAATCAAGTAGGAAGTAGGGTATTACCTCCATAGAGAGGGCCCGAACCTGGGTAAACATCGTGTCCCTTGTCTCCTGTTACCATCAACCTTAGACGCATAGTTCGGGACCCCCTACCCGAGATCCGCCGGTTTTGACACTGACACCTCCCACTTACGATTAACCCCTCTCGCAAGCATCCGCAACTATGAAAGAAGA